>JARJEE010000017.1:7500000-10000000 GCA_030180105.1 Hyles lineata | reverse complement strand
AATCGGCAATATCGAATGAAGGTTTAACGAATATGTATAGAGGATATTTGGGACAACTTCCTCGAACGTACAATCAATATGTTAATGGTGACACATTGAATACCGCAGGAATCGAAAAGCCTATACAAAATAACAGAAGGATGTTGTTTCCACAAATAATGAATCCCTTGAAACTTTTGCCATTGCCGATAAGTATACCTGATAACTTATTTTCATCACAATACTCTGAGATTCCAGTTAGTGACAACAGTCTCAATTTTAATAGGCCATTTGACAACATGGCTGATTATTACAATTATTATCCTGAATCTCTCTCGAGGGAGCATTCTGTTACTGCGATGAGCGTCAAGCAAACATATGCCTCTAATGTATCTCCTGTAGTACCAAAAACAACGGTAAAGCCACCTGAAAATATATATGATAGTTTCGGTCGCAGTCTTGATCACTTGGAACGGAATTTCTATTCGGTAAGTAGAGATTTTATTGCAAATTTAAATAAACATAACAAGGGCACTCAAAAATTCAATTTTTTTTCAAATTGCACTACAATCTTACTATTCAATGATATTTTGGCTTCCCCAACAGTAAAATGCTAACACATGACGATTTGATTTGCAGACAACATTTGAAAAACTATTAAATATAAGTCCAACGAACCGAAAAGAAAATGGAATCAGTTTCGTGCAGTCTGGCCTATTTTTATTGTTGGGTCTGGTGGCTTTGGCATCTGAGATAGATTTTGAAACAAATCAAGAAATCGCAAATAGCATTAAACTACAACTTACGGAATACGTAAGTAACAAAGAAAATCATAGACATTATTAATATAAAATGGAATTAAACTTATTAGTTACATTGCCAGTTATTTCGTAAACAAACGGTTGTCCATAAACCACTTATGTAATAGGTATTATTTAACATGTGCAAATAAACTACCTTATTTAAAAAATCCCAGAAGGCGTAGGTAGAGGCACAGATGCAGAGGTGTACTGGGACATACAAATTTCGCCTTGTAAGTTCGGTCCTATACATCGGGCGTGCTTACCGCCATATCGCGCACAAATCCGTGACTCCGGGGCTGATAATGAATAGAAAAATTAAATATCACTGTGCCCGCCCCGAAATTCGAACCCAACACCTCAGCTTTATAAAACAACTGCCGTAGAACAACTACGCCACCGGGGCAAAAAAAAAATATTCAAGAACATTTTCCGATGATTCGTTACGGTTAAATATAATCAGTAATATTACCCATGTATACTGTGAACATAATAAGATTACCTAGGTGAGAAAATATAATCAAAGTAATATTATTGTTATTAGTACAAAAAAATTACAATATAATTATGTTAATGCCTCCGTGGCGCAGTTGGTTATCCGTTGGCTATGATATGAGAGGACGCGGGTTCGATCCCCGCAGTCCGCACCAAGAAATATTATTAATATATTTGTGTGATCCACAGGTATTTGTTCGTGAGATCGAAGTCTCTCGTAATTTCTGATATCCAGAACCCAAGACTCGATCTTAATGTGTGGTCAGAACTATGCATGACCGTTAAGTGTATTTATTTATTTGTTATGTAATGTATTGTTAAATGCGTGGCTGCCAACATGTTCACGATGGTCGCGGGTTCGAATCCCAGGGCACACCGCTGAGTTTTCGGAGTCATGTGTGTATTGATAGTCAATCACCACGCACTAAAATGGTGAAGGAAAACATCGTGAGGAAACCTGCATACCATAGCGATTTATAGGAATTTCTATGGTATGTAAGTCCGCCAACCCGCACTAGGCCAGCGTGGTTGACTATATGGCCTAACCACTCTCAATCGTATTCTCAATTGTAGAGTAGGCCCGAGCCCTGCAGTGGGACGTACATATACGGGTTGATACAGATACAGATACAGAATGTATTGTTAATTTAATTTTGACTCGAAATCGCCAGGATAAATTATCAACTATAACAAAAGAAATATTGGCGTCACTGCCACCGTCAGACAATGATTTGAAATTTCGTTGGTCGACTCGGTTGTTATTGTGGCCCAGTTACAACGTGAGCGATCAGTTCAAGACTGGTCCCGCCGCAGCACTTCGAATGCACGTGGACACATTCAACGGCACTGAAACTCCGTCTAAAATCGCAGAGATTCTTAATGACATGGTATGTAAAGCTACGTGATATACACATTTATTTCTCATTTTATTAAATATCAGTAGTAGTAGTTACCTAGAATGCACATTTTTTATGGACGAGGAAAGCAAGAGGTATACTTTTTTTAAGGTAAATGTCACGCATTCCTATTAACAGGAGCAACACCTATTACAAAGCACTGCATGACTTTGCACTCCACTTGTGGCTCCGAGATTTACTAAGTCTGTAATAGTTTCACTGTCTACAATATACTTCAAACTGAAATACAAAACTGCTTTCACACTTGTCTTTTAAACCAGAAAAATGTTGGAGTAGATACCTCCAACAACTTCCGCATACGAAATCCCTACCACCTACAATTGTTTATTTAAACTTTATATTTTTAGGTGGAAACAGATTCGGGTGGATCAATAAGGAACACATTTGAGGAGGATGATTTGTCGGATGGTGCTCAAGCGATTCTTTTGACAACATTGTATCTCCGTGGGCGGTGGCGCTCCGCCCCCACTATGCTGAACGGCTCGCGACCTTTTAGAGACGCAGCGGGAGCTCCCACTCGCTCCATGCGCTGTATAAGAGTTAATGATGTTATGAGATACGCTGATCTCGCTGAATGGGATGCTGAGGTACCAATACAATATGAATTTTGATTCATATATGAAATAATATTATTTAGTAATTTATTTTATGTAAAGCATTTATTTCTACATATTATACATAAACGAGAACAATATCTTGACTAACTCTTACAAAGTATTTTACTACAAAAAATTATGAAATAATAAAAGTAGCAATCACATCTTATGGCTACACTTAACCACCTTAGAAGATAACAATTAGTTATCATACGGTATGTACGTACATATAAGGACCAAGTAAACTAAAAGCGCTATGAGGAAAAGAACACTGTTCAGTAAGTTGGCAAATTTTATCCAATCACTGGTGTCCGTATTGGGCTGCCCCATACTCACTTCTCCAGCAAGCGACTTGGTGTCGGTCGTGTCCATTGGCTCGATTTCGGTGAACACAACGTACTTGCCGGCGCCGCGGTACACGAGTCTGTTCATAGACACGATCCATGTCGGTGGTGGCAATGTGCGGCGTCGTAAGTACATCAGCAATAACGTTTCTAAGATTCCTACTAACGTGACTATCATTGAATCGCGGAGAAATAAAAGAATAATGGGCGTTTCCGAGCTATGTTTCGGGATTCCATAGCCTATTTCAGTCAAAAATACAAAATGTCCGTAGAGACTGAAACATATCAAAAGTAGTCTCGTGATGTCTTTGACACCCAGCACCAAGGAAGTGAGTGTAAGGATGACGATGACGACCGAAGGAACTACTACAACTGCCGCCGGTCCTGCGGCTTCTCTTTTCAGTTCAAAAGTATATTTCAACATGGGATACGTGCTGTTTGGGCAGCAGTGATAGTTTCCCGGCAGCCTCTCGTTCACTACATTTAGTAGTTTCCATCCGGGGCCATCTTGGAAATCTTCAAGGATAACTGGTTGTTGTTGATAGAAGGTGAAGTTAACTTGCTCACCTGTGTGCATCCACGAACCGAAATACATTGTGCAGTTTTGCACGTCGTAAGGCCAACGTCGAAGCGCCGTGTGGCACATTCCCGTGTGAGCCAGGTGCGGCACGCAGGTGACGGAGCCCGTGTTCGACAGTAAACAAGTTGTGTAAAACTGGTCCGACTGATACATCGCAGATGTTGCATCGGCGTTGAATAGGGCCATACGCGGTGTCCATATGAGATGACTCTCCACTTGAATTTCTTTTATACCGCCGTAATTGGACGGTATCCACGAAAGAAATTCATCTTTCCACGTCAGGGCCACCCAGCTGTGAAGGGTGAAAGTTTCTTCTAGCGCGTCAAAGCTGATGTATTTGATTGCAAATCGAACTCTTACGTTGACAGTATTCTTGTGATCCTTAACCGGTCGAAAATCATAACTATAAGCGCAGAACAAATCCTTATGCAATTTAGCTTCGTCGTTATTTGGTTCTTCTTTGTTGGTCGGACATTCGTAAGCTTTTCCTCTAATTATCAAAAATATAGTGACAATTAAACAAATCTTTACGTGCGGCAACATGATTGCTCCAACAGCAACTGCCCTCAACTATAGACTCGTATAACATTTGGTCAGGAATTCGATACGCATAGCCGCCCCCAACGATAACAGACACCATTTGCTAGTGTTATGCTAGAGTTACATACATATAAGGTATCTAAGCATTGTTTTTAGTATCTCAGCGTTCCAATTTAGTCTGTGTAAGGATCCCTGTTTTTTCGTTAATATAGTATTGTTATAAAAATACACGAAATGATGACCTGCAATTGATTAATTTCGGTAAATTGATAATATCGGAGATAACATGGTAGTATCATTAGAAATTAGAATATTAGAACGTTTGATAATGAAAAACAAAACCGTTGAAAATAGTTCTTATTTACTTTCATATACGTACATATACGCCCCACTGCAGCTAGTATTCTGTGCTGTAGCGCACGGGCCTCCGCTACCATCGTGGGTGCCATTGGGAGGGGTTATGCCATATAGATATGCAGGAAGTCGCTGGATGAAGGTCGCTTCCAATAGGTTGATGTGGAGATCATTGTTTAAGGCCTATATTCAGCAATGCACTTCTTTTTTTGAAGGGAGAGGCTGTTTAGTCCACTACGATGGCCCAGTGCGGGTTGAGGGAATTTACACACAATATATATATTACGCAGGTTTCTTCACGATGTTTTCCTTCACCGTTATAGTGCGTGGTGATTGACCTGAATCAATACACACTATATGACTCTATAAAGTCGTGTGTGGGGGTTGAACGCGCGACCACTATGACTATCCGAGGCCGTGTCTGGTTTGATATCAACAGGCCATCACGCACTTTTACTTAATTAAGTACGTTGTTGCTGTCCTGCTGATACGATGTGAATTACCGAGACGAAGGTCAGTGATCACGAGTTTGCATTTGAGAGGACACGTTTTCTTTCTTGAAAATTATGATTAACTGGGTTTGTTAGGCCTATAATAGGTATTATGAAAGATATATCCTAAATTACATACATACATAAGCTCACGCCTTTTTCCTGGAAAGGAAAACAGAGGTGCAACCAGAACACCCACTTTTCACCGCGTACTTTCCATCCCACGATGTGATAGGGAGCAAGCCTATCGCCATATCGGTCACAAATCCCTGACTCCGGAGCCTGAGCTGTTAATGAAAAATCCAATATTACTGTGCCCGACCCGGGATTCGAACGTCTCGGGTTCGAATCAGCTTTGCAATCATACCGTACTAAAAATTCGCCACCGAGGCAGTCATAAATTATTTTCTACAATTGTATTAATATATAAAATGTATATAGACAACATATTATGTATCTATTATCTAAATACAGTGATGTGAGTGCAGTGGACTCTCACAGATTCCCTACCTCTATAGCGTGTATACTGGTGTCTATACGTATATCCTTAAAAAGCGAAATTTAATACATTAATTATAGGATGAATGAGTTATAAAACGCAAATTAGATAACATGAATATCCGTGACATGGAGATAATAAAAATTTGTCATAATCCCTGTCTTATCTAGTTCCAAAAAATATGATTGTGATTATTATTTTCAGGCTATAGAAATATTTTATGCAACTCCGGGTCTGAGTTTGTTGATGCTAGTGCCTCGAGGTAATTCTCTGAGGCGTCTGGCGGACCACGTGGCCAATACCAGCACCCATTACATCACACAGAGAATGCAGACGATACGCATTGCCGTCACCATGCCCTTGTACACACTGCGCATGACTCTCCTATTGCCCAACAAATTGCAAGCTGTAAGTATGTCAATTTGAATTCGGATGAATATCTATATATTTGCGGAATGTTACTCCTCCTCCCCCAATGTTATAGTATTTGTGGAGAATATTAGACCACTCTTCTAATACCAGGGTGTGTGGTTGTATATCCTGATCTTGGGATTGCATCTGATGTCGGGCACTTCACTTTAGGTCACTTTTTCTGGTTAAGAAATCAGTTATCAGATATCTTAAAATCTATAATTGCGGTTTGTAGTACGGCCTTAAGAGCACTTGTATTCATATAAAAAGTACATTATGTTCAAATACATGAAAGTAGTACCCCCTATCAAATGTAGTATAATATTCACACTGGTGGAATAGGAAAACCCGCCATAAAGACCCACTCCGGTTCTACCTTAGCGGCGGTGTATTATTCGTTTTTGAGCAGATTATTACAATACTCGGTGAACCGGCCTAATTACATCAAGTTGTTAGATATTTATCTAGCTTTGTCACTTTGTCGAACCATCGCTACCTATTCCCTATGTATACATATAACAATCAATCATCAAACAAAGAATAATACAACCGCAAAATATTTTACTTTTAATTGGTTAATAGTTAGGTAGGTATGTGAATAAGAATTGTCCTTATTGTTTCATGTTGTTAAATATATAATGATGACTGTACGTGCTATTTGTATATACCATTAAGTACAATTGTAGTACTGAATTACCTTCAATATTATTTATTGTTTGAAAACAACACCGTTTGGATAACTTGTTGAAATTCCGGTTTTGTGTTATGTTGACCCAAATTTTTATTGATACGACAATGCGCATGCACGAAAATTTTATCGCTTTCGCAGCATAAAAGTTCGGATTTCATTTCAGTATTGGGACTCGCCTACTTATATTGTTAATTTCTACGCTTCAAAGACGACTGAAGGGACCTATTTTCATATCTTTATCTTTACCTTTGATCAATGCACAGGAATATAAAATGTTTTTAGTTATGTATGAATAATGGTTCCTAAATTTCAATCCTAACAATTTTTTTGTAGATGGGTATAACTAGACTTATGGATACATCAAAAACTGCTAATTCTTTAAGATTATCACACGCCGTGCAACGTCTCATGTTTTGGGCAGAAGCTGGACGCAATGCCTTCAAAGATGATGGTAAAGTAATATTTTAAAAATTAACCTTTCGTAATCTATTATCAAAATACCAGTTGAGTGCATCTTTTCAAATAAGTATTTTTCTTCTATAGTACATATGTGGTATTTTAAATGTATCTGGCTCAAGGACGGGCTTACAAAGTCGATGCGTCTTGTTCGGCGCTCCTCTAAAGAAGCATTTCGGTTCGTTATTGTGCCAATTGAGCCAGTTTGAATATATCCGGCCTGTGAGCACAGCGCCTGGTTGTGTTTACATCTCAATTATTTCCGAAGATAGCAACTTCTTATAGCAAAATGTTTAAGATAAAACTAACCGGTAGATAAGGCCGTAGGTATGTATATTTATATTCACAGACATTTTTAAAATCTGTTTTAGCTGTGGAATGTTTTGTCCTCTTCGCTCAAACTGATTTTAAAAGCCGTTCAAAGACACAAAACATTCGATAACTAATTACTAAAATATGTTTTAAAACTGGATGTATGAATAAGGGCGATAGTCTAAGATCTTCCTCGTCTTCGGCTAATCTTGAAAAAAAAATGACTCATCATTGAAATATACAGATATTTACTTACGTACTGACGATAAAGAAATTTATCATAGTAAGTGCAGTGTTTTAATGATAAGCAGCGATGAGTAGAGAATTTGAATTCTCCAAATATATTATGATTTGTTAGTGGCGTCGACTATTATATAAGTACACATATACCTACTTATTAAGTACACTAGATAGGGGCCGAGATTAGCTAGAATAGCAGTTGATTCGATTTTATTCCATACTTACATCGTAAATACCAGGAAAATCTAGATAAATGTGTATCGTGAAACCAGTTTTTGAACATATTTATATGAAGAATCCTAGTACAAAACCCAAATTTGATGTGGGCAAGGTACATTTTATGCGGCTGTAGCGCCAGAAAACTTTACTCGAGGTCATGGAAAATGTTATAGTAGTTTTATCTGTAAATATTTTCTTTGACTTAAAAATCACTTACTGGATGGAGTTCGCTTCCAACAGACCTCTGTAGAAATCCTTGGTCTCCTTTGGTTAACAATGGACTTATTATTATGGGTGAAAATATGGTAAGAGAAAATCTACTTCAAGTTTCGAATCGAAGCGGGTCCGCTTGTTCTGCGCTGCCGTGAGCATGGTCCACGTTTCCTCACTTCTAACGCCGCCTCTGCACTTATTTTAACAGCACCAAGTAGTTAACTAAGTATTTAGTATACTTTAATCAGTAGTTTTTTTAACAAATCAAAAATTAAGGCCATTAGATATTTTGGTGATAAATTGTTGGGCTAATAACGTCGTGCGACGTTTCGGGGGTATATTTTACACTTGAAGTTAAGACTTATTACTTAATAAATATGTATAATGCGTTTCAAATAAGAATAGGAACGTCAATTACCTCTAGCTGTCAAATATCGCACGAAAAGTAGGGTTAACAACATTGACGTAAAATATATGGACGGGGCGGAGAGTACGAAGTGTTGTCACGAAAGTGGTCCGCGGGACCAATGCAACCAGCGCACCGGTCTGTAAGTCGTCGACAAATGCCTAATTGTATCGTCGTGGATGCAATAAAGATGACCGAAAGTTCACAAAAAAAGATAACATTTTTTATCACCGCTAAGTAAAAATTATATAACTTTAAGTTAGTATAACATTTATTTTAGCATTATTGAAAAACGATTTCATGACCGCCATTGACGTAAAAATCCAACAGATGGCGCGATTTTCACAGGCATCTTTTTGACGTACCCAATGTACTGAAAGGCCTATCCTTAGCTTTTAAATCAATGGTTAGCAACAAAAAAATATTTACGCATCAATTTTTTTTACATAGTCCTATTCCTAAACATAAATTAGCCAAATAAATTGAAACAATTACAATATGTTATATGGAAAAATAAACAAGAATGTTTAGTCATAAATAGTTTGAAAAAAATACAATTTTTTCATGTTTTATTTATTTCATGAGAAATCATTTGGCAGAAAGTAACTATAGGACGACATTAATCATTCATTTTTTTTTACGAAATATTAAATATTAAAAATATTATTTTTATTCAACAAAAATATTATTTTAAGAAATCTTGTTTTGCACACCCTACCGAAATTGTGCGATTTGACAGCTACTATGAACCAATATGGCACTAGGTCAGTCCTATTCTTATTTGAATCGCATTATACCTACTTATTAATATACTTATATGTATATAGTCAAAAACAGTTTGGTTCAAAAACATCCTGGGAAATTATTTAGACGTAAAACCGTAAGGCGTATAGAGACTAATTTATACTTAATCTCTTACATGTATCTACTATATTGCCTCTTTCCTAGGTATCGAATGGGAAGAAACACCTGAGCTGGAGATAGTGGTGGACCGGCCCTACATATTCTTTGTTCGGTGGCGCAATCTTACATTAATGAATGGAAATTTTGTCCTTTAGTCTAGTTGGTACCAATAATAAGTATCATAGGTATCTCTGTATAAACGAAACATTTCTTATTTTCTGTGTAAGTGTATAAACCTAGAAAATAAATATTAATTATAGATAAAGTTTTTTTTTATATAAATACACCAAAAAGTCAGATACATTGTCCTGACCCCATACTAAAGGCTGTCTTTTCGGTCTCACAAAAATCCGACACGAAAGAAACATGTACCTGTGAATCATACAAATATTTGTCTCGCTGCTGGGATCGAACCCGCTCAAACGTTTCACAGCCGGCGTTGAACCAACTGCGCCACGGAGGCTTTTATTACAAAACCCCGTATAAGAACAAATAAACGGTTCTCATTACTGTAAGTGATTATTCCCGCTATAAACGCCTTCAACATTATGATCTTAGATATGATGGCATTGTCTCAAAACGAAAGGACAAAAGAAAAGAATAAGGATAGAAATAAGTATAAATAAATAAATAGTAGATATCGACGGTTCCTACGTATATAAAGACATGTCGAAAATGCCATTTTTTTTTTATTGTATCATTGGCTTTAGATGATTTATGCGCACATACTGACATACTCATTTTTATTTTATTTTATTTATTTACCTTGTTTTACAAATCGTACAAAAGAACAAGTATTATAAATACAACAAATAAGTGTTGTAGATACAGACATCTATTACATATCTTTTTGTACGGTGTTTTAAAATGTGCGCCACTCGGTGCGAACGCGGTCTTGTCAGACTTGTCGCCATTTACGGGAGTTCCCCGGACGAGACAAGTCGATGCTAAAAGAATAGAGAAGAAGAAAAGAAAATGCTGCAAAAAGAAGAAACAAGAACTAATTTTAGAGAAGGTATACAATAATCCTATTCCTATCACTGAAGTGAAATATAAGGATTTGATTAAATTATGCGACACGTTAATTATTCCTAATAAGTATCACAACTTCTATAAAAACCTAAAGCATAGTGAGGAAGAAGAAGAACAGGGCAATGATAAATCGTATCGTATCGTATCAGCCCATATACGTCCCACTGCAGGGCACGGGCCTACTCAATCGAGAATACGATTGAGAGTGGTTAGGCCATATAGTCCACCACGCTGGCCTAGTGCGGGTTGGCGGACTTACATATCATAGAAATTCTTATGAATCGCTATGGTATGCAGGTTGTTTTCCTCACGATGTTTTCCTTCACCGTTTTAGTACGTGGTGATTGACTATCAATGCACACATGACTCCGAAAAGTCAGAGTCAATGATGAATAAGATTGTTAAATTTATCATTACGTTTTTATAAATATTGTTTTGTAATTTTTTTTTCCTTTTTTTTATACTGGCCCGGCATGTTGGCGGCATTGCACCTGATGGTAAGTGCTAATGCCGCCCAGGCAGAGTATCCATTGGCATCGGACGGCGGTCCAATACCAATGGAAACAATAATGCCGGCCTGCTAAGGTGCCCTTTCACGCTACGGCGGAAAGACCCAGGATTGTAGGAAGAAGGAAACACGTGAGACGGCAAACAATTTCACAGTTTGACGGTGCGGCACAAAAACGAATTCGAGAACCGTTTCGTTCGCGCCGGGATGGTGTGGACCGTCAAGCTATGGCTTCGCAAGCCAGCACGCGTGGTTCTGGTTAGGAATGGAGAGGAGGGGATCAAGTTGAACAATTCTTCAGAGCACTCACCGTGATACAGGCGGTAGAACACGTTTAGAGAGGCGACATCCCTCCGGAATTGTAGCGACTCTAACTTGCTCGTAACGTCTGCATCATTCACAATGCGAATGGCCCCCCGCTGCAATCCATCCAAGGCATCGAGCAGGTACTGAGCGGATCCATCCCAGAGGTGCGAGCAGTACTCCATACCCGGTCGGACCTGCGCTTTATATAAGCGACAAAGCTGACCGGGCGTGAAAAACCGACGCACCCTGTTCAGGACTCCAACCCTGCGTGATGTGGCAGATATTACGCCCTCGATGTGATTCCTTAGATTGAGATCACAGCGGATATCCACACCAATGATACCCAGGTCATCCCGCACTGAAAGGGGAGTACCCTGAAGAATGGGGAGGGAGAGAACGGGGATTTTTTGCACGTGAACGCACACACCTGAGTTTTCTTGGCATTGAACTCAACCATATTTCTGGAACCTCATGTAGAAATAAGATCCACGGTCCGGTTGAATTATTAAGTTAGTAATAAGATGAATCAGTCTGAATAAAATAATAAATAATAATAATAATAACACCCAACAGTCACATACATAGTCCTGACCCCACACTAAGATCGAGTCTTGTATCGCGGGTATCAGGAACTACGAGAGACTTTTCGGTCTCACAAACACCCAGACCCGGAAGAAATATTTCTCTCGGTGCGGGGATCGAACCCGCGGCCTCTCGTTTCACAGGCGGCGTCTAACCAACTGCGCCACGGAGGCTGTCAAATAACCTGAATAAACCTGTGATGATTGTTAAATTTTACCAATTAGGTGTTAAAATGAGGCACATACTCAAACAATGCTGTGATGATTATTACATTTTACTAATTAAGTCGATAGGTAGTTAATTAAGCTGGGGAACCTTCTTAATCAAACTGTGATGATTATTGAATCAATCAATCAGGCACAATCTTCAAATTAAAATAGTTAATTACTAATAAGTATTAGACAACAGTGATTTTTTACGTTTAGTTCCTACTTCAGAGAGCCTTTAAGTGCCTTTTATTTATATGTTAAGAAGATTGTTGCTTAATAATAAATAATGTTGAATTTATAAACCTTGTTTAATTAATAAAACATAAACCGAATCATTTTATTTAAAGACATGTCTTTGTATACATTAAAAGAACATATTCCTACCCCGAATTACTAAATCCACGTATAAAGTGATAAGTTTACGTTGGAGTACTTATTATATACATGGGTAATTTTTTAGGAATATTTAACGTATTAGTTTAAAAATAGTTGATTAGTCCTTTATTTTCATTAAAAAAAAATTTAAATTCTATATCAGACACAGTTTTTTTGTTTCCTGCGTATAAAAAGATATCATAGACATGACTTACATGCTTCTATTTTATTATCGGCGTAGAAACAGTCATCTATCAAGTTTTCTAAGAAAACGTAAAAAAATAAAATATGTGTAAATGGCACTATAAAGCTCTTAAAACAGTTAAATGATTGTAGAAAGATGTTTTTTATTTTTGGTCATAGAATTATTTCTAGGGCGAATTGAACACAAATTACGCTCTCCTGTAAACCTCGGTTTTTGACTTGTCCTTATATACGTAGGAACCGTCGATATGTATTAGACTTCTGACAATCGCACTCGCTACAATCTGCACTCTGTATTACCTCTATCAAAATGGCCTAATTAGGTACATGGTTACAATTCCCTTATTCATTACAGCAGTCCCATTATGAGTTTTATTGATTCATCATCATCATTCAGACCTATGCAGTCCACTGCTGGACATAGGGCTCTCCCAAAGATCGCCACAGAGCCTGGTCTTTTTATTGCTATTTAGCTGCTATTTAGAATGATACTAATAAGTAATCATTAATGAGTGCATAAACACTCGGAAATATTGTTTTGTAGTTGACTCCAAATGACAATTATAGTGGTTTATGATATGTTCTTGCATACACTTGGGCACAAATTATTTATTCGCGTTAATTGCATCTGATTTCAAAGTAGCGTCACCTTTATATGTACATGTCTACTTACTATTTTTATCTTCGTAAGTTAGCCTCGATTTTACTATGGCTTCTAATTTATACACACACTCATTCCTACTCACACTTTATTGCGGTGCATAATATGAATAATTTATTATTACATAACCGGAATGTTTTTTATCTCCTGTGCTAAGTCTCAGAAAAGTGTAGTGGTGTATGTATTGTAAAAAGCGCTTAAAATCTGCAAGATAATAAGGTGGGTTATATGGTTTTCTTGTGAAAACGTATTTTTTTGCCGTGACGCGATAGTTTCCGACAATTAATTATCCACAAACAGGCAACGGGTCGACAATTTATAAAATGTCAGTAGGTACGCAGTGATTTTATTGACCATTATTATAATTATGTCGAAAATTTAAAAGACAGCCTGTGTGGTGTAGTTGGATAAGAAGCCAGCCATGGAACACAAAGTCGCCGCGTCGAGCTCAGGAACTATATGCAGTTTGTGAGAATGGAACAGTGGTTCACGCAGGAAGATGTATTCTTAGGTGATTCTTAGCATATGTTTATACCACATACATACATACATAAACTCACGCCTTTTTCCCAGAAGGGTAGACAGAGGTGCTTGGACACCCACATTTCGCCTTGTATGTTCCGTCCCACGATGTGATATGTGGCGAGCCTATCGCCATATCGGGCACAAATCCTGACTGCGGGCTGATATTGAATAGAAAAATCCAATATCACTGCCCGACTCGGGATTCGAATCCCTCAGACCTCAGCTTTCCATGCGTACCTTAGTACAACTACGCCACCGACCATACCACGCCGGCATAAAAGTATTTGTTGTTAGAATCTTTCTTATCATATCAAATCATATAATGATGTTACACTGCATTGCACGAGCCTCTTATAAAATTGACAGGGCTTTAGACTTTACTTCATCAGACTAGCAGCCATAAAATAGAAATATTTAGATACTGTACCGTTAAGGTCTACACACAGGGATTTTGCCACCGGCTAGCCGCTTACTTACTGTAGTATTCCGTCCGCCTAACACGGCATCCAGTGACGCAACGCGACGCGGCATCCTGCGGCATGCCAATCATACACATTTCATATCCAATGTAATAAAATTTGAAGAGATAAAGTATCTTTTTTTGGCATAAACGCATTCGGGCGGTAGAAAATCATAGACGATTACCTCCGCTTGGACTGCCTCATGCCGCGGCGTGTCACGGCTTGCTATGGCATACTGTAGTCTGCCGTGACACCTCATTCGGGAGATCCCTTGGCGAGTTCTCCGAATCCGTCTCAAGAAACCCCTTTCGATGCCACGGCATCAATGTAAAACATTGAAATTTATGCCTAGTGTGTGCTGGCCATTATTCATATGCTATATACAAAAGTTACGCTTATGACTCTACGAATTGCTTTTACGATGCAAGTTAATACTTTGATTGTAGCCAATAGGGCGGATCCAGCTTTTACGCAGGGGGGGGGGACATATAGTTCATGTCAGAACACTGGGTCCGATTTCAATACTCGAATTCGTAATAAGTATTTTTTAAGGTTGGTTACAGGCGTGATTTGTGAACACAGAAAAACTTTTTTAGTTTATTTATCAATATACAAAGAATTAATTGTGCTAAGAAATTGTATCAACAAGATAATAGATAAATTCTGACAATCTGGAGCCAGCCCAGGAGGTCATGACCCCCATGACCTCCCCCTGGATCCGCCCTTGATTGCAGCTGGTTGCATCGCGTTACATCTTCTCTTCTGGAACAACTTATACGTACATGTGGTGACAAATTATTCCACTGTCCTATTGTGTCGTGTCACACCATAGTTAAGAGTTGATTTGAATATAAATATTGTTTGAACTCTAAAATCTATTATCATTTATCCGGATTTTAGATTGAATAATTATACCCCTGGTTTTATTTGATCTGGATAAAGATTAAATAACCGAGCCATATTCATGGCAAATCTTTGGAGAGGCAAATGACCAGCAGTGAACTGCAACTGATGATGATGGTCATGACTCTTTTTGACCAAGACATAAAGTATAGCTGCTTCCATTACGGTTCTTATAGCAGGTCGCGGTTGTGACTTCCCAGGGCGTCCCAAAGTAAGGGGAGGCGCATCCGTTGCATTTTTTTTTTGTATGAGTTTCAATGGAAGATTAGGGGCGTCACGTCGTCGTATCATTCTCGGCCAGAGCACCCTCACTCGCATCCAGGGCGCCAATATGCTGAAAAGGTTACTGCTCCCAGTTCATGCAGAACGATCGACGACGACGATGTTTACGATCCACTTTGAAACGAGTTCATTACATTTACAGTAATATCACTAATATATTGAAGAAATTTTGTAGATACTACATTATGAAATTTTATTAATGTGTACTTTCTGCTTATAAATGTTGGTACATATAAATACTATATCTTTCAAACGGTAATAATAAAATAAGATTAATGTGCATTACAAAATTTTGCCTATTATGTTATTACTGTTTTGTAGTCGCTGGTTGTAAGATACCAAAATAAAAATAATAGGCACAAATCCGTTTAGTCGCCTGAAAACCCTGAAACAATCCGTTTGTGTATGTAGTGGTAATAAATAGATAATGCAGTCCAATTAATCTATAAAAATATAACATTTTCTTTTGTTTCGTATATTGCGCACTTGCAACGTTGCAGAATAAGATCATTAAGGCTTCATGTTTCATTGCATCCATAAATGGCATATATTGTTGACAAATGGGTAGATTCCAATCAATAAACATCATAAGCCATACTAAAGTCTAAACACTTATGTAATGATAGGTCTACTGTTCGTGTTTTTTTTGCTTTTATTTAATTTTTTTTTATTAAAAGCGTAGTTTAACCCTCATGCTGATTACATTTAAGCCTACGTAAAACAATCATAGGAACGTCGTTAATACCTACACTCAGCAGAAAAGATAAAAAAAAACAGCATTATTTCTAGACATTGTTTTTTTATTTTTAACAGTTACAAAGTTATGGATGTACCTAGGTCTATGGTAAAGAAGGCTTACTTCTAATCTATTTAATATTTCATAAATAACTTTATGTTAAATATTGAATTAAATAGTGTTCCTATCATATTTTAAAGAAAACTAATATCTAATATTCACAAAGCCAAGTTTTTCGGAATGATAATGTGACCAACAGCTCATAACACCAAGCTTTAGATTAAATATATAAATAGATTAATATACTTAGTTATATGAATTTCGCACAACGTGTATACTCAACTAGCGCTCTTAATATAGTATACAACGGGCAACAGCTTTTAAGACACTTTTAATAATTCTATTCCCTACCCATGCAATAAAAGCCTAGGCCCTAGGGAATAGCAATACCGAGTTAACGATTTTAATCAACTTTATTTTTAAAACAATACAAGCAACATTTTACGTCCCTCATAATATTTGGACATAAAGCAGTAATATCTCATTATAATTTATAACATAATTTTAAAACCAGTTAGTTATGCTAATTGTGGGTTATCGACGTTTTCTACCAAAGGCAAACAAGAAATCAAAAACTTGTTAGTTCAGTTCATCATTCATCAGTTACATGGAATATTTGTATGTTTAGTCCAATATTTAAAGATAAACGTTTATATATTTTTTTATATTTATGCAATGAAATACTGTTGTGTAGGTGTTATTGGAGAAAATTATATGGTTTACTTTATTTACTATCTAATAAAACTTTTGCTCTCATGAGAGAGTTCATTACAAAATGAAAATGCAGTAAAAGCTAATGTACAACAGTAAGAGATCTATTGAACAATAATTAATATGTATAATCATGATTCTCGATGTTTTCGGATCCTAATAACTAAATCATAGAGATTTTTTTAACGATTTGTATCTTGATTATTTAACAAATAATAACTCCATAAATATATGCTTTAATAACATGATCTACTTATTGGACGTATACATGCAATTTAATATAATTGGCAAGAACTCTTTTTACATCTTAAATCAATAAAATTCGTATTAAAAATTATAAAATATATTTTAGCAATGAAAGCCATAAATACCAACAATAATACAGTATAAAAATATTCCAGGTGAAGAACATTAATAGCTATTTAGGCTTAACATGGTTGATAATGGCGGTTAAAGAAGTCAGTTCTTCATTTCTCTTACAAATTATATTAGACTAGTTCGTTACAAATACTTCATGTGTATTTTGGAATACTGCTGCCTGTAAATAAGAAAAAAATATATAAATAGAAATGTGGAATTTAAAGGTGATTATGAATGTGTAATAAAAGAGAACCAAACTTCACTATATGATGGAGAAATAAAGTAGTGATGTAGATGTGATTCAATAAGAGATGAATGTTTTCTTATTCAGATTTATTAAATTGAAAGATATCAAGTGTAATTACATTTCAACGTCGTCAGTTGACATTCTCGTTATAAATACTCGTTGACTAGTAGCATAACATCATAACACACAATAGATGTAACAGTTAATACACAAGTCCATGGTGCGACATGGGCTGGTGGGACTTTAATAATTTGCAAGCTGAATCAATTAACATTACATTCCAATACATTACTATTGATTCTAAATACTACAAGTAACATTATCACTCTGATTGGAATTGTATAGATGAATTAGTGTATATAAGTAGGATTAATATACTTAATTGTGTAGCACATTATTTGTATTTCACAATAAGCACTGGTGTTTAAGTTGAAATTACTTATTTTTAATAATACAATTTTATGTACACAAAATAATAACCACATAGAGTTTTTGTAGTAATAATGATTATTGAATATTATAGTATAACAACATTCTTTCATATGGTTTGTAGGAGTAGCATCTTCTTATTTATATAAAATTAGAAGCACTATTCCTCACATCAATGTTTAAACCATACTATTTTTAGGATACTACTAATCCTATTATTCGTATTTTAATCTTATGAATTCACATAACAAATTTTACAAAGAATGCTAGAGAACATTTCCATTTACATGAATATCCTTACTATGTATTAATTACTCAATTTAATCAAACTACATTTAAAAATGTACAATGTAATAAGACACTCAAACAATGTGCAGCTAATTGAAAAAGCAAAGAAAGAAAATGCTTTCTCACCTAGCATTCTAATGGAACAGATTGTATTTTGACAATTCCTACAATCTTATATATTACCTCATAAGTTTCATTGGTCAATGTTTAAACATTACGCTAACAAATGTATGTTATGAGGACAAACAATTCTATTTCAGATCCCCATAATATTAGCAAAGTGATGTGTAGTTTCATACAGTAAGAAAATATGCTTACAATTAATAACAAGATATGAAAAGGTCACAGCTATCTATAACCAACTTAAGCACTATCTAAATTAATAATTAAATACTGTTAAAATTATAGTCATTGCAGGTGTTAAAAGCAATGGAATCAATTTTGAAACAAATAATTCATATCCTATTGATGTCTAATATACTTTAAACTATTTTTCCATAAAGCTAAGTGTTCTCATCTCTGAGACAGCAGTTTGTTTATTTTGTCTGTTTTTTTTTTTATGTTAGTTCGTATTATCAACTAAATAGAAACTATTTCACAAGAATATAAAACATTATTACTAAATGGATTTAATTCTGACTGTTATTCAATTGACATGAGGTAACCACACTAGGAAGAAGTTTTATAAAACAGGCAAACCATTGTCATGTTACAAAACTATATTAATGTTCATATATCTTTAAATAATAAGACCTGGCTGCCTGATTATTATTTTATGTATGGTGATTACACCAAATAATAATACATAATAATTATGTTTGTCATAAAAAGATAAAAACTATTGAAACATTTTATTTGGAATGTTCAAATAATGCAGTTCAATTCTGAAATACAATATTAATTCAGTAGTTTACAAAATAAAAACAGTTACATCTTCGGATGTTAGATATATCACCTTAAATATTAAATTCTGCCCTGAGTGTGGTCTTTAGCCACAATGGCACATAATTTATAAGTTAAATTACTTTCGCCTAGGTAGCATGCAAAAATTAAATTTGTTCATCAATATCTAAGGCATTATAAATATTGCATTATTTGACCAAATTAAATAATATAAATGAAACCATTGGCACAATAACATTATTATTAAGGGTATCTATTGGAAATGACAATCTACTTTGATTGTAGAAACTAGTATAGTCATCTTAATACCAAACTTTAAGGACAGCAAGTTAAAAGCAAAAACTGTGTGTGTGATAAATATATTTTACAATGGTGTATATTTATTGAGCAACTGTGCCTAATATATAAAACAATGTAATAACAGACATTTAATGAAAACACACAAAATAAATATATAATTTACAGGATCTAATATTTTGGGGTCCATTCATGTGAAGGTTCAGGTTAATACCATTACCATAATAA
Source organism: Hyles lineata (assembly GCA_030180105.1). Lineage (NCBI taxonomy): Eukaryota > Metazoa > Arthropoda > Insecta > Lepidoptera > Sphingidae > Hyles > Hyles lineata. Next base: position 9,980,247 of record JARJEE010000017.1, on the reverse strand, counting down.
ATAATCATTTTTTTCTATTAGTAGCACAAGTGATTTAAATACAATATATATACTACAATAAGAGATAAAATGTAACAAATTGGTGGTCAAAGGATTGTGGCATGAAGATATCAAATGTGATGCTCAATATTGTGTTTAGTCAATTAAGTCAAAGAATGAGTAATAATAAGAACATACCAGCCAGTAATGAGAATTTAAGCTGCAACAAATGTATCATTAAGTAAACTGTTACACAAAATGGAGACATAAATACATTTAGATGATTCCATAACTATTATGCATGAATATAGATTGTAAATGTTATATAACATATAGTCTCATTATGTGGTATTAATAATAATTATAAATAAATGAAACATATGATTTTCACTGAACAGCTATGAAATAATGCATGAAGAAAATATGCTGATGATCATTCACTTTAGATTGTTTTCTATCAAACTAATTTAGAGTAACAACTCTTGTATTGTAACTACTAAATAATAATTGTGAGCATATAATTTCAAACCCAATCACTGATAATGAAATTAAACATTATCTCAATAGATGTTTTACATAACAGCAAATGGTAAGGATACACATGTGTTGTCAATTAACTGCCAATTCTTTAATAATTATAAAACTGCCATTGACAAAATGTTCACATTTTTAATGAGCAGCTATATTTTAATGATCAATTATTATCATAAAAAATGTGATTAATTAAAATCAGTGACTTGTATTATGAAAAGTTTATGTGAACATAATATTTCTTTTCAACTACACATAAACATGGGGTTAACATTAAGAATATAGAACAATGACACTTATTATGTTAATGAGAAATTCCGTAATTGACCCCACCTGTGTTCAAGCCCGTATTTTCGGAGGGTCCCGCGGGAGGCGGCGCAGGCATCGCGATTGGGGGTGCCTGTTCGCCTTTAGGCCGGCCCTCGCCACCGGGTTGGGCCGTCACCGGCTGCACACCGTCGGAATCGTCACGCTCCAAAGTATGGTAGTCACCGGACTCTTCCGGGGGACGGGGCTTGCACTTGCCACAGCAGCAATTGAAGCAACAACACAGACAACAGCAGAAATAGCATCCTGTGAGAATGCCGCATACTATAAACAACGCTTTGCACCAAGTGCTCGTTACTACGAAATAGGCGTTGACGTTTTCTTCGCCAAACTGTTCTGCGATGTATAATCCAAGCGACCCGTAATTATCATAGATGTTGCGTTTCGTCGCATCGCTTAGTATTGTGTGTGCACGATTTACTTCTTTAAACTTCTCGGCCGCTTCTGGGTTGTTCAAGTTTTTGTCTGGGTGATATTTTAGTGCTAATTTTCTATAGCTTTTCTTGACATCGTCCGCCGTTGCAGTTTTGGGCACTTGTAGTATTTCATATAAACTGTCGCCTGCGGTAGATAGTTTCCTTTTATCCATCTTGGAGTTATATAGTTGAAATCACTAGCACTGAAACTATTCTGTGCAAGATACGATTATCCCCAAAGTCCAATGTAGAAATTAAGATAATTTATGAACGGATGGAATGAATGGGGAAAAATACCATTGCGGACATGTAGATTGTTGTTATCTACAACATTAAGCTAAGACGTTTCAACTGATATTGCTATCTTATTTTTACTTTAGTGAAATGCTATACTGCATCCTTCTATTATGTTAAAAATATAAAACTATGTTTTTACCTATGAAACATACATTGTAATGTTTGGGTGACATTATCTGTATCGTCAAATACAACCGAATATTGTCCACGAAGTAACTTTGACTAAATCCATTACTTAATTTCGCGTAATTTACACCTACCTGTATGACGTACTTAACCCAAATAGTACGAGTCATTGTATTCCCACTAAAAATTAAAATAGTACAAAAGAAAAAGGCAACTAAAATGGTACAATGACTTGGCAGTATAGGGTATATCCTTTGCAATGATTAAAGACTGTAGAATATAATCTTTATACAATTATTTTTTATTCTGTGGTGACATTGTCCATTGACATTTGACATTTGTTTACAACATAAGACTTTTATTTCTCTGTGATAGGATTTGTGCATTAAAATATTTTGCCACATTATTATTTGTTGTAATTTGTTTTATGCTATGCTATGAATTCTCGCTGGATATTTGAAAGTCTTCAACTCTGCGTAACCTATGTATACTCATTAATCATAGTCCGCGTGCTAGGTTAATTTTACTTAATATCGTTACCTCACGGAAACTATAACGCTTATTCGCGTATTAGATAATTTATGTAACATAAAACTTATTATTCATTAAGCCTATTTTCACAAATATTAGCCACAGTGTATTACCGCTTTGAATAAATATCTATAATCATCGATTAAAGCAAGTGCTCGAATGGAAATATAATGCATTTAGTGAAAATGAAGGTGCGTGGGTTTTTCAAATTATATCAAGAAGCATTAACCCGTCGACCCTATTTTATGCAGGCAATTCAAGCAGGCATGTTAATGGGTGCTGGAGATGTTATATCGCAAACTATTTTTGAAGATAAGTCCATAAAACACTTTGACTACAAGAGGTCATTAAAATTTGCTTCAATTGGCTTCTTTGTTGGTGTAAGTTTACTATTGCAAATTATTGTTTTTAAAAGTTATGATTGTTTTATTATCATTTATAATTTACAGGGTCCTGCTTTGCGTATGTGGTATGGAGTTTTAAATCGTCATATAGGTTCTCAAGGCAAAACTGTTGCTGTCAAAAAAGTATTGGTGGACCAAATTATATTTGCCCCATCATTTCTTTTTGGGATTCTTATATGTGTTGGGACTATGCAGGGTAAAACTTGGGATAATGTGAAGAGGGATGTACATGCAAATTATTTGGATGTGTTGAAAACAAATTATTATATTTGGCCATGGGTACAACTTGTGAACTTTTATTTTGTACCACTTCATTATCAAGTTCTGGTTGTACAATCTGTTGCTCTATTCTGGAATACTTACTTGGCATGGAAAACAAACAAGAAAAGATTGTTAGATAATTAGATTATAATGTGTATGAATGTACTATGCGATTCAACTAAGAATAGGACTGACCCTGTGCCATCTTGGTTCGTAGTAGCTGTAAATCGCACAATTTAGGTAGGGTGAGCAAAACAAGATTGCTTAAAATAATATTTTTGTTGAATAAAAATAATATTTTTAATATTTAATAATTCGAAAAAAAAAAAATGAATGAATAATGTCATGTTATAGTTACTTTCTGGCGAATAATTATATATGAAGTAAACTAAAAAAATATACTTTTTTAAGCTATTTATGATTAAACATTCTTGTTCATGTGTCCATATAACATTTTGTAATTGTTTCAATTTATTTAGTTAATTTATGTTCAAGAATTTGAGTATGGAAAAAAAATATAATTGATGCGTAAATATTTTTTTGTTGCTAACCATACTTTTTGTGTGATATTTGACAACTAAAGGTCATTGACGTTCCTATTCTTATTTGAAACGCATAGTAGGCACAAACATAAGCTGCATGTAACAATGAATTTTGTTTTTTTTAACACTAATGGAAAAGTTAAATTAATACTTTTAAATAATTGCTTGCTATGTACATTTTTTATAAATGTAAATAAAACAATTAAAAGACAATGGATATTTTCATATTTATCTACTTTTTTTTAAGAATGTAAAACTACCAATATTTGTAGAATAAATGTTTTTATGTAAACATTAAATGACAACCAGGATTTTTGAATTACTCAATTACATATGATTAAAAAGGTACAATAATCACAGTTTCAGTTGTAATCATGTGGAATTTGAGGGTGTCAATGCAATGGTATATATATGTCATATGCTTATTGTTTACTACAGCTCCAACTATATTTAATAAATTGTGATATAGGTACAATATTCTGGGAATACACGTAACAAATGTTTTTAAACTAGTATTTTTTTGTAATTCTAAGGGCTTTTTCACTATGGGAATTTGCCGCCCTGGTAATGAAAAAACATGTAGCGTGAGTGGGGGCAACATTGAAAACGGGGTAACATTGGTAGGTCTCTCATATGTGAGAGGCCATCTGGGTGGGTACCACCGCAGTGTCTATTTCTCCCGTCAAACAGCAGTGTAAACGCACTGTTGTGTTTCGGGTTGAAGGGCATTGTAGCCAGAGTAACTACTGGACATATTGAGACTTAACATCTTATGTCTCATGATGGCGAGCGCAGTGGAATGCCAAGCATTGCTTTGTAATTCAAGGTGTTGTTTGGTTTTGCTACTGTTCATGAGCGGTCGTATCGCTTACCATCAGGCGAACGGCATGCTCGTCTCGCCATTCATAGCAATAAAAAAAAAACACAAATCGGTCTATAACACCAGTCTTAGCGCATATTTTGAATGGCTGACCACATTGTTAAGACCATTATTCTCTTAGGTGTCACACCTCAACTTTAGGAGCTTAAAGTGTATCTATGTGTGATATAAGCAAATTACGAAGTAGTGGTGTTTTTGCGCCTTACTTCAAGTGTCCAAGGGCGGATCCAGCTTTTACTCGGGGGGGTTTAATAGTTCTTTTACGCCAGGGGGGTCATATTGAATTTCAATACTCAAATCCGTAATAATGATTTTTTAAAGTTTGTTACAGCCGTTATTTGTAAGCACACACACACGTTTTTACTTTATTTATCGACATACCAAGAATTAATTGTGATTATAATTTTTTTCAATGATATAATAAATACGTTATGTCAATCTGAAGACAGCCCAGGGGGGTACATGACCCACATGACCTCCCCTCTGGATCTGCCCTTACCGTGGACTATAAATTAATTGCAACGTAGTTACAAGTTTTTTTCTCTTCGTGGCAATACAAGTTTTTTATTCGAATATTTCCTTCATATTTTTAAGTCTTAGATTTGTCATTAAATCGATGTATGGATGTTCATAGAATTTAAAAAAATTATCACATCTTTTTATCTTCCCCCAAACCAATATTACGGGGTAAGAAAAACATATAAAAATATCAACCTTACCGCATTGCCAAGACTCATACTTAAAACCAGATGTTCTCAAACTTCGTGTGTTCCGTAGGTATGAAACATACTTTTAAATGAACTTTCTGTGAGTTTATCTGTGAAATTAACATTTAGTAATTAAGGAGGAAAGTTAAATCTCTACTTCAATCTTTCCCCGGTGGGGTAAGACCAAGAAGCTTATACCCAAATGGAGATTGCATTCCGTATAAAACACTGAAGCACATAAATTTGACCTTGAATGAAGTCGCTGTTGCCTGCTATCCTTTTCTTAAGAGTGAAAATGAATGAACATGATGTTTTGTTCGTTCATTGTCACTCTAAAGAAAGTCAGTCTGTCCCCGTCACCCTTTTATCTTACGCCTGTAGCGTTTTTTAAATTGCTATTTTTTAATATTTTTTTTTCAGCTTTGGTGCATATATTTCAGGATGTTATTGATATGATTGAACAATGTACTTTTCTCTTTGTTATACAGGGTTTCAAATCAAACCCTATTCATCTCATCAAAAAACCCTTCAATCTTGCCCCCACTCACCCTTTAAGTAAACTTAAATTAGCTAATTACTAAGCATTATTGATTAATACATATAAAGTTCTGGCTAAGTCCGATTGGGGCTCCGCCAAAATGCTGTTACAAGTCCAGATTACCCATAGCTTACGTGCAGCTCACGTGCAGCTAAACAATTACAAGAATACCATTTTGCACTCAAACTTAATTGCAACCGTACCGCAATTTGATCAACGCGTCAAGAAATTCGTGAATTGCCTCATTGAATCATTGGTCTAAACGTATGTTTGGTTAAGTATGTCAAAATTTACGATCCGTGAATTTTCTCTCATAGCAGTCGTGCTTGATGTACATGGAAATGAAAAACGCATAAAAATAATAATCTGAATCGCGTGAATGAATAATAATGTGACATCGCGGGTTCCATCCCCGCACTGAGACATATGTATGTATGTTGGTGTAATCCATTAGCATTTGTTTCGGGTCTTGTGTGTTAGTGGGACCGAAAATATAGATGTTACCTAGTTTGTCACATAATTTGTAAACACCTTAAGCTTTCTTTTTCGAGCCTCGAACAAGTCAGAAAGGGTATGTCCGATATCGATACTCTGTATTTCGCACATTCTAGCAAGGGGTCCCGCCGCAGCGTGGCGCACAGACACTTTTCCATACCACGTAGATGTTATGGTCGTGGCAGTCGCTATAATTAGGAAGTATAACTCATCGCCAAGACCTAGTCGGTCTAGTGCTATCAGATGGCTCCTCGCGATTGGGAGAGTCCGGACGAATACAGTTACTATACTTTGGATTATCATGCTGAGATGCCAACATTCCCCCGCAGTGTGTCTAGCTATCACGTTGTCTTTACTTATGTATATGTCACCTGTTTCGACACAGTGGATCTCTAGGTGGAATAGGCATGACGAATTATTTTAAAATCATGTTCTATAGTATGATACACATTTATTATATACGAAATAATCAATATTTCAAGAATTAACAAAGGTTTTACACAGTTTTAAGCCATTTTTCTAATAATCTTTCAATAGTGCAAAGAAAAAGTTAGTCGGTGTCATGGCGTCCGTTATAACATCACCACTAAGTAAACATGTCATTGTGTCTATGCACTGCGAGGAAAGTTAACGAAACAAAACATATTTCGTTTGATAAAAACAAATTAAAAAGTCTATAAGTGGTTCCGGTAAAGTTCACATTTCAAATTTCTAAAGAAATTGGTAATGTTTATGGCAGGTTTACATAGGCGTGACGTCATGCGTTGTGACTAGCGTTTTTGTCAAAATGGCCGATTGCTATATTTTGTACTTTTATTTCATTGAAAATCTTGTTAATCTCCAATTCTGGATTAAAACTAAAACATCGTTTTAAACTCTTATATGTATTTCCCCCTAACATCATAAAATATTTGATATTTTGATATTGTCGTCTCGCCTATTCTGGTGAGTGGTGTCCCTTAACTACTAGCAAGGACGCCGCCTATTCTATTGTCTAGCCGCTCCTCCTTATTAGTTGGCGGCGGCGGGGTCGATGGTTCCGCTCACAAACCCATTTCACTACTTCAGCATTGGAATTGTTCAGCCTGGTATATCACACTTCTAGCCTCCAGGTTGATCCTGTAGATGAAGGTCCATATGGCTTGGACCTATCTAAAATTATAATATACGATTGCAACATTGAAATCGACTACTTACATCCGTAGCGCAGATGATAAGTCGGTTGAGAGCTGGCTGTTGGTCAAAAAGGCCATCTGTTCGAAATCTAATTATAAACATAATACATCGCATTGTTGTGTTACCAATACAAGATTTATTATTTCCGATCATGGCACAAATGTCAATCTGACAAGTTTCACTTGTAACCGTGACATATGCCAATTGCTTTCGGCTTCGATTTCGGAATTCGCAACTCGCGTATTATTGATATCAATCCCCGTTCCTCAAGTATCAACCGTTTTAAGTATTTAATTATCTACCTCATTTATCTATAACTTAGTTCTCTTCGAATTTTAGTGGCCTGTGTACGCTATACGGGAGCGCATACAATTCCGGTTTTGTATTGTGGATTTATCTGTGTAGGTAATGTGACTTTTTATTAGTTGCTTTCGCATTAATGATTCAGTTCCCAATATTTTAAATTTCAAATAGTTTTTTATTTAAACATTTATTTTTGGACACACACTTTTTCATTTTTGAGTTGTAGGTGTTTTCTTACATCACACTTCCCTGTACATTGGTTATCATAGTTCAAGGTCACGTTTGGTCGGCATTTACCGAAATTGCACAATACCTATATAAGTATTTGTTTATTTAATTAAATAAAATGAGAGTGTTTATATTGTGGTCTATACCAAAAAGCTATTGAATTAATTTGAATCCAATTTCAAGCTTTATTGCTGAGAAGGGTTATTGCCAATAACTATATATTGGATATTAAAAGAAGTTGCAGATATAAATATGTATATTTTTCCTATCTAGAGTAATTACATTAATAGTGATTGTAAAGAACATCCATATTCACTTAAAAATACAATTCCAGTATCATGAAATGTAGCTGGATATGATGTTATGTAGGTTACATGTAACTTCAATGATTAAATTCTTGGTTATGATATCAAAGATTCATTGCAAATGTTTTGTATCTGATTTTATAACAATCAGTTGGGATTAGACTATTTGAGCTACATAGTGCCATAATTAGTCTAACTGATTCTACTAATATCCATTTACTCATTTCATCACCTCACTTGTTTGTTTATTCAATGTAAATAAAACTTAAATTTGTTTACAGAACAAAAAAATGGAGAATTTGGAACAAGTTTCAACAAATAAGATCTTTGGGGGTCACCAAAAAGTATACTCTCATGAGTCTTCTGTGCTCAAATGCAAAATGAATTTCTCCATATATCTGCCACCACAGGCTGAAGGCGGAGATGTGAAGCTACCTGTTATATTTTATCTTTCTGGACTGACATGTACTGAACAGAATTTCATCACAAAATCTGGCTTTCAAAGGTATTTTTATAGTATAGGAGAATTTTTTTTATAGCTGAACAAGAGATCATGGTCAACTGCATTGAAATAAATACTTTTGTGGCCCATAAATATTTGTCTCAACTCTGGGCATTGGGAGACCCACAGAATCTGGTAAAATGTAATGCTGGCACTTCACATGGCTATTTGTATTTGTGTATTTGACATATTTGGCAAATAATTACCATGTGTGGTCAGTTTAATTGAGAAAGTGTGGCCTTATTTGCCTATTTGACAAACAAGGCCAATAACAAATATGTAAGTATAGATGGTCATATTTGCCTCTATTTGCATGTTTGCTTTTAACATCATTTATTTTGCCAAATACAACAAACACCCAATAGCAAATACAAACAGCCATGTGAAGTGCCAGCATGAGAATACTGTCACATGTTAAGTTTACCAATCTGCACTAGGCCAGCATGGTGGACTATAATATATAATATGACCTAACCTCTCTCAATTGTAGAGTAGACCTATGCCCAGCAAATATATGGGCTGATACGGAATACAGTTTCGATATATTTTAATGAGTGGCCTATAACAAGTTGAATTTAGCTGTACATAAGTTTATTTCGGCATGTTTAAAGAAGTATATATTTGCATACATTTTTTATCAATGTCAAGAAAAATATACAAGGGGTTAATTAGACCTATTAGACATCATTATAATATCTTATCTAAAATTTTACATTATTATCAGTGTTGTTATTAAAGCATGGTGTTATGTAACCATTAATATAATTATGGTTCTGGATGATATTTTAAATTGATGTTATGAAGATTATATAATTAATGTTCTTTGACTTCTGATATTTTTATATGATCAGACTATCTGTTATATCATATTTAAAGTGGATGAGGTAACTCCAACCAACAATGAGTTGGAGTTACCACATCTATTTTAAATTTAACAAAAACACTTAATCTCTGTTCTTCTACAAACTGTCTAATAAATGATTATTTTCAGATATGCTGCTGAACATGGCATTATTGTTGTGGGCCCTGACACCTCTCCTCGTGGTGTAAAAATCCCTGGGGATGATGAATCATGGGATTTTGGAGTGTCTGCTGGCTTCTATTTGGATGCTGCCAAAGAACCATGGTCAAATAACTACAAAATGGGCAGTTATTTGAACACAGAGTTGTATGACTTAATATTGAAGGCATTTAGCAATGTGGTGGACCCAGACAGGATTGGTATCATGGGACACAGGTAAACAATATACTATGTTTACAAAGATATGCTCATGCCTGTATCCTCATCAAATATGAGGCCAAGATTGCTCTTGTCCAATCTCACTTTGCTGTGCTATTTCTGAATCAAAATATGGAACATCTAGGACAGTTTACAGTTACAGTTTATTAACATAAGTTATTAACTCTATTGTGAAAGGATGTTTATTTTTTTATTGTTTTCAGCATGGGAGGACATGGTGCTTTAGTATCAACACTTAGGAACCCTGGCCAATATAAATCTGTCAGTGCATTTGCTCCTATTTGTAACCCCACTGCTTGTCCTTGGGGTGTTAAAGCTTTTACTGGATATTTGGGAGATGACAAAGCCAAATGGGTGGAATGGGATGCTACAGAACTTGTAATGAAATATGATGGACCTCCACTAACTCTGCTCATTGACCAGGTACATATATTTTCATTATAACTATGAGTCATCTACAATTGTCAAATATGACATGGACAACAAATGAATGCCTAATTTTACAGAAGCAAATCGGAACACCTTTTATTAATACAATTTTAAAAAACACAACCATATAATAAATATACATTATGTTATGAAGTAGGAAAATATTTAAGTGTAACTGAAAAAACATTGCAATTATTTCAGGGAGCTGCTGACAAATTCTACATTGAGAAACAACTACTTCCTGAGAATCTAGTAGAAGCATGTCGCTCAGTTGGAGTACCAGTCATTTTGAATCTTCGTGAAGGCTATGACCACTCATATTATTACATTTCTACGTATATTGGAGAACACTTTGATTTCCACGCTAAGATACTTAAAGCCTAAGGTCCAACCTTAATATTGTTGAATGTTAAAAAAATGCATTTCAAGTGTATTTATATTTTTATGTAATAAAATTGTTTAAATTTTTCAATGCCTTTAATTTAAATAATAACTCTGTGTTAATGTTTACATTCTAAAAATCAAGTTTAGATAATGAGGATAAATTATAATACAATTAACGAAATGACAATAAATATATTTACTATAAATATTGTTACTCTTTATATTTCAACATCTTTTTAAAATGCTATAGCAATTTTTAGGATTTCACTACCTGCTTGTATCAGTCTTCCTTAAATTGTGGTAGTACTGCAAGAATTTGTCCCTGTTGCCCCAAATATGTGTGTTTCCCCAGTGGCACCAAGCACTAGACAAAAAGTAATTTACAAGTTTAGGCTATTATATGTTTAAAAGTTAAAAAAATATTTAAAGAACTAATATTACTTATCAAGGGCGGATCCAGATTGACAGAATTTATTTATTGTTGATAAAATTTATAAGCACAATTATTTCTTTGGGACAGTCTTCGTGGCGCAGTCGGTTAGACGCCGCCTGTGAAACGAGAGGCCGCGGGTTCGATCCCCGCACCAAGAGAAATGTTTGTGCGGTCCAGAAATATTTCTTTCGGGTCTGGGAGTTTGTGAGACCGAAAAGTCTCTTGTAGTTTCTGATACCCACGACACAAGACTCGATCTTAGTGTGGGGTCAGGACTGTGTATGTGACTGTTGGGTGTTATTTATTATAATTATTTATTTATTTGAATGTCGATAAATAAAGTAAAAAAGTGTGTATGTTCACATATCACGTCTGTAACAAACTTAAAAAAAACATATTTCATTTAATCACGAATTTGAGTAATTTGAGAACTATATGACCCCCCCCCCCCTGGCGTTAAAGCTGGATCCGCCCTTGTACCTACTATTATTTAAAATGTTTAGTATTAACTGGTAGGGACTTTGATTGATTTGATTGTTTCGACATAAATATCGCAAGAACATTCAGTTAAGTATTTGTTGATAAAATAACGCATAGTGGAAAAATGGCAGAAGTAGGTTGAATAGTAGGCAGTCACTTTGTATCTCGCCATGTGAAAGTTGAAAGTACTTATAATTATAAATGAATGAACTTACATTCCAAATAAGGCACCGCCCAGATGTGCCGCATGGTCGAAAAATTTCCATCCAAAGACAACGCCGGCCAAATCCATACTCATTATCACTTTGATGGCCTGCAAACAGATCAAATTATTGTTCTAAATGGCAATTAATTTAACCAGTAATCAGAATCACCACACCTACTGTTGATGAGGCAAAAAAGTTTATTTCTTAGAACAATGCAATGTGCTTTATTTTATCACAGAATATTTCTTCTAAAATTTCAATAGTAACAAATTTTTAGCTTTTAATTTCCTATGCTTAAATATGATTGTATAACTATGTGAATGGGAACTTGCAAACAAATTTTAGTCAAATCAGGATAAATAAATGAGTACTTACAGTGCCTGCAGCAAATGTGTACATGGGCAAGAATACTATGCTCAATCTGGTGTCAGGATATTGTACACACACATAAGATAATACCGACATTATAGCACCTGACTGAAACATATTAAAAAAAAATATTAATAAAACTAAAAAATATAATATTTTATTGTGATTCAAGCATATTAGACAGTTCGAAAGTATAAGGGGAAATATTTGTATAAGTCATGATTTTCACTGTACCTATGTTACGTGAAAATAAAAACTCCGATAAAATGGACCAATAAAAAAAATCGGAATAACTAAAGATACAGAATTCAACAACATCAAAATTATGTATTTAGTACAGCATAAACTTTTTAAACTCAAGGAAAATATAAGACCATTTTGTAAAATATTTAATTAGATCAAGTAAACTTGTAAAACTTACTGCGCCCAGACTGAGGCCAGGTTGGTTCAACATCACTTTGTATAAAAAGCTGGCGAAACTGCTTATTACGCCAGCACTCAAATACATCGCGGTAAATTGTTCCTTGCCCAAAGAAGCAATGGCAGCTGTAAGAAAATCATTCAATAATGTTCATATGACAAAATAATACTACAACAATTGGGTATTTCAGTAGGAACTTCATACCAATTAAGTTTTTTTTAAAATAAGTAGTGCTCAACTTGTTATATACCATAGCATTATGTAACAAAAAATAATTAACAGTTATATGTAGTACAAAATATTTTCTATAAATTTGTATATTTTGATATCATAGTATAAAATACATATTGTATTTATATAACTATCATGTGTATATACCTGGCATGAAACTGTAGAGGACATACATGTTGGCAGCAAGATGCAGGGCAGAGTAATGGCTAAATGTCGACAGCACCATTGGAAGACACACAGCACCTGCAAATACAAATATTTTGATGATTATATTATTTAATTAATAAGGTGACTTTTCTATTGTAATTTGAACATCAAACAGTTTTATAGCTATAAAACAATGCTAATATTAAAAGTTGAGTAAACAAATATAGCACATTTGTTAGAACAAAATCTACTTTGGGTAGTCTTCTGGAATATTAAATGCATTAGTAATTGTTGTACTTACTGCCTGTGGGGTTGGAACAGAAGTATTTGACCATGAATGGTTGAAGAGCTCTGACTCGCCATGCTCCAAACACTAGCACATTGGCAGCTAGAATTGGGTAGAACACTTTCTCACTATCTTTTAATGAATTCCACCATTTTCTCAGCGGGCCTGGTTCCTTTTTCTGTTGAAAGCATACACATGTTTTTATTATTTAAGGCAAAGAGTAATGATTTTATAACTATTTTTATTGGTTTTCAAATACCATATATAAGTATTAAAAATAATATCAGAAGTATTTTTTCAAACAGAAAATTACTTTATATCTTCTTCATATTGTTGATATTCACAAATAATGATGCATGGCATGTATTGATAAATATCTCTTGTCAGTTGATATTTCAATTGTATTGCACTTACAACCAAGTACCAATAACCAAGGGCATTGTAATAACCAGTAAACAATAATTGTTTAAAATTATATTCAAAATACTTACAAATTGGGCAAACACCTTTTTCTGTTGTGAACTAAGCCAGTTGCTTGGTCTCTTCAGCAGTGAGGAGGCGTGAGCTCTGAGGTTCTCATATTCCCATATTACACAGCCTGTGAGACTTGCTGTGGACACCTACAATCAAAAATTTTGTAATATGACAATACTTAGCTAATGTATTGTAGTCACAAATATATGTTGTTATTTTGTAGCAATGTTTGTTAATTTGCTCTTCTACAATTTCATATAAGGTCTCAACTTTATTATTCATTCTTTTCAGCCACAGGAAGTTCAATGCTGAACGTAGGCCTCTGAAAGGGATCTTTAAATTTATCAGAAGCATATAATTTGATCTGTTCGAAACTTACCCCGATTGTAAAGAAAAACGGTTTGAACAATTTCTTGGTGCTTAAAGGCCCGGTTTCTACATGAACAGACTCTAGGGGATCCGGCTCTAAGGCTGGCCGGCGTCCACCACGCTGTGCCTTGTGGAAAGATTTGCGAAAAAAACGTAGATTGCCCGTGGAGTTATATATTTGCTGAAAGCGCGACGGCTTGCTGCAACATTTTTCAATATTTTTATTGCACAATCCTTACTACATAAACATAACCTAAAATAAGTCTTCATACCAACTATTCGTGAATTCCGCCACTGACAAGACATTTCTGCAGAACATATTAGTTTTTTTCGTTTCAAATGTAATTTTTCATTCTTTATTAAAGTTGAAATTTAATGTGATGGTTATACGAAAAATAAATAATTTGAATATTTGACGTGTGTCACTAAAATGTCATAAAATAAAAATCACGTCTGTTGTAGTGATGTGCTTACTAACATTTTAATCACTGCATATTTATCGATTTTTATAATCGATTTTGCCGTGTGGTGTCCGGCGGAGTAGAATAGCACCAACCCATTATACTTTTTGGTGTCGTACAAGGCGACTAATGAGCAAGGCAGAACATCTGTGGCTTCCGTAGAGCACCAACCACGTTTGTCGTTGATATTCTTGTGTAAGGCATATAGAACTGTTAGTACCGAAGCTTTGCCTGTTCTGGCGGGTGTACTTCCAGTCGACCTAAAGATGCAACGTGGCGCCGCCATGTATTTCTCTACTAGGGAGAATATGGATAAAAGATTTTTAACCACACGTGAACTTTTAATAGTTGAAAGATTATTTAAACCACTTTCAGTGGTATATAGCGAACTATTAGATGAATGCCGAAATAGATGGGAAGTATCTTTGAAGGGGCGACATCTATACCGATATTTTGCTTGCGTGCGTGTTCGTTTAACAAAAACTTGGTTAGATGTCGATTATTGCGATATATCGCAGTTTCTCACGGGCCATGGTAACTTTAAGTCTAAACTTTACTCTTTTAAAGCTCGTTGAATCACCTGCGTGCCCATGTTCAACATCTAACTGCAAGTACGAACAGTCCGCGCATCATATACTTTGGGAGTGTAGTCTTTGGCAGAATGAGCGTAAAACCATGCTGGATAGTATGCAAATATCATCTGGAGTTGTATACTACATGGACCTTGTAGAGACAAGGAAGAACTTCCGTGCTTTCCGGCGTCTTTACCATACCTATTACTGGAAACAAGTATAAAAGCTCACTATATAGGTCCCATTTAAATGTAACAATGATTTGATCCGTGGTGGTTTACAGCTGGCTTCTCCAGCTGTAAAAGTCTTTTTACTAGGTTATTTACCTCTTTAGTTCATTGTTTTGTCACCCGCTTTGCACGGAGGGAAGTGGACAATATTTTATTTCCAACTCCCCCTATTAATTACACTTTTTGATTAATTTCATTGCGGGTTAAAGACAAGTTAGACATTCCCGGAGACTCGCCGAGCTTCAATGCTCGGTGTCATTACATTGCGTGCCACTGTTGATCTTGGCTTACAGGAGTTACAGTGGTGGGTGTGAGGGCGGGACAGTCTCCTTCCGTAGACCAGAGAATGGGCAGCAGTAGGTAGCATTTTCTGGTATGCTCCTTTCACTGCGATCATCAAGCCACCTGTCCAGCGTGGCGATTAGGGCATTACCTCCCAGTGATGCATACACCAAATAAAATACCTCGAGTTCCCGGCCGCCTGACAGGGCTTGGTCAGCGGTCACAGTGTCAGTGGGGCACAGGGTGCCAAGAATCCCCAGGTTACGGACGGTTACCACACATTGACCTTGGCTACGTATGAAGGACGAATTCTGAGGCTCAACGAATATCAAGCCGAATTGGAGGGAGAGTTAGACAATATACGATGACATGTTCTGGGGTTGTATGAAGTCTGTACAGAGGAGGAGGACATAGTAACCTTGGAATCAGGCCATCAATAGGGTGATTTATGTAATTTCTTGTCGCGCCGATCAAGTTGCGGTACGGTTGCAATTTTGGTCCAAAATGGTATTCTTGTAATTGTTTAGATGCGCGTGAGTTGCGCTTGTGCTGCGCGTCAACTATACGTCAGATGTATGTAATACTTTTGACATTAATATACTGATACGATTTGTAGGATGTTTCCATACTATTAAAATCAAAACTGCACATGTGCTGCACGTTGTTAACCGGACTAAACTGTTATATGAGACGTCAAATGAATAGGTGAATACTA
The DNA here is from genome assembly GCA_030180105.1 of Hyles lineata. Lineage (NCBI taxonomy): Eukaryota > Metazoa > Arthropoda > Insecta > Lepidoptera > Sphingidae > Hyles > Hyles lineata. Next base: position 9,963,970 of record JARJEE010000017.1, on the reverse strand, counting down.
TAAGCTTCTTGGTGAATATTGTGGTGAATACCCACCGATCAAGTTGCGATCTGAATCACGCACATTAAACGCGCAGCAGTGGAATATGCTAAAGCGCTTGCTACACGCGAACTTGACGCGAGCGTATTTCACAGCGGTTGTAAAAATTACGAGAATACGAAAAGGGCCGTTTTGATCTAAAGTTAACCGCAACTGCACTGCATCAGAACATATTTTATTACGTGAACCGCCCTACAACTCTAATTCCGAGAAGGCGACAGCCTTTCCCAGAGCAGTGTCGAATTTCTCGTCATCAAATCCCTCACTGTCAACATTGTGGAAATATCCAGAGTGTCGTCAAGGGTAGCGTATCTTGTACTCAAACTGACCTAGAGGTATTCTCTTAAGGTCATACAGGTATATTCGCCGACCAGCACACACCCGTATGATGATAATGAAGAAGCTATGTACGATAACATAGATAAAGCCCTGCACATCACCTCAAGGGCCCACGTTAATGTTGTCATGGGGGATTTCAACGCCAAAGTGGGAGTACGCACGGACACCGAATCGGTTATAGGGCTACGTGTCAACTTCTTGGGACGAGAGGGGCTATTATTGACGACGTTGACGAGCACTTAAAAGCGGTACGGCGGAATCTTCGAAGTTCCAATACAGGCTAGGGTAAGCAGGCAATAGAACAAAATCAAGGTTCCAAACTATTCCTGAAGCGTCTCGGGAGGAGCCACATGTTCAAGCTAACCACCGCAGATGGGACGACACTCGTTTAAGCCAGAGATTCTCTCGGAGGTGGAAGACTTCCATGGCCAGTTGTATGCCTCGCAATCTCCGTTACCTTTTTTTTTCTTGCGGGGAAAATCGCTTTACCGACTATCCCACCCCCGAAAGGGCGAGGGTGTGTCGGACTCCCCGGCGCCTTCCGAGCCCAGTGAGATGTAGTGCCGCCCGTGAATGTGGGTCGGGTCTGGGTCGGGTCCCTACCGTAAACCTATGCGCCGAAATACCGACTAAAAACCCCGCGTCGGTCACCATCGGTGCACTTCAGAGACGGCCCCGGGATACCGATGAACAGACGCGCCAGGACCGCCTCTTTGTGCACCGCCGCTTAGCGATGCGGCTTAGGACGCGTGTCGCGTCACGTCTCGGGGGCTGCGAAGGTAGGCCAACTAACCCGGCGCCGCAGTGGCCACGTGGGGCCGCCGTCCTGGCACCTCCTACGTCTCCTGTGGCGCTGCTCCCGATCCCGCAATCTCCGCTACCTGACCCAATCCCCTGCGAACCCTGAGCTGCTTTAGTCCGACCCTATTCGGACGAACCTCCCCACGTCAGCATTGAGGAAATTGAGTTGGCCCTCAAACAGCTAAAAAATGGAAAAGCTCAGAGCGAGGACGGAGTTACAACTGAGCCCTTAAGAGTAGGAGGAACTCCTATTCTTAGGCAGCGACAGCGTATGTTTAACTCCGTTCTCCACCAAGAGCGTGGAGCATTAGTTTTATTTTTCAAAAAGGGGGACCAGACCCAACTACCGCCCTATATCGCTTTTGAGCCACGCCCATAAGTTGTTTTCGAGGGTCATTACAAATAGGCTGGCGCGAAAGTATGATGACTTCCAACCACCGGAGCAGGTCGGGTTTCGCAGAGGATTCGGCACCATAAACCACATACATACATGGTAGGTCTCTCATATGTGAGAAGCCATCTGGGTACCACCGCAATGTCTATTTTTCCCGTCAAACAGCAGTGTAAATTCACTGTTGTGTTTCGGATAGAAGGACATTGTAGCCAGAGTAACTACTGGACATATTGAGACTTAACATGTTATGTCTCAGGATGGCGAGCGCAGTGGAATGCCAAACATTGCTTTGTTATTCAAGGTGTTGTTAGGTTTTGCTACTGTTTATTAGCGGTCGTATCGCTTACCATCAGGTGAATGGCATGTTCGTCTCGCCATTCATAGCAATAAAAAAAATTGCTGCACTGCCTAAATTAAGCCTCTAAACGAATTGGTTTGTGGATGAATCTTGACAAGATAAAAGTCATGTCTAATGACATCGTCGCTCCGGGACCAGTTATCATAGATGGCACACCTTTCGAAGTTGTCAAGGATTATTTCTACCTTGGGCAACTAATGCAATTGGGTAGATAAAACTTCGAAAAGGAAGCCGATAGGATTCAGTTGGGCTGGGCAGCATTTAGAAAGTTGTACCATATATTTTCGTTGGATTTACCAAAGAGCCTGGAGACTGAAGTGTATATACCAGTGCATCCTCCCTGTAATGACGCACGTGGAAATTTTTCATTTAGATATTATATTTATTTTATGAATATTTTTCCAATATTTTAATTTGAAATACGGGGTGGAAAGAAACTGGGCGTCTTGATTAATAATATGAATTTTGTATCCTATTCCGGATGTGTGAAGTCGTGCTTTTCTGAGCTAACAATTAATTTGATATTTTTTTATTTTAATATAATGATAAATAATGATTTTATACTCTTTTTATCCAAAAAGAGTATGAGAGTATATAGAGTTTACTTTATTAGCAAACAAATCAAGAACATAAAGAGATAAACTCAATTTTACGATTTACAAGTTCCTATAAAGCTCAGAAACGGACATTTTCCATTATTGCTCCAATTTGAATTTTTCTATTTTTATTTTTAACCAGCTTCAAAAAAGGAGGAAGTTTTCAATTTGTCGGGACGTTTTAGTACCTAGAAACTTTTTTATACGTATGTACACCGATTACTTGAAGACGTCTGAACTGATTTGGAAAAACCCTTTTTTTGTTTTAAAGGGAACACTTTGATGAATGAATGATGAATATCTTCGGACCTACAGAGTAGAACTCCTCAAAATTGAGTAGGATTCCAAAGGTTCGTTTTGCAATAGGTTCAGTATTAAAGTTAAACTATAGTGAGGCTGAGAAATAGAGAAAAGAGGGGGGTGAGAAAATGAACACACATGTAAATACTCAATATCTTCAGCTATTAAACGATTTTAGTGATTCAGTGGAAAGAACATAACATTGTTATAGATATGATTGTCTTTCTAATGTGACCACCTCTTCGACTAAACTAAACTAAAATTTTAATAAAAAATAAAAACTGAATTAAAAAAACCACTACAAATTAAATAATAAAAATGCTATTGCAATGCTGGGTCTGCGCTAGAGGACCTGAGTACAAGTCGAGCACCACAGTCCACAGAGTGCATTTTATATAGGTACTGAAACCGAGCACTTCGTGATTCTAGATTCGTATAGTGTGGACTGATTTACGAACCTCCAACGAACATTGCCACCGCTAGTAGCAGCTTGACACACAGCTCAGCAGATTTTTCATGAGTGTTTGTTTAAGCTCTACGACGACAGATTCCCTGTGTTCAATTCCATTTTCGGCAATTAACTTTGCGACAGAATGTTCATAATTCTAAAAACATGGGGTATCCTCTCTCTCTCTATCTCTTCAGACACAGGCACTAGTTCACAGCTTAACACAGGCCTCTCCCAAGGATTTCCACATTGACCTGTTGAAAGTGCTGCATCCACTATCCAGCATGAGTGCATGGTGTATTCGGGGTTGGACATTTATCGAAGGTGCCGGCTTGTTATAAAGTTTAGACATAAAGCATTCGAATTCAATCAAACTGCAAGACTCCCCGCAAATCGTTATTGCAGGCTAAGGGAGGCTAGGCATATAGAAGAAAAGGGCATTTGTGTTTCAAAAATACAGAACAGTAAGAAAGCAAATGAAAATCTGTTTTACCGATATAAGAACGGGGGATTTTATTTCGATCTGTTTTTAAAAGATAATATTAAGTTAATATTGGGTTAAAAATATCTTAAGATAGATAATTAATTAAAATTTATTAGTTATATGATTGTAACATTATCATTTCGATTGTTTGCGGCCGCTGCCGACTTGATGACTATAAACGTGCAACAAAATCAGGTAATAGTAGATGAAGGTTACCTCATTCATAATGACAAAACCCGCACCCATTGATAGGGATAAATGTTTGACTGCACTGTAAGGATAAAAGTCTCTGGCTGATTGATTTATCGTTTCACACTTTGTGCTCAAAGGAGACTCTTACAATGTTTGTTTATTGAAAAAATAAAGCAAGATTATAGATTCTTGAAGCTTTGGTGGCGTGTTGGACTACGGTATGATAGCAATCTGTGGTCTGGAGTTCGAACTCCGGGTCGGGCAAAGTGACATTTGTTTTTTATTAGTTATCGGCCTGCAGTCAGGAATTAGTGTCCAATGTGGCGATACGGTCGCCCCCTATAGCATCATGTGACAGAAAATACAAGGTGAATCGTAGGTGTCCTGGTTGCACCGCTGCCTACACCTTCTGAAAAAAAAATGCGTGAGTTTATGTATGTTTTGATTTTTCTTAATCGTAATTCTATACTGCCCTTTTTTCTTATCCTTTTCTTGTATCAGTCCAAAGGTTGTCTGTAAGAAATCGCCTAGGGCGATAAGATCGCCAACTGTACTCTTTAGTTTTATTTGTGAAATATTGTATGCTTATTGTCATTTTTTGTGTGCAGTAAAGAATAAATAAATGAATAAATAGATTCACGAGATGAGGATCCATCATCGACATCTACAAGCGTATTTTCTGGCCTTAGAATAGTCAGTAGAATAGCAACGTCTATTTTTTCCGCCAAACAGTAGTGTAAATGCACTGTTGTGTTTCGGATTGAAGGACATTATAGCCAGAGTAACTTTTGGACATATTGAGTCGTAACATTTTATGTTTCAGGATGGTGAGCGTAGTGAAATGTCAAGCATTGCTTTGTAGTCCAAGGTATTATTTGTTTTTGCTACTGTTCATGAGCGGTCACATCGCTTACCATCAGGCGTAACGGCACGCTAGTCTCGCCATTCATTGCAATAAAAAAATATTGTTTACTTTTCTAACCCTTCTCAATCGTATTTTCTATTGTAGAGGCCTGTATGTACAAAGTGGGACGTAAGTGGGCTGATACAGATCAAGATCGTATCACTTTTATTGCCAAAAAGGAAGCTTTTATTAGTGAAGAGCTTAGGTTATTAGCCCTTAGCATTATAAATTTTAGATGCTGAAAACATGGTACAAAAAATGGTTTGGAGACCTTAATATTGTGTCATGCAAAAGTGAGTAAGATAAATCAAAATTATTGTTTTATGGGGAGAACTTGGTTTCTTTATTTATTGACTAGACTCTAGACAAAAATTATGCTGGTTCAAAAATGATCCCAACTGCTTTCAGAAAGGGTATGAATTGCCCTGCGTTTGGTTCATCTTGGTGGGGATATTATCATGACGCAAACTTAGAACTAAATATTTATTATTTATTGCACCTTGTTGATGTACCGAGAATTTCTATGGAATATGAAGTTTGAGATACTGGGTTAGATTTTCGGTTCGGGTGGTTTGCAAATTGCCGTTTATAATTTTTTTGCGTTGCTTGTGTATATAAACGATATTCAGGGCAAATTGACAATATTTGACAGCCTCCATAGCGCAGTTGGTCGGTTTTTTACTGCGTATTCCCACCTCAAAGGTCGGCAACGCATCTCCATGCCCTATGGTGTTGCAGATGTCCATGGGCAGCGGTGTTCACTTACCATCAGGTGAAACGCGTGCCCGTTTGCCACCTATTATATTAAAAAAAATAAACGTTTCGATTATTTTTGGTTAGACGATTCGATTCCCGCACCGAGACCAATATTTGTGTGATCCACAGGTATTTGTTTCGGGTCTGGGTGTTTGTGAGACACAAAAGTCTACCGTACTTTCTAATTCCCACGACAAAAGTCTCGATCTTAGTGTGGGGTCAGATCTATGTATGTGACTGTTGGGTGTATTTATTTATTTAATTTGAAGAACAATTATAACTATACCTAAACTATACTTATTAAAAAATAAGTTGATCGATTTATTTTCCGGTTTGGGTGTTACAAATTCCAAAATAAATGTAAGACATTTTACTAGATAAATATTATTTCACAGCTTCTATTGTACACTAATGTAACAATAGAGGTAGAAATATTCCATTTTACAAGACAAATGTTAATAAAGGCAAATTATAGCTGTGCGCGTTTATACTTCCATAGCATCTATCTAGTATCTATAGTTCATAGCTACCGGCTTTCTTATGGTAGGCACATCTGCTTTACGAGTTGTTGCTTATGCGTGTAAGGACTTACTATAGAACAAACAAATTTATTGTGCTTCACGTTGAAAAGGGGTTGTTGGGGCGAGGCCCCCAGCTGCCCTTCGCGCATGCTCCATTCAGTTGGAAACCCGTCGCGACCCTCATCAACTTCAGTCTGTATTCGGTGGACTTAGAGTCGGAGTGTTCCTTCTTTTTATTCCGAGACAGGAATATAAAATCCTACATTTATCAAAAGTGAGTATTAAATCATTTTTATCCGCTGTGCTTAATTAATTATGTGGTGTTAATTAACGGCTAGTTTTGTTGCAACACACCACGTGTTATAGGCTAGTTCACCTTTATAAATATACTGTGACGGAGATGTGTGACGCAATTGATCTCATCTCCTCATCTCCGTTTAATGAATATATTTCACAGTTTTTACATACGTATACAGACTATGCAGATTTCTGGCCATTTTATTTACATCGGTAACGTTTTAGCGCGAAATGTCTTCTAAATGGCGTCGTAGACAAATCGATATGATCAAAGCCATGTGGGTTTTTAACATGTGATTGTTTGGTAATACGTATTTTCTAGCGGAAATGGAAATACTTTGATAAAAAACCAGCATGTCAATTTACCATTTTTACCTTTATTTAGTTTTCATGTTAGAATCTTATAAGAAAGTTGGTCAAACCAATGACGATTGATTTGAGTAACGACCTATTGACATACTTTTTTGCAGAAATGATGAAGCCAAAACCCTCAAGATATCTTCAAGTCCTTGAAAAATTATTTAAGCATCAACTATTGTGACCCATACAGATTTAATCTCGAATCATATTATTTATATTTTCAATTTAATTATAACATTACTTTTCGAACCTTAAGTGTTTGTATGTATATAAATAGAAACTTAGTTTAATCAGTATCTATAACAGCAATTTATTTTTCTATGGAATTGATGTTTAGATCGCACGATATTCGAAAAATTGTTGATGAGAACTGTTGAAACCAAAAATTATAAGCATAGCTTAAAATTGATTAAATAGGGTGCTATTCCGTTTCATTTTTAATTTAGAAATGGATTTGTAAGATAAGATAGCAAATTTTTAATAATGGAGCCGTACGCAGATGATATGTTATGGTTAGTTATAAGTGGCTTTATCGTGGCATTTGTACTGGCATTTGGTATCGGCGCAAACGATGTTGCTAACTCATTTGGAACCAGCGTTGGATCTAAGGTGTTAACGCTCACACAAGCATGTATCCTTGCAACCATCTTCGAAATTTCGGGAGCTGTCCTAATTGGTAAGAATTCACTTATATAAAATATCTTAAATAAGGTTGTAAAATATGTTTACACAGTAATTTCTGATCAGGATTTAAAAGCTTGACGTACGAGTAAAAGCATGAATAAACATAGTTTTGTGTGAATTATATTTAAACAGGAAACATTATTAAATAACACGTCTATATCTCTTTATCTGATTATTGTTTTATTATTATTCCCTTTATTTATTATTAGGGATAATAATTTTACAGGTTATAAAGTATCAGATACAATGCGTAAGGGCATTTTGGATGTATCGCTGTACGCGGACGGCGGCGAGAGACTCCTTGCCGCCGGTTGTCTGGCAGCGCTGATAGCCGGGGCCACGTGGCTGATCCTGGCCACTGCACTGCGGCTGCCGGTATCGGGAACTCATTCAGTTGTCGGTGCCACTGTTGGATTTACACTGACGGCTAAGGGTCCCATTGGTGTGCGCTGGTCGACGCTCGGCGCTATCGGTAAAACCCTTTTTGCGTTTTTCTTTTGTTTTTCCTCATCTCTTTAACATCACGATACTTATGTTAAATAAAAGTATAATCAAGAATGCCAACCCGCACCAGGTCAGCGTGGTGGACTATATGGCCTAACCACTCTCAATCGTATTCTCGATTGTAGAGTAGGCCCGTGCCCTGCAGTGGGACGTATTTGGGCTGATACAGATACAAATAATTAAGAATACTGCATTATAACTAGTTTAAATTTTCTTGTCTGGTTTCCAAAACCGACTTGGTAGGACAGGGTTATTACGATCAAAGTGCGTACTTAATTTTCGTGATATAACAAGTTGACGTGTTTATTGCATATTTTATGGCAAGAGTGTATTAAATTATTATCACTACCCCTTTAAGTACCTTTTGGAGCTGTAAAACGTGCATACATTCATGATAGAATATATAGATTATAGATAGAAACGTCGTATTCCTGTTTTGAGAAATGTATTATGATAGAAAAAAGGGTAGATAGTAATAAAGAGTATCAGTCTTTTAAACATCTTTATAGTCTGCGTAAGCTTGCTGATTGTCAACAATGTAATTATCAATCTTTTTTATTCCTGTCTATATCTATAGAGACGCAGTCGTTATTAATTTAATTAAATGCTTTCATTCAATCATCCAACTTCTACGATTATGTCAATAATTCTTTCAACAATGAATTATATTCGATGTCAATATTCATTGTTCGGAATTCACGAGACATAAAAGTACTTTATAACATGCAATAAACTCTGACCTTCGTTTCACATTTGTTATGTCTAGAATTTTTATTGGGGTCTGTAATTCTATGAACTTTTGTGCTTTAGGTATTATTTGAATATTCGGTTTTTATATATTAATTTTGTTTTCAGTTCTGTCGTGGTTTATATCGCCGGCTCTTAGTGGTACTGCATCAGCAATGCTCTTCTGGGTTGTCCGTCGTTTTATATTGCGAGCTCCCCAACCGATTAAAGCGGGTCTTCACGCATTGCCTTTCTTTTATGGAGCCACCGTAGCAGTTAATGTATTGAGTGTGGTGCATGATGGACCTAAACGTGAGTTTATAATCTTGATTTCTACACTTTTTACTTGTTTCATTTTATTAGACTCATATCTTAGATCTTTAAGGTATGGGCTGGATACGATATGTCATATTCAAATATTTTTCTTTTGAACCACGAGAAATGAGTTTTCAGCGAGCCCTGAAGTGCAAGATTATTGCTCAGTTATGCTTGTTTCTATTGAGTAGGATGATGAAGGTTCACAGCAGATATGTAATTTACCCGGCAGTGTTGGCGATGGACAAGATTCCTCTTTGGGCGGCGCTGGCGGGGTCGGTGGCGCTGGGCGCGCTGGTGGCGGCATGCGTCCGAGCCTTCCTCGTGCCGCACTACCGTCGCAAGCTTACCGCTCCACCTGTTAACTTCTCCCTGGGACTCTCCAATGGTATCCAGCGACATTTTTACTGTTGAAACTTTTTGGATTACTCTTTGATAGTAACTAGAACTTAGTATGAAGTGCAAATAGATTTCCTAATGTGGTTCCCTGACTATTCAGTCAGTAGATATTCATTTACAGGCAGTTTATTTTTTTGATGACCAACCGGCATAAGTGTGTTGTGATTATTAGTGATGGGCTTAGTAAAAGTATATTTTTTCTCACTTAGAAACTACACCAGCCAACACTCCTACGCACTCGAACAAGAGCAGTGTGCCACAACGTCCCACGTCACTACTATCAGAAGACGGCAAGGTTCTCGAAGCCATAGCAGAATGCGCAGAGATGGTCACTCTAAGCGACGCTGACAAAGCATCGGAAGGAGTACGCGAGATGAACGCCAGGAACCGAGCGCTATTGGCCACCATGGACGACTGCAGCATTCTATCTCGGAGCCTCAGCCCACCCAATAAACCCCGCCTGCAGCTAGTTGACGCAGATCCGCAAATCAATACGCTTAAATACATCGACGAGACTTTGAGTTGCTGCAAGAGTTTAGACTCTGCTCAGATGGCGGGCATGGGCGAGAGTTACGACTCACGGAATGGGTTCTTAGGGGGTTCATGTGATACTATTGCTCGAGGGGAGTTTGATCGCCTGGCTGCAGCGAGATGTCTGCCTGTTGTGGACTTCGAGACACCACCTCCACGTATTGAAAGAGAAGATAGTATATTCAAAGGAAAACCGCAGGTAACTAGTTTTATTACCTCCCTTTTAACATTATTTGTATTTTAGTAATTATTTTAAGTAGAGTGGTCTAGATATATGGATAATCTTAAATACCTTATACTCGTATTACAATAGTAATAATCTAAAAGTTTTGTAGCTTAGTTAGTATAATCACTGATTTGACATAAGTACATAAATAAGAAGTTATCTTGAATACCTTTGACACTGGCAATAAAAGCCACATTGAAAAAATATCTGGCCATAAAGATTATAAAGGTAGACTGGCAGAGAATGCCCCAGGCATTAAGTCCGCCTTTATACATAATTGTATATGAAGCATAAATAAATTATAAGTTTTACCACTTTCCAGGTACCAATGAGCACTAGTGCGTGGAGTATTGAGGGCGATAGCAAGCGGATGCCGGCCATCACGCCCAACTCCAGCGCCGCGCCGCTGCTGCGGGTGCCCACGCCACCGCCCGCTCCGCCCCAGGTCTCCGCCCCACCCAACGACGCCCTGCGACTCTTCTCCTTCCTGCAAGTGCTCACTGCTACGTTTGGAGCATTCGCACATGGAGGAAATGACGTCAGGTATAACTGAATGATATATTCTTATATTACCAAGTTCTCAGTCGTCTGTTAGCGACCGAAGTACTTTCAAGCTTAAATCACATTTAGGTCAAGTTTCTGTAATAATCCAGTACTATTGAAACTCGAGAATATAGGTAAGAGTTATTCCAAGATGAAAATAAAAATGTGCATTGTTTATAAAGTTTTTTGAGACATCATGGAGCATTTTTGGACATTTTTCATCTTCCCGTCGAATGTAACACAATATCATTTTTTTACATTTATTAAAGAAAAGAACATGCACTAATTGTCCAGATCGATACAGTACATCTTTGTAGGAAGTAAAGTTACTGAAATTAAAACTTTAATTCACAGCAACGCCATAGGTCCTCTGGTGGCGTTGTGGCTGGTGTACTCGGAAGGCGCGGCACACAGTCGCGCGGAGACTCCGCTGGCCATCCTGGTGTTCGGCGGCGTGGGCATCGCGCTGGGCCTGTGGCTGTGGGGCCGCCGCGTCATCCGCACCGTCGGCGAGGACCTCACCAGCATCACGCCAGACACGTTAGTATATTGAAATAAAACTGTTATGTACGGATTTTATCGCGGTATTGATTTAATTTTTACATTTTTTTACTTCCCGACGCGATGTTTCGATTACTTTACAGCTTTCGTGGTCACGGGGCGGATGACGGTCAAATGCGCGTTAAATCCCTAAATAATAGTTTTATTTCAATGTGTAACATTCGTGTAAATCTAAGAAACCATTACACGTTAGTATAGGTTTTAATTGCATGCTGCCAAATCCTAAGTGGCCAGTATAGAATAGTGTATAAAAAGGCTACAACTAGAACTATATAAAAAGGCCAAACACTACAGTGACAACGTATAAACTGCTCATTGGAGGCTAAAACACCCTAACATATTATTGATTCTATAATCTCTTTTAGTCTTGAACTTTATAGAAGGAACGCAACAGAAGTTGCCGGATCAAATTAAATCAAGTAGGTGTACATTAAGATTTTTTCGGCAGATTAAAGCTGCGGTTGCAAACTTACTGTAACGCGTCTATACCAATTTGAGAAATCAAGTTTGAGTAAATATTGTTTAAGGTAAATTTAATACGAAAGCTAAGAAAATACTAATCAATTAATCCGGAATTTCATGCTAAAATATTTTGTTCTGATCTTTCAGTGGTTTCACCATAGAGTTAGGGGCGGCATTAACGGTGTTGATCGCGAGTAAGGCCGGCTTGCCTGTCTCCACCACGCACTGTAAGGTTGGCTCCGTAGTCTGTGTGGGCTATTTCTCGCAGAAATCTGTTGATTGGAGTCTGTTTCGGTGAGTATCACTTTTATACAATTCATATGAAAATTTTACCTGAGTAGTATTAATAATTCTTACGCTAGTTTAATTGATTTTAATAATATTTTTAATTGGTTTTGAGCTCTATAAAGCGATTTGTGTTAGGCACGGCGAGAGGCTTACTCAAGGGCGGATCCAGCTTTTACGCCAAGGGGGATCATTAGTTCTTGTCAGAACACTGGGTACAATTTCAATACTCGAGTCTTCGATCAAATATACAACGAAGACTCGAGTTCGTAATAACGATTTTTTAAAAGTTTGTTAGAGCCGTGATTTGTAAACACACACGCACTTTTTTACTTTATTTATCGACATACAAAGAATTAATTGTGCTTATAAACTTTATCAACAAGATAATTAATAAATTCTGCCATTTTGAGCCAGCCCAGGGGGGATCGTGACCCCCATGACCTCCCCCCTGGATCCGCCCTTGGGCTTACCCCCTTCATATCTTTTGACGGATAATTAATGGTCCATGAAATGCGGTTGCCGATAGAGACACAGTTATCTACCACATACACGCTTGAGCTTATGTATGTGTAATGTGATAATTTTGTTACAGGAACATAATATACGCGTGGGTGATCACCGTCCCGGCTGTCGCGGGCATCGCGGCGCTCTCCATGTTAGCACTTGAGGCGTTTGTTGTTTAAAAATACATTATATCAATTTGTGAAGTTCTATATAAAACTGTTTGTTTTTTACTAAAAATAAATAAAACTTCAAAAATAGTCGCTCTTCTCTCGTCCACGTGTCATGTAACATTAAGAAATAGTGAACTAGAATTCAATGAAAATTGCAATAATATAATATTCAATGTTAAAGAGAGAGTCATAGTTTACACGTGTTTAGTGATAAGTATTTGTGGCCAGTATTACAGTAGAACCACCTTTTGAATATGGAATTCTGATAAATAAGAACTTTACACAATTTTACAAAAAAAAAAACTTTATTAATTTTTAAATGTGGTGTTTAATATTTTTAAATGGGAATTATTCAAAATGATTACATAACTTGTTCATATCAAAAAATAAAATTAGTCATGTGGACGAGCTCTATCTATAAATCTTCGCATTTTCCGTAGATTGACGTGTTACTTTATAAGACTTTCCGCCGAGTAGATCTAAGACCTAAGTGCAGTACGTCAGTACTAGCCAGCGTGGAACTGTGTTAATTAAGTGATAGCCAGATCAATTCTAGTATTTGGATTTTTAGTTTACCAATTGATATGTCTATATTTCAGTCAATAAAAATTGTGAATACACCATAGTTGGTCTTTTAGTCTATGCTCAGAGAAAATAAATTTATAAATTTCACAAAACGTCTTTACCTATCTGTAGCGATCCTTTGTGTGAAAAGTACCGAAAAGATCACCATTTAACAGTACATAGTCACGTAGGCGAATAAAACTTATACACAGGTGCTATGAAACAAAAATTATTAATTCAATTTATCCCAGTATCATAGATTAAGAGTTGTTGGAAAATACATTTTCATGTTAAATGAGACCAAATACAAAAGAGAGATTGTATAAATTTTCTTAGAATTGTTTTAAGAATGTATTGTTTACACTTTAAGCGCATTTGAATAGCACGGTCAATATAAATGCATTTTTATATTACTTATATGATTTGATAAGAAAGTTATATTACCAAGAAATAGAATAGTTGTACGAACAGAAAGGATGACAAATATGCCATTATAAAAGAAAAAACGACCGAGGCCAATTCTGCACAGGTGACTTATGTATGGACACTCTTCAATACAACCAATATAGTTGACACTATTGTTGAATAAACTTATTAGTTGAAATCACTTCTTTCATTTCTCCTTAGTTTTAATGACCTACTTGTAGTTATTAACTACCTAACTACCAATACATATCTATGATATAATTATTTCTTTTTTGACGTCATTTACTGTGTAACTGATGCTGTTACAGGCACATATGTGTCTCTCCTAGGTACATATGTATATGTATATAATATTTTTAAATTACTTCCTTAATGGAACATTATTTTCTTAATAAGTAAATATAGGCTTTTTATTTAGTTATAGCTACGCAGGATTGCACGTCTGAACGCGCAATTTACAACTAACTGGAAAGCCTACAATTTTCTAAGCTCTAACAAGTTTTACGTTTCTTAAAACTTTTTTTGCTTAAAATCAAAACACTCAGATGATGCTACCATTTATGTTAGTTCGCATTTACAACTCGTTTGACCCGAACGTGGGTCGTGTGGCCAAATTGGAAGCGTCTCAAGTTCATACATTCCGGCTAAACAAGTTTTAAGTAAACACTCAAATAAACAACAACCGTGGTAAGATTATCAATAGTAAGCTAATAATTTTTATTATGTTGATTATCCTGATGCTATTAGATAGTGTCGTGAAGGTCGTACATGGAACAGCATCCGTTATATCAAAGTTTAAGTTAATAACATTTTCAAGGCAATATGATCTGCGACGGCACATACAAATATTGAATACTTATACCTATTTATTCTGGTCTTAGATATTAGTCATGATATCCGGCATTACTATAAATTAGGTTATTCACTTTCAAAGGATACGAAATGGAGAATGATGCGGTACCATTATATGAAAATGGTCAACATGTGTACCCGATTGTGCAGGTAAAGTTAAAATAATAATAGTTATTAATATTTAACATCCGATTTTATATGAAATTCACTAGATTAATACACTTTAACTATAAGTTTCGCAAAGTTCATAAACTAGAATATCATAAATCAGATCGGATTAAGGTAACTTTTCAAAAATTTTTTTGACCCATACTATGCTTCTAATATCCTAAGACCTAAAGTAACCCGTAATACATAACATTCCCATAAGATAAAGTATTGCGGATTTAAATTAAAGTTAATTTAACCCTTGTTCCAAACTTATGCAGCTTCAAAGACATGGCGAAAACAACTCACAATCTCCCACAAGTGGTCAAGCAGTAAACCAAATTTTGGTAAGTATTCATAACATCAATTATTGTGTAGGCATCTTCCAAACTGAATATTTGTTTATTGCTTCAGTTGGTTCATCAGCTTTCGAGTTTTGGCTCTGCATAAATACTAATCAAGTCAATGCTTTTTTAATTCTTGATTTTGTTACATATGTATATTGACTGCCTGCACTGCACCCGTTTGAAGGTGCGTAGGTAGGTACCTATGTAAGTCTTGGCATGTACACTCGAAAAGGTAGTAAGATACCAAGTCATTTATTAAAATTTGTCTAATACTCACGGTATTAGATAATACGAGAAACTTTTCGGTCTTACAACGCCCAGAGCCCCAGACCTAAAACATATATGATCCTAGTAATTGAGGGCCTCACAAATGTGTCTTGTTGCGAGGATCGAACTCATTGGCTATTGTTTTGTTGCAGTCTGTGAAGCCATTGTTAGGCCCTGATAATACTATCACCGTGTGCACCTTCTGCCACGCTTCAATCAAGACTGCTGTCAAGTACACAAATACCACACGCACTCACATAGCAGCGGCGCTCTGGGGTCTATTGTGGTATGTTGAACAAAACAGTAATATATTTTTAAAATATTCTGTTAACCAATTATATTTTCTATATGCAATATATTATGCCTACAGAAATTATCTGTCTTGACATTGACAGAAATTATCTGTAGACATAATATATTGCATAGAATAAAACTTGTATATTAGCACAATAATAAAAATCTCCTAATCGAACTTTCGGTGGTAGAAAAGACTTGTACCCTGACTTGACTTGTATCCAGACGTTTATTACATCTGGATAGTTTCATTTTATGGTACGATTTGCCGTCAAGTTTAAGTAATAAATAAATCCAACAGTCACATATATAGTCTTGACCACAGATCACTATATTAGTAATAGTCCGGACTTCTGACTAAGATCTAGTCTAGTGTCGTGGGTATCAGGAACTATGAGAGACTTTCAGCCTCACACACACAGACCCGAAACAAATACTTATGGTTCATATAAACACTTGTCTCGGTGCGGGAATCGAACACGCGGCCTCTCGTTTCACAAGCGGTATCTGACCAATTGCGCCACAGAGACTTTCAGTTTACAATCCAATATTGGTTATTAGATGACGCCTTAGAACAATGACAAAAGTAGATGACGCACATTCCTAGGTAAGGAACATTTCCCCGTCAATCCGCCAAAGTCCAAATCCCATACTTTAGTTTGATGTGTTGTAGGCACTACTTAACTTTCCTACATAAAATATTTTTTTTCTATTTTCAGTTGCCTCTGCTGTGTAATGTACGGGTCAGACTCGGCCAAAAACACAGACCATTACTGTCCCAACTGCCAGAGGTATCTAGGGACGTACGAGAAATAACGCCATCTACTCACCTTGTAAACGGAGCATTTATTTTATAGTAATTACTTACTTGGTATGTAAAATATTTTATAGTATGACGTAATCAAAATATAAGAATCATCATCAAAACTTCATTTTCATTCTATTGGCGTGTGGCGAAATTTGGAACTACAAACAATGTAAAAAAAAGTCTATTAACGCAATGTTTGACATATGTTTTTAATATAAACAACAAGCACTTATACTCGTAATCGATTAGTATTACATACATACATAAACTCACACCTTTTTCCCAGGAGTAGGCAGAGATGCCAGGACACCCACATTTCGCCTTGTACCTATGTTCCGTCCCACGATGTGATAGATGGTGAGCCTATCACTATATCGGGCAAAAATTCCTGACTCTGAGCTGATAATGAATAGAAAAATCCAATATCACTTTGCCCAACCCGGGATTCGAACCCGAGACCTCAGCTTTGTAACCGTACCCTAGTACAACTACGCCACCGAGGCAGTCTTAACATGTCCAATATAATAAAATGAGAAGAGAGAAAAACAATTTTTATTAGTTTGACAACAACGCATTCGGATGCCCAAACATCGTAGACGATTTATAAAATGTCTATAAACCAACGAGTTCATAAGTTTTTAAAACATAGTATAATATTTCTCCATAAACACAAAAGGGGTGTATTAGTAGGTATTACTATTACTTATTTATTTATCTCTAAGCATATTCTAATAGGTATGTGTACCAGCATTTTATTTAATAAGTGTTTTTGGTAAATGTTTAATGCATTATGTTGTTGGTGTGTCTTTCTTAAATAAATAAAAATTTATGGTGAACGAGATTGATGAAATTTGTGTTTTCCATCTTCTTGTTTTAATTCAATGTTTAACATTTGTGTTATCCATTAAAGATATTATATAAGGAAATAATAAAACAATTGTATTATTTAATATATTTATTTACAGAACTCCTCTTATTATAATAAGCTCAAGTTAACCACATTTATATGAAGTACTAAAAGACCTTAAAACAGTGGGTCTACGGAATCCTTCATGAAAACATAAAATGTAGTGACAATTGGTTATTTTAAAGAGCATCATTATTACACAGTTGACAAAATATATATTGATGATACAATTGATAAAGTTTCGATGAATGTACAAGATTTTATATGGACGCCCAAATTATGATACTATTTGCTGTCAAATTGCGTCAGCTGTCAAATTTAGTGGATAAAGTGTTGGGAACATCAAAACAAAACGTATCGATCAACGATCGTTCAAAATTATAAAAAATAACCGAACTTAAAATTAATTCCAGATTCTGGTCATAATACATATAACCTGAGCATCCATCGCTCCTTTAATTGAATATGAGGGTCTTTAAAAATACACATAATTTCCAGAGATCAGTGTAAGTGACACTTAGTATTTTTTATCGTTTTAATATTTTTAATAATAAAATGTATACGTTTCACTGCAGGGCACGGGCCTTCTCTACAATCGGAAGTACGATTGAGAAGAGTTAGGCCATTCCGCCAACCCGCACTGGCCTAGTGCGAGTTGGCGGACTTTCCATACCAATAAAAATTCTCACTAATCGCTATGATATATAGGTACAGGTACCTCACGATTTCTTACTTCGCCGTTACAGTGCGTGGCCATTGACTATCAATACAAATATCAATCCGAAAAGTCAGAGGTGTTTGCCTTGGGATTACAATCCACGACACCATGAACATGTTGGCAGCCGCGTCAGGTTCGTTTACCAGGCCACCACACACTTAAATTTGCAGTATTACGCGACGTATTGGTTGGTAAGCGCCCTGAGCAGCCTGGCCCGCCTGATGGCGGCGGCTTCACGCTGTATGTCCTCGCTGTTGTTGGCGTTGAGCTCGAGCGCGCCGGCCGCCTTGACGGCGCGCTGGCGACGCCCGCCCTCGCCGCGCCGCGCGTGCAGCGCCACCGCCACCTCCAGCAGCGTGCCGTCCCACAGGCAACCGTAGTAGCCGTCCATGGCGTCCGCTGCGTTGCCCGTCTGAAATATGGCTTTTATGATCAGACGATGGAAGATATAGGAAGGAGTTTATTAGAATAGATCTATGGACGACTTAACGCTGACACGATCAAGATCTGATCAGATGCAACAGATCAGACAAGATCTGCTAAGATGGATTTAATTAATGGAAACGGACATATTGTCATGGGATGCGCACCGTAAAAAAAACTATTATTTAACCCACAACTCGCTAAATGTTTCTTAAATAAATCGCAAACAATAAAAGTTAAAAAATATATTACTGTGACTAGATCTCAAATACCATTCATAGAATGACACGAATACACGACAGCAAAAATCTTCGCATCCTATTGGCTTTTTTATAAAAGTATTTTAATTTTAAGGTCTGCAGTATACACCGTAGAACCTTTAGCTACGTAGCACTAAGACCTTTTTATTTCGAATCAATTAAAATTTTATTTAAATGCGTTATTAAAATAAAGAAAAGTAAATTGCATTAGGAGCGACGTGATAACGAGATTGAGTGCAAGACCAGTGACAAAGGGTGAAATGTTTCAAAATGAATGCGAAAGTTTATAAATGTGACGTAAATAAAAATATGTTCGATCCAAATGTGACAAATTGGTCAGCCGATAAGAATCGGGTTAAATGGCCGTGTGGTGAGCGTACCTTCTCAGCGAAGCACTTGAAGGCGGTGGTGTAGTCGGGCTCGTCGGGCAGCTGGCACAGCGCGGCGGCCTGCGTGGGCGCGGCCAGCGCCAGGCAGCAGCGCGCCGCGCGCCGCGCCACGCCGCCCTCCTCGCCGCAGCGCTTGCTGAAGTGCAGCGACGCGCCCGCCAGCGCGCACAGGTAGCGCCGCAGCGCCGCCGCCCAGCGCGCGCCGCCCATCTCCACGTCGCCGTACAGCCGCAGCCTGTACAAACACGCACACACACACACTCAACATGTATTATACTTGTGAACAAGGGCGGATCCAGCTTTTAAGCCGGGTTGGGTCATATAGTTCTTGTAAGAACACTGGGTACTCGAATTCTTAAAATGAATTTTTAAAATTTGTTACAGCCGTGATTTGTGAACACACTCACTTTTTACCTTATTTATCGATATCGATATTTATCTGTAGTTATAAATTGTATCAACAAGATAACAAATAAATAAATTCTGTCAATCTGGAGCCAGCCCAGTGGGGGGTCATGATCAAGGGCGTCGCCAGAAGGAGGCAAGTGGGGCAGCTGCCCCTCCCTAGAGATTACAAAAAACATTATTTACAAATTTTGTTTGTTTTATGTTGGGCCCTGTACCTTTGTTATTACAATCGCTGTAGATGTAAGGCTCGTACTACAAGTGAAAATCTTCATGTGCTCTCGACTTTACCTACAATTCATACTTTTCTAACTCTCTATATTATTTGTATATACGTGCACATGGAAACATTTTAAAAAATTACCGCGAAAATACAGTTTCTTTATTTTTAGTTTACATTCATGTCATTTTTTGACAGTTGGTTAGACGCCGCCTGTGAAACGAGAGGCGGCGGGTTCGATCCCCGTACCGAGAGAAATGTTTGTGCGGTCCACAAATATTTCTTCCGGGTCTGGGTGTTTGTGAGACCGAAAAGTCTCTCGTAGCTCCTGATACCCACGACACCAAGGGCGGATCCAGCTTTTACGCCAGGGGGGGGTCATATATAACAATTTCAAGATTCGAATTCGTAATAAAATTTTTTTAAAGTTTGTTACAGCCGTTATTTGTGAACACACACACACTTTATTACTTTATTTATCGACATACAAGGAATTAATTGTGATTATACATTTTATCAACAATATAATAAATACATTTTGTCAATCTGGAGCCAGCCCAGGGGGGGTCATGACCCCTATGAACTCCCCCCTGGATCCGCCCTTGCACGACACTGACTGTTGGGTGTTATTTATTATTATTTATTACAGTAATATTTGTTTGATTAATCACATGTTAGAAATAAAACTTACCAAGACGTATTGTAAGGATAATACTTCAAACTTCTGTCGAGCAAATCAGTGAGAGATTCCAGAACGTGTTTCACGGGGTAATTATTTATATTCGATATGTTAGAGGGCCAGAAGTTGGTGTACTCCACGACGAGTTCCAATGAATTATCATCTATGATTAAATTGTGTATTCTTGCGAGGAGGGACAGCATAACGCTAATGGCTAGAGGCTCTCGTAATGTAGCTAGGAATGCGTTGAATGAGTTTCTGACTTCGGCGGCTGCGTTGGGAATATCCCGCGAGTGTGATGGGAGCCCGCTCGCATTCCTCTTCACAGGGCCCGAGCCGTTACTGTATACTGACAGAGCTGTAACAAATAATTCATTTTGCTACGGGGCTCTTAAAAAAATATAAGCAGAAATAGATCTAAATACGTTGGTTCAGTAAAAATATCATCAGCAAATGTTTATTAGTTTGAAGTAAATCAGATATAATAGTACCATAATCCCAAAGAGGCCTAGGAAACTTCCTCGTAGTCTTTCCTCGTTGCAGCTCGTGGCACGCGGTACACAGCGCGGCAGCTAGCTCCCCTGGCCCAGTGGTGACCGTCACGCCTTCCCACTCGCGCGAGTTCAACAAACAAATCCAACACGCCTCTATCACCTGGAAGGATATCAATTGTAAGGAAACTTTAAATACATCAATCTACCAGCTACCTAATTCCCAGTAAATACCTGTGGTCGAGGAACGATCCCATCACCAGACGTAGCGGCGGCAATACAAGCTCTGGCTTTGTTCGCTAACGCAGTCAGGTTAAGGCGGTGATGAGGCCACTCGCTCAGCATCACGTTGATTTGCAGGAACAAAACTTCCCACGACAGCTGGCGACACAGGCGGTACAGAACCGGATCGTTGCCTGTGCCCAGCTGGTTGCGAGACTCGCTCTCTAGCACTGACAGCAGAGACAACGCGGCCCGCGCGCACCCCGCCTCCGCCCGCGCCCGCGCCGCCCCAGATATCACGTGACCAAAGTCCTGCAGGAACCCTCGAGGCAAGGCAACTAAAGCGGTCCCCAACATGCCCGCTGGCTTCCATGAAGGACTTAACTTCCATAGAGGAGCAGACGGCGACATCATTGCAAGTTTTAACAGGCACATGCGCACGTCATCCGCTGTGGACGCCTCGATGAGTCGCTTCTTCAACCTGCCCATTTCCAGCTCTGGCACCGATTTGAATTCGAAGTCTGGCGTTTCCCAATCGTCAGTGAGTAGTTCACGCGGCAGGTCCATGGTTTCATCGTCAGCATTGATAGGATCGTTCAAAATAGTGTTCAGTTGGGAGTCACTGATCAGTTTCCTTCTAATGGTTTCAGCTGATTCACCGACATGCTTTTTTAAATATTCATCTATTCTTTCGATAGGTAGACGGCATTGAGATGTGGCCAGATGAAGGAAAAACATTCTTAAGTTCGTCCAATCGTCTTCAGACAGATCTGACACCAACACCGGCGCGAGAGCCCAAAATAGCAGATCAAAGAATTTAATCCCCACAGTTTTGAATTTTTTAAGTATCTCTGGATGGGTTGACGGTATGCCACCTTCGAGCGCATATCGCACTGCGTTCAGTGCTGACACCCGATTGAGGAGATCTCTGGCTACACAGAATGACCCGCTGGAGGAAGAACCCTGTATGTCCAACTCGACTACTTGCCTGTGCACCATAGGAATTTCGCGGGCTAAATTATCTGCCTGTAATACGGCTATGATGCCAGTATAATGATTAGCGACAGATTCTTGAAGTTTTTGCAACAGAGAAGGCTCTTCTTTCAATACCTCATAGCCTAAGTTCAATGCTCGGATGTAGCCTAGAATATCGTCTTGCGTCATACTCGCGTAGTAAAATTCCCCCCAAGGCATCTTTTTGTGCGAACCATAACCATAAATGGATATATCTCTCTCTAAAAGATTAGAATTCTCTCTGCAGCCAAGAATGTGCTTTTTAGCCATATCGTGTTGTCCATAGAAAAAATAATTGTAGCACAAATCGAAATGAATTTGCATACAGAGTTCATAATGATTTATAACAATGTTGCCAGCATCCCAGTTGTGATTCATGTCATCTGAATCTTCAGTGAGATGAACAAAAGCTTCCATGACGGGAATTTTAATCTTTTTTATTTCTTGTTGACCAGTCTTTGTTGAAGATTCATAAATAGCTAACAAATCGTCTAAGAATTGAATGCTTTGCATTCGCGACGCTTCGCACATTCTTAATATTTTTTCAAAATTTTGACTCATGGGGGTATAACCACCTTCTGATTGCATCCCGGGGCTAAAAATAAAGATAGATTGTTAATAGAATTGCATGGTTATTTTACTCATAACAATGCAGAAAAAATATTACTCACATGTGGATGAACGACATTTTATTTGATTTTGCACTGAGAGAAGCTTTTACAGGGAATCTTAAAACCCATCTGTGGTACAAACCTAAAGCAAATTGTACTTGTGGTTGTTGTAACATTTCCGGTGCAATATCCTGCAAAAAAAATATTTTATTTTTATTTTATTTTATTTTAAAACATGGAAAACTTACGGCTAATAACAGAATGATTAGACACAGTATAAATAACATAGAGCTAATAACAAGTTTTCACTTATAGATACATTGATATAAAAAAATAAATATTCTAATATGTGTAAGAAAATAAATAACTTATTGGCTAAAGAAACTTTGGCTCAGGCGCCTTCTCGCCATAGACACACTGGTTGTAAAAGCATCAAGATCATGTTGTTTACACAATTTGTTAAAGGTCCTGGTAGCACGCACCAAATAACTATTCTGTCTATAATTCGAAGATGCCTTGGATACATGTATTGGTGGATTAAAACGAATTGATCGAGTAGGAATATTGAGAAATATTTTCGCCAAAAGTTCGGGGCTGTCAATATCATTTTGCAATATTTTTAAAAGGAAAATGCAGTCACTTATTTCTCTACGATTACTAAGAGGCAGTAGATGGAATTTTTTGCAGAGTTGGAAATAATCATCGGTGCGGTATGGAATTTTTTGGTGGAAACAAAGGTATTTTACAAAACGTTTTTGTATATTCTCAATACGTTCAATATATTTATGATAAAGTGGGTTCCAGACCTGCGACGCATACTCAAGATGGCTCCTGACAAATGTGCAATACAGTATTTTGAGAGTTTTGGCCTCAGTAAAAGATTTAGAGATCCGCATTATGAATCCAAGGGATTTTGAAGCCTTCGTCACAACAGCTTCAACATGTCTGTCAAAAATTAATTTGCAGTCATGATATACCCCTAGATCACGAGTGGTATGGCACCTGGGTAATGGTAGGCCTCCCAAAGTATAGTCAGTAATTAAGGCATTATGTTTCCTTGTATAAGTAATGACGGAACATTTCGAAGGGTTCAAATCGAGTTTGTTCAATTTACAGTACTCTTGTAGTCGAAAAAGATCACTCTGAAGTGCTTCCATATCATTGAAATTAGAAATAGTCCTAAAGATCTTCATATCATCTGCAAAGCATAATAATTTAGAGGATTTAAGGCACAGGCCTATGTCGTTTACATAAATTATAAATAGTAGCGGCCCAAGCAATGATCCTTGTGGTACTCCACTAGGCACGGGTACCCATTTCGACATATAATTATTAAGCACTACAGCTTGTGACCTATTCTCTATATAGGAAGAAAACCACCTAAAAAGATCACCACAAATTCCCATGGAGTTCAACTTCTTCAACAGGATCCCATGGTCAATACGGTCAAAGGCCTTGCTATAATCCGTGTAAACGACATCGACCTGCTCACCATCATCCATGGCTTTGGTAATAAAATCATTAAGGAGAATTAAATTCGAGGTAGTGGACCGACCCTTTAAAAACCCATGTTGGAATGAACTAAATGATTGAGAAAGAGTTGTGTATATCTGATTGTATATTATTCTTTCAAAAACCTTGGCTATAATACAAAGTTTCGATATTGGTCTATAGTTAGTGATCTCAGTTTTCGAACCTTTTTTGTGCACAGGTGTAATGAATGCAGACTTCCAAATCCTGGGTACGACACACGTAGACAAAGATTTATTAAATAAAATAGTGATTGGTAAGCAGATCGATGTTGCACAATTGACAAGAAATTTGGCAGGAATTTTGTCCGGACCAGCACCCTTTGATGTATCAAGCTTGCGTAGTAAATTAGTGACATTATCAACTTTAATATAAATGCGACTTATTGTATTAGACGACAAGTCAAAGGACAGCTGGGTCGAACATGTATCACCACTGGAAAAATTAGAATTAAGAAAATTTGAATGGAAATAAGATGAGAATGCGTTACAAATCGAGACCCCAGAAAGTAAAGATTCATTGTTATAATTAAGTACACTAGGAATAGCATTCGAATTGTACCGATGCTTAACAAAAGTCCAAAAATATTTGGCATTTTTTTTAATTGATTTTTCTGTAGCTGCAAGGTAATCAACGTAACATTTAGATTCAAGTGTCTTAACTCTATCACGCAGCAGCTTAAATGAAAGTTCATCAGATTTGTTGCCATAAATTTTAAATTTCTTAAAATATTTATATTTTTCCTTGATAGATTTGATAAGTGCAAAACTATACCATACAGGATAAGTTTTAGGCTTGATAGATTTTTTAGGTATAAATTTATTCATCAATCATTATAAATTTAACAAAAAAATCAACTGCATCATCCATTGAACGATTAGAAAATTCAAGCTCCCAGTCAAATGCAAGGATTTCTCTATTTATAGATTCAAAATCACCTCTATTAAAAATAAAATCCAACCGTGGAGACATGTCCAGGCCAGGTAACTCAAAAATATCAGTGGTAATTAACAAAGCTGGATGGTATGGATCAATAGTGACCAGAGGCTCTGAACATTCTGAAACACTAGTTTTAAAGTTGGAGAGAACTAAATCCAATATTTTACCATATTTGTTGCTAACATTATTATATTGCATTAGTCCTGAAGAACACAGCTCGTCAACTAGTAGTTGTTCATCACTAGTGATAGGGTTTTTTGGGACAAGTGATGTATCATCGGTAAGGACCCATTTAATACTACTCATGTTAAAATCACCAACAATCATATATCTATCAGAAGGATTATGCATCACCGTGTCGCTTAATTTTGACAAAAAATTATTCAGTTGAGCGGAAAAAGAAAGCCCTTGATTTTGCTTACATAAATAAACAACACAGATGTAAATATTGACATGGTCTCTAGAATTCTTTTTCTTAAGACGCAATTTTAGCCATAGGTCTTCAGCTGTAGAATTAAGAACTGGGTGAGAAATAATTGGTAGCTCCCTACGCGTTGCGATGAGTACGCCACCCCCTCGCGACTGTCCAGTAGCTCTTTATATATAATATTTAACATACATAAAAGATAATTAACAAACAATTATAGAAGTTGACAATTCAGTCCTCATAAGCAAACAATTAGTTGATAGCAGAATCAGCAATGAGAGTAATAAATTCAACCACATGTTACTTAATAGCTTTCGGAATCATCAACAGCCCACTACTGTGTTGGAACATTTACTACAACTTTACCTGTGGAGGAACAGCAAATGCAGTGTCGGTTGCCATATACACAAGATCCTGCATGAGTTGTTGTTGGATATGTGGTGGCAGTTTTGATTCCAAGATGTCTGTCAATATAAGAGGGTATTTTACTATAGGAGTATGAGAAAAAATCTAAAAACATTAAATATAAATATTATAGCATTAGTATTTACATAAGTTGGGCTATGAGGGCGAGTGACATAATAACTTGAAACATGGAATCTAGCAATTTCTTAGATTCATGTGCGTAAGTTTAAACTGCTAATTTCAAATGGTTTTTTATGGGATTTGCAGATCAGATAAAAAAAAATTTTTTTACTATTTTGTACCTTCGGAACAAGTTACTAATACAATACTTTTAAAAAATGAGTGGAACACCTATATTAGATGTTATTTTAATTAATTAATTTATCTCTGATTAACTGTAATAACTCCTAGTTTAAATATTATGTAATTTTAACAAACAGCATTCTCATTCAATATTTGGCTTCAATAATTAAACTGCATGCTGGGAAAGGATCAACTTGTAGAGATGACATGTTTATAAAATGAAACCAGAGGTTAAAGGTATACAGCCTAATCCATAGACAATTATAAAATTTATTTTGGTTATTGAATGTTGTGCCCCTTTCGAACCATTCTGGAATTCAGTTTGGTTAAAGAAGACAGAGTCTGTCTATGAATAAGGCTGTGTCACATATACAGAGTGTATTGTAGGATTTGTAGATGTTTAAAAGTAACAAGATTCAAGTTTATTGCAATAAATAGCAGGGGAATCCTTTAAGAAGGATTGTAAGTAGAAGTAGAGTAAAAATGATAATAAGGCTGTGATTGCCACAGCTAAATTTCCATACCTAAATTCCAATTAAGTGTGGAGGCCACCTTGAGTGCCAGTATCTTGAGAGCGAGTTGTTTCCTTGTGAACTGTACTGGTGCAGGTGTAGTGGCAGATGGTGGACTCGGAGGGGCATCAACATCCACCAGCCTCTCACTTGTTGGCTTTGAATTGGCATTTTTAGCATCAACTGATAAAAATTCCTCTATCAGCTCACATGCAGATGGTTCTGTAGAAAATTATTATATGTTGTTTTAAGGAGAACACTCATATTTATAATTATGGTACATTATTGCAAAAATACAGAGGCAAAAGAACATTTTGAAACCTTTCATATCCCCAAAAATATAATATACATTTTATGGGAAGAAATAAAAATGAAATACTATATATTATAAACAGTTAGTTGTATTGAGCCTTATTATACTGCATTTCATAATTTTTTTTGCAATGAATGGTCAGAGGATCTTGCCATTCACCTGATGCCAAGTAATACAACCAATTAACGACAATAGCAATACCAAACAACACCAAATAACAAAGTAATGCTTGGCATTCCACTGGGCTCATTCGCCATCCTGAGGCATAATGTGTCAAGTCTTAATATATTTAGTAGTTACTCAGGCTATAAACCTTTTTGTGTGGCGGGGGAAAGACATTGCAGTGGTACCTACTCAGGCTACCTCTCACATATGAGGGACCAAAGCAGCTTATTTAACAAAACATTTCAGAATTACTTATACCTGAATAATAATGTGTAAACAAAATTACTTGAATAGAGTAATACTTGTAATATATGGCTATGACAATACTTGCGACATATTTTGTAATGTATACATATTACTGTATGAACTAACCTGAATTGGGTTTACTAAGGTGTTTCTTTAAAAGATTTGGGTCCAAAAGAAATTCGAACCAGAGTATAGTGTCTGGGGATATGGGCACTGTACCCGGACGCAACAAGTCAACATCCATACTTTTATCGTAACATATAATACTTTTTAACACACAATCCTAATAGGATTTATAAAACTTGGTAATTATTATGAACAGTTTTTAGTGATCAATTCAATTTGTATTTACTACGGTATAGGTTTGGTCAGGTTTGGTTATGTTTTTGACGTTTGTCACTGTCAAACATGGCATGTCATTTTGTTAGCATTTTTTTATAAGAACAAAATAATAGGCAAAGGTTATGATGTTCACACATTCTTACACGTATTTAATGAAAAATGAGAGCTGAAAAATGCTGACAACAAACCTCCACCAATACATATATGAAAAAATAAATTAAAAATAAGCACCTTACATTAAACTAAGCTAAGAGCAATATATCTTACAAAAACAATTTAAAACATCTGTCCATACATCACGATTTTAGCGATTACACAGAATAACAATAACAATAACAATAACAATTGTAATTAATTAAAAATTAAAGTACAATAGAACATTCTTGTAGGAAAGAGAATTTCCAAGAGGAAACAGAAAAGGTACCAGCTGAAATAATATCTAGATAAGTAGGTAACACAATAGTTAAAACTTAAGGACTTTATTTATATTCAGCCTATCACCGTCCACGACTGGACGTTGGCCTCCCCGAGTAAGTGCCAACCATCCCGATCTTGAATAGCCCTCATCCATCCAAGTCAAGTTTTCAAGTCGTTCATCGTGCGTCAGGACGTCATACACTACGTTTATATAAGCGCGGCATCAGCTCCAACAATTATTTGCTCCATCGACCATCTGTCCAGCGGCAGACGTGGCCCGCTCACTTCCACTTCAGCGTGCTAATCCTACGAACATTATCGGTGACATTAGTTCTTTACGGGGTCTCAGTGTACTGAATAATTTGTCTTAGTGTGTATATGTATTAAAGCCCTTTGGAAACTCAAGTACCAAACATGTAAAAAATTAAATTGAAACAAGGCATAACATAATAACATTTTTGGTTCTTGGCGTCTCGCCTTCAGTATATTACCCATATATTTTAAATTTTTGGCTAGTCAAGTCCATAAGCAAATTAATTAAAACGTACAAGTACAATTAATCAATATATTTTTTAACTTTGTAGTGGTGTTTTGTTCTGAAGTCGCTTTTTACTTTTATTATTAGTTTGCCACCGTGAGGAAATTGGCATATTTGAGAAAAAAAATATTTAAAACATATTTAAATATGAGTACAACTACTGTTGGTGAAATCGAACACACAGTACATTCTCTATGATGTATATTGTTTTCTATAATATATTCATAAATATTCACCCTGTTAATTTTATATAAATGTGGGCACAAAAAAAACCCAAAGAACTGATATTTTGGAATATCAATATTCTTCTTCTTCTTCTTCTACCTGGCGTTATCCCTGCTATTGCCAGGGTCAGCCTTCCGGCTAATTTTTCTCCTTTTCCCCCGAACTTAGGTATCCTCAATAGACAGGCCATTGACTCTCATATCTTCTTTGACGACATCTAGTCAGCGCTTCTTAGGTCTACTCCTCGGTTAAGGTCCGGGAATATGAGGCTCAGAAACACATTGTTGATTCGGGGTATCAAATTTGTTTTTAAAATAAAATATAATAACTCTTTCAATAATAGGTACTTATGCTACGTAGGACAATATGTTAAGTGCAGTTATCCTCTATAGGTTCACGTGAACGTAAATGATGTTTACTTTACACATAAAGTATTGTTATGACCTATTTGATCCACATTACTAGAGGTGTTATCTGTACGATAACCGATAGATATCAGCGCTCCATATTTATCGTGGCTTCCAACATAATACATGATACACCTCAATGGTAGCAGCGGCATTATAGTTCATAAAGTTTATAATTCGTTTGTTTCATCAATAATTATCGGCACTACATTTATCGGAAAATATTTACATAACAGTTCAAGAAGATGCTTTAAAACATAAGTGTTCTTTACTGTGTTGTGTGTATTTGTGTGATTTACATATAAAACAATAGGAATAACGAACAGGTCGGGATTGCACCATAACAAGTAAGCAAATTAATTTAATTTTGTAGCCATTATTTAAAGTAGCAATAAATATCTTAAAACCTTTTTATTTATTATATACGCATTAGAAAAATGTAATTATTTTTGCACAAAACAATTATCAACTACTTTAGGGATAAAATAGGGCATTTTTACTGATATTTTGCTCATGACTTATAAATTATCTTGATATTTGTTCAAATACACACAATTGAGTGAGTATATTATTTAATATCTAAATTGGAAATTAGAGCTAAAAAGTATTATCATCGTCAACAACCAGCTTGTAGAAGATTGTTACAGATTAAAACAGTTATTTATTGTCATAAAATGAACAAGGCTGTACATTACAAAACTCCTTATCCAAAATTCAGGAAAATGCTTAAAAATGGGACTTTTGGCGGGAATTACAAGCTAATTTCTCATTCTCAATCCTCATACAAAATACAAATATGTATAGCAATAACATCTATTAATTTCAGTGGATATGAATAATTACCAGCAGATAGCACAGAGTACAGAGAACACGTTATGCATCGAAATGGATTTATTGCAAGTCGGATCAGAACCGGTGGGGATGCGATGTCCATTTTGCCAGGAGGATGTGATGACTCGAGCTATCTACAGAAAAACAACGCTGACGCATGTTATGGCTGTTATTTTAGGTTTATTTTTCTGGTAAGTGTAATAACATACTTACTTTGTTATACTACCTATTTCCTATGATAAGTGATCTTAAACAATAGCCTACGGTATGTACGTAAAGGCCGCCAATTTGCACTAGGCTAGCATGGTGGATTATGAGTTATGACATAAACAGTGAGTGATTTATTTATTTATCAGTAGATTATTATTTAAATTATTATTCCGATGAAACTTAATAAAACTGTAACTGTATCAGCCCATATAAGTCCCACTACGGGCTGGAGGACTTTACTTACCATAGAAATTCGTAAAACTCGCTATGGTATGCAGGTTTCCTCACGATGTTTTGCTGCACCGTTATAGCACGTGGTGACAGTACACACATGACTCCGAAAAGTCAGAGGTGTGCCCGGGGATTCGAGCCTGCGACCACCGTGAACATGGCAGCCGCGTCTGGTCCGTTTACCAGCAGCCCACCACACACTTCACAATGGCAGTTAATTTAATTAAAATAAGAGTACGATATATTTTTGCGTATTGTTTACTATTCCAGGCCCATGCTATACAAAAACGAAGATACCCTGCTTTAAAATCAACGGATAGGTACTTGTATCCGGATGAGTATAGTAGTTAACTATTACTATGTTTATTATTTATTGTGACAAAGTCGTACAGTCTACGTCATTGGTGCAGTATTAGTAACACATTCAAGTAATACTAATGCAGGTAATAATTAAAATAGTGGAGGTCATCCAACGTTTGTAATTATTTTTTAACGAGCAGTGTCACGTTAACGTTCTGGTTATTATAGTTTCCCTGGTCATGATTAAATATGTTTGTACGTAGATTTTTTTTGCAACACAGTTGGTTGAACGGTTATATGTAAATCCTGAAATCATGTTCCAAACAAATTCAAATAATGTTACTGATCGGGAATCGAACTAAAGACTCAATATTTTCTGGTCGAACTACCCATTGTTTTTAGGTGAATGAGAGACACATATGAATTGACGGCAATAAATAACTACCCAATAGTGGTATAGCACAAGGTACTATTAAGTTACGTGTTCTTATCCTGTATATTAGAAATCAAGTATGTCTCTCTAGTCCTTGTAACTAGAGAGACATATTTGAGAGGCGGATAAGACCTAGATTCTGCTCCTCGTTGATAGTTCGTATATCGGCATCTGCATCACATTGAAATAATCATCCATTATATAGATTGCTTTAAAATATTTCTAGTACTAATCATTAAAGTTGGTCATAATTTTTTGCACAGTTCAAACTTGTAGTATTTCTTCGATCTGGGACATGACTTGCCAAATATATCATATATCGCTTGACATGCCGGAGATATGCGTAGGTGCAACCGTACGTAATGATAAATAGTCGATTTCCTAGTAATTGACATTATGCGCCCAGCGTCTTAGGAGGCAATATTGTACGTGTACCTACACTGTACACACAACTAACAAGACCTAAAATCAGCTATGGAGACTCTTGTAAGCATAGACCAAGTATACCGCGGTCGGAGACCACATAGGTCCTAGGGCAACCGATCACTCATCAGGCAGACATACGAGTTTTGGTCGCGAAGATGTTTAAATTATCAACAGACAGTATACTAATTATAGTTATTAGCTAAGAGATTTGTCTGATGACCTTACGAATGGTTGATTGACGTTATGAAGTTCGCAGGAAGACAGCACTCTGGTAAATCCCTGCCAGATGAATTCACTTGTCAGTTTGCGCTGGATCGGAAGGTGTAGCGTACAAATAAGACCTATACTTAGGTCAGTGTTGACGTAGATAGACGGTTTATAATTTTCAATGCATCACGCACATAACGAAGGACATACGTTTTGTAACTGTAGCGACGTTCACGGGTACATACTAATTAGTGACGCGTGTACACAATGCCACTTGGAGTGGCGTGCATTGTTTATTATGCATTTGTTGCGATACTACAGCCATATGTAGCATGTTATGTATTAAAACAATGTTTGTTTTTATAACAATGTTTGGCATTTTATCATATTAAAATTGTCGCACTATGAATAGCCGTAATAATCGAATTCTGGACATTTGATTAGGATTGAGGTACAGATGCGGTTGGCAGAGGCTAAACAGGGCAAATTGTATATGGGTGATTACTGCAAGACGACGGTTTTTACCCTACCTGATTGTCAGCCTGTATTGGCATACGTCCTACTGCACGGGCACGGGCCTCCTCTAGCAGTTTCATATTTGTTCGTGCTTAGTGATTGCTAAGATCTTACTCCAGCCCATGGCGGCTCAGCTGAATTCCTTCGACCGTAGATTTCGAGAGCGTTTGTCCACATTCGCCCTAATTAATTCGTTATTTCATTTTCATAATAATTACTTTGACAGGACTAATAATATATTCTAATTAGGTATTAGTAGTGAAAATGTAGGTAATATGTGATATAATGTGGTATTATATATTTCTAGTAATAAGGTAAATATATGTACCTATCTGATTAATACGATGTAATATTGTAACTACATAAGGTACAGAATAACATTTGTTTGTCCATAACATTAATTTAAATCAAACTTCATATGTGGGAGACCACCTGGATAGGTATCACCGAAATGTCTATATCTCCCGCCAACAACAGTGTAAATGCACTGTTGTGTTCCGGTTTGAAGGACATTGTAGCCAGAGTAATCTTATGTTTCAGGATGGCGCAGTGGAATGCCAAGTATTGCTTTGTAATTCATTGCGTTTCTTGGTTTTGCTACTATCCATGCGGTCGTATCGTTAACTATTAGTCGAATGGCAAGCTCGTTTCGGCATTCACAGTAATAAATAAAAACATACAGTCGAATTGAGGACCTTCACCTTTTTTTTAAATTCGGCTTTAAATACTAACCACCGTTCCCATTAATTACTCGTACTACTAAGTAATATATTACAATTCTTTTGGTAATATATTTGCGTAATTACATACTATAAATAGCTACTTTCTTAATCTTTGTGCACCTATTTATATCTTGACAAATCAGCATTTTTATTTGGTGAAAACAACATTGGATTTATCTAATCTTTGTTGTTGGCGCATAGGGTCGAAATTATTATAATGTTTGGCACACTATTGTATTTTAGCCGTACGTAGGTTATATAGTAAAATTGGAACAAGATCCGGCGGGATTTGGATTCGATTGCATTGAGGGTGACCCCGGGGGAAATACTAGTAATAATATAGGAGGGTATCTGATACACGCAATATTGTATCTATCATCACGTAATGTGTGTAACCGACTGGACATTCACCGCTCCCCAAGAAAAGTATCCAAGGAAAAAATCTAATGATTGAATTAAATATTATAGAGGTATCAAATTGGTTCTGTAAAAACTTTTTGAATTATGTGATTCATGTGTGTTGAAAAGAGTATCAATGTAAATATATTATTTTACTGTTGTGTTGGTAGCTAGCTTTTCTGTGTCAAAGTTGGTAGTTTTGGGTTTGTTCTGTTGTTCTCTATCAGTGTTCTAGAAAATACATGTCTGATTTAAACACATTATATTATTTAAAATTATCATAAATGAGGATAATAGGTAATAGTTATAAAAGTTACATTGCATACATTTGTAATTGTTATATTCTCTAATGCATTTTGATTCAAAAGTCTCACACAATTTATGGTAGTGGTACAATGACGTTTTACAAATAGACACGTCATACACTAACATAATGGCACAAAAAAATGGCGCGATGCGTATTGTAATTTCCTTAGTAATTTCAAATTGGTTCGAAGAATGAGTCCAAAAGCAAGATACATAAGTTAGAAGAAGATGAATAGACATCGCTAGTTAAGTAACAATAAGTGCCGCACTGTTATTGGCCAAAACGCGTGTGACGTAGCACCCAGCATCAAGTACGGGATAACGTGGCGAGAGTTGTCAAACGTCGCCATGAGAGCGAATTTAATAATTTTATTTCATAAAAAATTAAATTAGTGTGTACTTGCGCACTAAATAAAATATTCATTTTGTTTCACAGTTTCAGAATAATTTGTACGTTATTTTAAATCACTCTAATCTATTCTTCCACATTTGGTTTTGAGAATACAAATAGTCAGAGAAACGTGTATCCGCGACACTGGTTGAAGCGTGACTGATTGCAAGTGATGCAATTACCTTCCAATCGTCTTGCCATTATAAAGCTCGGACAACGCATCTATGCTTTATAAACATCTTAGTAGTGGTAGTCACGCTGTTGTCAGTTATGACAGCATGAATGGACAGGTGCGACTAGGGTGGTACAACTGCGTCACAGAAATCGACAGCTTAGCAATCGTGTTTTATTCGCTGAATAAGAATGCCGGATGCTCAATGTGCCTTTCCTTTCTTCCTTTGCGCTCTCCTTTCGATTTGATGGGCTGAACACTGAACACTGACTGACGCTGACACTGAACACATCCATGATCCTAGTGTTGAATGTTCATGGGCGGTGATCACTTATCATTAGATGACCTGTTTATCGGACCTATGCAATAAAATGAAAACGCAAAGTGGAAGTGGATTACTGGACCTAACAATTAAACCACAGATCTCAAACTTCATAGCCCGGCGACTGAACAAAATATGCGATAAATAGATTACTATCAAAGTAAACATATTTATCATCATTCGTTATGGATTTGAAGCGTTCATCTATTATTGACAAAACAACTGTTAACTCTTACTAAATTTATCTTATCCAATATTCATTAGATTAATTTTATAATTTCAGGTGGTTATGTTGCTGTATAATTCCGTACGTCACCAAGCGATGGAAGAACGTCGAACATTATTGTCCACACTGTCGCAAATTCTTAGGTGTTTACGCCAGATCAACTATATTCAAAAGATAAGCGGCATTTCAAGGTAAACTACTATTTTAAAATAAAATTTAAAGGAATTTATGATGCTTGTACGTTATTAAGTAAGTAAGACTTGCTCGAAATATGATGAGGCTCACCCAGCCGTAACACGACACACTTCGCCGCGTTAGTCCTGTTTTAAAATTTTAGATATTAGGCACTGACGTCATCATATGTTATATTAGGTGTACAAATAAGTTATAAGGGATTTTTTTAAAATTTTGATTTTTTATTGAGAAAAACTGGTACAATATATATCATTCAAAATATTGCCCGTTGCTTTCTATTACCTTTGCCCATATTTCAAGCAGCATACGGATACCGCATTTAAAAAAAATCCTCATCTTTTGAGGCGATACAAGAATCTAGCCAATTTTTCACATCTTCGTAAGAAGTGAAGTGCTGCTCAGACAGCACATGAGCAATTGATCGAAACAAGTGGTAGTCCAAAGAAGCAATGTCTGGTGAATACAGCGGGTGAGGTAGGACATCGCAGTTCAGCGCCTCCAAAGTTTCCTTGACAACCTTAGCAACATGTGGCCGAGCGTTGTCATGCTGGAATATCACATTGTCATGTCTTTTGGCATATTGGGGGCGTTTAAGCTTTAATATTTGACTCAATTGCATCAATAGCAATTGTTTGTTGAGTCACTCCCAAGGTTTCAGCCAGTTTCTCTTGAATTTGGCATGAATCTTGATCCAGTAATGCTTCTAACTCAGCGTCTTCGAACTTTACAACATCACCACTTTTAAAACGCCGGTGTCAATACTCCCATGTTTTTATTGATGGAGCATGCTCTCCATACGCTTCACACAGCAGTTGATGCTCTTCAGCTGCACTTTTCTTCAAGTTGAAGAAAAAAAGCAATGCTTCCCGCAAATGTTGTTTAGTTGGCACAATAGTTGACATAGTTCGAGCCACAAAAATGCGTGTCGTGTACACTTCAACGAAATAAAAATACTATAAGAGGAAACTGGTTACGTTTTAACATGAATACGCAAGTCTCAAGATAGCCCGATGCGATATAGTACTAATTATGCCATCTTTTGTAAACCCTCAAAACTTATTTGTACACCTAATACTTTCAAGTCTTGTATTACATTTTTATATAAGAGATGTATGATCGAATACAACAATTAAGATTATTTACAGTATTAGATAAAATTTAACGTAGTTGTATAATAGGTGCATACTAGATTACGCATTAATTCGATTAATAAATATTAATGTAATCTTAAGAATTATATTTAAACACAATTCATTGTTTAATTTATTTTATTGCGTAAAACAATTTATAAAAACTTATTTATATACTAAAATCTATTTATTTTTAGTTTTACATACCTAGTTAGCGCTTAAGTAGACAATTTGTGAACGTGTTTGGAATAATATCACAGAATTTAATGTGATTATATTATATACCAATATGAATGCCATTTTTTTTACAAATATATCTAATATTTAATTGGCACTTTTTTTCTCAGTAGTATTTAATGTTCACCAGTAACATATAATAAAATGGTTTTCGATAACTATCAAAAGTGTTTTAAATAATTGTATAGATAAACATGAAAGTAAAAAGTTTCAAAACATTTATTACTGTCCTTGATTTTACATACCATCTAGCAAAAGATTGGATAGCAAGATAAATGTTACTAGACCTAATTTTCATTAAAGTATGTACTGTTTATATTTAATTGTTCAGCGAACTAAAATTAACTAAGGAGTTAGAATCCTGTCGACCATGATTTCCAGAACATTTATAAATAAAATATTTTATATTATACAGAAAATAAATATTTATGCCTATACTTAAAAACTTTGTGTATTCTTTCCCTCAAATATTTATGAATTAAAATGTGTTATTATTAAACTGCAGCTTAATTAAAATATATACACTTTCCTATCTATTAGATCTTAGAATGAGAATATATTTGCCACATACGATGTAAGTTATGAACGGTAACTTACGACCGGATTCTATATTCTAGCTATCTTCAACAAGAGATTAAAATTGCTACCATTACTATGTCGTTAAAATTCTATACTTTAAAAAACAAAGGTAGACATATACATTAATGTTGTCCAGATATCAATAAATATATGCACCATACCTATATATCTCTATCTTTGTTAACTAAAACATAAAATGCATCGAGATATATAATGAAATCTCTAGCTCTAGCTAAAGATAGATAGAGTATAGAAAACGGCCATCAATCGAATGTGTGAGAGATCTTTGTAGTAGTAGATAATCACGAGGGAATGTAGGAGCCGATGAATGCCTTGCATTGTGGGCAGTAGTGGTTGGCAGTTTTGCACGACCTCATGCAGTAGGGAACGAAGCACCCGCAACAGCAACTGAAATAACAAAAATATAATCAATGGAGACCGTCGTCTTTTAATTACCTAAGCAGATTAGCCTGTGGACCGGCTGATGGCTATTGCCGCTCATGGACTTTTGAAATGACAAGAGATCAGCGCAGCCAATTCACCGACTTTTTATGCCTCGTTCAAGAAACATAAATCTCAACATGGCGTTCGGAAAAAAACTAAAGAGGAGAGTTGAATTCAGAACTTGGACGTATTACAGAACTTTTTGCTTGATGGTGAGAATCCCAATACTCCCGCAAATAGGAGATGACTGTCTTCTTGGAAGTTGAGTGTGACTGTACAGTCTGTTCTGATACACGTGTGGTGCGGGGTGTTTTTAAAACCTGGTGATTGCTTAACAGATGTCAAGTTAAATGTTCAAATGCTATTAAAACACATGAGGTAATTAACATCATATTAAAGTTTTCTTTTTCTGATATTGCTAATAAACAGGAAAATGATATATGAAAATCAGTCATAACATGCCCAAATGAGTGCACCATGCGAAGTATTCGAGATAAAGTGAAACGCAGTTTATGAAAATAGCAAGCTGCCTTATCTTTTGTTTCGTAGATCGTAATAAAGCCATAAGATAAAATTGTGTTTCCAAGAACATCATTGCTCGAGAATGAAATCTTACTAACAGTTATTTGTATGGAATATTCGTTGTATGCAGCTGTTTGTTATGATGCTTGTTTGGGCATCTTAAAATTGTGACGATTATAGAACTTCGGATTATATAAGACTTGAAAAACGTGCGGTCACAATAATTCGTCGCGCTTTCTACTGCTCTTATTATAACCAGTATTGTAACAGATTAGTAGTATTTATCAATAGTGAACGTAGGCTCAAATACAAATATCGGCTATTATATTTAGAGCAACTTGTGATAACACGAGACTTAATATATTTGGACGATATTAAACGTTTTCTAGTTACACATATCGTACACAGAGGTCAAAGTCTATCGTTCGATTATATCGCATTGAAACCTCTATAATTCCACATTATTAAACTAGCATAAAACTACGCTGTCGAGTAAAGATAAAATGCGACATGACGCATCTGTCGGCTAGGCTCAGACCGCAGATCGCACTCAAAGTATACATATTATGAATAAATTTCTGCATGACTTTATCTGTGTCAGCCCATATACGTCCCACCGCATGTCATGGGCCTTCTCCGAAATCGAGAGTACGATTGAGAGCGGTTAAGCCGTATAGTCCACCCCGCTGGCTTAGTCCAGGTTAGTGGACTTTTGTATGTCATATAAATCCTCCCAAATCGGTATGGTATGAAGGCGTCTTCACTATGTTTTCCTACACTGTTATATTGAGTGGTGATTGTCTATCAACACACACATGTCTCAGGTGTCTCACATGTCAAAGTGAATGAATAAAGTTACCTGGAGACAACGCAGAGAGCGGCGGATATGATGTGGGTTCTGTTGTTGGGCACGTATTCCACTCGTGTGACAATGGTTCTGTTGCACGTTGGACAGCTGGTGCCGGTGGGTCCCGGGCCAAGCTTCCCCGGAGGTCTTGAGTCCGAAGATGTGATGACGCTAGTGCGAGGGTTCGCGTTGGGAGGGATCACGAGACCCGGCGGCGGCGGAGGGTTGTCGCCGAAGTATGACGGTGGTGGGGCCGGGTTAGGCACCGTCTGCTCGTATGGCGGCGGCAAGCCCATTTTATTCTCCACTGAAAATTTAAAGATAATGTTTGAAATATAACACATGTGCATTTTCGGTATCGATGGATTGCTTTATAGTTATGGGTCATAACGTAACGTGCATGGAGTTTCGTTTATTGTATCTTTTAGGTTTATTTTTAGAACGCTGCATTAGCTAAATATACACTATTGCATTTTACGCACGTTCTTATTGAAAACGTTACCAAAAAATATGATACATTAGCGCTATTAGAGACATTCCAGCGTCGATGTCACACTTTTACTTCGGTATAGTTAGTAAATTATAAGTGAATGTCATC
This sequence comes from Hyles lineata, assembly GCA_030180105.1. Lineage (NCBI taxonomy): Eukaryota > Metazoa > Arthropoda > Insecta > Lepidoptera > Sphingidae > Hyles > Hyles lineata. Next base: position 9,924,211 of record JARJEE010000017.1, on the reverse strand, counting down.
TTTGTACCTGTAGCAGTTGAAGTCATCTGTCTATGTAAACCCAGATGATAGAATAAGGCCTCACCAGTACCTTGCTATGAATCTTATTCATATAAAAATATAGTGTATCAAATGCAAAAGAAACTATTAAATGTAATAGCATAACGCTAATGCGTGAACATTGACTACATTTGCCTTTATAATGCACATACATTATGTGTTTATAAGGTGGTCACGTGTGGTGTTGTGTAAAATAATAGCAAACGAGCATAAGTTACAAAATAACTTGATTTATAAAAAAAAAATGCAAAAAATAAAATTCATATGAATGTTACTGAAAATGTTATAATATTGCTTGCAGCTTTCCCTGCATGAAAAAGTTTTTCCGCGATATAAGTTCCGCTGTATTCTTTTCCTCTCGATATAAAAGTTCTTGAGATTAGCGCGTTCAAACAATCAACAAAACTTTTCATCTTTGTACATAAGTATAATATTAATATGAAATAACCCAAGTTTAGAATGTTTTAGGCGTCATACACAATGTTTCAGTAATCATAAAAAGTACTGTGATTTAAATATTACCGTACGAGGACAAAGGATAACATTTTAATGAATCATACCTTAAATTATTTTAATATATAAAATGTAGTTAATTGATTGAGGATTTTCCATACATAATATTTAAACGACAATGAAACACTATTTATATTAAGAATAGACTGCTTGTCGTGCTTTACAAAAATGCATTGATGACAATTATTTAAATATATCTCTAATATCTTAGTTATCTCAGTCCCGTAAGTAAGCAATTGAAGATATTCAATGATGCACATTATTGCAGAATGTATTGGAGGGGCATTTTAAATAGGGAAATGCTAGGAAAATTGGTTGTAGTTGGCAACACAAAGACGCGGTATGCGCGCGCCTATCAATGCGTTTATTCATAAAATACCGTTTGAAGTAATCCATTGACGTAAGATAATATACCTACTTGTATGACTCAAGAATCAAATAATTGTAAACTATGTTAAAACTTGTATGGACTTTAGCAACTCCACGTTTATTTTCAACCTTGATATTATAAATAGGCAAAAAATTGTATCTCAAGAACAATATGGTGATTAATTTGAATTTTTAATAGTCAAATGAGTGTAGGTCGAAGAATGTGAAACAGACACTTTTATTAGGAGGAGTAATATTGAACACAATTGTTTACGTGATTATACCAAGGCACAGCTGCTTACTGTTGTGGAACACATCAAAGTTGGTATACCTACATAATAATTTTACATAGATTTACGTTTGTTTGTTTTGGTATATAATACCAATTAAACAGGACAGGCACCTAGAACTAGAATATTAGACAGCAGAGTTGCTAGCCTTAATTTGAATTTGCGTTTTTATTTCAGAATGTGTGGTTTGCATTAAAACTTGCCTGCTACATAAAAGAGTTTATTGATGAGTTGTGCAACACCAGTCAGCAGTAAAAACAAAGAGTTTAATTGAACTAACTGGGGTCGTTAATTTATGTTGATGTTGCGTATTTAAAGAATCAGCCAAGTGCCGATTGTAAACGGTTGTGTTGAAATATAACTGGCGATATTCAGGGCGTGACAACACAAGGCTTCGTGCGAACGGAAAGTGATTACGCCGGTTCAACCGAATTAGTTTCATATTTGGTTCTTATTGACATTTATTACCTTGTAGCCAGTAGTGCACATCAAATACGCTTACTCACTTGGATTTTAGTAGTTTAAAACTGAAGGGTATGAGAATGCTGTCGAAATACGATATCTGGAGGGAGATGGATATTATATATTGCTTTAGACGTAATATTGCAGTGCCTATTGTTAACCGATCGTTATGTGGGTATAATGACTAAACTACTTAGGGCACATTAACGGCTAGAAATTTTAAATTACTTCCCAGAAGCTGATTTTTGTTATAGATAGTTTAGAAATATTCGTTGTAGTTATCGATCGGACCACATTAACCGCAAGAAACCGCTAACATGATACGACAACGGTTCAAAATGAAACAAATATGCATGTCAATTTTCTTTCATTTAAGGAGAAGCTATCGTAGAGATTAGTCATTCAAACAAGATTTTTTGTTCTGATATTAAAAACCAGTTACTTACTCGTTGCGTCCATTATGATGAAATTTAACCTTCGTTCCGATTATTTCTTAATTCTTCAATAAATATCTAGGACGTAACACTTCTCCAACTTGACACTATTCACTGAGAGTGACGCCTCCGAGCCAGCTACCTGGTGTATTCTCGCAATATATGCGGAACAAAGACGTGTATCGAAGTAGCTGGTGTAGAAATACAGTCTACGTAGTGATCTCGTGGTGTTTACGCGGCGAGTGAATGCACTCCGGAGAGTGCGCGCGGGCAAGTTGCGTCACGAGTGAGGGAACGAGACCTCCGCGTCCTCATCGCCGCCGGTGCGTGCGACAGAGACACACAACCACGTAACTTGTTTACCAACTTAACCGTACCGCCTAAATAATTATAATAGCAATTAATGCGCACTACTATTGCGGACCAGCTTGCTTTGTACCGGTACAGAATCATGCGAAACTTGGCAGCTCAGTGCACGGGAGCATTCTCGCTCCATTGTCTATGACAGCATTGTTGTTACTAAATGGCACGTTATGTTTATACGTGACCTGTGCTTAGTGATCAGACCATGGGTGGTCGTAAAGTATTAGGTAAAAAGACAATCATATGAGGAATGATGTCATATTATGTGCGGTGTAAGTTTGTACAACAAGGATAATGTAGTGAATATGATTAATAGTACATTAATTTATCTAATAATGTGCATATTTAAATTGACATTCATGTAGCGATATAAGTAAAATAAAATTAGTAGGTAGGTAGTGAAAAGTCTAGCAAGATACGTGTATTATGATATGAGTATCAGAAACTATGAAAGAGTAGCGGTTCTAGCACCAACGCCGATCTTTGCGTGATTTCTACGCCCCCCTGCGGAAAACAGCAAAACGTTGTATAGCTGGCGCTCTGGACGGTTCCCAACGGCACTCATTCTTACACGCCGGCATTGGTAAGAAAAGCTTTTCATTCCCCACTATATTAGTACTATAATTTAGCAGGGTAATATACAAATCAACCGGCTGGGCCGCGGGCGTAGTGTGTAGTGAGCATAACGTACACTACATTCGATCATGGACTTGTATCATGGATAAAGCGTGAAGGCGACAGGGGAGATCAAAGCATGGAAGGAAGTTACTACTCAATTGCAGTTAGTGCCATCTGTAGGAAAATTTGATCAACACTTTAGTAAACGTTCTCTCACAACGTTAGCTTGATCCGGGAAAATTTGGTGATCCGGTAGAGGGCGGGCGGCGCGGCGGGCGGGACCTGGGGGTGCGCGCGCACGATTATATAACTGTAGCGGAGTGACGAGGGGCGCGCGCAGCGGCGGGCGCGGGGCGCGGGGCGATCGATGCGCGCCCGGGGGGAGTCAGTCGAGCGGCGAGCGAGCGACATGGCGGCGCGCCCACCCCGCGCGGCGGCCCCGCGGCCCGGGCCGCGCGAGTAGGTCGCCATGCGCGATGCGGTATGAGGCAGCGCCGCGCCCGGCGGGCCGGCCCCCGCTAGCGGCGCCGCCCCCGCCATGCGAGCGCCGCCGCTGCTGCTGCTGCTGATGGCGGCCGCGGGCCTGGCCGTGAGTCCGCTCGCGCGCCTCAACCCCTGGCTGAGCGCGTGCGACCTGGAAGAGGAGGGCGCGGGCGGCTCGCGCGAGTGCGGGGGCGCGGCGTGCGGCGGCAGCGGCGGCGCGGCCGAGGTGCTCGCGGAGCACGACGTGCCGTACCTGTGCGCGCTGGACACCGAGGAGCGCGCGCGGCGCCTCACCGACCTGCGGCTGCGCGCCTGCTGCGAGCGCTCGCCCGCCTCCGTGCTGCACCCGGCCGCGCGCACCGACATGCTGGCCGGCGGGCAACCCTGCGAGCGCACGCTGCACAACATCCTCGGTCTCGACGCGATGGTCTCGCGCGTGCACTGCGACTTTGTCGACATCCTCAGTCGCTACGACTGCAACCAGTCCTACTCCGTACACACGTGTAACGAGTGCCAGGTGAGTCGAGACCGCGTCTCCCCTACACCCACGTTGCATGATCACTTGTTACCCATTTTCTGCTATAGTGGGATTGAGTTATTAGCGACCATCACCTATCACAATGTTGATCCATTCGAGTAGTGTGAAACAGGTTAGGAGTCGGCGTGGCTGCGGGCGCAGTTTACACTTTAGAACGGTGCGTGATCCATTTAGAGCACTGCGTAACCCCTGTCTAAACAGTCGAGGTAATCCGATAGAAAATCAATCCTGCATATGTCATTACGCTTTTGACAGCCAACCCATGAGTTCGCCGCGTGATCCGCTTTACAGAATGGGTGATTATATGCGTGTATCGATCGACCGGGCAAGACACATTTCTTAACCTAAGTGCGGTGAAAAAGAAAACTCAAGACTAACCGGCATTTGTACGTGGTGTCATTTGATTCATAAAAAAGGTGCTTTATAATATAACATTGGAACCTAGACAGATTAATGTTGAGGTTAAACCTATGCAAGAGCATTCGAGGATATTCTAACAATTGAATTTCTGAAATATGTGGGCGCTGGACTCCGTATCTTTCACGAAGTATTTTCGCTTGTATTTATCACTATTTGACAATCACTACTACATCAATCTCGTCAGAGTTATGGATTCAACTTCAATGTTGCTTTGTGTGCAAATATTCGGTTTAGTGTCTTTATAACGTTGATTATATCAATAGTTGATTGCTAAGTGTAATTTGTGTTAAATAATATAATTTTACAATTTTATTCACGTTCATAATATTATTATAATAAATTTGTCATCGACTATGACGTGCTTCATATATAAGCATGCAGTCGGCTGGATTTTTAGAGTATACTGCAGTTGAAATAAATTTACCAGGAGAAAAAAGTTAACACGTATAAAACGGACGACGAGCTCACTGGTTGAAAAATGGGGGAAACTTTATCGCAAAGTTTCGGAAAATGGGACATTTATTTGAAACGTATTTTTTCAGACATTTTCCTTTTGGAAACTAATTGCGAGTGGATATATTTCCTGACCTCTTGGATATAAATTTTACAAGGATTGAACATAAAGTACATAAATTGAAGTATTACTACATACACCATGATAGATGAAAAAAAAATACTGACCTTGAATAAATAAATACATAATCAAACACAACAAAAGTAAATATGGGTAAAAGTGCAATTGGTTAACAAGTATACCTATATTTTGCCAAATATTCATGGGTACTACCTGCATCGAATGTCACAGTTCTATAAGAAACCGAATTAATTCTATTAGCTTTCCCCTTTGATGAGTTTGGAGTGATTGTATATTATTCTTAGCTTTGGCCATTGCAGTAAACATATCCATTATTGGTTATTTAGAAGCTGAAAGCTACTTCATGTGATTCATTAGAGTTTACTTCAAACTTAATTCTTTAATCCTGAATAAAGGATACCTCCAGACTAGGTGACAACCTGACTGACTGAAGAGACTAATGTAGATGAATGAAGCAAATGTTACATATAAAGTAAAATGGAGACCCACAGTCTTTGCCTACCTTATGTTATACAGGCTGAGTGTGACATTATACATGTATTTATGTGAATTATTTACTCTCTCTTTCTCTCTTCAGCCACTGCTGAACATAGGGCCAACTTCTTGATTAATTACTACCAATCTGATTATTGTGTCATGGGTCAACAGTCGACATGATAATCAGTAATCATTTCTGTAACCGTAATCTACTCATAATTAATATATTTTTAATACATTACCATTTACACAAATAACTACAAAAATATAGGTCGTATAGGTTCATACTAGTGCTGTTTTGCTTCTAATGCGATAATATTACTTCAACAAAAAGTAAATGTAAGTGGTAGAGCCACGCTGCAGCTAACTAATGGTGTGAATGGACCGGTTCGACAAGAAATTCAACAATTGGATGCCTTTCTGTTTGGTGAATGAGATTGCCAGATTGCTGGTAGTAGAATTTTCCTTCCTGCCCCGATAGCAACAATGTGCACAAGGTATAAACCCCGCCATAGTGAGCTACGCAAACTTATCGAGAGATCACTCAATTGTAACAGATGGTTACCTCTCGCCGGACAATATAATTAGACGGCAACATGGCAACACGGTCGATCATCTAGTGGTGGTAGGTCTCTCATATGTGTGAGGCCGCCTAGGTAGGTATCACCAAAATGTCTATTTCTCCCGCTAAACAGCTGTGTAAACGCACTGTTGTGTTTTGAATTGAAGGACATTGTAGCCAGAGTAACTACTGGACATATTCAGACTTAATATCTTATGTCTCTGTATGTGGATCTGGATGGTGAGAGCAATGGAATGCCGAGCATTGCTTTGTAATTTAAGGTGTTGTTTGGTTTTGCCACTGTTCATGAGCGCTCGTATCGCTTACCATCAGGCGAAAGGCATGCCCGTCTCACCATTCATTGCAATAAAAAAACAGCTTGTTCATGTGCCTTTAAGAGATACTTTCAATTGTGTCAATAAGAGTCATATTGTTCAATAAAATGCGAATTAAGATCTTCATATTCATTGCGCAGCATTGACCACTACATATTATTTATATCAACATAACTGCTATGATAGATAATTAATCACACATCTATTATTCAAATACATCGTAGATATACTATCCGCTATTAGGTAGAGAATCACAGTTTATTTTTCCCTTTTATTTATTGATACTTATGGCACGTGGGGAATTCCATCCTGTGCCGAACACAAATTGTCTATGATATTTGGAGCCATTATTTCAAGTCTGTGCATACTTATAAGTGCACAGCACAATATGCAATTGCAAATACGTTTTGGCTGTTTCATAAAGGATTTCATTCATTGTTCTAAGACAAAATATGTAGCTTAACGTTTACGAAGATATATTATATTTTTTGTAAAGCTTACGTAAATATTGAGCCTTGCTATAGGTAAATTTTCCATAATGCCATTTATAAAGAGTATAGATAATATATTTTTATAAAGCTTACTTATATGGTAAAGATATAATAAGTAGGTGGAGAATGCTGTTGTTCAAATCGTAAAAGAACATAAAGGGACATCAAAGTGTGTGAGAATTCAGGTCCAGATTGTGTACATCCTGTTTAGAGTTTGTCATAATTATGTTGACTGGCGAGACATCATGGTTATCTAGTAAACACTAGATCTATTTTGATTGGAGTTCAAATACCATCAGGTGCATTGCCGTCAATTTGTCGTTCCAGTATGTATGTAAAATAAACAATTATGTTCTACTTCAAATAACAAACGTGTATAATTTTTTATTCTGTTTAATTAAATATATTCATCATGGCATATGTGTGCACCTGTATCAACCCAAAGACGTCCCACTGCAAGATAATCGAGAGTATGATTGAGAGGGCTTAGGCCGTATAGTCCACCTAGCTGACCTAGTGCAAGTTGGCAGACTTAAATATATACCATAGAAATTCCTTAGAATCGACATGATATGCCGATTTTCACACGATATTTTTCTTGGATTCGAACCCGCGACCATCGTAAACATTTAGCCAGCCGCGTATAGCCCGTTACCAACAGGTCACGCACGCATGTGTATAAAGTAACTTAATGTCACTTTTCCTAAGCTATTACATTTGTGACGAGCCCTATAAGCTTAACGGGTACATGACCTACCATAATATATCAGTGTAATGGGGACTTTATTAGTCTAATGGGGACATTTTACTTTTCCTATTACAGAAATATATTTAAATGTCTTTTAAGATTACCATGAGTAAATGTTACCATATGCAGTTCTTTTTCAAGTCCTAGTTTTTAAAGATTTTTGATAATCCCATCTCCAATTGCTCCGTAAGCAGATCTCGGATCACTAATGGCAGCTGCCCTTGAAAATTGAAACGCGGCGTTAGATATGACATTTCGGACCACATGCTTACATCAGCTCATTATGTGTTACCTTTTGTATACGCAGCTGGACGTTATAAAACGACCTACCTAACCTACTTAGTAAAAGTTATTTATTCTTTTGTACACCCAAATCTTAAAACTAAAACAATTTACACACATTAGAGTACAAATCGCTCAATGCAATCTTCTACCGACTACCATGGGATGGAGACAAGAGAAAGAAAATAGAGGGCAATCTATAGTGTACCAGCAAGGACAAGCTTATATTATGTATTGATATCTAATTAATATTTCATTATTAAGTCCATTCTAATATAAATTAAACCTAAAAATTTAACCTCCAAACGATATTTTGTATAAGGATGTTCCGTAAAAAAAGTAGCGGAGGTTTAAAATGCCTCATTTGTTCATGAAACACATTAACAGAAAATAAAACCAAATTAAGCGCAAGTCAGCAATAAATCCATGTTCTATGCAGTTATTCCAGGCAAGGATAAAGTTGATCGCAACTGAAACAAATACTGCATTTTGTAGCAGACAGCCAACCGGCTGGCTATTAAAAATACCTGTTCAGTTTCGCGTGCAAATATTTTCATGAATGAATTTTCGCACAATGAAACCATCCACCACTCTATTTGAAGCTTCACGTTTGTTTTGTTTCGGAAATATTTTCATAATAGTTAATTAGTTTTGCAAACAAACAATTTGATATGCCGGTTGCGATGCAGCTGTATGTTGTTGTTGTATGTTAGTAGCGTGGCGTGCGGCAGGTAGCTATTACCTGATCCCAATAATGTCATCTGTAATGGAAACAACTGAAAGCTTTTAACCATTTACCACACTCTTAACTGTAAGTGGTTAATGATATCCAGTATCATAAGGGTTTATAGCTTACACGACATGTTTAGTTTTTATACACTTCCTATTTTTCAAATTATACCTTTTTTGCGTTGCTAGTTTTTTAAAAGCGAATGCGATACATCATTCATCATAGCAAGTATGCATGAGTGATGACTACATCATACAAAAATATAATAATAGTACTTTTAATCGTACAGTAGCCCGTATTTTTTTTTGTTGAGGCGCTATGTATGGCGACACAGTATGGCGAGAATATGCTAATATGGAATGCTGTAACTTAAGTAAAAAAATTATGTCAACGAATGGCAAGAAGAGCATGCCATTCGCCTATATGCGCCTGTTGGTAAGCGATACGACCGCCCATGGACAGTAACAATTCCATGAATCACAAAACAATGCCAAATGCAATCACAATGTTGTTTCCTCGTGAATTGTACTGCTGCAGATGCTAAGCGATACAACCACCACTAATAGCAAAACCAAAAAACACCATAAATTGCAAAGTAATTCTTGGCATTCCACTGCGCTCGCTATCCTGAGACATAAGATGTTAAGGATTACTATCAGCCGCTGCCAATAAATAATCCCAATCTATTTGCCGTTTAAGATTGACATCTCAATCTTTTTTCTGATACTATATTGCCAATAATCAATCTCAGCAGTGAAAAAACTATGGTAACATGGTAAGAGACCAATCGAAAAGTAGAAAACAATCCAGATTGACTTCAATCTAATTTTTTCGATTGGTATCGGCCGTGTATGTCCATTTGTTACTTTGGCTACAATGTCCTTCAAACCGGTATACAACAGTGCATTTATACTATTTTACTATTATATGACGGGAGATATAGATATTGCGGTGGTACCTACCCATGCGGTCTCTCAATTATGAGAGACTGGTTATTACTGTTGAATAAAGGTTCTGTCTATCATGTACGGTGGAGTTCAAGTGTATACTTTACTTTAAATCATGATACAATTTTGTAACTGTGAATCAAGACTTTTGTTTGAGTATGAAACTAAAACTCGACGCGAATTCAATAATTCTTATACCGTGTAATGTAAGACTCATTTAAATAATGCTAATAATGTAATAGTAGGCTCGATTCTCGTCTTATAGTCACCGAACCAGCTTACCGCTCCATTTATGCAACTGATGTCCTTAATAAGGATTGATAAGCTTAGTTAAGGGAGTAAGGGTTAGGGGCAATATTGCGTGCTAGGACGTACATTGCTCTGATGTCGTCTACATTGATTCTGAATGAATTGCTTTACATTGGTCTCATATATTTAGAGGTACTGTCTGCAGCACACTCTTTTGTTAGTGAGCTTCTTGATTTGAAAGTATGGATAATGAATGTATTTGGCGTATGTCCCAGATAATAAAAAAAATATTCAAAATTGTAACTTCAGCGTCTTTAGCATTTCATGACACGTAATTTTCAAAATTATTGTAATCATCAGCTAGTTCTCCTCAAGATTTTCATGTGGCCTGCTTTCTTATCCAACTACTCAACACTAGTTTAAAAGTTCTACGTCAGAATTAAAATTTAAGCCACCAAAAATATCCGTAACATAGGAAATAGTTTATAATGTATTTTTCTAACGTTGCATTGATTATAAGGTGTATTTCAATTTGTGATATCAACAGTGTTTCATTATCGTTTTAAAATGCCAAAAGGCTCGAAATATTTATGTAAAATTTGATAACAAACTCGGTTTAAGAGTTTATAAATGCATTTTTCCTTGCGTGTCGCGCTACGGCGACCGCGGCGGTTATTGAATCACGTTTATAGTATTCGTTAGCCGGAAATCCTGCGGATATTCTCAGTATCGTCGGCCCGTCTGGGATAGGTCTAGTGGTATCGCAAAAACACAATGAAATAAAACATAAGGGGTTATTCCTGGATCATAGAACTAAATTTTTGTCTAGTGAAGGGGAATAAACGTCATACATACAATTATGTAGTCTTACCGTTAATTTATTCAGGTATACAATGTATCTACATCTTTCTTTTTATAAATATATAAAATTATACCTTATTAATCTATGGCGTAAAGTGATCCCTAATCTGAATTAAAATTTTCCAACAATAAATAAATGGCATTCCACTTACCTTTACTTGATTATTTTTTCTAAATTCAATGACATAATTCTATATCTTTATCATAAAATGTATTCGAGGTGAGTTCAACAGTCGCCATTTATTAATTTTGATTGTGCTCGTGATATAACAGGTGTGATCCGCGGATTAATTTAATGAGAGCAGATAGCTGAGGGGCGCTTGATTCAGCCCTAACAACAAGGGCGCAGGGGCTGCGAGCGTACGTCACTTGTATTGTTACCTCATGTTCATTGTGTTAACGCCATATACCACTGTTCCTAAATAATTGATGCTATTCGCTTTTAATGGATTAAGGTACCGTACTAACGGCTCCTAATTTATTCCTGCTAGCCGAGGTGATTGGATATCTTAATGTGAAGTGTTTTTTTAACCCTTTTTAGAAGCAATTGGATTGATCTGCATTGAAAACAGTTTGTGTGAGAGCTTTTACATTTATTATTCTTTCCATTAAAGCAAACAATTCGACTGTATCTATGCCATTATGAAAGTCGATAGGCGTTTTTGACCGCTGACCATCAAACGGTCCCAAGCAGTCAAGCGATGACAGTCTGCAGCTAGGCTAGCTAGCTAGCAATTAATGAAATTGTATCTGAATTTTAAGGGATCGCGATATTTCTGAGCGCATGGTAATCCGTCGGGCCCGGGTTTAGCCTTGTTAGCAACAGCAGCAGTCGTTAAGTCGAGTTACAATCTTGTGGAAAGCTTCAACGCTCTCGTCTTGGTCGCTAATATAATGAAACACTGCCCCTTATCTCTACATTTTCAGTTTGTGCCCCCTAATTTGCCTGTTTGTTAAGCTCACCTTAATTGATATGCTTTTTAATAATAGTGACAAAAGCCAACTACAACGCAAATTGTACAATTTGTAAAAAAAACAAAATTGTTAGAGTAATAAGTAACATTTTAGGATACTGAATTTATATTTTTTTCAATGATCATACTATAAGGAATTATTTATATGTTAATTGAAACATTTTTTATTTAAAATTTGTCAAACTATTTAAAGTGAACGGCAATAATCTCCACTTCTATTATATAAATTAAATACCAACCGCTCTTATTCAGCCTTCATTCCGTTGTAAAATAGAAGAAAATAATGTTTGTCTGAAACAAAACCTAACTTATCTTCGTCATAATGCGACGTATGCTGGAAGGTGATGCAAGTGAAACAATAAAACCTAGGTATCTCAAGTCGCCCGAATGGCGGAAATCGTTCAAAAACAAAGCACGGTCACGGGGTACGGCTCGCGAATGAAGTTTCATTCAAAAACACGCCTCGGATTGAGGTTAAGTAGGAAAGCGCATGCGTGCGCCGCGCGCCTGCGCCCGCCCGCACACTCGCAATGATTTCACCTCACATTCGTAGCATTTTGAATTTTACATATTACGTTCAATTGTTCACCCTTGTCACAGTTTCGCCCCGTGAGTGTACACATAGATACTCCCTACTCGGTACGGTAAGTGTCGAAGGCACGCAAATTGCTAACGATTTTAGAAACGTTGTGAATTTGCAATTGTAGCAATTATTGATATTTATGATAACCATCTTTTGATAATAGAAAATTAAGAGACGAGGAACTAATTATGAAATTTATATTGTGAACTCGATGCCAAATAGGTCACGAAGTAATTTAAGGAAAAATCTAATTGTCGTTTTATTCATATTTCAATCAGTACATCTTACCTTGTGTAAAATATTTTATCTTCCTGAATGAAGTTGTACCACAAGTTAATATTGTATATTGTTTTTAGGCGGCATCGAAATATTTGCTGCAACAGTAGTCCGTGACAACTAGTCCGTGCCGGGATTTATTACAGAACCAATTAAAGAATGCCACAGTAGAACTGCCGAATGCAGTGTTTTTGATTCAAATGAATTATAAAATTGATACTACATAAAAAATATGCAATAGTTAAATGTACCTGATATAAGGTAAACAATTAAAAACATATATATAGGGAAAGAATTACTATTAAATATATTTTGTAAGATATGTATCGTTACAAAAACCATTGTAACACCTTCAGTGAAAGACGACTACAACACTTTTCCGTTCTCTTTGGACGGTTTTCTGACACCATTGCTGAACGTGGCGGATGTCGTTTGTATGAATGATGTGCACCGCTGACCCCAAACAACGAACACTCTCGTGAACTCGTCTTCAGGTGAACTAAACGCCTAGCATACACGTCTAGTATATTTTTTGTATACATGTAAGAAACGTGCAGTAGAGATTGCCTTAGGCACAACAATCTTTGCGATCTCGGTCTTTTTCCGTCTTACCTATGCATTTTCAATGACCGACACCTTTTAGCTAGTCGTAGGATATTCGTATGCCTGGTGAGCATCGCAAATTATACCGGGAACTGTCATAGCGATTCACGCAAGTATATCGTGTTTCAGGTCAACTTGTGTATATTCAGTTTCGAGTTGATTGGCATAATTGTGTCAATCGAAGTGAGATAATATCTCAGTAGTGGATATTCTGTTTGGATTGCGTTTCAATTACCGGTAGGTGTGTTTTAATTACTTTGTGATGCTGGTATAAAAACACACTCCGACACCTGGGTGTATTGGGTAAAAAAACATGTGTTTATAATTTTATAGCGTTATTAATTCCCATATAGATAATTTAGCTAGAAGGTACAATTTGCCATCAAAATACAGTTAGAGTCCTCTAGTGATATTAGACAAGCTTTATTTGATTGAGTGCAATTTGTGGACGGCGTGTAAGTCGTAAAATTGCGTAGGGAGTGGTCGGTGATTACGTTACATAAAATGTTCCTGACGCTTCTATAGATAGCTATTACATCCGTCTTCTTATATTTATGAAATATTTTCTTAATTTTACATTAGTTATTGATTTGAAGAGTCTCCTGCTTAGCAGTGGCTCATTATGGGCTGATATAATACGGTACATTAGTGATTCCAAAGTATGCATGCAAAAATAGAATTTCTTTTCTCGGCTATTGTATTATGGCTATTTTTGATTATGATATAATTTTATATGTAACTTAAATTGATAATATTTTAATAAGATATTGGAATTCAGACAATCTATCTTTTTTTTATTGCAATGAATGGCAAGACGAGCATGCCGTTTGCCTGATGATACGGGATACGACAGCTCATAGATAGTAGCAAAACCAAAAAACAGCTTGAGTTACAAAGCAATGCTTGGTATTCCACTGCGCTTGCCATCCTGAGACATAAGATGTTAAGTCTCAATATGTCCAGTGAATTATCTAGAATAAAATCCTATAAAATATATTTTAATAATATTTTTGACATATGTTGTATCTAGATGTTCCATTACTTTCGAATAATCACCTTGAAATTAACCGTAACTTCATATGGATAATAATTAGCTTTTATAGTTTTTTATAAGTTTATTGCGATGAAAGGCAAGACGAGCATATTGGCCTGATGGTAAGCGATACGACAGTAGCAACACCAAACACCATAAAGTAAAAAGCAGTGCTTGGCATGCCCCTGCGCACGCCATCCTGAGACATGAGATTTTAAGTGTCAATATGTCCAGTAGTTTCTATCTATTTTTACCTCTGCTTTGAAATACAAAAGTATAGGCTTATTTTTGATGCCTCAAGTAATGAGCCTAACCAAAACATCAGACGTTTTTTGCCATACTATCAAAGTCAGTTGCCAATGTGTGGTATTATCTAAGTAGTGTATAGCATTGTCTTATTATAGAAGAGGAATCGTTTGTTATTTGTCCCGTCAAAGAGGCGTGTAGTGAAATTTTGGTGTTAGTAGAAGGGCGACGGGGTTTCGCGCGGATCGTCGCGTTGATACCGCGCCGCCGTGACCTACTTGCATTACGACCCACATTTACACACATTCGCCAATTTTAATATGACTTATCACCATCCAGCCGAAATACAACCAGGCGTTCGGAGAAAAATATTTGTTGTTAATGTAATGGAAATATTCTTAAGAGATTAGGGAGTGGTAACAATTTTCTGTTCAATGCCTTAAACCTTCCTTTCTTTCCTTGCTTATTTTTTATAAAATGTTGTGTATATTTACTTTCAAAGAAGTAAAATTTATTCATTTTAGTTATTTTTACGTTTAACTAAATATAATGTATCTAATTTTAAACAAAACAAATAAAATATTTTTATAAATTTTTTCACACAAATAATTAAGTGAATTGGATTGTTCCATAAGTTAGTTGAATAACAAAGCATCTAATACTTATATAGGAAGTAGGAAACGCAAATGGTAGAGTAGCGCGTGTTGAATGTGGAGTGGAGAGACACTCGGCTTGTTTGCATACGCGCTCGTAAGACAACTTCGCCGCAAATTAGTGCTGTTGTAATAGTTGAAGCTAAAATATTAACCCTCTTCGCCCAATGTCTGCTGGCAACATAAAGTAATTTGGGCTAACGGGGGCTCCAACTTACACTCGCGCTTGGGGACTTCGTACTCAAGCTGTCAACCTCTTAACATTTTGTGACCATTATGGATGGGACGGATTGTGATCATATTTCGTAAATAATGTTATCCGATTTTAATTTTTTTATCAATATTCTATATAGAATATACGCTACGCATTTTAAGCCCCGTAGTTTTTAGTTTATTTCAAAAGGTTCGTAAACCGTGTAGGCAATTTGGGGCCAGTGGGTGAGAAAGCTCTTCAAAACACAGGGACTCCAGAAAGATTCCAAAGCAGTTATTGCTTCATATTTCGTGTTCAAACGCACTTTATTCCAGTAAGGATATACCGGGTATCTCAAGACTGCTACCGAAAACGAAGCCGGGTGGTAGTTTTAGTGACTACAAACACAATGTAACTAAAAATTTAGCAAAGAAACGCGACAATTATTTTTTATGATTTTTTAAATATCGTCATTTTTGGGTGGTAAATCCATAGTTTTTGCTAAAATAATAATTTAAACACTTTTATACCCTAGATTATTTATAAATAAAAGGGTAAACACTATTATTTTAGGAAAAAATGTATTTACCACCCAAATATGGTCATAGGAAAAAAATAACAAAAAAAAATTTGTCACTTTTTTTTTCAACTTTTTCTATTGCATAGTGTCTGAAGTCGCTTAAACTACCACCCGGCTTCGTTTTCGGTAGCAGTCTTGATATACCCTGTATAGTAGCATTATACGAGCTTAACTTTTAATTATTATTTTTTAACACGCTCATTATATCATATCGCTTACTATCAGGCGAATGGCACGCTCTACTTGCCATTCATCGCAATAAATAAAATGCTTTCATTATTACTTGTTAAGTTAAAAAATAAGAATATTTAAGATTTGCATTTTACTTTACAAGTGACTTGACGTTGACTAACTATTGCGATGCCTATATTAATTGACTGTACATTCTCCTCATGGGTGTCAATAAGAGTGATTAGATGTAGCGAGCAGTGTGAAACGACGAATTTGACTAATTGGCCAAAAAAATGGAGGTCCGCAGTAGCAAATGTGATGCAGTGATTGCAACATCGACAGGCCACCGGGACTGCGTCAACGCGTTTACATAGTCATGTTTTATTAATGCGGTGCATAAATTACTTTGTGCAGCGTTCGTTTAGTGCCGAGGAAATTACCGCACCTTAACTTTAGTGGAATACTTTGGAAGGTTTCCATATTGAGACGAGACCGCACGCTTTGATTGTTAATTTAAATTGGGAACGTCTCATTCGTGATGGATGCATTTAAATTTTATCTACACAACCACAATTTAGTGTATGTTACACCATTGAATTCATTCCATAATATCACACGTATTATCCTGTTAAGATTTTCTTATGAATATTTTTCAAATCGAAGGCTTGTATTGGAAACTACCAAAAACCCTATAACTTTTAACGACTGTCACAAAAGTGCAAAAGAACCTCAGTTGCGAGAAAAAGTTATTAAAGCGCGCTGCGCGACCACATAAGTTAGAAACTGCGTACGAAATACCTTGATATTGCTTAAAAAGAAGTTAATACTAGAATTAAAGACTATGGCTGTGTGTAACATGAGCTTAGTTGCCGAAAGTTGTTCGTTATAATTAGAGGGCGGCAGCTAGCGAAAATTAATACGGGGCTCTTTTTGTAGCGGTTGAGTTGCGAGGCACAAGAGGCGAGAGAGTCGGTGGCCCCTGCCCTGCCGCTTCCACGCCGGAGATATGTTTTGTTGCGTTAAATTAAAGCATGCGAGTAATGTACATTTTAAATTTATATTTATAGACAAGCTACGCTCGCGTCGGAATGTGCGACATTGTTCTTTTAAAAATATAGAAACTTATATTCTAGTGCAATGTGGTCAAACATACTTGTCATCACAACACAAAACACCTTGCAGTTTATGTTTTGTAAGGTTATCTGAAAAATGTGTATACATTCAATTTGAGTTTAGTAATTAACATCATATTAGGGTTTGGAAACCTCATATTATTCACTATTAAACGACATTTGACGTATTCCTAAATACACACATTTTTCTGATAATCCTTACAAAACATAAACTTGCAAGGTGTTTCGATTTTTCTGACGAGAAGTCTATATTGAAGTTGTAATAGTCTGATAGCGGGTAGTAATTATGATTGTAGTATGTTTCGTTATCAAGAGCGTAGGAAGTGAAAATATGGTATTCCAATACAGGTTCGTTCAAAAACGAAGCAATAATGCAAGGAATGAGTGCCTGTATTGGCGAGCGGCCAAACGCAGGAGGCTCCAGGAGCGAGGGCGTTGCAGCGGGCAGCCAGCACCCACCCACACTGGCACTGCACGCCTATAAATAAATACAATACGTTATTTCACATTTTAATGCTGAAAATTCACAATATCCCGCACACAGAGACGCAATAATTACAACGAACAATTTCTATGCTATTTAATACGTAGATTTGTTTTGACGCCAGATAGGTACATTCATAAAACGGAGTGTAAATACACCCACGTTATTCGTGGACAAACTCTTATAAATTAGTTCATTATTTTCACAATTACTGTTTAATAATACATTATCATGTAAAAGCATTTAAACTTCAAATTTTTTTAAAAACAGTATGTAGAAAAACAGGATAAAATTACATTTAAAGCTCCATTAAAATACATTTTGATATATTAATCTTATGAAGACATATTTATTGCGAGGCGCGGTTAGTTCGCTGAGACCGCATGTTCATGATATCGTATATGAAATGACGTTTTAATCCGGGACGTATGTATATCGACCACGTTTTGTGTCAAAAACCCCAAAGTCTCGTCGTGCGCGGAGTCGCGTTAATCCGTGGCGTCGCGTCGGTCTCGCCCGTTGCAATTTGGCTATTGCAATTTGCACCAGTTGTTAAGCTGCATTAGACGCCCTGTGTATAGCATTAAAATTCTGTCACTGGACTGCCCAGTGGACACTCATACAAAATATACTGGGTATATTATCAAGACTGTGACCGATAACGAAGCCAGGTGGTATTTTAGTGACTTCAGACACAATGGTACTAATTTTTTTGCAAAAAAAGCGTCAATTTTTGCCGTATTCGAGTGGTAAATACATAGTCTTTCCTAAAATAATAATGTACACTATTTTATTGTTATACGCGTATGGTTTAAGTTATATTCTTATTTTAGCAAAACTATGAATTTACCACCCAAATACAGGTGATGATATTTAAAACAACACAAAGAAATACGTGTTTTTTTTTGCGAAAATTTAAATTGCATTGTTTTTGTAGTCACTAAAACTACGACCCGGCTTCGTTTTCGGTAGCAGTCTTGATATAACCTATACATTATTCGTGAGGTCGTTAAACCTCAATCTGACCCAAACAATCGAGGGTAAATAAATTAAACAATACATAGTAATTGATACACAATTCGATTTTATTTAGATTTGATGACCATTAATTGATAGTATTATTATGTAAAAACCACACTAAATTGTAACTAGACAAGTGGACAATATTGCGTCTAAATTCGAGATATGTGATTACTAGTCAACTTTAGTAGTGCATTATCGATTTAATTTCTTACTGTGCTATAAAAGTGTAAGATAAAAAAATGTGTATAATATTTAGTACATACATTTGGAAACCGTAGCAGTTCGGTTACCGCGGCCAACATGGTCTACGTTCGTAACCACATTTCGTAGAGCTTGAATGAGAATGGCACAGCTTTGAGGTACATACTACCGTACCTAATGTATATTTCGTAATGAGATGTATTTCATTGTTCGAGGCAAATATTATTTTTAATTTAACGTCCTAGTGTATTTCGTTTTGAAGTCCTATATACAAGCCACGGAAATCGGAATATAATGTTTTAAAATTAACCATTCTGGTAGTACGTCTCTCATATGTGAGAGGCCATCTTGGTGGGTACCACCGCAGTGTCTATATCTCTCGTCAAACAGTAGTATAAATACACAGTTGTTTTCCGGTTTAAAGGATATTGTAGCCAGAGTAACTACTGGACAAAATGAGGCTTAGAATCTTATGTCTCGGGATAGCGAGCGCAGCGGCATGCCAAACATTGCTTTATAATGTATGGTATTGTTTGGTTTTGTTGCTGTCTATGAGCCCCCGCCATTCAGCGCAGTAAAAAGAAAAAGGGACTTTTCACATGATTGATTGATTTACACATATTATTTGTTTTTTTTTTAATGTCATTTTATACAAAACACGAAAAATTATAAGGTCATCAAAGGTGTACATTAGGTTTAATACAATAGTAGTAATGTGACGGAAGTGATTCATGTGAATTAAACAAGCGAGTATTCAGTGGATATGAGTCGGAAATTATTAAGTTCAATTAATGTGTAGCCGTGTCGGTTACGTAAACACCTCGTAACAGCCGTATTGCGCAAGCACCAACCAAAGTTTCCAACGTTTGTTTGTGGAAAATCCACATTAAACTGTGTATTCGCCGGAGCGCGATTGCATTTTGTTGATGAAATTAGGCAGGCGTGTCTTATATCTATTGTTATTGTATGTAATTACCCATTGTAGACTATCCAATTAAATCCAAGGTACAACGGGGATCTTACTTTTCAAAATACTTTTTTGTTTACTTAGCTAAATTTGATTGAAAAATTAGAAAATGAAATAATCTAAATGCAGGGTGTTATTATTAAAATATTGTGCAAATCTAAAATTTCGTCGTTATTATCAGTGCAACCGAGATACAATCGAAAATGGAAAAATAAATAAAATAAAGTACAAAACATTATGCATTTCGATATATTCGATCTGTTTGATGCACTATAATCCATGTTCCCCCATTTCAAGAGTTGGCTGAGCTCCGAGCATTGGGACACAGACTATTATTAATACTAGAATGCCATTTCATACCAACGACGGAACCTGGTCTCGTAAAAGACAACGCGACTGATGTATGATTTCAATTTATAATTATCATAAAACACTGGTCTCAATCTAATTGATTTTGTGTTTATACATATTTGCATATATTTGTTCCGTGTTTGACAATTGTATCCGCAAACACCACGAGGCTACTGATACCTCAACCATAGGGAATACTTATAAGAAACCGTTTCACACGTGACTACATGTATTTATACTGTTGTTCAAACCATTGCGTCGCATTGTTCCATGCAAATTATAATTCTAAGTGAAATTGGGCGTTGTACAAAAATGTCTGATAAAGAATAGCCGCCCACATGGAGAACAAAAAAGCGATCGTCATTTTTAAGGGAAGGTTCGCTGTTAAATTTTATTCATAAACTCGATACGGGATTGTCGGCTTCAAGTTATAGAATGGAATTTTAACTGAATTTCGAGCGAATAGGTGTGGTAGTCGGCTACCGGTCGTAGTCGATGGTGCGTGCTGATCGCTTCACAGTGCCGACTGTTGAGTGCACCGACCGTCCACCACGCCACTTTATTTGTTTGAAGCACTGAGGATCCCTATGGAAAGGGACAAACGAATATTTATGCAATAACTCTCTAACTTTACAGGTAGCTGTACTCTGTTGATTTTTTATTTGGTTTCACTTGTCAATTTATTACTCAATTTATTACTCAATTATTCTAAAAGTTCATTCAATAACCTTCATCAAGTTACTAGCGAAGGGATGAGCTTACGGAAATTCTGAGTGTGTAATGATAATGGAGTAACACCTAAATGCGAAGGATATTTCTGCACTGAGGAGGCTCCCTATAGCGAAGCGACGAATAATTTATTGAGAGCGGGCTGCTGTAGCAATTTACCCATTCGTGTTGTAACTTGTAGCATATTGTAACATGTCGATCTATGTTAACATATGTAAGAGCTTAGTTTAGAACGCACACATAAGTGTTTTAATATTTTCATATTTTATATCGCACATCTACATAAACCGGTTGAATCCGACCGGATCCAGCGATATCCGGATTGGTCGCATTAAAACTAGTTTATCTTTTCATGGGAACGTCCACTGGGTAATAAAGTGATAGAGCTATGCTGTTGTCAGTCATGACTCAGTTTGAATGGGGAGCCTCGTCCGGCGCGGTACCACTGTCTCATAGGAGATCGAAGTGAACGACATCTTTGTTGTCGCATTTTGTTCAGTGAGTGAGCTAGCCAGATGCCTAATAGCTTATCCCTCTTCCCATTCTTTATCCTTTCCGCTCTCATCTCTATTTGATAGGCTGGCAACACATCCATGATCCAAGCGTTATGGATGTTCACAAGTGGCAGAGATCTCTTACCATCAGATGAGCTATAAGCTTGTTTGCCAAACCTATAAAAAAGTAAATATTTTACTAAGTTTTATTAAAAAGAGAATGAACTTCGTGGCACAGTTAGTTAAAAATTAAGAGGCCGCTGGTTTGATTCCCGTTCTGAGACAAATGTTTATGTGAAACACAAATATTTGTCCCGGTGTTTGCGAGACCGAAAAGTCTTGTAGTTGTGTGTTGTTGTGTTGTAGACCCACGACACAAGACTCGATTTTAGTGTGGGGTCAAGACTATTATTGTGTGGGTGTATTTATTATTTATTTTGGTATAAGGGAGAGGCCAGTTTGGAAATGCCATAAAAATACAATATGAGGGATGCATGAACTGACTCAAATCATACAGAATCAGCATTGACTATACAAAATAGTTCTAGCATTAGCCACATGGCATGCATAAACACATTTCCTGCAGGGCAGACAGGTATACAAGCCCCTAGGGTCCAGAGCATACACTATTTGATATGAGCTTTCAGCCGTGCCATTGACTAAAATGTTATGTGCGAGAGATAAGTGCGTCTAGAGTCAGTAGACACATTTTTGGCTTCGGTCATTAAAATGACTATATCATTTTTCTGTCATTTTTATCTTAATTCTTGTCAATTAACTATTTTTATAAAAATAGCGGGTAAACCGCATAATGTAACAAGATCCCTTCACATTAAAAAAACTTCTTTCACACCAAAAAAACAGTGAATTCTAAGGTTGAACAGAACAATTTTATTCGGCAATAACACGGGGTTGAACAGGAAACTTAATAATTTTTCATAGAGATGGCAACATTTTCCGGACACATCCATTCAACGGGCCACGCTGTCTCGGAAGATGGAGCTTGTGTCACACGAACCACCGATCGCGGGGTCTACAACCCTTAGCCGGAAATTATGTGATATCTACGTAAACACCTACCACACATGATTAGCAAAAAAATTAATGAAAAATAAAAGTATACGTATTGTTATAAATTACATTAAGTTTAGTTCGTACGTTTTACACTTGTATAACAGCAGTAAAGTTGATTGAAACTTCAGTAGAGTGATAGTATTTACTTACACGTGTTTCTAAATAAAATTATGTTGTTTTATTTTATTGGTTTGCATAGTTTTGTGGTGCAGTCGGCAGATTTGCGGTTATTAATAATAAGAATGATGTTCATATGTTCTGGTATGATTAAGATAAGTTTGTAGGAAGTGGGCCTTATTACTTTAATTGCCCAGCAAGTATTGATCAATATAGGGAATATCAAGACTGCTACCGAAAACGAAGCCATATGCAATACAAATAAAAATATAGCAAAAAACGCGATAATTTTTCAATTGTTTTTGATAAAATAATGATTTAGCCCTAGGGTACCATAGCGTAATTAAAAATAAAAAAATGTACATTCTTATTTAAATAAAAACTGTATTTACCGCCCAAATACAACGATAGAAAAATATTTTAAAAAATATGTCACTAAAACTACCACCTGGCTTCGTTTTCGGTAGTAGTATTGATATACCCTGTATAGTGAGTTATTATATTGATATTTAGGCAGTCCGTATATTCAGAAAAAAGCTTTAAAATTATTTCTTTCCATTGTATAATTTATTTTAAATCTTGATAAACTCATACATGTGGCACGAGCCAGTAAGTATGTTTTACCAATAACTTTGTTTGGGTTCCCAAATAAAGAAACATAACTAACGGAATTTCAAAATGTTCATATCTGCGATGTAGCAATGTTTGTGAGTGTAGGACATGAATGATTAGTTTCTTTATTTTCCAAGGAGACGCTTGAAAATTCCGGGGCAGTGTGGCGGGGCGCGAGGGAGGGGGGGTCCGCCCGCGTCCACCCGCACCCGCACTCATGCACGCGCCACGGCTTCACCGTAAAAGAAACACTTGAAATTCGTCTACGCCGCTCCGCTCGCCTACTTACTTTAGGGCTCGTTCAATTTAGAGCCAACTTAAGTTGGCTAGTCACGTTTTGAACGAGTATTATATTCCTAAATCCGAAACAATTAACTTGCATTACTGTTTGTATAACCGGTACTGTTTACGCACTCGATTTAATCTGAGATTGATCTTTAGCCAAACAAGCCGCTCTCGAACGGTTCCCCATGTTTCGTTTCGTAGCACGTACTACGCGGCCACAATGAAAAAATAACTTGAGAGTTCTCGAAACTTACTAATTAGTCCCCGCGATGTTGAAACTCATTTAAAAATAACATGTAACAATAACTCTTGTTGCAGAAATTGTAAATGGTTTTCCGAATTAACGGAAAAACTTGATTGCGGGCTTCCTCAATGAGGCAATGCTGTAAAATATTTGTTTCATACTTTTATGTGAAATGATGAAGTATATTTGCATATAAATGATTCACAATAATAAAGTGATGTTATTCTGTATTTTTAGCGAGGAAATATGAAATGAACTTGCCCTAGACGGTGTCGTATCGTCGCAGTCAATAAGTAACTCGTCAAATCAGTTTTATTGCCGGCGGTTTCTCGCGAGGCCCGCGCGATCGAATCTCGGAGACGGGTCGCGTTCAATCATATGCATTATATATTATTTTCGTGCATTTAAAACACTACAGATTGTGATTTGGTTGTTACGGTAACAAGAAATACATTTGGCTGTCGTGTTTGAGTTGAAATCATAAAAGTTGTTCCCGTCTATTAATCTACGGTGCGGGGGTGTGGGGCGGGTGCGGTGGGGACGGGCGGCCCCGATCAAACAGGCCGGAGAATCAATATGGCCGCCGCCCAGCTGATCCGTGACCTCCTCTTCCCGCGGCCCCGCGCGCCCCGCGCTGCCGCCCGCAAACTTGACGCTTTTCTTTACAAGTTTTCTTATGTATGCCGATCTTCGATATTCTTCGCTCACTGTGATTATACCTACGTTTATAATCGCCATTTTATTTATTTACAAATCTTTTTGAATGTACCATGTAACCGTTTTTCGGTTTATAATGAGCTCTCAGGGTCTAGTGGCTCGCGTGGCTAAATGTGTTTCCATTTAATCACTTCACGAGTATTTAAGATGGGAATCCAGGATGGTTTTTTATTAAGTAACAGAAAAATATACAAAACAGTCAGTTTATGGTCCTAAACTCACATTAAGATTAGGTCAAGATTACATTTTATGTCTTTGTGTTCTTGCTATCAAGGAGTGCTAGAGATTTTTCAGTTACACAACAGACTCGAAACAAATGCATAATATATGGATAACGGTTTCAAAATAAATAATTGCCATAGTGTGGTGACCAAACTTGCAGCGTTTAGTTGCGTTAAGCCTGCGGAACAAAATCTTAAGGTTAGTAGCTTGGAGAATCATTAGGCCGTTCGTCCTGATTGTTGCAATTTGGCTATGTTGATCATTAACCTAAATAAATTTATCCTATGAAAAAAAAACATCAAATAGGAGTTGTGCCAGTTTGATAGACGAGGATCTGAGCTTCCTTAAATAAAGCGGGTGAAATCGACTGAAAGTAAATAAAATTAACAAATAATTAATTTGACACAATACCTACTATACTTCTCTAACGTCCAAAAATAATGTTATATTCTAGTGTATAAATGATTTATTATAATATAATGTGTTGTGTGTGGTTTTGTACTTATTATAAGTCGTATTTAATTGCCTTCATGAGCAATAACCGAACCTCACATTTTTGTGTGCAAAACAAAACTCTTATGTGAAGTGGCCTACGTAAGTCAAGAAAAAATCGATATAATAACCTAAGTAAAATATTACTGTAGATCTGCTATTTATAGTTGTGTATTTTGATTCGTAGAATTTATGAAGGCGGAGGAGTGGACGTGGAGGAACGTGCACTCGATAAAGAGTTTGCTCGGCACGTGGGGGCATTGCTAGTCCCTCAATACCGTAATAGATAAGAAATATGGCGAAAACTCAGTCGGCATTATAGCTGCTTTTGCTAGGAGCTTGTTCCTTTTCATGTTTTTACATTATAACGCAGTTTGTTATGAATTTTTTTGGAATTTCAAAATACTTTATAAGCTTTATATAATATTTATGTGTTTGTAGATTATAGTGTCATTCTTTGTCGTCTCAACTTCAAGTAATTTAATATAATAATAAACTCTGTTATGTTGTAATTGCTGGTTTTTGTTCATGGTTTAAAATTTTATTTAACTTTTTGTCGTAAGTTGAGACATAGGCACATTGGTTGACAAACTACGTGCAAAACAAGTCTCATTGTGTTCTATCTCCAAATAGCAGTGTAAATGCATTGTTGTGTTCCAGTTTGAATGAAATTGTAGCCAGAGTAACTACTGGAAATATTGAGACTTAAAATCGTATGTCTCGGAATGGCGAGCACAATGGCATGCCAAGCATTACTTTGTAGTTATTGGTGTTGTTTGGTTTTGCTACTGTCCATGAGTTGTAATATCACTTACCATCAGGCGAATGTCATGATCGTCTCGCGATTCATACCAACAAAAAAAAACATTGCTTTCTCCCGACCGAGGAAAGTAAAGACTACTGTACTCATCAGATAATAGTGCGCTTCGAAGTTGTCGCAGTGACAAAGAAACTTAGTCTTTTAAAATTTGGCAGCCTCCGTGGCGCAGTTGGTTAGACACCAGCTGTGAAAAGAGAGGTTGCGGGTTCGATCCCCGCACTAATACAAATATTTGTGTCATCCACAGGTATTTGTTACAGGTCTGGGTGTTTGTGAGACTGAAAAGTATCTCTTAGTTCTTAGTGAGGGTTCAGGACTATGTATGAGACTGTTGAGTGTATTTATTTATTTAAGTGCGAGGTCTTTTGGTGTGAATTTCCGAGCGACACCTATGAGTGAGCGCTCGAGTGTAAGACGATTACCGAACTTACTTAGCAAAAGTGTGGTTAATTAAAAGTTGAGTCGAAACGGACCGCATCTGCAACGCGGCGCAAACTGTCTAAGACAGATTCTCGGCTCTTTACTGTAACAATTCTACAGCCAACTTATTCAAATTGAGCAAAAAATATTGTCAGATAGAAGGTTCTTTCTTAATATCCAAACTTTTATTGTTTTGTGGTCTGTGTATATATAATTTAGGAATAGTGCGAGTGGAAGTTGATTTTTGATTCAGAAAACTATTTTTAGGATTAATTGGAACTATATAAAAGTGTGTGGTAGCGGTGGCTAACAGCTTAGACGCGGCTGCCTTCATGGTCACGGTGGTCGGTAGTTTAAATTCCGGCGCACACCTCTTACTTTTCGGAGTTATTATGTACTGATAGTCAATGAACTCACATTATAATGGTATAGTTTTCTGGCAGAAATTGCCTTAGAGCGATAAGACCGCCGTTTGTACTTTGTTGATTTGTATTGTCTCTAAACTGTTATTCTTCTTTACTGTGTACAATAAAGAATTAAATAAATAAATTGTGAAGGAAAACGTAGTGAGAAAACCTGCATGCTGTAGAGATTTTTAAGAATTTCTATTGTATGTAGAGCCCGCATACCTACACTAGGCCAGGGTGGTGGACTATATGGGCTAACCGTTTTCAATTGTAGAGGGGGCCGTGCCCTGCATTGGGACGTATATGGGCTGATGCAGATAGAGAAACAGAGTTAGAACTATGATATATTGTACCTACATGTATATCAATAAAGACATGTCAGTCCGGTAACCAGTAAATCAAGTGTTTAGAAGCTTTTTTATTTACAGTTTGTATGCAATATATGTTATGGCTCTAACAAAATGTTTAATAGAAATAAAGTTCTTAGACACACAGATCATTTCCAACAGCTAAGAAATTATTGGTCGTGTTGTGTTTGTATAATCAAATTATAAAGGCGATAATTTAAAATTATTCTGAGAAAAGTTTGTTTCTTATTTTATATAATTAATTTAATTGATCTTACGCACTACGCTACAGCATCGATCAAAATTATAGATACTTAAATAAAAGGACTTTCATATTTTCATCTCAATCTTCACTTTCATTTTCTGGCGGGAATTTTATCTAACTAATTTAAATATTAATTTTGAGTACTTACTTGCTGAAATAACTGGATAACATGTTTACATAAAATGAAAAAGTATTTAGTAATTTTCCAGAGACGAATTCATTTATGCAACATGCAAAACACTTGTCAAGCTGACGCCACGGTTGGGTGGGATCAAGAGATGTAAAAGTTTAAATATTTGGCAGTGAAAAATAACTTTTTTAGTAAGTCTCTCATACATGGGAGGTCGCCTGGGTAGGTACAACCGCATTATCTATTTCTCCTGCCAAATAGCAGTGTAAATTCTCTGTTAATAATAATAAACGTATATTCATTAACCAAATTGTGTTACAATTACTTAAAAAAATATTAAAAACAACATAATTTCTAAACTAATAACATTGCCAGGGGTTCCCAAACTAGGCCTAGCCTGTCTTCTTGGGAAACCATAGAGTAATTGTAATAACCTAGTTTTTTTTTATAAAGGCGAAACAGTAATTGCAATATATATGAGCACTTATTTCGAAAAAATAATGAAAATAATAATTCAGTTATACAAATCACGTTACATTCAAAGAAAAAAAAATATTTAAAATATTGTAGCCAGTGTAATTAGTTGACATTATTGAGACACACCTTATGTCTCAGGATGGCGAGTGCAGTGGAATACTTACCATTGCTTTGTATTATAATTTATGGCGTTGTTTAGTTTTTCTACGATCCATGAGCGGGCGTATCGCTTACCATCAGGCGAATGGCATGCTCATCTCGCCAATTATTGCATTAAAAAGACTATTTGACCATTTGTTACTAAAAATTACACATCGAAGCTACCCCAACTTTCGTTCGTTCTCGCTGAACGTGATAAAAAATATTTATCTGTTGAGTTAAATAAATATTTTATCTGTTGTGTTAAAGTGTTAAATAAATGACTGATAAATAGTGCACAATTTAAAAAAAACACCTTAAACTTTGTTTCTGTTGTAAAGCAGTCGGATTGAACTTCTTAATAACTACTTTAGATGTTTGTTACTTAACGTGATCAGTGTTATGCTCTTTCAAAGGTATAAGTGGCTACTACCAAGGTTTCTGTGCCTTACAATCCATGTTAAAGTTATTTCCAAAAATTCGACGCTAAGGACTTGATACTAACGCTACCGAACATTCTTGTACTTATTTTCTCAAATTATAGGATGTCTACTGCCTAACCAATGACTAAAAACTGGTACAACGTCCTCCTGGAAGCAACTGTGACCGAATTTTGTCTGGTTAATGAAAAGGCTCTGGTACTTCGCTTCACCGTCTGTTCAGAATTTATCTGTATGTTCACCATTCCTGATTCGCAAAATTAGGATAATTTTGGGAAGGACTTAGTCCTGATGGATGAATAGATGATAAAACCAATGAAAAAATTTGCATAAAAAGGAATTATGTAGTAGTCAATAATCATATCGATTTTTTCCTTATGATATCGATTTTTTCCTTATGATGATATATATGACATATGACTTTAAATTATATCATATCATCACCATATAATACAATTCATATGTTTTTACTAAGCACTACTTCTTTCATTACTTTTATTACTGACTGTAACTTTTAAAATTGATGCTTTTCTTACAATCTAGTTGATGAGTTAAGTTTAGAATCTGTTTTCTAACTTAAAAGTGGTTAACGATTCTTAGAGAAGTTGTTAAATGTATCACGGAAGTCTTTTAGTTTCCTGTCCAGCTTTAAAAGCTTTAAAAATAGAGACGTGAGGTATAAATGATAGATTACTGAGTACTAAAGATTTAAGTGCATGTATTTTGACTGAAATTAATTTTGCTCTGTGTGGTAGAGATCTTGTTTCTCAATTTCTGATTTAAACGAATTGTCGATATTTATACATGCCTTGATATCAGCAATGAGTATTAATTTCATTTAATAAATGTATTTTTTACACACCACATTAAGTAATGTTTAAAACATCGTGAATATATGTATGTATAGTATGTTTATTATCAGGTTATATAACTAATTATTGTTGCGAAATTAGTAATTTCTTATATTGCAGATTATTGAGATTATTATTATTGTCTTGTAAAAAGAATAATACATTAGGAGCTGTTTGCAGGCAGGTAATTTGGATCTATTTTTATTTTATTTTCATTTTATTCATTTTTGCCACGAC
Organism: Hyles lineata; assembly: GCA_030180105.1. Taxonomy (NCBI): domain Eukaryota; kingdom Metazoa; phylum Arthropoda; class Insecta; order Lepidoptera; family Sphingidae; genus Hyles; species Hyles lineata. The sequence continues at coordinate 9,894,416 of JARJEE010000017.1, read as the reverse complement.
TTGTATACTCTCCTTGTCCATATATTTAGTTAAAGTCATTATTGCGAACTACCTGTAAATTAGTGTTGTTGCTTAGCAATGAAAACTTCGATACAGTAGGGGAAGGCCGGGTAAAGTGAATACCCCGGGCAAAGCGAATACTCCCCACTATTCCTAAATTATTATTTTTTCATTCAACACGCCACCACTGTTACGTTTGGCCATCTTGGTTTAATACGCGGCAATCATAGAAGCGAGGGTCCGCGTCGCATCCCATCCGCGGAGTGGAGATTTGTGTTTTCGTAAATAAAAGATTGATTTTACGCGGTAAGTACATTGATCAATTCTCCTTTATTACTAGTTTTTGATTTATAGGAATGTCTTGATTTGGTAGCATAGCAAAGTAGTTTTTTATGGTATATTTAACAGAAAGGCAGAATTATTAGTTTCTGTATAAATAGTGTTAACCTCAAAACTTACCTAGTCGGGCAAAGTGAATAGGGCAAAGTGGATATGGTCCACTTTGCTCTATTTACTTTGACTAACATTTCTCATTGGTGACTTATTATCTAAACATGTATTTTATTTGTTTCATATGGTGAATAAATATAAAAAAAAATCTTAGCAAGGGACTTGGGATGAAAATGCTATGCAAGCGGCTATTGATTTGTGCAGAGTTGGAGAATCAATAAAAAGCACAGCTAAAAAGTATGGTTTGGCTTATGCGACCTTGTTAGGCAAACCTTGTATAGGTAAAGTATTTTTTTTTCAGTTTATCAAATTTATTTTTATGTTATCAGAGATTGAATATGGGCATTCACTTTGCCCAAGTACTGTATCCGCTTTACCCGGGGTACCGGGCAAAGTGAATACTTTCGTACTTTTTTAAATTTTAATTGTAGTTGATTATTGCTTAAATATTAATGGTAACTGATGTCCGTATTTGTACGAGCAATAAATAAAGACTGGTTTCTGATAATTATTTTGATTTTGTATTATATACCTTTTCTGCTATAACCTTATAAACCTTAAGGTATCCACTTTGCCCGGCCTTCCCCTACTTATTACAGTAAATTAAAGCCTAAAGCACACACTAACAAATATATTCGAGATTGTTTTCTCAGTTAATCAAAATACATATACTGCACAGAAGTTCCCGACAACACAGGCTTATAAACAATTCAAATATCCTTCAGTAGAATAGTTAGCGGGCAATCTGTCGGATATTTATTGCATGGTGCGTAGACTCGTGAATATTGTAGGAGACCGGTGCCTCGGGGGACCACCACGTGACCAAACAAATCCCCGCGCGGGTAATAATACCTATTGTACTTAGCGACCGATATAACTTTTTCCTCATTGTTGTAATAATCTTTTTTTTCTATGGTTTTAATATATTCATTAAATTATATTAATCGATTTCAACATCATTGTCAGTCAAACAAAGCCCACTGCTTAAAAAAAGATATCCCTCAAATGTCTACAGAGATTTCTTAGAAACGGCTTGCATCCAGCGTCTTATTACAACCTTCGAAGTCGTTATTTTTATAAATTATTGCATAATCAGTCCGGCATTATTGTATCGACTAGTGAGAGTAACTAATTTACGTCAGCAGATATTTTATCTATATTAGATAAGATTTAAATTTTATTTTATGTTAAGTGAATTTAGTTTTTGTTACCATAGTCTATTTATATTTTTTTTTACTGAACTGATGAGACGAGCATGCCTTTCGCCTGATGGTAAGCGATACGACCGCTCATGAACAGTAGCAGAACCAAGCAACACCTTGAATTACAAAGCAATGCTTGGCATTCCACTGCGCCCGCCATTCTGAGACATAAGCTGTAAAGTCACAATATGTCCAGTAGTTACTCCGGATACAATATCCTTCAAACCGAAACACAACAGTGCATCCACACTGCTGTTTGGCGGGAGAAATAAACATTACGGTGGTACCTACTCAGGCTCATTTTGTCTAGATTTAGTGATTAAATCGGTGTATGCCGTTTTTAAATAACATAAAAAAATAAAAAAAATATATACTGCTCTGTACTTACCATTAGGCGTAGCGTCATTTAATTTGTTATGCCAATACGAAAAATAAGTATATAAATACATTTTATTGCATGGATAAAGAAGCATAACGTAGCAGAGCATTATTTTATATGTTTCATTATGTAGGGTCACACTGTCACAACTCACAACATGTAGCGCTTTACAATTTCTAAAATTAAAGTCTGTACTTTCTGGTCACCAATAAAAATCTTAATACAAAGATTCAAAATCAATAATAGGCACAAGCTGAATCTCGATCGTCCCTTATCCCTCTAAGAAGCAAATTCACATAACGGTGATTTGTGGAAGGCGGTAACAACAGGCCCAGTTAGCTCAGAATTTCAGTACAAGCGAACGAGAACAAAACGGTTTAAATGCAAATAAGATTACAATTAGATATTTAGATCCTCTCACAACCCACTTATTTCGAAACAGGCCTTTTAATACCAACCTTGTTTAATTAAGTATTTAATAGACAATTGAGACAAACAACGCACTGTTTCAAATACTTCAATGCCTGCTTAATAATTACACAGGTGATATTTCATGACCGATATTCATCATTTTAAACTTAAAAAAAAAAAACTAAAACTATTTATCAATCATATTTCGATATATAAATAGATATGTTTTGTAAAAAAGTGCAACAATTTTTTTCAGCTTGTTGGGTAATATACGGTAACTTGGTAGAGTAATTAATAACCCGCAATAATTTTATTTTATGAATTGGCATAATATTGTTTCTTAATTAATCGTAGCACAAAAGATTCTCCGAATCCAATTGTAAAGGTTGTTGCTGAATGCCACGAGAGACGGTGATCTCGACTCGGTCTCATTAGTATCGACTATCCACAGATGAAGGATATTACTCAATGAATGGAATTTGCATTGAACGCTTTTTTAATAAATACGCTTGGATATTCATTTTCTTTACCAATATATGGAGTATTGTAGCTAGGTCTCGTGTTAAAGAATTTGTCATTATTTACCATATTTAGGAAGAAAAGCAATATGAACTTTGGAATTTGCCAGGTGATCCATAGAAATGCTCGTTGACATATTATGACAACTGGATTCAATAGAGTATTTTGACACTTGAAACACAAATACGATGGGCTTAACAACTCGATGTGCTCATTAATGCTTGAATCAAAACAACATCGTTGTTTAATCGCAGCGACCGCATTCCATGTACCTTCATAATTATTAACTAATCTAAATGATCTATTGTGTATTCAGCACTCTACAACAGCAATGAAAATATACCTTTACATCTAGTGTCACGCCTGAACGAACCCTGTTAATGGAACTTGTATCTTAAGATTAAAACCTACCATAGCATAAAAAGCACTCAGAATCAATGGAAGTGCATCAACAGATTGATTAATGTGCAAAAACCAAGATATCAGGTAGGTATACAAAAGTAGTCAGAATTGACTTTATTTTCTGTTTGCTTACTCCATGGGGAATATGGAATGACGTCAAAGATTATGCACCTTTACAAACTGTATCCAAATACATTAGTATGCCAGCAAACAGGGACATACGTCAGTCTTAATGACAACGAAAGATTGAGCGATGTAAAAAGTATTCACGTCGACAAAATCTATCGCGTCTAAACCATGTAACAACAAAAAATAGACTTTTAAAAACGAAGTCAAGAGGACACTCGTCCGACACAGTGGGTATCATCAATAAGCTTCGCAAAATATGGTATAAGCAGGGCGGGCTCTCGCGGCGCGTAATAACCGTGAAGTTCTCTCGAGCCGTCGACACAATGCGCGCCGAGCGGCCAGATTATTTGACAAACAACTCTACAACTCAAAATTCGAACAACTCACCTTTTTGATACATCGCGAGTGCGTCACTCCGTCATTCCGTCACTTCACCGAGCTGCCCTTATCTGCCCATCGAACAGATCACATCCACTTCATTTCCACGTTACTTTGTGATTGTGCCTTTTATCGTGTCAAAGGCACGCACTGCGATATACTTAACTGAAGCTTTCTCGATTAACGATGTTTCCAAGCACTAATTATAATATTAAAGTTTATCACGAGTTAATTTAATATACTACATACTAAGGAAAATTTTTCTATGAAACCTATGAATCTGAATTATATATAAATGTAAGTACATTATATGCTGAAAGGGAGTAAAAGGTTTAAAAAAATACTAAAATGTATACCATCACCATGTAGTAAATATACCAACATATCAATGTTTGTAGGATTCTGTGAAAAGATTTAATTGCATCTAATTTTATTAGGTTAATTCTAGTCCGAAATAGTTTAAGCAGGTAGGTAAACACGTAATATTTATTTAAAAAATATATTATTTTTAATAACTGCATAATAAATACCAATGGACATACATACATATGTACACGATAAAAAAGTGCATTGTGAACATGCAATATCCATCCAATAAATTCCTGAAAATGAGTGGGTGATCCCTGAAAGCAGCTACACCGGTCACAATCCGCTTGACCCAAAAACTCGGTGGAGTGGCACGGGCCGAGAGTCGAGCGGACGAGAACGATCGCGCCGATAGCGCGCGCCTTGGCTCGCGACGCGCCGCCGCCGACGCCGACGCGGCTACTCTCCGCGGCCCTCGCTCGCATGCCCGGCCCACTCCTGCACAATACATTATCTATCTATGAAAACCACTTGCTTTATCGACATACCTACGCTAATTAATCTGCTTGTTTCAAGAGGAAGTTTGCCGAGGAAGCGGTTATTTCATATCGTTTTCTATTAATGCCATTATTAAGATTAGTTTGCTGTTGCTTCTGCGTCAATGTATGATGGCTTAGTGGGCGTTATAATCCAATTTAATATCGGTCAGTAGTTCTATTGCTAGGCATGAGCGTCTCCCATATTAGGTGATTAGCGTGAGCTTTTGTCCACAACAGTAGCACAATATGCAGCCGGCGCGGCGGACAGACGGGTTGTCATTTTATCGATTCTGCATGCACGCTTGCGTCCTATTTGTTATTAATGTAGCTAACGAAAATCATATATAAAATGAGTTTTATATTATTTATATATTTTGTTTCGGTTACCATGTGAAATCATTTAATTAATAAAACGAGGCGCTTTTAGATTAGTGGATAGAATTAGAATCCTGATATAATTGGGCAGGACTGATGCGAATTGGTATTCCGGAGATCGATTGCATTTGGTAGAGAATATTTCGAGTACCTTCATATCTTGGGAAGCTCGCTAATCCATCCATTCAAATTTCTAAATTATGACAATGTGTGCACGCATCTACGAATTATTATTATAAAAATATATAAACACGCTGAATTTGATAAAATTCATCTAGGTGAATTAAGGGGAAATTTTCCATACAGATAGACCATTTATTATCTTTTCCGTGCTTATTATATAAAGTAGTAAAATGAGTAAAATGTTATTAGATTGTAAAGCTTTGAAATCAAACCTTACGGTAGTTCCTTTTAAAATAAATCGATTGAATGCCGACGACTATGAGATGGAAGTAGTTTATATTTATTTATTTATTTATTTATTAAACTTCATATACATTGTATACAAGGCGGACTTAATGCCAGAGGCATTATCTACCAGTCTACCTTTGGGTGATGCAGAGATGAGATCAAGTGGGCGTATAAATTTTTAGAGAAAATAGAAAAATAAATAGAAACATAAATAATTAATATGTAAATACATACAAATATAGGGTCAATACATGATATACTATAGTGGATATATATAGTTATTATATGAATAATTATGACATAAATATATATATATATATACATACATAAATACATATAGTAATATATAAGTAACAAACTATTGTGATGATTCTGCAACTTCCTTAAGCAGTAAATCACGAACCTTCATTTTGAATGTGAAACGGTTAGTGGACGTCCTGATAACGAGGGGGAGCGCATTCCACAATAGTATCGCTTGGACTGAAAACGAGAAGTGAAGAAAATTAGAGCTGTGAGGGGGACACTTAAGAAGAAGATTATTAGACGATCGAAGATTTCTATTATGATTGGCACCTAGAAATTGAAAGCTAGAGATTAAATAGGAAGGCGGAGAAGGAGATTTAAGAAGAGAGAAGAGTGTTGTGAGAGCACGCATACTCCGGCGTTGGCGAATAGGTAACCACTTGAGTTGAGAACGGTAAGATGATATATTATGGTCATACTTACGAAGGCCAAAGATGAATCGAATGCAGTTATTGAGAAGCCGGTCCAGTTTATTGAGAAGATCTGCATTCAGGTCAAAATAGCACACATCACCATAGTCAATCAGGGGTAGGATCAAGGTTTGCACGAGCATTAATCTGGTCAAGAACGGGAGAAAGTTTTTGAGGCGATATAGAGAACGAAGGGCACCAGTAACTTTTTGGCAAACGGAAGTGACTTGAGCGCGCCAGCTTAATGTAGTGTCTATGAGAAGCCCTAAGTCCTTTACAGTAAGAGACCACGCTACAACTGTATTATCGAAAATTACAGGTGGAATAATAGCTGTGTCCAACCTGCTTATGAGTCGTTGACTTCCCACAATTATGGCTTGACACTTTGTAGGATTAACTGTTATGCCATATTTATGAGACCATCTTCGAATGTGTTCCAAATCACTGTTAATTCTGTCGACTGCCGTGGATACACAATCGATACTTGCCTGAGCGTAAAGCTGCAAGTCATCAGCATACAGATGGTACGCACAATGAAGGTTTTGGGTAATGAGATTAATAAAAATTGAAAACAATAAGGGAGAAAGAATGCCGCCTTGAGGAACGCCAGAGTCAAGGTTGCACCAATTCGACGAAGTCTCACCAGTACGCACCGACTGCTGCCGTCCTCGAAGATAAGAAGAAAACCAATCCAGTGCATCGGGAGAAACCATTAGATGGGAGAGGATGGATAATAGGATGTCGTGACTGACGGCATTAAAGGCATTTGAAAAGTCCACCAAGACCAGCAAAGTGACCTTGGTGTTTTCCATGCCACCCCTCATGTCGTCAGTCACTTTGAGGAGTGCGGAAACAGTGCTATGACCAGGTCTAAAGCCAGACTGCAGCGGGCTCAATAAGTTATTAGTGTACACAAACCTGGAGAGCTGCTTGTGTGCACAGGCTTCAAGCACCTTTGATAGGAACGGGAGAATGGATATAGGACGGTAGTGAGTAATGAGGGTTGGATTTGTGACTTTAGGAAGAGGGATAACATAGGCTTTCCGCCATAAAGACGGGAAATATCCCATGCTGAAGGAAGAGTTTATTATGAAGGTAAGGGCTGGGAGGAGATGGTCTAGAATCAAGACTACCATGCGACGGGTGACATTGTCGCATCCGACGGCATTAGACTTGATGGATAGGATAATCTTTTTGATTTCATCCCGACTAACTGGAGAAAAGTGAAAAGTATCTATGTTGGGATGAGGTAGGCTGGCTAAGAATTCCAGGGTTCGACACTTGACTTGATAATCCATCGATGAGGAGGATGAGAAGTGGCGATTGAGATCATTCAAATCCAATGTCCCCAGGATATCACAGCCTTTCTCCTTCCCAATACCTAGTGTCCTAAGGAATTTCCAGGTATTAGTAGGAGAGGAAGAGGAGATATTATCTAGAATATGTCGGCGTTTAGCGTTACGCACCATCTGGTTACACTGATTTCTTACAGCCTTATAGCGACTCCAGTTGTCCTCACTGCGGTCTTTTTTAAATTTACAAAAAGCCCGGTCCCTTCGTCTCATAGCCTTCCGAATACTGGAATTCATCCAGGGTGCCGGTGGACGCTTCAGTCTGATTTTCTTAACCGGAGCGTGAATGTCAAAAAGTGCAAGGACTTTGGTGTTAAAAATTTGCACCATTTCCTCGACTGTACGAGCGGTCATAAGGTCATTCCACTCGAGTTTTTCGGCATCCCTATTGAGTTTGCAAACATCCATGCGACCAAAACAACGCAGGTGCAGAACCTTAGGGCGGGATTTAGGAGGTTTAAGGATATAAGAAAGGAAAATGAGGTCATGATGGGAGAAACCAGGGGCAGGAAACTGGCCATGGCGGGAGACAAAGGATGGGGCGGAGGTGAGGATCAAATCTAGCCAAGTGTCTGATCCATTTATATTAGTGTGAGTGGCTTGAAGAGGCAGAACACTCAAACTAGCAGATTCAACAATGTTCCATAGTTTACGGGAATTTGGTGAAGATTGGTCAAGGAGGTTGGTATTAAAATCTCCCATGATGATGTGGTGATCATATTCAGACCCCAAGGATTCCAGAACAAATTCAAGACTGGAGAAGTAATCTATAGAGGGGGGACAATAAACGACACCGAGTATGGTTTTAGCTCCCTTGGCCCAAACCTCAAGGAAAATATACTCTGCAGTGACAGAAGTTAAGGAAGAAGAAGTGGCGACAATTTTGTAATTGAAATTACTTTTTAGGTAAATTGCCACTCCTCCCCCTCTTCTGTCAATTCGATCATTTCGAATGAGAACAAATCCAGGAAGGGGATAAGTGGTAGAAGAAAGGTGAGGCTTGAGCCAGGTCTCCGAAATCAGGACGGCATGAACGTTGGTGTTAGTGAAGGTTTCTAATAGGTCGCTGTAGTGGCTGGGTATGCTCTGCGCATTAATATGACACACGTTGAAGAGGTGACGAGATTCATTATCGAATGTTTCCCGTAGCAGTCCACTGAGACCATCATCAGCAACAGAGCAAAAACTGTGATCACTGGATGAAGAAGATGATTCAATTGCAGAATAATAAGTTTCATTATCCGATAGCATAATTAAATATATATATATGACAATAAATAAAATATATATTAAAGAGTAATAAATACGTAATAATGAGCGTACTTAGACCAGCAGTACACACTCTCTGCACCACCCGCCAGCTAACACAATATGTAGACATAACAACAAAATCAAAATCCGAAAATAAAATAAAAAAGTAAAGTAACAGAAAATAAACATAAAACGAAACAAAACAAAATCACAATAACGGTATATCTATTTTAGCTCCAGTCTACAATACTTTGTAACCTTATTTCACTAATTTTGCTGTCAAACATAGAGGGTATATCAAGACTACTACTGAAAATAAAGCCGGGTCGTAGTTTTAGTGACTACAAACATAATGCTACAAAAAATTCGCAAGGGAACGCGACAATTATTTTTGTGATTTTTTAAATATCTTGTTTGGGTGGTAAATCCATAGCTTTTGCTAAAGTAATTACAACTAACAATATACAAAGTTTAAGTAAACTGCATTGTTGAGTTAACCTCTCTTGCTCAAATAACTGATAGGTAGGTTGGAGTAAGTTTAAGATAAGATTTCGAACGTGGGCTGGGGGGTTACTCTGTGATCCGAAACAAAGTTCAAACAAAGTCATAAGATTTCCATTCCTATAAATCAATATTATTTTCTATGATACTTATAATTTTCTACAAACTTAGGCTATGATTACGAAGTACGATAGAGGTTTCGAACATTTTGTGGAGTATGCACATTTGTACAGTTTTACGTAGGTATGATGTTCGAAAATTCGAACTCGGATCATAGAGTAACTCCTTTGAGCCGCATCAAAAGCTAGTCTATATAAAAATGGTATTATTTACGGTATGACAAAGCAGCAAGCACTAAACGGAGTTTTAGAGGTGATGCATTATCCATCGTAGAGAAAGAAATGTATTTTACTGGAGCTGTATAGAGGTATATAATTACCACAATCATTATTTATAGGGGTCGGCAGGCGGGAGTAAGTTCATGTAATTAAACCACGCCATTGCCACTACATCTCTAAGCTGTGTTTTAAGATATATCGCTGATTAGCGGTCGGGCCCAGCTTCACCCGGGTGCATATAGCTTTTGAGTCTAGTGTTGATGTGGCAACAACATATTATTTCGTGTACTTACTATATTTCTCGCGTGCCGTCGACTATATTTCCCGTCCCGTTATATCCGGTTTATGTACCGTCTCATTCAGTCCCATGATGAATGATGTCACTCAGTCAGTCATCTTTGAGTTGATTTATGCGAACTTTCATCCCCTATAGTATCCCCTTAGGAGTGGAATTTATCAAAATCCTTTCTTAGGGGATGTCTACGTCATAGTAGCTTTAAGCATGCAAAGTCTCAGCCCGATCGGTTTAAAATTGACAAAGTATCATACAAACTTCCATCCCCTATTTTATCCCCTTGGGGGTAGAATTAATCAAAATCCTTTCTTAGCGGATGCCTACGTCATAACATCTACCTGCATGTCAAATTTCAGTGGTTTGGGCTGTGCGTTGATAGATCACTATATCAGTCAGTCACCTTTGAGTTATATATATTTAGATTATAAGGTTGTTTCTGAGTATTATGGCATTAAGTCATACGGTCCAGTACTCAACGTAAGCCTCCCCTGAAATTCACTAGCGTCTGTGTTAGAAGCGGTCTGCGTACAGCGACCTCTTGCGGTATTTGTGGTGGACTGTCTCATTCTGTCAGAGCACCTTATGGGTAAACTACATACCTCAAACCTACGTATAATATAGATATGTACAACGCTTTCTATGTGTGGAGTCGCGATGGACCAACGTAGTAAACTATGGCCGGTAGTCCTCTGAATCGTACAGAAGACTCGTGCTCTAGAAGACGTATTTAGACCGATTCGTTTATTTATTTAACTAGGAACTACTAGAGACTTTTCGGTCTCACAAACACCCAGACACGAAAGAAATATTTGTGGGCCGCACAAACATTTCTCTCGGTGCGGGAATCGAACCCGCGACCTCTCGTTTCACAGGTTTATTAAGTACTGTATAAGTGTATAGTCACATCGTGTATCCGAATGTTCATCTTGAGATCTGACCGTCGTCATGGCCGTCAGATTGTACATTTGTTTGTGGGTACGTTTATTAACCTTATATTACTAGGAGTAGGTATTTTATAATATTTGAGATGCCGCCTGGGTGGTATCATTGCATGGTCTATTTCTCCCACCAATCAACAATTTAAATGAACTCTTTATGTTCCGGTTTAAAGGACATTGTACCATTGAAAATACTGAACATAATGAGACTTAACATCTAATGTCTTAGGACGGCGAGCGCATTGGAATGCTAAGCATTGCTTTTTAATTCATAATGTTGTTTGATTTTGCTACTGCCCATGAGCGGTCGTATCGCTTACGATCTCAGCTCAGTCAGCTAGTCTTGCTGCTCATCGCAATAAAAAACCATACAAATACGTACTGTGATGTAAATGTGAGTGGGCTATAGATATATTTATCCCTGCGGGTATTGAACTCGACACATAAAGCCCTCATTATGGGTGCAGACACTGGATATGATTTCATTCGTACATATATAGAGACACATATAGAGGCATACCGAACATTTGGATACTGAAATTTTGGGAAAAATTATTGATTCCATTGTGCTGGAAGGCCGCTTCCAGCAGGTCGATGTGGGGATCCTTGAGAGTGGATTCATTTGTCCTTGAAGGGTCGATGACCCTATAATTCGGTTTTTTTTTGGAAATAGAAATAGCGCAAGGAAATCCATTTACCCAGTATTCAGAGAATTATGTCGCTGCTCGAAATTAATACACTTGAAATATAAATACCATCGTGTAGTCACTATACAGGCTGATGCAAATAGCTCACCTATAAATAGATTTAGGTAAGCGTAAAAGCTTAACACAAGCTGTAATTTCAGCTGCAATATTCTTACATCACGAGCAAATGATCCGCACAAACATGTGTTATGCGCTTATATTGAAACAATTGGGTATAGAAATGTAGACTACGCGGCCCCATTTTAATTACCTTTTTATAGCGCAGCCTACTTTTTTCTGAATAATCCAGGTCGCGAATCATAAAAAACTACAATTAAAGCTCAAAGCGCGCTATTAAGAACGATGCTGTGGTGCATGCGGCTTACAATACGACCGCATTGGGTGGACGACACTGGCGCACTGACTGCTACCTGCGCTGTACACGATACTCAATGCATTTGTACTTTGTACTCTTTGTAGCCGCTACTTGCTACCCCAGGGACCAATATTTCTTTGACACCTGGCGCTCTGCCATATCTCATTCAAACAGATACAGTGTCATATGCATGGCAATTTGGTCATTGGGACAAAACAAATTACTAACCAAATTGGGTGCATTTCTTTAATTCCTAAATTGCAATATAATTATAAATTGTATAGAGGAGGCAAGGAAATGCAATTACAGTATTCACAGAATTATATGTTTTATTTTCATTGATTGTTGTATTTAGATATTACTTCCACACGCTCAAAAGTTTTATCTTCTTTATTGATTGATTTGAACTAAAATAAAATATTTGAGCACTTTTCAATAGGATATATAATAATATTATCATTCCTTATTGACAGTTTTGAATTTAATTTATATAACAAAATCACTCAGGTAATTTACAAGATCGGAGATTAAATTACACTCTACGTTATAAACTACATAGTTGTCACTTGCCACATTCATTACGAAATTCTATAAAAATGATGATTACTTTATCTAAAATTAGATTTAACATGTGATTTTTCTCCAACTCTAGAACTCATTAGCCATCACATTAAAACTCTCTCGGGTGGCCAATTTTTAGTACACGTAGAGTTGCGACTAAGCTAGTTAATCACAATTATAATTTTTATTACTCAAAGAAAACATAGTTACATTGCGGGTGTGCGTGCGTACATTTGGATGTAATGCTGAATTTCATTCAGTAATTTTATTTTTTATTGCAAAAGCCGACGGTTTTTTACTTTGCGTAGCCAGTTGACGAGTATTAATGTATCGATAGAGTGGCAAAAAGTTAAAACAAAACGCGATCGTTTTTATCGATAAAGCTCAGTTAACACGTGTCGGCGTCAGGTGATTTTTCATGTCACTAATGAACAACGTTGGTGACAGTGCGTGTGTATAATTGTCGGTGTTGTTTATCGAGTGTGGCAGTGGGTCGGCAATCGATCGGCGAGTGGCGTCGGCCACGTGCACCGCGCCTGCAGCCTCCGCGCCCTCCGCCGCCGCCGCCGTCGCCGCGCCGCACCGCGCCGCCCGCCTGCCCGCAACGTGACGGGACGGCCACGTGAATTACTGTTCCACGATTAACCCATCCGTTGTAGGCTTCTGCTTGTTTTGTCGTCCGCCCGTGTTGCCGACACATTTGTACTAAACTCTTTGATTTTATGTAAGACGCGCGGGTTCTTATTCTTTTAATTACGATAGCGATAAAAGCGATTGTACTGTGCATTGTAGGTTTAAGTGCTTTTGTTGTATTTTTTGTTTTTCTTTCCCCTTTTATAGGTTTTATGATAGAACATAATAAATAAATTTATAAAAATACGTAACATGTAACATTTTTAATTATATTAATTTGTAACGTAGTAGTACACATCAAATTCAATTCTAAGAGCCCTTATAGCAGATTCTTAGACGTAGGGCAATGTTGCCCTTTCCTTTTTCAATTTTCCAATTTATTGTAACATACAATATACATATGGTGCCAACTTCTATAGAATGAGATAGCCATTAATGAAGATATTTTCATACAATAGGGGTTAACGAGTGATGACGGCCGCCCATGCCACAACTCTTTGGACATAGATGTGTTACCAGTCTATCACATCGGGTAGGGAGCGAGAAGAAGAAAGAGAGAGAGGAAAGGGTATTGGTATCCAGCAATTTCACTCAGCGAATGAAACGCGACAACAAAGCTTTCACGTAACGTCTATCACTAGTGAGACACTGGTACCGCCCCGGACGAGCCTGCCCATTCATACTGACTGACAACAGCTTGTCTCTACCACATGAATTTGTGTAGTTACTGCATTAGTTGCAATTAATACTATCATAATTAGAAGTTAGTTGTATATATTTAACTGGGTGCTTGATGTAAATGTAACCGTTAGACGGTAAATAAATAAATACCCGACAGTCACATTCATGGTCTTGACCTAAGATCATGATCAGGTATCAGGAACCACGAGAAACTTTTCGGTCCCACAAACACAAATACTTGTAGGCCACACAAACATTTGCCGGTACATGCCTAAAAACGCATGATTATACGAGTAATTTGACAAGTAGGGGAGAACAGGGACGAACGCAACGAATTTCAATTTCTTATTTTATCTCACTGACTTTATTAGATCACAAAAAACTAATATATTGTATAGTATATTGGCATTTCGGCTATTAACACCAACTTGTTTGCAATTACTATTACAGATTTTACAGAAAAACAGTAGAATTTGTTACGGTCATCACTACCCCTAGGGATTGTTTTAAGAGTTCAAAGTTACGTTGATATTGGTTATAAAAAAATAACGCTTGCATTTATCGATATATTTGTTTTTAATCAGTCTTTTAGATCTAACTATTTCCAAATAGTCATAAACGATATTGAAAAAAATCGTAACCCAAAAAACTAAAACATTTCTGATGCTTATGGATATAAGTTTTCCATTTCCATTATTATTCACTTATTATGGGTGGTACTTGAAAATATAAAACAAATAATTTCCTATGAGATTTCACGAACATAATTTTGTATTAAGGTATAAAAGTAACAAGCTGTTTCTTTCGTTCACATATTTCAATTTTCATGATTTTGACAAACACTATACCAGATCCTCAAAAACATGATACTTATCAATATAATATTATACCGTTATGGCAAGTGAAATAGTAGTTTATAATATTAGTTATACATATTCATGTGTGAGTGATGACAGTTTTTGATTTAGGTACCTGATTTTTAAATTCATAGAAATAAATACGTTAATATACAGAAAAGGTATAAATCTTATTGAATATAATTAAATTACTGTTTTATAGAGAATGGAAGTAAAATATTTAATTACAAGCTCGACAACAAACAATATATTTCTTATTCTAATTTACAGTCGACGCTAATGTGCATATTTGTGTACTACAATGCAAGAAAAACTATCGTAAAGACATCGTCACGAATAACAACAGTTCCACATACATAAAGTTATTCTTGTAAACCGTAAAGTCCAGACCAGTTTTAGACCGGAGTAAAGATCTCCCGGCACGGTCACCGATCGGTTGTCAAACTGGCATTCACATCCCAATACATTGTATTTGCGAACGAGTGTGGGCCGTGAGAGTGGCAGTAGGAGCTGGCCTCTCGAGGTGAGAGATGTGTTGCATATTTGATGTGTGCCGGCGGATGACGGCGGTTCACGGCGCGCGCATCAACAATTTACGTGGACGCTTACCTAACCGAGCCCGAGGCGCTGTTTACTACTGGCGCCCAACTTGTCGATCGATGTTGCCGTTTAAATCGGAATTAAGCTGGTCTGATGAAGTGCTCGCTATTGTTGTGTCCGTACCTCTGGGACTGCGTTTAAGGCCGTTTAATCTCTGTCTAAACACTATGAGCGTCGACAACGTTGGTTGAGTGGTAGAGAGTGCTTGTTAAAGCAGACTCGTGCGCTTCTTTTAGTAGTGTCCTTATTTACTGTACATTCGCTGATTGATTAAATGCTTGATTTTATTGCACGAATTACAAAAATCGAAGATACCTGAATTTTATTCAGATTGCACTTAAAAATTGAGTACTTTTTATTATTGAGTCAATGTGAGTACATAAAAATGTTTGAATTGAATTATTGTCATTTAACACAACGGTAATAGAATTGACGTAAATATAATCTTGATGCTAATGTTATTCCAGTAGCTATTCCATCCGAGAAACAATTTCATGACATGCATTATTAAATTGTGCCGCCTTGAATTAAACATCTACGAGAAATTTTAATAAAGCTCGTCGCCGTAAATTCAGAGAGCGATATAAGTGTAGCAGTCAACATTATTCCCAAGTATTTAACACTTATTTATATTTAATTCACAAGTTACGAACTCGGCGCCGATGCTCTTGCCGGACAAAAGGAAAACTTTTAAGTGACGTTTATGTCCATAATTGTTTTATCATGTTGCCTATGCTTGATTTTATTTTTAAATGATTAGGTATGATTATCGACATGAGCAAAATATATTTACATAGATTTTAATTAAGTTCTATATATATTGTTTGCTGTGGGTAGTTTTTATTAAGTGTAATGTAATGTTTTCCATTACTTGTCTATCTGTATCAGCCCATATACGTCCCACTGCAGGGCACGGGCCTCCTCTACAATCGAGAGTACGATTGTGAATAGTTAGACCATATATTCCAGCACTCTGGCCTAGTGCGGGTTGGCCGACTTTACATACCATTGAAATTCATACAAATTGCTATGGTATGCAGGTTTCCTGACGGTGTATTCCTTCACGTAGTAGTGCGTGATGATTGACCATCAATACATACATGACTCCGAAAAATCAAGGTTGTGCCCTGAGATTGGAATTCGCGACCATTATGACTTAATTAAGTATAATATAATAATCGGTTCAAATATATACACCTACATGATTTGTACATTGCTATGGTTAACTGTTTTCAATCCAATACCGAAGAGGATTGTGCTAGGCGGCAAATATTCCGGGCATCTTCATGCTTCAGGGAGCACATGGGTAGAGCTACATCGTTATGTGAGCAGTTGTTATGTTCCGTCAGTAAACCTACGGGCAAACTAATCACATACCTGCTATAAATACAGGCAGAAAACCATAGGCCATACTTTCCACCATAAGGATTCGGTATTAGCAAACATCTTAATGTGTTTACCCCACAATATATAACATTAAAGCGACCACAAATATTCGTAGTCAGTAAAAAACGCGCAAAGTTGGCAGCACCAATACTTCAAAAAATACAGCTCCAACAGGCATCAATTCCGGGAATAGTGCGTTTAAAGTAAGTTGGTATCGCCTCACGTTTGTAGCGAGTTAACAAATTGTTACAAATGGGCGTAGAGGAAAGGGAGGGAGGGCGGTGCGCGCCGGAACAGGCACAATGGCTCACCGGCGACGGGTATTCAGGCCCACAGGCTACGGATGCGGACGGGCCGCGAGACGCGAGCGCCGAGCTTCTTATATCTATCACGCTTACCTATCCACTACTCTCATTAATCTATCTATACGGAATAAATATTGGTTCGTCTTGCCCCATCCGCTTGTTGGTACAGAAATATTAATGAAAATGTGCCATAACATTTTTTTTTGCTGTATAAATCAATGTTGAATAGACATAATATATACCTTTATTTACAGCGATTCACACATGGCTCACCTTGTGGCGGGTTTTTTAATACATTTTTTAATTTTATTTGTTAGAATCTTTACGGAAGATAACTCATTACATTTATATTTAAGTTCTTGTGTATCCTACTGCGTGCATCTACAATAACAGGAGAGTACAGAGTTGGCTTAATAAATTAAATGGCGAGAGATTAGCCAATTATCAATCGATTAACTATGTGACCAGCACTGCGGTCATCATCAAGTGCAGTGCAGTCACTTTGCGAATATAAATAAGCTATGTTATTTGCCTTCGCTACCATATGATACGATCGTCCAATGCACAAGGGCAAAATGCCAATGCAATTTGTGAGTAATGAGAGGCATAAGTTGTCACACCACTTATAAGTCTTCGTAATTGATACGGAATCTTATCTTGCTCTCAAAGATATTGAGAGGCGTGGTAAACACTTTTTATGATTTCTAGAAACGTTCATTGCATATTGTAATTAAAATGTTACTTAAATGTTTGGAATGTATTACTCGGCATATTTTTAAAATGTAAGACTTACGCTTAAGAACATTTTTGTTATCGCCATTAATTTTTCAACATGAACTTAGGTGTATTGTAATTTCAATAGTGAAAATGAATTGGCATATGGAGAATTTAATTCATATTTTGTGTGAATATTTATTCAGTATCGAAGAATTATTCTATTGAACTCAGCTAAGCTTGGACAGTGCGGTTACGTAATACAGATATTTCAACGAATCGTTTTGTTTCTTATTATTCACAGGCGCATTTGTTAGAGAAATACTAATTAGCACTTTGAGTTGAACGCTGTCTTGTAGGAGATAACGTTTTAATGAAACTGAGTGTTGAACTAGGTCAACTAATATCACAAACTTGATGAATGTCTGTTGCCCGATGTCTGTTTGGCAGACAATGGGAACGCCCTGATGAAGACATTACAAACAAGGAAAAATAAATAAAGTTTTTGTTCTAAGCAAATCTTGCATTTTCCGTGCAGAGATCTACAATCTGATGAATTTTGACATTTAGATCAGTAAATTTGACCCATGAAGTTAAAAATCCATATTACATAAATTAATATCTGTTCCCTGCTCTGCTCACAAGGAGTGTGAGTTATATGTCTTTGTACGCATGTTACGTATTGAGTTTCCTTATAATCTGAAGATCAGCCGCCTGACATAAAGCATCAAATGGAATCAGAGTCATTACTTTGCAATACCTATCACATCATTCTTTCCACTGTAGTTATTTCCATCAACACATGTAGTCGTGATCATACGTTGCTTCAAAATATGTTTACAAAAGTGTAAATATTGAAATTAATACTCCAACCATGGTACGACCGACCGCGGTTTGTAATATGTTTATCAAATGTCAATGAGACCGCAATTTTATACTGAAACTGAGAATCACACAATACATCCGGGAAATATGATGTTTATCTTTGAATTTTGTTAATTAAAATTAATTATTGATTTAATTTTATTTACTCGTTCAATTAATATTCATAAACATAACATTAGCGACAGCGTTGGTGTCTGGCCTTTAGAATATGGCTGTTTATAGGAATGTTGATTTAGATGGTTGGGTCACGTGTCCCAAAAACTATAGGAGTACATTAGCAAAGTAAGTTTGGGCCAGGTCCCTAAGATCGAAAAAGAGGGGCTGACCAGGGGGGACCAGATACAAGAAAAACGTTCTCCACTTCTAAAAATCAGTTCTATTCTCTAAGAAACTTATCATATCATTCACACCGAACTTAATCTATAGTTACAATGTACAGTAAAGGATTCGATAATTTTGTAAAGTATTTACGCATATTCGTACATTTTTATGTATGATTTTCGAACACTCGTCGTTTGTTGGTGCTTAGAGTAACCCCCGTGATGTCGTCAAGAAAGATACGAGAGCCAACGATCTTATAGTAGAGCATGCTGAAGACCTTACAAAGTTACACTAAGCGGGAATGTTGACCCCAGGGCCAGGCGGAATAACAAAAAATGATCAAAGAAAGATTATTATTCCCTTGTATTTTGCATACAAATGTAGATGTAGTAAAATGTGCGGGCAGCCAATGATTTCGCGACCGACCATCTTCACAAATGTTCCTATGGATTTTATATTATAGCTGTTTTATTTGTATTGTCGGCAGCGTCTAGACGCTTTCACTCGTGATTTATTTGGTTTTAATAGATAGAAATATTATATCCGTGAAAGGTTTCCTTCGCTTTCATTCCTTATCATTTACTCGTTTGTTATGTTTTGATTATATGAAGAACAAACAATCCTCTTCCTATTGCCTCTCAATACAATTGAAACAGATAATTTTACCTCAACGTTATTTTAAACAGTATTCAAACTTTACAAATTTTTCACGTGAAACCATCCATAAAATTATTTCTTTATGAAAAGGGCAAAAGTTCATTTTTCACTCACAATTTTGGATTTCAATGAAGAGGTTTTGTTCTCATTATGGGCGTTATTATTCTTTCCTTGGAGATTAACGGCGGACTTATTGGTTCGTACGAAAAAAACGGATAAAATATCTCGTGAAAAACAAAAAAGTTTATTTTTTTGTAGATAGAAAAAAAGGATTCTAAAAATAGAAAGCTAATTAATAATGTTCTCGTACATTATTTTGTTTGTTAGGAATTTATACAAAAGGCACTTCGATACTGAGACATCTGCAGTATTCTACTTTTACTCACGCATTAATAAATATCGCATTTTTGAGCGACCAGTCAAATATATTTTTCAGTAACAAAATTATTTTATGCTTGAAGGTTTTTGTCGGAAATAAGCTATCTGCCAACATATAAAAATAAATAATTAAGTCGTGTATTTTTAAATTTAATGTTCTTAAAATATGATGAAAAAACAAAACTTATCAGCGATAAGTGAGGTAAATAAGTTTAAATTCAGTCCGAGCACGGCGGTAAAAATATTTGCTCTATATAACAAGCTCTTAAAACATTGAGCGAGCATTTAAATAGCAGTTAATTAATTCATCGGGTATCGCGGTAACGAGTAATAAATTTATTTTTTTCCGAGAAGCTTATCTGTGTTCGGGGCGCGGAGCTAGCTCGCGGCAGGTAGCGGAAACGTCTGATCAGCCCAGGCCGGGATAATGCGATAAGAGGATTACTCTATTCCCGGGAACCTCTGTTTGTTTGTCGTCTGTTTATTTTGTTAATTTTGCTATTTATTTTAAGACGATTATTATCGCTATAAGGCACTTAAGCCACTTCGCTTATTTGCCGTTTGAAAATGTTGACGTGTGTGTTTAAGTGGGTGGTGGTATGTTTTATGACTAATGCAAAATATCAGTTAAATCTATTTTCACCTTAGATCTCCCCGGAAACGTTATATACTTTTATTTGTTTCTTTCTTTGATTCTTATTGCAATAATGCTTTAATTAATCCTATATTTTGTACACCTTCGTAACTCTACATTCTCCAGATCTACTAGCGAAGGAAAAGCATTGTCATCGGTCAGCTAGCCGTTTTTATACAGACACTTTCAAATTACTAATTCAATGAACTAGGTACGTCGATAAATGATTTGCTTCTTTGTCGTTTCAAGTTATTGCTGGTCCGGTGGCTCGAAAATGCCGTCTGCGAAACTCTCTGAGCGAACTTTATTCGGCGGATTAGGCTGTATACTAAGACGATCGTCGCGCTGCGCCGGTGTGGCGGTCTAAATAGCGAACTATTTATAGTAAAGTCGTCATCGGTTATAAATAGTAAATCTCTTAGCTGTTTTAATTTAATAATTTATTAGTTAATTCTAGTTTACTATATCGATTGACATCACCTCTCACTTTGGGCTTCATCAGGACGCTCAAAGTCATTCAACGAGCTTTGGATAGGACTATTCTCGGGGTTTCCCTTCTAGATAGTATTGAATTAGGAATGAGGAGGTAGGAGTGGGAGAACTAAAGTAATCGATATAGTCCAGCTTAGTAAGTTGGAGTGACAATGGGTGTGGCACATGGCGCGGAGAACTGATGGCCGATGGGGCCAAAAAGTTCTCAAATGGAGGCTACGTACCGAAAAGCGCAACGTAGGACGTCCACCCACAAAGTGGTCAGATGACCTGGTAAAGGTCGCGGAACGTCGCTGGATACAGGCTGCTTCCAACAGGTCACTATGGAAATCATTGGGAGAGGCCTGTGTTCAGAAGTGGTTTTCCTTTGGCTGATGGATGGATGGATATTGATTTTAATATCTGTTCTAAAAGGTAGCGTTATGTTGGTGTGAGGATGAATGTATAAGTAACATTTAAGACTACGTTTATTGTATAGAATTGAAGGTATATCGCGATGCCGGTCTATGATACAAATATACAATATAGCATACATTATACAATATAGTACAGTTCACTTAGCGAAAAGCAATTTATAAGATTATGGGTTACTGAGCGCACCATTTCATATGATTTGATAAGCATGAATCGACGTTTATTTGGTCTGAACTCATCCATCAGAGCGCGCTACGTCCTTATAATTTTTATCCATACATCAAGCATACATTTGTGTGAAAATTCGAAGGAAGGCGAGTCATTAGGTATAGGATTTTTATATGTAACTTAAATTATTTTCTAAACTGCGTGGGGTTACCTCGCTGCCGAGCGAAGTGAAAGTATGGTTATCAGTGTGACACTATGGTCAGTGGGTGGTGAAATACATCAAGATAAATATGGTGACAGCCTTGCACATAGGAATCAAAATATAATTATTAAATGGATAATATATGCTCTCATGGAGTAATTTTTTAAGTCGGTGGGCGCTCAAGAAATCAGTAGAAAGACAATACATAGTAGATTTTTTTTTCAAAGCTTGTGTAGAATTGGTAGACATTTTGAAATATTTTAGCTGCCTCCATATTACATTCTCGGCTGATTTGCATTCGATTTGAGAATGCTTTATGTAGACTGTCCTAGAAAGTTGTAAATATAAAAAGAAATATCTTCATTAAAATAACTAAGTCCGCTTGTGGTTTCATTTCAGAAACTCCGTTCATAACCCCGTCAAAAATATAGCTCGTAAAATCATATGCAATATTTAAAAATCTCGCTTAAAGCAAAAGTACATCGACCCGTGATGTGATAAATTGTGATGTCGTAAATTCAAACAGTGTACGCTTTAATCAAAGCACATTTAAAAGCCTTAGCACATGTCTCGCAGCCCGGAACCCACGACTGAGCATGCGGACTCACATCGCTATCCTAACGTGTTACGGAATGATTTATTACTCTGTAAATTGGGTTCTACGTTTTGGTGGGCATTCGGGTGAAACAAGTTAAAAAGGTATAAACGTGCATAGCACATGTAGGTACATACTACTGTTCAATGTTCACTATTAATCCGCACGAGGTCACTGGGTTAATAACCGCATTCTGCATGTAGTGCGACGCACAATCATATTGTCATCAACATTTTTATTCAAATACCATAATCGTTGTTTGTACGTTGCTTATGTGTAAATTAAGGCTATAAATTCCTTATAAATAGGTTTTGCGATTCCTATTGTTCATCTTGGTTTCATTATTCACTATATATGTGAAGTTATTTGGTGCAGTCGGTACATTCCTCCGCGTAGCTTACATTTAACATTGCTGGTCTTAATATATTTTTATAGTATGGTATGGTTTTAAATGAGGACTTTAAAAAACAAACTATTTAATAAAGAAAGCTTTGTTTATCCTTGTGTCTCAATTCATTTAGTACAAAGGTTAGTGGAAGAGAGGCAGTGTGCTAGTGGTCGGTGGTGAGGGAACAGCAGTGGCTGCGGTTATCGAGCGGGCGGTCGGGCGCGGGACACGTCACGTCGCGTCGGCTTATGATTGATTGCGAGTAGAGTCGTGAGTTTGTCAGTAGTCGCTAGTCGGCACTCGCTCCCCTTTTTCTTGGCAGGCGGCAGCGCCCGCTGAGAACTACGCTCCCACATCGTGATTATTTGTTCTCATTTGTTAAACATATCGATCCAACGCCCTACAGTATTAATGTAATGTTCAACAATATTACGAGTATTAACTTGCCATTCATTTTTATAATTTTACTTAGAATTAAAACATTCAACAAAACAATTTTCTTTTCGTAATGCATAGGTTGGTGGTGGCTTTCAAAACATGTTCCTATTAAAGTCCTGACGTTGCAAACTACAACCTTGCTCGAATCTTTGTTCGTGAATCAAAATGAATGAAAATCATTGTATTACTCATATTCTATTTAAAATATCGAAGATGCAACCTGATGAAATATGTAATGTGGTAATGGTATGTATTCCAGGAAACGTATAGACGGTGGGCGTGCAGCATGATGGTGCCGCTGTGGGTGGTGGACGGCGCGGAGGAGGGCGGCGAGGAGGAAGGGCGGTCGAGGCGCGCGCCCGCCGAGCACGCGGCGCGCTGGTACGCGCGGCACCTGGAGCGCGTGGGCCACCTGGACCGGCGGCGCGGCGCGGGCGGTGCGGGCGGCGCGGGAGGCGCGGGCGGCGCGCGCTCCGCCGGCGGCGTGGTGGGCCGCTGGGTGCGCGCCGCGGCCGCCGGGCCCGGCCGGCCCCCGCTGCGGCTCAAGCCATGCCTTTCCGTCTGCCAGCTCGTCGAGCAACACTGCCCCTACTTCCTGCCGGCGGATCGCGCGCCCGCCTACCCCACACAGTACGCCGGCGAGCCCACATTCCTATGCCTCGGTATAAATTATTTGTCACATGTATTTCCTCTTCAATTTTGTCCGCAGACGTATAATTCAATCTAAAAATTTATCGATTACTCAACCGAGGAAGGAGAGGTAAAATAAAAAGACTTTATTCATCATTTTTATAACGTTCCATCTGGTTAATCGGCCACCAAGACTACATTGAAAGCGGTCTACAAACGGTAGTTCTTTCTCGGATTTTCTAGCGGAACGCAATATACAATTGATTTCGCCGTTGTATTCCAGATCCAAGAATTCCCGAGACCGGAGAACAGGCGAACAAGTCGAACTACGGCACGCAGGACTGTTGCTACTGGTACTGCGACACGGGGCTGTGCCACAAGTGCGAGCCGGGGCTGAGCGAGGTGCCGCTGCGCGAGCCCGAGCGGTGCGCGCCGGTGGAGGAGCGCGTGTCCACGTGCTCGGTGCCGTACCAGGCGGGTGTGGGGGGCGGTGCGGGGAGGCCGGGGGCGGCGCCCGCGCTGCTGGCGGCCGCGCTGCTGCTGGTGCTGGCTGCGTCGTTACGGACCCACTGGACCGCGTGCGCCTCCGCGCCGCTAGTGAATGTGCGCGACTCGAGGTTATAGTTTTACGTTAACGTGCGACGCGCCGGTGCGTCCCGCGATCGCCGGACCGCGATCGGAACTTCTCTTAGTGCTGTACGAGTACTTATGATAAATTATTTGCGATTACAAGTTCGATGATGAATGCGAGTCGCGGTGTCCGCGCCGCCACCGCACCTCGGCACCCATATAGACTGTAAGTTAACGTTCGTGTCACATCGTGCGGTACACCTGAAACATACAAACACCAAATATTTTCAAACTGAAATTTGTTTTATCTCGTAAGTGCTGTTAGCCGATGTCTCGGCCGTTTCATGATTTTGTGAGTAAACGCGAGCCAAATATCTGTTATATGCATTTAGTTTAAACAAATATAAATTAATATACATTGTGTGCACTGTTTATGTTGATTGTATGACCACACGATTTATAACTGCAACGATTCACACAAAGCTAGCAATGGAAACATTTGAAGATCAATTAATTGTAATGGAATATGAATCAATGTATGAGTACATAGGTGCATACGAAGCGTACTTTGTGTTAGGGATCATGTGGTGGTATTTTTTATACTGGCTACATTATTGTGTAGAGCCAACACGTAAGAAACAGCCAAATGTAAATGTATTGAAGTCATGGCAGCACTATATTTAATTACCTTCAGCCCCTCGCCCCGTTGTTGGGAGAAAGAGAAAGGACTTCACATCTATACGAGGCCGAGTGCAGTCATTACGGGAACAGTAACAGAGGTCTAGTAATTGTTACTATGCTCTTTAATTGAAAGAAAACGCGGTATAGAGTTGAAGTCTTATTCTTGGAATGATATAGACAATAGATAAATGTTGGATTGTTTTTTTAGATGTTTATTTTTGTAATGTTGCATTAACTACGACATTGACGGCCACATTGGATGAGACCAGCGCAGCGCCACATACTACAGCCTTACAAACGACTACATTAAATGTACAAATTTAATTTAACAAATACGTTATATATTTATATCATGTGAAATGTAGTGTCGCGAGACAGGCGACAGTTCCGATAGCGTTCCAAGAATTAAATCGGTTTTGTTTGATAAATCGTTGTACGCGCGTGAAGCAGTACTAGTGAGTATGTTAGTTACGATATGGACTAGTTATGTTGCACGGTGTTTGGTGTAGTGAATCCATGTTTCCGCGTCTGTGTTCTGGCAGTGAATGGTCAATGTAATTGTCAATAATGTGATAAACAAACTCCATCCATCCGTAAGAGAGTGCGTGCGTGCGTGCTCCGAGAGTGCGTCGGGTACCTGCAGTGTGCAGTATGTTGGGTGCATGCGTATGCGCATGCGCATGCGCCGTGTGCGCCGCGTGCGTCGCGTATGTCGCTGCGGCTGGTCCTCATCGGCGCGACCGACGCTCCGTGTGTGCGATGCCTAAGTAGCTGGTCTATAATTATGTAAAAAATTGATTACCATAATATAGGATTAATAAAAGTAGTTGTTGTTTTATAAGAAATAAAATATGACTAAAGCATATAATGAGAGTTATATGCATATATCCGTCTTATGAATTATCATTCAATGTAAAGCAGATATAATGTGGTTGAAAATGATTTTATATGAATTGATTTTTAATATATATATGTAATTGTATATGTACAACGTGTCGCGTATTGGTGATAAGCTGATGAAGTGATGACTAACACGACGCAGCCTCGAACATGAATGTAGACCTTCTCGATGTACTTATAGGTAAACATTGTACGTGTTTGTTCTATTGTTTTTACAAAGTTTTAAATTATAGAAGTTGAGCATTATGTGATCGAAACAAATGTAAAGGTTATTAAGACTTTATTGAATGGACATTTGTTGAGAATATTGTCCTCCATCGGGGATGTAGTTGTTGTATTCGAAATATAAATGATAATAATATTAAGTAAGTTATTTTTTACGTTTTTATGGTGTACATATATGTATGTCAGAAACGATTTGTTGTTTCCAATCCCGTACTTAGCAAAACGTCACTGAAGGTGCTAAAGGTCTATTATCGCTTCTTAGGAGTTTGTTTGTAACCGGTTACCGAAACTGCCTGTTTGTCTCGCGCATGCGTGTAGGTGCGGCATGCAGGCGCAGTCCGACGTCGTGACGAGCTCGGTGTGGCTTGTCTTCTCCCCGAGAGTCGACCCTCGTCATACCAAAAGTATTGAAGGAGCAAGGTTCACTTCCGCGACATACGCACGCCGCCGGACGGAGCCGCCGCGGATCGTCTGTTGTTAATGTTTCAGTCGAGTATCTTGTTGGCTCGCGATCTCTAGTGCCTTCACTTCTCCAAGTGAACGCCTAATACCCCACATAGAAGCACTTATTGTAAACTCATTTTTAAAACCAAATACGGTATCTCTTTTATTACTTCCAAATTCGAAAACAGTGTATAATTAAAATATCACAAAAAAAATATTTAAAAAAACATATAGATAGTCTCTTGAAGAGAGCGTAACGTAGGCATTAGGAATCCATAACTTATTAAAAGAGATCGATTACAATTATAAGGAATAATAAGAAATAATACTTGAAAAAAAAGATAAAACTCATGGATAAACTTAAAGGTTTTTAGAAAATACAGTCGTTTCATTATTTTGTTTATTACGGAATTTTTAAACATTTAGGTACACTAAATACATTGGTAATGTTATAAGAGAGGCAACAGTCGCAGAGAGAATATGCAGTATACACGTCACGTTACACACAAGTACACTATTGTCCGCGCCCCGCGCCGCTGCAAAGCGCCTCACTGCCAGTGGCGACAATGCATTATTCTTGTATCGATGTAAAAACTATTATCGAGTTGTCTAAATTTAGTAATAGTGAATGAATTACTAGAACATAATTAATTGGAACAATTTTGAGCACTCGTTAAAACTTACACATTGACCATGCATCACTTCTATGTGTGTGTCATCACTCTACACTCTTGATATTTTCACATCGTTCACTATTCTGTACTAGAGTAGGTAGTAAAAGACCAAAATACGAGAGTTCCGACGTTTGTTTCATATGGTGCGTTAACTCATTCAAAAGTAGTCCAAATTTAACCGTCACACTTGTGAGCCAGTGCCTACGTTTGTTAAAAACGCCATGCATAAGTTACACATTTCCATGGTGCATTTTGTTCGATCGAGACGAAGTAAAGGTTTCACTTCTTGTTTTGTTCCAGTGAAGTTTCCGTTGTAGACACAAAGTTAGCAATAATAATTAGGAGTTAACTAATAATCATGTAGAGTTGACAAGTTATCCATGAGTGGTTCGAGCTGACAGTGAGCAGTGAGCAGAGAGCAGTGTGACGAGCGCGGCTGCGAGCCTCGCGAGTGGCGCGTATGTGTGTGCGTGCGCGTGGAGGCTGGCCGAGCCGCGCCCGAGCCGTGCGCCCACGCTGCATACAACAGTGCCCTTCTCTCTAGGTTTAGTCATTGGGTGTATTTAAATGTTTCGTTATACGTTTGGTGATAGTGTGTACATTATGTTTTTGAATAATATACGTATGTTTTGATGTACATAAATAATGTGTAAATGTTTAACGCACAAATAATATGAATCAAGATTGCTGAATATGTAAAGCCAGTGTACGGCAAATTATGTACCTACTTAGCTGTAAAGTGTAACTGGTCGGTTATCGATTAGGACTATGAACGTAGATATTTTCGATCTCCGTCGGTCGCTGAATCCATCTTTGTTCACTTGTCATATCGTAAGTCGTCCGTAAGGTTTCGTTCTGTTCCGTTTATTTCTTCACGAGTCAGTGCACTGCGCACAAGCCGCTCACGTTCCGTTTGTTTGTCACATTGTACAATGCCACATGGTAGTAGATTAGCTGCGTCGATTTCAGTTGTTCCCGCATCGCCCCTCACGTCAGAGCAGTAAGCTGACTGTCACACACGCGCACAAAACGAAAAGGAAATCGCTTTCGGGGTCGTCCACAAATAGTCGAATATTTACATTAAATATCATTAAATAGTATGTACAAATGTAAGCAAAACACCAAAATTTAGCCTTCGACATAGTTCCAATATATACATACATATATTATAAATAATTTGGTATAGTTAAAGCAATTAAATGAAATATTATACAGTTCGTACGCATGTGGAGTTTACGTCGCGAGGCGATTCTGTTACGAGTACACCATGCAGCACTCAGCAGCATGTGTCGAGCCTGAACATTATGTACGTTATGTGTTTTACACGATGCAAATATTTATCTCGGTGGAATCATTTCATATATTAATTAATGGAAATAATGATTCATCTTTATTTGTATTAATTGTTGCCGTCTACTTAATAGTTTGATTGTGGTATATAAAGTTAACGTATCGACATTTAAAATGAGAGAGACTTTTATACGAAAATTTCTAAAATGCTGCCTCGTGACAAATATTTGAAGGCCATACAAATGTTTGTACCGAGACGAAAAAAATTACGACTCGTGGCACCAGCACTCCTTATATCTGTACTTGAGCTTACTGAATTCGTTTGTGCTTTTGTTAGTCACCCGATTTCGCATCAATTACTCTTGTTGTAGTCTGCCTCTCACTCTTCAGGAATACCGCTTCTTTTAATTAAGTTACCAACACAGAGTAAGCGATATCGGGTGATATATTTTAATTGTATTTAGTTGTTTTGAGGAAGTCATGTTGATTATTGGAGAGCCACGCCAAGTGTCGAGTGACGGTGAACGAGTGAAAAAGAATATATTTAGGGGCGATCTGTGATCGATACACTCAGGGTGTTATACCACAATCAGATATGTGAAACAACGAATATGAAACATGAACGCCGTTTTACTCATTTACTGTTTGCCATTTATTTTAGCTCAAAAACTCCAACGAATATGTGGACTACAATTTTGAATTATATTAAATTGTAGCGACCGCAATTGAAGTATGTTGAAGTATGAATTAAATTTGCATTTATTATAGAGTTTACCGTGAGGCAAGTCGCATTCGGTTCTCGCCGTCTCGTTGAAGTAAATGTACATTCATACAATAGTACTTATGGCCTTGTATGTTACGGATACGTAGTGGAGAGATGTTAGTATTGTACTAATTTGTATGTATTGAGTCATATTAGAGTTGAAATGTGTTGTACTAGTTTGTAATTTTATATTAAACCATTGTAAGCCATTTTTACAGTCCGAGTTTCTGAAACCCCGAAAGATTCTCCTTTCATTACACCTATACGAATAGGTACAATTCAATTTATTGTTTGAAGAAACGAGTCGATACGTCAGATATTTTGAAAATCAAAATGCATAATAATGGTGTCGGCGTTTCTTGTTTAATACAATTATAAGATTGTTCAGTTTAATGTAACATACGTGACTAAATATAAAGCACACAATGATGGCCTTATTTCTTATGATAAAATAGTATACTCATTTGACGAAGGCGAAGTAGTAACGTACCTAGGAGTAGAGAAACACAAACCAGACACTCGGTAAGTTCTCAAAATATCTGAATCTATCCACTTATTTCTCGATCGAAATGTTTGTTGTCTTAAATTAGTATAAATGCGATGTATGTAAATTAGTGTTATTTCCATTGGAATTAAGTTCATGTTTTGTGTTGGTACGGTAAGAGTGCGTCGGTTGGTCCGGGCGCTGGCGGCTCGGCGCGCGCGGCCCTGTGCGGCGGCGCGGCGATCTGTATTGCCTCTAGTCTGTACTCTGTACTGTGTACTCTCTGTATCCACCGCCACACGTTCTTCCACGACGCGCGCGCCGAGTGGCGAGCGCGGTTGTTAGTCCGACAATACTGTCACGTACGTTTTTATACACTTCGAAGTACTGTATGTGTGAATGGCGCATAAGAGTTCGTAATGATGACTCCGTGATGACGTCGCATCGCTCCATTATTCCTAATGAGTTCTAGATCATATAAATATATGTATGACGAAGGAAATTTTCGAAGCACCGTCTGATATTATGTTTACTGATTCAGTAAATTGTAAGTGTTAAGTGTTGCGTATTTGAAAAAAAATATATCAAAAGAAACGATGGATCTGTCCACAGGACCGCTTCAACATAATTTTAATCTTTATAAATAATAACGTAAAATTGCCTATTTGATAGTGAGAGACGTAGCGTAGCATAAAGTCTTATCTGATAAATTATTGAAGTAAGCACACCTCGGCGATCGCGGCGCGGCGTTCGGTCGCGGCTCGCGGCACCGACGATCACTGCCACAGCGCGAGTGCAATATATTGATATGATCTAGGATGTGTCGTAGGTGTTTCTCGAGTAGTGATCGTGTAATAAGTCTTATGTTACGCCTTCTAAATGATTATTCAATCCGTTAGTTTGTGGCGTAGGCTGGCGGGGTGGGCGGGCGCGAGTGGGACGACGCTACGGCGCCCTGCGCGTAGAGCGGCGTAGCGTCCGTGTAGCGAGCGCGTAGCCGCAGCGCGCACTAGTGCCCGCGCTCCCCGCTCTCCCCGGCCGCCTCTCACTTGGCCAGTTCGCCATGCGCCACACGTAGACTTCGTTCGTCACTCGAAGTAAAATTAATCACGTTCGAATAATCGTAGACAGATTTTAAAATTTAATATTATTTGCATTTTCCTAAGAGTTAGAACGATTGAGACAGTAGGTCGCACGACCGTGTTATGATGAATTGTGAAAATGTTTATTAAAAAAATGCGTTTATGAAAATGAAATAAAAACGAAAAATATTGTCATATAAACTTGTAATTACTAACTTAAGAAAAATTATTGGAGACAAAGAAAACGTTAAATAAACCGATTAAAAATACAAACGTGAGTATCATTTGTACATCCCCAGCATCCGAGGCGCCAGTCCACTCCGGGAATCTTCGTAGTGCAGGAAATGAAACACGAGCTTTGCTATTACTTTAAATATTTTAATATAAAAAATCATCGCTTACGTCAATATCACACTCGGTCTTACATCATCTATTTATATTAAAGTATAAAAACTATGACTTTTCATTAAATTATATCGTTCTCGCGAATGTATAAAATGCGCACTCGTCATCACAGCAGCGCGTTCGCTATACACAATATATCGAACGCGGTCACACACACGATCACAGCGACACAGGGAGCACAGTCTGCGCAAACACACGGCGGAGGGCGCTAGGCGCGCGCGAGCCACGCCGCGAGCCACGACGCGAGCACCAGCGCGAGCAGCGAGCCGCGCGCCGCACCCGCCCCGCTGCCCCCGCCGCCACCCTCGCTCCCGTACTCAGGCCCATCTGCCGACACAAAACTACTCCTTATGCGAACACGGTGACGGGTGAGCACAGCGTGCGGTGCACTCGTGAATATCGTGCCTTAAAACTAATCACGCTACTTAACTAGTGCTCTATGAATTGGTAATACAAAGTTATTACAAAAATGAACATCAATGGACCCGTTAAAATAAACATCAAAGCGGCAACATAATTAGTGCAAAATGGAGTTCACGGGAAAAACATAATGAAACAAAAGAAACCTACAGATGCGGGTGATCGGTGTCGCGGCGGAGGAGTCGAGCCCTCCTTAATATACGAAGCGGCCGAGAGCCACATGCGAACGACATACTACACACTGGCTCCGTCCGACTGAACGTTGACAACTGAAACATTAACTTGCCTTTACACAGTATTCTCAAGTCACCGTAACCGAGACCCGGGGGTGCAATACTATCACTAACTACACACTCTACTCAAAATTAACAATATACTTTAACTACGTTTACTGTGTTTAATCATGCAGTACGGTATTAGACTAGCTTACAGTCTATGTTAAAATAAATAAATAAATTCAATAATACAAATTACACTTTACGTTATAAATTAAAATTTATTTTATCATGCTACACGCGGTTAGTTACGTTACAGCAACACTACTGGTACGGTTCGCTACTTGCCCGGCTACTTATAAAACATCATGCAGAAATATTGAAGTTGTAAAATCTCTGCAGTATAAGATGGAGTGTTTGTGCTCCAAACAAAACGTGTTTGTGTCACTCGAAACGAAAACAAAGAGCTTACGTTTGAAACCGCTGTCAATGGAGCTTTGTTTGTGAATGTGGGACAAGTTAAATATTCAACACTATTACTTTTATTTTATTCTTCACGGCACCTACAACCGAATAATTATTTTAATAATACTCCATCGTTTTTGTTGTTAAAAGCGTTATTCATATTAACTATTCTTATCAATCTGAATTATATTCTATTTTCTTTCTATGTACTGTTTATTTATTAGTTTAAAATAAGAATAGCAAACTAAACTCGATCTATTTTCTGATTTTTAGATTTATTTAAAATTATTAATTTTACCTATTTGGATTAGAATTATATTTAAATTTTAGTCCGCATATACAAACACCAAAATACGTATTTACACTAAAAGTATGATTGAACTAAAATCATGAAAAAATCAACCAAAAATATATGAATGTTAGTAAATAAATGCATACTTGAAAACCAAAGCGTCGTGTTAAATAGCGCATACCAATTACATCTAAAAGCGAGTCATTCATCCCAGAAGCGATATATACCTGGAACCACGCAAGCATTGCTCTACAACACTAAATACTAATGACCTTATTCATATAAATTTTAAAATCTATTTTAGTTCTCGAATGTTTTGTCCCTTTCGAACGTGTTTTAAATTCAGTTTGAAAGACAAAGATCAAACATTCGATAACTAAAACAGTTTTTAAATCTATAGATCAGGCCGTAAGTCTAAAGATAAACGTCCACCAAGCATGCAAACGTGATATGAAAGAGAACGTACAGGCCGCGCGTGAAAAGCTCGCCGGTACTAAAATCACCGCTTATCCTTCATAATCTCACTGGTATTCTTATATCTCTATAACTAATTGAGTCTTTGTTCTTTATGCAA
Organism: Hyles lineata; assembly: GCA_030180105.1. Lineage (NCBI taxonomy): Eukaryota > Metazoa > Arthropoda > Insecta > Lepidoptera > Sphingidae > Hyles > Hyles lineata. Next base: position 9,861,042 of record JARJEE010000017.1, on the reverse strand, counting down.
TGTTCTATGTACAATGTTCAGGAACACTCCAACGAGGTTATTTCCTGAACCAGAAGAATGATCTGGGAGCGGTTGATTTTACACCTAGAAAAAAACACACACACACATCGAAACGTGAACATTTTCCCACACACCGACACTTTGCCATAGACATCTCCGCTGACGACAGACAACTCAACTGTGCCACGCAACTTTAATCAACACTTGTGCTCGTGTTTGTGGTTTAAAAATAATAATATTTAGAAATTTTGGTTTGATTTTTTATTAGTTTAATCTTAATAGTTACGGGAGCTATAAATATAATCTAATTTAAAATTAGGAGTTTTAATGTAGTTGGGTATAAAAAGGATAACGCTCAAACCAAAACCTCTTTGTATGTGCTTCAAAAGTATCTATAGCCTGTTTGTGCCGGTGCGAATCATTGCATTGCTGTGTGGTGATTATTAAAAATAATTATTTCTATTTGTGTGTATTATTTAAATTGGTAATAAAAATCTAGCATGGCTATAAATCAACGTGTTTAATGCCATGATAGTTTTTATCACTGCAGGTCGAGGCACCCGAAGCCGCGTTGTCGAGGGACCTTCCACCGTCTGCCACTGCGATAATGAAGCCACACCGCACATAGCTCTCAGAGAGCAGTAGCATGCTATTAGCAGCTTAGTTAATATAGCAATATAGCTATTTCTGTTAGTATAAACGCAATATGTTAAATCGATGCTACGTTGTTAGGGGTTAGTAAATGAAATTGTAAAAATTATTATTTTACATTAGTAACTGAAAGTAAAGATGTCTATGTCAGTATGATTACACAGTACACGGTTATAAATAAACAAACAAGAAATTGTAACAAACAATAGAAATTTAAACAACGTAAGAAGTTGAAACAAACATAAGAGAGTACAAAACATTACATTATACATTAAAAAGTCACTAAATTGAATTAAAAGATAGATTGTAAGAGACATAACAAAGAGATTCAAACTACTATTACAGACACAGAGACACAAGAGCAAACATTCAACAGTGGGACGACGGTTTATATCCCTTAGATGTGTTGTGTTGGAGGTGTATCGTGTCCTGATAATGATTCTGTAACTGATTTTAAAATTATATTTCTAACAGCAAAATGAATTGCTAATTATATAAAAAACAACGATATTCAAATATATCAGTTACGTGAAGTTGTTTTTGTACCCAATGTAGATCTGGACATAATTTGTATTGTTATAGCAGGGACTCCTGTATAAGAAATGTTCATGGCAGCGCCTGCCCCATTGGAAACAAATGGTACGCTGTCAATTTTGTATATTCTTTTCAATTACATTAATAGAACAAGGTTCCTTTGAAACAACTGAATGTTTCAAGTGCTCATTTGTACGGTTCAGTTAAAAGAGGGTATTTTATCAAGTGTGTAGAGTATGTGTGAGTCCAAGTGACAACGTACAATGCTTAATAATCAAAATCGATAACCAGTAACCACTATTGCATAACCAATTTGTGGTAAAATTTTGTACATTAATTTTAATTGCATTTATTAGGTACATTACTTTTAATAAATTAAATTATGTATCAACAATTTTAAAGTGGTAAGTCTACGACGAAACGCACGAATGAAAACCGCAAATCGATTTGCGATTAAACTCTTACTCTTTTTATTTTATTACAGAATAGTCGGTTTAAATTACACAACTTAAAACTTTGCCAATTTAATGATTTTCACTGTACACAATATGTATGACGTTTCATTGCAGTGGAGACTAATTTAGTTCCCTAACTTAACCAAAGCTTATTCGTTGTCACGTGAATGTATGTATCGTATGCATGGCCGAGCATTTTTAATTTATTTGTTGTTTTCCAATCAAATATACTTATAATTTCACTGTTATCGTTGATAAAGACTTCAGATACAATAACTCAAAATATTTTTGACTCAAAAAAACTAGTCCGAAAATTAACGTCACCAAAATTTGCTCGGACGGCCATGCGTATGTGTATATGTGCGCGGACTGCGGGTGCCCATACCTGCGTCGAAGGTGATGTCTCCGACGTCGTCGTCGAGGGGGGGTTCCTCTGGTTGCTCGGAGAGTTGGGAGGGGCGGGAGGAGTCGGAGAGGCGCGCGTTACCTCCCACCGTGCCGCGCGGCGCGCTGCTGCACCCGAGCCACCAGAACGCCGTCGATCGAGGGAATTGAGGGTTGTCTGAGTCCACCTGGATTGGGATAATACGTTTTCTATCAATATCATGGAACCATATATAAAACCTCATTTTTTCGTATATCTAGGTTTTGAAATATTGCCTTTTGAGCAAAAACCAGGACACGAAAATAGTGTTATTTATCACTACATAAATAAGCTTCTATATTATCCATATTTTGCATCCTTTTTATACTACTTTCTTAGAGCCATTCTGTGAGTTATTGTCTGGTGGAGTACTATTGTTGGTTTTGACTCTGCTTGCATCATGCCTTTAGTAATTCTACTTCAACATTTATATTACAAACAACATAAAATATCTTACACTGAATGTCCTGTCATTAAACCGCCAGTAGGAGCCTCCTTTAAAGAAGTAAGTGTATCCGTTCGTGTATTGTAAAGCAGCGTCGATGTTATCTGGTATTCCGTCCCAGTTGGAGAGTGGTTTAGGGTAGGTGGCCTTCACGGGCGGTCGCTGCGACGGGTCGAAGCGCCAGAACTTGGAGCCCTTGTAGAAGTAGATCTTGCCGTTTCCGGACCATACTAGAGCCGCGTCAATGTTGTCTGGGATGCCGGTGAAACCTGAGATCATAATTGTGATGATTCAGTTTTGCTGTTATATGGTGAAATACAGGTTATGGGATATTTGAGCGTTGAGGGTGCCAGAGATCATAAGATATGAGGACTGCCAAAAAGCCATCTTCATGTGTTTTTTCTTTTTTCGATCAGAATATTATTGTGACATGTAGAAAGATTGAAACAGTATAAAGCTGCTTAACTTTGCATGTATGTAGTAGCGTATACCGTCATACTGCACGAGTTAGTGTTAATCAGTTTGTCTACCGCCCTTGAACTTTTTTAACTTTGCAAAATGAAATTGACGCGTATTGTAATTTATTCATAGTGTGAATATTGGAGGTCACTTTCTGAAATTAACGTTTAAAGACATCCAAGGTTAACTAACCTGGGTCGGATTAAATGGCATTTACTCTCATTGTACAACGAATAATAAATTACTCTGTGACATAGATCATAAGTTCATAACATAGTTGACCTTAACATTTGTCATAAAAATTTGTTCGTTTTGATTGATGTTTATGTATTCACAAAATACCATATTAAGTACAACGAACGATAATTTTATGAAGTTTTCAAAATGAAAATCTTGCTAATATATTCAATTACAGCGCTTATTAGTCTTAATCTAAAATCTAAACTGATCGTCATTGCTCCCTCTCTGACTAATTCTGTTCTATGACTAACATTAGCTTTACCGTTTATGCTAAGCTTCGGTGAATCATAATCATCAACATCACCATTATTAAAATCAGCGATGCGAATACACATCCTCTAATTTCATATTCACCTCAGTGAATTGGCCTTAATCTGTGCCTTCTGGTCTTCCAATTAATTTACCTTCACTGATTTCCTTAGGGTAGTCTCCGTCCATCTTCTGTCCGTTGTAACGCCAGTACTTGGAGCCCTTGAAGAAGTAGGTCTTGCCGTTCTTGTAGGTGAAGGCGGCGTCGATGTTGCCGGGCAGGTTGGGCCACGCGCGCGAGATTAGGCGCGGGTATCCAGCCGCCACGCCGTCTTCAGTTAATCGCCAGTAGTGCTCGCCTGGAGGAACAAAAACAGATTGTATTATGTATGATATCTTTCTAGGTTTTTAGAGCCGGTAAGGTAATGTGACTGTAATATATGGTAAGTACAATGATGTCTAGATACATTATCAATGGATAAGAGAGGACTATTTCTATCTGATTACCAATTAGTCAAGCAGGTAAGTCGGAAGTAACCATGTGAAATGGGATATTAAAATCCCGTGTATCTTCAGGTAGGTTTAAACGGGTCTTTTGCAATTTCTTGGGTTAATGGACATTTAAGCTAAGGTAATGCTATGCTATGGCCTAACCACTCTATATCCTACTCTCGATTGTAAAGGAGGCTCGTGCCTTTCAGAGGAAAGTATATGGGCTGATACAGATACAGATAATGCTATTAAATAATGAATTAAAATTTCTTAACGTAGTAAACCCAATAGTATATGTAGTAAATACCCTTGAATACGAAGGTGGCGCCGTCAGCGGAGTTGAAGATGGTGTCGATGCGCGGGTCGGCGCAGAGCGCGGGGTCCTCGGCGGAGGGCGGCGGCGTGGTGGCGCGCGGCGCGGACGCCGACGGCCCGGGGATTGCGCCACCTATGTCCGTCTGGGTCTTGTGGCCGTATAGAGCCTACACAAATACACGCAATGGGTCAATAGTGGTATGGTATTGTATGTTATGGTTCTATGGTATGCAACCATAGAAGTTTCTGTAGAACTCTATGTGTCGGTTTCTGCAAGATATTTTTCTTTCGTTCTACTTTTAATACATGAATACAGGAAATCTTGCAAATACCAAAATAAAGATGATATGACATTGTTGTTGACACAAAGATTTGTATGGTATATGACCGTCAGTATACAAAAATATCGTTGGTATGTCAACTCCACTAAGCCGCAATAGACCAGTGTGCTAGATAAAGGCTATAGCCCTCTCAAAATAACATTCGATTGTAGAGTCTCTTGTTCAGCTGGGGCTACCTGTGGTTCAAGTAAGAGAAAGAGAGACTGAAAGAAAGAGAGAGAGAGAGAAAGAAAGCTAGTAGTGTGTCACCTGTATGCCGAGGATGTCGTCCTGGTCGAGTTGGAAGGCAGGGTCAAAGCCGCGGTAGAAGGGCGCCATGAGGGCCGAGCGCACGTCGCTGTGCGACAGACCCAACGAGTGACCGAACTCGTGAGCCGCCACCTGCAAGTGTGCAACAAGCACTTGTATTAATAGTACTCACGAATATTATAGTACTAACAAAGCCTATAGCTAAAATTTAGTCTCGTATAGAAAAGAAAATAATTTTAAATTTATTGTTGAAATAAGTTAAATTAGAAAACTAAGAATATTCAACGTATATAAAATTGCCAAGAATTGACTGTAGAAGGTAGTCTGTCTAATATCAATTAATAAATCTTTAATCAAAATAGGATGAATGGCTTGGGGTGTACCCAAGCTACAAGAAACCACATATAAATACATATAGGTATTGGTAGAATCATCATTTATTTGCTGCATACGAGCAATGACGTATGCGATGATGTATGATGACAATAGTTGATAGTTTGCTTGTTATTTAATTGTTACCTGGAAGAGATTAGTTCCGCGCCGCGAGCTGATAGACCACATTTCAGCGTCGTCGAAGTGCGCGTCGCCACCGTACACCTGCACACCGATATACAATACAATACATTAATAAATACAACCAACCTGACTCCATACTCGATCGATAATATCGAGTCCGAAAGAAACCGAGTCTCGATAAGATCGACACTTGTGTCGTGGGTATCAAAAACTCCCAGACAAATACACTTTATCTTGCTGCGGGATCGAACCTGCGGCCTCACGTCTCACGAACCACAGAGGCTCAGACATTGTACGTAGTATTGCAACAAATGCTATAATGTATGCACAACAATCGTGTATGATTATTGTATTACACACTCGACTTTCACCGCGCAACTGGGAACAATGTGTCGCATCCGATGTGAATTATTTAAATAAAAATACAAAGCGTTTACTAAAAATATAATGGTTCATGTAACTACTCAATAGAGTTATAAAGGTAACCTTCGTAACTAATTTTTGTGAACTAGTTCACCGTATATATTATTTCTCAATTTTAGAACGTGTAATAAATAAGTAAATGCTGAAATCACAAAGAGGCTTTGTGGCAACAAATAGTGAAATACTTTCCAGAGCTTCTAATTACAGATTTAAAAAAATTGATGATTAAAATAAAACTACTAAGGTATGTATCAGGATAGCGAACGCAGTGGATTGCCAAGCAATGTTATGTAATGCATGGTGTTGTTTGGTTTTGCTTCAGTAAAGTTATGTGGCTTACCTTCAGGCGAATGGTGCGTCTCGCCATTCAGTGCAATAAAAAATAGCAAAAGGTATAATTACCGGGAAGTAAGCGTGGGCGAGGGTGCCACCGGGTCCGTCGAAAGGATCGCCGTCTCCGTGCTCTCCCTTCTCAAACCTGAAGCAAAGACATCATATCACACTCCTTCTAACGTATCCAGCCTCTATAAGGCGGAACAATGGTGTAGAAACATTTTGCTCATAACAAGAAAACCATTTCATGAGGGCAGATTTTCCGTGAAATATCCAAATCAAGTTAAGTTAATAATTCGTTTTTAAATTATGGGCATGGTAATTGAAACCACTATTTTACAGTATACAACCTACTCTCTAATAGGGCGTGAAACATTACAGGCAGTAAAAGTGAAATATTTTATGCACGCATAACTATACTGGCTATAATATTTTGGCATTTGTTCACATTAACTTAACAGTTGAGAGATTAGATCGCAAGGTCGTCATAGCAACAAAGTGCACAATCGAACACACAGCATCAGTCGGCGACGCGAGTAATAAATGACTAAACTGAATGACAGCAGCGTTTAGTTACGCAACATGCGGATTGCTACAAAAACCCTAACATTACTCACATAAATTGTTATTTACACAACATGCCATGGCGGTTCCAGTTTTTTCTCCATATAATGTGCTATTTAAAAACGTCCTTTTATATATTGCGACGATATTAACAGTGATACTAGTAGTTACTTACAATTTTTTATTTCAATATAACTTTTTTATTAGGTTTAATGTACTTATCAATTTTATGAAGCGACATAGTCGTGTTTGAGTAAGCTCCTTAAAAAAGAAGAAAAAATATTTTTTCTTGGTTAACGATCCTCTTTTGTCTGACAAATATTTGATATTGGCAGTATTTGCACCAAGACAGTGTAATTAATTTATCGCAATGTTGTGGAAGATTTCCAGCATGTTCTGTATACTTGCCTGATCTCGATGTGGACTTGTCCGCTCCTCTTCTGTGTGAAGGTGAGGTCGGTGTAGTCGGACCACACGTTGAAGGCCTTGGCGAGCTCGGCGTCCACCTCGGCGTGGTTCAGTCTTGAGGGGTATTTGGAAATCTTGTACGTCAGGTTCTTTACGCGCCATCTTGAACCTGTGAATGGAAAATATGGTTGAAATGACATAACCGCTGCGGGTTATTCTATTGGCAACCCCGGAAGAATGTAGGCAATGTCGCGGCTTTTTACCTTTTTTTAAAATTATTTTCCTGCATACATTCACCTATCTCAAGAATGTGGATAGTTTTTAATAAAGAATTGCTCATTTTGTAATTTATAATTGCCCATTTCAATACTGATTAGCTTTCTAAGATGATGGAACACGTGACTTACCTTGCAGTGCGTAGCGTTTGGCGCGACTTTCTCCGAAACCAACTTTGTCCTTTACACCGCACCTCGGCAACGACATAGCTTCCGTCGTTTCCTTGTCCAATTCACCTAGGGAAAGGAAATACGGAAATTAACACAAATAAATTAGCACACATATTTTCCTCAACCGTCAACACAAACGTTCGTTCGTTATTCATCATTATTTACCTATTGTGGTTCAATTTAATGACCATAGTCACTCCACGTTGTGACTTATTGAATAATTTAGCTAAACCAAGTGTACTAAGTTCAAATGGAATAATACCTGATTTGTTATTCAATTGTTTTAATAATAAAAAACATCATTCAGATTCAAGCAACAAGACGTGAACTTTTTGTATGAATTGATGACTAGGAAGTAATTACACAATCACGTCGACCAAAACCGCACGCGGAAAACGTTGAATAAACAGGAACAACGGTCCTAGCGACCGCCGCCGCCCCGCCCCGCGCCACCCCGCACCGCACACCAGATCAACGACCATTCGGAATTTTGATACATTTGCCCTATTACAATACCACCTGAGTTGGGCTATAACCTATGTCGTGATAAAGCATAACTCATCTAGTATCAAGGTTGCTCAGAAATATGTGCGATATGAACTCGGCTTTATTCTCCGAACGTAATTACAGTCTGCAACAGTTGCAATTTTTTTTCTGGAAGTTTCCACTGCTAGCTTCTACTTCAACAAAGCTTTATTAGTATGCAACAGTAATAATTATTTAAGAATTAAATAAATTGAGGTCATGCGCTCATTAATTTGTCTTCAAATTGCAAATCAAATATAAAAATAAACGATAATTGAAGTATACAGAATTAGAAGGGAGGATTTACGCAGCGCACGAGCACAAAACAATGTTGATCTGCTTAAAACGTGCAGACATTTAGTACGTGTGTAATGGCATCATTAAGGTTCTAATCAAGTCATATGTTTGTACCGAACTGCTAACCCAACTCGTGCAGTGACCGATAATGAATAATGTATGTGTGTGTCGCGGCTGCGTTATTTGCTTACATAATAATACTACCTTCAGTCATATTCAAGACCAATAAACTACTTCTTGTGTCAAGGCACGTAACGCACGGTTCAACTGCTACCATATAATTCTACGGTGTTGTGAATAAATGCTTAGGTTAGACATGTGGCATGTGTTGTCCACCGCGACTTATAATAACCAACGCTTCGAGGTTACTGAATTACAGAGCATAACAGTGTGAACGGACAATGCACAGGGTCCACGGTTGAAATCATGTTTAAATTGATTTATATCTCTGTTTTTACCTATTTAACATCTAAATACAGATTTTTATATACTAACAATATCTAGATATCAGTAATTAGTACCCTGACTGGTTTGATATACAAGGTACAGTCATGCTCCCATCATCCTCTACATCATAATTGAAATCAATAATTGGTGAATATAACATAGGACAGCCTCCGTGGCGTGGGCGGTTAGACGCCGCTTGTGAAACGAGAAGCTGCGGGTTCGATCCCCGCATGGAGAGAAATGTTTTGCGGCCTACAAATATTTCTTTCGAGTCTGAGTGTTTGTGAGACCGAAAAGTCTCTCCTAGTTCCTGATACACACAACACAAGATTAGATTTTAGTGTGGGGCCAGGATTGACTGTTAGTTGTATTTATTTATTTATTTATAACGTCTCCTTTTATAGCAATATGAATCCATTTTATTAAAAAGCTACTATTTATAAATGATTGGATCAAAAATTTATAGACATAGTAGGTCTATAAATTTGTGAGCCAATAATGGTTTTAGGTATCGTTTTTTTATTGACCCCACAGATGATTACTATGGCGCTTCTATCGACGGAACAAGGCCGAGCAGGCCCGGATGCTTATAACATTTTTAATTACGTCAACTCATTATCCAAGAAATGCACGGTCATACTATCCGAGTCATAAGGCATTTTTCTTATGCGGAATGACTGCGTAAGCGATTGAATAAGTAATAGATGCGATTTTATCTGAGGTTGGAGAACTTGACTTATGCCGCTCTGTATAACCATTGATGTAATCGAGGCTTTGCTGCAGGCCTCACTTATTGCAATTGCTATTGACTTTGTGGAAATTGATTTAGAATTTCCTGTGTTATGACATCAATATTTACTGCCTGATGCATTGGGACGATAAAAATATACCTAGCTGCAGCTTTAATTATTTTATTTCACTCAAGATTTATCTATATTTTTATAGTTTAAAAATCACAAACTCCCAAAGGTGTATGAAAATAAAATTTATGGTAAAAAGTCGTCTGTATTTAAGTATGACAAAGAGGAAGTTGTTAAATATAAATTACACCACAAATACAGGTCGCGTCAATGTGATACTGATTTGAAGCCGAAAGGCAACCCATAACAAAAGTAAACACCGACACAGGAAACCGAATGACTCAAACTTTCACCAACGTAATCGAATCTCAGTTTGCCAAACTGCTTACGATATTTCAAACTGGTTTGGGCAAAAAAAAATATCAAATTTACTTTTATTTCTTATGAAAAAAATATAGAAACGTTCGGTACTAGTGTTCTACTGTATTAAGTTTTCTTCAGTATTAAATTATTATAAAGCAGGTTTACATTCTGCATACCTGTTGCGTTAAGTCCAGCGAAGCTCTGAAATTCTGCAATGGCACGTCGCCACGAGCTCTCGTCCATAATGTGTCCGCTGGATGGATTTCGTACTGAAGGACTTAAGTAGCCGTACTGTGCAAGGTACATCTGTAACAAAAAAACACGTAATTAACACTCAGTCATTTCTGTGAAATCATTGTTGGGGTATACCTAGTATCTTCATTTGTAATCGTTTTGATAATCAACCACGTAAATTCCACTTCAACCGATTCTAACTACAATATTGACGTGACAACGTCTTAAATTAGGTTGCGGCTGGGAGTCACTTATGAAAAAGTGTAACGCCCGGTAACGTTACGATGAGTCACCGAACGAGAGAGAGGCCCGCCGAATGCCTTGCGTCTCTCTCCCACTCAACTATGATCTAATTATAGTTGAGTGATTAATTTAATTATATTCATATCAATAAATATTCTACCGAGAAAAAGACGTTGTCACGTAAAATCTTCGCCCGTAAAACCGACTTTACAGGCATTTAAAATTAGGTTTCCATAAAACCACTACATCAGATATTTTTTATAAATATTTATATGCTGTTATTACTTTTTTAACAATTCTTATCTCTATTCTTTTCCCAAACGTCGCATTCTCAAAGGTTATTTTAAACCAGTAAATAAATCCGTAAGAAGTGAAAAAAACTGTACTTTACTGAAATATATCAGATTGATTCCAACGTGCAATTTACTATTCAAGAACGCCTCTTTATGTATTCCATTTTATAGAGATTTATGACATTGTTTATACATAGGTATAATCTACACTATTATCCACTTCTTCAAAGGTTACTTCTACGCTGTGGATTAATGTCGCTAATTTGTGTGCGGAGATTCCCCTTATCTCTCATGTCATACCTACAGACGTCACATTATCTCACATCATCGCAAGGTTATCCATCCATTGTTTATTGTCAACGCGTTTGATAAGTACGACACGAAACACCATGCAATCGCACATGTACAAAGATCCGAACAATTAAATTGTAATCTCAAGTGAAGCACATCCAACATCATACAAAAGATAATACGTAGGCTCGTGTAAAACATAATATGAGCGGGAGTCACAGTGCGGATGGGAGACGAAGACAAGCGACCTTGAACGGTGGCAGCGGCTGGTGGCGTGCCGCGCATGACAATGTGCGCTTACACATATCTCCGACTGGCACCGCGCGCCGGCGGCCATCCACCGACGACACTCTTTGTTCCTCTCACCGGGGAATCCTAACAATGTCATTGCTAACCCTGTCGCAGTCAATACCCTCGAAAGCCCATGTTTACTCTTTCATATATTTTAATATCTACTAAGTGAATACTAAATATTTTCTGATGACTTTTCTATTTGTTAAACAAACAATGTACTTTTAACTAACATCGTTTGTACATTTCAATAACAACAAATATTTGAAATTGTACTGTTGTTCAGTGAGAACCTCTTTCCTTATTTCCTAATGCATGCAGTTGTAAAATGCGTGAATAAATATAAAAGTTCGTGTAAGTGCAAGTTGAATACGAATCGTTTGTCTGTCAATGAGTAATCGCCAGAGAATCGGTCAGATTTTGGGTGCGTTCAGGTATGTGGTCGGCACTCGGCCGTTGACACGCGTTGATACGGCCATTGTTTGCTGCCAAAACATATCGATACTTATTGTGTACAAATGTGGCATGGTCACACATTTGCAGTGCATACAACTTTAAGTTCACTACACGTTCTCATTACTTCGGATTTATTGTTGCCCAGCTTTCCTCATGGTATAGTTATATTAATATCTCAACGCTTTGAATCTCCATTAATTGTCAGACTGCATCACAAAGATCCATTTACGTTGATGCGTCTGCAAATAATGACGTGCACTGATTACTTTATTTATAGTATGTTAAATTGAAACCAATCATGGTCATCAACGTTTCGACTCATTGTGCACATAAAGAGCAGCCAATATTTTCTTCCTTAAGTATTTATGCACGACTTTTCGTTCACATGCACCTTAAAGTTTATTTTTTTCTTAAAATGGAATATGGAGTAGTGTTTGATTCGTTGCTGAATTTCGTATCAATGAGAATGTTCCATTGCTTAAAATTATTAAATCAACGTCTTGGTATTTATATTCTAATATTATTGAAGTTTTAATACAGCGAATTCTATAATGTTAGTTTGTGAGATAAGGACTTTCATGTAGAAAGCAAAGAACTAAGTTATAGCGTAAGTATTTTTTTGTGTAAAATGGCTACGTTTCCTTATACAATCATACATTTAAACATTATCTAAACATAATCTGCAAAACCACAAATGTATTATGTAAATGAATTCTTTTGTACACATGGAGCATCCAGCATCAATGCTCGCACGTGAACCAAACTTCCTTTTTTATATGCCTTTCATAACATCGGTATTTTAAAAAGCGCGTATTTCTTACGGCGCCGCGTAAATCTTTTTATTACAGTCACGCGTAAAAAGTTGCAATATTGCCAAAAACGGATAATGTGTTTTGAAGCGAATAATTTAAGGAGTTTGCAATTGCGTAGTAAAAAGGTTGAAGGTTCGTGTGGTGGTAGTTAAATAATAAATTTCAGCGTATCGAGGTTAGTATGTCCCCGTGAGTAACGGGCATCTGTCGGAGGCTGCGCCCGCGCATCTCATACAGTCTCTTGGTCGCCGCCAACGCTCTACAGACCCACTTAGCCCATGCAAATTTTACCGCCTGAGGGGACGTCCAACGGCAACGTTTTATCACGCATCATTGCTAAGTAACAATGCTAATTGGAAAAAATATCCTTGCCCGCAGTTAATATTTGTTTTTCAACAGCTGCACAAAAATAGAAAGTGTTAAACATTGTCCAGAGGTGGCCGAACGCGTGACAAACATTTTTGTTACATATAAGCATTTTTCATATACTAAATAACTGAATAATATACATAATATATAATAATCTTATATTAAATATTGAATGATATGCCAGTCATCAGGCAATGTTACACTTAAATACGTACTAAACGGACTAAAGCTACATACTAATGTTTGATTTTATGAGTCACTACACCACTCACACTTAGGTATGCGCAAACTTTTTATAAACTTTATAAGTTCGCGAGAAATGTTAATGACCTTATTTTTTTAAGTTCATTTGCGAAATATTTTATGACAAATTAATGCTATATTTTTTTTATTAAATGCACTCAACACTCACATATATGTATGTATAGTTCTGACCCCTTACTAAGATCTAGTCTCGTGTCGAGGGTATCAGGAACTACGGGAGCGTTTTCCGCCTCACATCACACAAAGCATTTGTCTCGGTGCGGGGTTCGAACCCGCGGCCTCTCGTATCACAGCCGGCGTCTAACCAACTGTGCATCGTAGCCTTTCATGTAATCATTTGGATCATGAAAAAATGAATTTTTGAAAGCGCCTTTTGATGACAAATTCTATGAAAGGACACACTCACTGTACTTAACTGTTTGTATGAAACGTAACGAGTTCCGACCACGCCGTGTTTGTTTATTTAGTGTGCGTTGAATCACTCCCCTACTTAATCACATGGTAATCATTTTGTTGAAGTAAAAAGTGGCGTGCGGTTTGACCCAGTTACTTTCACGGCCATTACTTTGATTCATTGCGTCTACTTCCGTAGCCAGTGACGACGGTCTTCACCATGTGGGATTTATTATTGGTACGTTAAGATATAAAAACATATTGAATTCGGTAATTTCGCACGCTTAATATTAAACTGACCGAATCCAAAAAAAATAGACAAGGTAGAATAGATCTTATGTTGCAAATCTTTAAAGAACGTTTCCCAAAAAATGTTGTTTTTTAGTTAGGTCTCTTTAATACTAAGGGTGCGATTTGTTATCTGATTTGAAGATATGCTTTGGTATATTTATATAGGTTATAGGTATATGCTTCTAGGTAATATGTCACAGAAACATGGCAAGGACAATGCAGTCAGTGGCCGGTCGGACATAATCTAATTTCTCAATATATTATTTTAGTTAAATATATATTTTATTAAAACTTATCAAAGGCTTACCTATAACTTTTTTACCTTATGTGATTTATTTCTTGTTAGTTTAGATATATGTATTTAATTATATATATGTGTCGACGTTCTATTTATTATAAGATACTTCAAATGCTTCAAATCACTGAGCCAATGTAGAAGAATAACTTTACAATAAACAATAATAAATAAATTAAAAAATGAGTCGTACATACAATACATTGTAATGAGTAATCAGGACGTAATTTTCAATTAAAATGCAATCCTATATTATTATTTTATGAGACGACAAAAAGCGACGCATTAATACAGACATGTGGCCAACTAAACATGAGAACCATTATCCGTAGTGAAGCGATTACAATGTAAGCCATGCGGGCATTTAATGACACCTTTATATGAGTGCGTACACCGCGGCGTTATTGTTGTATAACTGACATTGGCTGTGATTTACGTGGAAACGTGGAAATCCTATTATTTGCCCTTTGGCACACATACCATTAATGGGAACAATTTAAACGGGTCAATAATTGTCAGTCGCTGGCGCGGTAATCTATCATCATTACGATCACCCGACGTCATAACAAATCAATTCTACAACCAACTGTCTCGCAACGTTCTGATAAATACCTATTTGTCTTTTTCCTGTCGATGAGCTACTCTTTCTTGTAGGTTGGAATCGTCACTCTAATGCAGGAAGAATTACATTTATGACTGCAATTTTATGAGTAATGAACTGAACCTTTACTTTAAAATAAATTATATAAGGAAAAAAAAAGTAAATTTTCCTAATATTGGTATCACATCCAGGACATTACAGTTGACATTCCTTTACAGAACAACTAACTCCATACGGGAATATTTAATATTTCTGTATAAACGTATTTTCGATTATGTATACGAATAAAAACCATGAAAATATATTATAAAATATATGTTCTATGGCAGTGTCCTGTTACCTAATGACTACATTACTATTAAAAACGGTAAAAATAATATATTGCGGAAACATTGTAACGTAAACAAGTCTGCAATGTTCTGTAATATTAACGGTTTCTCGAGTGTAAACTTTTACTTGTAAGTAAATCATCCGTTATATCGCACTTAACAATTTACTATAAAAGAATGGAGTCAACGGTATTAAAAAGCTCAGTTGTTTAGGAGAAAAACTGAAATGTTATTTATGAATACTATGAATTCAAATGTTTTTAACTTCAAACAGTATACAAATAAACTATCATGCATTTTCCGTTGTCAATGCTATTCAGTCAGGTAACTAAATACTTAATAGAACTGGCTGTAAACACGGCTAGAGCTCCGTCACGTAAACATTGTTCTAGGAAGTGCATCTGTTCTCGACGATTGTTCTGATATCCCTTACTAGGAACCACCATGACACGTGCAAATATTCGTAAACACTTCCTACATGTACGATTTGACTCAATAAATGCCTTCGGACAATGAGCCGAAATGTTGTTACTAAGGTCATTCACTTTAGAATCCTTATTTTGCAAATCAAATCCTTATTTGGCATGTAATAAATACTTGTCAGTTGTCAGTCTATAGCACTTTCTGATGTTTATGTTAATTTATTTAGTTAGGTATATTGTGTATTCTCTTTGATACATCATTTTGTTTTCAATTATTTTTACCGTTGTGTTCGTTGAAAGTTAATGTTACAAAGGAGAGGTCTTGGTTCGAATCCCGTGCCGAGCAAAGTTATATTGGATCAGCCCGAAGTCATGAATTTGTGCCCGATATGAAGATAGGCTCGCCTCACTATGTGATAGGGGCGAGCCTATCTACAAAACGAAATGTAAGTGTCCGAAAGCCTCGGTTATTTTCATTTGGCAATTTAAGTATTCGATCACACGTGACAGAAAAAAAGACCGTTTTGAAAAAATACCTAACAGTTTGTTAACTGATGTTATGAAAGCCGTAAGTGTCTACGTATTTGATAAAAAGGCGGACATAAAATTCCTTCCTCGTGTCTTAGATAACATTTGAATATGATAATTAATCAGAAATGCATCTTCTATAGAATAGTATGTGAGCAATAAATTATCAGCGCATTAAGCTCATTACAATGTTAATGCCCCGAGCGCGCCCACGCGTCGCCAAGTCGCAACTCATTGTTAAGTCTGCATCATCTGCGTATCCCATTCGTGCATCTACTAACCTATTTGGACGTCTATTTATTTCAGTACTGACACCATTGCGCTAAATCGTACTGAGTCTTCAATAAAAAATAAATCGGCCAACCAATGTGTTACACAAACACAATTTACCGACCTAATTTGCCATCGAAACTAAACATAAACTTTTCGAAAATACATCAAGCCGGTAAAGTAACGTAATTTTTAATTGAATTTACAAAGTCATATATCGACACCCATATTGCGTGTCTTTATATCGGATGTTAAATAAAATTACACTTATCTATGCAAAATGAATTAATAGCGTCTCGTGGTCCACAAATCCCACATCTGGATTAGTAATTACACTCACAATGAATTTAAAGTGTGCTAATTGTATCACGCAGTTGCATATATTCGATTCAAACGTGGGCACGTTCCGAGTACACTGTACCACATGTACTGTACAACGCAAGCGCAGGTACATAGCAAAGGGGTGATTGTATTTCGCTACGCCACTCGTGGACTTGATTATTTTGCGCGACTGTTTGCGTATCTTAATTAGATCACAGGTAATAGTTGTTTATTGCCCTATTTGTTTTATTTACAACCACATGTGCGTATTGCGCATGTGAAATTTTTTAACTCATAAATATTTATAGAACACGACTGAAGCTACCACGACCGAATGGGACTGAACACTTATAAACAGATTTATAAGGTGTTTATCGATGTGTGATTGATTTGTGGCCGCTGCTGCAACATAATGAAAATCGATGCGCTTGTAATTGTACGTCGTGGTTAAAAAAACAATCTTGTTTGCAACGAGATTTACACGTGGATGTTTTTATAATTTTTAGATCAGAAAATATTTACTTGTTTGATATTCATAGAATATTTACAGGGAGTGCGCAATACATACAAATACTCGGAAAATATTGTGATTTTTTATGTTAAAACTAATATTTCAGATTTACATAATAGGAGCATTCACAAGCTTTTTCAATAATGCTGTTGCGTTAATTGCAGCAATATATTTACCATGGAATGTGCAATAGGTATGTTATGGCCGTAACAAACAAAGACATGTTTGTACATTTTTTAAATAAAAAAACTCTATAAAGATATAATAATAGAAAACAAGCATTAGATGAATATTTATCACAGTTATATACCAATGTTTGCATGTTCATCGCTGTCATCCTCTTTGTAAACAAAGTAAATTATGTGTTTGTAAAACAGCGTGGTATATTATTGAATATGCTTAATTAAAATCAAGTATACTATGGCACTTTAAGAGGAAAACTATCCGGGTAAATAAAAACGCAGTTCACAAATAATATTCGGAATAAAGCATGCATTGAGTATCTTAGAATACAATTTAAAAAGTTTTTCTTTTCGTGCAAACTTTCTATTAAACGGCAGCTCTCACGAGCTTAAATAACACGGCGTCGGCATGATATAAATGTTTTAATTGCTGCCGTACTTGGGACTCTCGGCCACATTTCAATCCATGTGATGACAGTGTTTTGAAGGTGACACCTCCGACAACTCATCGCATTCAACTGACCAACTACTTAATGAGTCTAATGATCACCGTAATTAATTTCAATTACAGAGCGATTGTCAAAAGATTAAAATAGAATTTATCGCGTGTGAAGCCCCACTTTTCCGTAATAGAATGTAGAAAATGTTTTTTCATCGGCCATATAAGGTGAGTAAGCCCTTTGTCTGCACTGCTCACGTTTGTCACGTGGATGATAGCACATTGTTTCGTCTTTCCTTTATAATAGACTTTGATCTATCGATTGCTTGTCAATCATCAGAAACTACACGTGAGACCTGCCGGGAGTCCATGTGCCCAGCACTTCGTTTATGATATTCTTTCGAGTACAACAACGCTATAAACAAAGGTCAAGTGTAGATAATAAAAATTGTGGCAAATCATGTTACATGGCTCTAATCAAAGTGCGCGTTTATACAATTGTGAATATGTTAAGCGGTGATGTGACATACTAGTACAGAGATCAGATGGTGCGAGTGGTGCGAGGTGAACAATGAGCAGTAGCGATCAGCGGAGACGACGGCCGTGGCGCGCGTGCTGAAGGTCGCCGAACGCTTCCTGCGTGCGTGACGCGCATGCGCCACACGCTGCCACTAACCACTACCAACTACCGAGAACCCAGGTGACAGTGCTGCCCTCTGTACCATTACCCGCACCCGGTACCACTCTACCAGAGTCACCCCATATTTCTTACAACCACCGGGGAATTACGGTTCCCTAAAATACTGTATACCTCGTAATGAATATTTAATGCATATCGCTTCATTATTCAGAAGGCTATTCTTCTATATTACAAGTTAATCCAATCAAAGGAGGGAAAATCTACATGTTATAGGTATACTAAAATATATGTATGATATATAATCTCATAATCTTAATAATATTAGTTTCATTTTTGCAGAATCTATGGCATTTGTTCCGTTTTCTTTCCAATTGTTTAAATCACAAACCCGTTAAGTAACATAAAATGGATTCATTTAAACAGCGACGCAACGAGGTAACCGGGTCACTTTTTGTTATGTTACAGTCGAGGCTACAAGCGGATATATAAATACTAAATGCTGATATATACGTATATTATTGCATGATATAATTTTTACGCATATAGGAATGAAATAAAACATAATATAAAATATTCCTATTACCAAGTGCGATATGATAGTACTTATTTGTCTTTTTTATACAATTCATCATTTTTTAAACCAAAAATGCACGGTTCCCAGGATTCGCAGGTCGTGACTAGTGTTTTAAGATATACGGTCAATAGCACTGTGCTAAAAATATTTTGTTGTTTATCACGTAGAAGTTTATTGTGACCGCGCGCGCCCGAGCCCTGAGCTGACTATCAGATGCCTAGATACCGATTTACCGAAACGCGCGCACACGGGCCTCATACATACATACACTCACGCCTTTTTCCCAGAAGGGGTAGGCAGAAGTATTTTCAGTCCCATGATGTGATAGGAGATACTGAATCCAACAACGCTTTGCCCGGCCCGAGATTCTAATCTGAGACCTCAGCTTTGCAATCATACCGTAATTCAACTACGCCATCAACGGGCATCATACATTATATGAATCTTACGGAATTGAATATTACTGAGATTTTTTTTATGATTACTAGGTTTTGTACCTGTTTCAGCCCATATACGTCCCACTGCAGGGCTAGGGCCTACTCTACAATCGACAGTACGATTGAGAGTGGTTAGGCCATATAGTCCACCACGCTGGCCTAGTGCGGGTTGGCGGACTTACATACCATAGAAATTCTTAAAAATCGCTATGGTATGCAGGTTTCCTCACGATGTTTTCCTTCACCGTTTTAGTGCGTGGTGATTGACTATCAATACACACATGACTCCGAAAAGTCAGAGGTGTACCCTGGGATTTGAACCCGCGACCACCATGAACATGTTGGCAGCCGCGTCTGGTCCGTTTACCAACAGGCCACCACGCACTACTAGGTTTTATAAAATTATAAACGGTTGAAATGGAGGTAAGATTTGCTCTCATTTTTTTTTCAAATATACAAATTATCACGGTCAAATCGGCATAACTTTCTCACAGAAAAGCAACGATTTGTCATGATGTTACATAAGAGATGAATGACCGGAGGCCCAGTTTGTTCCTCCGCCAATCTTTTTCATCACCAATTCTTAAAATCGGAGATATTTACTATTTCCTAAAGGTAGTTTGTATTTAAGGCCGCCGGTGTTCCCTTAACATCACATGAGTCGCTATAATAAAATTATTATAATGGTATTTGAGAATCGTTTATATACGCACGAGACGGCGTCCCACGAGTTCATTGTTCTTCCAAACAGGCAGAGGAAATTTTACGAGAGATGTCCGCTCGATGCTCAAGACATGCCTCGAATTTTGATAAAGAATTAATCGAATTCAGGCAGGAGCGATGAAAACAAAGGATAAAACAGGTTCCTGGCAGTTTCTGGCTAGGCCATTGTTCTTTACTCGAGTAACTTACAGTAGAATGACTCTCCGTATAAAGGCACGTTTATCATAACAGAACCTGTTTAAAATGGCAGGAAATGCCATGCCCATGACAATGACACCATCAGATTCACGTGGTGTGGTACAATGACAGCAGTGTATGTCTGAGCCGTAATACAGACCCTGTGACACCCAACAGAATTTGGTTTCGTGACCGTCGCTATGCCGCACGCACGATATTCCACTGCACTGAAGCGTATCCTAGTAACGGTTTCTGCATTTCAATACTCCGCTTTGATTTTGTTTGTGACTTATCGACCTCTATATTCTACAGTAAGCGTGTTTCATATTATTTGGGATTTCATTATTAACATTACTCATTGTATTTATTTGTTTCCTCGTAGAAACAAATAAACAAGCATAAGGTCGCGTTGCTTCTGAGAAATAACTGAACCATACAACTGAGTATTGACGTCGGTCACAGAACTGTGTGAATAAGTGTTACATGCACCTGCCGGTACAGCCACTATGTCTTCATCCATACCAATTAATTTAATATAGATTACGGTTTTACCAGGTTCAAATGTCATTAATTTCAATGAAAAAGGGCCACTAGTTCGCCAGTTATCGTTTATGAACAGGTTTAAATGCCCACATAAATAAATTCTTGTATCATCATGATAATACATGACATTTTTTACATCATAGCAATTAAACGACACTTAGAAATCAAATAAAAAAGATACAAAGGCTACTAATTATGATACCTGCACTTCTATGTTCGGTCTCTATAAGCGGACCGTAAATAAGTACCTTCGCTTAGTATTTCCATTTAAATACGTCTAAATGTATTGTAAAATTCACTAGGTTGCAGTCAGGTTAGTGGACCATAACAACACCTTGACACCGCCCATGCTATTTAAAAAAGTCTAATTAGTATTAAGACGCTTAATCCATTAAGTATTATAATGTTCCATTGTTATAACTTACGTAAGCACGCGTAAGATACATGTGTAAGGTACTAGGTATCATTTCTGCATGTGTCAGTTCAATCGGTTAAAACAATTAATATAACTGACAATGTTTTCACTACATCACATCTTCCTTCAATTTACATCGAACGACTAATTAGTAATTTATTGGATACCTAACCTCATAATATAGGTGACATGAGTGGCCATTGTCCACACGTCAGAACAGACACTGCGCACATCAAGCCTGCATTATGTAACACGTACAATTACTTACATTAATAGGAAAATAATTACGACGATAAATGTCTCATGATAATGTGATAAAAATAGGTGAATAGTACATGCACACAGTGAAGTAGTGTATAAGGCGTTGTCGGGGGCTAGTGGTCGGTGCTCTATGACCTAGAACTTGGCGGCAAGCGAGCTCAACAACTGGTTATGTGACTCACACGCCACCACCACTATTCCGAGAAAAGGCGAGATTTTTATAACTTACGTTTCCTCTCGAAGCCATCAAGACAATAAACTCATACCTGACACATCGACTATGAGTCATTGCTGACGATTTAAATTGGAAGCACTTGTGTAGACAACCGGTAATGGATTTCATATGAAATGATTTTTTATTTACTATATCATTTGAATAATAAACTATTCGTCGGAAATGTACAATTCTATTACTTATAGACTTTTATCGATTGATTTTAGTTTCAATTGAAATATAAGTACTTTTTCTTGGTAGCAATTACTGTCTGGTTACAAATATGACATTGCTGATCTTAGTGTGATAACTTTACAAAGAGTGCCTACATTCAACATTTCAAACAAAATTATATCAATCATAGACGCCCCAGAGTAAGTTTTAATACCGTTATGAATGCTGTTTATTGATAGTTTAGACACCACGTATAGAAAAAAAAATCACTTAACGTCTTGTCGTCAATGATTAATCTGAAGACTATTAGCATATCATAATCTCAAAAGGATGTTATTAATGACCAATTTGTACTGATTCATGCTACTACAACTTGCCGTATTTTACAAATACTACAACAATGACGCAACGCCCATTGAAAAAACTAAAGACCAATCTATCGTATATGCCACACGTATGTATGTTCATTAAAGAGAATGAGTCACCGTATGTGTTACGCTAACCATATGAAAAGACAAACAAAATGTTCTTGGATCGTTGCGAAAAACGTACCGCTTATCTCGGTTGGATACCTCAGCTGGTTTTATGAATGAGTGTCGAGCTACAATCACTCGTAAGTGTGAGGTTACTCCATCGTGGAGGGACACACTGAATCAATTTGCTCCGCCGGCGCCGCCAGCGTTCCGAGAATCTGACTCAGAGATCTCAGATCAGATTATTACGTGATTACTATTTCCGGTTCCGATACTTGTGGAAACGTAAACGGAACTTCTCAAACTATGACTGATATAAAGATTTTTCATTCAATCTTTATATCGTCTGTGATAATTTACGTCAGGCACTATCGGAGACGCGATAAGATTTGACTTTCATAGCAATTGACGTACAAATGAAGTGCAACTAATCGTCAACTCGGAATTCAAGACATTCCGCAAATTGTGAATACGGTACTAATTAAAATATAAAGACTTTATACTATATACCAAACGTCTGAGCGAGCCAAATGATAATATTCATTCATAAATTATCTATACCCACCTACAACCGCTACCTAACCTCAACCCTGTCACTTAATACGGAAAACATCCTGTCTTTAGCAGCAGGAATATTGGCTCATCATATCAAAATAGATGTATAAATAACAAAAGACGCTCGTACAATTACCCCGATGTGTGAAACAAATGCGAAAAGAAACCTGCCGCGACGGATATGAACAACACAAAACTACACAAGTGTTATCTATTAGTGTTTGTTTTACGATTTGTGTCAGATAACTCACCGTTGCTTTATCGGGTCCGCCGAAGGTCGGGGCGGCGCTGCTCCGCGTCAGGAACACGAACGCAGCGATCGTCGTCCACAGTATCCTCAGTGTACTCCTTACTTTAATCACTGCCATGGCTCCCGAATTCTCTCTTGTACTCGAGTTAAATATCATTTGATACACTATATGTCTACCAAAAATATCTCAAGGATGGCTCGCTACTCATCCCTTATCTAAGTGTATAATCTATCAAATTGGACGGTGGAAATAATTGTATTCTTTTACATTTAATTCGTTTCTGCAGCACCATATGATATCTGAAACAAAGGAATTATTGAAGTTAGTCTTAAATATCAAAGACTGGAGAATAAAATAAGAAATTGACTGGAGAATTATCATGTAACGTACTAGTTACCAAGTAAGATTATAATATCTCTATTATTTAATTGAATGCAGATAATAGCAATGTACATAATATGTCTTTATTGAATCTTAAGAAGTGATTAAAGTTAAAGGTCAGTTGGGAGCGGACACGTCATATCCGCGATATGGTTTGTTTTGATGATTCATTCACCGCAGAATCATCAGTGGGACATTTAAATCTAGTTTATGTAATTAGTTTACACAACTGCATTCGTAATATGCCTACACAATAAACGTGCATTATTTAATATAAATATCGAAAGTGCGTAAATGACTCAGTTTCTTAGTGTCGAAGTCTGTGATTCTCCGATTGCTTTGTTGTACAGTTATTTTGCGATTGTTTGTTTGTTTCTTCGTTTTGTTTTCCAGAATACGAAGATTTTTTTAAAAACAAATACCTACGTTTTTTAATTCGGCAAAATATATAATGCAGTGTAATTTGGAAAATGTTTATGTTTTATCCGCATGTGTTCTGGTTCTCGCGTGCTAGGTCTAACAAAGCCTGCGGGAGATTTCATATTTAAAATAATACAGCATAACAGCTCATTTTCTTTACCATTGCATAAAATCTGTAAATGTAAATCTATAAACGGATTGCTGGTTTTTGCTACGTTCATACAAATGGTGAAACAACGACCCAAATAACCTGACTTTTGCCGCGCTTGTCAACAACTTTTTATCTCGTCATTATCTCACTTTAAGATAAAATGGCTACGTCGGCAAATTTTGTTTGTGCTCCCACCATTTCAATACTATATTAAAATGGTATTACTTCAGATTCAGTCAGAATAATTTAGGACCCATATCTTTCTATTGCAAAGAATTGGAATCAGTACAAATCATATTATTTTACCTGAAAGATTTCAGAATTTTAATGATGTCAATAACGCACATTGTATTGTATTAAAAATATAAATATTGGAACTAGAAATAACCATTTCAAACGAAGTCGTCATCATAATACATCTTTGGAAATAATAAAAAAAACGCAAAATAATAAAAGGATAGGTTAAAATCCCGCCATTACACAGATTTTTTTTAGAGAATAAAGGGTGCTAGGCGTTGCAGTATACAGCCTAATAATTTCAAATATAATATTTATAAATCCTATTTTAGTGTACATGTTGTTAGTTAATGTGTTTTTAAACTATTTGTATTAGTAATATAAGATAATAATAATAGTACGCAGTAAAGTAATATAGCACTCCCAAATTTCGTTCAATATTGACGTTAAGTATCGGAATGTGGCAGTGACCGCGATCAGTGCTAATCATTTATAATTATCAAGTGACCTTGATTTTATAACTGTAATAAATCACAATTTCCTTTAAAAAATATTATGTTTCAATTTAAGATTCTACAAAATAATGCTTAACAATAGATCTTCAATTTGCTTAGAAAATATGATTCAGCGCACTTTGTTATTTCAGAGGCGTACAAGCTAAGGTCAATGATTATTTTATTGATTTGTTTTATTATTATCAGTGTGACGGCACGTTACTCAGGACACATAATAAGTGACTCTAGGCTGAACTTATTTGCGTCTTTGCATTCTAAAAATATCAATCACAGCTGCGACATTTTAGGACTATGATGTACATATGGGCCTCCTAAAGGTACATCCCGTTTTTACTTTAACCCGTATAGTGGATTGGTCGAAACCGAAAGCGCGAATGAGAAGTGTCGCCAGCAATGTTCCGCTCACCGAAGCGTGTCGGCGCGGAGGTGACGGTGCCAGTTTCACCGACATTGGACTCAGATCTCTTACCTAATTCCATTTACCCAAACATTTTTTTTTCAATAGGATCTTACCCGTTCCAACCAGCGACTGCAATTTAAATTTTAGCATCGAAAATTATCTCTTTGTGAAACTGATTAAGTTTTTAATAAGTAATCGATTAGCATAAACAATCGTTTAGGTCACAATTATGTTAGACAACTCTTATTTTGTCATGTTTTTGAAACAACTCAGTTGTTGATGTTATATTGTTATACATAGACATGGAAAAATTATTAATAATTGACAACAGATTATACCATTGTGTGGTGCTCTATAATTATTATTATTTATGATTGGCTTTAATAAATGATATCAAGTCAGTCATACCATTAAAAAACCGTAGAAAAACTAATGATGAGGCAAGGACAGCCAATGTAGAGCCGGATAATCGATGAATATTGAATTATATTGTACTCATGGGTAATACAATATTCTAAAATTATTTAAAAATATTTTAACTAAGCAGTTATTAAATATTATATGTGCGTGTGAACAGTAATTAAATATAACTAGCTTCTGAAAATGAATTTGAATAGCGTACCTGACTCATATATTATTACGTTAATTTTTACTTACGTAATGTTATCTATTTCACGTATTATAATAAGTAAATGGGCGGAAAACATATTTATACATTTTATTTGAATATGTGAATAAATGCATCATTGTTAAAATTATTAATCTCAAACGTGACTAAATATTGTTTTGCCTTCCATCAATGTCATTTACTTCTTACAGAATCTATTTAATATAAACAAGTAATATACATGATATGTTGTACGAAATTTAATTATAATTTTGGAACATTTTGCGATATAAGGAAAGATTTAGGTGCGGAAATCAGTCAACAGAAACATGATTAAGTGTTATTATTACCTAAACACAAACATGGTACAAATAATTAAGTAAAACAAGTATCTATTCTACAAGTAGGTTACTCCTTATGCTATACAATAAAGATTTGCGGCCTTATTCTTAGTCACTTTACAAACTTGTTTAGCTAAATGTTTTGTCCCATTCGAACGACTTATAAATTCAGTTTGAGAAAAGAAGACAAACATTCGATAAATAAAATAGGTTTATAACTGACTATGATTAAGGCGGTTGTTGTCACACGGAATCCATAATTAGCACTACACCCGGAAAATCAAAGTACTGACCAATCCTAATGCTATAAAAACGTGGGCCTCTCAATACTTTGCATACTGAAAACATATTTGAACAGGGCACTAATCTTAACTTTTAACACAAGCCTCGGCAAGATTGTAAACTGTGAGTCATAAGTCACCGTTTTGTATTCCTGATAACACGACTGTTGCGAACATACACCGAAAAATATAGTTATAAGATCAGATAAATGTGTTGTACATATTAAATACTGGCCCGGTATGGTATGACGATGTTTTGACCATATGTGGTCCATGTTTAGATGCGAAATATTATTATTCTAGCGCAGTATAGTCGTGAGAAGTCGCTGGATGCAGGCCGCTTGTAAGGAGCCAGTTTGAGTTTTTTTTTTGACAATTTTTAAATGTATTAAGCATCGTAAGGTTCTTTATAATTCGAAATACGAAAGTAATTTCGTATTCGTCCTTATTTCAGACAGTATAAGAGCAGTCAACAGATTAATCTGAAAGAGAGATCGCTTATGGGCTGGGGTCTGACATGTGTATTAATTTTTAATTTTAAAATTGTACAGTATCTGAAGTATTTTTTATTGGATAGTATTAGGATATTAATAAGCACGGGAACATAATCGCGTATAAAAGCTATTAGATGTTACTAATAGTATGAATATACTGAGCAAGGTGCGACTTTTTCAAACTAGAGGATTAGTGTTATCTATATACTTAGTGTAATGAGATAATTTGGGTGAATTTTGCTGGCCTTCCATCGAAATATCTAGTTATCTCTTACTTAAAATAAAATAAAAATAAATACATCCAACAAGTAACATACATAGTCCTGACCCTACAGACCCCTACCTCGTGGCTATCAGAAACTACGAGAGACTTTTCGGTCTCACAAATACCCGGACCCGAAACAAATACTTGTGGGCTACACAAACATTTGTCTCGGGATCGAACCCGCGTCATCACGTTTCACAGTCGGCGTCTAACCACCTGCGCCATGAAGGCTGTCAAATACTTAAAATAGCGACAGTGTTTTTTTAAAACACATGTAAATCTATACCTATAGCTCTTAAATAACTAGTATTAAATATAACCGTTAGCAACGCGTTGTCCTTTGAATGATTGCGATCGAGGCACGCACAGGACGTCTGATGTCGCAGATGCAATCTGCTTGGTATTGTGCGGTGCATGGAAATGTGCTTGTGGTCTCCAGTTGCAGTGACGAGCCGCGCGCTGACGACTGTTCACGTCGCCTCGGACACTTCCTACTTCCGGATCCTCGCGGCCAATACTAATCACTTTATAATTGCCAACTTGTAACTCGTTGCTGATATTACGTATAGTTCTGTTTGTTTTATTAAATGATCTTGATTAACCGGTGTTGGGACAGTGTGATTGGCTTTCGTTGCAGATCGATAACGTATAGTTTGGTAAAGGTTGTCCAGCTGTAGGTGAATTGAGCTACAACAATCAATATGAGATATACAACAATCAATGTTATTAATTATGTGCGTTAGAGGCTATATGTATTGTAAAAATTTAAATATTTTTTTCCTATTTTTATATTCGCCTAAAGCAAGAGGACTAAATTTTATAATATTGAGAAAAATAAATGTTAATAATTATAGTCTTGTTATTAATGACAAGTAAATATCTTTATTTATTACTAGTCCATGCCGAATACATTAGCAATGAAAGGACGCTTGACGAAGATTTATTACCAAAGTACTAGTAATAATATCTTTATTTTCCTATTTCCTTTGATAGAATCAATTTATAACAATTATATTGAGTCAATTATCTTTACATTAACAGTCTTAATCAAAGACTGTTATAAAACGAATTTTGGTTACCATCAAATGTTTTGTCTCCTTCGCTCAAATCTAATTCAAAAGTCGTTCGAAAAAAACAAAATATTCGATAACTAACATAAGTTTTAAAACTATAGGGTATATATACATATATTAGTATATTAGTATAACTGTAGGGTCATACAACGAATGTGACACCCAGGGGACAAGGCTATAAAGCTTTTTTCTGTAATGTTACACAAAGGGCATGCATCTTGTTTACTTATACATCACACTTTGTACTGATTAATAAAAACGGAGGAATTATTCATGCCCCGGTCAAGTGTACACTGTACTAAGAATTACACCAATAAAAAAACACCGGAATGGCAGTTTAACCCGAGTCTCGTAAAATGATGTCAGATCAGCGCATTACGCGTCATTGCCCAACGTTTAAATAAAATAAGTAAAAAAAAAATATATATTTTAAATCGCATCAAAACCGTACGGACCGGTTCTTGTCCCGTATATTGAACTAAGGTCTTTATTGACTGGTGAGTCATCGAAACGTGACAAAATCTTTATATGTATCACGATATGTTGGAAATCATCACTTGTATTTTCGTGTGAAACGTATTTTTGAACTATTATCACTTATATGTAAACCTACTTGTATTGTAATTGTTATTATCTACTCAATTTGATTCGTATGAACCAAATAGCAAAAACAGTCATTTGATTTTCTATTACATTTTGTCAATATCATTTGAAGTACAAGAAACAACATTAGGGGAAGTTCGTTCTCAAAAAATATGTAATACTGATATTAGATAACGATTCGCTAAAACATCTCACGCATACAAAACTATTATAAAAATATTCAAAATGATAACATTATGAGATCCGAGAGTGCGATAGGAGCTAGTACACACAAGGTTTTACTCCATGGTTATTTTGTAAAGCTAGATTGCATGTATTCGTGCTTTAAATTAAATCTTATAATTGATGCTAAAAACCCCGCAACTTTTTCAGTTATAGCTCTTTTAAAGGGTTTTAGAAATTAAAAAAATATTTTATGCTCTGGTTTGTTATTTCCTTGTGAAAATGCATCGAAAAATAAAATTATATTTTATGATCATTTTTATGTTAAAGCCTTTTTGGTTTATTGAAATTCATTATTAAAAGATCCCTTTCTCTTTCCATACAAGTTGTTAAGTCGTATGATCCCTCTCTGTAGTTTTAAAACATTTAATTTAATCATGTCTGTTTAAGTGTTAATGAGTATATTGCATGTCAAGTTAGACGTGAACGCGCTCTGGTGGCAATGTTCAGTGAGTCACAAGGCCTCCGAGTGCTGTAGTCAGAGCAGAGAATTAAGTTGTTTGTTTACAATACTACTTAGGATACACGTGTGAGATATAAAAGGACTTTATAAGGGCTTTTAGGTATATCTATATGTTTGTAAAAATCAACAAATGTTAAATTGCAATAAAGTAAGTAACAACACAACGTGTCAATGTAGAGATCCTTGGGAAGGCATATGTTCAGCAGTCGACTTCCTGTGGCTGAAGAGATAGAGAGAGAAGCCTAAACTTGGACTCTTGAATAGTTTAATTCAAATCATGGTCTAATGTATTTTCGTGTCTACTCAATACATACTATTGTAAATTAAAATTAAATAACAACTGCATTGAATCATCTTACAAAGTTTTTAAGAACTACGGAAGAAGTATCCGTAAATTATGTTGAATGAGTTCTATTGAACTATAATATAACTATTAAATATTGTTTGCTAACTCCTTAGAAGACAAATTTTGAAGTAAAACATTACGAAGATTTTCCAAAATGAAAACGAGATCCTTGCTATACACATCTTGACGCCTTAATCTATAAGATATCAAAGTTTATTATCAAATATTACAAATGCAACTCCTCAAAATTAAGACTACATATCTCGATGATTTAGATAACATTCTTAACATACAACATCACATACTTATATTTAGTCAGGTCTAATAAAAATACAAAAACGCATTGACGACATATGTATCGAATAGATTGGTTATTAATTTAAAAATTAAAACATTATATGTGTAAACATAAAATATTTTTTTATTGTTCTACTATTATAAAAAAAAATGTAATGAGCATTCCAATACACTGAAAGGAAGGAATGTCCAAAGAATGAGTTCACGAAGATCATGTTATCAGTGAGATAACAGTCGTCGCCTTATCCGCTGATAATGGCACTTGCAATGCTGTTTGTTTTGCCCCTTTTTACTTTACGATTCTATTTCGAATACAATAGCAGTGTTTACTAGTATTGATATTTTATCCTAAAACAAATTTGTTGTACCGTAACGATGTCAGAATAGTTATGACCCTGACACCAAACCGAGTTTTTCGATTTCGATCATTGCACAGATTCTGACGATTGTCGATATGCACGTTTTCTTTACAACGCCTAATCAATTATTATAAAGGCGATAGATATGTCCCGTAGGTCCGGCATTAAATAGCGATTATCGCGATGGAAATAATACAAACAGTGAGCCATCAATGTGTCCTCGTGCAGCTGTCGTTGTAGCACAACGTTATTTTTTGCTCTCATGCACTGTGACATCTTGTGAAAAGAGTGTGTTTTTTATCCGGTTGACCGCAAATTATATGTAATTGTCCTTACTGCATACAATAGACAGGAAAAATCTTCATTCAATCAATCAGAAACAAGATATTTGTCTTATTGCTAACAAAAGTGAAATTATTATCTAATTTGTCTGATTAAAAGGAAAACTATAATAATGCATCTTTTCATGAATTACTATAATCAAAATGTTTACAATCGATACTCATCATTATAGCATTAATAAACTTTTCCCTTCCACCAAGCTGACTTTTTATACAAGAATATATTTACTATAAGATTCCCAAGTTATTAGAGTAATCAAATTAAAACTCACGTGAATGATATGTCCTGAAAGCAGTTCACGCAATCCTTTATGCTTGAAACGTGTAGTTCTCGTTTCACAAGTGCGATCACGTTCCTGGCTCTATTACTACCGAATGATAAAAATATCGATAAAAAATAGAGTCTCTTTGTGTGTAAACAATTATCACAGGGCACTCTTAAGTCACCGATTGTCCCGCTTATTCACTTTTTTCTTTGCAAATACACGAAATTTCAAAGAAAATGTGTGTGAGTACGCGCGGTAAACGGCGGGAACGACTGCGATCGTGGCGCCACCGCGTGACACGACCTATCGCAGTCCGCGAGTTTGGATGAGTGTGCGCCGCGCCGCTCGCACGCTCTTATATGGCACGCGTGCCCCCACCGAGCCGCCCAGCGCACCCGCCCGCCCCTACAACACAACGCTAAAGGAAAACTTTAACTTTACGCACTTTACCCCGCGTACATTACGGGCTTTACCACCGAACCTACTGCGGTTTTGCCGCGACTGTCAGGAAAAATTATTGTCCTGTTAACAATGCAATCATGCAATCTTCTCTTTCTAAGAAATTACCGTAAATCACCATCGATTCTGTTGATCTATTAATTCAGAATGATTGATAGCATTAAGATGACTTTATTGAGACCCTGAAAGTTTTTCCTTATCGCATTAAACGCTATAAAATTTTCCAAACTTACAAAGTACTAGACAAAGTACAAAGAAATCTCGTTACGAAATCAATATGAGTACTGAGTACGCATTAACTTGTACAAAACAAAATCTAAAGAGGCACATGTGGAGCATATGAATATTAATTCCGGTGCGAGAATCAAACCCGTTCTACTCACGACGTACGCAGCGGATTCGTTACGTCAGCGAATTCATTAATGACTAACATGTGGAAGTTATTCGATCTCATAGATTTTATACTTAATTATAAATATTTTGTACGTCATAGGCGTGATTTCAATCCTGCCTTGGACAAGAATTCCCAAGATCAGAAGCTATACGTCATTCAAGATCCGATTTTTTATAATTATGACGCGAAATCCTATGGACAGATGTTCACATAGCCTTCAGATTTCATCCAAATAATAAATATTTAAAATACAGACATATGTGCTGACGAAAAACTAAACCCTAAAACAATCTCGTACTGTTCACTAATTCATGAGAAGCTTATAAGATATGTTTATACATAAACAATCATGATTCAGAAAAATAATTTACATAATTTATGTGCACCTTCAATTGATTTTATACAAAAAATATTAAAATACTACATTAAAATAAAGTAGGTATGTAAAATCAATTTTACGTTTTATAATTGCATCTTATTATCGTGCCAATTCAAAAACCATATAATTCTCAACATTAACCGTCTCGCATATCTATAAGTTCGCCAACCCTCACTAGGCAAGCGTGGTGGACTATATGGCCTAACCCCTCTCAATCGTACTCTCGAATGTGGAGGACACTCGTGTAGGACTTATATGGGCTGGTACAGATACATATATGTACGTAACATAATTATGTTAAGGGTAAATACCCAAATAAAGTTTTCTATCTCGTCTTCAATAATATGTCGCTTTGTAAATATCATCCTATGGTTTCTAACGAATTATTTATTTATTTTAATCTTTATTGTACACGCAAATAAAAAATATAATATACAGAAACAAAAATAAAAAGTACAATTGGCGGTCTTATTGCTTAAAGCAATGTCTAACAGACAACCATGGGATAGATTTAAAAGAAAGAGAAAGAAAAAATAGCTATAATCATAATGCAATCTATTAAACTATTAATCCTAGTTCATGAACACGTTAATATCGTCGACCAGGCTCGCCCTTGGAGACCAGTGCGACTGGCATCGCGACCCCAGCCTGTTCACCCCACTCGACACACTTACGCACCCACCTCGACCCCCACTAAATTTAATGTATGAAATATACTTAAAAGCTACGAATTGTTTCTAAAGAAAACATAAAAACAATAGCTTTTTGTTAATATCTAAGGAAGCAAAGGCATGCATACGGCCGGGCTGTAATTGTGAATCCAAAAAGACAAACTGAAAAAATCATACAACTAAGACTTCTTCACGTACCCCTTGATATATTATGTTTGCCTAGTAAAGGTACATACGGTTCTAATAATACTTTTTAACTCTATTTCTTCTTACTATTTTACCCAAAAATTTCAACATATACTTTAACAGTTTTTAAATTGAGAACTTATGTTAGGGTCTTACCAATCTGGGATTCGAATTTAGGACCACACCGAACATATGCCATCCATTTGCGCATTTTCAAAGCATACACGCTTCCTCGAGACCAACAAGACGACCATCTATTTATGTTAACAACCATACATAAATACACTGCACTGTTTAATATAGGTCTCGTGTAAAGGATTCCTAAAGAAGGATAATACTTAAATCCTAAATAACGTAAAAGCCTTTCAATTGTATTCATCTTAGGGAAGCAGTTTATAAGTAGCGCAAGTGCTTGACGTCAACTCACACGGGAAAGTGTTCTGCTTTTATTATTTTTCCTAATAAGGTATTTACAATTAGTTATATTATATTACGGTATAATATGTTTCCTTTTAAATGCCTAGTGGTCTAGAATATTGTGGTGGGGCTTTATGAGTCATTCAAATCCAGTGCACGGCAGAAGTAATAAATAATATAATTAATTCGCTAACAATACTTAATGATCGTTAATATTTCTCGCGAAACTTTCAATTATTATGGTTTTTCCGCATATACGAGTATAATGTCAACATCCGCGTAGTTCCAGTAATCTGTTAGATTTCGTAAAACCAGAAATTAAGCTACTGAGATAGGTTTTTCCCAACCCAAACTTTCGGAACATCTTCAGAGGCCAAAACCCATTAACATTGCAGCAATTGTAACCCTTGCTTATTATGTAAAAACAGGATACAATATTATTCATTTTATGAACTGAAAACTTTTTAACTAATGGCCTCATTTGATATCTTCGGAATCGAACCAAAGGTCTGACATGTTGAACCTCCGCATATCATCACTAGACTCTTGTATTGATACAGCCTTGAATATTTCTATTAAGCGTATTCCAAAAACAATTGAAGTCAATTCGGAATACCCGCTCATTTCCATGGAATTTGTCAATGATTAATCACGCAATAACCTGATTCGTTGTAATCATTCGATCAAACGCCGATACATTCGCAGTAACTTTAATGTTATCGGCAGTATGACAATACCTTTGTTGAAGCTTTCTGCTGTCGATGACAAAGCCATTGTTCACGGTGACTAAAGCCTGGGGGTGGTAGCTTCCCTCGCTGCAGTGGTGAGGTGAGGTGAGGTCACCAGCAAGGTCAGGGTCGTTTGTGTTGTGCTCATGAGTCGTCTGCCCTTCGACTGCGTGACAGCCATGTACGAACCACCTATTTTGACGGCGAGCCAACATTTATGCATTGTTTAGTTTTTATTAAAAAAAGGTATTTGTTATTGCGAGTCTTGTCCATAAATCAGGAACAGGAACTGTTTATGTTTCCTAAGTATCCAACTTTTCATAGAACTCAAAAACTTCCGTATTAGAAAAATTGTTAGATATTACCTGAGTAAAAAAGTTAAATAAAAATTTACGATGTAGCTTTACGATCGCTATGTAATCTATTATTGTCAGTTAGA
The DNA here is from genome assembly GCA_030180105.1 of Hyles lineata. NCBI lineage: Eukaryota > Metazoa > Arthropoda > Insecta > Lepidoptera > Sphingidae > Hyles > Hyles lineata. Next base: position 9,826,059 of record JARJEE010000017.1, on the reverse strand, counting down.
ATATCCTTTGCATCGCTTGATTCCGTGGAAACAGGTAATACAAGGCCATGACTTATGTAGTTCTAGGAAAATTCACCAATACAAAGTAATGTATGCCACAATAATTTCACCCAAAAGGTAGGCGAAGGACGGTGACTCAATTCTCCCTAGCTGCTTCCACCCTTAACCCCCAGCATTTATTGTTTTCCACATATTTTATTACCCTAATAATTAGTACAACAGAACTTGTAGTAATGATCGTGACTTATGATTAAAAATTGCGGAACTTGTATTCATTTTCTTTAAGTTTACGTACAAAGTAAAGAATATGACTTATCGACATCCTTCAGTAAATGTAAACTTAACAAAGGAAACAGGTGTGACCGAAACATGACGTGACGATTTCAAAATAACATGATAGTGTCCTGATAGATGTCTTTAGTTAAATATCTGTATCAGCCTTGGTGCAGCCCATATATGATAGGACCTAGGTTTTAATCTCTTATGCTAGCACAATACATGTTGGATGCCAAGCCCATTCAAGTAGTATTTTCCCTAATACTAAATATAATCTATACCAAAACCAATCAATAAAAAACATCACTTTGAGAGAAAATTTACGACTATCGGAAGGAATGTAGACACGAGGATACAATACAGGTTGAGAAAAAAAATGAAAGTGTTGAATTAACGTTGAACAAAACGTGTTTATTTAAATTACAAGCATGCTTTACGAGTATATTTTTTTTGCGATATAAATCTTATGCAAGTAAGCTTATAAAACCAATGAAAAACGAAATACCTTGTAATTCTGTTCATATGATCCCACGCCAATATCATAAGGGAGTAGGTAAAGTTGTCACTGATGTTATCGACATATCGGAACATTAAAGGAAATAGTTTTATCACAACATGTCACCAGGAGCGAATCTATAGCTATTTCCATGATAAATACTCTGTAGCAACTAGGGCACACATTTCACTTTTGGGGGTCAAGTGCGTATTGATAGTAAATCAACACGCACTAAAACGGTAAAGGAAAACATCCTGAGGAAACCTGCATACCACAGCGATTTATAAGAATTCCTATGGTGTGTAAAATCCGCCAACCCGCATTAGGCCAGCGTGGTGGACTATATGGCCTAACCACTCTCATAAGTTCTTTTGATTGTCCGTGGTCCGTGCTCTGCAGTTGGACGTATACGGACTGATACTGATCTAGCGATTAAAATGATTTAGCTAGTCATGTATTTACTTATGCACTGATTAAACTAAAAATATCTCTAAACGGAATGAGAATAATCTTGATGTTTCTCACAAGAGTATTAGTCATATGTAACACCATCTGTTTGTTTAAGATCCTACTATGACTCGTATCCCTTGTATCATGTCTGATAATTCGTATGCATTCGTTCCAACCGAGTTTTGGAGCATTGGAGTACTCGACATAGTCTTATTTACCCCACGAATACGGGTCTCACTAAAAAGCATATAACTCTTGGCCTGAAATTATATGAATGAATATTTTATTGTTAATGTCTATTCAAAGGTGGAGAAAAGCCTGAATATACGCAAATTTCGACCTACATTCATGCTATGATTTAATAATAGTAAGCCAGGTTATACAAGTATATATATTTTTTAAATAGATTGTATTACTCAATTAATTTTATTTACGTCCGAATACTGGAACGCCATTCAAATAATAAGTTGCTCTTAAATGCGCACGGCCCACTTAGCCAGTACATTTAAGCGGGATTAACGTAGTTAAGCGCAATTTATATTTAAGTTGCGTTCCAGTATTCGGGCGTTATATGCTTGATTTAAAGAATTCAAAGCAATCTGTTTATCCTTTTCTTATATCCCATGATTGTCTATAAGGTATCGCCTTTGAGTGATAAGACGGCCAATTCTACTTTATTTTTTATTGATTCCTGATTGTATTGACAGAACGGGAGAAGCAGCAGAGGACGGTAATTACGTTGAGATTTTGTATAAACCAATTAGTTATTTATTCATTTATAATGTTTCTGAGGTGGGTTGGAGTCAAAAAGTATCTCCGCCCAGGTGGAGCTAGGTCGGGCTAAAATAAATAAATAAGCGAATGTAACAAGTTATGAGAATGTACAAGTTTCCCGTACTTGCTGTACTACCATGTCCTTCGTTTTCAAGGAAGATAGAGTACGGCTATAAATGTCTTGTTAATGTCAGTTACCCAGTGCCTATTGTACATTCGCTTGTTTCAATAATTGGTTGTAATGAATAATAGATATTGCCATTATTGGTTTTTATTGAAATAGTTGATTAGAAGTGACTACCAACTTGTTAGCATGAATACCATTTACGCCACACGCTAAAAGGTGGTTTATGTACATAACACGAATTCTACGCTATTTTAATGCGAACTGTTTTGTACTCTTTAGTACAATTTACAAAAAATAACTTAGGAGATTGTGCACTAGAAGTCTTATAAGTGTTACAGGTGTTCCTATTATAAATATTAATTTCTGTCTGATTATGTCTGATTTCCTCAGGAGGGCCATGAGATTTTCTCTGCTGCATACATTATTCCATCATTATTTTAAAAAAAGGAAGTAAATAAAACAAACATTCAGAAGGAATAGGCAGCGATGTAATCAGGACACTTATATTTTTATTTGAAAGTGGGCTAGCAAGAATATTAAAAATAAAATAAAAGGGGGAGTTTTTTAAAGTACTTAGGTTACTTTAATCATGCAAAGCAATTTATTTAATAAATTACTAAATGAACTGCTTTGAATTCAACTAAGCTACGCTAACTACTAAGCTACTCCTGTATAATCACTGTTGTGTAATCTTGTTTTGAAAAGAGCAACGCTAGAGTTTCTTGCCCATTCTTCTCTGGCGAAAACAGCCTCGTGAACCTGGTGATAGTGAAAAAAGAAAAAAGTACCTGAATCTAAACAATTTATGACATTTTATGGGTTTAATAAATCATTTCATTTCATTTCAATGCTGCACGCAAAACTAATTATTTATGTAACATAGTGTAATTAATGCAGTCACATAATATGCAAATCCATTGTGTACCACATGTGTTAATTCTGGAATGAGCAACAACTCAAATCTCTTACATCAGAAGAAAAGTTAAATAGATACTTGCAAAATGAATGTTAAACAGACACATATTATTCATTTGTAGCAGGTAACCCGTGCCGTGACGTGTAAAAAGCGCATTTTCAATGGTATCGTAATTAAAGTGTTTTTCTTTTAATTCAATACGACGGCGCGTGTGGCGTCGCCTGCGGTATCGACACGTGTCAACTATGCGAGAAATAAACAACATTTTAAATGTTTACTTACACTATTGACTTGTTAAATGCTAATATTGTTTTTTGTCTGAGATATTTTTCGTTTGACGTAACCCATAATAATATTACAGTTCTAGTGAACATGGGTAATCACTGCGTGCTCTTATTTATATTGCTGCTACCGGAATCCGTTGTTTGTTTCTGAGGGAGCATCCCTCATTTCGATAGCATATTAATCCAATGTTCTCGGGTAGACTTTAAATCTGGCCAGAATAGTAATAATAAACTAATTAAGCATAAAGGATCAAAAAGGATTAGCAAGTTAAAGCAGTGGGCCAGGCACGTAGCGCGAAGAACTGAACTGTTGGGAACGAAAGGTTCTGGAGTGGAGGCTACGTACAGGCAAACGACGCTACGACCGCCCACAAGGTGGACGCTTCTACAGGTCGATGTGGAAATGCTTGGGTGACGCCTATATTCAGCAAAGGATTTTCTGTAGCTAAAGTGAGAGAAAGAGGGGGAATGGATTAACCCGAAGCTTGCAGAAACCTTTTTTTTTGTTGGCGCGGGGAAACCGGTTTACCGCTAACGCCCCACCTCTGGGGAGGGTGGAGCGATTATGTTGGGTTCACCTATAGGCATACCAACCAAAACCCCGCGTTGCCCTCTTCAGCGCAATTGGAACGGCCCCGGGAACCCGAAGCAAGAGCGCTCCAGCTTCTACCGGGACAAGCTTGCAGAAACCTGCCCAAACAGCAGTATAAAAGTATTGGTTCGACTACAGTGATGCCACAGCCACACATAAAATCTGACAGAAAACTGACGTAATATTACAGCTTGCAGATGTTTCAGGCGGTAATTCGGAAAGTGAATACGAAGTTGAAAAACCTGCCAGTGTCCGAGTGTGTTGCATGTGCGGACAAAATGACCCAACCATATTCTCTGGATTATACTCTATGTAATTAAAACTGCACTTTTAATTACGTAAAGTGACGACGAATTACTCATTACAGTCACTTTGTGCCATTTAATACTAAGCAGCTTATAACATGCTTGACAGATGTATCATACATCGAAAATTTACGGAAAAATTGGGCATTTAGTGACCTGATATGATGTCATTTACATTTTTCCCTACTTTGTTTTACACATGATTCACTGAAACTAATTAGGTTTTATAAATTATTATTCATACTAACAATAAGTGGACATAGTTAACCACAAAAGTGCAGCCAATAAATGCAATACCATGAATAATTAATTTATTATAGGTATGTTTTATCTGGTACGTGGCAGCAGTTATAATCCATGATAGTTTGATATCTGTCATAGCTTTGCTCTTGTGTTAATATTGTGGAGACCTGAGGCCCGATAGCTAGCCTTTTCTTTTCTGTTTTGAAACGCAAAACGTTTCCAATAGTGCTTTTTTCAGAAACAGCGGAAACACCCATTGTTAATAACATTCCAACCAAGTCTTGGATGTTAATTTATATTTAAACAAAAATATTTTTATTCTGAGAGCCTCCGTAGCGCAGTTGGTTAGACGCCGCCTGTGAAACGAGAGGCCGCGGGTTCGACCCCCGTACCGAAAGAAATGTTTGTGCGGCCCACAAATATTTCTTCCGGGTCTGGGTGTTTGTGAGACCGAAAAGTCTCTCGTAGTTCCTGATACCCACGACACAAGACTCGATCTTAGTGTGGGATCAGGACTATGTATGTGACTGTTGGGTATTATTTATTTATTATTTATTTATTTCATACTTAATTTTTTCTACCAAGTAAAATACCCATATATTTTTATTGACTGCTTGGTTGGCGCTGTTGTACTACGATATCGTTGCAAAGCTAAGTTCTCAGATTCGAATCTCGGGTTGGATAAAATGATACAGAATTTTTCAATTCAGTATCAGCCCGAGTGTCCAAGGTGGCAATAGACTCGGCCCCTATCACATCACGGGACGGAACACACGAAGCGAAACGTGGGTGTCCTGGTAGTAACCTCTGCCTACCCCTTCTGGGAAAAAGGCGATAGTTTGTATTTTATGTATGTATTTTTATTGACTCGTGGCGACCGTGTTGTAGTATATTAATACCGCATTCTCGCCCCTCTGTATACGTATTTCTCCACGAATTACAGAATTAAATAAAATAATAAGCAAACCTAAACAAAATCACGTTTTTCAGGTAATTTTAAGAGCAAGTTTCACAAACTGAACATCAGCGTGTGAAATTAATGCGATCCAGCAATGCAACGTGGTGACATCAGTTAGATGACCTTACCGTCGCGAAATCAATGCAGTGCCACTGAACTTTAAAAGCAATGTAAATAATTAAATGTATTCCGTCAATGTTTACCGACAACGGTGATATGAAAATGATTCTCAATTGTAACCTTTATACTGCATGTGCGATGTGAGAGGTGAACGTAATCCTTATGAAATATGCAAGTAGTTTTCTGACGTACGTCATAGTTAAATTCATAAAAACAAATCTTATATTCGGTGATTGCTGCTAAACAAATATTTATGTTTTATAATAGATAAGTTGGATAAATTTTATCTTTCAATAAATCTTACGCAATTATGAATAAATTCTTTCGGATACTCTTCATAAGTCCTATAAAATTAAATAAATAAATTCATAAGAAATAAAAATACAACAAGGCGAGTGTCGATGAAAGAATCGGTAGACGTCAACCTCACCGAACTTACACCATCCAAAATGATGATACCCTTAAAAAGGGTCAAGTGAAAGGTACTCTGAATTGACGAGAATGCGTGAAGAGGTTGATGAAAGTGGACGACATAGTCGAATACGTTAGGATCGAGCAAATTGGCGATCCATAGTCTCTGCCTAACCCTATGGAATACAGGCGTGACGATTATGTATATGTGTAAAAATAAAACGAAGAACAAAGAAAAACAACGTCAACAAAAGAAATTTAACGACAATAGATATTGTAGGGTCCGCAGGCATTGTTTCGGTCAAGCGTCGAGCAAAAATAAAAAAGTACTACCAAATTCCTGCACGAATCGAGGTTTTTCAACTCGCGCCCTGCTCTCGTTGCCGCCAGCTTCGAAACTTCACCATGTTTGTATCGTTAATAATTTCAACACATTATTATAATTCTATACAAAATTGAGGCATTTCCCTAATAGCCCGCACCTTTAAGTGTATTATTATTTTAGTAAATATTAAATATATTTTTGCTTGTAGCATCTTGAAACCAGAACGTTAGTTTTCATACCGTCTGTTTATAATATTTTGTTATTTTATGTTACTTCGCTTGTTTCTTTAGTTCTTCCTTATCATCACGTCTAAGTTCTTGTGTTTATAAATATAAAATTTGTGAAAAATATTACAATATTAATATTATTTAATTTAAATCGTAAATAAGCTTCAAAAATATTAAAATGTATGAACTGTGAAGCTAGGTCTCGTAAGCCGTAGCTATCAACTTTGTTTCGCCATTTTATTTTATACGAATTTTGTCTGAACAAAGTAACCGAAATAAAATTACATAACATTGATGTCACTACCCAGCTATCATAGTTTAAATTTCTGAAAGTTGTGTCATATTTACTTAATCCATAGATATAGAAAAGATCTTCATACAGCGACTATTTCGCGTGAAATGTACCCAATAAATCACATGATATTTTATGGCCGATTGCCATATGACTGCTCTAACAAAATAAAACATCAGTATAGTAAAGTTTCTCGCTCGTAAAACTACCGATCGTAGTAAATGATGCAGCAATGATACGAATTTAAATCGATCCTGTGCCTTGAATTCTTTAAACGTTACGTTACTTTATTGCATGAAAAATATTTCAAATTGTTATTACACGGTCTATAAATCCAAGAACCACTAAAATAAATTGTCACAGCGTTTTATACCCCTCAGCGGCTCAGTATGCACAATAGCTTTGCTCGATTCAGTCTTAGATATATCTTGGTGCTTGAATAAAAAGATAGACATTGTGTCTCTTAACCTATATATTTTAAGGTCTAGTTTACAAAAACAGATATTTAACGCATTCTTCCATGTTCTTTAAATAAAAGTGAAACGTTAGATACTAATTAAAAACGGTATTATACGAGTATATCGAAGAAGTAAACTTCATACAAATGAAATAATCGCACCACGTTATGTTATAAGAAATGTTTTAGAATTATTTGAACTATGTTTTTTTTTTGTGCTTCGTTAATTTTTGACTCCTTTTCTTTATAACAACGCAGTATTCTTTGAATTAAAACTGATTATAAAATAAACTTGTAGTCATTATATAAAGATAACAATGCGTTAAGAATCATTGTTTACAAAATTACTACCATTAATGTCTAAAGTTAATAACGACAAGATTCCTCCATTTTACAACCACTTTACCTTTGCGTGCGGAAGATACCATATAATAAAGTGGGAAGAATTTCCACTGCAATTAATAACTTAGCCGAGGCGATTTTCAAATCGGTCAATTTTCAACAAACGCGTAAAAGCAATCAATCCTACATTATAAAGAATTTAACGAGTAAAACTTTATACATTCATAGAAATATTGTCTGTTTTATCCCGCAAGTCTTATTCTGGCCTGCATGGATATATTATGGATAGCGGTCCGGCCCGGCTCCGCCCGGGTGCAGATACACTTTTTTGCAACTATTTTATCGTCTATGTTCGTCAGGGATAATGTAAGATTCTCATTGTAAAATATTTTTTCGAATCGGTCCATTTTCTGGGCCTTATTAGTATGGATAATTAAAGGATCATGCATGCAAAATGGTTATAAAATGTTTTCACATTACCCGTTTGAAGTGAATCGCGTAGCAAAATATGAACAAGTTAATAAAAATGAGCGTGTTTTATCACAGTTTAAAAAATACCTGCGTTACTAGCCGCGGGAATGCAAACAAGCTCACTTATATGGATGGAGTGTGATAGCCACCGCAGTGAATATCGATAGCTCAAGTGTGCTCGCCAATATTCTCACTGGACGTGCTCAAAACATACTTATCTATTATATTACATGCCGCACCTATTAGCATACCTTGTGTGCTTACAACACATTTTAAAATAACATCTGATTGAAACAATAAATATAAATAAAATCGCTTCGTTAGGAATTAGTTACTTAGGTATGCAACAAGCTTTCCTAAACTGTATCACCCCATATACGTCCCACTGTAGGGCACGGGCCTCGTCCACAATCAAGAGTACGATTGAGAGTGGTTAGGCTATATTGTCTACCACGCTCGTCTAGTACGGGTTGGCGGACCATAACATACAAATCGCTATGGTATGTAGGTTTCCTCACGATCTTTTCTTTCACCGTTATAGTGCGTGGTGATTGACTATAATCAATACAGACATTACTCCGGGAATCAAAGGCGTACCTTGAGATTCGAAGCCGCGAACACCGTGAATATGTTGGCATCCGCGTCTAGTCTGTTTTACCAAGATGTCACCACGCCACGCCACCAAAAGCGTAACACTAAATATTTCTCTTTTTAGCCAAAGCTTGAATATGTGTTACTAGCTGTCGGGCCCGGCTTCGCCCGGGTGCAGATAGTTTTTGAGTCCAATCCACATCAAGAACATATTATTTCGCGTGTCTACTAACTATATTTCCCGCGTGCCGTCGACTATATTTCCCTTCCGTAGGAGAGGACATCCCGTGCCAACAATTTGAATTTGAAAGAGTAGAAAATATGTATATTTGGTTTCCTGACTCATCCCACGGGAACACTACATTTTTCGGGATAAAAAGTAGCCTATGTGTTAATCCAGGGTGTCAGCTATCACTATACCAAATTTGAAAGAGTAGAAAATATGTATATTTGGTTTCCTGACTCATCCCACGGGAACACTACATTTTTCGGGATAAAAAGTAGCCTATGTGTTAATCCAGGGTGTCAGCTATCACTATACCAAATTTCATCAAAATCTGATGAGCCGTTTTTTCATGAAAGAGTAACAAACATCCATACATCCATACTTACAAACTTTCACCTTTATAATATAGTAAGGATAAGGATTTAAATATACCGAACGACGCTTTTTACGTCTTTTGTGAATTTGATGTTAATTTTCAGTTTTTTGGTACAGTTAATCTCGTGTTTTGTATAATTAAAATCAACAATGACCTCGATGGTTTCACAATGAGCTGTCGAATCTGTGTTTTCAGTGCTGAGTGTTAGAACAAAGAGTCCGTGCTTATTACGCTTCGACTTGTAACTGTACATCTTGTAACGTTACATAAAGCGGTGAATGATGTTGCTCTGTGGGCCACTCACTGACTCACTGCCACCGCTACCTGTGATTTGCCAAATTATATCTAATCGAACTTATGAGGTTAACTTGCTAAGTGTAAGAATGTGTCACTCTTTAAAACCAAACATTATAATTGATTTATAAGAAGTGCACAATAATTAAAGGCGTAGGAATCAAATGTGAAAGCTAAAAAAGGATATTGAAATAAAAACCTGTACTAATACAAATTTATCTGAATTGGCTGAAACGAATTTCTAAAATCATTTCAGAAAACTTCTATCATTCAAAGCAAAGGGTTTTACAGACCCACTGTCGGACAGTGTTACAAATACAAAAGACCAATTGGCACGCTTATAGTGCTGCCCATTCAAGTTAATACAAGTTTTGTATTGAGCAGAAACTAAAAGATATTTTATGATCTTACGAAACTAAGACCCGAAACAAATATTTTTGGGTCACAAAAACATTTGTCCCGGTGCGGGGTTTGTAGCTGCAACACCTCGTTTTGCAGCTTATTTAACTGTTCTATTAAAGGTGTCAAAGCTACATTAAAATCAATAAAAAAATTAAAATAATACTATTATTTACGGATTTCATCGTGGATTGCCCCGCGACCACGAAAGCTGTAAAGTAATTGAAACGAGGCACACAGGCGGATTTTCAAATATTTGCGGTCAAAACTCCAGTGTACGAAGTTAGCCATAATAGTCACGTGACTGGATTTTTTGAATCTTATTGGTTCTTTTAATCCAATGACAGCCCGCGTAATTTCTGAACGAACGTTTTCATTCCTACCCACTATTAAAAAGTTTCGACTTCTGAACAACAATTAATTGTTGAATAAAAGTTAGGTTATTTAAAAAAATATTTTTTCGTATTGTAAAAGTATTTCGTGTAATTTTTATCATGGATTGTGAACCTGGGGGTATGTGACTGTGTATTTAAAATGAATTTGTTTACTTTTTATTTATTTTTTACAAAAAACAGAATAAACCTTATTCATAATATATTTTTTACGTAATGATTGCTTTTATTAAGCTATAAAGTTATATATTCATTAGAATCATACCACTTTGTAAAGATTATAATAAATTTACACATTTTAGCTGAGTATCTATGTTAATTGTAGTTGCTAATATGTGCTATTCTTCTTTTTATTAGACAATTAACAACTCGAATTAAAAAACACAAAAAATATTTTTGATTCTTTTTCTTTATTTTTAGGTTCATCTTCTAAGAATGTCATCATATGTCGTCAACAATTAGTTGAATATTATAGAAACTGTAATTTAAAAGATAATAATATTTTTTTTTGTTGGAAGACAGCTGTCGTATTTATTAAACATTATCCATGGTTCCCCCTACCAACAACTGTACACAAAATTTTATTTCATGGCCATGAAATAATAGAAAATTTTATAGTACCTTTGGGTTTACTTTCAGAAGAAGCTCAAGAGTCTAGAAATAAAGACATAAAAATGTACAGAGAAAGTTATTCTAGAAAATTTTGTAGAATTCAAAACATAGAAGATGTGTTTAATAACCTTCTAGTATCATCAGATCCTTATATTACAGATATTTCGAAAAAACATTACAAGAAAGATTTTAAAATAAATGAATATCCAAAAGAATTAAAGTATTTATTAGATATGTAAGAAAAGACAATAGTTAAAAATATTACAAACTTGTGAATCTAAGTTAAATAAAGCTCTAGTTTAATTTTATCACGTTTTTTCTCGATTCCTTCAGCTTTTCATACTTTGGATTCAATCTATAAGTTTTGACCAAAATTTTCAAAAAATCCGCCTGTGTGCGAGGGTAAGATAAAAATGTAAAAAATAAACCTAATTCGCGATAATACCCGTAAATAAAAGTTTTATGTCAATGTGTATCATTCGCGTAAATCTAAAAAACCAATAAGAAAATGTGTGGAGTAAATGGTAGTAAGCAATGGTCAAAAGTCAACTTCAATAGAAAGTTTTCCAAGGCTGAAGGAAATATTCGTAGAAATATAATACTGGTTTTCTTTGATGTTATTAAATCATTAATATGGAAAAACAATAATGTTTATATCATCAAATACATAATAAGAAGGCTTTATATAAAAATATTTAATACCTACTCACCTGCTAATTTGTTTCAAATGTATACAAATATGTTAAATATTAGTTATGTATATTTGTATTTTTCCCTCACGTTTTTATGTCGGCAATGTTCCTCAATATTCCTGGACCTCAATGAGGGGTAGACCAAAGAAGTGCTGGCTAGACGTCCTTAAGGTAGATATGAGGGTCAATGGCCTTACTATTGAGATCGGGCAAAATGGAGGAAAATTAGTTGGAAGGCGTACCCTAGCCCCGGCCAAGATAACGCCAGGTTAAAAATAAAAAAAATAGTCATAAGTACATACTTATACGTTTGCTTATTTCTTGTAATTTGTATTATTTATAATATTTTAATTAGTAAAAACAATCCCATTATATTCCACCGTAATAAAAGTCACTGTATCTATTAAAAAAAAAAAAAAATTATTTGAATACAATGTGACACTACTATAAATTCGAAATAAACTGTTTAATTGTGAACAAAAAAAAACTTGTAAATACCTAGAAATATTGTTTTTTATCCTGCGGAATTTACAATAAATGATTACACTGTTCGTAGCTACACTTATTTGAAGATTCATTTTCCTTATTTTCAAAAATGCCTCCATGCATATTTACACTTCACTTGTAAACCTGGCATTGTGTATTAACATGACTGATTTACCGTACAGGTAAAATAGGTAACTGCTTTAAATTATGAATATAAAACTGTCAATGCTCGATGCTATGAGTCAGTAGTTAAAAAAATACATCCAAAAGTCACTTACATATTCCTGACTCCACAATAAGATCGAGTCTTTTATGGTGCGTATCAGAAACAACAGAATTTACAGTCTCACAAACACCCAGACCTGACATAAATACCTGTGCATCACAAAATATTAATCTCGGTGCGGGGATCGAACCCGCGAACTCTAGTTTTACAGTCGGCGTCGAACCAACTACACCACGGAGGCTGCCGACCGCGAAGGTGCGACTCAAAAGTATTTTTCTTCACGATAGTGCTCTAAACTTAAATGGCCTGATTCATAGACAGTCTTTAAATCTATTTTAGTTATCGAATGTTTTGTTTCTACGCGCAAACTGCAAGTCATTCGAATAGGAAAAAACATAACGATAAATAAAATCGGTTTTATAATTGTCTATTCATAAGACGATAAGTTGTCCTATCAGATAATTCAGGAATCTATCTATATCAACTAACTTTACATTTAATTTAACTGGGAAACGAATGTTCTCTACTATTGGAAATGAGTTCTGACTTCTGAGCTTTGATTTTTCACGCTGAATAATGTCTAATATTGTACCTGTTTCTGATTGTCTGTCTGCATTTCTAGTTCTACCTGATGATAATTAGTGATATACCGTAAAACTTCTGAATGCTGATGCTGGCGATTATATTAGATCATAACAGATCGTCTAGTTTATTGGACAATTGAAAGTTCTTATGATTCAACAAATCCGGATCCGAATCAAGGAATTTTCGGTTCCGGTGCCGAAACTGTTAACACGTACGTCAATCAGTTCCGTCGTTTATAAATAGAAAAACGGCGCTAAAGTGATTTAACTAGTACCAAATAGTGAAAATAAAGTAAATAAATTATTAAAGTTTGGGATTATGAAGAAAACACAGTGAAAAAGTGTCGAATTGTAAAACTGCGAACTTTAAAAATAACATAACCTACAAATAAAAAATCATAGACAATAGAACAATAAGTGAATTAGTTTCCTGCGTTTTATTATTACAAACTTACTGCGAAGATTATTGAAGTAAACGTCAGTCGTCATTTATCATAAACGTCAAAGTCTCGAACAAGGTCAAAGAATAGACCACTAGAGCAAGATGGATAAAAGTATGGAGTTGTTGCTGTCAAAACTAGAAAAAAAACTTAACAAAGAAACATTATATAATAATATCTAAAGAAGTAACTAAAAATGTTATGCAAGTGCTAGATGAAAAACTGAGATTACTCACTGAAGAAAATAAAGAGCTCAAACCAAAAATAACAAAGATCGAACAAAAAGTCGATTCTATGGAAAGAAATAAAAGAAAAAACAATTTAATATTTTTTGGTTTGGAAGAAAAAGGGAAATGTGAAGGGGAACTGGTAGATTACATTAAGGAAATTATTGTCGATATGGGCGTACATATAGAAAGTCAAGAAATCGCTAACATAAATAGAATTGGAAAATACTCTGACAAAAATCGACCAGTAGTCGTGACATTCACAACATTGTGGAAAAAACACCTAATACAACGAAACAAATCCAATTTTCCTCAAGGCATATATTGTAACGAAGACTACCCAAAAGAAGTGCTAGTAGCAAGGAAAAGACTTCAACAAACCTTAGAGGAGGAAAGGTAAAAAGGAAATAAGGCATATATAAAATATGATAAACTAGTAGTGAAATCACCACTAGACACTATTCGTGAAAAAAGAAAAAGAGACAAGACAGAATCACTAAATTTAAAGAACACACCAAAAAAACAAGTGATTAGTGACAGAGTAAACGCAACAAAGGAATACATGTCTGAACCAATAGATACAACGAAAGAAGCAACAATGCCCACAATACTGAATTATATGACACGAGGAAGATCGCTATCAATGTCGGAACCAACAAAAAACTAATAACAAACCCCCATAACTGGAACCATAACAAAACAAAATATGCAACATTTTGCCACAAAATAACAACATTAATAAAACATTCCCCAAGCCGGCTGGTCACCGTGGGGAAAAAAGACTATCACCCTCCATCTATTAAGAAAACCCAAACAGATAAAAACCATCAAAATCCTAAAAAGAAACAGTGCCTAAAGATTTGCACATTCAATGTAAGATCGTTATCAACAATTACAAGATTATTAGAATTGAACAATGCAATTGAAAAAATAAAATGGGACATTATAGGGCTCTCGGAAGTTAAAAAAATGGGATATACCATAGAAGAACACAGTGATTACATCTTCTGCTACATTGGGGAGACAAAAGGTTTACATGGAGTCGGTTTCTTAGTAAAGAAAATTTTTAAGACCAACATTGTAAGCTTCTTAGGTATCTCGGAGAGAGTTGCCTTGCTAAAACTAAAATTCAATGATATGCCCTTATCTCTAATACAAGTTTATTCTCCTACTGAAAGTGCTAGCGATGAAGATATCACAATATTCTATAATGACATAAGAAGAGCTCAAAATTTAGCAGATAAAAACACTATAATTATGGGAGATTTTAATGCCAAAATTAGACAACAAAAGCCCCATGAAAACATGATTATTGGAAAATATGGATATGGAAAGAGAAACACCAGAGGAGAATACTTAATAGAATATGCATATGAGAATAAATTGTCTGTGATGAACACATATTTTAAGAAAAGATATTCCCGGAAGTGGACTTGGTTATCACCAGACTGTAAAACAAAGAATGAAATAGATTACATACTGAGCACAAACCCAAAATCAATTATAAATGTGGAGGTATTGAACGGAACAAACTTTTCATCAGATCACAGGATCATAAGATGCTCCGTAAAAATCAAAACATCAAAATCCAATCGCAGCTCGTACAAAACCCCACTCAATACCTTAAAATCTACACATGAGAGAAATAATTACATCAAAAACATAAAAGATAACTCAGAATCACTAGGTAGAAATATAGATAATATTAAAAGCATACAAACTCTTAGTGATAATATAGAAGAAATAATTTAAAAAAGCATTAAATTAAAGGAAACAACCGAAAATAGCTGTAAAAACACAAAGTAATTAGTCAAAGTACATTAAATTTAATATCAAGAAGATCAATACTACTAGCCAAAAAACCTAAGTCAAAGGAAATAAGAAATGAACTCACACATCTATATAAGGAGACAAACAGATCAATACGGAAGGATTATAAAGCATACAGAAGAACAGTTATTGGAAATAAATATGTCAACATTCCGTAGTTCAAAAAGAGCATATAAAGAATTGACAACCCATAAAAATTGGACAGAGCTTGAAGGATGACAAGAAGGACATAAAAGAAAGAGAAGACATAATAAAACATGCAACGGATTTCTATTCAGATTTATACAAGAAACCAACAACAGAAAGTATGCATGAAGAACAAACCAATAAAGACATAGAAGAAAAAGATGGACCAGCAGATACTATATTAGAGAAAATAAGTGAAAGTGAGATAATAAGACACATTAAGAAACTAAAATCCGAAAATTGCCCAGGACCAGACTTAATTACAAATGAAGCCTTAAAATTAGGAACCCCCATATTAGTGAAACTCCTACATACACTTTTTAACCTAGTAATGGAAAAAGAACGAGTCCCAACACAGTGTTGTCAATCGCACATAACACTAATTTACAAAAAAGGTAACCCACTAGACATCAATAACTATAGACCCATTAGTTTACTGTCAACTATCTATAAACTCTTCTCATCAATAATACTGAGCAGATTATCACCGGACATTGATAAAAATCAGCCGATCGAACAAGCTGGCTTCCGACCTCACTACTCTACAACTGATCACATACATGTAATAGAACAAGTAATAGAAAATTTTCAAGAGTTTTCCTAACCCCTTTAGATAGCATTTGTAGATTATTCCAAGGCATTCGACAGCATAACACACTCATCTATTTGGAATTCCTTAAAAAGCAATAACATACATAAAAAATATGTTAACATCATTCAGAACATATACTCCAAGTGTGTCAGCAAAGTGAAACTAGAACGACAAGGAAAAGAGTTTCCAATCGAAAGAGGAGTGAGACAGGGAGACCCCCTCTCCCTTAAACTATTTATAGCTGTGTTAGAGACTATCTTTAGAAATATTGATTGGAAGGATAAAGGTATATGGATTTTAAACAAAAAGCTTACACACTTAAGGTTTGTCGATGACATTGTCCTTTTTGGAGTATCAGCCTCAGAATTAGAAAACATGATACAGAACCTAGACTCAGAAATCCAAAAAAGAGGCAGAATGCAAGCAAAACGAAAACAATGACAAACAGCCATAAAAAGCCTATCCAAATCGGAGGAAATGTAGTAGAATATGTAGAGGAATATGTTTATTTAGGCAAACTGGTTTCTTTCCATACAAACAATAAAGAAAACGATGTTGACAGAAGAAGAAATATAACCTGGAAAAAATACTGGGCACAAAAAGAAACCTTAAAAGGGGACTATGACCTAAAAACAAAAAAAAACTAGTAACGTGACCAGACGTGGGTATACACAGAAAGAATAAAGAACAAAATATTATCTTGCCAACATGCCATGGAAAGGAGCATCTTAAAACTGAGAAGAATACAGAAAATCAGGAACACAGAAATTCGAAAGAAAATAAAAATAAAAGATGCCCTCGAATACAGCCTACGCCAAAAATGGAGATGGGCAGGACATATAGCAATATACCAAGACAACAGGTGGACCTACCTAGTGACAAAGTGGACAGGCCCAACAGGAAAAAGACGGGTGGGGAGACAAAAGAAGAGATGGATAGACGATATTGTAGAAGTACCAGGAAAAAATTGGATGAGAATAGCTACTAACAAAGAAAAATGGAAAAAGATGGAGGAGGCGCTTACCCAAAAAGGGACCACACATCAGAGAACAGAAAAACGTATAGTATGTCAGGATTGAGCAAAGTGGCGGTCTATAGTCTCTGCCTACCCCTATGGGATACAGGCGTGACGATTATGTATGTATATTAGTGTTACATGTGTAGGAAATCAAAGCTAAATAATAATAATGATTCAACAATTGAATCCAGACAAAATAAATGGGTTCAATGTTCATAATGTATTTGAAATATTCACTACAAAAGATCATCGTGACTAATTGATGGCCCAGATGACACTTGGCACGAATACATTTTTTTATAATAAATTCCACATAACAATTGTTATTTGCAAGTACCAAGAAACAGTTTTCCGGCACGCGGTACTTCCTATCTTGTTAGGTATAAATAATAATAGAGGCAGATGACTGTGAATCATCGCTTGATGCCAGGCGTCCCCGAATTGAATATCCAAATTGAGATCGTGCCCGCTTATTCACTCCGTTCTTTGGGTCACAATTTAGAAGCCCATTACAAATGAAAGCAATCTAATTGAATAGCGACCACGTTCACGCGAAACGGTTCAAGCTCACTATGACTAAGTGGAAATAAATAGTCATATTGGTCATATATTTAACCACAGGTACGTACAAATTATAAGGGTAAAGCTTTCAAAATGTAAAATACACTACAGTGCAATTGGTAGCAGGAAATTACGTTCGGAATGGATTTTACAGAAACTCATTGAAACTGAATTTGTTTCCCCATTTGAAAAAAAATGTGGCTGTGGCCAAAATGCATTACTTTAATTCTCACTACAGGACTTTATCTTTCGTGATTATCTGCATCGGGGCGTTTTGACAACATTCGTGGACTTACTCGCGGCATTTTCCTGTTCGCATGTAAACACCATGAGATTGTTTAACATGAATTGCGGTTTTATGATTAGCTAGAAGTTTAGGATGACGGCGCTTTTAACAGACTGCGACCCACATAATCTCCCTCATATTGTCCGCAATATAGAATAATTAAAACATTGTAGTGCGTTCGTGCGTCAATGCAAAAGAAAAAGTGCAAAATGATTCATAGCGTTTCAGTTCAATTGAGCCCGTGAATCACAGCCTTAACCCAATTGCCGGACAACGGTCGATGGTTTCTTCCCATAACAATAAAATATATATGTCACGCAACGATGTACCGTCCTATTTTTTGTTTGAAGTCGTATCAGGATGTAATAGAAATAAAATCATACCTTATAGAGAGAAATATATCCAGTCGCTATCACATATTTTTTAATATTTTTCTTTGTGTCAACGAAAGGTCCGAGCGGCGAGTACTACATGTTATGATCACCAAATAAGAATGTTGATTAAGATAATAAGCAATTCCGCAGCTGTATTTAATGATGGTGACGCACCGTTTAAAATCCATAAGTTGATTATTTATGATGAGATGCATACGCAGAACAAAGCATGGAAACCTTCGTACGTCGCCAAGGGCACGGGGCCGTGGCTAATGCACGAGCGGACATTATAATAAATAATGTCGTTTCCGTAAAGTACACACAAGTCACTCATAAAAAAGCTAGATGTTGCCAACGCGCTCGTCACATTACCTAAGCAGAGAAAAATCTACACTTCCATTACCTAGTAGGGCTTATTCATAATGTTACATTTCAAGATTAGCACTCCTGCCTCCTTACCGGGTCGAAATGGATACATAGATTTAATACTTTTAAACATGAGTATAAAACTTCTCCTATCCAAATGTGAAGCATAATCAAAAGCTCTAATGCAAAAATAGAGTCATGTAAAATTATATATTATTTAAGTTTTACATTATATCATGCCATAGATAACATTATATTGTCTACTAAAAACTTATACGTATGTAGGTAATTGAAAAAAATTGCTACATCTGCTAATGCACGTTGTAGGAAGTGATACATAAAAATAGGAAGAGAAGATTGCGTCGTGAGGACATTATCGATGCGTGTTTTCTATCGACATATTTATGATGGTATCGCTTAACAATAGGTACATATGAACAGAGTGAAGGAATTATCTGCTATCGCTGGACGATAGCCAGAGATGGGATTAAATAGGCAAATATCCAGCGCTTCCTAGTACACTAGCAGCATAACCTTCACTTGTTTACAGACTACCTAGTGCCTTAGTACAGTTGGAATGTACGGCATCGCCAATCTACACTTCATTCAGTCACACCAGCGTCGCTCTGAATACGCGGAACATCGCAGAGCCAATGACCTGAGACACCAAGTCACAACACGGCTAAAACAAATTCAAAGTTCACGAGGAAAACAAAACCGATCTGCGTTAACGTCATTAAGTAGGTGAGTTCCTAGTACATTAAAAAATTATGTGCTTATTCTATGTAAAAATAGTTTGGAATATAAATGTGATACTTACAGATCACCCACTTAGCATTCATGATCGCTGGCCGCCAACAGAAAAGCGACGGAGATGTGAAACAAAGAAGGAAGCGACGCCACACCGTGGTGCCGACACGTGCGCCACATAAAATCACCGAAACACTGATAAGGCATTGACTGCCGACACACTTGCCGGCACGAAGATGAAGCTTCGCGATCTTATCGTTAACACCAATGCATTCGAAGCAAATCTTCTCAAAAGATAAATGTATCGCTGCCACTGCAGCTGGCCGCCCTATAAAATGCATAATATTACGTGATGGATCCGAATCAGCGAGGTCGTTCAATATTCGGTAGTATGACACGCGCTCGTATCTCGGATATATCGCGCGCTAATTCCGCACGCTCGATTGGAATCACTAATCGCCTCAGACAGCTCGGTAGCCATCAGTATTCCGGCGGCACTGCTGCCCACTATATGCTAGCAAATCGCTAAAAATACAAGATGAACAAGGGCACCTCATGGTCGACATGGCGTTACCTGAATCACATAAAACTATAATCATGCATGTTCACTTCCTGTTAGTTTTTTGTGTGATATGATTATTAAACAAAATATTACACGCATATTTATTTAGCATGTTTATATTAATAGCACAAATTAAAAATATACAAACTAATAAAGAAATAAAACACATTTTTAGAAAGACGTTTATGCTGTATATTTCTATTTTTACATGTTAAATGCTTGTAATACCTTAAAATGCTATATATTTACTGTTACAAAAATTGCGTTTAGAAGTGACTAAACATATAATAATTCGGGTAAAACCATATTAATTATTTGACAAATATATTCCAAGCCTATACATGCCATTTTTCCTAAAAACAACTAAAACGCCTAATTTAAAAGTTTACTATTTCGTTAAATACATAAAATTAAATATATTTCCTTCCTATTACCCATAATTAAATAATCCAATATCTATTATTTCGTATGTATTATCGGGTTAGATTAGCTATATATGTACAATAAGCTTTCCTGCATTTGAAATAATTGCGTTATTTAATAAAAATAGGTAAATAGTTCACCATTAATACTACCAACTTAACCGCATCCTTCCTACAAAATGTATGACAAAGACATTCAGTTTTTGTGTATTTTCGTGAATGCAATTTACACTTTATTAGTTTCGAATAACTTGAGCAATAATCAATCTAATAGCTGGTATTATGTAGTATTTAGAAATATGCATTTGGAAGACATTCAACGTTGGCTATGCTGTTCTTATACTCTCATTAGGCAGAACTTATATGCCAATGACATGTTTAACTTATAAGCTAAATCATTATCTAAATATTAACCTGTTTTATAATTTTAATGTCATCTTCTCTTGAAAAATACCATATTTTTTTCTATTACATTTTGTGCGTTATAATTATAAGATCCTAAGTTATACACAGCTTATACATATTTAGTACTTAATTTATCTTATTGTCATAAAAGTTATTTCCTTAAATAGGTATAATAGTACATCCGTTTTCACCAATATTAGGCGTGTCCTAATTATGAGGCTCAGATATTTTAGAGTTTAATAACATTCGAAGATCTTTCCTAATTTATTTTTAATGAAATATCAAACTCCATCATTACACATACGAACATATCGCAAAGGCCAAAACTATTTATTTAGGTCTTAGTGTCTCAGTTATTTTTATAACTCACAACGAATTCAGTCTCAACCTTTATTAGTAATTCTTTTGCCTTACAATCAAATCAATCTGACGAGTTTTCATATCATTAACATTTTTTGCAATGCAACCTATTTGCACAAAAACCAATGCTTTTTATTCATAACCAACACGTAACCAACATAGAAAATAATGTATTTCCTGCAATTATCCTTGACAATGGACATTCCGAAGTCCGTTAATGTCAATAAATCCTCTCTGGAAGACGTCGACATCGGAGTTGTCTCGCAGGCTCTCTGCCAGGGCTTTCTCCTGGGCTAGAGGATGCCACGCTCCGAGGGTGCAAGCGAGGTCGTCTCGCGGCGCGTGGTAGTGACACCTTCGCGTGGCGCGGGCAGACGGCACGTATTCGAACACGCGGACCCGGCCGCACCGCTGCATGGCCAGCCATATGCCTGCGACAATCATTATATTAATCGTGGAAAACATAATTGATTTCCCACAAAAACATCACCACATAATAGGCTCTATTTGTCATAGGGTGTCGTATATAAAACTCATAGGGTTTGTAATAGGTACATTTGAAAAAACTTTATTCAATAACTATGTTTAAGTTTATTTCACATTTTGTAGTTTTTTATTTTACATATTTGAAAGAAACCTACAGCTAATTCTTCTACATAATACAATCATGTTTTTCCGAGCCTTGTAGTTCCTATTATCGTCAATCGTATAATTTATGTTTTGTTTAAATTTTTAGATATATACGAGTAAATAAAGTGCTTGTGCATGTCTTTATGTTTATTAACTTATCAAATCAATTTAATGGAGGTCAACTTGCATTCAGCAACGCACGGTAACGCTTTTAAATGTAAAGTTCATTAATAAAAAAATCTCCAATATTACCTAAGAATCCTGAGGATGGAGGATTTCTTCGTAAACGATAAGGCGACGTGTCTTGAAGAATTGCCCATAACGACCACAGCACTTGAGGATTCAGTAAATGTACATCCGCCTTGGGTGTCCTCTCTAGTAATCTATAAGAAAATAAAAATTAAAAAAATAATTTTAATTAGTTTACACCACAGTAGCAAAATAATAACTACTTTCAAATACATAAAAATTACACATGACAGAAAAATAAAAAGCATAAATCATTTTAGTATACTTATTACGAATAGTATATTCAGAAGTGTCAATGTGTGTCAAAATGATACTCGAATATTTGTAAAGATCATAGTACATCGAACTCTTAACAAGCTCATATATTATGATAACAAACGGGAAAGACTAATTAAGATGCATTCCGCGATATGGGAGGACCTTGAGATTTTTTTACCATTGTACGGCAGAACCATCGGTACACTGATCGCACTCCAATTGGGACAAGAGAACAAAGGAATAATTACTTCTTGTAAACAGGAAACAGTGGGTAATCAGGATGGTGGTACCAGTTCTCTAACGACGATGAATAGTTGGCCGGGTCCCATATCAGTATCGATATATCTTTGTATAGCGGGTCATCCAAAAAATTATACTCTGGTTTTGTTACAACCTGAAACAATTGAGAAATCATATGTTGTGTACATGTTAATTGGCATCTGCTTCTGGAATAGGCATGACGAATAATTTTAAAATCATGTTCTATAATATGGATACCCATTTATTATATACGACATAATCTATATTTCAAGAATTAACAAAAGTTTAACACAGTTTTAAGCCATTTTTCTAATTATCTTTCAATAGTACACAGAAAAACCTAGTAGGTAGTAGTAAAGTAGGTGTCATGGCATCCGTTATAACATCACCACTAGGTAAACATGTCATTGTGTCTATGCACAGCGAAGAAAGTTAACGAAACAAAACATAATATTTCGTTTGATAAAAATGAATTCTAAAGTCTATAAGTGGTTCCGGTAAAGTTCACATTCCACATTTCTAAAGAAATTGGTAATGTTTACGGCAGGTTTACATAGGCGTGACATCATGCGTCGTAACTAGTGTTTCTGTCAAAATGGCCGATTGCTATATTTTGTACTTTTATTTTATTGAAAATCTTGTTAATCTCCAATTCTGGATTAAAACTAAAACATCGTTTTAAACCCTTCTAATATGTATTTCCCCCTATCACAATTTTTTTTCATAGTTTGATAGTGTCGTCACGCCTATTCGCATTAAGTTGCGTAGGCGTAACACCGTAATAGTAGTAGTTAAGGAGTAAGAAAATAAACTTTATCAAATATTGGAGCTTATGATCTTAACCCTTCCATTCTTGTATTAAGGTGTTACCCCAACGCTCCTTATCTATTTTTTTCCTTATTTCTGATGTGTAGATAATAATGGACTCATTACTTATTGCTTGTTTTCACCCGCTCATATGTAAAATGTATCAATTTAGTTTTTAATATTTGTAATACGAATAAATATATTTCTATTTTTTATTGGCCTTTAGCAGGCTGGCGAGCATGCGGTCCACCTGATGGTAAGCGGTCATCACCGCTCATGGACCTTCGCAGTGGCTAGGGTGTAACACAGCCAGTTCGCTGGTTGTTACCTGAATTTATTCTTATATTGAACTTTACCTGAGAATTAAGTATGCGGATAGTAGTTTTTGTGCCAACGTCTTCAGTGTAGTTTTCTGTTGGAGCATTATTAAATCTCAAAACCATGTCGTGAGAATCTGTGGACAATTTTTCATAACATAAAGTTCACGTAGATAGTGTAGATAGTTAAAACAAAGTGTGTGTATTGATAGTCAATCACCACGCACTAAAACGGTGAAGGAAAATATCGTGAGGAAACCTGCATCCTATAGCGATTTATAAGAATTTCTATGGTATGTAAGTCTGCCAACGCGCACTAAGGCAGCGTGTTGGACTATATGGCCTAACCACTCTCAATCGTGCTCTCGATTGAAGAGGAGGCCCGTGCCCTGCAGTGATGGTATAAGAGCTGATAACGAAAACAAAGTGCTGTGCTACGGATATGAAAATGATCTAGATGTGTCCGTCCCGTGCCCAGAAAAGCTGTAAATATCTTCGGAAATTCAAACTTTACATACATTTAAGTATGATAATGATACCAATAAATTATAATTGATCATCTCCTACTCTTTAGATAGTTAAAATATACTTAAAATTACCAATATTTACATATTGGTTATCAAAAAGCCTCAAAATACCCTACATTCCATTGTTTTTCAATATTTCATATATAGCACAGCTAAATGAAAATACTAAATGAAAAATCCTCATCGGCTCTTAACACAAGTTTGGTACTTAACAATTATAAACATACGACCTTGAAGTGGCTAGATTTTCCGCTCCATTTCAGGGATTTGGAAACATGGCGGGCACTATTAAATCAGTGAAATCTTTTCTCAGTGCATTGATTAAACGGAGGCCGTAATACCAACGCGGCACGAAATGTTATGTCACATAGAGCCAAACAATATGCCTCCGTGTGCTTCGAAACTTACGGGTATAACGTCACGCTTACCGTCATGTTTTGCAATATTAAATTAAATTATAATGATAATTTCACTTCACCCTTATTGTAGCAGTGTGATAAAAATAAACCAAATAATATCAGTTCTATATTATAGGACATATTGTCTCTGCAATTAATGGGTTTTGTTGTTTGGCCCCTATTGATTGCAGTTGCTGGGAAACAGCGTAGTATAATTCGAACATCACATTCCTAATGCAGTAATATCAGATATGCAGATTGTCACTTAAAGTGGACGATGAAAATTGTGTCTTATAACATAACTTACACACATATTACATAGCCCGATTTGTCAGCCCATTCCGTTCTAAACTACTCTGCGCTCACAAGTCTTCAGAACTTTTGAAATGTAAATAACAAATTTTCTCAGTCACGTTTAGATGTATCGCCAAACAAACCGACAAACAATGCAGTGGCGATATAAAGAATGCGTTTTTGCCGCCTAGTTTTTGCTTTTTGTTGGCATTTTACTTGCATTACCACATTTTTTCTATTAATCTGCTGTAGGTATAAAAACTGTCACAATCTTCAGCACGTTCGCGAGTGAGAAAGCAAAACAATGGAAGTAAACAACATGATTACCTCCGCCATTCCCACATTAATAAGTTAAACGATATTCTCATGATTAGATCTTCAACTTATTTTAAGTATACTTAATTGTGACTTTTGAGACCAAAGTGGAAAGACATGAGATCACAAATTTAATTCATATTTCACACTTTATAATTCACATATATTATAATCGTTTATGTTGGAATTTTAAAAGATGCAATCTAGAGTAAGACAGTGCCTATAGGTACGGAATTTATAAATTATCAAGCGACTAGTGCACACAAACCATTCGTCGTATTTTAATCTGAATTCTGAACCGATCAAAACAGCGAGTCACGTGCACAAGCCGTCGAGAGTAAAAGAAAACATTGAGACAATTCAATTTAATGGAAAATAAAACTGTTCAATAATGTATGTGGTGCACTTAACACCGGCTTAGTACAATCTTCCCTTCATCTATTGTTTATAAATTGTTTTGCAAACTACTACCCGTTACACCACTTCCCTACAGTTAGCGCTAATGTCATTTGTTATTAGATTATTGATCAATTAACTCGCTAACTAGGTGGTGATTAAGAAATATCTGATTGATTTATAGAACACGCGGGTGCATTTTTTTACTATCGACAAAAACACTTGCAGCACTAGGCTTGGTACTTTCGGGAAAATGTACTTTAATGATGAAATAAAATCTACCGTATCACATATCGGTATTGTAGACTGTAGTGATGGTAAACTATTTATTATGGTCGTGTTAAAGCTTGGCGAAACGTGCATATTTTTGTTTTATATTTATTGCAAGCTTCCCGGCGTCGCCGCATTATAGTAGTCATTTAGAAGCGCACAATGGCAGCCACCATGAATTATGCACAGCCTTTACACGTGTGGGTTGATGACACTGCCCGCCGCGGCCTGCGACACAATACACCAACTCCAAAGAGCCAGCTTTGTTCTAATATATAAATGCTTACTTATTTCATAATATTTACAGATTTTTACGAGTAGTGTATTTTTAAATGGATTAATGAATAATTTTAATTGAATGGTTTCGACTTCCAGAAAATTTTTAGTATTGAGTGCATGGGAATTGCTTAGATACGAATATTAGAGATTAATTCAATTTAGTTTAATAGCAACAATCTAATTAAATCTAATGTAACCCACAAATGTAACATCACTAAAACGTCTCTGTTCTAGTACAGAAGCATTATCCTAAAATAAAATTATACATAAGAACTTACAAACACTTTTTTCAGTACTCAATTGATAACACTTATAGAACAGATTTATTTTGATGAAGCAATTCGTGGAGAAAATAAACCCTGCGACTGCACGCTGCATTTCCGTTGTTTTCATTTTGTTTTACGATTCAAAGAACAACAGAAACATGTTTTTTGATGATTGCGAAAAGTTATAAAAACAAGTTGCGGCTGTAACTTTATGATTCAGAAATGCGAGGACCAGTTTTGATTTATCTTAAAACTCAAGAAGATACAGTTATAGATACTCGTTTCTATATTACGAGCAATGTGTGGGCGGTGCAGCCTCGTACGGCATTAATTCACATGAAAAAAAATGTTTTAAAGACATCTCGCTTCTTTAACCGAATTACATGTGTTTATGGTTTGAGGTAACAACCAAATTTTTTTTAGATTTAATTCTCCCTGACAACGATCAACCAACCAATCAACGTATGCAGTCATTTAGTTTTGAAATGTTAGTAACACAGTTAATAAAGTTCAATTGCGGAGAAAGCTTCAATTCATATATTTCGAAGTTCGTACATTGCATGGGATGCCGGCTCTGTAATTAATTATGACTAAATGTTTTGTAAAAAATATATATTTAAATTGTAAATGTATAAAACCTTTCGAAACCTACTAATAAAAATATGAATAAGCAATATGCAAATGATATCCATACAAGTTCCCCACTCGGAAGTAAGTGTGTGTCATTGTCTCTTCCACGTCTGGGCTATAAAGTATAAAGTTATCAACAGTTTTTGAGAAAGGACAAAGACATGTCCTGTGGTTACACAGTGACTAACACAATGCAATAAAATGATTTGCCTTAAATATGAATCATATTGCGACACTTACCTTTAGCATTCGGTTAAATATTGTAACCACGAGGTACATTTACGCGTTGTGACTCTCGCCTATTTACGTTGACAAAAACCACTACTCAGTTCTCACTAGTAACGGTAATATTTATAACTCGCATAGTTGATAGTTCGCCATACACGAATTTGCATAGGAAGAATGAAACTTAAATCACACTTGAGGGACCATATATCCCTGAAACGCTAGCAGATATGTTATGTAAATAAATAAGCGATAGGACTTTTATATCTGATATTAGCATAGATTGAGCGTGTTGGATTTTCCGGCGCGAACGCGTTGGTTTTACAGAAAAGCGCGCGAGCGCCGGCGCCACTTACATGTATTGTAAACTACCACCCTATCAGCATATCAAACCGTCTACAATTTCTGCGTAAATAGACTAGATAGCACTAAACATGAATAAATCAAATCAGTAAGACCATACCGCGGCACGCTCGAGCCGTGCAGCCTTACTTACTTGGCATATCACCGCACCGATAACCATATGCAACAAGTAGAACTAAAACGTGACTGATACTAAATAACAAACGAATAAATCGGTTTTTAATCAATATCAATAAATATTTGTAATAAATCAATAACTTTTTTGCCCAAGATTTGGAAACCTCTTGCATTTTCCAGCAAGATTTGTTTTGATTTACCTAACAGTGATACGACTATTGAAACAAGTACGGTATTATAAATGCTCATTTTTATGTTAATCTTACTGATAATCTTGTGGTCTGATTTTTTTACCTTTCGACGATTGTTGTTGCGGGTAAGTCCTGTACTGATACCTGAGTAATCAGTGAAGCCCCAGTGACAAGAATAATTCGTGTAATTCGCATACGATTTGGAGTGTTCGGCGAAGGAGGCCGCACTTGCATGCCAATGCGTTCCACAAAGAAAAGATCCGATGCCGATAACTGGCACAATACTCGGTCGATCACCCGCAATCATCTACTAAGCATAACACACGTATCCGATGAATAACCAATTGTTGCAATATTAAAAATAAATCTTATTCACACAACTATTGCTGCAATCCAATTTTTCATATTAGGTAGTTTTAATATCTTTGCAAATAAATACAAATCAAAATAATATGATACATAATACCGATTGAGTAGGTATAAGGTAATAAGAATGGTATCTCTTATCACTGGCACTTCCTTACAAAGGATTTGTAATAGCGGAACAGCTGATGATTTATTCAGTTTCAAGTGAAACACTAATGCACTCATTACAGGTTGTTGCCCCACGGCAAGAAACTCAACGACCATAATAAATAATAAAAAGTACCTATCTATTCGCTTACCAGCATATTTGGGACATAACTGTAAACAGGCTACTAAACAAATAGCCAAATTGTTTTGGATACAGCCAGGTACCTAATTCGCAGAACACTCATACCTAGCCTAAGTCATGCACGTAGTGACTCATGATTAGCGTAAATGTGGGTGAGGAATTTAAAAGTTGGGGAAATATGCTTAATACCTAATGGCAGTCATTGTATGCCAATATTCTTGGATTTGTATGATTACCTATAAAATCACCTAGCCGGGAGCCGAGCAAGGCCCCCGCGCTCGTGACCACGGCGCAGGTGTTGAAGGCCCGGCCGGCCAGCAGCGGCGCGACTGGAATGCGATATCCGAGCCGCGCGAAGGGTTCGTCACTCGCCAACACTGTCCGCACACCCACACGCTTTAACGCGCACATCACCTCCTGCTTAGATCTCTCCTTCTGATTGCCAACTTCATACTTCACGTTGTATGGATTCTGCGAATTCAAACCCGACCGGAACACTTTGCTATCTCCCATCAGAACTCTATGAAATTCTTTTAGTAATAACTCTTTGAATTCCTTTGTCCGCTCTTCGCATTCTTCCGAAATGAAATCGTCGCACATGTATTTGTCAGTATCGAATTCTAATATTTGTTGGTGTATGTTAGGAAACCTGGGACTGCCGTGGACCTTTTTCACAACGTTATTGGACGGGTTGCCTTGTTGTGAGCCTGATTTGCCGTCTACCATGCTATTCCAAAATGCTCCGACTGCAGATCTGCGCTTTTTATGAACGGATTCCATCCTTAAAGTAGAATTGTACGATATTCGCGAAGGATATTTTTCCGAAATGTACGAGTTCTGATAGTTTAATATAGAACCGCTAGTCTTTTGCGGGGTCTCTGGTGTTTTGTTGAATAATCTCTGTTTCTCTATGTACATCCAATACTGCGACCAAATCAGGTATAAATAGCCACACATCCCGAAACAGAGCAAGTTTATAAACACCCACACTGACATCGCAGCAGCCTTCATGATGCACTCAATGAATTAACTATTAATTAGAACGCTAAACTTACAGCTTCTCAATACACAGCACTAAAAGCCTGTCACCCACTGACATTTTTCTGCAACTCTCAAATAAGTAACCTGTAATTTTGGTTACATAAATATTCCAAATGTTATAAATGTACCACAAAACACTAGGATAGTTTCCAAAACCGATGGGCGGAGTGCGATCAGCTGATATTGCCGAACAATGTTATGCGCCTGCGCGAAATACAATTGCAATATCTACGACGCCCTCTACAATGACATCAAATGAACAGTGTTTGCTACTTTCGAGACTATGTCACAAAATACAGGAGTTACAGTGGATGGATAATTTATTAAACTATGCTTATATTAAATTCCGAAAAAAAAGCCACTGCGCCACTATTAGACATTGTAATGAAAACTATACTTTCATTTGTTTAAGCTACATACAACAGTGCTTTCAATTCTAGTATACAGTGCCTAATCGTGCTTCCTCATCGCAGTTACCTTTTGTGGAGTAATATTGCGCAACCATGTTATCTATTGTTACTAAGTACACGTTTAGGCAACCATAAATATAGTAACACGGAAACAAATTCGAAATTTAAATTTAATTGTGTTATCAGATGTTACCATGACGTTACTAAGTACCCAATATTTGGAAACGTTACCTACGAAAAAGTAACTCTAGTTTGCATGCACCATAATTTTAAGACACTCATTAATTGTTGTATTATATAGTTATTCTTGTTAGTATTGTGCTCATTAATCTCCGATTCCTGAAAGTTAGTTGTTTGATTTTTTTATGTTCTGCAATTAACAGCAATTATAATATTGTTACATCGTATATTTTTTTGTAATAAAATTATTATAGGGAAAATAAAACCATTTATTTATATTGGGTAGTATTTTATATCAGAAAGTAGAAGAGGTTGTTTATTATCTAACGTCTACGTACATAACGACAACCAGTTGGTTAGACGCCTGCTGTGAAACGAGAGGCCGCGGGTTCGATCCAGCCCCGAGACAAATATTTGTGAGAACCACAAGTAATTGTTTCGTTACTGGATATTTGTGAAACCGGAAAGTCTCTCGTAGTTCCTGATATTATACAAGACTGGATCTTAGTGTGGAGTCAGGAATATGTATGTGACTGTTGGGTGTATCTATTTATTTTATTTATATATTTATATATTTATTTCAACCCGTAGTTAACACAGTAAGCATAGGATCTATCTATACATAATACAAGGATTTGCTAAGCTACTGATATGACTTATTTTTGCTCCTTAATTTTTAGTAGCGTAAAATAATAAATAAATACTATCGCCTCAATTCATAAAGAATGCATATATATAATCAAAATCCAACCAACTTCAATAGACATACGAAAAGTTTTTTATTTTGTTATATGAGAAAATGTTTGATTTCACAAAAGATGGAAAACCACTTAATTATAGTGATGTATTTTATAGAAAGCGAATCGCTGTGTAGCAAAACGGCAAATTTTTTATTACATCTGGTAGGAAAACAGCTTTTTACATTTATGGGGGACAGATCTATGATAGCCGCAGGGCAACCCAAAATTGTCATAGTCTATGTACGATACAACTAGAACATCAGCGGTTTTTTTATATTATTAAAGCAATTGTTATATTTAATGACTTTTTAGAACGTCCAAAAAAATAATAAAATTATTAGGAAATAACGTAATAAACATTTGCACTTGAAAAATCTATGGCAGTTAAAATGATATAACCTTGATTTATTTTTATATACTAAAGCTATTTCAGTACAAGGAACAGATTCAATTATATATGCTAATTATTTACGTACTAACGGCCTGTCCCAGCTTCGCCTCAGTGCAGATGTTTTTGATTCCACATCAGATACATGTTGTTTCTTACAAATTGGGACATCCTGTATATTTATTATACATATAAACCTTTTAAATCATTCTATCTATTACAAAACCGCATCAAAATTTAAGCATATACAGGGACAGGCAGACGGTAGAAAGCGACTTTGTTTAATGCTATGTAGTGATTGGAAGTATTTCTTTTTACTATTTCTACTATTTAAGAGATTAAAAACTTTATTTATTGGTTCTTTTGTATTACTATATTATCAGACCTTTATAGATATACTTTATTTTATCGTGAATTTTATTTAAAGTTACGTCATTAGAAAGCTAAAATATTACAACTATAAGCTGTTAAGTAAAAACCCTAAATTCAGTAAAAATTTAAACATAATAAGACCTATAAAAACAATCCTTACAAATAAGTAACAAAGCTTTTGTTAAATTCAATCACAACTTGGATCTAATTCATACTATACTCAAAATAATGACTTAAGTATATGAGATCAGATCGCGAATAACTGTAAAAAATTTGCAACATACTTCTATCACCACCGCTGTATAGACTAAAAACAAAAACATTTAAAAATTCAAGGAATGCGCAAACATGTTAAATTACATCATAAGTGTAAGATAATCAGGTTTTATTGCTTTGTTTGTTATGTTTATCTGTGATCGGACTCCTACGCTCAGCCGAACCGAGAAACGAGGGGATTTGGATAAGGGCATGAGCAAGTGCCTGTTGCTCAGCGCGTGTCGTCGTTCCAGCGCGTGTAGGGCGGGGGTTCAGGCGCCACTTCCCGCCGAGTCAGCACCGTGGAGTAATGCAGTATGGGCAATATAGCCCCGCCGAATACCAACGCGCCGAATGTTGGCTTGTGAATGAACCTAGAAAAAAAAAATAGTATATGGAAAATTATGTGAGTCATTCGTGAGTCATCAACTTTTTCAAATCATTATAATAATTGATCATTTTACTTGTTTAACGGTTGTACTAAATAATAGAATTAAGAAGGAAAATGAATACTAATCATATTACATCTGAATCCTGCTGAGAACTTTATTATTTGTTATCAGGTAAATAAAAATAATGACTAGCGTCCCTTATTCATAGACGGTTTTAAAACCTATTTTAGTTATCAAATGTTTTGTCTCCTTCGCTCAAATGGATTTCTGAAGTCGTTCGAAAGAGACAAAGCATTCTATAACTAAAATAAGTTTCAAAACTATAATGAATAAGGCCATAACAGGATAAAACCTCAACATTGTTTTTCAAGAATACAATCCAAGAAAATACAAATAAATATTTTACATATTATAAAATACATATTCTTACTGTATACATGAAGTTATTTTGTACTTACCAGGGCATGGATATGATGAACAAAGTGTAAGAAAATGATAACACCAGGTTCACCCACACTCTTGTACAGCGACGCAAGTTACTTGATATCCACTGGCATTGGAGGACTAAAACAACAATATTTAATACATTAGGCCATCTTTACAATGAAAAAAATATGCATAAATAATTCAACCTGAAACGGAATGGCGAAAACTGATAAAGAACTGATGCCACACCATAAAAAATGGACTAGTATTTACCACACAAGAAAATGGTCTGTATTCTTATGTAGTAAACTAAAAGTAGCAAGTTGTTTTATTTTGATTACTAGAAAATATTTACTAACAAATTTTTTTTTTAAAATATGAATAACTTAAATATGATCTCTGTAGATTGGGTCATTTATTTCTGCACAATACAAAGAAAACAGCAGTTATTACTTACACAAAGTAACCCAATCCGGGTGTAATGTCATAGCTGATGCAAAAACTTGCACAAATCCCAGTAGTCTGTACTTCCAGGTGTGAATGTTGGCATCCCTTTTCTCCAAATTATGGAGCTGCTTCATGCTGTAAGATCCTTTGCGAAGTATTGAAATAGGGTCTGCTGATGGAAATGATGCCGGGCTGTATGATTGAAGAGCTCCATTTTCTACAACACCCACTGCAGTGTACTGAAAAAAATAATTATTTATTTTTAATTTTATTTATACACTTTATTGCACACAAAAAAATACAAAAAAAAAATGAAAATCACAAACATAAAAGTACAATTAGCAGTCTTATCGCTCAAAGGCAATGTCTTACAGACAATATACCGTATGAACTTATACAATAATGACAGTCTGTCCATAGAATATACAGGCCTGGCTGAGAATATAAAGTGAAAAGTCCATATCTATACATCTATATAGCCTTCAGTAAAAAATGCATATTGTATTCAGATAATCCACTTGCACTTTGCATCACACAGAAAAATGAAATTATAAGCAATATTTATTTATTTACTTCTTCCATTATTTTTTTATTATTAGAATTTCAAATTATTTTTATATATTTGATTAATTTATCTATTAGAATGTTTAGAAATTAAATTAATTATATCGGGCTCCAAATGCAAACCTCTGTACATTTTTTATTTAATTTCCCTGGTGGATTTAAATAACTTACAATATCATCCTCACGTCCAGCATATGTAAAATGTACACGCAGATCCCCTATTTCATGCTCCAAAGCACTTTCACCATGATAGTAAAATCCAGAATGTAGCTTAATATCACTCCGCTCTGGCCTGGAGTCAGACCATATCTCATAGTAGTCATTTACTTTGCGCTTTACATCCAGTCCTGGAAAAACAATTGAGAGGCAAATTAAATAACTGAATACTAAGAATTTAATTTAATTTCTAATTTTAAGACACCTAAAATAGCATACTAGTATTGGAAATATTCAAAGAAGCAACAAAACATGGTATCCACTTTTAAATTTTATAAAGGAAAGTATACAGTGATAGTCAAATTTAGTAGGAAATAGGTATAAATAATAATAATCTTGTATTCTAATGTGATAGAATAATCTGCAAAATCATATACAGATACAATCATTTCATTACATACCCAAATAAAGCCACCCAATTTTAACATTCTCAGCAATGTGTGTCTCACTGAACAGTGGTATTGATGTGGGATTGTGGTGACCGGGCCGAATATAAAATAAGGAGGAGTCCACTACATAGTCTCTCCAGTCTTTGTGGTACCAGTATGTTTTCTGAGATTCTTCTGCTGGCTCACTTAAGAAGTTTTCTTGTTCCCTAGTAATTTTTAATTAATTTTAATGTCACCATCATTTATGCAATGACTACTACTGTTCAAGAGGCATCCATTAAGATTTCCATAGACACAAGCAGGAGGCAGCCTGAATTTTAGTAGATTGTTCCTGTTTGTCTTCTTTGTTTTATCATATATTTATAAATGTATAAATAATTCATTTAATGTTTTAAAGGGTAAATTGAAAAACCTGAGAGGGATCTCAATTTGCACTAATAATAATAACATTACTACCACATCTAATACATTCATTTGCTCTTTGGTTTACTTACGTAGCTTCCTCAATCCACTGGTACATTTGGACTCTTTTCCTCAACTTCACAGCTTGAACATGTATGTTGTAATCAGGCTCCGATATAGGTTCCAGGATACGCAATGGGCCCACAATGTGTACAACCCTTCCCTCATACCGCAGAGCCTCATCTTCTGAGTGAACATCTATGCTTTCCGCCGCTGACATAAGCTCCTCCAGCATTAAATTACTTTGGATTGTCTGACTCTATAAAAGAAAGAAGAACAGAATAATAGTATATAAAAGAAAGAAGAACAGAATAGTAGTATTTTATGGATAATTTTATCCACATCAATAACTTACTAGTTACTATGACTAGTACCAGTCAAACTCACCTCAGCCCATAATAGGAAATATGTAACACCACAAAATAACAGAAGACTAAGTATAGTAGTCAGCCAAGTCTGTTTAAAATGATTTCTAACCGCAGACCAATCCATTTGAAATCTTATTCGGGCCGATAATTAACCAAAAAATATACAAATAGCGCTAATAATAAAGCAAACAACGAGTGTTGAATATTAATTGTATATTTTTGGCTTAAGTTATCAAATAAAATACTATATTTCATTCATATTTACATTTAAAATTAATTTCGAAATTTATTCGGGAATAGAAATTTCAAATGTCAAAACTCAAAGGAATACTTTTTATTCATTTCTCTTACATTATGAGTATTAATATTTTGAGTCAAATGTGATACTATCCTGCCTTCCACTCACACGTTCTCAAATAAAAATGAGATTATCAAGGTCATATTTTATAATTAAAAAATACTACGATTTATATTAATTTTAATTATTTTCTTTTACACAGAATAAGAAGCTGGATTTTACAAAAGGCTGTATGATTCGTATGTATAACACTAGTGATGTGTAATAGTCATTCAGAACTCTTACGCTAGGCGCTAACCGAAAAATAATGTAGTAAGATTTCTCAATTCGGTCACTTCATATGTCACTTGGGACTACGTAACCTTAGTCGGTAACGACATAACCTTAGTTCTGATCATATTACTTTTTACTATGTATACTAAATAAAAACAGCCAACAGTTACATACATAGCCCTGATCCCACATTAAGATTGAGTCATGTGTCAGGGTATCAGGAACTACCAGAAACTTTTCGGTCTCACAAACACCCAGACCCGAAACAAATACCTATGGTTCACACAAATATTTGTTTTGGTGCGGAGATCGAATCCGCGGCCTCTCTTTTCACAGCTGGTATCTAACCAACTGCGCCACGGTGTCTGTCATTGAATTATTGAAAATACTCTGTGACGATTAAGGAATAATATTTTCATCAAAGGAAAGGCTTTTTTTTTTGTGTAAATGAAGTTATATATATTCTCAATAAAAAAGACAATACTGAACCACCTATTAAACTTTAATTCATAATTTCAAATAATTTAAGTTGAATATGAACTTTAATATTGGACGAATTCGGATCTTATACTACTACTGTACTGTTTGGTACTATTATGGTGCATCACTAGTAGTGATTCACTACAATATGAACCTAATTTGTTAGCTACTCTGTCTGTGTTTGGTAGTCTTGTTTGGTCTTGTTTATTAGTCTGTGGTTTGTTAGTCTGTGGAACCTAATCAAAACAATGTCGTTTTAGGTTATGTTTTTGTTTATATATTTTAAAGTTTATTTAAATCCCGTTAGTATGGGTACAAAATATATAGGACCTTTATTGAGTTTATGTGGTAGTCACATTATTTTATACAGATCAACAATACGAAGACTTTATCACGGTGTACCGTTTTTGGACTTGTATGAAAAAACCACAGGTATTCTATACTTTGAAAGGATATGGCATATTTAGATTTTCTCTTTATTGTCATTTACTATTATGTACAAGTCTCTTCATATTAGGTAATGATACTTTAATTGTTTTAGAGCCATTTGAAGGACGGTTGTTATAGCGGGACCATACAAAATAATCTCCTTCAAGTATAAGTTGTTTTGTTTTTGTATCATAGATATTGCTTAAAGGGCTGTATTCGTTTACACTGTATCTTTATTTACTATACTTTTGTAGCTTTGATGTTTTCTAGTTTCTCACTTGATATGTATTTTGTAATATGTTTCCAGGTGAGGCATTATCAAAAGTTCAGCTAGAAAAATTAAGAAAGAAATATGTGAATTTAGAAAATCTTAGTCATGATCGCCTGCAATACACTTTGCAAATATTGAAGAAATTTGATATCACAGCTTTAGATGCTTGTCAGAATATTCATGTTTTCACAATGAACCCCATCACAATGGACAACTATGGAGAAATACTCAAGGAATGTGGCTTTATTAGAATTGAACCTAAGAATATTATTAAGTAAGTTATCAAAATGAGAATTTAATGAAAGATGTATGTATGAATTAATAAGTAAAAATCATTGGTATAAAAGACAATTTAATGTTACAAAATCAAAGTAAGATCTCACAGGAGATCAACATGTTTCATTCAGTGAGGTCGGTCTGGCGATACATCTAT
Source organism: Hyles lineata (assembly GCA_030180105.1). Classification (NCBI taxonomy): domain Eukaryota; kingdom Metazoa; phylum Arthropoda; class Insecta; order Lepidoptera; family Sphingidae; genus Hyles; species Hyles lineata. The sequence continues at coordinate 9,788,454 of JARJEE010000017.1, read as the reverse complement.
GATCCAGGTGTTGTGAATATTCATCATCATTCATGGGTGGCATCACTGCCATTGTTTAAGAACAATGATATAAAAAGCACTATACATTGTGCTTAAAATGTTCCACAACAAAATCATACCAAGTATCATATCAAAATTCTAACCATAAGACAAGTACTAATTACGTAATTGTGTTTTTTTAGGTATCATACTATTGTAAAGACAAAGACTATAGCTCACTTGAAACAGGTTGGATTAATGAGATCAGATATCAAATTGGAACAAGCTCTTTTTGATTCTTTTCATGATTGGCCAGCTAATGAAAAGACCTTGCAAAATTTTACAGATGTAGATGCAAGCATATGTAAGTAGAAGACTGTAGTAATTAAAATCATTAGCTAGTGCATATATCAGCCATATGGGCCCACTGCTGGACATTGGTGTCTTGTATGATAAAGTTCCCTAAACTAAAATAGTGATACGTAATTTAAATACTAATATGTACCTCCATTATAAGCACCACAGCATCTTTAGTAATTCATAAGTATTTTTACAATAGTGTTGTACAACCATTCATTTTATAACTACGGATAGGCCCTTCAGTACATTTGGAGTTTCAAAAAGATAATCGTGAAAATCACACTAAAATAAATTTTAAATTAACTTCATTTTAACGCTCCACTAGACATATATTGGAGCGCGCGCACCACTAACGTCGGAACAACTTACGCGCTCTCCGCCCTGTCCATATATTTATGTCAGTGGTTGTAACATAACCATTGTAATTAACATAATTTATTTTCCTGCATAATGTAATTTTTAATTGCAGTAAAAGTTCGCATGAGTGTTCTAGAGAAATATCTCAAATGGAGATTATCAATCACAAGCGACGAATTTGAAAAGTATTGTCGTAATTATTTACCACTACGTCACAAGCCCATGTCGGACATCCAATCTGCACTGGACATAGCTCTGAACGAAATCAAATTCGATCTCAAAAGTGTTAGAAGAAACGGCTTCATCATATCATCTGACCCGATTAATACCAAGTTGATTATTGATAACGTGCCGTCACTCGCTGGCGTAGACATACGAGAAGTCATCAAACAAGAACCTGCCATACTTAAGAACAATTACAATGCACTGCTGCAAATAAGAGATTTATTAGAGGTATGCAATGTTTTTGCTTCTTATAAATATTCCATGGGCTAGTTTGTTATTGCGACAATACATTTGCAATTCAAATGATTGTTTGCACCTATTATGTTACTATATTAGTCATAATTGTTGTCGGATGTAGTTGGCCCACACTTTAACATGAACACACCAAAAGCCACACTAAAATCAAGTCTTGTGGCGTGGATATCAGGGAACTACGAGAGACTTTTCGGTCTCGCAAACACTCGAAACTAGTGCTTGTGGTTCACACAACCATTTATCTCGATGCGAGGATCGAACCCGTGACCTCTCGGTTTATAGCCGGCGTCTAACCAACAGCACCTCGGAGGCTGTCTCTGTTGTCACAGATGTTAAGCCTCGTCGCCCATCAAGTATCAGTGTCTTATATCATACGTAAATTCTTTGAAATTGAAATGATTAAAACCTGAAAACTTTCCTCCGAATCGATAATTTTGTACAGAGCCTGATAACTTGATGAATTCAGCGATGAATGCATTGATTATGATTCGATGTATGATTATAATTTTATTAACTTGAATAATTGATGCTGGCGCAAACAGAGGTTGGCACCTAACGACAATTACGTATACCTAATCACACAACTAAATATGGCCCGATATGGCGATAGGCTCGCCCCCTATCACACCGTGGGACGGAACTCACAAGGCGAAACATGGTGTTTTGGTAGCACCTCTGCCTACCCTTTCTGGGAAAAAGGCGTGAGTTTATATATCACTACATAGCATAAAACGAAAGTCGTTTCCCGCTGTTTGTCCCTATGTATGCTAAGATCTTTTAAACTACGCGACAGATTTTGATGCGGTTTTTTTAAATAGATAGAGAGATTCAACAGGAAGGTTTATTTGTATAATACGTACATATCATTTAAGAATAATCTATTTGCACCCGGGCGAAGCTGGACCGGGTTGCTATGTATGTATAATAAATGAAGACCGACCGATATTTAGATGTTTTTCACGCGCATTCAAGGTGCATTCAACCGTCATGCATTGTACTCATACGGTACTGGGCACAGTAGCGAGTACTGACGCCTGACGCACAATGCCAACGAGATAATAACCGATGCACGCGGTTCCGAGAACGACGCGCACGTATTATTCATAGGATGATGTTACACATCCCGTGTACTCATCGCTCTCATGCGAAGCTTTTTACAACGTGGAAAAATTTATAACATTCGACGTAAATGTAAGAAGTCTTTGGGTATTGTATCAGCCGATATACGTCCCACTGCAGGGCACGAGCCTCCTCTACAATCCAGAGTACGATTGAGAGTGGTTATGCCATATAGCCCACCACGCTGGCCAAGTGCGGACTTAATATACCATAGAAATTCTTATAAAACGTTTGCAGATTTCCTCACTATGTCTACCTAGTGCGTGGTGATTGACTATCAATACACACATGACTTCAAAATTCAAAATTCAGAGGTGGTGTACCCTGGGATTTGAACCCGCGACCAACGTGAACATGTTGACAGCCGCAACTAGTTCCTTATCAATAGGCCACCACACACTTAATCTTTAGGTGCAGACTTCCAATACAATGGAAACTCATGAAGGAAGTCGGATTTCAGCTGCGAACTCCTGTGTTTGAAGATGATATAAAAATTCGCTAAACCTTATTAGATTCTCAGTAGGCATCCATATGTTTTAGGTGTTTTGAAATATCGTGCATTGGTACGTGAAGGATATTAAAAACGGAACGTTCTTGAACGATCAATATATTAATCGAGACATAAATCTTACAAATCAAAGCCTACTGTATGGCTATAAACTAATAAAATTAATTAAAAATTAATAAATTACACGCAACATTCACAAACATAGTCCTGAACCCCACACTAAGATCGAGTCTTGTGTCGTGGGTATCAGGAACTACGAGAGACTTTTCGGTCTCACAATCACCCAGACCCAAAACAGACCTGTGGATTATGTATTTGTGTACATAATCCACAGGTCTGTTTTGGGTCAACAAAATGTATTTGTTTCGGTGCGGGGATCGAACCTGCGGCCTCACGGTTCACAGCCGGCGATTAACGCGCTTAATGTTCAGACATTATTAACATAATAGAATAGTCACCTACTCTCATACTTGATTCCAGGAATACAGGATATCAATAGAGGCTCAAAGGCGGTGTTTCAGAATATATTGCATGCAGCCGAAGACAGTCAGAGAACGTCTCGATGAATTGAGGAATTTAAAAGAGTATCAAGTATTAGAAACAAATCCCAGAGTAAGTAAAAATATATCTTACATTAAGTTTTTACTAGCTTGTTATTATATTAAGTAATAATCGTTACTCTTAAACACCGATAAACTGTATGATAAATAATTGGTTATCGATACATATATGACTTATCGATGGTTCTAGAGTGGAGGCCACGTACAGGCAAGCGAAATGTCGGACGGCCGCCTGCAAGGTTGACGGACGATCTGGCTAAAGTTGAAGGAAGCCGCTGGATGCAGGCCGCTTCCAACAGGTCAATGTGGAGATCCTTGAAGGAGGCCTATGTTCAGTAGTGGACTTCCTGTGAGATGATGATGATGATGACATGACTTGTCAGAGGTGTGCCCTGGGATTCGAACCCGTGCCCACTGTCCAGGCTGTTGCATGCAGGCCTTTACCAACAGGGTTCCAGACCACTTTGATGACAGAATGAGAATAATATGCTTTGTTTTAGGTTTTATCTATGGTGGTGCATAGGAACAAAATGATAAGTAGATTGAATAAAATTCAAGCTGTTAAAAAACAGTGCTACAGCTTAAACCTTTTAGTGGCTTCGAGCAAAGTTTTTAACAAGTAAGTATAACTTCATTTTTTTTTTCTTATAAGTATTGCTAAATGCTAATGGTAATGGTTGCTAAGTGTATGTGATATTCCTGTAATTTTGGCTTTATAGAACAGTAAAAACACACATATAAGTGTTACAACACAGGGTTTGTTGACTGAATTTATTACGTTTAAACAAGAGGTTACGTTTTCGAAAATGTAATCTAAAAAATAACTATATATTCATTTCGAATTATTGAAATCAAAAACATGTAAAACCTGACACTGAGGGTTGTTAGTTATCACACAATTGTTTATTAACCATAATATAATCAAGCACAACACAGATTGTGACGTCATCTTAAAACCAAATAAACTACAATTAATATTGTTTTATTACGTATTTTCCAGTTACATCAGCAGTTTCGGCAACAAAGTGTGCGGTAGAGACATAGCGATACTAATAAGCACGTCTCTGTCCACGGACGCCAGTCACACCGACGCGAGCGGCTCGGCCACCGTACAGACCGTGTTGAAACAACTGAGGAGACACAAGTACTGGCTGCACTGCGCCTTGCAAGTCATACATCAGAACATACTGTTCCTCAAGAAGAGTTTTAATGATCAAATCATACTTAATAACTGCCAGTTACTGTTGTATCCGGTGTAAGTTTATTTTTTTTAATGTTGGTACATATTAGGCCTTACTCATACGCCAGCTATACTCAAGCTACGGGCCGTGGGGCTTTTATTATTGACCTACCTGGGGTTGCAAATATATTACAAACATTTTAAATTTCATGCCAACCATAGAAACGGTACGCTCGCGGAGTGAAAAAATAGGTAACTAGACGGGATGAGTTGCGTTAAGTGTTAACCCGCAAAACCATGCTGAAAACGTGTTTGTGGCTCGTATAAAAAAAGTTGAGCTGTCATAGACAGTTTATAAACCTATTTTATTTTTCGAATGTTTTGTCACATTCGATGACAACGACTTTTGAATTCAGTTTGAGTGAGAAGACAAAACATCTGATAGCTAAAATAGGTTTAGTCCTAAGATATTTATAAAGCATAGATGCGTTGTCCGAGCTTTATAATGGCAAGACGTTTGGAAGGTAATTGCCTCACGTGCAATCAGTCACGCTTCAACCAGTGTCGCGGATACACTTTTCTCTGACTATTTGTATTCTCAAAACCAAATGCGGAAAATAGATTTGAGTGATTTAAAATAACGTACAAATTATTCTGAAACTGTAAAATAAAATAAATATTTTATTTAGTGCGCAAGTACACACTAATTTAATTTTTTATGAAATAAAATGATTAAATTCGCTCTCATGGCGACGTTTGGCAACTCTCGCCACGTCATCCCGTACTTGATGCTTGGTGCTACGTCACACGCGTTTTGGCCAATAACAGTGCGGCACTTATTGTTATGTAACTAGCGATGTCTATTCATCTTCTTCTAACTTGTGTATCTTGCTTTTGGACTCATTCTTCGAACCAATTTGAAATTACTAATGAAATTACAATACGCATCGCGCCATTTTTTTGTGCCATTAGTGTATGACGTGTCTATTTGTAAAACGTCATTGGTTTCGTCGAAACATTTCCTGTAGTTTCTTATAAATCCATATAGACTTTCACATGAACGTGGCGTCGGGGTTATGTAACTGTTGGGTGGTTGGGTATATTTGTATATAGCAAGCAGTCCGATCCAGCATCGTCCGGGTGCAAATATATTCTTATTCCATTCCACGCCAAAAACTACCAGAGATAATTTTTTCCGATCCTATTGGCCATAGAAATATAGCCTTTCTCGATAAATGAGCTAATAACACTAAAATATTTTTTCAATTCGAACCAGGGGGTTACTCTATAAAAACGATACGAACTTCTAATGTAGTTCGTAAGAATAGCGCGTTCATACAAACAAACTGTTCAGTTTTATAAAGTTAGTAAAAATTGTAACTTTTCTTTTCAGTAACGAGGTCGAGCGATACATAAATATGTTCATAAGAATACGGCGAGGAGAATCTGTATCGGACAACATGTTAGATGCAAACTACAACAATGTGAAATACAAGGCGTTGACAGACGAGCAGATCCTCAGCCTCGTGTTGTATGAGATTGAGAAGAAGTACCATTTCAGCGGAGACGGGGTGTGGGCCAAACTCGACGGGGTTAAAATAGATGCAACTGTACAGTAACTAATAAAATTGTATTTTAGAGCAAACGTTGAGTGTATTTATTTATTTATGTTTTTACCCAAAGATTGAATTAATGAATGTGTTTGAATACATTTTTTTTAATTATCAAATGGTATCCAAATCGAAAATCTAACAAACACTCCAAAGTAATTAAGCAAATAAATTCGGATTTTAACAAATTAGAATCTTTTAGTGGGAGTAAAAGTAAAGGGATGCAAACACAACCAGTGACCTCACTAGGCCAGTAGTAAACGTCGCTATAGCCCTTATTACTCCCAATATTCGGCCGGGATATTAGATACAAGTTGAATTTCGACGACAACATTACGCAATAGAAGGCTTAAATACCCAGAAACAATCGTCAACATTGTCCTAATAAATAATGAATTAATCTGAACCCATTGAGATGCGTCGCCAATTTGATAAAACTAAGATATAGGTTATTAAAAATAAACAACGCAAGTAAGCACTTTTTGTATATTATTTGTCTCTTTCTTATTAATAAAAAAATGTAAAATATACGCCTTATTGCCTTTTAATTTAACACTTTACTTAACTTATCTAAACAAGTAATGAGCCCGAATCTTTAATATACCCTGGCAGGGGCGTCGCCAGCCGATGGCCCAGTGGAGGCAAATAATATGGAAAATGAGAAAAGTATGAATTGTAGTTAAAGTCAAGAGCATATGAAGCTTGTCACTTGTAGTACGAGCCTTACATCTTCGGCGATATGCAAAAAAATACCGTATAGTAGGCAAGTCAAGTCAAAGATTTTGGTTGCTTTACATATGGCAATTTTTTTAATCTCTAGGGGGGCAGCAGCCTCTACCTGCTCACCCCTGACGACGCCCTTGTACCCTGGCTCTAGAACAATATGGAATTTATAACATGGTCCATTCTCTGATAAAATATTTTAAGTGTAATACAGTTTACGTAGAGATCGAGAAACATTTTAAAGTACATATTTATATGTTGTCACCATCTAAATAAAAGGTTTCAATAATATACATATTTTATATACTTTAGCCACATAAGAAAGTACAATTAAAATTTGTGAGATTTTTTATAAATTGATATTATTTTTTACATATATGAGCTCTAATCGGTTTCTACTTTGTTTTCGTAATCTGCCTTTGATGATTTTTTCATGGACGATAAAAAAAAACCAAAAGCGTACTCATAAACGAACAAGAAATTCAAATATTGACATTATGTATATTAAGAAATGCATCAATTGTACATATAAAAATGCTAACCGCGATACTAATATTACAACATGCCTATTTCTATAGGACTACGTTAAATCCACAGGTTTTTGGCACAACAATTCACGTTCTTACTTCACTAGAAAAATCTCGGCACTCAATAGCTAATTATTATTAAAAATATCTTCGGATCGCAACTTACAAGTCACAAAAACATTTGTGGGTAAAATACACTACAATATTAATATAAAAAGTTACATTCTATTAGCACAATCATTATAATAATAATCAACAACTGGCACTAGTTTAATTCAGAAGGCACAAGGAATGCACTAGAAGCAAAATCGTTTCTTACATAACTTTTTAATAATTAAATTCCTTACTTTATCTATTTACTTTTAAATAAGTATGTATTTAATATTTACAAAATTATTGCGTAATTGTTATAAACTATTCCATAAATTTTATAAATGACAAATACTCAAAAATACTTACAACTATTTTATCTAATGATATTCGATTTATACCGAGTAGGTATAAATAATAGCAATTATGTATCTTAAATACAAACATAAATCGAAAGAAGTCTTTGGCTCCATTCTTAACGACAGGAACAGTGTAGCATCAAGATTGCTCGAGTTAAATACTCCTTTTCGAAATTACTCTTACGCCTAAGATAATTTCGAAAAAGAGTATTTCAATTCAAAAAAGGGGGCAGTGTCGTGTATGCCTGACTCGGACTGGGCTCCATCTTGACGACTACGGGTTGCGCGAGTTCTGAATGCCGGTCCATCTCGTAGTGTTTGTCGTGGGGTACCATGCCGCATTTATCATAATCTTCTGGTGGTGCTGCGTAACGTGGCGGCTCTTCTTGCAGGGCGCACGCAGTGTATTTGTCTTCGTGGTCGTGCGGACGGTATTCTAGCTTGTCTTCGTGCGCGTGGGCTTCCATCTGCGGTGAATGTGCGGCCATCATGGGGTAATCGCGCACTCCTAGCGGCGGCGGACTGCCTTCACCGTACTCGTAGGAGTGTCGCGGCGCGAACATCTGTCCATCATGACCGTTAAGAACTGTGGTGTAGGAGTATGCTGCAGGCTGCGCGTTGAAGCTTGAATAGCCGCCACTGCTGGACGACAACATGTGGTGAGTAGACAACTCGTACGAATGTTGATAAGACCACGAGTCGGCCGGTGCGGGGAGTCCGTTTTGAGGGAATGTTGGCAGGTTGCTACCGATGGCAGAGAAGCCCCCACCCAAAGTAGTGGAGCTGGGGGAACTGGAACCGATATAGCCTGTCTTTCGGGGAGGTTCGCGTTTGCGCCATTTTGCTCTTCTGTTCTGGAACCACACCTGTGAATAGAAATATCTTGTATCATATAATTCGTAACAACACCAACTTCATAATATTAATATACGCAGTTGAGTATCCTTAAGAAAATGCTGGACACGTACCTGTACTCGTGATTCAGACAGATTAAGTTTGAGAGCCAGTTCTTCCCTCGCAAAGACATCGGGGTAGGGCGCTCTTTCGAATGCTCGTTCCAACTCTTCTAGTTGATAAGCCGTGAAGGTAGTTCTATAACAAAGAATAAAACAGTTTAGAAATCAAAGTATTTTATCAATATAAGATAACGTGTCTGATTGAACAAGCATTACATTATTTTCCACCTTATATTGAATTGCCCATAATTCCACGGGGACAGAAGTCAGCGTTATTTGGATAACTTCATGCATGCTGGTTGGCATGAATTTTCTGCTTTGCTAGCATTTTTATTTATGGAGTTTGCTTGTAGTCTAAAAGTCAAGGCAATCCGGGTTGGGAAACAAACTTCATAATTATAATTAGGTAGCTACTACAAAACGAATACCCCATGATGATGAGATGATAAGATTCTACTCTATCATAATTGAAACAAAACTACCTAATACGTAAATAAGCACGTTCATTAATTAGTGCTTGTATCGTGGTGAATTCCGAGTGATGGGGGCTCGCCTGCATCCACCATCTGACGCGTGCAATATGGCAGCACGCGTCGGAATTGATTGACCGTGAAACTATATGCACCCCCGTCGCGAACGACCACTGTAATTGCCTGCCAATTGAACCCGCACTGCTGTATCGCTATTTTAATTGTTTCGACACTTCACTGTTATTATGTAACTAGCAGGAGTTAACTTTTTTGTTGCCATCATTTATTGTCTAAGGAATTGATCTTTAAGCAAGTGACTATCGTTGTAATTATTGAGTAAATTACGTATTGTGAAATTAATAATGTAGAAATGACTTTTAAGATTTTACTGTTGTACGAGTAAGTAAGTTAGTAGTAAAATGTTATAACAAAGATTTACCTAAAATTAAAAGGGAGCGTTTTTATCACTCATTTTTTAGTGCAGAAAATATACCAAGCAAGACGAGCATGCCGTTCCCCTTATGGTAAGCGATACGACCGCTCATGGACAGTACCAAAACCAAACAACATCTTGAATTACAAATCAAAGTCAAAGTCTCAATATGTCCAGTAGTTACTCTGGCTATAATGTCCTTCATACCGAAACACAACAGTGCGTTACCACTGCTGTGTGGCGGGAGAAATAGACATTATGGTGGAACCTACCCAAACGGCCTCTCACTAAAAATAACTTTAGAAAACCTTAAGTACTTGCGCAATAAAATTTCAAACTAATAATTTAATTATTACTCAATATTGACATCAATACGCAAGTGTAAAGAGCTATTGTAAAGTTGAAGGCTTATCATTGATCGTCAAACAAAGTGTCATTCAGAAAGTTTATGAATCATAAAGTGTTATTAAGTTCATTTAAATGGTGTGGCGGCACAATGCTCAGCATCGGCGTCATTAAGCCGACTAGATCCCGGTCAGTGGCCAACGGAGATGGCGCGATAAGCCAATTGACTCCCCGGGGCCATAGGGGTAATTATTCTCAAACATTACCGAGCAAACTTTACGACAACACAGCGTGCGTGTCGCAATGTCTTGGTGGCTCTATAGTCTACAAATGAGGGTAGTTACAAATAATATTAATGATTTATTTTACATAAGTTATATGTTGGGCAATTCTTCCGAACTTTGCATCTCCTTTATTTTTATCTTATTTCATAATCAATATTTGTTCCCTCTAAAATAACAATTAAATATTTATTAGTTTTTTTTTGGCAAAGAAGTTAAATAAAAGGTGATAAAACGTATTAATTTAGAAAGTTTCAGATACACTTCAAATAATTTCGAGTTTAAAATAACTATTAATTTTTTTACACTGTTGACCATATGTCCCGTGTATATCATTTAAAATATCATCGTATTAGTTATGCAAACAATAAAATTGGGGTAGATTGTGGATGTGCTGATCGCATTCCTGTACTTGTGTGATGCGGAGGGGTGGCGCGGCGCACACCTGTGGCGACACGCGCCCTGCATTGCCCACGTGCCGACAACTCATTTACTATCCATTGTTTACAAAACATGCAAATCCGCATTACTTATTGACATATAATTATTTTGAAGTTACTGTATGTATAGATATTTATTTTAATTATTATTATCTGTACCCATAATATGTTTTATATCTAAATATAAAAAACTACAAATACTTATTCAGTCTTGGAGGTCCTCAAGGAATACATAAATATCATGGGCAAATATATGAAACAATTTCAATCTTTGCACAACATCAACCTATACAAGTATTGTTCAGTGATTTCCTTTAACTTAGGTCTACAATCTTCACTGCTACGAAGAAAATAACGCGCGGCGTAGCACATAGCTACGTAAGTCTTACAAATTTCGTAGCTCTTGCTTTTCATGGTTTAACTTCTTAAGTATGTAGTTACTACTACTAGTGCTAGTTAGGAACTTTAAATTAAGTAGTTAATATTTCATGTATTCTATAACAGCTCGTAGAGTTCAAAAGTTAGGATAACTTTAAAATGGAAATGAGAAGTACCTTGTTTTTTTCTTCTTGATTCCGTTGTTATCGTTTTTTTTCTTGTCGCTCTTCTTGGTGGAGGTGGGTGGCGGCGGCGGCGGCGCGTGTCCGGCCGGCGCGGCGTCCACGGGCTGCAGCAGCAGCGGCTCGTCCTTGCGCTTGGGCTCGCCGTTGGAGAACACGGGCAGCTCGTCACGGTACTGCAGCTCGCCCGTCGCTCCCACAGCGCCCACCACCACCTGCACGTGCCGATCCTTGCCGAACTCGCCGAACATGTGCTCCTCGAAGCCGGGCTGGTCCATGGCGACGCCGGGCTCGAAGGCGCACTCGTAGCGCGCGCCGGGCCCGGGCGCGTCCCCGCACACGTACATGTAGCCGTCGGCGGGCGGCGGGTGCGGGCCCGCTACCTCGGCGCCTGCCTCGCTCGGCTCCGTCGCGGAGGACTCGCTGCGCTGCGCTCGATGCACGCCGGGCCGCTCCACCCGGCAACCCGCCGATTTATTAACTTCAATATTAAACAATTTACTTCGTTTAGTGGAGCCCTCGGGATCGACGAACGCTCGCGCCGTTCGTATCCTCGTGTTCGTCCCGGTTAAATGGCTTTAATCAACTTTAACGAACTAACCAAATTTGCTCTACGGTTGGTCAATTTATATTACCATAATACGACTGTTCGGCAGCTTTTCGAGCCAATGATTGGTGCGCGTGTCGCGGAGAGCCGCGTTAGAGAGAGCCAATATCGTCCGTACGAGCCGGCCGGTGGAGAGATATTGTATCGTCCGCCGCGGGCGCTTATGACTTTGATGTAGTTGTGTAGGGGAGCCAATGAGGAGCAGAGTGGGCCACTCCCCTGGGCGCGCTGGTCTCCCCTCGCGCCTTTGTTCCGCGGCGGCCGAGCTGCGGGTCGGAGCCGCGGCCGCTGCGCATCACCGTCGCCGTCGCTCATGCACCATGCGGGATTCCCACAGAGTCACGCGATATTTTGTTTGGTCTCTAATATAAAAGGGCTTGAACACCCACATCATTATTTCCAAAGTCCATAATGCTTTATTGTAAATCCATATCAACATCACTCATGTATCTTTTCTATGATTTATAGCCGTGGGAAAACTGTATAGAAACAAAAATGTATAATAATTTTGACCTTATTCCGATAGGTGACTGGTATAGGATTAATAAAAATTTTGGAAGAGTACGATAATTTAGCGATTGCCAGGTGTCTTAATAAAACGTGTAATGTATGAACGGCATTAAATACAATAATGATAAGTATTATAGTATGTAATGCTGTAGGCTCCTAGCAGCGAGCAGCGCGGGCCGCAGCGCCAGCACGGAGCGACATCCGCGCACTGCCCGCGATCGCCGATCAGCGACGCCTTGATCACTTAATTATTTATTAACTATTATTGCCTGGGATTATTAATAAAACATTCGCCCTGACTATCGGCACTTAGATTAACGTCGAGGGAGTAATGGCGCATTTCAACAATTTCGGTTGTTATTTAATTGAAGTCAATTTAGATGATCAGAGTCTATTTAGGTTGGTGCTGGCGCTCGCCAGTGGGATATCTGCTTCATTGGGCTTATTGGTGACTTTCAGACAGCACGAATTGCACTCGCTAATGCACTTCTCGTAGCATTTGCACTTTGTCACAACGCTCAAGTGGGTCACGGCCGCGTACGCACTCCATTTTGGTGTGTATATGGATAAAAGAGTGATTTTAATAATTCAACACAAACTGCCAGCTGAATAGTGGAACGGTTCAACTTGTACGGGAGTGATGATGTGGATCGCAAAAAACTAGGCCGATGTGTGCGCTACATAGAGTTTCCGTGAGTGTGGTGCTTGTGCGTGTGAGTGAATATTTCGTGACTATCGGATTCGGTACCACCTACATGGCGGGTGCATAGACCGCGCCGCGGTTCATGTTAAAACATCGCAAGGAACCCTGAGCGCTGCTATCCATTTCTGTGCTTTCATATGTCGTATCACGTATGTAGCAAACGCATAGTAAGAGAACCTTCTTGTACCTGTTACTCTAGCCACCAAGGTGAAGATCAAATATTCTAATAAATAAATACATAATATTCTAAGACTAATAATTCCGTTTCTTTCAATTAAAATAGTTTTGCTTATAGTTTGGTCGCGTAGGTTTCTGGTAAGGGAGGTCCTCTAAGAATGTACACATTCTAAAAATAACAATAGTAGCTTTAAATGGGGGCATTGTTAAATGTGTTTGCCACGATGGAGTCAGGTGTATTTTCTATTTGTAATGTGAATATTCTCTGTAATTTTTAACCTATTTACTTTTTTAAATTTTCCTTATTACTAAATAATGTGAATATGATATTTTTGGGAGCCTTTTGTATTTTTATTTATTGCTATTTCCCTGCACGTCTTCCAACACACATGATTTTTCTGACTTGATTTTCTACTGACGCATCTTTATATAGATTCTTGCTTGGATATTTTTTACAATCTTTTTCTATTTTGTAAGGTTTTCTAGTACATATGTTTTTTATGTTGGTTTAAAAATACTTGAAACATATATTTTTATAAAGTTCAAATACATATTAATATTGTGAAGAGAGGTATTTTCTTCTTATAAGTAATAACTGCATGCTTTCTTTCTTTTATCTTACAGGTTAAACTTTTAGTTATGTTCAAATAACTAACAAACTTGCACCTTATAAATAAATATGACCATTAAATATAAATACTACTTTATTTTCACTTCTGCAGAACTTAGGCAATAACCATAAATACTATTTATTAGAATATAACGCCTGCAAAACATTTTTAACCTTTGCAAATCACTTCAGCAATAAATGTAAACTGCGAACATCAGCGGTAAATTTATTAATTTACAAAAAAACATAACCGTAATACCGTCAACTACAACTTACATGTTCTTATAGATTACTTTACTACAATACTAACAAATCGAAACTATTTTTTCTTAACTCTGCAAGTTCATTAGCCATTTTAATTATGCACATTTTTTAATTGTGAAAATTTGGCTCACTGTCGTCCTAATATATTTTAAATGATTTATTGAACATTCGACTGCCTCGGTGGCGTAGTTGTACTAAGGTACGCCTGCAAAGCTGAGGTCTCGGGTTCGAATCCCGAGTACGGCAAAGTGATATTGGATTTTTCTATTCATTATCAGCCCGGAGTCAGGAATTTATGCCCGATATGGCGATAGGCTCGCCACCTATCACATCGTGGGACGGAACACACAAGGCGAAATGTGGGTGTTCAGACACATCTGCCTAGCCCTTCTGGGAAAAAGGCGTAAATTTATGTATGTATGTTTTATTGAACGAGGAGTTTCGATAGTGGATTAAACTGTTGTCCTCTTTCATCCACTTTCAATACTACAGAAGTCAGGTGAAGTAATAAAACTTTACATAATTCTCATAATATAAGACTAAACCTAATGGAATTTTAAGTAGCCTTATAAGGATTACGTTACCCACCTTGCAAGTAGACAGTTTTAGTATATATTATATAGTGCTACCTACTAGTTTGGTACTTTATACAGGGTATATCAAGACTGTTACCGTAAACGAAGCCGGGTGGTAGTTTAAGCGAGTTCAGACACAATGCATAAGAAAATGTTGGAAAAAAGAGCGACATTTTTTTTTATTTTTTTATATCGTATTTGGGTGGTAAATACATTTTTTTCCTAAAATTACAGTGTAAACTCCTTTGTTTATAAAGACTCTAAGGTATAAAAGAATTTAAATTATTATTTTAGCAAATACTACGGATTTACCACCTAAAAATGATGATATTTAGAAATCATAAAAAAGGCACGTTTCTTTGCGAAATTTTTAGGTGCACTGTGTTTGTAGTCACTAAAACTACCATGCAGCTTCTCTTGATATACCCTGTTTAATTCTCTGGACTTTGTTTTATGATCGTGGGACTATTGACCAACGAAAATACAATATAGAGTATAATATCTTAATATACATATAATAATCGTAATTGTAGTGCGTAGTGGCCTGTTTATAAATGAACTGTTTATGATGTTTGATTGGGGTTCAAATCCCAGGGCACATCTCTGACTTTCGGATTCATGTGCGTATTGATAGTCGATCACCACGCACCGTGAGGAAACCTGCATAACATAGCGATTTGTATGAATTTCTATGGTATGTAAAGTCCGCCAACCCGCACTAGGCCAGCGTTACAGACTATAAGTGCAGTATTATACCATGTACCTTGTATGCCACTCTCGATCCTACTCTAGAATGTAGAGGAAGCCCGTGTCCTGCAGTGGGACGTATATGAGCTGAAACAGATATCCTCGTCATTAGACTGGATCTAATAACTCAAGATTTGCAGTATTCCATTTTGAATTAGGGTAAATTAATCAAATATAACAATTGTGATACGTGCTTCAGCAATTCAGTAGTAAAGATTCTTGATATACGTGAGATAAATATATAGTATACACCGATTTATTTTGCATAGAATTATTAAGACACCACGCTTATTTTACCCTGAATCTATACCCCTTCTAATTATTTTATTTTTGTAACCGTTTAAGTCAAGTTCACATTCTTTCAAGGTTTGTGCGTGATTTGCAACCATGTGTGGTCGCATAAATACCTACTTACATAATTGCAATTCAAATATCATAAAGAGTAGTAGGTAAGAGATGTTTCAACATTTAACTATAGTAAACGGCAGTCACTTGGCCAGGCAGCAAGACGAAAGGTGGACCAAAGCGGTTACGGAATAGTACCCTAGAAATGGCTTACAGTGGATAAGACTCGCGCAAAACCGAAAAGAATGACGTGATCGAAAATACTCTTGAAATTTATTTATTTTTGTGAATTGTAGCAGTTCGGCTTAAAAATTAACACATTATATGTCGTCATCATTATAACGGGTGCGGCGCGGAGACTCCTTTATTTGAATTGCGCAGCACACAGCAATTATAACCTACAAAAATTGGTACAGTCTAAATCGAAAGGCCCTATCCTGCCATTTTTTGAACAATTAGGCTTTGGACAAGACACCATAATGTATTGAGCAGAACTATAGCCACTTTTAAGATATAATTTAAAAAAAGGATAATAATTTAAGTCTCCGGTATGTAAGAAAATAATATTTTGTGAATTGTCATTATTTAAAATAATGAAGCTACCGCACCGCATCTTATAAGTTTATTACAATATAGAAAAAACTGGTAGAGCCACACAATAGGTACATACCAATAGGTACTTACTGAAGCAATGACTTACCTATCTTCAGGAGAATTGTTTGCTCCTTTGGGAGACTTATGCAAATAAAACTATTAACATTTAATATAACAATAAACACTGTAACTGCTTGAATTTTATGATGATGAACAGTATTATTCAATCAAAAAATAGAAGACTGAAGAAAAATAGCTGCCATATCCGTACATTTTGTAAGTTTTCATCAATAAAGCATATACGATAAAGCTAGATGACCAAAGTTCATTACAAATTTTCAAGAGCAACAAAAAGCTTACAGGTTTCGAAATCATTTGTTTGAAATGAATATTTTATTATTATTTAGTATTTCGATATTATTTTCATTTTAATTATGGATAGCTTTAAAATTATGTATCCTCGATCATTGTACCACTTTTTATCTTTGATAGCTCCTTCCATAATACCGGGTATATAAACTGCTACCGAAAACAAAGCCGTGTGGTAGTTTTAGTGACTACAAACACAATGCAACTAAAAATTTCGCAAAATAAACTCGACATTTTTTTTTATGATTTTTTCATTATCTTTATTTTTTGGGGGTAAATCCATAGTTTTCGCTAAAATAAAAATTTAAACTCTTTTATACTTTAGAGTCTTTGTAAATAAAGGGGTATACACTAATATATTAGGAAAAAAAAATATTTACCACCCGAACATGACCATAGGAAAATAATAACAAAAAAATCGTCGCTTTTTTTTTCGCAACATATCCTGTTGTTTTGTGTCTGAAGTCGCTTTAACTACCACCCGGCTTCGTTTTCGGTAGCAGTCTTGATATACCCTGTATAAGAGATGGGAATAAAAATATATAATTAAACAGACTTCAAGAAAGATAACTCGATTCTACCTGTTATGTGTTCAGAATTCTCAAATTAATAATAATATTGAATATCACAGCAATTCTAAATTACAACTTAGAAAATGACCTTATATTTAGTTTAAGCAAAATTACATAATAAAAACATAAGTAAACAATAAGGTGGGTCGCCTTTACTTTTCTTTAGATCGCTGTTCAACCACAGAAACTCCACGGCTGAATAAAAACCTCTCCTAAGGATTTCCATAGCGACCTATAGAACCTCCTAACAACATAACGACAAAACAATATTGGAAAGATTCTATATTGGAAATTAGGTGCTTTAGTCATTGTTTTGAGATATTAGGATTGAACTAAAAAATAGAGAACACAAAAAATCGTTGCATACTCCACCTTCAGTTTCAGGTTTTATTTGCTTCGTAATAACTTTATTAAGGTAAATACGGTTTAGTAGAAACTCGACGTCAAAATATAACAATACAATATTACAAGTGAAGTAAAACGTTTTAAAATTGAGAATTAGTTTTAATATCAAAACCCAAATAATCAAATGTGAAAATATTGTTTCCTATAAATCTATAGGAAACGATATAAATACTGGATAACAAAATAACCAGTGATTATTTCGTTGATAATTTTAACTGTATACGGCTTTAATTACAACATAATGCCTCCTGTATAGCTCATTTACTAAATACATCAGTTTATATAATATGCCGACATGGTCATCTTTATTTCCTATTTTTGGGCATTCAGTACAATTCCCAAGTCATATTTATGGTAGGAACTTAATTGTTCAATACATTTCTTCACAAGTATCTTTTTACTGTTTAAGAAGCCCCTTTCCTTACTTTAAAAATGCAGAGGTCTAATAGTTAAAATGCACCACACATAGAAAAAAGTATATAAAAACGAAACTGCAACATACTTAAATACATGCGGACTTATGGCTGTACAGATAGCAATATCGGTATATAAGAATTAAGAAGTGACATGTAGAAATATTTCATAGCAAGGTAGGTACAGAGTAAAGTGAGTCATGTGACGAGCAGCGCGGCCGCGTAGGCGCTTCACATAAAATCTCTCTGGCGACGGCAGGCGACGCAGAATCTGCCGCCCGCTCAATTGAACTCAATTGCTTTAATTGACTTCAATTGATATGACCTCGCCGCCGACTCCCGGCTCCCGCTCCTAGCCTGACACTTTTACATCTATCTTTTTTGGAGCTGACATAAAAGCACTAAGATAAATTTCATTGCTCCTAATACTTGTTGCTACCTACGTCATTGGTTAACCAAGCGTACATTTTCTAATTCATATTTTATGTAAGCAAAAAAAGGTTCCAAGGGATTATATACATGTAAATTTTTTCGCCTGCCCACTGTATAAGTAAAGAAAGTTAACACAGGCAATGAAATAAAACTACAGTTAATATGATATAATCAGTCTTTATATAATCTATATAGATATAATCAGTCTTAACATTCCATTCAATAAGAAAATCGGGACTCCTTGAAACAGTTTTCGTAAGTATGATTAAAGTAGGTACTGCAATTTTCGACAGAGTTTTCAAATATATAAGTGGTGGCAGTAAACACAAAACACATAAAAGAAGCAATTTATCCTGATTGTAGTGTACATACGCGATGACGGAATGCCGTTAAAAAGACACGACACATTTTGGCACGTGTCCTATCCGGTGCACAATTGATCTTAATTAGGAAATAGCGGCGCGACGCGAGGACTGAACGCGGTGACCATCTTCTGTAAATAGCTATTATAATATGCGTGTTATCATTTTTCTATAACAACATATACACCAGTGTATGAATCTCATTGTTTATCAGGTGTCTTCTTTGCCTTTTTGGATTTACCCCAAAAACGTATCGCGTCACCTCGCGTACTGGTAGTAGCTTCATCACCTTCGTTGATAGAATCCAAAGCTCTTTTTCCCCATATCCTACCACCACCTAAAACAACACTCCGACGGTGACTCAAGTGTTCTTCGACATCTTCAACACTTTCATTAGCATCTTCGACTGAAGGTATCGTTGTAGCTCCTTCATCAAATCTTAAACGCTTTTTAATTCTATCTGAAGGCCCCTCCTCACATACATCAGGATTGAGTAATATTGAACTAATTGATTTATTATTGGTGTTAGGTTTGTGATCATAATGATGACTCTTAATTTCCCTCTCTTCGAAAACTATGCTGCTTCTGGCCAAAGGTTTAATTTTAACTGTATCTTCGGATGACTTCGATTTACTAGAGTCTGATTTTGAATTTTTAAAGAAATTTAAAATACTTAGTTCGTCAGGGTAACCCACCTTATCCATTTGCTCAAGCATGGATGAATCTGGCCTTAGAACAAGCAAACTGTCGGGTATATAGGGTTGTGCTGGCTCTTTATATTGGTTTTTATCGTTGGTGCGTTTTTCTACGAGCGTGTTAAAATTACTCATTTCTAAACTCTCACCAGTTTGAACCGCTATATCAGTTTTGCCTTGTCCTGATTCCAAAATTTTACGTAACTCTAGCTCCGCATATGAATATCTTTTCTTTTGTTCTTCTAAAGAAGCAAATAAACCTTCTTGAGCCATTGTGTTATAGGCTTGTTGCTTTTTTGGGTTGCGTCGAAAGTAACTACACGTAAAAAGTGATTTAAAAAATCTCCTCAGTTTATTTCGTTTTTTCCCTTCATTAATATCGGAAAACATCAGTAAATCATCCTCAAAAGTATTTCCTTGATATGCCAGTTTAGATACATCCT
Organism: Hyles lineata; assembly: GCA_030180105.1. Classification (NCBI taxonomy): domain Eukaryota; kingdom Metazoa; phylum Arthropoda; class Insecta; order Lepidoptera; family Sphingidae; genus Hyles; species Hyles lineata. The sequence continues at coordinate 9,768,294 of JARJEE010000017.1, read as the reverse complement.
CATCCTCTGTAGGTGATCTCATAATACTGTCCAAGTATAATCTGTGAAAATAAATATATATTTAATATTTTGTTTATATCTGTACATCTTGTAATTACGTAGAGTTACACTTAATTAAGAAACTTGAAGTTATTCTAAACATCGTCTACTAACACGTTCCGATTTTTTTGATTTTACCTACCTATACGGTTTTATGTTCTTCCATTATTTCATTGAGAAAACCCTATTACACTACTATTCTTACTCACAGGAATAAATAAAAACTAATTATAATTTATAATTTATAATTGACTGCATTATCCTCAAACTTCTAATACCACTACAGTAATGTCTAGTTATAACCTCACCGTCAACTCTGTGAGGTTACTCTTTAATCATTAATCCGACACGAACTTCGAATGTTCGGACGTTGAGAGTCAACATACAAGATGAAAGTTTTACACTTCTAAAATAAATTCTCTAGGAAACTTAACATTCTCTTCGAACTTAGTCTAAGATAGGGCGTACAATACAGAATTCGAATATTTAATAAAGGATTTAGGCATATTCGTACAGTTTTACGTGCAATATTTTAACATTCGTCGTCGTGTCGGAGTACAGAGTATCTCCCCTGATAGCATAAATATAAACCTTAGTAGTTTCTCCATATTATCTACTGACAAACATTATGTATCTTAAGCTTGTTAAATAAATGATAAAGTCTATATGCAACTTACACATTCTCGGTTCCATCAGTGTACAAGAAAAACGCGTCGGAAACTTTAGGGACGCATCTCTGCAACCAGTAGTGGACTCCGTACAAGACAGTTAGAAGCACGGCTAGGAAAGTAAACGCCGCCAAGTAGACGTTGTGTTGCAGACCGATAGCTGCTCCACACATCAGTCGATCCTCATCGTATATCTCTGCATGGATAATATTAACGTTAATATTCTTTATAAACTTCAGAATAAAAAAATGGGCTATGAAATGATTTATTGTAAAGTTTAATTCTTTGATTGTCAAGCTCCCACGGAACAAGCTTAGCTTAGTTTAGGAACTATGTATCCCAAACTAAGGTAACCTTATGTGGATATTTGTGATATTACATGTGCAGCAGCAATACATGTACTCTTCTTGACCTGTATTAGTGCAGGTTGAAGGAGGTCGCTGGATGTAGGCCTATTCCAACATGTTCTATGGACATCCTAGAGAGAAGCTAATGTTGAACAATAGGCCTACTTATTATTCTGCTTAAAACTGAGAACGACATACGTAGACAAAACTTTACTATAAACCCCCAGGTATACAGATTTCCTTGCCTTAATACTATACTAATATATGTGTATAAAGCTGAATAGTTTGTTTGTTTGTTACCTGTAATCTCAGGAACTACTAGTTTAATTGCGAAATTATTTTGTGTTGGATAGGTCATTTATCCAGGAATACTAAAGGCTATCATCACGCTATGACAATAGGAAAGAAGTAGTAGCAAAAAAACCTATCAAGTACATTGAGATAATATACTAGAGGGAAACTGCAAACAAAATTTTTGTAACAAAATGAAGGGTACATGCTATTTCTGTCTCTGTCACACCTACAAAGTAACATTATCTTCCCTCTCGCTTCACTGTGTACCCGTGTGCACGCACCATACGCAGAGATTTTGTTCCCGATGTCCGCTCTAGTATAACACCTCACTGATCAAGTACGAGGAAATTTTATTCGTTTTACGACCACGAAAAACCCCGATATTCTAAATTGATAGTCGGAATTGAACATTTCGGCCGCCATCTATACATATAAATAAAATTGAAGTGTCTGTTTGTAAAGTGAAAATAAAAAAAAATGTCCAACTATATATCGTTATATACACGATACCTATAACGAAAATAACCTTAGATTTTTTTTTGTCTGTCTGTCTGTTTGTTCCGGCTAATCTCTGAAATGGCTGGATCGATTTTGACGGGAACTTTCACTGAAAGATAGCTATGTTTTGCGGGAGTAACATAGGCTACTTTAATTTTGAAAAACAAATTAGGGTTCCGCTGAAAAAAATAACCCTTAAATTTTGAGGTTGTTTTTTTAAATATGGTATTATGACACGTGGGTGGATGAGCTCATTATGTTTCTTTGATTTATTTGGTCTAAAAATATTCTAAAAATGTCAGGTAGCTGATATAATAAGGAGTAACTTAGGCTACATTTATTTTAGAAAAAATCTTTTATTTTAGAAAAATTAAGTTTTTGTTAAATTCCACGCGGATGAAGTCGCGGGTACAGCTAGTTTTTAATATATCTGCACCCGAGCGGAGCCGGGCCTGACCGCTAGTATAATATAAATATACTTATTTATCTTTCCGATTGAAGGTTTGAGGAATACTTCACGTACTCTGACAAAATTGTCCCCTACAATAGCAATGATCAATACTTCTCAAATAAATACCATGAGATCCACAGTTGGGTATGCCATCGCAGGCGGTCAGGGAGTCTATACAGACGCGCGCCCCGGACACCTGGCACTCTAGGTGGTCGTCAGGACACCGAGCGTCCCCCGTCATCACAGTGCGCGCTGGAGTCAGCACTACCGTCATATGATCCATCTGTAATATAATCCAAATACATGTCCCAGACGCTAATGTACCACTGCTGGACAAAGGCCTTTGCTTTACTCCCGTTCTTTGTAGAGTATACACCCAAATACACCCAACAGTATAAACAGTAACAGTACCGAGACTTTGTCAGTTGTTGAATAGCTACAGACTACAGGTGTGGTCGACATTCACGCAAACTATTATACAGCTTTCAAAAATTAGCAAATAAATAGTGCCGTTTTGTTTATAGTTATTAATTATAATTATTCGTTGCTTTATATTCTTTTATTGTACTTAATTGTTAAACTTTGAAATCATAACTTATTTTACTTAACCTTTGTATTGATGCATTACTCTTTGTGTATGTGCTGTCTACTTTGGAAAATCATGTATTTTCTGGGGGCGCGGCCGAGCCCCCGTCCAAGTCGAGCTATAGGCCGTAACATCCTTTTCTCGAAGCAATTCAGACCATTTTCAACCCCCTATAACTTCGTTGTGGCTAAAGCATGAAGCCTGAATTTTCAGTTACTAAGTAAGCTTTGTGTAAACATGGTATATTTAAAATTTCATTCAATTTGAACCAGTAGTTTAAGAATTGTAATTAGTCAAATTATTTAATTTTGTCACTCACTGACTGACCGATCATCAAAAGTCTAAGGCACTTCTAGCTGACATAGAACCTTCAAATTTAGAATATAATTAGTGTTTAGTGTCTAAAGAAAGGGAAAATTCAAACATTTCATAATTTGTGTCTAGTTTTCTAGATAGACCAACTGCGTGAATAACTTTGTAATCCCATATAAATGTATAGGATTACAAAGTTACATTTGCAGTTAATGAATCATTGTACCCGTATATTAATGGAATAATAGTTGTAGATAGATATCTATATATATGAGGCATAACAGGAGGGGATATAGAGAGGGAAATGGTGTATTCAGCCCATGAAACTGTACAACATTCCTCTAGAAAAACATGACGAAGAAAAACTTGCAAATAAATAGACTAAATAGCTCGAAAATATCAATTATTACAATGAAAGAAAGAACATTAATAATCAAATCCGCTATATTTGTGATAAATTGATACCTACAAAAATAAGAAAAATCCATAAGACAGAGGCTTTAAGAAAAATCGTTAGTGATATTCTAGAAGTAAGAAGTACCGAAAAGGAAAAAAGTAGGACTCTACAAAAAGACGTGAGATCCCATCAAAAACATCCTGTAAAAAAATTCCAAGTCTCGCAGCTCAGGTTTTCTACCGCAAAAAGTTGTGAGATGCATGTAATACCAAGTCGATTAATTTATTTAGTCCTTAAGGGACCTTCTATATAAAGTTATTACGTTAGTTATTACCATATCAATATTAAAAATTCTTTACGTTTTAAATAAATAGATCGACTTGGCCAGCAGCATTATGTACAAATTGTACGATACATTATGTTTTCATGCGATGGCCAAGTCGATCTATTTATTTAAAACGTAAAGAATTTTTAATATTGATATGGTAATAACTAACGTAATAACTTTATATAGAAGGTCCCTTAAGGACTAAATAAATTAATCGACTTGGTATTACATGCATCTCACAACTTTTTGCGGTAGAAAACCTGAGCTGCGAGACTTGGAATTTTTTTACAGGATGTTTTTGATGGGATTTCTTTTACTGATTTCTGTTTAATTTTATGTATTCATATGTCACTGCGCTATTGAGGCTGTCAAAGAGGCTTATAGTCTCTAAGCTTATAGTTTTGCGTTATTTTGTCGTCAGTCGTCAAATCCCTGAAAACTTTTCATATTCGTCTCTACATATGTCTGCATCTGCCATGTCGTCTTTTGAATAAATAACAAAAAAATATAATAGCTAATGATTAACGGCCTCAAACATAGACAAAAAATCTATTTTTGCTATCGAATGTTTTGTCCTTATCAAACGACTTTTGAATTCAGTTTGAGCGAAGAAGACAAAACATACGATAACTTGCAATAAGGTCGTAAATATCTAACATTTGACAGATATTTATCAAACATTGTAACTTTAGTAAATTAATGTAATGTGTCTCGATATTACTATTAGTTATTTGCGAAATGATCGTACAATTAATAATCGTCTTACCTTAAGTATCGGGCAATCTGAATAACTACCACCACCATCGTGGCAATCGAACCTATAACAGAAGTCTATCTACGCTTTATAAATAAGTATTGTTCTTGCCGTAAAATTGCTGATAGCAATAACAATCCTAGAAGAGTTGAACAGGTAGACGTGTCGCGTAGCGGTGTCGGTGTAGTCGCAGATGTTGAGCAGAGTCGGCCCCACGTAGCGGCGTATGTAGCGCAGTGCTACGCGCCCGTGTAGCTATAATAGCAAAATCATCAATGTATTAATAAGGTCATAAAGTATTTGTAAAGAGTTTATTTAGTAAAATGCGAGTTACTGAAATCTTTCCTTTGGCAAACCTATAGGTGGTATGTACGTTAAACTTACCTCTAATTTCGGGTCAGTATTGTATAATAAATAGTCTATGTGCAACACAAATTATAATTTTAATTATTATAAAACAAAGTCAAAGGTTGTAAATGTTAATTATATATGATTTCATTTCTCCAATCATGAATATACATAAGTTAACTAAATGATAACTTGCTACATCCTACGGAAACTATAGCCGAAAAACTAACCAACTACCTTAAAGCAGTAGCAATACAAAGTTACATAAATAATTGTTCCTTTAAAACAACGGCCAAAAGCAACATACTAATAAAACAATATGTCCAAGTATTTAATTGAACTCATAGCCTAACTTTTCTGCAAACAACACGAATGACACATGGTAACACAGCTCTAGTAAAAAAACAAACAATTGTTTGACGTCGGCGAGTTGTGCCAATAAAGCGCAATCAATGAATGTTCCATGATTTCCATTGAGCAGCAGCGGCTCGATATCAATTGCACGTCACACTGAATTGTGTTGTGTTGGCCCATCACCTCTTGTTAAACAACAACTAACTTTATTAATATCACGCGGCACGAGACTTTTGTAGTCGGATTATATTCAATGTATATTGGATCAATTAAAATTGTAATCATTGCATAATATCATGTGAAGTCGTAAGAAGTACCTACAATACTGTGCAATGATCTTCTCAGAGATTTTTAGAACAAGGATCTGTTGGATTTGACTTGCAACCAATGACTTATTTACATAGATGTATCTTTACGTAGATGTATCTTCCAGTTACCATGTCTATTCACTTTCTTTTCTCTCTATTCTTTTCACAGTTATAGCCCTAGCTGTATCGGAGGCATTCGTATTTGTATAAAGACTTACATTTATGAGACTTGAGTCTGATAAACAATAATATAAATATTTTTTATTGCAGTGAATGGCGAGACGAGCATGCCATTCGCCTAATGGTAAACGATACGTCCGCTCACGGACAGTTGCAAAACCGAACAACACCATGAATTACAAAGCAATACTTCGCATTTTACTGCGTTCGCCATCAATATTTCCAGTAATTACTATGGCTTCAATGTCCTTCACAACGGAATACAACAAAGCATTTACACTGATATCTGGCGGAAGAAAAAAACCTGGTGGTCGTTCCTACCTAGGCGGCCTCTGACATACAAGAGACCTACCACCAGTAATATGTTTTAGTAGAGTTATGTTGTTTTGATGCCTGTATTAATTTTATCTCTTTTACACCAGGTAACATCGCACTCAGCCTCTCACACCGATTGGATACGGACTTCCCAAGACTACTTCGTTATCAGGACATTTCAATAAGTTACAAATAACTATCTAGATCAAGAAAATCACTGCTTGGACTTAGAAAAATATTACGTTCTCTGTTACAATACACTTACACTGCTTACCAATCTATACTCTTGTAAACAGACCCATAAATAAATTGAACTATTTAATTACCTACATTGTTTTATTTAAATTCAATTCTCTTTCCCATGTAAATGAATATTGCATTGTAGAACAGACCTCGTCGTCCTGTATCTCGACCAGCTGTGCAAAGTCCTGCATGTCAGCGATGTCGTACTTGACGTCAGCAGTGGTCACGGCGTCATTTCTGGTGGTGATATTGTGCGGCTGAGCTTCTTCTATGTTTACCGATTGGATGTAACGTTTCTTGCGCTTTCTGCAGGTTGAATATTTTTATATCATGGAATGGTGAGACGATAATATTTGTATCGATTGGCATGGGACTGCGTCTGATGCCAATCGATACTCTGCCTGAACGGCATTTGCGCTTACCATCAGATGCAGTGTGGTCACTATGCAGGGCCAGAATAATAAAAAATGACGACTATCTCATTTGCCTCATGGTAAACGATACGACCACTCATGAACAGAAGCAAAACCAAACACCTTGTATTACAAATCAATGCTTGACATTTCACTGCGCTTGCCAACCTTGAATCTAACCGTCTATTGTTTTGTGCTATTAGCACAATGGATCAAGGAAGGCTGAGTCATTGTCAAGATTGCAAGAAGGACGCAATCCGCTTCCAACAGGTCGATGTGGAGATCCTTGGGGGAGGACTTTGTTCAGTAGTGTGGCTTTAGAAAGGAATGGTGTTTAAAATTGTGCTAGGTACTTTAAAAGTACGTGGCGTAATGGTTACGGATGTGACGACAATATGAATTCACGTTCGCAGGTTCGAATGCTAAGCCACAACTCTGATTTTTTGAAGTCATGTGTGTATTGATTGTGAAACACTACGCACTATAACGGTGAAGGGTAATACCATATCTATGTGTAAGTATTTCTATGGTATGTAAAGTTCACCAACCCGTACTAGGCCAGCATGGTAGACTATTTGACCTAACCCTTCTCGCTCTTACCCTCGATTAAACAGGAGTTCTATTCGTTATACTGGTACAAATATGGGCTGAATATAAGGGAACTTCATCTACTTCTAGAGTTAAAAAAGGGAATACTATTTACTTATCATTTTTCAGTTTATTGATATCTTGAATGTTATGACTTTGGTTGGAGGCTATGGTGTTCAATAAGCCGGCCATCACGGGCGCTACTTGAACCACATTTTCCCACGATTCATGATCCACTAGAGAACCAGTCAAATTTTCACTCCTAAAATAACACATCTTAAATTTCGTACGTTAGTAACATGTTTGCAACTTGTTTTTCTTAATTAATTAATACTTAATTCTACAAAGTACAACAGCCTACAGCAATAATCCCAGTAGGGTTGTGGTGTATTCACCAATATATCAGTAACAAAAAATTACCGTCTTAAAACAGGTGAATTGGTGGAGCTGGATATTGTCGTAAGAGGTAGAGTCGTTTCATTTAAGTTAAGGTTCCTATCGTTATTATCTGAAACAATTATTTGCATAAATTTTGTACCACTTTAGTGTACACCGCTGATAAAATTATTAAAATTACCTGTTAGAGGAATAATATTTGGCTTTAAAGTCGTACTTGATATTTCCCTAATATTGTCTACATTAGTAAACTCCTGTGTTAAATCTAAAAATAATGAACTTTCTGTTCTAGTTAATGGTAGTGAAGTATTTGTAAAAACTACATCGCCTTTCGTTGCTTTTATGTACCGAAAGGAGCTGAAACATGAAATTTGATACTGTTACTAACAAAAGAGGAAAACAAAAACTGATTAATTCGTTTTATATTGCAACTTTAAGTTATATCGTAATTGGGCACTTACCTGTCAGTCAGAATAGTAGATTTTCTTGTTGCAAAAGCATATAATGGAACATCCTTATAATATACGGATAAATTAGGTGACAAGTAAACTGAAATAAAATATTCCAAAACGATATTCTATTCAATAAGTCCATATTATTAAACAAAACGTAAGGTAATGAAATTACCGCTATAATTATGTTTCGTATCCAACAGATTTTGAAAACTATTTGATATGTTATAGAAAATTGGAGTCATTTTTTTAGTTGTTGTAGTTATAGCTGTTTTATTGTACATATTCATGAGATCGTTGATAAATTCCCACGATAGATTGTATTTTTTCTCATTTATAGATACAACACTTTCAGTTGTAGTTCTGTGTGTTGTAACTTTATTTGTTGGTTTGGTCAATATATGCTGCTGCGCTAATATTAAAGGCCTGAAAGCAAGGTAAATGATGACCTTTGTCTTTTTCATCATCCAATTTCTCCTACAAATTACGCCCTTTCACCCCGTCTTTGGCTAGTCGTATCCAGCATTTGATAGCGACTTTCCGCAAATCGTCTCTCCGCATAGCTGGAGGACGTCCTACAATACGCTTGCCAATACCCGGTCTCCACTCAAGAACACGTTTTCCCCAGCAGTCGTCGGCTCTTGGAGAGGTGTGGCCAGCCCACTGCCACTTCAACTTGCTAATCCTATGTGCTATGTCTATGACTTTGCTTTTCTGTGGAATAAGATCGTTACGTATCCTATCCTCCAAAGAGACTCTGAGCATAGCATGCACCATAGCTCGATGAGCGAATATATTTTTTAGTTTGTAATAACTAATTAAATAAAATATTGTTACCTATTTTAATTTACTTGTATGTTTAAATGTTTTTTACTTACTTTATTGTATAAGAATGCCTTCTGTAAGATACAAATTGTGACTTGGTAGTTTTAAAATTAATACGTCTGTTAGCGTTGTGTTTTTGTTTCTTGTGCTTGCTCTTTCTTGTATATCTTGTAGAGAAAAGTAATCTGAAGTAGAAAGCATAATAAGCATATTTTTTTTTCTTGCGCATAGACTGACTAGCTAAAGAAAGACTTGTCATAGCAGCATAATTCAAATTCATAGCAAGATGCCGAAATATCGTCTTGCGCCGATCCAAAGCTAATATTTTTGGTTACTTTGTTAAAGAATCATTTAAAGATAAGTACCTTTCATCTGGTGTAACATTTAAGTTGTGTTTAATTTCATGTTTAGATTTGTCTTGATTGTCTGTCCTTTGCAAATTAATTTTCTTCTTTAGTGAAAACTGAACCAGTGGTACGATACTGGTATCATAAGCTACTCCTGGCCTAGTAATGACAATGGTATTGTTAAATTTGGTACAGTAAATTATAAAATACAAACGGTCTTATTCATAGATATTACATCTGTGTCTGTTTGTAAAGTGAAAATAAAAAAAAATGTCCAACTACATATACACGATACCTATAACGAAAATGACCTTAGATTTTTTTGTCTGTCTGTCTGTCTATCTGTCTGTCTGTTTGTTCCGGCTTATCTATGAAATGGACCGATTTTGACGGGACTTTCACTGAAAGATAGCAATTTTTTGTGGGAGTAACATAGGCTACTTTAATTTTGAAAAACAAGTTAGGGTTCCGCAGAAAAAAATAAACCCTTAAATTTTGAGATTGCTTTTTTAAATATGGTATTATGAGACGCGGGTGGATGAGCTCATTATGTTTCTTTTTGGTTTAGTTAGTCTAAAAATATTCTAAAAATATCAGGTAGCTGATATAATAAGGAGTAACTTAGGCTACATTTATTTTAGAAAAAATCTTTTATTTTAGAAAAATAAAGTTTTTGTTAAATTCCACGCGGACGAAGTCACGGGCACAGCTAGTAGTCTATAAATGTCTTATTCATAGATACTTTATGAACCCATTTTAGCTATCGAATGTTTTGTCTCTTCGCTCAAACTGAATGTAGGAATCGTTCGAAAGGGACTGAACTTTCAATAACTAAAATAGGTTTATAAACTATCTATGAATAAGAGCGTTAGTATTAAATCATATCAGGTAGAAATACAACATTTACAAATTCTAAGTTAAAAAACATTAGATTAGTCCGAGACTTAGGCTACAGATAACCTATAATTGTAAAAAATGTTTACATATTTTTCAAGTATACCCATTTGAATCTATTTATATTTTATAGAGCATAAAACATGTCTTTAATTTTGGGAGAATTTTAAATTGTACAATCACTCGAAGATTATGTTTCTATAAGCTGCATCAAACACCCCGTAAGAGGTTTTTTATGCACTAATCACTTGTCTAATAAACTTTCATCCAATATCAATAACCCGCATTGGACCAGCGTGGTCAACTGTGGTTCAGGCCCCTCACATAATGGAGCAAGGCGCATGTCCAAATGACGTCACATTGAAATTATTTAAAAATGGGGTTACATTTTTAATTACCTTTCTTCCGATGCAGGTACGTATCCTCGAAGACTTTAATTTAACAAAATTAAAATAGATATAATTTTAAAATTCGTTATGTTGAAATTCAAAGCTATATTACCGAGGTGTGACATCATATACGAAGTCGAAAGATTCATCAATGTCATAAACGTTCTTCCTAGGGATCTCTCCAGGCACAAGTTTTCCAGAAATATTGACTAACGGCATTTCTACCCTTATATAATCTCCACTATCGTCAGGTAAATCCGTGGATGTTGACTTCACAGATGTAGTAGATGTTCCGACCGTGTCTTCATACTCATCGCTCTCTACAGTACTAAAATAAGAGTAGGAATCAATAAGTAAATATTAGGTCTATGGATGGCTTTATTTTTATAGCAATGACGAGAAGAGAATGCCATTCGCCTGATGGTAAGCGAAATGTGCGCAAAACCAAACAACACCATGAATTACAATGCAATGCTTGGCATTCCACTGCGTTCGCCATTGTGAGGTATAAGAAAAAGTTAAGTCTCAATTTAATTATAGTTATGGATGGTAAATAAGTTCCATAGTAAGCCGTTTGTACTTAAAAGGTAAACAAATTACTTAAAATACAAATCAAGAGACAACACTTGAAGCACTTAGTACATACTATGTAAATATATACCTGGGTTCAATTGATTCAGTTGTTTTCAACGTATAATATTTAGTGTTATTGTTTCGCTCGCGTCTTATAATTGAGTCGGACAAGGGACCCCAGTATCCACCGAAAGTTTCACTCATTTCATAAACCACTAGCTGATTACCGCTTTTAGAGCACGATGAAATAATGTTTTCTTGTGATACAATTTGTACTACCAAAATTACATTAGTCCCGGATTCTGATCTGTAATAAAGAGTAAATTGTTGCCACAATGCACCCCATCTCTCCCCGTATCTTACTATTTGATAATTGGATACCAGGTATGCAGAGGTTTACGTACATCACAATAAAAAGATTTTCCCCTTTAGTTCACCGCGATAAGGCTGGCGTCCACTGCATTGTAAGTACCGTATAGTAAGTACGCATCGCATAATATTCTTTGTATAGGAATTCATAAATTCGATTCGAAATGCGATCTGTACGATGCGGATCGGTGGACGTACTTGTATGAATTCCTATACAAAGAATACGACGATCCGTTTTATGCGATGCGTTAGATCCGTATAATGCGAATATGTGGATGATTTTAATTTCTATCTCGCCGGATACGACATCCCTACCAATAGCAACAGTCTCTCCAGTAAATCCAGTCCACTTCCTAAACGAAACGAAACAGTAAAGCAGTTACGTCACGTGATCCTTTGATATTTTTTTGCAATCGGTTGTACGTACGACATAGGTAAGTGGAGTAAATATCGACAGACTTCGTAGTTGGTTAGACGCCGCCAGTGAAACGTTAGGACGCGGGTTCGATCCCTGCACCGAGACAAATATTTGTAAGGCCTCCAAGTATTTGTTTCTGATCTGGGTGGTGACACCGAAAAGTCTGGCATAGTTTTCAACACTCACGACACCAGACTTAAGTGATCTCAATGAGGGGTCAGGATGATATATGTGACTGTTGGATGTATAATTTATTTATTGTAATTATGAATAAAAATACCTAACACTGATGAAGCAGCTGTAAGGCAGTTCTAGTCTTGTGAAATGCAGTATTTGTGAGTTAGCGTCAACAACATGTCTGCCTAGGAAAACCGAGGGCATCACACGTCGCCGACAATGTTCCGATATGTCCTTCTGGTAAACAAACTTCCGCACACTTAAGGCTAACACTAATTCATATCTTACACACGATATAAATACAAGAGCATATGTGAAGAAATAAAACATTTTCGGTTTTTACTCACAGCCGTATAGATTAACTTAACGTTATGACGAAACTTCAACAGTCATTGTAGTAAAGTGAAATGTTTTTTTTTAATTTCATTGATATTTTAAGTCTGATTGATATATTTTAATATACCTATTAAAATGGTGTACAATAAATTATTTAATAAAAAATAAATAAAATTAGATTATCTTTATTCTTAATATAGCTAAAATCAGTCTTGACCCAACAATTCTCCACATTCCTTTACGTTTGAAATCCAGCTAACACTGGTGTCGCGCCGCTTTTGGCCGGCATCATATTTTTAATAGTCGTAAAAAAATACTAGGTCATGTATTTTCGACCAGTTCTGAGACATAATAATAATAATATTTAAACGAACTTATGAAACGAAGTATAAAATTTACACATACCGTAATTTTATCATGAAAAATCTTATTCAAAACATAGCTGACCAGTGAGCTTGGGAATCATAAGCCCAATCTCACTGTTTGCTGTTTTTTAAACAAAAACTAAGTATAACTAACTTATATCTACTTTTTTATAGTTTCGGATAACCATTTCTATTCGTATTATGTAATAGTTGTTCGAACAAAAATTAATAATAAAAGTCTTAAATAAAGAAGTCGAACTGGCGTGATGTCGGTAGTCGGCACAACGATACGGGTCGCGTGACCCGCAGCGCATTACATCAAAGCTTTTTATAAAGGAAGGGAGACATATCGCTTTGCGCCCATACTTGTGAGTTCATAAATTTAATAACAATCATGAGATCGAGATCTACTAATAATAAAATACTTAGCACGATATTGTTATCAGATGTACTTCGAAATTTTAAGTAGGTATGGTTTTAATTTTTAAAAAGATAAATTAAAAAAAGCCTAAATCATAGATCGGAAATAAATACCACATTCCTACCCAATAAGTTAGTTCTTAGTTACTACTACATGGTTCTGAGTTCTGAGACCACAATAAAATAACAGATTTGAGTAGATTGGTATCAGAAACTACGAGACTTTGTGACCCGAAACAAATAATTGTTGATCACACTTATATTTTTGTCTCAGTGCGGTGATAGAACTCAGGGACTCAAGATCTACAGCCGGGGTCTGACCACCTGCACACATGTAGTTAATAGAAATAAAGATTTACAAAACTTTTATTCGAGCCAAGTCAATGCTGACCTAAGGTGCTGACCAAGTAAAATGATAAGTTCAGACTTGGTTTTGTTTGGAAATGTTCTTCTGGGAAAATTAGATTCATTTCTGTAAAATAGTGAGAAAGTGGAATATATTGGATTATAGGGCAGGGATACCGAGGGAAGGGAGAACGAAGAGAAGTAATAATTGACATCCTGATCAAACCGATAGGAACGTATTAATTATATACATATACACCAATGACGTTTTACAAATAGACACGACATACACTAACATAATGGCACAAAAAAATGGCGCGATGCGTATTGTAATTTCCTTAGTAATTTCAAATTGGTTCGAAGAATGAGTCTAAAAGCAAGATACATAAGTTAAAAGAAGATGAATAGATATCGCTAGTTACGTAACAAAAAGTGCCGCACTGTTATTGGCCAAAGCGCGTGTGACGTAGCACCAAGCATCAAGTACGGGATGACGTGGCGAGAGTTGTTAAACGTCGCCATGAGAGCGAATTTATTAATTTTATTTCATAAAAAAATTAAATAGTGTGTACTTGCGCACTAAATAAAATATTTATTTTGTTCCACAGTTTCAGAATAATTTGTACGTTATTTTAAATCACTCTAATCTATTTTTCCGCATTTGGTTTTGAGAATACAAATAGTCAGAGAAACGTGTACCCGCGACACTGGTTGAAGCGTGACTGATTGCAAGTGAGGCAATTACCTTCCAAACGTCTTGCCATTATAAAGCTCGGACAACGCATCTATGCTTTATAAACATCTTAGATATACACTGACAAAAAAAATATAACATCTTTTGTTTCTTGTTAGGATTTTGGTAGGTACCACAGAATTTCCGATTAGAAACTTAAAAATGTAATGGATAATGTAGTGTGTAGGTACTACATACCGATTTTAGGGTATCTAGCCACAGGGCATAGACCAGTATCTAGTAAATGGTCTTTGTGTGTGTCTCATACAATTTTGAAGTAGCCACATTTTAGCCCAATCTAAATAAATTTAGCATCTAATATTTTTAAAACTAAACATTATGCTCAGAGATTAAACCGTTGGTTATAATTTTTCGTTTTTCTAGCTACGACTGTAGGCGTATTGTAAGGCTTAGCGCCATCTATCGGCACATTACTTAGATCTAGCGTTGGTGTTTCAAATGCTGGCAACTGGCTAACTTAAAGATACAAAAAGATTAAAATTAATTAAAATATTTTACAGAGCCATAATTATTATTTTAAAAATCTATTTTATTTTATAAACGACTTGATCTACAAGCGTAAAAAATTCTCACTTTTTTTTCTAGCAACATATAAACAGCTGATTGTCAAATTATCAATGTCAATTGTCAATCGAAAACGTCCTAAAACTGAACAAATATCTGTAACGTAACCTTTCCTAAGACCTAATCTTATTTATGACATAAATTTTACATAAATAATGACGATTGCTGATTACGTGAGTGCTTTAGCCCAGAACCCTTATTTTGGGGCAGGTTTCGGTCTTTTCGGGGTCGGAGCTGGGGCGGCAATTTTACGAAAAGGTTTTCAGACTTCTATGGTTTTATTTCGAAGACATTGCATGATCACCCTCGAAGTACCTTGTAGGGACAAATCGTATCAGTGGCTGTTGCAGTGGATCACACAAAAAGGTGCGAGGCAAACACAGCATTTGAGCGTGGAAACTTCCTTCGAACAGAGGGATACAGGACAGATAAAAACTAAATACGAGTTTATACCCAGTGTTGGACAGCATTTTTTTAGGTCAGTTTTCACTGTTAAGTAGTAAAGTGTCCCAAGTAATCAAATCACCACACTATATTGATGTATTATCATTTTCATTACTAACTACAACTGAAAATATACTAATATAACCATAATACCATTGGCATACATAATGTGAACTAAGAATCTATTAATAAACAAATAAAAAATAAGTAAAACATTTGGGATTGCCGGGGTATACTTACAGCTATCTATTCCTATTTAGATATTTAACAACAAGGATTAAAGATAAGCCTGCCCATTCATGTTGAGTCATGGATGACAACAGCGTGACATTATCATTGATGTAGTAAAATTTTATTAAAATATTGAACTTTTCAGGTATGGTGGCACATGGATAAAAGTTGACAGAACTAGGGAGCAACAAACACTAGACCTCCACATGGGTATTCCATGGGAGACTGTAACACTCACTTCTTTTGGACGCAACAAACAACTGTATTATGATATTCTTGAAGATGGTAATGGGATTACACAATAATTTGCTCATTGCTTGGCTTTGGTTTTTATATCTTTGATCTATAGCAGTCTACATAGGCATTATACAGCCTATTTGTTCCTATACAGATTTCCAAACTTCTAAAACATTGTGTGCAACTGTTTTGATTGTTTCCAACATGTAATGATCTAGTTGAGATTCTGAATTGATGAGTTTTATATTGATGACTTTCTATTATATACTACACTGGCCCAACCTGGTTTTGAATGTAGTACACATAATTATATTTCATCGATATATTATTGCACATACTTAAACTCAATTTAAATATTGCTCACCGTCAAGTATGTTGCAATATGAAAAGCTTGCAATACTGTCCTCTCCTGTCCCATGTCATCCATTCTAGTTTGAAAGAGTTAACAAATATGTATATTTGTATTCCGTACTCATCCCACAAGAGCGCTAAATTATTTTTGTATATAAAATAGCCTATGTTTTAATCCAGGGCAGGGTGTCAGCTACCTCCAAACTAAATTTCATCAAAATCAGTCAAGACAATTTTGCTTGAAAGAGAAACAAATAACCATATTAATAAACTATATATTTTATAAAAATACGAGAGAGACGCAGATAGTCTGTCAACAATGACTAAATCATACTAACAACTGAATGTCATTACATTACAGCAAGAACCATGGCACTGAAGCAACATGAAGGTATGACAGTGATGTACACAGCCATGGGATCGGAATGGAGACCGTTTGGACACCCGCGGCGACGTCGGCCTTTAAAAAGCGTCGTGTTACGCGCCGGCCTAACAGACAGAATCCTAGCAGACTGCTTAGATTTTATAAATAATCCACAATGGTACACAGACAGAGGCATACCATACAGAAGAGGTAAATTCACAAATCAATATCACGCTTATAGAAATATCAGTTTGTCAAGGTGTCAATACAAAAAGAAAAGCAGTTATATTTATAGAAAATTAATTAATTCTCGAATACTGGGGCCCCTCACATACCTATTTCTCATTTTACCGCCCAAATATGTACTCCTTTTTGGCTGTTAAGCTTAGATTTATTTTTCATATTTATTAAATATCCAATTAATGTAAATCAAATAAATGAACACAAATAAATATATAATGTGAGATACAATTCAATGTTGATTCTTATGTTTATTTTATTCTATGTCCAGCAGTGGACGCGAATAGGCTGATGATGATGATGATGATGTTGATTCTTCAGGTTATTTATTATATGGGCCTCCTGGGTGCGGAAAATCTTCTTTCATCATGGCGTTAGCTGGTGAACTCGAATACAATATCTGTGTCCTCAACCTATCTGAAAGGGGCTTGACTGACGACAGGCTAAATCATCTATTAAGGTTGGGCTACTTGATGCAAGTTTTTTTCCATAGACCATAGATCCAGTAAACAAAGCGGCAAGCATTGACGTAAAATATATGGACGAGGCGGAGAACGGGAAAAGTGTTGTCACGAAAGTGGTTTGCAGCACCAGTGCAGCGGTTGTGACGTCACAGCGCACCGGTTTGTAAGTCGTTGACAAATGCCTAATTTATCGTGCGTGGGTGAAATAAAGATGACCGAAAGTTAACAAAAAAAAGATAATATTTCTCATCACCGCTAAGTAAAAAGTATATTACTTTAAGTAAATATAACATTTATTATAGCATTATTGAAAACGATTTCATGGCCGCCATTGACGTAAAAATCTGATAGATGGCGCGATTTTCACAGGCATCTTTTTGACGTACCCAATGTACTGAAGGGCCTATCCTTAGTTTTTAAATCAATGGCGGCAAGTGATAAATCGCCCACACCACGATAGTTATTCGACGCCTATCTCGCACAATAAAAAGTGTGAGGGAAGATCAAATACCTGATATTGGCCATTGGGCTTCCGGCTATAATTCATCGACCCGAACACCACAGCAAATCTATTGGTCAAGGCAGTTATCTTCAAATTCGTAATACCACCCCGATTCGAATCAGCCCATTCCCACAGGGCCACAGTGGGCCCTACAATGAAACTACTACTTTCTTTAAAGATAAAACATCAATCCTCATTCCCCACCTTGCATAATGCAATGATTAGGTAAGATAAATATTTTAATTTCCAGTGTAGCGCCGCAACAGTCTATCATACTACTGGAAGACATAGATGCGGCATTTGTTTCTCGCGAAGACACTCCTAAACAGAAAGCGGCGTATGAAGGACTCAACCGGGTCACATTTAGCGGCCTTCTTAATTGCCTCGACGGTGTCGCTTCTACAGAAGCCAGGATTGTTTTCATGACTACCAATTATTTGGAAAGGTGAAGTTATAAAATAGTGATGTAGAATAATCTTATAATTATGTCTAAATTTCTCTTAAATCGATTTACCAGAGATTTTTTCTATGATTTTTTTTTTCTATCCATTCGAAAATCAAATTAGATAGAGAAACTTGCTGAATTAAATAATTTTATTAGTACCAACAATAACATACTCTCAAAAGATCATCCAGATAACTATACTGTACTGTATCAGACTATCAGTCTATATACGTCCCACTGCAGGGCACGGGCCTCTTCTACAATCGAGAGTACGATTGAGAGTGGTTAGGCTATATAGTCCACGCTGGCCTAGTCCGGGTCAGCGGACTTTACACACCGCAGAAATTATTTTTTTAAATAGCTATGATATGCAGGTTTCCTCACAATGTTTTCCTTTACTCTTGTAGTGCGTAGTGATCGACTATCAACACACACGGCACCCTGAAAAATCAGTGTTTTTGTGTGCTGGGATTCGAACCCGCGACCACCGCGAATATGTTGGCAGCTGAGTCTCGTCCGTTTCAGATAACGTTCTTAGGCAATTCCATTACCGTTTTCGTCCTATGGCCTTTGATTACTTTTAATACACGACATTAACCTTACGTAATACACCTTTTTTGTAGGCTAGACCCTGCATTGATAAGACCTGGACGTGTAGACATGAAAGAATTTGTTGGTTATTGTGACCGAGAGCAAGTGGAACTCATGTTCTTAAGATTCTACAAAGGCGAACAAGCTGCTGAATATGCAAAAACTTTTGCCGAAAGGTAACATTACTTTTTTTTTTCTCATTTATTTTTAAGGAGCAACAAACAATTACACTTTGCTAATAACTATACTTAATATTAAGTGTCTAAAAAATAATTAAAGTGCAACCAACCCCGTTGCCCACGAATTAAACATCACAGACAGATAGGGCCAGCGAGGACACAGAGGAATGTCCTCCCTCGCCTCAACTGCCTCATGATGCATTACAATAACAAATTTCGGGCAATAGGAAGTATTATCCTACCGACAAGTTAATATAAAATAGTTAAAATGTACTTAAATAAGGTCGCAAGAAACAGATAACGCGTCTAATTATACAGGCACAGTTAGGTAATTCAAACAGGCTTGACATACAGAAAAAAAAAGGTAATTAATTATAAAGATCGATAAAAAAAAAGAAGGTTAAATTACAACATAATAAAGTTAAGTAGAATTGTTTAGGGTACAAATAATATTATTTACAGCCCTTTTGAATGATGCGGGCGAATTTGCAAAGATATCGATATCATAGAAATTATTATTAAATGATTTAGGTATTCTGTGTAGCGGTGCACATTCGCCCGCGTTCGTTTTACAATGTTTAAAACTTTAATAGCAAAAAGGTTTTGTTTACATACTTGACGTATTCGGTGCGGTCGACGTGGTACGTGAATACATATTTGATTTACTAGTTCATTACAGTCAAATTTATTATTGCAAATTCCATATAATAAAAGTTGATCGAGGAGCAATCTTCTCTTTTCTAGTGTTGGCAAAGAGAATTTATATAGTAGTTCTTCGTAAGAGGATTTCGAACGGAAACAGCGATAGCTCGTCATACGTAAAAACTTGCGTTGAACCCGTTCAATAATATCAACATATTTAGCATAAAATGGATTCCAAATGGGGGTTGCGTATTCCAGCTGATATCTTACTAATGAAGTATATAGCAGAATGTAAGTTTGAGGTTTTTTTAAATGAATACATGTTCTTGATACAAATCCATATAACTTGTAGGCTTTATTGACTATATGACTTATATGGCAGTCAAAGTGTAGTTTTGAATCTATCATTACTCCCAAGTCTCTTATCATTGATACGCTGTCCAAAGGATTACCACAAAGCGAGTAGGTAAAATGTATGGAGTTAATTTTTTTTGTGAATGATATAGACTTACATTTAGGTATACTGAGGTATAATTTATTTGTATGACAATATGAGGATAGACGGTCTAGATCACTTTGTAGCTTATAACAGTCATCAGCAATATAAATTTCGCGGTATATTTTTTCATAGGTCATCAGCATATAGAATATAAAAATCGGGTATGTTTAAAACAATGTTTAATGTCGTTAATAAAAATATGGATCCTTGTGCTACCCCAGAAGTAGCTTTGACGATATCCGAGGTATAACCGTTAAAAGCAACCCGTTGTGTTCTGTTTATAATATAAGACGAAAACCACCTCAGCAAGTTTCCGCGAATACCATTGAAAGCTAGCTTTTGAAGGAGTAGATCGTGATCCACTTTGTCAAAAGCCTTGCAGAAGTCAGTATAAACTGAGTCTACCTGGGCATGGTTGTCTATACATCGGAAAAGATAATTAGTGTATAAAGTAAGATTAGTAATAGTTGAACGTTTTTTTATAAACCCATGCTGCTCGGGAATAATTATTTTATGTAAGTAGGGATAAATATTGTTGTGGACTATTCGTTCTAAGACTTTCGACAAAGTAGATAACAATGATATAGGGCGATAATTAGTCACGTCATGCCTACTGCCATTTTTATAAATGGCAGTAGGCATGGCTTATCCATTTTATAATTTAAAATATACTGAATATAAATAAAAAGCCTCCGTGGCGCAGTCGGTTAGACGCCGGCTGTGAAACGAGAGGCCGCGGGTTCGATCCCCGCACCGAAACAAATATTTGTGTGTGCTACAGGTATTTGTTTCGGGTCTGGGTGTTTGTGAGACCGAGAAGTCTCGTAGTTCCTGATACATACGACACAAGACTTTATCTTAGTGTGGGGTCTGACTGCTGGTATATTTGTTTTTATTTATTTATTGCTGTCCACTTCTAGATATAGGTATCTACAATTAGCGCCATTTCATCCTGTCTTCGGCTTGTCGCATCCAGCATCTGCTAGCGACCTTTCAAATCGTTACACCACCTACCTGAAGGGCGCCCTACACTACGCCTGCCAAATACGAATTTACTTAGTTTATAATTTATTAATATACACAAATCATCTTTTACAGCGTCATGGAGATGAAGAAAGACGTGAGTCCAGCGCAGATTCAAGGATATTTTATGTTCCACAAGCACTCTGAACCTAAAGAAGTGTTATTAGACGTGAAATCAATATGGACACTTGGATGATAAAGATTGCCTTGATGTTATATAAATAAAACTAGTTCAAGTCTATATGTTGACTTTTTGTGATATTGCTCTACCTAGGCCCTAACATGTATAAAGCACTTCAAAAACATTGCGCATGTTAATAAAATAAACATTGTATACCGGGTATCTCAAGACTGCTACCGAAAACGAAGCCGGGTGGTAGTTTTAGTGACTACAAACACAATGTAACTAAAAATTTCGCAAAGAAACGCGACAATTATTTATGATTTTTTAAATATCGTCATTTTTGGGTGGTAAATCCATAGTTTTTGCTAAAATAATAATTTAAACACTTTTATACCCTAGATTATTTATAAATAAAAGGGTAAACACTATTATTTTAGGAAAAAATGTATTTACCACCCAAATATGGTCATAGGAAAAAAATAACAAAAAAAAATTGTCACTTTTTTTTGCAACTTTTTCTGTTGCATTGTGTCTGAAGTCGCTTAAACTACCACCCGGCTTCGTTTTCGGTAGCAGTCTTGATATACCCTATATAAAGGTACACTACTTTTTATCGACTTAAAAAAAGGAGATTATCAATTTGATGCGTATGTAATTTGTTGCGAATTCCACAGTTTTTGGATATTTTATCCTATACCAGATTCTGAACACGTTTGCCAAATTTCATAAGTATATGTATGTTTATCAATTATAAATCGGACTTTCCATAGGTATTAGGTAATTTACATGCCTTCGATATGCTTTTGAAGATCTCTGAGGCACGCCCCTGCAGAAACTATAAAATATATTTATAATAATAGTGAAACCAAACTATTAAGAAAATTAAGTCCAGTCCCAGTCGAATAAGCTCAAAAATGGGCGGAGATTTAAAAAAATTGGAGGCAGCAATTTTCCTTCGGAATTCATTGGAGAAGGGGAGGGGGGAGGAGGGGTCACTGGTAGTCTAAATTCAAAAAGTAGGGTTAAAGTAGGGATACCAGACTTGTTGCTTCATCCGCCATCTTGATTTAAAGGGTTATATTTTTTGTCTGTTGAATAACTTGTTTATTTTCAATTTTACACGAAAAATAGTTATCACAAAAGTTGTTTAAAATTAAATTTCCTACAATCTTGTTCTCATAATTTCTTTCCTACGATCGATATTTTTCCATTTGCGAAGAAGCCGATTTGTATGCAATTTAGATGCACCTAAAAACTATATTTAAAAAAAAAGTCGAATGATAACCTCCTCTTTTGAAGTCGGTCATAAACTATGTCTGGCCTTTGTTTATAGCGCAGTAATATGTTAAAAGTTCACTTCGGACAAGTTGTTATGCGTCAAAAGTACATACATGCAATCTCTGTAGTAGGTACATAATAACTCAATATATTATTTGTTGGTATATTTAATAACTTTGTTTACAATATTTATTTACAATGCTGAATACGTACACAGGCACCTGATTTGTAATAAAAATAAAACCATTAAGAATGATCTAATCAGGAATGGAATGCGATGGACGAAAATCCCGCGTTGTTCGCAATCCTTAGCAGCGGGGAACAATGAGAAAGAAGAGAATGAGGAATGTAAATTTTTATCACTCTCCAGCTTGGTGCATGATGCAAGTCTTCATTGCATTCGCAATTCTAACTTCCCTAGTAGTTCAGTTCCTTTATGTGCGACGACAAAGTTAATGTCTTATATATTTTATTGACTTTAGAAGACGTATGAATGTCTTAGCATACTCATGTGTCTCTGCATCTACTTTCTCGGCATTGAGCAACAATTTATTAGAAACATCCCCCACGAAAACCCTTATTATTTCCCATTGCCAGTTAGCAGATATAGAACTCAACACTACCTTCTCTTGATTTACGTTTTCAACATGCATACAAAATTTGTTCTTGTGGCATAATAACGACAACGATAGTACTATTGCATCTTCTAGCGTTTCTTGTTTATAAAGTACCTTAAATTTAATGAGGCAATTAGTCTTTTCATGGATATCCTGTTTTTGGGTTAATAATTGGATGTTATGCATTTGTAATAACGTTCTTACATAATGGATCGGTGAATGTGTTTTTACATTGGGATAGTCAGGTGTGTCCATGATCACGTATTCAGTGTGAGTGGGCGGGACAGCGGATGGCAGTGTTTTGTCAGTGTTGACATTTGCTGTTCCAGTGCTACTCTGCACTCTCTGGTTTTCTGGGTAGATTTCATTTTGTCGAACAGGAGTCGGCGAGAGAATTACATTCGGTAGTACTAAATGAGTTCTTAGAATTGGACTTGGTTGGACTTGACTTGGTTGGTTTTGAATGACATTTCCTGAAACCACTGGAGTTACTTGAAACAGTTGACCGGGCTGAACGATGTGAGTCGTTTGAATTATATCATTTGGCGAAAATATACTAGTAAATATGGTGTTTTGCTGCTTTTCTGGATATGTTTTTAAGCCCGGACTTAAAAGCGCAGAACCGTGTGGTTGGCTGCTGGCAAAATTATTTAAACCCTTGTTACATAGCAATTCACTGAGTGGCTTTACTTTAATTCTCGCTGCAGATAAATCTACTTCATTATTTTTATTACGCCATGGAGGTTCAGCGCCGCAGTTCTGTTTATTATTTGAAGAAGCATTTTCTGAATTATCAATAACAGGCATACTAAGTGCGTTGTTTGATGGGTCACTGGTTGGTGTAGATGTTTCGTTTGTTTCATTGGCCAATTCGATAGTATTGTTCGTTTCCTCATTGGGTGTAACCGATTCAGTCGGTTTTGCTATAATTGCACATTTCCGAGGCATTTGTTTCGGATTAGCGACGGGATTTTCGTTCAAAAGTTTTTTACATTGTACTTGTATATCTGGTATTGTAGGTTCTGTTATCGAATCAAGTTTTACCTTAATATTCGGCGGCAAGGTTTTCCAACCTAATTCTTCTTCGTCTGCTTTATTTCTTCTTAACTTCATCATAATTCTTACAAAATTGCTATCAGAAATAGATTTACCAGAGTATGGTGTCCACAATATTTCTAAATTTCTATGTTCTACATATCTTAATAAACCAGTACAGTTAAATCCTTGCTTATTTATAATTTTTCTTCCTATACTTAACACTTTATGTTTAAGTTGAGGTTTAGTATGTAATTCCTTTTGATGTAACGTAGCATTCTCTTTGTGTTTTGCATGGCATGCAGTTATAATATCTTTAATTATAGTAATCTTTTGCTCAGTTATATCAACAGTATTTTCTTTCGTATCAATATTAGTGCATTTTGTTTCACTTTGTTTGATATCTTCTTCAGGTGCACTGTCTGAAGAATCTTCAATGTATATACATTCTCCATTAAATGTTTGTTTATTATTATTTTCTGTCTTAACTAATTCATTTAAACTAACTGAGTTTTTTTTTCTTTTTCTAACTGAACACTCATTTTCTGTATCATCATTTCCACCTCGCACTTTTTTGGAACGGTCGGAAGAGTAAATAATATAATAATCTTTGTGAATGTTTTCAATAATTTTATCTTTATCAATTACAATAGTATTATCAACACCAGTTAAGTTCGGCTTTTTATCCCACTTATCAATTTTTACTTCATACTTTTTCTTGAAAAATTGTTGATATTTAGCTTTCAAATTTTTGTTACATATGTCTATGTGCCTAACCATGCTTTTCTTGTGGCCTCCGCGATAATTACACAATCTGCACGCAAATTGTTTTCTGTAACCTGATGTCCAGGACGCAGACTCAGTTTTATTTCCCTCTCGTTTGTCCAGCATGGTGGCACTTTTATTATTCAGACAGGTTGACAGAAGTTCTTCTCTTATTACAGTTTTATGTGCGTTGTGCAATGCAGTGCCAATAGAATCATGTTCATCAGCCGCATCTTCTAAATGTTGGTCGTTTTCCTGAAAAAGAAATACATTTTATACATTAAGTATTTTTATAATAGGGTAGTAATTATTCAATTTCCGATCTTAACTATAGTTGTCCTTACACTTGATATTAATACAAGAACGAAAGTCTAAATTATGATGTCACAGTAACGAAAAAATCCAGTGCCGCATTTCCGATAGTTCTTATTAAGAACATCGTTAAGAACTTCTTAATGATGTTGGTCCATCCATCAAGCGAGCGGTCTGCCTACCTTCCTATTGGCCACAACTATGTAACTGTTTTGATCCACATGCAGCGCTTTCGTCTGGTTAAGTAATGTCAATTACTATTGGCAGGCCCGGATCTAGGGGGGGCACGTCGGGGTCTGTGCCCCGGGCGGCAAGTTCAGGGGGCGGCATATTGAATCTTGGAAGAAAACTATACAACTTATCAATGACGTAACACCACTTACACGGACACTTCAGAACTTAATATTTTTTTCGCGAGGCGCGAGTATCAATATGCGATAGGGGCGTGTGAAAAAGAGAGGAAGCTATATTTCGAAACTCTTTCATTGATCTCAAGGACTACCTTTGGTTTCAAATATTCAGTTAGTGTTTAGTAGTTAGTTTTAGTTAATTAACCGAACGAAGAAGAACAAACATATTTTATGCGGTACAGAAGTTTGTCCGCGACTTCGTTTATGAGTATATTATGATAATACGGTTGTAAAAGCCAACCAACGTTATATCGATTTAGAGACCAATGACTAAAGAGTTTATAAGGGCGGCCAAAATGATGAACTCCGACTAGCAATTGAAAATATCGAAAGAAATAGATATAGATTTCGAGACTCATCATTACACATATTATGAATTTTTAATGTTAATCAGCTTCAGTGGTTTTTATTTTCATACTCATCTCTTTTTACACCCCCGCAGTGTTATTTTTCCAATAGTGGTTCACGCTATTATTTTTCGTTAAAAATAAGTAGCTAAAATACAAATTTTCATATGAATGACTTCCGCGGTTTTGATTTTGCATACACCTTTTCATATTATGTTATTTTCACCCCTTAGGATTTAATTTAAGAAAAGAGAGTGAGTCATTATTTATGTTATTAATTTATTTTCCGCATTGAGGGGGGAATACCCTGAAGAATGGGGAAGGGAGAGAACGGGTATTTTTTGCACTTGAACGCACACACCTGGGTTTTCTTGGTATTGAACTCAACCATATTCCTGAAACCCCATGTGAGCTCAATGACAAAATTTTCGCATCACAGTGTCGACCCGGCAACCTGGAGGCCCACAGTGGTATCGCCCATGAACCGGGCTGTCATCTGCATAGCAATGAATGTTGCGTAGCGACAACATTTTATTGAAATGCAGAATAAACAGGGTGGACGGCAGCACTGAGCCCTGAGGAACCCCGACATTTACCGACATGAGCGCCGAAGCATGTCCGTCGACGACGACACGTATTCTACGCCCATGCAGAAAGCCGGAAACCCACGAATACAGGTTGTCGGGCAGACCGTATGCCGGAAGTTTGGAAAGAAAACCGTGGTTTTCTTTGATAGATCAAGATGCAAAGATCTGGTCGTGACCAGACCCTATCTAAAGCCTTGGCTCTGTCAAGGATTACAGCAAGAGTCTCGCCACGCCGGTCAATCGCCTCACCCCAGCGCTGCAGGACAAACGCTGGAAGATCACGTTGATTGATTTTAACAGAATCCGTATTGTCTGTCACTGATCAACGAGTGATTCTTCAGGTAGCGAATCAATTGAGCGTTTATGATCCGCTCCATGACCTTATACATCACTGAGGTGATAGCGATAGAGTGATAGTTGGTAGGGTCTGACCTATCACCTTTTTTGGGGATCGGTTGCACATTGACCTCCCTCTAAGATTTAGGCACAAGTTTTGTGCGGTAGGACGCTCTATAGAGGCGAGTCAGTGCAGAAGACAACTTGGCTGCACAAGCTCTTAATAAAACCACCGCCGGTATTCCATCCGAGCCACTGGCTTTTCGCATATCGTAGGACCGTAGCTCACGCCCCACATCACACTGCCTAATGAGGATATCCGCCATTGAAAACCCGCAATCAGGCAGTGTTGGCAGTTCCCTTGTGGCTTGTGAGCCAGCGACCCTTCCGGATACCTCAGCGGTAGCATCGCTGGACGGCAGAAGTTAGACTTAACGGCCCTGGCCAAACTCCAATATGCACGACAGCTAGTTGGCTGATTGGCCAACGCACGCCCAATCCTGCTAACGTGCTGAGCATCCGCTCTAATGTAGGCTTTCTTGCAGGCCTTGGTGGCTCGGTTGTAGGCTTCTTTAAGGGAACTGATATTGGGATCCTTCATGGCGCGACCCCTGATCTAAGCGCAATACGCCGCGTGTTTGTCACCGACAGCATCGGCACTTGCACGATTGAACTAGGAGCATCCACGGCTCTTACTGGCGATCTCAGAGGATGGAATATAGTATTCCATTCCAAGCCTGATCACGTTAACACTAGCTGAAGGATCTTTAACCTCAAAGCAGCGCTGCCTCCAAGGGATGGATGAGAAATCATTTCGCATACCACCCCAATCTGCCGACGAGTAATGCCAGACCCTTCGCTTAATCTGCATGGGACCTGGAGGTGAAGCGAACGGTACTGACGACCCAATCAGGCAGTGATCGAAAGTGCTGAGGCCAGAGGCTAGAGGAACCAGCATGATCAGTCTTGGGGGAGCCCAACCACAGCTCGTGATGTGCATGGAAATCCCCCAAGATCACTATTTCAGCCGACGGGAACTGCAACCGCGCGTCATCAGCCGCCTAGCTAAGATACCAGAACAGCCGAATCGTCTCATCGTCCCCGTTGTGAGACCTGTAAAGGCACACGTAGATGCGGCACAGAGAACCTAGATCCACGTGCACCCACGGAGTGGAGAAGGAGGAGTCCTCCATGCAGCGCAAACGGCAACAGCAGATGTCCGACCGAAAATACAAGCATACCCTGGCTTTAGGCTTGGAGTTTTCTTCAAGCAAATAAACGGGGTACAGCAGGTAGGAATTTTTGGCCAGACAACGAATCTGCATCTCGGTCGAGAAGAGCAAAGCAGGCCGGGCCATCTCGAGATGGTGGTGGACGGCACTGAGGTTCGTATGGAATCTACAGATGTTGGTGAACTCCATAGTGAACGCAGTGGTAGGGTTGTGCACCGCTGAAGGAACTGCTCTGTTTAAGTGCACTGTCATGAGGTTGAAGGGATGGGTTTGGTGAAGAGACATCGAGGAG
This sequence comes from Hyles lineata, assembly GCA_030180105.1. Taxonomy (NCBI): domain Eukaryota; kingdom Metazoa; phylum Arthropoda; class Insecta; order Lepidoptera; family Sphingidae; genus Hyles; species Hyles lineata. The sequence goes on along the minus strand of JARJEE010000017.1, from coordinate 9,739,700 downwards.
CCTAAGTTCGGTCATTAAGAAGGCCGAATGGGCACCGGCACGAAAGGGTTGGCAGGTGGCGAATTGATCCGCCGGACGGAAGGGCCCCGTACCCTCCCGGGATGGGCCGCCGGGACGTAACGTCCGGTCACCAACCGGCACGACGGACCCACCTAAGATTATGCGCGGTATGGTGAGGCAGCCTCTCGTGTTGGTTAGCCCCGTTTGGGCCCTGTACTGCACCGCGGGCGGCCAGCGGACTACCTTTTCTACGGGTCTCCTTGGCCGGAGTGGAGTCAACACTCCTCCCTTCGACAGCGACCGAAAATACCCACATGGCACGGACTCAACCCCTCGAAAAACCGGAATAACACGGGATCACGATGGTGAGTTTTACGTCCCGTGGACGGTGGTCGCTATCTGGGCAGACACTTATGTATGTCCTACCACCACGAACTGTGTCACTCATTAGGCACTACCCAGTGGTCACGTGTAGTGAAAGTAGAGTCAAAACCTAAAGACCCGAGTGACGTTAACCCTCAAAAGTGAAGCTACATACAAGTGAAGCTTATATAAAGTGTGTAATAATGCTTAACATGATGATTAAATGGCGTTCTTTCCTGAAGCCCTGAGTTATCTGGTAGCTAAAAAATATGATAATGATAAAAATAAAAATATAGGCAGGCGGGGGCGGCATTCTTCAGTTTTTGCCCCGCCTCGAAAAATATCAAGATCTGGCGCTGACTATTGGAGGCCAACTACAAATTCCATAACCCCTCTAATTTCAATCTCACTAGGTAAATCAAATTAATTTTAAAAATATCTAATGGTTTCTTAGATTTACGCGAATGTTACACATTGAAATTAAAGTATTATTTACGGATTTTATCGCGGAATTGATTTAATTTTTTAATTTTTATCTTCCCGACGTTTCGATCACTTTACAGTTTTAAATATGTAAAAATTAAATCAATTCCGCGATAAAATCCGTAAATAATACTTTTTTTTCAATTTAAAATATCTGACACTAACTTAATATGCAGGTATTGTTTTATGTATGTACCTGTGCAGAAGGGTTGAAATATGTATTATAAATGAATTCCAGGAATTTGGGACTGCAGTTTATGCATGAGAATAATGAATTTATTATATTTAAAAATATAACCACTGGATTACAGAGAGTCAAAAAGTAAAATAAATATATTTTCCAAATTTCCCACTGAAAAATCTGCTGAACATTTTTAAACAAATATGAACCGAACTTTATTCAAATTTTAAAAGATATTGAAGGTAAAAGTTAACTAATTTTATGACAAACTTTTGTTGACTCCAGTTCACATCAGAAACCTATTATGTCGTGTACTAACTGTTTTATATTTAAATTCAACATGACTGCCGTCCTATAAACTAATTTTCCGATCCCATACCATTATGTTCCATCGTATTCATCATAAAAATGCGCATGCGACATTTGATCTTTATTTGGCTACAGAGAAATTAAAAATAGTTATATCTCCTAAAATATTCACTGAAATCAAAATATGTTAGGGCAACTTTATTCAACATGAAATACTTGAATAGCCTATTTATTTAAATAAGGATTATTGCCATATGGACAAAAAAAAAACATGCATGCGTGCTTATGTACGCACGTAAGAAATTAGACTTCTTTTTAAGATAAAAGTCTCTTTTATTACGATTTTTTAGTTGCCGTGGCGGAGTTGGTTATACGCCGCCTGTGAAACTTCTGAGGTCAGAGGGTAATTCTTCTGGCAACTTGTTCAGCTGTCTTACAGAATGGCACGGGCACGCGCTCCCGGCCCCTCGAGCCACCATTGTCGCACTCCACTTCCTAATCCGCGGTTTGGCGTCCCCCTCCCTCCCCACTACTGGTGGTAGGATTTTTGTGTCGAGTCATATTTTTCACTCAATGCTGAATCCGAGCAGGTTGGTACCACCGTCTGGTCTATTTCTACCCCTAAGTAGAAATGCGTTCCGGTAGAAGGGCTGGATAGCCGTTCCCTCATCGGTTCCTTCCTCTTCGGTAATATGTGTTGTTTGATGCAAGCGATGCTCGTTGATGTGGTTGAGTGTCGGAGTGGGCGCTCGGTTGGGGGATGCTGGTGTGGAGTACAGGGTGACCCGGTGGGAACGGTCACCGCCGGCCGCCTGCTGGTTAGTAGGGGACCTGAACCCGGGGATATATAACTGTCTAACTCCCTCCCCGGGAAGCTGTCCCGCCAACCGGCGAAAATCCCGTTGTACAGTCGTCGTGCCAGAGTGGGAGACTGGAGTGGATCCCGGCGACTGCACGCGGGGGGGCATCGGCGGCCCTTCCATGCCTCACGCTGGCTCCTCCTAATGCCGTGCGCCCGCTTCGCACTATATCCTCCCATCTCGGGTATCGTCTTGGTTCAACCACGCTTGTCCTTAGCCTATCGCACTCTCTTTTAAATATTTGAGAAGGCATATTAAAAGCGGGCTCTTCACGGCGGGAAATTTATCCACATTTTCTGTGGACTTCTGTAATGTCAGGGGTCTACATAGCAACCTCGACGCCGTCCACCACCATCTAGAGACGGAGCGGCTTGCCCTGCTATTTTTAACGGAGACGCAAATATCCACCCCTGACGATGTATAGTACTTAAATTACCCCGGTTACGTATTGGAACATTGATTCCTACGTAAAGCGGGGTGTGCGTCTTCGTTAGGGGTGATATCTGTTGTCACCGCCTTCGGGGCCTCGAGCGTCAGGACCTGTCCTTATTGTGGCTACGGGTAGAACTCAGGGGTAGGACCCGAGTCTACGCTTGCCTGTACAGGTCCCACGCCAGAGATACGGGATCTACTCAATTATTTGAGAGCGTTCAAGTGGGGACTGACCAGATTCTCGAGCAGTTCCCTTCCGCGGAGGTGGTGGTCCTTGGTGATTTCAAGGCTCATCACAAAGAGTGGTTGGGATCGAGGACCACTGATCTCCCTGGTCGGGCTGTCTATGAGATGGCCTTGGCTTATGGTCTCTCGCAGCTGGTAACACAGCCCACCCGTGTTCCAGACGTTGAGAGCCATGAGCCCTCTTTGTTGGATCTTCTGCTGACGACCCACCCGGACGGATACAGGATAGCGGTTGATGCTCCCTTGGGATCATCTGACCACTGCCTGGTCCGTTCATGGGCTCCTGGAGCGGGTCCCAATCTTCGGCGACTGGAACTCGCACAGTTTGGCGGTACATGTAAGCAGATTGGGATGGACTGCAAGAATTCTTTGCGTCCTACCCTTGGGGGCGGCTTTGTTTCTCCTCCGATGATCCTAAAGCCTGTGCGGACTGCGTCGCGGATGCTATTAGCTTGGGTATGGAAACTTTCATACTCAGCTCGAAAATACCCGCAGGGCGTCGCAGCCGGCCTTGGTACAATAGTGCCTGTGCTGTTGCTGCGCGCCTAAAGTCGAGATCCAAATTCAAAGGAGAAGAAACGGATATTCAATGCCGCCTCTAGATCCAACAAGAAAGCCTTAGCTAAGGCCAAGGCGGAGCACATCCACAGAATTGGCGAGCGACTCCGGAGCTATCCCTCTGGAAGTCGTGCTTTTTGGTCGCTCGCTAAGGCTGTGGAGGGTAATTTCTACCTGTCCAGTCTCTCACTACTGCATAATCCCAATAACAGTTTGCCTCGAACTCGACTTTGGATGACGGGGGCGCCACACCGCCGAACATCCCGCGTTGTGAGAGTCTCCTATCTGACAGAAAAATCACCCAGCGTGCTGTCAGACGGGAGCTCAGGCTTCTAGACGACCATAAGTCGAGTGGGCCAGACGGTATCCCCGCAGTGGTTCTTAAAATGTGCGCCCCTGAGTTGACACCCGTGCTCACGCGCCTTTACCGTCTTTCCTATAAAGCCAACCGGATTCCGGCTTCGTGGAAGGTCGCCAATGTACACCCTGTCCCCAAAAAGGGTGACCGTTCGAACCCTTCGAGTTACAGGCCGATTGCTATCACATTCCTACTCTCCAAGGTCTTGGAGCGAGTTATAAACACTCAGCTCCTGAGGAATCTTGAGGATCGCCAGCTGATTAGTGACCGCCAGTACGGTTTCCGTCACGGTCGCTCGACTGGTGATCTTCTTGTGTACCTCACGCACCGTTGGGCGGAGTCTTTGGAGAGTGGGGGTGAGGCGATAGCGGTCGGCCTTGACATTGCGAAGGCGTTCGACCGAGTGTGGCATCGCGCCCTTCTGGCGAAGCTACCTGCGTATGAAATTCCTAAGGGGCTCTGCAAATGGATCGCCAGCTTTTTGGATGGTCGGAGCGTGAAAGTCGTAGTGGACGGCTGTTGCTCCGAGACCAAGACCATTAATGCTGGTGTTCCACAAGGCTCGGTGCTATCGCCGACACTCTTTATCCTGCATATCAATGACATGCTGCCTATTGATAGCATGCATTGTTATGCAGATGATAGTACGAGTGACGTGCGGTACATCGGCCAAAGGAGCAACTCTCGGAATTCCATTATGGAAAGACGGGATCAACTTGTGTCTGAAGTCGAGAGCTCTCTGGGGCGGGCCTCCGAATGGGGTGAATTGGACCTAGTTCAATTTAACCCTTCGAAGACACAAGTTTGCGTGTTCACTGCGAAGAAGGACCCCTTTGTCATGTAGCCGCAATTCCAACGAGTTACTGTCCAAGGATCCGAAAGTATTGGAATCCTTGGCATCGAAATATCAAGCAAGGTCGAGTTTAGGAGTCATTTGGAGGACAAAGCCAAACTGGCGAGCAAGAAGTTGGGAATCCTGAACAGAGCCAAGCGGTACTTTACGTCGGGTCATAGATTGACGCTTTACAAACTTTACGTTTGTTCCATGGGGATTGCTCCGAAGAGTTGTTTGAGATGGTCCCACCGTCGACTATGTACCATCGCACCACACGTCTCCGCAGTAGAGTTCATTCCCACCACCTGGAGGCGTACCGCTCCCGAACGGTACGTTTCCAGCGTTCCTTTCTGCCACGTACGTGCAAGCTCTTGAATGAACTCCCTGCATCGGTGTTTCCTCAGCGCTATGACCTGTCCTTCTTCAAACGAGGTTTAAAGAGAGTACTCTCCTCGAGGTAGGCAGCGACACTAGGTCAATGAGCTGCGGTAGCCGCTTACCATCAGGCGGGCCGCTAGCTCGTCTGCCTAAATGGCAATTAAAAAAATAAAAAATAAAAACGAGAGGTCGCGGATTCGATCCCTACATTTACATATTTGTGTGAACCATAGATATTAAAAAAGTGACTGAATGTAAATAATGTATGACATTTTAACTTAATTTTGATGTCTATGAGACCATTAGTGTCGATATTCTAAAATGATAATGGTAATTGAATTCTATTTAGCCTTGCACAACACCTCAAGGGCCCACATTAATTTTGTAATGGGGGATTTCAAGAGGGAGTACGCACGTACGCAGTGGTTATGGGCCCACATGTAACTGGGAACAGGAATCACAGGGGGCAGATGCTGGTCAACTTTTTGGAACGAGAGGGGATATTCTTGATGAATTCCTTCTTCAAGAAGAAGCCCCATAGGAAGTGGATCTGGCAGAGCCCCGATAACGTGACTTAAAATGAGATCAACTTTATCATGACGGATAAGAGGCGTATATTCAAAGATATCTCAGTAATTCCACAGGTTCAACACCGGAAGTGATCACCGACTTGTACGAGGCACTTTGAATTGTTGCCTATCCGTCGTTACAGCGGGCGGGGGCGGCTCTCCCTCCGCGCCTCCGCCTTTTTATATACACTCTAGGGTCGATAGCCAAAAGACTACGTGAAGTCGGGGTGTCCCGAGTCGGCTTTGGGGCACAGTCGACCTAACTAATCAATAATTTTTATTTTTTATTTTTCCATTTTCAAGTATCGATATCTCGCAAACCAAGCGAGATATCGAAAAATTTTATTTCTTCATTTCGTTTTCTTTCGTCGAAATCTATAAGAATCCGTCTTCAAATCTTGGCGCCGTAAGAATCGTAATCTCTCTGGCTGGCCACATATGTCGCAGAACGGATAACCGCTGGATTAAGCGTGTTCTGGAGTGGAGACTGCATCTAGGCAAACATAACATGGGACACCCTCTGGCCAGATGGCGGAACGGCTTGCACAAGAGGCTCTCTGTGGTGTACCTTGGGGGAGGCCTATGTCCAGCACTGGACTGCAACGGGTAGATGATGGAAAAAAAAAATGAATTGAATTCTACCTTTGTTTTCCGACAGGAGCTTTAAGAGGGTGAAGACAAGTGTAAGGAGAATGTAGACTGATTTTTGTAAAAAGTTTATGACAATGTTGCAATCTAATACAACTATTAGAGTAATAGTTTAGTTGTAGTCATATCATAGTTTTACTTTTACATCCATATTGTTTTATACATGCATATTATGTCGCAGGCAAATGCTAGTATAGTTTAAAAGATAGTTACATATATAGTGTGATGTACTTACGCTTTTATCTATTATACTGTTCAACAAATCATTTTGTTTCAGGATGAACTTCTTTTTTATTTCAAAATATTCCCTTAAGATACGCTCACAACTATTGCACAGCAACTGTGGCATCCCATCAAATGGTTCAACCTGTTGAAATAATATTTTAATCACGATAACATCCAAAAGCAAATATAAATATGACAAAAGATTTATTTATCCCTCAATATTTTTTTAGATATCTCAAGCAATTTTATACTGTTTCAATAATTATAATATGAAAACATAGTAAAGACAGTTCAGTACATTATTTACGTTTCTTTAAATACATTAGTTAGGTACAGAAGGAAGTAACAAGTGCCATCCTTCTTTGTATTATTTCAAGACAAGCTGTAAAATGGCATTTTCTACAAATAACTGTTTCTATAAATTAGTACATATAGAAAGATTTTTCATATCACAATAAAACCATTAATTAATCACCAGATGAAATTCAACACAAAATCTAAGAAACTTGAAACTACAATGTTTTTATCATTTTTACAAAACAGAAATATTATAATAAAATGTATATTATATTATAAAACAAAATCGAAGAAAAATCACTCACAATTATGTCGAAACAATATTTAATTTGTTCTTGAACCTTTGGTATAATCACATATTGGCCCAGGTCTTCTAAACACAGTCGACATGTACCGTATAACTTCGGATTTACCTTTACCATACTCATTTTGAGTAGAGGATTGTCTTTCCCTAAAAATGCACACATATATAATACTACATAAAACATTTCATATCTCGCGCCGAAATCACTGACATGGAATTTTAAATTTCTTTCATTAGGTACGAAAACTAGCCGTGGTCGTGCCCTGTAAGGATATTCAAAATTATGAACCTGCCTAGAATATAACTAAAATACGAGAAATTACTTGCAAATGGAAATAACATAGGAACACTATGAATTCTTGGCGGCAGAAATGCTAACCGATTTCACAATCACATATTTTAAAGGCACTTGTTTTTATGTTATTCAATAAATAAATATAGTACCTAATTTATCTCGATTTTTATTCTGCTTTTACACAAGTTTTGTTATAACTGTCATATGTCATTCTTTTTTTTTTTTTTTTTTTTTTTTTTTTTTTTTTTTTTTTTTTGTGGCCATTGTTGAAAACATTATGCCAATGTCAAGTTAGGGAAACTGGACAAATCTTAGGAATTTGGAAAGGATCAGTAATGTAAGATAGGAATTACATAGGAAGAGGAAAGGAAATAAATAAAATTAAATTTTTATATTATTTTGAATTATAAACGTACATAAAGTTTTATATACTAGATAGTCATTAGAGTTAAGGAGAATAGGAATAGATGTAGGAAATGGAATTTTAAGCAATTTTAATTGATGGAACAAGGCTGTGGTATCATTTTTGGAACAAGACAAAAATATATGGTTTATATCTCCGACATCTTCACCACACTCACATTGCGGGGATTGTATAATTCCTAACCTCGCAAGATGATGAGGAGTGCAAACGTGTCCCAAACGCATTCGAATCAGAATAGTTGTTGTTCTTTTACAGAAATCCATTTTAGAGAACCAAGGCTTGCGTGGGATACTTGGTTGTATACTATGATATAGCTTTCCCTTATTTATACTACTTGTGGACCAAACATTATTCCAAGACTCTAAAAGATAAAGCTTAGGTATAGTTAAAAGATCATGACAATAATTTTTAAATGGGTACATGTCTCCACTTATGATAGCTTCTTTGGCAAGTTGGTCAGCTCTTTCATTGCCGGAAATACCCGTATGGCTAGGGATCCAAAGAAAAATGATATTAGCATTATTACTCATACACTTGCAAAGCATATTTCTAGAGTCACTGATAATAGCGTTATTATTAGACTTAAAAGGATTTTTGGCTAATGCTTGAAGGGCACTCTTACTGTCTGAAATAATTAAAGCTTTTTTCAATTTTGAGATGAATACATATTCTAAGCACTTAAAAAGTCCATAGCATTCCCCTGTAAATACCGACGATTCGAGAGGTAGTTTAATTTTTTGTATAATGTTATACTGCAGATGATAAACTCCTACACCGACATTTGAAGAGTTGTTTTTCGACGAATCACAGTATATTTGATGCCAGTCAGGCCACTTAGAATTTATAATATCATTGAACTTTCTGTTACCATTTGGATCATTCTTAACAATACCCATGTAAATGATATTAGGAGTTGTTATTAATGTGCAATAATCATACCTAAACAAGGGAAGAAGATGCGAACTATACGAGGGGGCAGTTAATGATTGGTATTTCTGATAGCTCAAAACGAGACATGGAGTAGATTTATGAAGCCAGTAAGATGAAGAAGATAATTCAGTTATTAGTATGAGAAGTTTAGAATGCAAGGGATGGTTTGAGAACTGCATAACTCTGAATAAAAATCTATCTGATAAATATTGACGTCGTAAGTTTAACGGGGGCTCAACACATTCCACACCTAGGGCATTTAGGGGAGTCGATCTCATTGCACCCGTTATTAATCGTAAAGCTTTTGATTGAATTTTTTCTATTTTTCTAATACCAGATAGATTACATGGCTCTAACAAAAAGGTTCCATAGTCTAATATTGATCTGATCAATCCATTGTAAATCAATTTCAAGGAAGAGGGGTGACCCCCCCACCACACACCAGAGAGGCATCTAATCATATTAATTATCTGTTCGCACTTTTCAGAAATATAGTCGAAATGAGCTGATGCAGTCATTTTAGAGTCTAATATAAGACCCAAAAATTTTACTGAAGTTTTAAACGGAATTATTTCTTCATTATATTTTATCAAAATAGGGAATGAAAGTCTTTGTCTTGAAAATAACATAATATTACTTTTAGATGTGGACAGTTTTAATCCGTGGTTATCTAACCAATTATTTAGAAGGGTGAGTGAACTGGACAAATTTCGAATTAAGTTATTAACAGAATGATCAGAACAATATAATAGTAAATCGTCTGCATATTGTAAAATAGAAATTGAGTTATTGAGACTGGAATCTAGATCGTGGGTGTACACATTATATAATATGGGGCTCAGTACGGAACCCTGAGGAAGACCCTTCCAAACAGATCGTGACGGCTTGGATTTAATATCTAAGATTATGGTTCTTTCTGACAGCATATTAATTATGAATCGGGTTAATAAAAAAGGAAACTTTAATCTTTCTAACTTATTTTTGAGAACTGAAATAACAACGTTGTCATATGCTCCTGAAATATCTAAAAAGGCAGCTATAGTGGAGTGATTTCGAGATAATGCTATACGGATATCAGTTGTGAATATGCTAAGGCTGTCTATCGTACTTCGGCCTTTTCGAAAACCATACTGATTATTTGGTAGAATATTATTATTTTCAAGAAACCATTCCAATTTATTTTTGACTAAATGTTCGACTATTTTAATAATTACAGGTGATAAAGCTATGGGACGATAGGACATATATTCGTTGGGGTCTTTATTTGGTTTCAATATTGGCAACACTAACTGACGTTTCCAGCACGGAGGGATGTAACCTGTTTCAATAATTTTATTTATTAATTTTAAATAGAAATTTAACGCATCGTCTCCTAAATTAGAAAAAAAAGAATAGGGAATGCCGTCTTCTCCCGGGGCTGAATCTTTAACACTACTTACAACAAATTTTAACTCGGTTAGTGTAAACAAATTATTATTAGTTGATGCTGTGTCCGTAGTATACTCGGGAAAGGGAGTTATTAATTCTTTTTGTGGAACCGTTGGCGGAGCTAGATGGTCTAAAAATCTTTCAGACAAAGAAGAAGGCATTATGGAAGTACTAGGAATAAAAGATGAACGAAATCTTTTTATACGATTCCATACATCAGAGAATGATATGTTAGGAGATATTGAAGCACAAAAATTTCTCCAACCTTCAATTTTTTTATTCTTTAACAAATTACGTGTATCATTCATAATTTTTACCAGAATGTCAAAATTATTGTCAGACATATCATTCTGATATCTTATTTCAGCTTCTTTTCTTTTTTTAACAGCGTCAGTACACTCTTTGTCCCACCATGGTGGCGAAGGGAGTCTTTTCGATAGTTTTTTAAGAGGAAATACTTCATCAGCTGTATTTACTATAGCTTTAGTAAAAGCTTCCACATTTATATGTAAATCGGGAGATTGAGACAAAGAATTAATTTTCTTTTCAACTGAAGACTTATATATGTCCCATTTTGCAGAGTCTAATTTATATTTTAAACGAGGTGATTTGGTTTGTGAGATGTCAAAAGGAATTTTGTTATATGGTAATGAGATAAGAATGGGATAATGATCACTTCCAAATGTAGATGAAAGAGTTTGCCAATTGACAACAGAAGCCAGGTCAGGAGTGCATATAGATAAATCCACAACACTTATCCCTTCACAGGGGCGGCAGCAACGAGTGGCAGACCCTGTGTTCAAAATGCACAAATTGTGCAAATCTAAAATGTCTAGTAAATGTTCACCATTAACATTAGATGAAGAGCTTCCCCAAGACCTATGCTGGGAATTGAAGTCACCTAACAAGATGAAAGGTTTAGGAATAAGGTTCAGTATTTTACTGATTTCATTAAAAATGTTTAAAGCGGGATGTGGAACATAAATTGAAACAAATGAGATCTTATTGACACTAATACACACTATAGAAAAATCGCTCGAATGAGAAGGAATGAAAACACTTTTAAATGGAACGTTTTTGGGAACTAAGATGGCCACACCACCATAACCATCATGTCTATCCTCTCTTATACATGAATATCTGGGCAATCTAAAGTTATAATGAGGTTTTAACCATGTTTCTGATAAACAAACAACAACTGGATTAAATTCATTCAATAGGTATATCAAATCACTTTTTTTACTATTTGCACTCCGGCAATTCCATTGAATTATGTTTCTGTAATCCATAGCTAATTTGATTTAAAGTAGATTCTATTATTGGTGCAACGTTGGACGGTAAAAGAACATTATTTTTAGAAAGAACATTTAACAATGTTGTTACAATTTCAGACAGGGATAATTGATAAATGTTTTCATTATTTTCTTTTTCAGCAGGAATGGCACAACCATTTCCAGATAGCAGTATATTATTGTATTCATTGAGAGATGTATTATGTGATACTTGATTAAAGCCAGAAGTGAAATGTGTACGTGGTTTAGCTTTTAAAAAAACTGTTTTCTTATAAGTTAAGTGCTTATTATTATTAACCTGATTGCTTTCAAGATTACTCATAATAGAGTTTTTTGAGTTTGACACTACATCTGAATATGGTTTGGAAATTGGTTTATGTAGCTTAGCAGCTTCAGAGTAAGAAATGCAATTCTCAGCCATAGAAATCTTTATGTTTTTTTGACGCAGAAATTCAGGACATGTTTTATTGGTTGCATAGTGATAACCAGAGCATAAACAACACAGACTCTGGTCTTCATTAATGGTACAAGAGTCACCAGAATGATCCTTCCCACACTTAAAGCAGCGGGGTTTCCCACGGCATTGGATTTTGGTATGACCATAACGACAGCAGTTATAACATTGTATTGTTGGATAATGATATAAATCAACTGGTATAGCATTATAGCAGGCAAATATTCGCTTAGGTAAAACCTGCCCATCGAATGTTATAACTACTGTCTGGGATGGTTTCCAGGTAGCTGTTCCATCGATGATGGCTTTGAAATTTAATCGTCGTACTTTCAATATGCGACCACAGCCGACAGGAACAGAAATGTTCTGAATAATATCGGAATCAGACCACTCTGTTGGAATGCCCTTCACAATGCCCATTCTCGTCACACTAAATGTAGGGATAAATGCATTGAAATTGTTTGATTCTAATGCCTCACAATTCAGAAAATAATTTGCATCTTTAAAATCGGAAAATGATAAAGATACTCTATTGCGACCAATTCGCTTGACGCTACCATTTATTATATTCTTAAAATTATGTTTCTTTAGGAATAATCCAAAACTTATGGGATGTAGTATAATATTATCATTTGGACTTGTTTGTTTTTTTTGAACATGTATATTGAATGGTGCCAAGTCATCCGAAGTGTAAAATTGTCTGGTTGATGCTGATGTTTCTGCGGTTTTTTGGGACATGTTTGCAATTTCTATTGTGTTGTTCTGAGAAACTGTCGGTTCAGGACAATCAATGTCGGAGCATTGACAAGATTGCTTTTTTCCATCAACGGCCATTTTATGTATCCTTTTTTTCTTGTTGCATTGCCTGCATACTCTGGAGGCTTTGGCGTAACTACGCTTCCTTGTATTAATGTTACTAGTAGAGCAATCAGTATCCATACCAGATTCTGACTGTTCTACGGTAACATAGGCAGCTACATGAGGGGTAGAGGACCCGGACCCCGGGGGAGGGGTCCGGGGGCTCCTCCATCCCCTTACACTATCTACAGAGAAATATATACAACAAACTTACCTACAATGAAGATATATTTACAAACTACTTAAAAAAAGACTAAATAAGAATAATATGTACAAACTATAACAAAACTGATCACTTTATATCTAAATTTATCAATTAAAATTAAAAAATCCAAAAAGACGCTCCCGCCACAACCAAGTTTCCCGCGCTTTCCATGTCATTCTTTATTACACCCAGTTATTTCGTCATATAGCAGTATCTCTCTCTAGCGTTCAGTAGCAAAACTAAGATCTATTTTAATGGTTTAGCACCACCTATCGAGTAAATGGCACACCAATATAATAGATGGCGCTAAAACACAATTTTTCTGATATTTATGATATGGCGCGGAAACTTCCTAATTTAAATTTGCGGGCATCACAGCCATCGATCCGCAAAAGGTTTATCTCATAGGCTTGGGAGCTTGGAGTATCTAAAATATAAAGGAAGCGCTGGTACTTCAAAAACGAGTTATAAAATAATAGTGCCGGGACACCTTTTTCTGCCCTCCTATTGGCTGATATTTGACAGGTGGTCCAACATACGTGAATAAATAGGTAAAGAAAAGTAAAAAAAAAAAGTTTAAAAAATAATAGTCACCTAATGATAAGTTAGCAATGCCGCGGTTTTTTTTAAATTATGGCCCGGCATAGTGACTACACTGCACCTGATGGTAAGTGCAAATGCCGTCCGGGTAGAGTAACGATTGGTATCAGACAGCAGTCACATGCCATTCAATACAATTATGCCGGCCTGCTAAGATGCCTCTTCACACTACAGCGGAAGGACCCAGGATAATAGGAAGGAGGGACACGCGTGACGGAAAACAATTCCACAGCCTAACGGTGCGACACAAAAAATAATTTGCGAACCTTTTGGTTTTTGAGATGGTTTGGACCATCAAGCTATGGCTTCGCAAGCTAGCACGCGTAGTTCTGGTTAGGAAAGGAGAGGAGGGGATCAAGTTGAACAATTCTTCAGAGCATTCACCGTGATACAAGCGGTAGAACACGCTTACAGAGGCGACATCCCTCCGCAGTTGTAGTGACTCAAGTTGCTCGTAAAGTCTGCATCATTCACAATGCGGGTGGCCCGCCGCTGCAATCCATCCAAGGCATCTAGCAGGTACTGGGCTGATCCATCCCAGAGGTGCGAGCAGTATTCCATACCCAGCATTGTATATAAGCGATAAAGTTGACTGGGCGTGAAAAACCGACGCACCTTGTTCAGGACTCCAACCGTGCTTGATGTGGCAGGTATTATGCCCTCGATGTGATTCTTTGGATTGAGATCACAGCGGATATCCACAAGCACCCTGAAAAATCGGGATGGGAGGGAGAACCGGGTTTTCCTGGCATTGAACTCATCCATATTCCTGGAACCCCATGTAGAAATGAGATCCAAGATCCAGTTGAGCTCAATGACAAGATCTTCAGATTCAGACAGTGGTATCGTCCATAAACCGTGCTGTCATCGAGATAGCAATGAATGTTGCCAAGCGACATGTTATTGATATGCAGAATAAACAAGGTGGGCAACAGCACCGAGTCCTGAGGAACTCCGGCATTTACCGACATGAGCGCCGAAGCGTGTCCGTCGACGACGACACGTATTCTACGCCCATGCAGAAAGCCGGAAATCCACGAACACAGGTTGTTGGGCAGACTGTATGCTGGAATTTTGGAATGAAGACCACGGTGCCAGACCCTATCTAACGCCTTGGCTATGTCGAGGCTCACAGCAAAAGCCTCGCCACGCCGGTCAATTGCCTCACCCCAGCAATGCAAGACAAGCGCTAGAAGATCACCCGTTGATCGATTTTGACGGAATCCTTATTGTCTGTCACTGACAGACGCGTGATCCTCCTAGTAGCGGATTAATGTAGCATTTATGATCCACTCCATGACCTTACACATTACTGAGGTGATAGCCATACCGTATTTGGTACGGTCTAACTGATCACCTTTTTTGGAGATCAGTTGCACATTGGCTTCCCTCCAAGATTTAGACACGACTGCTAGTCGGGTGATTGGCCAACGCATGCCTAATCCTACTAACGCGCTGGGCATCCGCTTTAACTTAGGCCCTCTTGCAGGCCTTTGTAGCTCGGTTGTAGGTTTCTTTCAGCCCCTGACCAATCACTGCGCTACCACTCGCTGCGCTGGACGCACGAGGAAAACACAGCGCCTGTCCAGGGACTCGGCCCAAACCGGACAACCGTGAAGAGCCATGGATCGCACGACTCCCGCGTACAATATTCGGCAAGGGATGCCGGGACCTTCGAGGTTGGGCAGCAAGCTTGACAAGGCGCCTGCCGCCCGAATCAGCTTCGGCTTAAGCTGAGTGAAGTGGGCGCGGAAGTTCCACCGGCTGTCCAGCACTACTCCCAGGTACTTCATCGTGGAGCCGATGGAAATAGCCACGCCTTCAACCGCCAACTGGGCCCCTGCTGGTGGCCCTTTCTGAGTCCTGTGGAAGCAGATGGCCTCGGACTTATGGAGGGCAAGGCCAGGCCCAGTCGCCTTATCCTCCTCACCACGTTGCTTGTTCCCAACGTGGCGAGTAAGGCAGCCTCCTCGAAGGTTCCGCCACACGCGGTGACCAGCGTGTCATCGGTGTAGCAGATGACGTCGACACCCCGGAGATTGGCACCACGGAGCACCCAGTCGTACCCGATGTTCCACAGGAGAGGTCTGATCCTTGCGGAACAACGCACAACATAGCTCTACGGTGCCACGCGTCCGCGCCCGGGTACACTACGCATCTGTCGGACAGATACGAGTGCACCAGGCACCGAAGATACGGGGGCACCACGTGGTACCGCAATGCCTCTTCAATGCAGGGCCAGGGCAAGGTGTTGAATGCGTTGGCAATGTCTAGTGACACCGCCACGATGCATTTGCTCTGGGCTACTGCCTCCTCCGCTAATGCCTTCACCCGCAAAATCGCAGAGATGGTGCATCGGCCTTTCCGGAACCTGAACTGGCAGTCTGCTAGATCTAGACCGACCCTCTCCAAGTGCTCGACGAGGTGCACGTGAATGATGCGCTCGAAGAGCTTTGCGACCTCGTCGGGCAGCACGATAGGCTGGTAGGCCGATGGTGACTCTGCGGGTCGTCCATCTTTCCTTCCTGGTCCAACAGGATCAACAGCAGGACCAACTTCCCGGTATTTCAGCGTGACGGGAAGAGGTCCCGCTCCAGGCACGCGGAAAAGAAGCTGCGGAGCGTTGCCCCCAAGTACTCGGCTACGAGGACCCAGATACGTCCTGGGATCCCGTCGAGTCCCAGTGCAGAATGCTTCCTCCGCGGCCGCAGCACTGCTGCATTAAGCTCGGGCGTACACCCGGGGCTTGGCCCTCCGAAGTCTCTCTTACCGAAGACGTTGACGATGTCACCAGCGAATCGGTCCTCACCGACCACGGCTGTGGCGGCATCGGTGGAGTGACTTCGTCGATGGCCGGAAAAAGGGTGGCGACCACTTCACCTAAAAGCTCCAGTCGGAGACACTGTGTGAGCGGGGGCGCCAGCGGGCGTAACTTGTAGAGCGCCAGCCGGTTCTGCCGCCCCCAAGGGTCGCGGTTCAGAGTCTCTAGGAACTTCTTTCGGGCCGTAGCCCTCTTGGCGCGACCCCTGATCCAAGCGCGATACGCCGCTTTTTCGTCACCGACTGCATCGGCGCATGAACGATTAAACCAGGTGCGTTCACAGCCCATACTGGTGATTTCAGAGGAGGGAATATAGTATTCCATACCTAGCTTTATCTCGCCAGCAATAGCGTTGGCACTCGCTGAAGGATCTTTGCCCTCAAAGCAGCGTTGCCTCCAAGGGACGGATGCGAAATATTCCCGCATACCATCCCAATCTGCTGACGAGTAATGCCTGACCCTCCTCGTCCCTTAACCTGCACGGGACGTGGAGGTGAAGCGAAAGGTACTGACGACGCAACCAGGCAGTGATCTTAAGTGTCCAAAGGCGCATTAACGGTCACACGATACCCTGCTGGGTGATTCACCTAGGAGGTCGAGCAGTGAAGGCGCATGACTTGCCTCATCCGACATCCTAGTGGACTGGTTCACCAGTTGTATCAAGTTGTGAGTCAGAGCGAATGCGTGGGCAGCTCTACCAGCATGATCCGTCTTGGAGGAGCCACAATACGTGATGTGCATTGAAATCCCCCAAGACCACCATTTCGGCTGACGGGAACTGCACCCGCGCGTCATCAGCCACCTGGCTAAGATACCTGAACATCCACAAAGCTTAGATCTTGGATGTGTTACGGGCCCATCAAATCGGGAGGAGAGCAAAATGGAAAAAGGATGGGAACGCGAAAATGATATTGGGAATCCGGAATGTCACTCACCGAACGAAACGCGACAGCAAATATTTCTTCACGTCGATTTTCTGTGTAACAGTGGTACCGCCTCGGACGAATTTGCCCATTCATGCTGAGTCATAACTGAAGACAGCGTGCCTCTACCACTTCCAAAAAGGTGAGTTTAGGTTAGGATTAACATTTAGGTAAGGATTAACGGGAGAATGAGCGTGTTCATGGCGGCTATAATTCTGGCACACTGTCCCCCTATTGAAAAATAGTATGGGGACCGAGTGTGTGGCCCAGGCTCTTCAAGAGAAATTATATGTGGGAATTTTCCTTTATTTTATAAGGATTTTTGGAAATTCCACCTGTGTTCATTGCGCGAGTTGTAAACTCCAACACGCGTAAAAATCAATTCGTCACTTCACAAGATATTAGTTTAAATATGCTCTTGTAGCCAACAAGAAAACTACGCCAATGAAAAAACATGCGACGCGAAGGGTCCGGCCCGTGTTGGGCTTGAACGCGTATGTGGTGATATGGATCGAAGTATCTTACATACCAGATAATGGCTACACACCAAATCGACGAGCCGCTTGTCGACTATTTCTCCTTGGATTTCTTTCAAAAACTTCTTGCGTGGATTCATCCCATTCCTGTTCAAAAGCTGCAGATGTTCTGGATCAAACATATTTCTTGCACGATCCAAGTTTTCATAGGATCAGACATAGCATACAATCACTCATTTTCTCACAAAAAAAACCTAACCAAAACAACTATTGTACGATGTACGTGCCGAATTTCACGCGACTGAAAAAGTGGAGAAGTGGCGTCATCCCTGGAAGGCGTCAGCGGCGAGGGAATGGGTGGAGGGACGCATTGTAGTCGCGCTTGTGACGGCGCGCCGGTGATAGTTAGGGAGCCCAGTGACTTTTCTGGGAATCATATGAATATATGGAAGTATCCTTGCATCCTATTGAATACATACACCATATATGGGCTCTTTATGCAGAGATGTAGTTTCAGGACAGCCCACCAGATTGGAGGTTAATTTGACGGTAATCTGACTGTAGGTTAATTACTGGCCCGGATGCTAAGTCCGGAACCTTCACGTGGTGCACCCTGGGCAACGTTGGCCATCGTAGTTTGCAATTTTACAATTTCTATGACCAGTTGGCCATGACTGACCAACCAGTGTTGGAGGTGCACGCGAAACTGGAAGTGGAAGTAGCTCGGTTCCGCACCATCAACGCCCGCCACGTTGAGGACAACGTAGTCCTTCGGGCGCTGCTAATAGCACAAGTGGGTGAGGCTGAGACGCGTTTGCTCAATGTAGTTGATGCTCGTCTCACCTGTGTGGTGACCCAATTGCCACCGGAATCGCGCCTCCGCCCAGCCCTTGCGGCCGACGCACGCATGCCGCTGCCTGCTATTCCCGGTCCGTCAGGAGCACTAGGTCCTGATGTTGCGGGTTTGGTGGAAATAGGCACGGCGAAGAGAAAAGTCAAGGGCAAAGGCAAGGGAGCTACCCAACCTGCTCCCACGGCCTCTGCCCGCACCATGATCCGCACCAACCGTGCGCGCAGTGCCAACCTCTCAATCCGCGCCGGTCCAGTGCCTAGAGCATCCCGAGGTAGCCACGTCTGCTGCCACCAGCACCGGCCAACAGTCCGTCAATGTCCGCAGCGTGAACCGTGGTCGCAGACAAGTGCAATGGCAATCGCTGCCCATGCAGGACAAAAAGGTGCCTGCACTCTACTGGGCTTGACGAAACCGTCACCCTGGAAAAAGTCGCAGCGGCCTTCGTCAGGGCCACGACCTGTCCAGCGGACCAGGTGAAGGTCGGAGAGGTACGTCCAAATCGCCCGGGTCTGGGCGTCGCATGGGTGCGTGCGCCAGTGAAAGCGGTGGACGGGCTGCATTCTGGTTGGATGGTTCGCGGCTCGGGCCACGGTTTTGGAGCCGAGGCCCATGCGGTGCTTCCATTGCCTCAAGATAGGGCACATGCGGGAGTGCTGCAAGTCTATAGTTGACTGCAATGATATCTGTTATCGTTGCGGTCAAGCGGGCTACCTGGCACGTGTATGCTCTGCAGCGCCGCTCTCTGCACTGTGTACAAAGAGTGGGAAGTCAACGGGACTCAAGATCGGAGGGAAATGGTGCGTCTCTTCTCTCCAGGGCGACCGCCGTTAACGCCGCGGGGGCCGTAATGGACGAAAAAGGACCCATCCACCCATATTACTCCTTCTTCGAACCAATTTGAAAAAACAACAGACATTGCGCCGTTTTTTTGTGCCATTATGTTAGTGTGTGACGTGTCTATTTGTAAAACCTCATTGCACTAAACTATTTATTTTTACCTTTCTTTTCCAAGTAATCCGTGTATGTTGAACAACCTGTCAAATATCAGCTAATAGGGGGGCAGAAAAAGGTGGCCCGGCACCACCATTTTTATCTACGTTTTTTAATTACTAGCGCTCCCTCTATATTATAGATACTCTTACGCCCGAATACTGGAACGCCATTCAAATAATAAGTTGCTCTTAACAGCGCACGGCCCACTTAGCCAGTACATTTAAGCGGGATTAACGTAGTTAAGCGTTATTTATAATTAAGTTGCTTTCCAGTATTTGGGCGTAAGTTTATTTCCTAGATTTAAAAAAATCTACTAGAACTCATATTGTATAAAGTAACAATGATGTGTATTTATGGAGATTTTTTTTATATAACTTCATTTTTCTCTAAATAACGTTTCTTTATGAATAACTAATTACAGACTAAGTCCCACTGCAGGGCACGGGCCTATTCTACTTTCGAGAATATGATTGAGGGTGATTAGGCCATATAGTCCACCACCCTGGCCTAGTGCGGGTTGGCGGACTTTACATACTATTGAAATCGCTATTGTATGCAGGTTTCCTCACGATGTTTTCTTTCACCGTTATAGTGCGTGGTGATTGACTATTAATACACACATAACTACGAAAAGTCAGAGGTGTGCCCTGGGATTCGAACCCGCGACCACCGTGAACATATTGGCAGACGCGTCTGGTCCGTTTACCAACAGGCCACCCCGCACATTCTCAACTAATGACAATAAATTAATTTTACACTACATAAACAAAAAATAAAATAATTTAAAAATAAATATGTAAAAGGCTTAGAGTATCTATAATTAGAGGGAGCGCTGGTAATTCAAAAACGTAGATAAAAATAGTGGCGCCGGGCCACCTTTTTCTGCCTTCCCAATGGCTGATATTTGATAGGCTGTCCAACATGAACGAATTACTTGGAAAAGTAAAAATAAATAGATTAGGGCTATTTAATTCCACTGAAACTCGTTTTAAAAGGATAATAAATAAATATTATTTCAGCTGTCTTAGGAATTTATAGTAGTTCATTGCTAAATAATTAATTCAATTTTCATTTATATAGGAGCGTTACCAACATTACGAACAAGAAAATATCTACGTTTTTCTAGAAGCGAATATATGACAGTGCTCCCTCTATATTATAAATACTCTAAAGTCAAAAGTTTCTACGCCAAGTACTTGATATACATCTTTTTTTTTAAACGCTAAGCGATTGCACCCAGTATAAACAAGTCCATCGTAATATTTTTTCGAACTACACGTATATGTATATAAAGCATTTATTAAAAATAATAATATTACTGGTGTCATGCACTATTCAACATTATTTTTCACTAAAAAGCACCATCTACTAAAAATATGTAGAACTATTTCGTCTGTATAAATCTCTTCTATCAGCCACTAGATGTAAATAGTAGTTTCTGTGGAAGTTTCTAGAATAATTTTCACATGCGTAAATTCTTACTTTCGCTTAGTTAAAAATGTATTATCTTAAAAAAATTTATAGTCTGTATTTAAAGGGAGCTTTAGGGGGATTTATTAATATTTCTATGTAGTTTCGAAAAAATCTAATAGATGACAGGATGTGCACGGCCACCCAAAAATTCTCCCAATGAACTACTGAAGGGCGTATCCCTAGTTCATTGACCTTAGTTTTTTAAATCAATGGCCCGGCGATGGCAGGGTGGTAAGCGCTTGTTAAAAATTGATATATTAGAAACAATATACTTACCTTAGAGTATTTGTAATATAAAGGGGGGGCTGGTACTTCAAAAACGTATAATATAAAAAAAGTGGTGCCGGGCCACCTTTTTTTTAACCTCCTATTGGTTGATATTTGACAGGCTGTCCAACATGCAAGAATTATTTGAAAAAGAAAAATAATAGTTCAGAATTATTGCATTCCATACAATTTCGTTTTAAAAGGATAATAACTACATTTACTTTCGGTTATCAACAGAATTTATAATTTATTTCTGTTAAATAATAAGTTCAATTTTCGCTAATATAGGAGCGCTACCAACATTACAAACAAGATAATATTACGTATTTGAAGTCGCAAATGTATAACAGCGGTCCCACTATATTTTATATACAATAATAAAAAATATATAATTTAAAATATCTACAGACTAACATTTTGTAATAATATTCACTTATATGTATTTTTCTAAGCGGAAGTAAATAAGTACGCATGTGAATATTATTCTAGAATATTACACAGAAACTACAATTCACATCTACCGGCGAATAGAATAAGTGTATAAAGACCAATTCTTTGATACAGACAAAATAGTTCTCTGTATTTCTAACAGATGACGCTGTGTGTAAAAAATTAAAAATAAACTAACAGTGCGTAACACTAGTAATATCTCCACATTCTTCGTTTGGGTATAGGCTGGTCTTTAAATATTTACTTGATTTTGTCCGCAACTTTGCGTGATTAACTGTATCTACAATATATTGTATGTACATAAAAATCGATAATTACTCCCATTTACTGTATTCATATAGTTTACTGTTAATTTGGATAATAATGGATCTGTTAAATTGCAATATATTAGTATTTGATGTGCAACTATAAGTACCTATATAAAAATACACTTTATCAGGTGCATTTCTATTCGTGTTCTATCACAGAGGTACTATACAACATCTTATCTATACGAATATATAAAGCTAAAGAGTTTGTTTGTTTGTGCCCGCTAATTTCAGGAACTACTGATTCGAATTGAAAAACTATTTTCGTGTTAGATAATTTATCGAGGAATGTTATAGATTATACATATATCATCACGCTACGACTAATAGGGAGGAAACAGTATAGTAGTGAAAAATCTAGCAAAAATGGTATTTTTGGTTTTGTGTGCGCGTGGTTCGATTGGTCTCAAATTGAACACCTGAAGGAGCTTTTGCTCCAATATTCGAAATTGATTATCAGTATGGATCATTTTGGCCCCAATTTTAAACTTTTTAGTTATTGGTTCCAAAATCGATCGAGAATTTCTGATGGGTCCTTTTCTCTGATATTCTAAATTGATGGAATGGATAGTTTGTAAAATAAATTGGTGTACAATTTTTACAATACGCGCACACACCGACAGCCAAAGAGCGACACGATAAAGTTAGCTGATAATTAATTATGAAATATGTTTCTCGCGATTTCGAACCGTTTAAATGGTAGACACGATGTCGTCACAGCGAACATTGTTTTATTCAAGTAAATTGAGCAGCAACAGGCTAACACATACTACATGTAGATTTAAGACTTGTAACAGCCGACTATTAAAACACGCCTTTCCCTGCTACACGCAGTGATCGTGATCGGTTGTTAGTGGTGAGAACTGCGAAATGAGTCACAAGTTACGTATTAAAAAATCCATTAGAAAATCAATCTCTAGTAGAACACATAACACGTCGGCCGACATGAAAATATCTACCATAGATGTAGTTGTTCTATACAACATCTATGATTTGTAGTCTATAATACACAAAGCTGAAAAATTTATTTGAACGCGTTTTCTGGCTCAAATTGAAAATTTATTACATTTATCATAATTTCAATAAATAACACCATGTTTTGAGCAATGGAAGCGGACTAATCGTGAAAATATTTAAAAAAAAATTATCTTCCCGTCAAAAATTCGTGTGCAGATTCATTCATTTGGACAATTCGGGCCGGGCGCCAGTGAAGATAAACAAGAGTAAATAAAAAGAAAACTAATGCCATAATATTTTATGCTTATAATTAAGTATTCATTTAGTCAAAAAATACTTAACGTCATAATAACAATAAGTTTTACAACAGCATTCACGATTACATTGTTTAAAATTAAGCACGTCATGAATTTTATAATACTAGTCAATTAAAATAAAGTCAAAAATAATTCACAAAATGCGTCTCATAACTGAAATATACCAATAACAATTAATCCTACAAGTCAATTAGTCAATTACATTTAACACATTGTGGGGTAAAACATTCAGTTATAATTAATATATTTGTATTGCCTCATTGTACAATGAGTTATGAGGTATCACAGCACTTGTAAAAATTGCAGTTGTCAAACAATAACGACTTCTCTGGTGAAAAAATTCACAACAAGAACCCCAGACAAAAGTTCAGAAACTCAATGAGAGTGGTCAACGATTAATATTTACCAAAATAATAACCTTATTACATTGATATCTAATTAATTTTACGTTAACTAACCTACGTAAAACAGTTTATTTGCGATGGCGACGCTTCTTTTTGTTAGTGCGCACATTAACGTTCTGCGGGTTTAAATTAGAAGGACCACTAATAGCTTGTGTGGCGGGCGCCGACACCACAGCCGGCGATTGCACTACAGACGGCTGCGCTTCCGACGCCGGCTGCACACTCAGCCCAGACAAGTGGACTCTATTATTAGGAGTTGGGCCGTTCTGTCTCGGTGCAGGTGTGGGTGCTGGGCGATTTTCTTGCTGCTGAAGAGGCATGTGTATGTGCGCAGGAGCAGACTCTGGAGCGTTAAGAGCTGCTCTCATACGCAGGCGCATGCGCCGGCGAGCACTACGAGACAAGTACTGTCGAGGTGCGCCATTCGGAGTTTCGTCCTGAGGCGGTTGCAGCTGCTGCGGCGGGTTGGCTTGTTGTCGTTCAACAATCGGTGATGGGCTTCGAGGTGGCGTATCATTTGGTCTGTTTTGAGTACTTTCGATTCTGGCACGTATTTCAGCTTCGGAGCGCACCAAAGCGCTAGCTTCGCGGCCGAGCGTGGCGAACGCGCGAGACAGTCTCGCTACATCGTTTTGTAAATCTTGCAGGAAGGGTTCGAGATCGTGTGCGGGCGAGTTGTTCGAGTTGTTGGTGTTGTGCGAGGAGTTGTGGTTGTTGCCGCGGTTGGCGACGCGCAGCACGGCGCGCGGCTGCGCATGCGCGGCCTGCTGCTCGGGCGGAGTGCGCCGCACGGCCAGCTTGCCACTGATGGTAACGGGCGCGGTCAGGGCACGCGCGTCCTCCCCGTCCACGATCAGACAATGCCCACGCTTCTTCAGTGAACCTTCGCATGCTCTCACGGACCACACCTGGGAGATATTTTATTACAGAGTTAACGCCTTATAAAGTTTAACTTGGCACAGCTAGAAAACTAGTAAAATGTATAACTTACACAGTCCGAAAAGATGGCTTCGCGATCGTTACCGGATATTGTTACGGTGTAACTGAATTCATGAGACACCCAAGGTGAGGCGGCCATTGTTAACCACGCACATACGGTTTCATCTAGAAAATTATGTTAAAATGTTGTTAAACAATATATTCATAACATTTGTTTTATAAATAATGTGTACTCGCAAATTTCCACTTACTGGTAATTTCGATTGTGAGAAAAAAGACACCCATGTCAGAAACCCTGACTGCAGTGACGAGTTTTCCAGGAACAGTTGAAAATTGCCAAGCTTGGACATACTCCCCATTTTCAGATTGACCCTTCAAAGAAATTAATAATATTATACAACCGGCAAAAAAAAAAACTCATCTCGGAATACTGGACACAATAGTCTTTAGAGATGAAGAATTTATGTTGATTGTCAGTAAATTGAATCATGGTATCGTTTGGTTCACATTAAAACTAAATTAGATCCAAAAGTGACCTTTTAATGTTCATAATATGCTATTGAGGCTATTATTTATTAGCCCACAATGACACGCAAACATACAACATACATACAACATTCACGGATCAGCCAGGAATTAGCAGCCCACTTCGTATTTCGTATTTTCATGCGACAAAGTCACAAAAGTTAGATATTTTTTTAGTATTGTAACGCTATTGATATTATCTACGCAAAAAAGGCAAAATATATAGGTACGCAAAATAACACATATAGGCAAGTAAAGCATAGCAAAGAGCAACTATTTTTCAGCAGAGCATCAAAGGCACTTTTTCCTTTCCCATTTTGTTAATCCAATCAAATTTGTTAAATTTTACATGAAGTATCAAGTATTAAGTGATAAATTTTATGAAATTTATGAGTTCTTGCAGTTTTCTGCACACATTGTACTTTTAAATGTTAAATGGTCGTGTTTCCGTGCAAACTCAAAAGCATGATAGACTTTGTATAAACAAAAAGAATATAGACTGCTATAAAACAAATATTTATCCATTTTTTTATTTTTATCGCTTAAAATAAATGACACCAGTCTACTAATAACTATTATCAACTATTATGATAAAATGACGAAAAATTATTAAAACAAAATTCCACCTAATATAAAAAGAATCTGAAACTTTATATTTTAACTTTATTTTTTAAAAATACTGATGACTCATACATACGGGCCGGATGCGCCCTGCATGGCCGAAGTAGATTCGTCTAACAGCATATAAATGCATTGACATTGACCAAGTTAAAAGAAAATATGTAGTTGTCTTCTTTGATGTGACAAAAGTACAAGCAATGGTAGGCATTATTGTAATTTCTTAAATAAATAATGAAATGCAGAATTTTTTACTTAGCACCTATTGAAATAGATATGTAAAATAATTATTAAAAAAATAGTTCACAAAATTCGACTGTTTTTACAGTTGGCTTTTGCATAAAATTATATTAGCTTATGCCACCTGTATAAATTGTATTATTCTTACATTATGAATATTTTTTTAATTAACATATTATAGATCTTTCACCTTAAATCTTCTAATATTAATGAAGCAAGTAAATGTAAATGGAAGAGGTTTTAACTACATAACTGATAGAAATCAGCAGGAGGACAAATAATATTTTCAACATACCTCAATAAGATAGGAAGAATGGAAATAACGAAGATGGTTCAGTAGACGGGCAGCAGGAAGTCTTTCTGCATTACCATTTTTACAGCAGAGACAGCGGAAGAGACCTTTGCATGCTTGAGGAGGTCTTAGCGAGGATCGCTGTAATAAATATAATTAAAGATCCTAATTATATCAAGAGTATCTTTAATATTAATGTGTTTAATTATAAACACATTTAAAAACTTCAAAAATAAATAAATAGTATTAAATACATACTATTTATAGGACCTCCAATAAAACATGTAAATTAATTTTTAAAAAAAGTTACAAATGGATACTCTAGAAAATAAACTGAAATTAAAATTCAGTACATTAAAGCATATGAGATAAATAGAAAATGTTAAAATGTAATTGAACTATTAAAAAAAACATACACTTGAAAGTTGGGGATCATCACTTTCATCATCATCTAAGGCATTGTTCTCAGATTCATCAGAGGTGGATTCTTTAGGAGAAGCATTGTTTACCGATGATCCAGTGCCAGTGGTTACTTTACCACCCAATTTCTGCAAAAAATTAATATAATTTAAAATACAATTCCATAAACAGATATTAAATTTCACAAATTCCAACTTACAAAAGCTCTTAGTTTTCTTATGTTTGCAATGAGTTCTTCCATAGCATAATTACGAGTACCAAAAAATAATGCCCGACATACAGGGCACACATCAAGTCTGGCTTTGCAACGGCCACACACATGATGACCTTCATTACATTGGAAGATTTGTCCAGAAGGGATTTCATAGCAAACAGGGCATTGCAGTAAATCATCTAAGTCTGGTAGTGCATCTGGCTGAAAATAAAAGACATAATGTTACTCCATGGAAAATATACATGTACCTACATTTGAACAGAAAAATCTTAAACGTCTTGGGCCCAGCTGGATGCAGATATAAAATTGTTATAGAAAATTACACGTGTAATGTTATTGTTTTCAAACAGGCGCAAAGGTTTTGTGGCAACAGTGACAACAAAAGAAATTACCACATGGAGTAAACGAGTCCCGTTGCATGCTAGGTTCGTAGGCCACAAGGCCATGATATTGAATATTAGCCTATTACTGCAACTTGATAATGATATGTTAAATTACGAAACATAAAATGGAGGAACATTTAGATGTTTCTTTTCTACCTTGCACAACACGAAAATGGAATTTTTGTCTTTTCTATTTATCTACACGGGCAAGTAAACTAGATATAATATTGAATGTCGGAAACAGCTTTAAGTCGCAAAATATAGGGATATATTTAAATTTAGGTATAAAAAATATCTATCAACCGACAAGGTTGAACAATGGAAGTTTTAACGCTAATATTTTGCGTAAACTGCTCCTATAGCTTACCTTTGTATCGGTCGTTTCTGACATTGTGTGGATAAAATGTGAACGAATTAAATATACAAATAAAAACCACTAACGCGCAGCACGTCAAAATAGTGATAAAATAATAAAACCGAAACACAGCTGGCGTTTTTCATAAATGGCTTCTACGGGCGGTGTGGCCACATGAGGTAAACTTATAGCTATTTTTAATGGACATACTACACGATTCATGTTACAAAATATGACCCAGGCGGGTCGCTCAATATAACATTGGCCCACTAATCATCTATATTATATATATATATATATATATATATAAAAGAGGAAGGTGACTGACTGACTGACGTATCAACGCACAGCCGAAACTATTGGAGCTAGGAACGTGAAATTTTCCACAGGAGTTCCTATTGTGACGTAGGTGAGCACTAAGAAGGGATTTTTGGAAATTCAATCCCTAAGGGGGTGAAAAGAGTAAAAAACTGTTGTATGGAAAATCTAAACCGTTAGAGTTACAATTGTCAAACTTGGCACTTTAGTTAGTCATTTAAAAAGGAATTTAACTGTATATTTTGTTTTTCTAAAATTAGCCCTCAAGGGGTTAAAATAGGGGTTGAAGTGTTGCGAGACTAGAGCAATTTAATGACTATCTAACCAGCGCACAGCCGAAACTATTGAAGCTAGAAACGTGAAAATTTCCACAGCGGTTTCTATTGTGACGTAGGTGAGCACTAAGAAGGGATTTTTGGAAATTCAACCCCTAAGGGGTGAAAATTACAAAAAACTGTTGTATGGAAAATCGAAACCGTTAAAATTACAATTGTCAAACTTTGCACTTCAGTTAGTCAATCAAAAACAAAAAAAATCATACTTTATTTTTCTAAATATCATCCTAAAGGGGTTAAAATAAGGGTTGAAATGTTGTAGAACCGAACTGTCTAATCATCACACAGCCGAAACTGCGGAAGCTAGAAACGTGAAATTTAACACAAGGAATTCTATTGTGACGTAGGGTAGCACTGAGGAAGGATTTTTGAAAATTCAACCCCTAAGAGGGTGAAAAGGGTAAATAACAGTTATATGGAAAATCAAAACCGTTAAAGCTACAATTGTTAAACTTTGCACTTTCGTAAATCAATCAAAAACAAACATAGATGCATATTTTATTTTTCTAAAATTACTCCTAAAGTGGTAAGGGTTGAAATTTTGTAGAACCGAACTGTCACAGCTGAAACTACTGAAGTTAGGAACTTGAAATTGTAGACGGGGCTTCCTATCATAATGTAGAGCAGCGCTAATGAAGGATTTACTGAAATTCAATCCCTAAAGGAGTGAAAAGGGTGAAATTGTGTTGTATGGAAAACGAACCGTGAAAGGTACAGATTTCAAACTTGGCAGTTTAGGTAGTCAATTAAAATCAAAAATAATTTCTTACTGTTTTGTCTTAAATTAGCTTCAAAAGGCTTAAAATAAGGGTTGTAATTTTGTATACAAAATCGAAACCGCTGTTATTTCTACGAAAATTCGTATTTCAGCTTCCTATTATAAACACAAGAAATTGGCATGCACTAATTTTGGAAAAATGGCACGAAGGGGGTGAAATTTTATAAAAAGTATTTAGGGTTCCGTGGGTACAAAATAACCCTTAAAAATTGAGCTTGATGGTATAATTCAAGAATTGGATAGGGATAGCAATATTTTAATTTTTACTAATTTTGTACGTTGTTCATGAGTGTAAGAGTTTCACATTAATGGTCAGGGAAAAGGAAGGAATGGACGGAAGGTTGTGTTGGAATATCGGGCATAAGCAACTTTCATTTTAAATATCCATTAATGGGTTTCGCGCAAATAATAGTCATAAGTAAAATTGTGCGTAATTCCGGAATTATAAATTTTAGAGGGAGGAATTTATTATGTTTAATAGTATTTACTTATTATAGATAAATAATGACCAATTGTAAGGTTTTGGCTTTTTATGTTTTAAGTGGAGTTAAAGCTAGAAATCGTTGTTGATAAAGTAAGTAATATATATAGCCACATGATTTGCCAACAGGATGCTCACTAATAAATAGTGACGTAATTCGGAGTTTTAGAATTTTCTCAGTTTTAGGGGAGACATGAGGACGTAATATAAAACATATTGTAAATAAAGTTAATTACGTGGACGAAGTTGCGGGCAAAAGCTAGTATATATATATATTTTTGTACCTACCCTGGTGCCCCCCTCACATATGAGAGACCTACCACCAGAAAATTGTGCGAGGAAATTTGAAATGGATTTTTATGGGACTTACCAATGAAATATTTTTTACGGATTTGTTTTAACCTTATGGTGGATTTACATGTTGGCTGAGGCTGGGCCAACGTCTACCAACTCCAAGCTATTAACTACGATGGTGCATTTACATCTTGGTTGAGGCTGGGCCAACATCTTCAACTCCAAGCTATTAATGCTGCATTTACACTCTTGGCCAACCTCGGCCAGCCTCCACCAACGCTAGCGTGTAAACGGTGTGTTAGGTGGTGTTAGCCTTAGCTAGCCCTTGACTTTTCATCACAGGGGTAACCACCGTGTAACCTAGTATGAGATAGCGATATTTGTGGGAGTGTGGCCAGGTTGACACGTTTTTCCTAAGGTATCGGCAAACTTTGACCGCTCTTTAAAAAAATATAATTGCTAAAATATCGATATTTTAACTTTGAGTGGAACTACAGTGCACATACATGCCTGGGTCACCAGCCATCACCCAGAACTAATAAAAACACTGTATAACATCAACATAATTTAATTAAATAGCTAGTTTTGAAAATAAAAACTATTGTAATAAAAGCTAATAATATAATAATATCTAGTCCGCCCCGTGTCCACGAAATTTGTAAAGTAATCGAAACGTCGCGTGGAGGAGTTAAAAAAAGCAAAACTTAAACCAAATCCGCGATAAAATCCATAAATAATAGTTTTATTTCAAAAACAATATCTACTGCGCAACCATATACAGTTCAATACATATAAGGAAAAAGTCTAAAAAATAAAAGATAATTAATGAGATTTGTTTTTAAATATGTAATTTAAATCTTTAATATCTTTTGTTTTAGGGAATATCAACCGTCGGACCGCTGGCCACCCCAAATAATGTAAATATTTGCCTCCAAAACGTCAAATTTCCTGGAGTCAAGTGGTTACGCCGATAAGGACAGGCTACAAAAGCTTGCATCTCTTTCTTACATGAACGTTATGTATAAATCTCTTTCGCTTTGTGTAAAAGGGATAGAACATGTGACTCCGTCTATTAGTTTCTCCGTCTACGCTTTTCATAGAGTAATGTGCATTTCGTTCAATTTTTAAGACCCGGATTAACATTGATGAACTTTAAAATGAACCGGTTCAAATGACTCGATGAAATGACAAACGAACGATTGGTTCCGTTTAATTCTTTGGTATAAATGAATAGGCCCTTAGTAGAAGTATAGGTATGTAAACACGTTTTAAAGTTCTTATTACCTTTTATTTTACTCAAAAATATCACTTTTACAATTGAAATACGTGAAAAACAATTTTACAACTAACGTAATAAGCAACAATTTAAGAAAAAGGGAAATTGATTACGAAATGCGAACAAAAATTGTAACGCAAAATAAACTTTAAAGCCTACAACTGAAAGCATATATTAACTTTGTCATTTACATTCGAACTATTTAGTGTCTGTATTCGTCTATAAAACTGATAATATCCGAACGTTTGTTTGTAGTACTACATGAGTATAATTGTATAAGTACTACTTGGTCTGTGTTTGTTTGGCTTGATATGGCTCGACTCGGGTTGGGTCGCACTCATGGACGTAATATATATACGTCCATGGTCGCACTTCACAGGACATTTACGGCTCGTGAGCCGTTGTTCGCGAGTTATGGTTCTCGGCTCTCGGCTTTCGGCTCGCGGCTCTCGGCAAACACAAACACCCCGTTTACACACTGGTGTTGGTGGAGGCTAGCCACAGACTATTACAACAAGATGACAATTTGTACTTGACAGTTGACACTTTATAAAAATGACTGACAGTGACTGTGAAATCATTTGGCAAATGGCAAGCGATTCATTAATGTACAATAAACTTGTTTTTAATATTTAAATACTATGTTCAAAGAATTGATTGTGTTATAAATATTGAAGTAAGATAGGAAATACAATAATGGCATTTTACAGTCAATACACATTCTTGTTCGTATCTATCATTATTAAGCGTAAGTACAATTGCTATCTACAATGTATTTCTATCATAAAAACAACTCACTCAAAACGAGGCTTGCTAATTCGATTTGGATTTGTAGGAAAGTATATTAAAGTCATCTTTAGATTGTCCTAATTGTCTCTCGCATCATTAATGGTCCGAGACGCCTTAAAGGTTTTGCAGTCGGGAGCACTATGACTATATCAAGAAATCTCACTTGCATAGGCTGTAAAATGCATTTTTAATATGTAATCAAATAGGGTATTAAGGATCCTTCATATAAACAATATACCAATACATTCGGCCTTATTCAAAGACAGTTTTAAAAACTATTCTAGTTATTAGTTTTAAGACTATTAATGAATAACATCGTAAGTTTCTATTATTATTTGTGGCTGCCTTACTAATTCATAAAGTAAAAGTAATTACGAACTTAGCTGAAGTGCCCTTTAAACACAAATAATAAAATTAAAATAGTAATAGAATTTTTTATAGTATTGAATCTGGAGTTTATGCAAGAATAAGGATCTTTTATTTTTTCTGTGTAATTTGGGAATGCCTTATTTGATTTTATTTTTTATGTACAACTTCAAATATTATTTTTTCAATTAACATGTGTATGTGATCTCTATGCATGCATTTATATTTTATTTTTTTAAACATTTTACATATATTCATCATAATTTTCCTGATATAAAAGTAACCTTAAAAACACAATTTTATATTTGTAATCAAAGAGTGCATATTCTGTTAAAACAAAATTGAGTCACTTATTGTGGTTGTCATTTTTTTTCCCTGAATCTTTTTGCACTCCAATTTTTATCTATGATATTATTTTAGACCATACACTTTGAGGTATCTAAATGTGAATAAATTTATGCATTACTATCTCTGTTAATAAAAGCGTAAATAAATTACTTTAAATCAATAATTTTCTTTTTTTACACACTAATTCAACTACAAATTAAACATGAAACTTAACTTGTGGGTTATTTAGTTGTCATCAAAAAGTAACCAGTATCTAGGATATACATAGAACTGTCCATAGTTTTATGTGGGGAACCTGCAGGAGTAGCAGTCCAAGCTGCTGACTGAACACTGCACAGTTATTTAAGATTTCTACTGTTTCCATTACATCATTGTCAGTCTTTAGGTCAACATGGGTATCCATAGTACCTATTAAAAGTTTTCGAAATTGGGTCCAATCCGTTTTAGAAGATTGATTCAAATTGTAAACTTTTTGTTTCTAAATATATTATATGACATACAAATTGTAATACAGTGGACCCCAGATAATCTGGTTCCTGTCTCATCTGGCGCCCCTTATTACTCGACATGCCAAGATCAAAACGCGATTTGAAACTATACATTTGTTTTAACATTATTTATATTTCAAATAGAATCTTACATTTTAAATATATCATTTGTCAGATTACACTATGTTTTATATATAAATATGGCCAAACTATAGGGGGTCTCTAGAATCCGACATACCGATTCGATAGTTCGACATCACTGTGTAAAAGATTTGTTGGATAACCAAGTACCCAGTGGACTGACATATGTAATTTGAAATTATTTTTAAAAACAATTTCATACCACTGGATTATTATTGTATATTTTATTGGACCCCTGTTATTGTTTTCAGTGTGTAGTTGTGAGAGGCTTCATGAGCAGATCTATTCATCCATAGAGGGTGGTGCGCCTTGTTTCAGACGTCTGAATGGCACTCACCAAGCAGGCTGTTCATGTGAGTTTAAGTTATAATTCTAATTTTACTACATATTATGAAATTTTATGAACCATGTTGCTATGTATATTGTTAAATAAATACACCTAACAGCAAGGGCGGATCCAATGGAAAGTCATGACCCCCCCCTGCACTGGCTTCAGATTGACAGAATTTATTTATTATATTGTTGACAACATTCAAAGCACAATTAATTCTTTGTGCATGGATAAAGTAAAAAGAGTGTGTGTTTGTTCACAAATCAAGGCTGTAACAAACTTTAAAAATTCATAATTACGAATTCGAGTATTGAAATTTGGCCCAGTGTTCTGACAAGAACTATATGACCCCCCCTGGCTTAAAAGTTGGATCCGGCCTTGCCCAACAGTTACATCGACATAGATTTAAGAGTGGTAAAGCTATACTGTTATCAGTCATGATACAGAATGGACAGACACGTCCAGGGCGGTACCACTCTATCGGCGAGTGAGATTTTCCAACACCCCTTGCCTCCCACCATCCTGATTCTGATGGGCCGTCAACACATCCATGATTCAAGCGTTGTGGATGTTAATGGGCGACAGTGATTACTTACCTAAAAAAAACACAGTCCTGACACTGCAGTAGGGTCGAGTGGGTATCAGATACAAGGAGAGGCATTTTAGTCTCACAAACGCCCAAACCAGAAACTTGTGGATCACACTAATATTTTTTATCTCGATGCGGCGATCAATCTGGCAGTTTCGTATTTTGCAGCTGGGGTCTAATTGATAATCAACTATTTTTTGTGATGATAATTCTATTAAAGTACTAATTTTTTATATATTTCCTACTTTAACAGCCTCTGACAAAGGTGCAGTTGGTGTAATACACATGGTGGATGAAATAATTGATGCTCAATGGATTGTGTACAATGCAAGTAATGGGCCATATGTGGCAGTAGTTAGTACTTCACTGTTTCATTCTGTAGTTGAACTGTTTATGGCATATCCTGATAATGTTGCTGGTATCCTTCTCTATGATAACACAACGAATAGGTTGGTATGACTCATTTGTGTTGCTTTACGTAAACATATGCTTCAAAATATGTAATGACTAATCATGATAAATATTTTAGGGCAACATCATTTTCCGAAGATTCGCGTTGCCCAAACGAATATTCCTCTGGCCCCGGTAGTCAGTGTCCATCGAAGACAGGAGCAGTATGGAACGAGAAAGGCACTGGCTTATTGAAAAGAGATATTCCATTTCCAATATTTTATTTACCAGAATCACGATCTGACGAAATTGTCAAGATTCGGACGTGTTACGAAAGGTATTTTAGAACGATTATAAAGAAAACCTCATTCTCATAATTAACGCTCTTGTTTTTTGGAGGAAGTATAACGATACAACCTTTAGAAATCTAGTGGATATATTAGAATTAAGACTTAAACTTGTTTTTTTAGATTTAATTACGACAAAGATAATCAAAATGGAAGACCTCTTTGTTCAGCCCAGCTAAATTCGTTCATGTTTGCTGCCGTCAGTAGTGAAGTTTGTATGAGGAGGTTAGTATAAACATTTAAACATAACATTAATTTTGAATAAACATAATATTATATATTATAGTATATGAGATAGGAAATAAAGTAATGTTGTAATGTAATGTTTTAGATCAGCGTCGTCAGCATTATTATCTTCTACGAAAGTTTGTGATCCCTTAGGTGATTACAATGTATACTATTCATTGTTTCCCGGCTCTAAGGTATGTAGCTTTTTGCTGTGATATCGCGTTCGTATTCAAGTAAATAATCTGACTTCATATTTCAGGTAAAAAACGTGACCTTAGTTACAGCGAGGATCGACAGTGCTTCTCTTTTTGATGGTAAATTTCTATCGTTTCTATTTTTATACATTGTTCACATGTCTATTTCTCCCGCCAAACAGGAGTGTAAATGCACTGTTGTGTTTCGGTTTGAAGGATATTGTAGCCAGTGTAACTACTGGATATATTGGGCTCGTGCCGCTATTCGTAACAATAAAAATAAGTCAGGAATATACGTTTTATTTATATATGATTCTTGTCGTAAATACTGTTTTCCTTTACAGGTGTATCCCCGGGTGCAGCGAGCTCAGTGGTAGGAATGGTCACCCTGATAACAGCTGCGGCTACACTCTCTAAAATGATACCTACAACAGATTCGGAATTGTATAGTATGTATCAATCAAACGCATAATTCTCAAATCTATGTGTGCCACCTATTTTACAAGGGACACCATGTACAAATGTTTGAACGAAAAACATTTGTGTCAGTCTGCTATTTCTAGTTGTCTTTATCATTCTTGAGCAGTTACTGACAAAAGACCACAGCTTTGCAATCATGCCGTAGATACTAATGCGCCACCGATGGAGTCATATCGATAGTTTCTCGAAAAATGCAACTTTACATAAGAACCAAAAAAAAAACGATTAAAAAAATTTATAACTTCGAAACTACATAAAATAAAACTTAAGAATACCATTTTCACCTTCCATTTACACGAGGCCATTCAATGCGGTATTATTTTTATTGAATGATGGATACAAGTCATATTCGCATTTTTCGAGATCCTACAAATTCGCTTTCCTGCTTCTATGTGGATATGAATGGTGAGTATAATGTAGTAACTTGTAGATGAGAACGTGTTATGGACGCTGTTCAACGGCGAGGCGTTCGACTACATCGGTTCCCAGCGGGTGGCGTTCGACATCGCCAACGGCACGTGGCCCCCCGCCGCGCCGCTCGCGCCGCACCGCGTGCGCCTGCACCTCGAGCTCGGACAGATCGGCGGCGCCTTCGCTACACACAGAGGGGATACGTCATGGCCGCTGCACGCCTTCACGCCTCTTAGCACTCCTGAGGTAAATAAATAAATAACAAAGGTTTTAGAGTCACGCTGAATGTGCGCTGACTGTCGGCGCTGACAGCTCAGCGCGTAGCTTACGGACGGGGGTCAGCGCTGACAACTACGCGTTGTTCTAAAACGCTCCTTAGAAGCTCATACATTTCAACTGTCAGCGCTGACGGTCAGCGCGCGGTCAGCGTGACTCTAAAACCAGCCTAACAATCACATACATATTACTGATGCCACATTAATGAAGCCTTGTGTCGTATCAGAAATCACGAGAAACTTGCAGGTCTAATGCGTATCATACTTCTAAAATTTACAATATTAGCGGTATTATTTAATTATATATTATCATTGATTAGGAGTAATAACATATTTTTTTGTTTGTAGATATCAACATTTCTGTCAAATTTTGATACGAATATCAAACTTTATAACATGACAGTATTACTCGAAAATACGACCAATATTCCACCGTCATCGTTGCACTCCTTCCGCAAAATACTGAAAAATGTGACGGAAAATGGAGATCTACCTGAACTTCTCATCACCGACCATGGTGAAACATTCACCAATATGTTTTATAACTCTGCTTTGGATGACTACGATAAAATAGGCTTCAACTACCACAATATTAGCATTGGTAGCAATGGAACATGTGAGTACATAACATACAAATAGGGTACATAATATAATAACTTTTTGGATTATATCACTAAATAATGCAATGTTTTCAGTTGTGCCTACTGCGGAGCTCTTAGCCAATGGTACAATGAATGAGACTGAGATACAAGTAAAAATATCCAAACTCGCCACTGCGTTCGCCCGCACTTTATACCAGAGGATCGTGGGCAAAGAATATGCAGGCGATGTCATGGCATCGGCTCACTTGGTACGTATATTTCGGCAAAAAATATAAAGACCAATTTATTTGATTTTGGTTTTGTATTATCAATACCTATTTTTGTTCGTCACTCAAGTTGGTAGGATGTTCAAATCTGCCTGTAAAGCAACCACCATATATGGGATGATTGGGACAATTATGAAAACCAGTTTCGGCCCTGACTGCATAACTGTATACAGGGATTGGAAATGGTTATTTATCACCGGTGCATACTTTATTTGCCGTCCACCTATCATTAGATGTCAGTCCAATCTCTCTGCAATGGTTTTATAAAATAATGTAACATATTAACCACTGGACATATTGAGACTTTGTTGACACTGCTTTGTAGTTCAAGGCGTTCATGTTTGGTTTTGCTACTGTCCATGAGCGGTCGTATCGCTTACCATCAGGGAAAGGGCATGCTCGTCTCGCCATTCATTGCAATAAACCTTACCTTTAATTAAATGAATACCTTTACTGTAGTTCCCTAAATCTGTTTTTTTTTACTTGTAATTTAATAATTATATTAAAATTTGTGTACTGTTTAGAAACAAGTAATGTATGATTGCAGGTGGACGAGATGCTGTACTGCCTGCTCCGCAGCCAGGCGTGTCGGCTGCTGCAGGCGGCGGAGTACGCGCACGGCGGCGACGACGCGCTGCCCGAGCGCGCCGCGCCGCTGTACGTGGGCGTGGCCACGTGGCCCGCCACCGCGCCCGTGTTCGCCGGACACCTACTCGCACTGCTCACGGGGCAACACCTCACGATTAATCGTACTGCTTGTGATGCGCAGAAAACTGAGGTTAGAGCGATATATACACTTAGTAAAAAACAATAAATTTAGAAAAAATAATCCTGAGGCTCATAACATTACTTGTAGTCACAGGCTGTGGAGTACAATAGTTTTGTTTTTTTTTGTTAATGTACTCTTGGTGCACGTCAAGCCCTATTTATCAGTCCAACGATTTTTGTTCATCCAAAGGTTGCCAGGAAGAAATCGCTCAATGCAATATGGTCACCCATTGTACTATTTATGTTTTGAACTTGATATATTTATTAACTATGTAACTTGAGATGTGCAATAAAGAGCATAAATAAATAAAAATATAATATATATTTCCTTTGAAAATGTTCATTTAGAACGGGTCTATTTTTAGTGTTATCATCAATCATTAAGTAGCACTAGCTTGTACTCAAACATTTGCGAAATAAAAATGCCTTAATTTTATTTTTTATGACTACAATTTTCTTTTTATGTTTCAGGCATACTCAAATTACTGGCTGCGAGGATGGAATCATACTGGTGTCTGTATACAGACAACAATGAATTTCAGTCAAGCTCTTAGCCCAGCATTTACCATAGAGAGTAAGTGAAATATGAATTATTAGAATCAACATTTTTAATAGTGTTGCCATAATTGTTTTTCTTTAATGCCATTTATCACTGCATCGTACTTTTTTTGCCAAGTTATAGTTTCCGTTGCAAAACTCAGTACGCTATCGCTACTATACACTGACAGTACAAGTAGGGTCATTGACCTGCCACATCACTCAGCTGTTTATTTGTATTTTAAAGAAATTGCCGCCGAAAATAATCCCATGTGTAACTCCACATTACAGTGATTGTTAACGTTTCAGACTACAAGTTGAGTTCAGGCGAGTTCTCGACGTGGACGGAGTCGGTGTGGCAGGCGATGTGGGCGCGCGTGTTCGTGCGCGCGGGCGGCGGCGGCGCGGCGCTGGCGGGCGCGCTGGGCGTGCTGGCCACGCTGCTGGCTGCAGTGCTCACCTACTGGCTGCACCGACACGCGCACACCGTGTTCCAACACCAGGCCCGAGTGCTCACTGCTGATGACGCCGCTGCTGGGTCAGTGACACTTCATACATTTACGCCTTTTTCCCAGAAGGGGTAGGCAGAGGTGCCTGGACACCCACATTTCGCCTTTTACGTTCTGTCCCATGATGTCATAGGGGGCGAACTTATCGTCATATCGGGCACTAATTCCTGACTCCGGGCTGACAATGAATAGAAAAATCGAATATCCCTTTGCCCGAATCGGGATTCGAACTCGATACCTCAGCTTTTGACTATAAACAAATATTTTCTTGGTATTCAGACTCTTTTGATGGTTCTTTCATCTTGCCAGAAAAATTAAAGCTTATAACTTCCAAAGTAACCACAAAGGGAACTTCATAATAGCTGATTGTGCGATGCCTATGTTAAAGGCATGCGCACACAAATTTTCAGCTTTTATAAAATTACGAAGGTCTGGCCGCCACGGGCTCTTGGTCTATATTATACTATACACCATTGTGTATATTTTACTAAGCTACTCTACTATTTAAATAATAATGATACACTGTTAAATGAGTATATTAGAAAAAAAAGATTACTAATTTTATTTCATTTTGTTTCAGAATATTACGGACAGTGAATTGTTGAATACGAACTTTCAAATCCAAAGAAGGCTGTGTACAAAACCTATAGTATGAAGAGCGATGAAATGACATATGACATTCCATCCCTCGTAAGATCACTTTGATCTGTGTTGTCGTCTGAATTTTTAAGGACTACGCCTGTTGATTAGACTGAAAGGCCTTTATACAATCATCTGGATTTCTTATCAAAATACTCTCTCTAACACTTTGCAACTGTATTCTTTCTGTACCAAACTATCAGTTTCTCTACGGTTTCTTCTTGGATAAATCTGGAAACTAATATCTATAACAGTATAAAAAAAATACTTAATAAGATAATATGTTGAAATTGATTCCTTTCAGCACTATTTATATTAATACAATTAATTTCTGTATAAAAACTGATACAGTTAAATTAAACAAATTATTTTTAGATCATAATTTATTTGCAGAATACTCAACAATCGTAATCATTCCCAGATAATTAAAATACTAATATGATTTTTATTATGTAGGCTTTCTATTTTATTATAAGAAATATTATGTTCTCTGACTTTATTTTACCCCTGATAATTAAAATAAACTCCAGATTATTGTATAATGCTAATTTGTAATTATATGCGAAGAGATTGATTTATTAAAAAGATTGATAAAGTATTTTACTTCTAATGCATTGTGAACTAGTACATATTCATTTAAATTATTATTATTTCTGATTTGTTAGTACTGACTAATTAATAGACGAAAAATAAACCACAAACTAATTATTTTGTTTTATTTTGACTTTATAATGCATAGCTTAATATTACACAAAAGAAATGTAGTCCCAAAGGTTTCAAAACATATTTTGTTTGTGACATGATAAAATTGTAATATTTGCTGATAACTTCTACACAGTTATTGAGCAATGGTGTTTCAAACATCGTTTCATTTATAACATTATATTTAATGGAAGGTATATTTAAGTAAAAGGTAATG
Source organism: Hyles lineata (assembly GCA_030180105.1). Taxonomy (NCBI): domain Eukaryota; kingdom Metazoa; phylum Arthropoda; class Insecta; order Lepidoptera; family Sphingidae; genus Hyles; species Hyles lineata. The sequence goes on along the minus strand of JARJEE010000017.1, from coordinate 9,698,841 downwards.
TATTTGGAATTTTTCATTAAGTTCTTCAACCACATCTTGCCCATAATTATTGTTGAGTTGCAGTGTAACTTGTTCTCGTTTTTATTTTTGGAATAGTCGCTCATGTTCAACTTTTTCATTATATTATAGTGCTGTACTAATAAATGATCTATAGAAAGTATTTTATATGTTTTAAGGTCTAAGCTATTAACTGATTCCATACTACGTGTTTGAGATGCTGCTGTTTTATCATTAAATATATTGTTTGTTGGCGTTATAACTTGATTACTTAGCGAGTTATCATTCATATGATGTGTTATCTCACTAGAAAATGTTATTGATTTCTGTTTTTTCACATTAAAACTTTTATCATGGGTCTTCAAGATGTCTTGAAGTTTAGGGTAGAGTAAAGACGAATTTATGAGGAGGGGGTTGTATTCCGTATTCATGTATATTTTTGCGTCAATGACTGTTTGGTTTCTATACATAATTAAAATTATGTTTTCCAGTTGTAACGCAATTTTGATCTTTACATCATATGCTATTACGAAATAATTGTTTTTCATGAAGTTCAATGTGATTATATTGTATCTTGCCAATAGGTTTCTTATTTTATAGCCTTGTGATAAATCTACTATGTGCCAGCATCGCATATAAGGCGCTAATGAGTTATTAGACTCAATGTAATGAATATGATGACGTATGCGATTATCAACATAAGATGTTTTGAATTCACCAAGTAACTCACGACCAATTTTCTTTTTTAATATATATCCCCATAGATATAAATTGCTAAGAGAGCTTTGAAAAGTACATATTTTTCTATGTTCATATTGTTCTTCTGAAATATTTATGTGATTTCTTTTTGAATTCTGTATGTCGTATATTAAATTTTTCATGCAGTGCCCTAATATATGCATATTAATAAAATATACATCTGTTAGTTCTTTGTCGGAATAGATGCAATTTTGTGCAATATTTTGTACTGCGTCTTCAGTTCCAATATAATTCAAGTCTAGAGTACTATATTGATCGCGATCAAGATTAAATATAAAACTGTTGGCGTTGTTTTTAACGATTATTATCACTTTTCTCCACGCTGATTCCATACAGTGTCGACAATTTTCAATTCCATCTTGTGAATTTCTTAAAACTACGTTTCTATTTGGTGATTTCACGCTAAGTAAGACTTCTTTGACCAGAGACAATTTATTAGCCAGAATGCGTTCTTTCGATTCAATGCAATATCCATGATATTGTTGGCTGGCTTTTACATTTGCTTCCCAGGTTGCTTTACTATTCACTTTTGATAAATCCTCATTGTGTATAAAAAACTTTGAATTTGTTAAAGGCTTAGTAAACACTATAATATTTCTCTTTTTCCAAGTATTTGATTTTTTCCTTGTATGAATATTATAAACAGCCATCTTGAAGTGATAGGAAGACCTGAAACGATGAATTATATACCAACATAAATTTCTTTCAGATCATAGTTTTGAGCTGCCTAGGCAAAATTATGGATGTAACAGCTTTAAAAGGATGCAAATGCTGTACATGTCGGAAAGAGATTTCTTCTCTATCGTTCTGCGAGAATGGTAAACCGTCGCGTCGATTGCTTATGCTGTTCATTTGGATATGACGGTAGTTCTCAAGGCAATTACTCCAAAACAGATTCTGTATTACAATACAGAAATATTACATATTATAATACTAACGGCAAAAAGATCGAAAAAAGTGGGACTGGACTGCGCGCGTCTGTAGGATGCACCTTGATCAATGAGCCAAAATCATCAGCCAATGGGTGCCGCAAGACGGGTATAGGCCAAGAGGCAAACTCGGACAATGGTGTCGGGACATTGTTACCAGATAAAAAAGGAACTGGACGAAAATCGCACTCCATAGACGTATATTGGAGTGGAAGAGCTTAGGGGAGTTGTCTGCTCAGCTGTGGGATCTTTTAGGCTAGAATTTATTCATTCTGCTTAAGTGTTACCCCAGCCGGTGCCAGGGTCCTTTCTTAGGACATAACCATACCATCTCAAGCGACATTCCTGGAGTTTATCTGTCACATTGCGGACAGAGGATGCAGTGGATGTGCTCCTTACGGATTCCGTCCAAACGCGTTACGTTGCATACCTACCACAGCAGCTTTGCCTATGCGGCATGACCCTACTGGACATGTTACCTAAGAGCTTGCAACGTCTCAGGCCCGTACAGGAACGCAGGCCGCACTATGCTTTTATTTTATACTTTTTACCTCTCTTTTAGTCTAGTATATTAAAATAAAATAATACTTACAAGATGTGTATTTAAAGTCGACTCAGTACTTATTTTTATGCATATTATCTACTTCGCATTATGAAACATCTTGGTACGCTATTTATGAATTAAATTAAGTTCCAGTTAATGTCACCAAAATTAATCCATGTTTTTGATTTTTGAAGTAATCAATGATGATATTTAATAAGCCGGAAACGGATAACTCTTTTTTTAATCTTCCTATTTAGATGTCTGTCTGTGTTCCATAAACAAAGAACCCGTATAAGTATATATGTATTATATTATGTTGTTTTAATGGACTTCTGAATTTTTTTTTCTACTTATCAAGCCGTAGACGGAGAAATCATAAAAAGCGCGCTAACAATTACTAACAAGTGTATATGTTATATGATTTGTAATGAAGATACACGACGTAATGAAGTATATGTACCTACACGCCTAGGGGCGGATCGTGAAATTGTGGGGTCCTAGGACCATGCCTAGGACTCAGAGGCCCACTAATTATGCAACTAATTGTTTTGTGTCAGAAAACTGTTTTGCAGAGTGATTTAGGTTTACATACACACATAAACTCACGCCTTTTTCCCAGCAGGGGTAGGCAGAGGTGCTAGGACACCCACATTTCGCCTTGTATGTTCCGTCCCACGATGTGATACGTGGCGAGCCTATCGCCACATCGGGCACAAATTCCTGGCTCTGGGCTGATAATGAATAGAAAAATCAAATCAATAATCCAATATCACTTCGCCCAATGCGGGATTCGAACTTGAAACATCAGCTTTGTAACCAAACCCTTTTTTTTCTAATGGGTAAAATCCTCATTGGATACCCGATTATCCGGATAGACCGGGCATGCCGGACTTTTACCGACTAAAAACCCATGTCTCTATCTGCACTTTGGAGGAACTTTGGGACCTCAATACGAACACGCTAAAGGTCCCCCAGCGCCCGAGCTAAAAGCTCTCAACTACAAGAAACTCCGCAACGGTACTACGCAGAAGAAACAGGGCGATTTCTTCCACCACCGTTGCGTCTCCTTCTCCGAGCGGGATCGGCTCTTTCGCGATCACGCTACACAGCCTCTTTATGAAGCATTACGGCTTCACAAAAGACGGCCACGGCTTTCCATTTTAAGTCTCCCTCCAGCATCGCCCTTACCACTGCTGGCAGAGAGAGAGATCACCTCCAATCTGGGAGATCAGACCCTGCCGCTCCACTTCCCACGCAGAACATTGCGCGAGAGTGTGTGCAGCTGAGTCCTAGTCTCCGCTATTGCAGTGGTGACAGTTCGCCGTCGTTTCACGTCCTATCTTTTTCAGATAATCACCAAAACACTCATGTCCGGTGATTACCTGAGTAAGTCGATAAGTGAGTCGTCCGTCTCTTCGTTGCATCCAGGCTTCGAAGACTGGCAGGATAGCTTCGATGACGCGTTTGTGCACGTAAGGCTCTTCACAAAGTCTTGAGTGCCAAGTCGCGAATGTATTTCAATGTTCCTGTCGTCTTATCGACACTTCGAGCCATTGTTGTTGGGATGCCTTGGCTCGTCTGGCGGACGGTGAATTTTATGTCTCTGAGACATATTGCAGTCGTTGCAACTTTGCTTACTTTATAGCGGACATATTTTGTATTGATCCAATGACTCCAGGAATTCTGGACTTTTCTTCAAAACTTGTAAAAACTTGTGTGTGAGATCAAAGTAACATTTTTTCCGGAAGGACTTTATATTTTGTGTATTTGATTTGTACTTCTTGTTGAATGTGTTATTGTTAACATGTGGAATAGTTAATTGTTGCTCACTGCTTGAAATAGACTTTAATTTATTGTTATTTATAGATTCTAAGACATCTGCACGATTAAAATTTTTAAATTTTGTGAGACCGAAAAGTCTCTCGTAGTTCCTGATACCCACGACACAAGACTCGATCTTAGTGTGGGGTCAGGACTATGTATGTGACTGTTGGGTGTTATTTATTTATTTATTTATTATTTATTATTTAGAAATTGAAAGAATTGTTCTAAAGTAGGTTCATGCTCAGAACTATTGCAGTGTTCTTCCCACCTTGCATGGGTGTGATTGTCTAGTTTAGTAGATATGAGGAAAATGATAAGTTGATCCCATTTTTCAGTAGGTTGGCCTAAACTTGAGAGTGCACGTAAATTTTTTGTAACATGAGTTACAATGTAACGAAATGATTTATCTGATTTCCGATTTAGTTGTGGCAAGTTAAATAGCACTTTCAAATGATTATTTTTCAAAAGTTTGCATCCATGTCCGCTAGAATGTCCAACGGCGGAAATCGTGCTAGGAGAGTTGCCGCCTCAAAGGATATCGTGCGATGCGTGGCGCCCCATACAGGGCCATAGATCGCACGACTCCTTCATAGAGGCGGCGGACCCCCTCTTCCGGCCCGCCTAGATTAGGCAGTAGTCTATGCATGTTGTAACCGGACCCTAGTACAACTACGCCACCGAGGCAGTCGAGGTTTACTATATAGGAAAAAATAGGACAATAAAACGTGTTATTTATTTCAATCAAATTTATCCATTTATTTAGCGCTGTTTTATAATGTCGGTAAAATTAACCTATTAAAAAAGTTATACTTGGGGCCTTTTGTATCCACGGCGCCTTGGGCTGCAGCCCAAAAAGCCCTTAGGTAGATCCGGCCATGTACATGTCGGCTGCCGATACTGAGCAAGGCCCTTGTCGATATAAATTAGTCGTGTAGGCAGGAATAAACTCTGTTTTGGTCATATTGCAGTCGGCTTATATTCGCTATCTAAAACAAATAATATGTCCATTGATGCTGTAATGGTATTTTTTTTTCTTGCTATGAATGGCGAGACGAGCATGGCGTTCGCCTGATGGTAAGCGGTATGACCGCTCATGAACAGAAGCAAAACCAAACAACACCTTGAATAACAAAGCAATGCTTGGCATTCCACTGCGTTACTTTGGCTACAATTCCCTTCAATCCGAAACACAACAGTGCATTTAAACTGCTGTTTCACGATAGAAATAGACATTGCGGTGGTACCCACCCAGATGGCCTCTCATATATGAGAGACCTACCAGCAGTAAATTGAACCTACTTTCCATTCTGAAACTATGGCGGCGCGATGGTATGTTCCCGGTAACCCAGCGCAGATCCAGGAGCGGGCGCATAAATACCTAAACATTTCCTATTTGAACCTTTGGACGCAGATACTGTAGCTTATTAATAATTTGATAATACTATGCTTCATCTGCTATACGCTTAATTCAGCTCTGTGTCATACCTCCTAAAAGTTGCGATGCATGATATGAAAATTAAAGATAAGTTTTAATTACTGATCGTGTCTAATTAGCTAAAAAGATTTGTCTAAAATAATTACATAGGTACCTCATAAAAAATATTTTTAGGTGAATTAATTTAATATCTATATTCGTGAAACAATCGATTATAACTGTCATCGAACATTTAGAATCGATTTCATAATCGAAACGTTTTTGCTCTAAGCAACAATGACTTCGATAATAAATACGGTATTACGAGGGACAATTTGCATTTGCAATCAAATAAGGTTGCCGGCGAAGCGGTTCAGTCCAGTAGCTTTCAATATAATAATAAATAAATATTACAGTGCGACACCAAGAGAAGTTCCTAAGAAGATGGCTGAAAAAACATTGCCTAAGATTTTTAAATTCGTAGATCAACATGTACAACAATATAAGGATCTTTTGAAGGAAGCTGTAGCTATTCCGTCCGTTTCGAGTGATGCTAAGTATCGCGATGAATGTATCCGTATGGTGCATTGGACAGACGAGAAATTAAAAGAGGTTGGAGCTAGCACACAGCTGAGAGATGTCGGGTTCCAGACGATAGACGGAAAAGAGGTGAAATTGCCACCAGTTTTAGTGGGCGTGCTTGGCAACGTAAGTATAAAATTTAAGTAGATTAACAATATCATTGAATAAGTCTTGAGATCGTTGACCTGTAGCAGTATTGTGTACTTTTGCTTTAAGTGGCTCATTTCTAAAACCCTTTATTGTTTTGTACATGTAATAATCTGTAACATCTTTTTTTCTTTTATATTATGCATTGCTTGTTTAAAAATTATACATATTATGTGAGAAAATGAATTTAATTGAGAGATATCAAAGCTTTATAGTTACCATAATCCCAAAATTCTCACTGGCCCAGCAATTACTTATTTTAAATATATTTTTTTAGCTTAATCTTTAACACAAATTATCTGCTGATCGAATTTCTGTAAAAGCTAAGGAGATGTTCCATTGTTAGTTAGGGAAATCTTGTTGTTTAATCAGTTCATTGCTATGTGCTAATTATATGCATCGTCATCAACAGCATGGTTGAATAGAATTTTGTAAATAACATAGGATTTATTGCTTCGAAACAGTTCACTTTTCTATGTTTCTAATTTCTATTATAAATTTTATTTAATTGTTCACTATTTCAAAACTATATTTTTCATTAATATATTTTTTACCATTTAATGTAGTTCCCTAAATCAGAATATTTTCTTTTTAATTGAATTTTAATAATTATATTACTATTTGTGAACTTTTTAGAAGTAAGTAAGTACTAGAAGGCAAATGCTATGAATTAAATTTATGTTTGGTAAATTATAAAATAATCATCAATTTCTTTGTGGTGTAACATTAAACAACAATTTATATTAAAATCATCTGTAGTATCATTGCAGCACAATAACATCAAAATAGAAACAACTATTATCAACAGGAAATACAGTTTCGGCCTTTGAACTCATTACATTCAAAAACAATCTCAAAACAAACTATTTAACTAACTTTTTTAATTATATCACTTATTTAAATTTAAATTACAATAAAACTATAAAAACTCTTGTATTATTTATCATCTTTTTTAACCTTGCACACTAGCCTTATTTTCAGTGACAAAAACAAAGACAATGCATTACTTAACAGTATAGAAAAAATAGTTTTAGAATTTGTTTAAAGTTTGTATTAAATAAGTGCTATCAACAATATAATCATCAAATTATGACAATATAATATTTATCAATGTTACATAATCAACATCTATTCTAATATGAATATGTGTATTCCTTAGGACCCAAAAAAGAACACAATCTGTGTGTATGGTCACTTGGATGTGCAGCCAGCACTCAAGTCCGATGGATGGGATTCTGAGCCATTTGAACTTGTTGAAAGAGATGGAAAACTGTTTGGAAGAGGCTCCACTGATGACAAGGGCCCTGTTCTTGGCTGGATTCATGCCATCAATGCATACAAAGGAATTGGGGAAGAGGTAAGATTTTTTGGCAAAAAAAAAATAGATTATGATCTACATATTATGTACTGGTAGGTCTGTCAAATGTAAGAGGCTGGGATGGTGCCACTGTAATGTGCACTGCAATAACTAGTCCAAAATATAGGTGTAACATATTTACGTACAGAATATATCTTACGTATCTTGGTTCTTTTATTTGAGAAAAAAAATGTTTGCTATTTTACCAATACATGCCAGAAGTAATAATATCCATTCATCCATCAGCAAAAGGAAGTCCACTGCTAAACATAGGCCTCCCCCAATGATTTCCACAGAGACCTGTTAGAGGCAGCCTGCATCCAGCGAGGTCCCGCGACCTTTACTAGATCGTCTGACCATCTTGTGGGTGGACGTCCCACGGTGCGCTTTCCGCTACGTGGCCTCCATTCGAGCACTTTCCGACCCCATCGGTCATCAGATCTCCGCGCTATGTGCCCTGCCCATTGCCACTTCAACTTGCTAATCCGGTGGGCTATGTCGGTTATTTTAGTTCTCCTACGGATCTCCTCATTTCTGATTCGATCTCGTAGGGAAACCCCGAGCATAGCCCTCTCCATAGCTCGTTGAGTGACTTTGAGCTTCCTAATAAGGCCCATAGTGAGAGGCCACGTCTCGGTGCCGTAAGTCATCACTGGCAACACACAACTATCGAAGACTTTCGATTTAAGGCACTGAAGTATTTTGGACGAGAAGACGTCACGTAGTTTCCCGAACGCTGCCCAACCGAGTTGGATTCGACGATTTACCTCTCTCTCGAAGTTGGACCTGCCTAACCGGACCACTTGTCCTAAATGGACATATTCGTCAACAACTTCAAGAGTCGAGCCCCCAACACCGATGGGGGTGGGCACAACATGGACATTCGACATGATCTTCCTTTTGTCCATGTTCATTTTAAGACCCACCTGTTGGGAGACTCGATTGAGGTCTTCGAGCATAGTGCTAAGGTCTTCCAGCGATTCTGCCAAGACTACAATATCGTCGGCAAACCGAAGGTGAGTGATATACTCGCCGTTGATGTTGATGCCGAATCCTTTCCACTGCAAGAGCTTGAAGGCATTTTCCAGCGCGGCAGTGAACAGTTTCGGAGAGATGACATCTCCCTGTCTCACGCCTCTCTGTAGTGGAATAGCCTTCGTACTCTGATCTTGTACTCGGACCGACATGGTGGCGTTGTTGTATATACACTTCAACACTTCGATGTACCGATAGTCGATATGGCACCGCTGGAGAGACTGTAGCACAGCCCAAGTCTCGATCGAATCAAAGGCTTTCTCATAGTCCACAAACGCTAAACAAAGCGGCAAGTTATATTCCTCGGTTTTTGTATAACTTGCCGAAGCGTATGGATATGGTCTATGGTACTAAAGCCTTTTCGGAAACCGGCTTGTTCGGGAGGCTGGAAGTCATCAAACCTGCGTTCGAGACGATTTGTGATGACCCTTGAAAACAACTTATAGACATGGCTCAGGAGCGAAATGGGCCTGTAGTTCTTCAGTAAAGTGTTATCACCTTTTTGAAGAACAAGACCACCACGCTCCTGCTCCATGCCTCCGGCATTGAGCCCTCGAGAAGAACAGAATTGAAGAGCCTCTGAAGGACCTTCAGTATTGGCGTTCCGCCCGCTTTCAGAAGCTCTGAAGTGATTCCGTCCTCGCCTGGCGCCTTGTTGTTTTTAAGTTGTTCGAGGGCCATCTCAATCTCACACAGGCTGATGTCCGGGATATCAAGCTAAAGTGTCGGATCAACTCGGCTCTCGGGTCTTCGGCCGAGCTAACAGCAGGTTGGGCAACCGAGGTGTAAAGCTGTCCGTAGAACCTCTCGATCTCCCTTAATACCTCTGCCCTCGTCGATACCACGCGGCCGTCGTCCGTCTTCAGCCTAGACAACTGGCTTTGCCCAATAGACAAGTCTCTTGCAAACACTTTGGAGCCTCCGTTCCGCTCAATTGTCTCCTTAATGCTCACAGTATTGTGAGCACAGACATCGTGTCGCAAGGACTTCCAGATCTGTCTATTGAGCCGCCGATATGCTTCGGCGTCATCGGAAGACTGCAGCGCTAAAGATCGACGTTCGGCCATGAGGTCAAGAGTGTGGATCGAGAGTTTTTGTGGTCTATCTCTACGGCGAGGTCTAAAATACTTAGATCCCACCGTATGGACAGCTTCTACCAAACCGCTGTTCAGCTCGTCCACTGCAAGGTTTTCTTCTAGACAATCAAAGCGATTTCTCAGCGCGAGTTGAAAGCTCTCGGGGTTTTGGATATGGGCGCTCATTGTTTTCGTTACAATTTAAAATTTATTTTTAGTTTAGTTTTAAGAAGTTCCGTTTGTTTAATTTTGTACCAATATATATAATTATTACTGTCTTAAATTCAATCAGGTAATTATAATATTAAAGGTGACATGATTCAATTATAAATGCATCGATATTTCGCGGTTTTTTTGTTATATTTTCTTTCTTCTTTCGTCAATAATAATCTTTTAGTTTATGTTATGTGTTTTAATTCAATTGGCACCCATTATTATGAAATACTATTTGGTGAATTGACAATGTGGAATTTTTTGGAGGGAACGGCTATATTTTGGTACCATTATTTAGTATGTTGGCGGACATTTTTTACCATCTGTCCTAGTTATTGGCAATGGCAGCAATTGCTAAGTCAATCATGATGATTAATGCCCCAGTTGTGAAGCAAAATTTTGCTTATTTCCAAATTGGCATGACATATCAAATGTAGCCATGACGCGCTCAAGAAGCCGCCGCGTTATTTGATACGCTAACCTTTTTTTGCACAGCTAGCATTCAATTCGATTATATTAATTACAGTTTAATGTTAATGGACAATGCCACATGGCATTTAATAGTATTTATTAGAAAAAAAACGTGCAAATGTTCGATAAAAATTAAAATGGGCTTCGTTTATGGATTATGTTCTTTTACAAACATTAATCCTGATAACGATAACATACAATTATACCGTGTAAATATACATTAGCTAGTTACAACAGACACAAATTATTTAATTTATATAGGAATTATTAAAACAATTTCCTAACGACAATAAAACATCATAGTACATACAACATTATGTAAAGAAGGCAGAGGCAACCAACCCAGCAGCCGTAGCTGCTAATAAATAGAAAAAGTAAGTAATTAAACTTTAATATATATGTAATTAAATATATATTTTTAAAACAAATTACGTTCAAAGTACCAGATTTATGTTTAATTATAGTATATTACAACTTTAACATACCTACTTATATATTTAAGTAAAATAATGAGATAGGGGCACTCGCTAGTAGGCATGTTAATTCACTAATTACCTGATTACTGACTAGCGATCACAGCTAGCGATTTTTCAAGGTCGAAAATAAAGCTAGATTTTGCTCATTCCATTTCAAATTCCGTGTAGTTTAAAAACTAAAAATATCTCATTGTAAATATTTATCTTCCAATTGTAAAGTTTTCTACTTGAGATTTTTGTTACTAAGCATTTATTTATTAGTAACATGTAGAGAACTTATTAGCGAATTATTAACATAGGGTCTAAATTATTCACTCGAACATTCGTTTATTATTCACAGATAAAAGTAACTAATGTTATATCTCCACTATATTAGTAAACATACATACATGTAAAGTTATCTTTTCCAGTTGCCAGTCAACCTGAAATTTGTATTTGAATGTATGGAAGAATCGGGATCTGAGGGACTTGACAATCTCTTAATGGATGAATTGAAACCTGAAGGGTTTTTCGACGATGTTGACTACGTTTGCATTTCTGACAACTATTGGCTGGGAACCACTAAACCTTGTATTACGTATGGTCTTCGTGGCATAAGCTATTATTTCTTGGAAGTGGAATGTGCGAAAATGGATTTACACAGTGGAGTCTACGGAGGCACGGTGCATGAAGGTAAATATCTCGTAAATGTTACATGTTCAAATCTTCTTTCGTCGTGAATGTTACACCTTCGAAGGTTAATGGAAGTCAATTTTATTTAAATGCATGGTTTTACTGCATCATTTATAATAATCGATGGGGCTTAATGCTCACATTAGGATTAAAGCTTCATAATAAGAACATTGAAGTAGAGACTTAAAAACGTAGTCTATAGAGACCTTAACTCGTATCATCAATCGTGCATCTTGCACGGGCCGTGTCGAGAAGCATTTAAGGTTAATGATTTGGTTTATGGTTGATAGTGGTCCGGCCAGGCTCTGCCCGGGTGCAGATACAGTTTTCAAAATGGCTATGATTATTTATCAATTTAGAATAACGACCAATCGGACCACGACAAACGAACAAAAATTCCTCGTATTTGCTAGATTTTTCACTACTGCTTCCTTTCTATAGGCCATAGCGTGATGATATATAGCCTCCTCGATAAATGACCTATCCAACACAACAACAAAAATAATTCTTCAATTCGAACCTGTAGTTCCTGAGATTAGAGGTAACAAACAAACCATCAATTCAGCTTTCTATATCAGTATATATATTAAACCACATCAACTGGGCTTATTATTCTTATTATTATTTTTTAACGGCCTTAACGCCGCAAAAATTACGTACATCTTAGCGTCAGGATTACGCACATCAACTCGCTAGATAAAATGTATTTTTAGTAACATATAATGTGATTATGCTGTGGGAACTATTATTGTAAGTTTTGGGAATTTGTTAAGTGGTTGCCACAATACGTCCTTAATTGGTGGTAGTTTTAGTAACCGGTCCAAAAGTATACATTTAAACTAATTATGTAATAAATATTTTGTTTCTTCTATATTAGATTTTTTTTTTGTTTCTTTGTCATCTTCTGAACACGTGCCAGAAGTATTGTTACTGAATGAACTATATATAGGTATATATATATACCTAACATCTTGCAAATAGTTCATTGTAGACGGTTGCCCTAAATGTTCGTGAAACATTGGTATCATAGATAAGTATTATATACAGAGATAGATGCGCAACTCTACTATATTTCGACGTGATTTCGCCATCAGAGGGCGCGCTAGGCAATCGAGCGAAATTTCAAATTTGTTGTATCAATATTTCAAAATTTTTATCTTTCAGAAGTATCAAGTTGACATTGGTTAAATTTACAGAAGTTTAAAATATCAACATACAAAACACATTTCTTGGTTAACCATATAAAAATACCATACGAAGCTTCCCATGTATTTACAGTTGTAGTGTTTTTATGTTATAGACCAAATATTTATTAATTTAATTTAAAATAATATAATACGATAAAGTGTAATCTAATCAACAGATAAATATTTGCCGAACAATTTGCAATCAGTTACATATGCTTTGATAAGCGATATCTATACAGGTATAAAATGACTGATTAAGTAGTGATTGACCTATGTTATAATTATTTAAATTTTCTGATTATGATATTACATAATGTCCTATGTTCTATGATGTGAATAGAATAAAATAATAATAATTTTAAAATGTTAAAGTACAGTCGTTTACTTTGAGGTCTTTTACTCTTGTATTTTTTTTATAACGTCCATGCTGTAGCGCTGTTGTTTGGGCTGAAATTCGATGATGAATCGGAACACCGCGTGTTCGTTTCCCGCATCGAGGCAAATTTTTGTGCGGCCCACAAATATTTATTTCGATTATGGATGTTGTGAAAATTATTTCATCGTTTCTGATTCCAGCGACGCAGTCACTTGTATCTTAAGGTTGGTTTCGGAGTCAGGACTGTGTATGGCAATATTTTACTGTAATAATGGAAGATTACAGTAAAATATATATTATGTAATGTTTGGAAGATGTCTCGTAATGTTTTTCTTGCCTGTAGTAAACGAGATTCACCTAAATAGCAATAAAACCTAAAATGATATTATCATATGCACGTTTCTCAAATTATATATAAGTTTTATAGCAGTGAATGGCGAGACGAACATACCATTTGAAACACCATGAATTTTCAAGGAATCCTTGACAATCCATTGCGCTCGCCATTCCGAGACGTTAGATGTTATGTATCATTATGTCCAGTAGTTACTTTGGACATAATGAGACTGTTTGGTGGGACAAATAGACATTGCGATAGTAACTACCCAGGCGGCCTCTCATATATGTATGTATGTACAATAAAATGAAAAATAAACTTCATTAATTGAAGTATTATTAAGTTCCGTTTTCCTTACGAGTGTCGTGAATCAAATTTTGGGTATCTGATTCTTATCTGTAGTAAATCCTTTTGTTTGTTCTTTTAATGTGTTTTGAGTAAATATTATTTATTTAATGAATGTTGGAAGTTGTAATGTTACAACAGTAAGTTGATAAGAAATACTGTTATATTAACATTTTATAATTTTCGGTTTAACGATGTTAAGTTCTCGTAAGCATTGTGTAAAAATAGCATGAATTGATAACTTCATCCATTTTTGAAGTCAGTTAAAAATGGTTAGTAGACAAGCTGTGCACTTAGTGAAAGGCATAATGGAATGCAAGCAGTACTAAGTGACATAACACGGGTAGTGGTCGGTTCAGATTGTGGAGATATCAGCAGCCGTTGCCCTCGTATGATACGGAAAAGCTGCATGCTGACAGTACACAGTCTCTTCATCAACTTCTTATAGCAGTTTAGGTTTCTTGTTCCCAAATTATTTATGCCTCTTAGATTCAACTTACATTAACCTAACTAATTTCGCAATTATATGGTCTGAGCTTTTTAAATTTCGTATCTGATATGCTACCCATCATAACTTATGAGTTTAACCTCTTTACCTGTAATAAAAATAATCATCATAACTATAAGAATAACAAATACTTTGGCATTCAAAAGAAGGAGAAGTAGGTTTCTTGTTATACTTTCTTATTTTCTGCTGATTATTACCAATTAAATATTTTCGAATTTCGAAATTATCTTTTATTTTGTGGGCAAAAGTATACGAATATGTGAACAATATCAACATTTTTTAATAGTCCAGGGATAAGGAAAGCGAAAGCTTAGCTCTGGGGGGTCTTTTGGTCGGTACCGGGGGGTCATATACTTGAGTGCCAATTTTTATACAAAGTTAACATAAAGATTCGACATAACGAATGGTCACGTGTTCGATGCCCCTATGAATACAATTTTATGTGAAATCCGACAATTTTTAATTTGGGTTTGCGTTTTGTGAGACCCAAAAGTATCTTGGTTTCTTATACTCGTAATGCAAAACTTGTATCTTGTGAAGTCAACACTGTATGTGTAACCGTTAAGTGTAATTATTTATTATCCCAGAAGTAATAATGCCGAACAATAGTACTATAACTGATTATTTTGTTTTGCAGCAATGACGGATTTGATACATCTTATGAGTCAATTAGTAGACAAGGACGGCAAGATCTTAATCACCGATATTTACAAGTCCGTCGCACCACTCACGGAAAATGAGAAGAAACTTTACACTACAATTGATTTCGACCCCGAAGCATACAGGTAAATATACTTGGTAATTGAATATTTAAATTTGCATGATATGGTGTTGTTTACATCTTGCATTTAAATGAAAACCGTGGTGCAATGACCATAAAACCGGCTCTGAAACGAGAATCCATGGCTCAGTTACATAAACGAGGTTACAATACGAATTTATAATGAACAAGTATGGTAATTGCATTGATTTAAAAACTAAGGATAGACATTTCACTACATTCGGAGTATCAATAAGATGGCCGTGAAAATCGCGCCAACTATTTTTTTCTCTTAAGCCACGTACTTAGGAAACTAGTAAACATGCTAAAATTGATTAAATTGTTAAGCAGGCATTTAATTCTTTACTTATTGGAGCGCCGCGCCACTTACGTACGAATACTTGTGCGTTCGGCTATGTCTATTTATTTTGTGTTATGTTTATATATATATATATATATATATATTATGTATTTATGTTAATGGATAATTGCAGCGTAATCTATCTAATATAAGAAATATATGATTTGTCCTTGCATGGTCGTTGTCATGTCTGTTTCAGGAGCAGCATAGGAGCGCACAAGTTGGCGCACAACGGCGTTAAGGAACAGTTGCTGATGCACCGCTGGAGGTATCCCAGCCTCTCACTCCACGGCATTGAAGGTGAAAATTATACTTTAATATTGTTTTCAACAGAACAAAGCAATAAGTAACATACTACAGGGAACATAAACGGTAACAATAACCAATAATTCAAGCCTTGTTGCTGAACTTTAGAAATGGTTCAGAAAGGAAGTAGAACACATTATTGAGCTTTCTATTTTGTGTGCCACGAATGGAACAAATAATAATTAAGAAAACTTAATTTTCAGAAATAAATACTGAACCAATCTCGCCATCTACACAAGATAAGAATAGAGATAGATAAGAATATTCCCAAATATATTATTACTAATAGGTTTGATTTGAGTCAAATGATCTCAATTTAAACCAATTGACAACTCATAAAAACAGCGAAGGAAAACTATTGTGCAAATCTATTCACACATAAAGATTTTGTGACATACTCATAAGAGACTAGACAAACACACTGTATTTTTATTAGTTGAGATTGTTAATAAATGATTTGTTTTGTGATTGTCAGGTGCGGCGTTCCAGCCGGGAGCGAAGACCGTAGTCCCGGGCAAGGTGATCGGCAAGTTCTCCATCCGTCTCGTGCCCAACCAGGAGCCTGAAGAAGTCGAGAAACTTGTCTTCGATTACATACACAAAAAGGTAAGCTTTTCATATTTTTTTGAATATTTAGCAGCTAGCAATTAAATAGCTCTTATGACAAGTCAATACACATAGAACTTATTCTCTTTATACAAAATATTTGTTTTAAAAAATGATTGGGGCAAATTTTTCGTTCAATAAAGATTAGAAAAAAACTATATGTCGTACTGTTTTTGTAGTTTTAATATAACTACATTCTAATATATATTATCATTATTCTATCTATTCCCTCTGTAACGTAACACGTCTTAGTAATAGCAACTATGAGATATAACGTAAGATAATGATGTAATCAACAAATATATTTGTGTCTATATTGATCAAATATTTTCCCCGATTATATGTTTACATTTGTACAAGTTATCAATGTTAATGTTGTTTTGTATGACTCGTAATGTGCGACGGTGTTAATACTTACTTTACACAATAAACACTGCACGGATAGAGCGACACCACAATCGCCCCTTCAACATACAACACACATGCTTGTGTGTTTTTTTAGCGACCGCGTACTGTGGCTATCACGGTCGTGTTATTTTATTGATCCAAAAGGAGATAATTCTCAATCAAAGTGTTACATTTTTATTGACCAGTAATTGGCAAAGATTGACATCTGTGTTGCCCATCCGTGCACGACCCTGTAAGGCACACTAACATAGCTACTACAATGTTATTTAACGTGACGTATGCATAAAATTAGCTATACCTATGAGGGCGGGAGTATTGATAAAATTATACAACATTATAGTTCTTGTTTGCAGAATTCACTATTTGCTACGAATTAAGTAGAATAAATTTAATTTAAATTTAATAAATTTATTATTATATGAATAATACGTGTTTGTGTTTGTAGTGGGCGGAGCACGGGTCGCCCAACAAGATGCGCATCACGGCGCAGAGCGGGCGCGCGTGGACCGAGAACCCCGACCACCCGCACTACCAGGCCGCCGCGCGCGCTACCAAACTCATCTACCAGGTCATACACATTTCTCTCTTATTTCTTGTGCTCATAGTTTATAACCTACTTATTGAATTAATTTTATGAATAGATTTAAAATTTTATGGTGATGATGATGAATTTATGTTTTTTTTTAGATTATGTTTATGAGAATGTAAGTAATATTATGGTATTCTGGATAAACACTGACCAGTTCATAGCATTTCAATTTCAGAAAATTTTGTTTTGTTTGTTTTTTACTTAGACATTCATAGTCATGTCTGGATGCATTGAAATTGTATAACTTTAGAAATAATCGGTCGTAGTATATACGTATACTTCAGGTAGAAATTGTTTTCTACATGACGATGGATAACCATCATGATCAATCGTGATCCATGCAAGAATGTCTCATTTCGAATTTAGGCTGTGTCCTGGCCTCGAACAAACTGGCATAATGTATGAGATGGTGTGTGACGTAGTATTGTTTTGTCAGACGGAGCCGGACATGTCTCGCGAGGGCGGCTCCATCCCGGTGACCATCACGCTGCAGGAGGCGAGCGGCCGCAACGTGCTGCTGCTGCCCATGGGCGCCGGCGACGACATGGCGCACTCGCAGAACGAGAAGCTCAACGTGCGCAACTACATCGAGGGCGTGAGTACTACACAACACATACTACTAAACATTACCGTAATTTTTCTATACTTGGTATGTGATTTACATTGTCTATGCCTCGCAAATTAAGGCGGGAAACCGATTCGCAATACATTTATTTTACAATTCTGATCTGTCAAGTTAGCAATAAACTAAATAGATAATAAGAATTGTGAAAAGCGCGGGCATTGATTATCCGCCTTTCTTTGCAAGGTATATATTATGTAGAATATATACCAATACTACAAAGCTGAAAGTAATTTCTGTATCAGCCCATATACGTCCCACTGCAGGCCACAGGTCTCCTCTACAATCGAGAGTACAATTAATAGAAGTTAGTCCACCACGCTGGCCTATTGTGGGTTGGCGAACTTTATATACTATAGAAATTCTTACAAATCGCTATGGTATGTAGGTTTCCTCAAGATATTTTCCTTCACCTTTATATTGTGTGGTGATAGATGACTATCAATAAACACATCACTCTTGATGAAAAGTCAGAGGTGTGATCTGGGATTCGAACCCGCGAACACAAAATTGGACATATCTATGTTAATGGGCGATTTATTGCACAATTCACTATTTGCTACGAATTGAGTAGAATATAATTTCTTTTAATTGAATACATTTATTATCAATATACAAAAATCAATATGTTGTATGTAGTATACTCTTGTAATAGATATAATACGTCTTTAATATTAACATACATTGCCTATGATAGGGTTTCCCCCTATATCCTTGTAAGAATAATAAGGAAAATCTCGAAGTTGATATAGAATACTAGAGGAAGTCCCGATTCGTTTGCGACATTGATGTAACTGGAGCGTGAGTTAGCCTCTGAATATATTTGCTATCGGCGTTATTTATAGCTGTTTAAAAACCTATTTTAGTTATCTAATGTTTCGTCTCCTTCGCTCAAACTGAATTCAAAATTCGTTCGAAAGGGACATAAACATTCAATAACTAAAATATATGCTATGAATATGGCATGATACAACTGCAGTAATTATAATGTATTGTTATAATTGGTTTCAACCAAGTCTAGTGTCTAAGATGTACTAAATAGCACAGATAAAAAAAAACGCGTATCTATTCGTAATAGGCACAACTTTAAAAAATAATAGTTACCTATGAATTTAGAATTGATTGCGTGAAATAAAAAATTATCATTATATTTTTTTTTAGTATATTTCTTTCTCATTTTAAAGTGATTTATAATACAAGATATTATACAAAGTGTCGGTGTTATAATTTTTTTTTTATTGCTTTGAATGGCGAGACGAACATGCCGTTCGCCTGATGGTAAACGATACGACCGCTCATAAACAGTTTCAAAACCAATCAACACCTTGAATAACAAAGCAATGCTAGGCATTCCACTGCGCTCGTCATCCTGAGACATACGATGTCAAGTCTGAATATGTCCAGTAGTTACTCTGGCTACAATGCCCTTCAATACGCAACACCACTGTGAATTTATACTGTTGTTTGACGGGAGAAATTGACCTTGAGGTGGTACCCACCCAGATGGCCTCTCACATATGAGAGACTACCACCAGTAAAAACTGTTAGTCGGTTTCCCCCATATAGTTGCCTGGGGGTTTGGTGCTAGAAGAATAATTTTTTTTTTATTTTTTTATTGCCTTGTAGGCAGACGAGCTAGCCCGCCTGATGGTAAGCGGTTACCGCTGCTCATGGACCTCCGTAATGCCAGGTGGCCAGCACAACAAAGTCGCTGCCTACCTCGAGGACATTACTCTCTTTAAACCTCGTTTGAAGAAGGACAGGTCGTAGCGCTGAGGAAACACCGATGCAGGGAGTTCATTCCAGAGCTTGCACGTACGTGATAGGAAAGAACGCTGGAAACGTACCGTTCGGGAACGGTACGCCTCCAGGTGGTGGGAATGAACTCTACTGCGGAGACGTGTGGTGCGATGGTACATAGGCGACGGTGGTACCATCTCAAACAACTCTTCGGAGCACTCCCCATGAAACAAACGATAGAACACACAGAGAGATCCGAAGTCTCTCCGCAGTCCTAACGGTTCCAATTTGTCCGTGAGATCGGGATCATTGACTATTCGACAAGCCCGTCGCTGCAAGGAGTCAAGTGGGTCGAGCTGGTATTTTGGGGCACCTGCCCAGAGGTGAGAGCAGTACTCCACGTGGGGCCGGATTTGCGCTTTGTAAAGCGTCAATCAATGACCCGACGTGAAGTACCGCTTGGCTCTGTTCAGGATTCCCAACTTCTTGCTCGCCAGTTTGGCTTTGTCCTCCAAATGACTCCTAAACTCGACCTTGCTTGATATTTCGATGCCAAGGATTCCAATACTCTCGGATCCTTGGAGAGTAACTCCTTGGAATTGCGGCGCCATGACAAAGGGGTCCTTCTTCGCAGTGAACACGCAAACTTGTATTAGGGTTCACTTGGAGGAATTACTCCACTAAAAGTCTTCTTATACTTTTTACAATTTATTATTCCAATACAGTCAACATGGTCTTATTCTCTTTTACAAATTATTTCCAGTTCCGCTCTGCGAAACATACCGTACATTAAATATACTCTCCCGATCCAATACTCGCTCAATCCGGCAGTATATGTTTAGTAATCCCTCATTCAAACCATTAGCCTTATATCCAAAATTCCACGTCATATTGCCAATGTCACTTATTATTTTTCTGTTTTTGACATACATTTCAATATAAACCTTACAGCTCGGCCATCCTGTTCTAAGCGAGTCCCTTCGCTTAATATAAAATAAAAATAATTAACATATATCCCAATATAAACCTTACAGCTCGGCCATCCTACTCTAAGCGAGTCCCTTCGCTTAATTGGTAGAACTAAACATGAATCTTATGGTACAATATAAACCTCTAATATGTTACATCATTATAAATAGTAAACTATTTCATAACATATCCATTATTTCTTTTTTTTTATGCCTTAAATATAACAATCATGGTATAATCTATATTTTTACATAAATATGTTTATAAAATTACCATTTTAAATTATAACAAAACTAGACATTTTGTACTCCTCATCTTTTCCGATATCATTTTCTGACTATTCCGACTCACCATTATAGTAAAGTTTCAGCTAGGGTTGTTTTATATCTACGACAATAGTTTCACAACTTCTACCATACTTTAGAGTTATAAATGTGTCTTTAACCAAAAATTAATGGTTATTGAGCATTTTTACTATGCGGTAAGGACCTTGCAATTATACAAGAAGTTATTATGAATTTCCATCATAAAGTACTTATCTCTTTACCCAAACTAAAATTCCCTCCTTGTATTTGACCGCTCTTTTCTAGTAGTATCACTTACCTGTTGAATTCTTTCTCTAAGATCTGTCTTATATCGTCCATGTCTTCTCTTGGAATTTTGTTTAGTGGTTCATTAATTAGTTTATTAATCTCACCTTCTATTTGGGTATTAATATCGAAGCCAAACAGCAACCCTGCAAGGTTCTTTTCAGTAGTTTTGTGTTTAGTGGTAGTTATAGACGTAGATAAAAACATCTAAAATCTATACTATTTACGGAATATAAATCAGTTTTACTTTAGGAAGATGTACATACCACAAACCTCAGACCACAAACAGGCTTACCTAGTAGTGTCAATGTTAATATCAATGTATATATACATACCAAATATTTAGGTGTTTTATTCAATCTGACCCTTCTGTGTGTATCGCTCCGATTCTATGTTTGAATAACGCAACGCTATTTGTCTCCGTCTCATTCTTTCTGTATAATGAGTTTTATTCACGAAAAAAAATTCATGAAACTTGTATGTTTAAGCATAGTATGGGACAGTTTTTAAACGTCGCGCATTATGATTTGGCGTCATTTTCTCTAAAATATCATTCGTTTGAACCTCAAAACAGTCGAAGAATTGTTCCTACGCCTGTATTGAAGTAGTGGATTTAAAATTTCTAGCTGCATTTATGCCGACATATTTACAAAAACTATATAAAAAAGACAAAAAAAATATAACAATGTCTTTTTTTTTTCTAACAAATAGTCTCAAATGGTCTGCTTAAAAGTATGAAATATTGTACCTTCGTACTTTTTGAAGAGCTTTTGAAGCTACATATGTTTTATAAACCCACATATTTTAGCGAACAATTCATGTTCTTTAATACGTTGTAAACTTTTCTTAAATTATCATCAAGATCTGTCAAATCGATAGTGTTACCTGCAAGCAAGTCAAGTTGATCTTCCATTCGAGGCATTAAATTTATCTGATTATCCCTTTTAGTTTTTCGGTTTGAAGCGCACATGTGTTAATCGCAGGTTTTCTTTTGAAAGAAAATAAATGTGCTTGTATAGAGCGATGATGATTCTCTACTTATACTACTAACATCTAGATTCGTTTGCTGACGACATATTCCTACTCGTTCCATGCCGAAATATAACAAATCTCAATCAAACCTTACATTCCATATGAAGTAAAACAGTTAACTGGATAAATAACCATAACCTTGAAATAATTTTCTCAAAAACAAAACTTAAGACATTCCATCCCCACCAAAAACCATCATTAAACATAAATTTCGACTTTAATGGTACAAAATTAGAAATAGTAGATTAATTGAGCCTGTTAAGAATTGCAATAGATACACACGTCAATTGGAAACCTCATATAAACAAAATTAGAGCAAACATATCCAAATTTTCATATGCTCTCCGAGAAATAAAGAAATCAACAAATACGCAAAGGACACATAAAGCTTTGACCATGCTTACCTTTGCCTATGCGTACTCATGGCTCAGTTATGGTATTATTCTATGGGGAAATAGCACAGATACACCAACCCTGTTTACACTACAAAAGAAACTAATTAGAATGTTAGTCAACATACAACAGACCGACTCTTGCAAATTTTAACATTACCCAGTATATATATATTATATATACTATTATTATATGTAAATTTGTCCAAAAAACCCCAGATTTTTATACTAAAAGAATCGATACACAAACTTAATACCCACTTAGATATAGAAATAGATTGAACCTACCAACTTCAAGACTCACTATGCATTCTTCTAGCCTATTTGTTATGTCCATTAAAATATATAATAAACTGTCAGAATACATGAAAGTATTGAAATCATATCACTTACTGTGATTTTTTTTAGCATGTGAAGTACGGTACGATTGACATAATTATGGCGAGTATCAGTTAGTTCTATGCTCATTTTGGAAATCTTGATAAACTCTGAATCAAGCAGTTCATTAGATTAGAACATAGATTAGAATTATATACAACGATAGTTGCGCAACTCTACTTTTATTAATTTTTCGACGTGATTTCGCCATCAAATGGCGTACTAAGCAATCAGCCGAAATTTTATATTTGTTCTTGCAATATTCCAAAATGTATTTCTTTCGTAACCTTTTGTAATTTTCACCAATATCAAGTTAAAGCTGTTTTTAATATCAAGAAAGTTCATAATATCAACATATAAAACATATTTCTTGGTTTAGTGGTATACTTCCGCCAGTTAACAATCGGATTTAAACAAATTACAAAATAATTCCCCGTTCTCGCCAGAACGTGGCGCTAGAATCGAAATAATCATTTTTCATGTACGAAGTCGCACCCCTATGGATTAGAAAAACAATCATTACACCTCGCAAGCAGATATTCCAGTGTTTAACGTTGTTCTTTGCCAAGTTTCGAATTGCAATCCACAGATGTGTCTTTAGAGGTGTTATTAATTGAAATACTAAATGAGTTCTTAATATTCTATTTTGGAAAATTGTTTCGTTCTAAAGAGCTAGTCTAGGAATTTTATTGATGATAAATACAAGTTATGAAGACACATAATAGATAAAGATTACGCCACGACCATCCTTAATCTCATACTGCCTTGTTTAACCCAGTATCTTCTTTGGTCAATTCGGATACATATTTTGTAAAGTAATTACGAGTTTTTTTTTTTTTTTTACCTCGCGTGGAACACGAGTCCGTCTCAATATATTCCTGTAAGGGTTAAATTAGATAACCAAGCATTACATACCGTGCATATTGAAGGTTGCTTATCATATCTAGTATTGTGGTGACCAATCTCGTTGCATTTATGGCATTTAACAGAAAACGCTAGTCATACCTTTAGAGGCTAGAGTAACCAACTTCGTTGCAGTTAACGCACCTAATCATGGGGTTGGTATTATTACCTGATTTAGCAGAATCTACACGACAGGATCCAATACCGTCGCTTCGCATCACATCCAACTGATTCTCTTTATTCTATCCTATTTTAACAATTTTGAAATATCCAAGTACCTGTTCTGAGTTTCGGAGCTAAGCTGCATAGGCGCCAACTTCCACTGCTCGATCCTCTGTACCATGCAAAAACCAATCTACGGCTTGCCTACCAGTAATTTTACATATGTTTAATAAATTTGCCTTTGCGTAATAATAATGCTCAAGAGAATCCTGATATTTCACCTCATAGTCTAATATTTCTGTTAAATGCTCAAATAATCCTTTCTCTATACAGAAATGTTTCTATTACTTTACTATTCCACTCGAGCTACGTATGTAATATTGAATTGAAACTAGTGACTTTGTTTTTGCAATGCTAGTTAATTTGGAATAAGAATAATAGTGGATTTATTTCTGTCTCCTACAACAAATTTTAGTACATTCCTTTACTTTTGTTATACACATTAAAACTGTATGATTGATGATCAATAATATGATGATGAATAAGTGATGCGTCTTCTCTTCCGTGTACTATTGGATCCACGTTTGTGTCGTGAACTAGATGTCTCTATTACTCGCGACGGAGATTCTTCATCAATGTCAGATGATTTAGAATATTGTTGCCTCCATACTTTTGAACGGTGTACCTGTTGCTCTTGCCTTACTTCATCTTGTCCTATATCATCAATATGTGCACACTCTTTAGTCAAGTACTGCCCAAATTCCTTCACTAAATTATTCCTTTCTTGAACCCTTTCCTCGGGTTTTCCATTTAATCTTGACTCTCTACCTAGGGTTTTTCTTATAGTTGGTCCTCCACCTAAAACATAATTATTACCAACCCTTTCCTCGGGTATTTCCTTTAACCTCAACCCTCCACCTAGGGTTTTTCTTAATTTTTGCCCTCCAGCTAGGACACTCGCATTACCAACCCTTGCCTCGGGTATTTCCTTTAACCTCAACCCTCCACCTAGGGTTTTCCTTAATTTTTGCCCTCCAGCTAGGACACTCGCATTACCAACCCTTGCCTCGGGTATTTCCTTTAACCTCAACCCTCCACCTAGGGCTTTCCTTAATTTTTGCCCTCCAGCTAGGACACTCGCATTACCAACCCTTGCCTCGGGTATTTCCTTTAACCTCAACCCTTTACCTTGGGTTTTACTCAATTTAGGTCCTCCACCTAGGACATAACCATTACCATTGTCTTCCTCCATATTCTCCTCGTTTTCTACTCTTTTTTTTGTATCTGAAACTTTAAAAATTCAGGTTTAAAATGTGCCAAACCATGAATAATAATACCTAATAATTAATTTATAATCTCTTAGAAGCCTTAAATATTGTTTTATACATTTTAAAATAATAAGTTAATAGGTTTTAACCAATCTAAAGAGTTGGAAAGAAACGAAAAAAATAAATAAATATATAACTTGAAATATCAAAAGAATCTTATAGTTTCCATGATATTCTTTGAAATCACTTTATAATCGTGATATCTCCTTGAAAACATTGTACTATTATATCTTTACAACTAATGCTTTTATATTTCAGTTGCTATCCTAATGAGCTGTCACGATTTGGACACTTTTCATATCACTTAAAAAAAAAAAAATCAATAATTATCCTGATATGTTTTTATTTTAATAGCGCTACTAACTAAGAAAATACCATTCTAAGCATATCTAGTAACGTGAATTATATTTCATTAAAATTGTAATAATAAACTTTATCTAAAATGGCGAAAATATTTTTTATACACATTTTAAGACTATAGTTGCCATGAGATAAGAAAACAGATTATTAGTGCTGTGGATGCATAGTTTGCCAGTTAGTTACGATTGTTGTATAACCACAATAAAATTCTATAAATGTGACATAGCGGTCATTGAATCAATTGTATTGCTTAAATTACAAATTCTTAATGTTATACGACAATAAAAACATTTGATAGATGTAGTTTTTGGAGTGCAGTTATTATAAATAATTACAATTAGATGATTTATCGCAATTATGATTGTGTCTGAGTGTAATCCACGCAGATTACATTCATTTGTAACACCAATTTGAGATTAAGACCACCTCCTTATGATTAACTTAATATTCTAATCGATATATATTTGTTAATAAAATAAATTGACTAAGAAAAAAAAAATTGGTTTATTGTAAAACGACAATTCGCTACCTATCCATTTTCTATTTCAAATAAATGTCACTCAGTAATAAAATGATACTAATTCAAAAGTAGTCAAATGGCGTATGGCCTTTTAAACATTGCTGAATCCATTTTATTCACTACGTGTTTTAAATAGTCATATAAACATTTCATATAAAAAAAATAATACTTAACTTTTCCTGGGTAGTGGACGTGTCAGGAAAGAATGCAAACTTTCCCAGTGATCCCGCTTCTGAACTATTAGGGTTCACTTGGAGGAATTACTCCACTAAAAGTCTTCTTATACTTTTTACAATTTATTATTCCAATACAGTCAACATGGTCTTATTCTCTTTTACAAATTATTTCCAGTTCCGCTCTGCGAAACATACCGTACATTAAATATACTCTCCCGATCCAATACTCGCTCAATCCGGCAGTATATGTTTAGTAATCCCTCATTCAAACCATTAGCCTTATATCCAAAATTCCACGTCATATTGCCAATGTCACTTATTATTTTTCTGTTTTTGACATACATTTCAATATAAACCTTACACTTGTGTCTTCGAAGGGTTAAATTGAACTAGGTTCAATTCACCCCATTCTGAGGCCCGCCCCAGAGAGCTCTCAACTTCAGACACAAGTTGAAACCGTCTTTCCATAATGGAATCCCGAGAGTGGCTCCGGTGGCCGATGTACCGCGCGTCACTCGTACTATCGTCTGCATAACAATGCATGCTATCAATAGACAACATGTCATTGATATGCAGGATAAAGAGTGTCGGCGATAGCACCGAGCCTTGTGGAACACCAGCATTAATGGTTTTGGTCTCGGAGCAACAGCCGTCCACTACGACTTTTATGCTCCGACCATCCAAAAAGCTGGCGATCCACTTGCAGAGCCCCTCAGGAATTCCATACGCAGGTAGCTTCGCCAGAAGGGCGCGGTGCCATACTCGGTCGAACGCCTTCGCAATGTCAAGGCCGACTGCAATCGCCTCACCCCCACTCCCCAAAGCCTCCGCCCAACGGTGCGTGAGGTACACAAGAAGATCACCAGCCGAGCGACCGTGACGGAAACCGTACTGGCGGTCACTAATCAGCTGGCGATCCTCAAGATAACTCAGGAGCTGAGTGTTTATAACTCGCTCCAAGACTTTGGAGAGTAGGGATGTGACAGCAATCGGCCTGTAACTCGAAGGGTCCGAACGGTCACCCTTTTTGGGGACAGGGTGTACATTGGCGACCTTCCACGAAGCCGGAACCTGGTTGGCCTTATAGGAAAGACGGTAAAGGCGCGTGAGCACGGGTGTCAACTCAGGGGCGCACGTCTTAAGAACCACTGCGGGGATACCGTCTGGCCCACTCGACTTATGGATGTCTAGAAGCCTGAGCTCCCGTCTGACAGCACGCTGGGTGATTTTTATGTCAGATAGGACGCTCTCACAACGCGGGATGTTCGGCGGTGTGGCGCCCCCGTCATCCAAAG
The DNA here is from genome assembly GCA_030180105.1 of Hyles lineata. Classification (NCBI taxonomy): domain Eukaryota; kingdom Metazoa; phylum Arthropoda; class Insecta; order Lepidoptera; family Sphingidae; genus Hyles; species Hyles lineata. The sequence goes on along the minus strand of JARJEE010000017.1, from coordinate 9,671,095 downwards.
TCGAGTTCGAGGCAAAGGATTGGGCCAAGAGATCGGCCTTCTCCTTTGCGCTGTGGGCCAAACTGTTATCGGGCTTACGCAGTGGTGGGAGACTGGAAAGGCAGAAATTACCCTCCACAGCCTTAGCGAGCGACCAAAAAGCACGACTCCCAGAGGGATAGCTCTGGAGTCGCTCGCCAATTCTGCGGATGTGCTCCGCCTTGGCCTTAGCTAGGGCACTCTTGTTGGATCTAGAGGCGGCGTTGAATCTCCGTTTCTCTTCCTTTGAATTTGGATCCCGACGCCTTCTTGCGTCTTGCCACGCCGCGTATGCGGATTGCTTAAGGCGCGCAGCAACAGCACAGGCACGATTGTACCAAGGCCGGCTGCGACGCCCTGCGGGTATTTTTGAGCTGGGTATGAAGGTCTCCATACCCAAGCTAATCGTTTCCGCAACGCAGTCCGCACAGGCGTCAGGATCATCGGAGGAGAAACAAAGCCGCCCCCAAGGGTAGGACGCAAAGAATTCTCGCAGTCCATCCCAATCTGCTGACATGTACCGCCAAACTGTGCGAGTTCCAGTCGTCGAAGAGCGGCTGGGACCCGCCCCAGGAGCCCATGAACGGACCAGGCAGTGGTCAGATGATCCCAGGGGAGCATCAACCACTATCCCGTATCCGTCCGGGTGGGTCGTCAGCAGAAGATCCAACAAAGAGGGCTCATGGCTCTCAACGTCTGGAACACGGGTGGGCTGTGTTACCAGCTGCGAGAGACCATAAGCCAAGGCCATCTCATAGACAGCCCGACCGGGGAGATCAGTGGTCCTGGATCCCAACCACTCTTTGTGATGAGCGTTGAAATCACCGAGGACCACCACCTCCGCGGAAGGGAACTGCTCGAGAATCTGGTCAGTCCCCACTTGGACGCTCTCAAATAATTGAGTAGATCCCGTATCACTGGCGTGGGACCTGTACAGGCATGCGTAGACTCGGGTCCTACCCCGGAATTCTACCCGTAGCCACAATAAGGACAGGTCCCGACGCTCGAGGCCCCGAAGGCGGTGACAACAGATATCACCCCTGACGAAGACGCACACCCCGTTTGAATTTGTTCTATTTTCAAACGATCTCTGTATTAAAAAAAGCTCTTTTCTTTTTTATATATATATATATATATATATTAATTTATTAACTATTTTTAAATTAATTGTAGATATCCGGCATATTACCATACATTTGTGGGTTCAAAAGGTAGAGCCGAATAATAATCTGAATTAGCGTCCGATTACGCGATAGTCTCGCCCGTTATCACATCGTGGGACGAAAACGAAATAGTACAAGGCAAAACGTGGGTGTTCTGTTTGCACATCTGACTACCCCTTCTGGGAAAAAGGCATGAGTTTATGTACGTATGTGAAGGTAGAGCCATTTACAGGCAAGACTCATAACCAGACGCCACAGGCTTAGTTACAGCAGGCTTAGAATTTGTATCAGTCAAAGTACTATTTGGATGCTGAAAGTTATTTATTTATTTATTTATTTAATTCTTTATTGTACACAATAAAAAGGAATAACAGTTTAGAGATAATACAAAACAACAAAGTACAAATGGCGGTCTTATCGCTCTAAGGCAATTTCTACCAGACAACCATGGGATGGATATATGAGCAGAAAAATAAGATAGGGCAGTGTAAAATAAAGATAACGAAAGCACGAAGACATAAATAATATCATAAAAACATATAAATACAATATATATATATATATATATATATATATATATATATATATATATATATATATATATATATATACATACATAAGTATTGTACACATTCATACTTATATACATTTATAGACGAATAAACATACGTACATTCATATATAAATAATATATATATTACCAATATAATCGATAAGAGGAAATAGTCCTAATCGGTTTATCTATTTATAGAGAAAGGTAGTGTTCTTTTAATCGTTTTTTAAATGATGGCAGCGTTTGAAAGTTATTGCGACTTTGTGATTATAAAGCTTTAGTTTTCTTTTTTATCTAACATCAAATATTTTGTAGTCATCTAAGCATACAATATAATTTGAAGTATGTTTTAGTTAAAACACAGAATACATAACAAGATTTGTGGCTGGTATGTGGTAAGCCACATAGCCACAAATTACCGAAAAAGGGTGACACTGAGTTTTAGTTTATTATTCCATAAACATGTTTTGGGTATGTGTTGTAAACATCCTGTAGGTATGAAGTCCTATATGAAGTATATTAAAACAAAGTCACAATTTAAGTGAGTAACAGATGAATCAAAGCACAATATACACCTGTGAATTTTCTAAGTTATGTGTAATCGTAGTTATTGCTAAATTTAAAGGTTAAGGAAAACGTCATGACTGTGTACTCCTTGACGGATTACCACCGAGCTGATCCGGTGACGTTACGTACTTGATGTAGAGATCGCATGTTGATAAAAGTCCATATGAAGAATTCTAACTGCCCGAGGCGAGGCGGCGCGGGTCGAATGCCGGGTGGCTCTAATGAGCTTTGACCTTTATTCCTCTTAATCGTATACTAGGGCCATTCCTAGCACTGGGTAGTAGCTCGTAGGTATACAGGCTGATATTGCATCATTACCATCTGTTGGTTCCACGTTGTATCGAGTTATACGTGACCTGTCTTTCACGTGTTTTTACACGCCCCAGTAACATGTGCTTACAGAGCAAATAAATGAATATTAATATATATAATTCGTAGAAATACAGCTCACACAAAATCATTAAAGGTTGTGAGATTATTACTGATGCAGAAATTCCGTAAGGATGGTAATAAATTACGATCAGATAATTGCGGAAAAGTTTACTTGTATTATTTTCTATAAATAATTAATAATTTTAAGAAATTTTCACTATAGGGAAATAAATTATTGATTACATTTTTGATTTTTTTAACATGCCTTAAAATGTTGCTCCGTACTTCTAGATGACAGTAAAATTTCGTCAATGTATTCAACGAGAAAGTAATTTGCCTTTAATTATAAAAAAATATTACCAAACTTTATTGTGCTCCTTAATTATTGATTACTCACAAATTCCAACATTAACATTTTAAACCGTGGTATTACTATTGCCTCCTGTGGGGCCTTAAATTACAATAAATAAATTTATCATCTGCGAAAATGTAGAAGTGTAGTTATAGATAGAAAAAATAAATCTAAATTATAATTTGAAACAGCAAAGTTACGCTCTGTTTTTTATTTGGGAATAAACAACTTTATTTACTAAATATATACGATAAAACAATGCGAAATCGTAACGTTGATGGCGATAGCGTTTTGTTAAGGAAAAATGTGTATTGTACACCTCTTTTCCTCTTGCATTTCAAAATACTAGTTGTAACTTTTCTTTTAAACAGCACATCGAGTCTGCTACAAAAATTGTGCATAAATGACTTGGTATTAAGTTATCCTTGGTATTAAGTATCCAAGTTTCTTTTCTACTTCCACCTTTACAATCCCCTTACAGCCGCTGCCAAAAAAACAATCCCAATCCAAAATTTGCCGTTTAAGATTGACAGTTCAATCTTTTTTTTGATTCTATATTGCCAATAATCAATCTCACTAGTGAAAAAACTATGGCAACATAGTAAATGACAAATCGAGAAGTAGAAAACAATCCAGATTTACTTCAATCTATTTTTTTCGATTGATTATTGGCATCGGCCGTTAGCAACCGAACCATTAAAATCTTTAGTAATTCTGGGCTGGAATTCTGATGTCATTTCTGTAATGATCCAGGCAATACTAGCTTGCCCCTTTGCACCCGGAGGAAATCGCACGAGCATGCCGTTCACCTGACGGTAAGTTATAAAACCGCTCATGAACAATAGCAAAACCAAACAACACCATGAATTACAAAGCAATGCTTGGCATTCCACTGCGCTCGCCATCCTGATATATAAGATGTCTCGATATGTCCAGTAGTTACTCCGGCTACAATGTACTTCAATCCGAAACATAACAGTGCATTTAAACTGCTGTTTGGCGGGAGAAATAGACATTGCGGTTGTACCCACCCAGGCGGCCTCTCACATATGAGAGACCTACCAGTACCAGTAAACTTTAACAGATGTAAGTAGTATTTTGCCGATGATGGATATTATTTACTCTCTCTCTTGCGACATCTATTTAAGTTGGTATATTACATACGTACATACGGTTGAAATACCCGTTTACATTATATTTCCTCATGCATTTTTTTTGCATGATGCTTATTTTAATTTTAGGTACACTAGAGTGATTAGGCAGTGATTTGGCGTTCGTTTAAAGAAAAACCGATGAGTGTTACAGTGAACTAGTTCTTATTGTTGAGTTATCTGGTTAAAAACAATGGGACGTCCCTTTTCCATTGTATGACATATTATTTAGAACTATAGTTAGATGTAGTGACTAATCCTTCAGGATTGCATTGTTCGTTGCCGGTGATGCTCTCATTATGATATACCTAGATGATGGAAAAACAAAACCAATAAGCATCATTACCTTCTAAGGCTTGTTCATAAGTAATTAACATAACACATTATAAAAATAACTTCAGAGCAAACATTGTCATCGACGATGATGTCACTAAATTTCAGGATTTCATGCAAAAAAAAAACAGAACCACTGTAGTATCACTTAATTATTCGTTTGTAAATCTATAGCTGTAATTGTCAAGAAACCAGGGCATCACAGTATAAATGTAAGGGTAAACTCGAATGACCAAATACATTGATTAAAAATACCTTTTTTGCGATATCACAATTTTGTATGCTACGGAACCGTAGGAGCACGAATTTAACTCCTTTACTGGTTTTTTAAATGGTTTGAATATTACACCCCTGTCTTATTGTAAAAAGACGGATGTAATTAGTGTTGCCAGGTTTAGTTTTTAAAAATTCGGGACAGGCCATTAAAATAAGCGGGATTATGAGTTCTTCAGCGGGACGCCTATTAAAGAAGAGGGAACCTGGAACTATATATTTTTTTGCTTTCACTCATTATTACTCCTCCCTCTTTCTAGCAGCATATACTTATCACATCGAAAAACGTAGCGTCTCTGGAGGCTCTCACAGACAATAGCCGTTTTTAATTATTATAATAATGGAAGCGCAGCTCCACCAGACCAAGTACCATATCTCTCGAGGCTTCAATTCATGAGGCGCCATGGTTTAATACCACCCATACATACATAAATTGACGCCTTTTTTCCAGAAGGGATAGGCAGAGGTTTCTTAACTTACTCCAAATATTTCAAAAATTTTGCCTTTTTCTCTAGCGTTTGCTATGGGTCTTCAACGAGTTATTCATTAAATTCTCAGGCTATAACTTTTCCGATTTACCAGAATGATCTTTATTTCCAAGATGAAAATTGATATTTTCCGACACGCCTGTGCACATGAATTCTGACAAATTATGCTCGTAGAGAATTAAGTGAAGTTAAGATGCGTTTTTCTTTTAAATTACCTACATCTACATGTACATGTCGTAAAGTAAAATTCACCAGAAATACTCTCTAAGCGGTATGAAACTTGAAATTGTTACGAAGGAATTTTCATTGGAGCTAGCTAATATTCACGAAGGCATTAGTTCACTAACAGTATTTCCTTGCACATGTATTACCATCTAAAATAAGAAAGCTAGGAATTCGTAAACAAACCGCGAGAACTTATTCAAAGTACTGTATTATTTTGGAATCAGCATATGGAAACAACTTTAGAATCGAATTAGATACTAAGTAGGTTAATAATTGTAGGAAAACGCGAAATACAGTACGGATTATAAATAAAAGTATGTAATATGTAGTTTTTTATTCGTTCTGAGAGGGGTGGTCAAAAAGCGGGACATTTGGTGTCCCGTCGAAGGTTCAATCGGGACGCGTCACCAAACCCCTGAAAAGCGGGACGTCCCGCGTAAAACGGGACACCTGGCAACACTAGATGTAATGCTGATTGTAGTAACATTCTAGACTCTAGTCTGGTAGTTTAGACGCATGAAATAATTGTGAAACACTTGAGTCATTTCACACTGCTTGTCAAAGATAACAAAACTATCGGCAATAATTCTATTTTCCGGACGTTTAAGTACTTATTTACTTGTAATTATGTGTCCGTAATTACAAATACTTGAATGTTTCAAAAGATAATGTCAATTGTTGCACTTGGAAAAAAGTTGATACTTACTTACGGTCACTAAAATACTAAATGAGCTGTCTCACATAAGTAATTATTTTGTATAGAGCAATTGGTCATCTAATGGGTTTCCACATTATAGTTTTTACTATGAAGTACTAAAATAGTCAGTATGTTTATGTTTAAAAGAGGAATTTGTTTAGTAAATTCGAGTTATGTAATTAGGTCAAATGTAATGAATCTTTATATTAAGGAATCGCCTTTCAAATAAATTATAATCCTATAGTCTTCCGAGCTTGAGATATTTAATTCAACTTGGAAATGCAACTTCAAAAACATAAGGACGTATTGAGTTACTGTTCAACGAACAAATTTCATAATTTATTTCAAATTCGGTATCCACACCGCAACGCATGTTAAATAACAATATTTTGACAAAGACATCGCGTTTGCACTGTTAGCATTGACGTGTTCGCGGTATTCTAAGGTATGGTAAATTGTTCCTTGTCGGACAACGGTATAACGCATGTCTCTTATCACGTGCAGTAAACCCAATGTAAGTAAGCATCGGGATTTCCAAATGTTTCCTCCAGCACGTATCAACTCGCCTTCACCTTGTTCGTATTTATCTGCGTTTGGTTTTGTTTACGTAGCCGGCATCTCGTGCAACCTTTCGTCTTAATTTTTATCAATGAAACGACATTTGTGTGCGCAGATTTTGACATATTTTCACATTTGTTGCAGATTAAACTGTTTGCCGCGTATCTGTACGAGGTTAGCAAACTTCCGAAATGAAACTCGAGCGGGGGCACGGCGTGGAGGGCAAACATATCTAAGGCTTATGGTAATGGACCCTAAGGATTTATATTTTTTTACAAGGGAATTAACATTCCTCATAAGTACATGTGAGCATAATAATTGTTAGTAAAACGTGGTACATATTTTTATTTTGTCAAGTTGGTGCCTTGAATGCATTTTTTCTTATGTTATTTGATACATATAACAATAATAGATTATGATGTTAAAATTAATAAAAAAGACAATATTATCAGTAGTTATGTGAAATGTTATCTTTTTGTATTAAGTGTATTTTTATTTTACATTTTTTTGACAAGCAATAAACTATTTATAAAATTATTTTTTATTTTATTTATAACTATCTGTACCCGCGACTTTGTCCGCGTGGAATTTAACAAAAACTTTATATTTCTAAAATAAATGTAGCCTAAGTTACTCCTTATTATATCAGCTACCTGACAATAAAAGACCCGTCAAAATCGGTCCAGCCATTTCAGAGATTAGCCGGAAAAAACAGACAGACAGACAGACGGACAAAAAAAATTCTAAGGTCATTTTCGTTATATGATGATATGTAATTGGATTTTTTTTTTATATTCACTTTACAAACAGACACTTAAATTTTATTTATATGTATAGATGTTTAGGAACACTTACCCTGATTTATAACAGGCGTTAAGTAAACAAAAAATGTACGAAGTTTAATGTGCTGATATATTCTCAATAGCGGATCCAGGGTGGAGGTCTTGGGGGTCATGACCCCCTCTGGGCTGGCTAACCGAATTTATTTATTATCTTTTTGATACAATTTATAAGTACAATAAATTCTTGATATGTGCATAAATAATGTAAAAAAGTTTGTGTGTGTGTTTTTAAAAAATCACGGCTGCAACAAACTTTAAAAAATCATTATTACCAATTCGGGTATTGAAATCGTACCCAGTGTTCTGACAAGAACTATATGACCCCCCTGGCTAGAAAGCTAGATCCGCCCTTGTATATTCTGTTGGTCATTAGAATAGCTATTGTTATTTAATCAACCTAAATCTATGGGAGGCGGTCACGACTCGAAATAATGTCTGCCGAAACTGTTGCAGTGGGTCAATGGCACACTATCACTAAGAGCTTTTTCACTTAAGCTGCACTACTTCATAAAAACGCCGATGAAATATTCAATCGCTTCGATGGTATTTTTTATAAGAATAACTGTTGAAGCATACGATTTGTCTAAAGGTAATCAACATTTATCTCAGTAACTGTTTTTATATTAATTTACGAAGTATGTGTAGCTGTTTGTACTAAGAAATGTAATTTTTCTATTGAAGAAATTGTATAGTCTCATTAATATACAAATAATAAAGATTTCTTCGGAAATACTAGCAAATGGCACGGAAGCTATCACTTGCTGTAAGGTAATATTAGGTTCGACTCCCGGGTTGGGCAAATGAGTTCGTACAGTATTCTATGAGCTTGTAACTGGTTTTAGGTGATATAAATAAATACATTTAATAGTTATATACATAGTCCTGACCCCACACTAAGATCAAGTCTTGTGTCGAGGGTATCAGGAATTTCGAGAGAATTTTCGGTCTTACTTATACCTAGACCCGAAAAAAATACCTGTGGATCACACAATTATTTGTCTCGATGCGGGGCGTCTAACCGACTGCGCCACGGAGGCTATGGCTATATGCATCTTGTCACGCCGGCCCCAATTGACCTATCTCTTTTATTGTCTCTCTTTCTCGCCCGCCTCTAGAAGACTATTACTGAACATAGGCCTCCTCAAAGGATTTCCATGGGGGACTGTTCGAATTGACCATCCTGGGACGTCCTACAACCTTAGCAAGACAACCTTGCCACTTCGCCTGTAGTTGTAATTTATAGACAATTAGGGCAACATGCACTGAGAGAATTCGTTGTTGATAAGTGACCACAGAACAAATTTAAAAATACCAAAACGTGTGTTCATAATAAACTTTTGGTAAACTTTTTTGTCATCTTTAAGTATGAAATTGTATAAATAAAAGGAAAACCTCAAAAAACTGTTGTAAGAATTACTTATGATGAACTTCAGCCGAACTCGGAACGTGTTTGCATTGGTGACGCAGGTTTTAGCGCTAAAAGTCAAAACCCAGTATACGCAAATAAGGTAATTGATTAATGATGAGCCGGAAGTCCACTCTCTCGTACAGTTACACGGCGAACTACTCAGCGGTTGGATTCGCCGATTATTTTATTACAGATTTTATCTGGCGTTAATACGTTTTGATTCAAAATGTCTTGTATATATGATTATAAGTAATTACCTGACGCCGTACCTCCTGTAGTCATCGTCTGGTGCGCAGGCGCATACCCGTTTACAATACCAACATAAAAGAGGATAGCGACCGGCCCTCATTCAGTCAGTCCGTGTCGGAATCCGGCCACAGCGCTACGTCGTGCGTGTCGCTGCAATCTTATACAACAAACCGCGCACAAATATAACGAAAATACTTTTTTCCAATTTTTTACTTAAGTGACTAATACATCACCCGTATTCGCAATAAAAACCTGCCGCACTTCGTTCGAAATTCGAAGTAACTTTGCATGTATTCGAGTTAAGGACATCTGCCGGTAAGTTGCTACTCTTATATCTATATTTTTTGTGACTTCATTACGCGATTGAAGTATGTTTGTTTTGGTTTAAGCGTTAAGGGCACTTAAAAGAACTGTAATGAAACTCGCTATTCTGCGTAAACAGACAATGTAATGTAATGAGTGTAATTTTATATAATAGTGTGGCTAGCGTGTTATTGATTAGCCACTCAGCGTCCGTCATCGCCTGGTCGCAGATTATCGTGCACGCTTTCTAATTTACTATGACGAATTTTCGCAATTGTATCGACGTATAAACAACCATGGCGATTCATTTACAACACCCTACACATTAACGGTTTGTTTGAGCTCAAGTTATTGATGTAACTTCCAAGGGATCTTATTACTCGTGTAAAGATACGTTACCATGTCTTTGTTACGTTTTATATGGTAGTCCGCTCATCATGGGCTATATTTTTTTTAACATTCGTGAATTCTTCACATTCGTGCGTACATGCGTACATTCGTGAATTCTCTAGCCAGCAAAATATTTTATGAAACAAAAACATTATATGTATATTAAACTGGTTTATATAAAAAAATCCTATTGTTAATGTTTAGTTTGGTTAATTAATGCAGTTAAAATAAATGCAGTAAAAAGTGATGAATACTAAATAGATATAGTTAGTTATCGCAAACAAAAGTTAAATTCATAATTGAGTACAAAACGTAACTGCTTTTGCCGCTTCACACGCATGGATTTCACTTTTGCGCTCTGAGTTCTGACTCTTTATGATACAAAAATAGTTAAACGAATGGTGAGTATTAAAAACAGGTATAGAAACTTCTAAGCAAAAGTGATTTCATCTTCGCTTACTACCTGACGGCGACTTACTGTGATTTTCCTTTAATTTTTTTGACAAAAACAAAGTCGTGAATCATATCTGTCCAATGTCTTAATACTTAATTAGCACATATCTTTTCATGGTAAAAAATAAATGAATTAACTGATCCTGTTGCTTCATAAGCTTAAGTCGATGAAATATATGAAGTGAAGTGAAGATATTCACGAGAAGGATGCGGTAAAACTGGTTATAGAAGTGTAAATTATACATTTAGCGGTCATTGTTATTCTTCGAATGTATTGCCTCACGGTAAGATTCTTATGCAAACGTTACGCGCAACCATGACGCCCCAAATGTGTGACCCCAATAATACAAAAGATCCTCCTTAGCCTTCGGTAAAGAGAACACCTGATAAATGCAATAAATGTACTTATATTTTTCTAAGTGGGATTTGTATGGGAAATTAACAACTCCCTAAATGTAGGTGCAATATTTAAATTATGTTACATCATTGGCTAATAACTTTACAACTGATAGTCTACCGAGAATTACCGCTATCGGAAATTCGCCTATCAGTTTACTACGATGGCTAGATGCGGGTTGGTAGTCATCGCATATATTTCTTTAGAATTCATTATCTTACTGTATGCCAATGCTGTATGCAGGACTCCCGTGATGTTTTCCTTCACCGTTAAAAGTGTAATGATCACATTTTGTTGCAGTAATTTTGAAGTGTCGGCGCGTATATTTTTGTTTGTGAAACCGTTATTGCAATTAGCATTTTCCCGGTACGGCGAGTGCAACTCATCGGGGAGTAGGCATCCGGTTGAGTGAGATGCGAATCGCATCAATTAAATATAACTGGACATAGAGTTTATTTTTTTATTATAATTAACAACGACGAGATCAAATGTTATCATGAAGGTGGTAAAATTGCTAATCACTTTACGTAAACATTAAAAAATAATTTAATCATATAAAAAAAAAATAGACAACCAACGCCATTTTTTTAAAATCTAAAGTTTTACATCACTAATAGATATCACTCAAAATATTATATCTAAAGATAGTAAAGAACACTTATGTTAATTGCAACAAATTGTAGTCCTTTCCCTTAAATCCACTAAATCATCCCTAAAACCACGCATATATGGGAATCTCATTCTTCAGCAGTTAGAAGTTCACCGTTGAACATGGGCTTTTTTCAAAGGGTTTTTAATACTCTGCATAGTTTGCAGGCGAGTGAACGCAGGGCTATCGATTATAATCGTTCCGATGCAATGTTTAAACCTCCCGTTATCACAATCTCACATGGTTATTAGCTATCTGTTAGCCGGTAGAGCCTCATACATTAGCCAGCAGGGTACATCGTGAACAGGTGAAGATAGCTTCGAAATGTGTTGGTTGCTGACTGCAGCGCCATAATACTCTACTAGTAGGAGAATAATCCACTATGAGTGGATGGTCTCTTGCTTCGAGGTCAAGTGTGTGAGACTGATGTGTTTGGTATAATTATTTATTCTAATAAATATGTATGAGATTTTGCATTTCTTTGGCATGCAAGCTCATTTTTGGGAATACGATTGTGTATACTTAGCAGTGAGGCCTCTTCTAGTAAAATGAAAATGGTGCTAATATTTACAGTTTTTAGATTAACGAACGGAAACGCTGAATTGCTCGTTTTCTTTATTTTTCAATCACATTTCTGGTTTTGTTGACTGCATTTATGTGTATGCATGAATTATACTGTTATCTAATTATTTTGTTTCTATGATCATTTATTAATCATTATACCGGTATCATTAATGTCCTTGATGCATCAGTAATGTTATCAATCTACTTATAATAAAACAATAGTGGTAGACTTAAACTGACCAAAAGCCCAAGAGTATTGATGTAAGATTTTAATTAAGTACAAAAAAAAAACATGAAGAAGTTACTTTGATTTGCAAGAAAATATAAACAAATCCAACGATACGTTAAATTGCGTGTTGGGACAAAAATTTTACTAAGCGATCGCATCATTAGCGCCATAAGGGTAGAGCTTGATTTGGTGACTGCACATGATACTAGAAATGAAGGGGCACCGTAGGTAGTTTTACTATTATAGACTGGATTTAGGTGATATTTATATTAGGGGTATTAGGGATCCCTAAAAATTACGCTCAGTGCACAATAGCGATCCCGCCCGGATTCCGCAATATTAAACTGGCACTCAATTAAACTATCAACTTTGGGCGCAGAAAGTCAACTCTATTCAACTCATACGTAGTAATGTACTCTGTGCTCCAACTAATATGCGGTATAGTTCGAAGCCGTGGATCCAATAGTTCGTCAATACTACACAAAATACACCATTAGAAAAAAACATAGCCATATTTTTTATAATATTTACATATTCCTTCACCGATTTCGTATAATATTTCATAAGGTTATTATATTTCACTTAATAAATTATAGCCGATAAGAATAACTTTCACCATTAGTTAGTGTACTACCATCTATGAATTTAGCGACATGGTTTTTAAATTGGTGTATTTTTGCTTTTAAAATTGAAGGCGACTGACATCACATATCGTCGATGATATTCTAAAACCGCGGAACTAACAGTGTTTAAAACTGCGTATTTACAAAACCAGCAAAATCGAGATTTCGCGGACTTAGTCGATTTACTAATTAATTAATACATATTTAACATAACTAATGCCTATAATACCAAGAAGAATATTATAATTTGACGATTTAAAAGTTTAAACAAAATAAAAAGTCATGTGGTTTAGTATATATTATGTTTTTCCTCGTTCCTGTAAAATTCACTGCACCTACCTTACGCGGTTTTAAACACTGTTAGTTCCGCGGTTTCAGAATATCACCGATGATATCAACCTGACTACCTCACTCCTCAGTCTGAAAGGCTACTTTGAGTTGTTTTAACATAATTTTCCCCATACTTAGAGCACCGTATGACGTCGATTGTTCTATACAACTACCTCGAAATATATGAGTTTGTCATTGTAAAAGTAGCTTAACTCTGCGGGATTTCTCGCAAGGTTGTGCCATTTCTGGGGGGTTACTCTATACTCTACACGACGATGAATGTTCAAACATCGTACGTAAGACTGTACGAATATGCCTGAGTACTTTAAAAAAATGCTGGTAGCCTTTATACGTCGTAAACAGTCAACAGACCAAGTTCGGAATGAATGATAAGTTCATAGACAATAGAATAGATTTTTACAAGTGGAAATCTTTTACCTTATATGTGGACGTTGAAGTCCGAACATTTGAAGTTCGTGTCGGAGTATAGAGTAAACTGTAAGGATTACGAAGTCCTTAAAAAAATACCTACGTACTTTTTAATATTTTTCTCAAGTTTTATGTTGATCACCTTATATACCTTATGATACCTTATGTTGATCGCTAAACTATAAAACTTATAACATTGCGCTTAAAACCACACGCTTGCAAAACAGTGATTAAGCGCGCTTTAGAAACAAGACCAAATATCCTTGTCACATTAGATCCGGATCCGCTATTTTAAAAGACAACTGTGTTGTATTAACACGGTTTTGTCCGGCTGTTGTGTAATAAATGTGTCGAGGATGATGACGTGTCACGCGCACCACTTTCGCTCCGGCTCTCGACTCGGTGCGAGGGAAATACGTGCATTATGCTCATTGCAGAGCGTGCTGCAGCCGGCCGCGGGATTCCCTGTGACGTGGGCCGCTGTGCGTGGATAATATCAACAATGATCTGATCGGAAGTTGCGGTTTAATAAACAATACACACCGCGTTCTGAATAGCGCCTGCATCTCATTATATGGCACAGCGTCGCACAGCCTTGTGCGGTTATTTACTGTCTAATCGTCTTAACGAACACACGTGAGCATATTTTGGACTCCAAAGCATGTTAAAACTCAAGACGCATGGCACATGCGTTTCATTAAGTACATAAAACAGTCATTACAAGTTTTTTTTTTATGGTAATAAAGGAATATGAATACGCATAATGTACTACTTTCGTAACAAAATGTCGCAACTTTAATAACTGATACACGGGGATTTTTTTGTAGTGTTGCACCTATTATAGAACCCCGCATGAGACCGAGAAGTTACCGTTACGATATGGGTGCATTTAAGTTGTACTCTCTGAATGCCTTCATGTAATCATATGTACCGCTGGTTCCCATGTGGGTATATAACTACTGTGTTATAATTACCTCAATAGGTCACTTTCATAGAGTACAAAAGAGTTGCGATTTTCTCATGCAACGTAACAATGCCATCGCTGGAATGATGTTCATAACAAATCGCGTTTGCCATTTTGGTATTTAGACTCCGTTAAAAGTTGACAGAGTCCAATTAGTTGGAACGAGGCATGTCTAGTTGGGTCAGCAAGTGATTGATCGGTGTATTAGACATGTCCTCCTTCCGTGGGAGCCGGTGAGATGGTTCTAGAAAACTAATCAATTAGCACGGACAGTGAAGGAGGTAAATCGGTCATCGTGTCTGATCTATATCTAAGATACTATGATATAGATTACGTCTGGGTGTACTCGTATGCTGTCGGCTGTCGGTAGGTTGACGCGAGGCCGTGACGTGTGCAGGCTGCCGGCACGAGATCAGCACGCCACGGTCACTGCCCCCGCACAGGAGAAAGCGGTGAAATGTCCGCAATGATGAATTCTGTCTGACTTACCATTGAAGTGTTCAACGGAGCGAAACTTACCTTATTATAGCATATATTTGTCCTTTCAGTATTATAATAATATAAATCATATGATAAATTATTCAATTAAAATGATATGTTGTAATTATATATTTTTTCTAAAGGCAATTATATCTGTGCATTCCTAATTGGTATTTTGTTAGTAAGAAAATATAGACATTAATTAATACTTAATTATCAGATACGATGTCATGGTTTCTATCTGTTCCGAATTAACAATATCTAATAAAAGTATTGCATATTGTTTCAGATGCAAGATGTGGAACACAGGGGCTATAGTACTTCTATTAGTGGCAACTATAAACTGTCAGTGCTTCTCCAAAGATGATTCTTCTAAGAAATTGGATCCTGCGGCGAGAACGTCGTTATATTCGGGCCAGTTAGAATTCACAATGAATCTCTTCAACACTATCAACAGCGTGGTTCCAGATGACAATATCTTCTTCTCGCCGTTCTCCGTATACCAATCATTACTGCTTGCATACTTCTCTGCGGGGGGACGAACCGAGGAGTCACTCAAGAACTCGTTAGAAATTGATAAAAACATGGTAAATGTATTCACTATACAATGTAGATACGAGATTTTCTTTTCATTAATAGTTTCCACGATAAATTTATGGTTTCTCTTGTACACCGATACGACAATTATTGAAATTAGTTTTCACGCTTACAGTAAAATGACACCAGCGCAAACTTTCTCCTAAAAAGTATATCTATTCATTATCATATATCATTAATTCACTTAATAATTATTACGTTCAACATAAAATTATAATATGAATAATAATTACATTAAACAATAATTGACTTTAACATACATGTGCAATTTCCAGGACAAGGTGAACTTGATGACCGCGTACAAAGTGGACAAGCGGTCCCGCGCTTCAAACAACAACAGCGACAGCTACGAGTTCACGAGCGCCAACAAGCTGTTCGTCGCTAATGAGCTGCGCGTGCGCCAGTGCATGCTGGACCTCTTCGGAGAAGAGCTCGAGGCATTGGTACGTGATAAGTGATAGCACTATTGTTTAGAAGTAATCAATTAGAATTGCATAGATAGTCAATCACCACGCACTAAAACGGTGAAGGAAAACATCGTGAGGAAACCTGCATACCATAGCGATTTATAAGAACTTCTATGGTATGTAAGTCCACCAACCCGCACTAGGCCAGCGTGGTGGACTATATGGCCTAATCACTCTCAATCGTACTCTCGATTGTAAAGGAGGCCCGTGCCCAGCAGTGGGACGGATATGGGCTGATACTAATAATAATCTAATTGATAGACAACTCTTTTCCAATAGTAACATAGTATGCCACTTTCTCGAAAGAAAATCTTAGTGTGGAAAATAAATAGTTCGTTACCAATTAGCCATCAGGGCAACTTGTATTTAACGTGGTAATGAAATATGCCTGTATCAAGGACATATTTTGGAAACAATGTAAATATAACCTAGACAAAACTATATTGTAATTTAAAAATAGTAGTGTTGATTTTTTATAACTACACAACATTATAGCTCATTACCATTAAAACAGAGTTAAACCAGTACCTTTAATTGCCGATGTAATTAATCATTCTAATTGATTCTATTATCATATTTCAGAATTTCCAGGAAAATCCCGAGGTCAGTCGCGATTACATCAACAGTTGGGTGGAGCGTGTCACCAAGAACCACATCAAAGATTTATTACCCGTCGACGCAGTCAGCCAAAACACTAAACTCGTTCTTGCAAATGCCGCCTACTTCAAGGGTGTTTGGGCTTCAAAGTTCTCTCCAGAAAGAACAAAGAAAGAACCTTTCTTCGTCTCTGAGACACGTCAGACGCTCGTACCTTTTATGAAGCAAAAGGGAACTTTCCATTATGGTTAGTTATAATATATCTTCCGCAGATGCAACGTTTCGGGTTACATGGTTACTTTCTTTTTGCATATTAACTAGTTGTTTGTTATTGTCATATATAATGTATTACCATAACCTGATGGTTAATACCTCGGATTTACATTCTACATTTAGAAAATTGGGTTTTGGTGCATTTATAAACAACAGATTAATTAGCCTAGTGGCTAGTTCTTAACATTTGGAGATAAGGAGGCGAGGACAATCCAAAAACGCATCAATGAAGTATATAGCATATATAATGAATACAATTATGAAGGTTAATTATTTGGAAGGTGAATCTAGCTTCAGCCAGGGCAACCAAAATTAAAAAAGAAATACGACGAACGTGAAAATGTATTTTTTCGTGGAAAATAAGAAATAAACACGAAAATGACGGTATAGAACAGTGTAGTCATAAATTAATTTAATTTCAGGTGTTAGTGAAGACTTAGGTGCGCAGATTCTGGAGCTTCCCTACAAAGGCAATGACATTAGCATGTTCATCCTGCTGCCACCGTACTCCATGAAGGAAGGTCAGTGCTGCAAATTACTCTCAATTATCCTATAATTTACTTATATAAATACCTCCGCATTCTAGTATACGGATGTATAGAGTTTTGTATTTCTTGTACCCATAAAGTGTGCATGGTTGACTGTCATTTTATATAATAAACTAATCATTAAAAGCTTGGAACTGGTCTATGAATAATGTATCAGTATTGAGTATTGAGTGATGTCGCTGGCCACTTAATACGTCCACAACTTGATTTTAATTATGCTTTATATTGTAGATAACTGTTTGCTCAGTAAATAATTCTTTGAATTATATCTTCAAGTGCACTTACTTTTTGCAACTCTAACAAAGTAAAAAAGAAGGAAGTTATGTACTTGGAATTCTGTAAAACTTAGTGTCATCGATATGATCAAATAGGAAATTATAAATGAATAAAAAATATAAGTATTCCAACAATTCGTAGATGCGTAATATTTTTACGCTTGTATGTAAAAACACTTTATTTTATAATTCATAGGAATGCGATAAGTATGAATTATTCAAGGTTTGTTGTTTCAATATATGCAAACATGATAGTCATACATAACTCGGTGTGAACTTTATAGTTTCAATAAAATGTTGATATTTTTTACCTTTACGTAAACTTAATGTTTACTAATGTTTACATCAACAATTACAAGTAGACGTAACATAACAATAGTAATGAAAATGAATACAACCAACACTCACATACATAGTCCTTCATATCAAGAACTACGAGAATCTCACAAACATCCAGAGCTGAGACAAATATTTATGGGCCTCGCAAACATTTGTCTAGTTGCGGGGATTGTACCCACAGTCTCTCGTTTCACAGCCGGCAAAATATGTGATAGATTTGCGAGTATTCAATGGCTGTTTTATTCCATAAAGAGCATATAAATAAGTATAAACGTATGATTGTCGACAGGTGTAAGCAACATCATCGCCAATTTGAACGCGGAGCGTCTGGCTGCTGTAGTGGAAGACAGCTATTTGAACAGGGAAGTGATCGTTGAAATTCCCAAATTCACCATCGAAAGGACTTTACCGCTCAGAGAGGCAAGTATTTATTCTATTAATCAATTAAACATATTGAAAGTTTTCATAAGCCATCTATGATCCCGGGTCTTACCACCGCAGTGTGAAGAGGCATCTTAGCAGGCCGGCATAATTGTATCGAATGCCAAGGAACTGCCGTCTGTGGCCATTCGATACCCTGCCTGGACGGCATTTGCGCTTACCATCAGGCGCAGTGCAATCATTATACTGGGCCAGTGTATAAGAAAAAAGAAATAAGCGGTGTGAAATAGAAATTGTGTTCGTCAGCATAATTGTATTGACTTAACTATAAGATGTGCTGTTGTGCGTAATGAGTGGTATTAGAAAAAATAATGTTAAAACAGACATTTGCTTGCTATTTTTATCAAGGATTAATTAAACACTATTACAGCTACATAGCCCTAAAAGGCCTAGATAAGATATGATACAATGTTATGTTTCATTATTTGTTGTCGTGTTTTTTTAATAGTACGATTTCGAACCATTTGTGTAATTAATACCAATACAGAATATTTATAAAAAATATGAACGATTATTGTGATTAGCACATGTCATGTACAGTAAAACCTTTGGGAATTGCTACTATGCTCGTACAAATGTATGATTCAGTAGTTTTGTCATTATTTATAATTGATGAGTAATGGGATTCCAGATGACAGATTGGTGTCAGAGGGCCCTAAGTTCTAACGTTCTACTTTATGAGTAGCCATATAAACATTATGGACGTGATACTTCTTACTTTTTGTCCACTTTTCATCGATAATTGTATAGTACATACTTTTGAAGAAACTAAATATTTTGACGAATAGACACCACACACCAAAGATGAATGGCTCCCAAAGCATGGAATTGTGCACATGATTTCAAAGAAAACATGTGTGAAATCGTTCGAGAAAGTTTAGAGTATATAAAATTAAAGAAATGGTTGTTTTTGAAATAATAAAGTTGCGTTTAGGTTTCTATACGATATATACAGGATAGCTTTGTAGCTTTCTAGCTTTGTAGACCACAAAGAAGGTGGGATGATGACATAAGAAAAGTAGCAGGAGTGATGTGGAACAGAGTAGCACAAGAGAGATCAGAATGGAAACGGTTGGAGGAGGCCTTTGCCGATGGGCAAACAGATTTTCAAAAAATAATTAAGACTGATATATTAGAATAATTACATTTTGTTACTAGAATAAGATTATCTGAATAAAGGCTATTATTATTATATACAGGTTGATACCGCAACACGACTCCCTGTACATTTACACTGTGTTACACCAACATATGTGGTGTTCCCTATCCGGGTGTAATATCTTGCCACTAACATTCGTGTCTCCCACAATCTCACTTACCAAACAAAACGCAACAGCAAAGAGGCTACACCAAATTGCTATGAGACAGTAGAACAAACAGATCAAACCAGCCTTATCTTATAGCCGTACTAAGGGACATTTAATATTAATTTAAACATTAATTAGTGTAGATTTAAGGAGGGAATCTAGAATAAGGAACGATTTAATACGCGTTTGAGTGCCGCCATCACTGTAGCTTTAACGACCTACAGAAAGATTTTACCACTTTTAACTAATATATATATTTTTTATTGGACTGAATGGCGAGACGAGCATGTCGTTCGCCTCATGGTAAGCGATACAACCGCTCATAAACAGTAGCAAAACTAAACAACACCTTGAATTACAAAGCAATGCTTGGCATTCCACTGCGTTCGCCATCCTAAGACATAAGATGTTAAATCTCAATATGTCCAGTTGTTACTCTGGCTACAATGCCCTTGAATCCGAAACAGAACAATGTATTTACACTGCTGTTTGGCGGGAGAAATAGACATTGCGGTGGTACCTACTTAGGCGGCGTCTCACCAATGCGGGCGGGTATAAATTCATAAGCTAAGTTTTTGTACATGGTGCATGAGAAATCGTGTTCTGAGTATGTGGGTGTTCATTGCAGTTATATCGTCATATCTACCAACACATTAACCTCCTTTTCAGTTATTTTAACTCATTAAGTATGCTATAAGATTTTTTCCATTATTAAATCCTTATTTTTTTTATATTAGATGTTTTCGAGTAGACCGTGTAGCAAATATCTCTCTAAGCCATATGTATTCGATTCGATTCGATGATTTAATTATAAAGTACAACAAAAATATAGTAAAATCTCTCTCGCTGTGGATACCCTACCTGGACAGTAGACTCAACTGTTTTTATCATAAAAAATAGTTTCGTTTCTTGGCCGCTAACACAACAAATTACAACAGAAAACGATGTTTATTTTGATTTAATTTAACCACTTGTTTTTATTTGTAGGTAATGGAGAGACTTGGCGTTGGTGATCTGTTCAACGCCAGCGCAGACTTCAGCACGCTCACCGAGGAGACGGGCATACTCTTCGACGATTCCATCCACAAAGCGAAAATACAAGTCGACGAAGAAGGTAATATATTATAAATTCTAATATTTTTCTTAGTTCGTACTGTTTAGCATTTGAAGCAGGGCTTCCAAGAATATTGGTAAAGGTTCCATGTTGAATACAAATGACTTTGAATTCTTTTCTTACATTCTCGTCACAGAAGCATCCTTAACGATTCATACATTAGTTGCTAACGTTTTTTCACGTGTGAGGGTGTGCTATATACCATACAAGTCGCCGGGCTTAACTTTACCATAACGGTAACTTTTTAATTGGATATGAGATAGTTATTTCATTTAATTGGTGTGTTACATTTAATTTTACTATTTTTAGTATGTATTAAAGAACAAGATTTACGTACAGATTTAGACAGTTCATTAGGAAAGTTATTACAATACTTGCTTACGAAAAATAATGATGTAAACTGCATTATATAGAAAACTATGACGGTAACCATACAAAATTGAAATATTAATGAAATTGTTTATTTCCAACTCTAAACATAAATTTTCACATATCTGAACTGTGAAGGCATATTTGAAATTATGTGCAGTGCAATGCCGAACATTGCTTTGTAATTCATATTTTTTGGTTTTGTTACTGTCCATGGGCCGTCGTATCGCTTACCATCAGGCGAATGGTATCCTAGTCTCGCCATTCATCGCAATGCATCAATAAAAAAACATGTATGAAGTTAAAAATCAACCTATTAAAAACTTTCTATTATAGATTATACTGGCTCATTCCCTTATGCGTTGTTTGTAAAAGTACCACCTATATTTGAGTCACAATTTGAGTATATTTGTGTGTGCAGGCACGGTGGCGGCGGCGGCCACGGCGCTATTTGGATTCCGCTCGTCGCGACCCGCCGAGCCAACGCGCTTCATCGCCAACTTCCCATTCGTCTACCTCATCTACGAACGTCCCACCAACTCCATACTCTTCTTCGGAGTCTACAGAGACCCCAAGAAATAAATGAAATAACTTATAATCTTTCTAGAATACCGTGATGAATGACAGATGCAATTTAACTCCATTATTTAGTTAAATATAATTGTATGTAGTGCACATGCATATAATTTGATTTGTCTGCGTTAGAAATAAAATTTGTGTAATAATAAAACATAAAGCTATAAAGCTTATCGTGTAAACTAAAAATTTAAAAAATATCATTGACCATAGTGGACAGCGTATACTTTAAACAATAGCTTCCTTAGTGTCGAATGCACTTCTAATTCTTTAATTCTTTGAAATACTACAAAATGCTAATTGTTTGTTTTTTGTGTGAACTATTTGTATTACTCCGAGCACACTACTTCCTGTGCTAAATATCCATGACTGACTTATAAAATTACAAATGCATAACAGTGAAGTCGAATACAAAACTTATTGTACTATTAAGTGTACGATCTGAGTTTATTTATTTTCATTCATTATAAGTATTTTCTGTTTTAACACTATTCGTATATGTTCATTTGTGTTTGTTAAGTAATTTAAATTGAATATTTAATTTATATCAATAGTTAAGTTAGGTCACGTTTAGTTATTAGGTATTTTTTAAGAATAAATGAATAAACTTATAACACAACTTTCATGCTTTTTTATTTCGTCTATGTTTTTTCTCTGCACATATAAAAAACTTGATTGCCTTGTGGCGTAGTTGTACTACGGTACGGTTCCAAAGCTGAGGTCTCGGATTCGAATACCGGGTCGGGCAATGTGATATTGGATTTATCTATTCATCATCAGCCCGCAGTCAGGACTTTGTGTCCGATATCGCGATGGGCTCGCTATCACATCGTGGGATGGAACATACAAGGCTAAATGTGAGTGTCCCGGTGGCACCTCTGCCTTTATTACCCTTTCTGGGAAAAAGGCGAGAGGGAGTAATGTATATATAAAGCACTACAATGCATCTAATGCGATACAACTATATCGCGCAGGTCGACATAATTTTGCCGACCTGACGGAAACCGAAAAAAAAATACATTGTGTATATATATTATATTGTTTTAATTACAGTAGGACAAATATTAACCACTTTTACACGTGCCTCGCTCTTGCATTATAGCAAATTGTCTTAAGAAAGCAAGGTAAAATTACGTTCGGAAATTGCTTTTATGCATTACGGAATGACGAAGTATTCTGATTATACATTCAAAGAAGATTAAAATTAATAGATGTAAATTGTGATAAAAAAAACATCAATACCATTAAATACTTACAGAGTGTTTCCTGTTCGATTAACCTACAATTTACATCATAACAAGCGTTAGAAATTGATTTACAAAAAAATATCGTATAAGAATGGAAAAAAATCCTAGAGCAAGATGAAACGAAATTAGTTGCAGCCGATTGTACATATTTGAGCATTACACACTGGGCCAGACAACAAAGTGTAACCTTGACAAAACGATGCAAAATAAACGCACTACCATTGCTAATCTAATCGTGCGTTGAATATAAATCAAGTTTTAGAATATATAGGCAGGAAAATCCCGTTTATTTTTGATAATGGCGTCAACGCTCGTCTAGCCTCTTAGCGTTGTTCGATACGCCTACAGTTTTAATCACACTCGGACAAGAATATTTACGAACTTCTCTAAAGAATGACTCAACTACTCGTGACAAGATTAAATTCAAGGACGCGAAATATTTTTTTAAAATAAAATACAATATAATGCTCCTCTATCAGTCCACAGCACATGTTTTCACAGCAGGCCGTGAGGCTCATTCATGATTGAAAGGGATTTGGCCTAAGTCTACCACCTTGCCATAATATGGATTACTGAATACCCGTACAATTGAAATTATAATAGTGAGCTCACAGGAATGCAGGTTTCTTGACAATGGTTTCCTTCACCATCAATATACATATGATAGCGCCAAGTGACAGCCTCCGTGGCACAACTGGTTAAACGCCGGCTGTGAAACGTGAAGCTACAGGTTCGATCCCTGCACCGAAATAAATATTTTTGTAATCGTCAAGTATTTGTTTCAAGTCTGAGTGTTTGTAAGACCGTAAAGTCTCTGATGAGGATTCTAATACTCACATTCATGACGCGATTTTATGAAATAAAGACTATGTATGTGACTTTTGCCGTGCAACCAGGAAACTACAATGAGTACATCAATGTCGTATTACATCACTGTTTAAGTCAAAACTATTATTATATACTTGAAAAACCTATCGGTAAATAGTTCGAGATGTTTATAGTAATACCCTTGACCTGTGCAAATTATATTAAGCCATATAAATCCTTTGTAATACCGGTGTAATATTAATAAAATAATAGTAATAAATACACCTTACAGTTACATACATAATCCTGACCCCACACTAAGATCGAGTCTCTCGTGGGTATCGGGAACTACGGGAGGCTTTTCGGTCTCACAAACACCCAGATCCGAAAAAATGCTTGTGGTTCACACAAATATTTGTCTCGATGCAGGGATCAAACTTGCGACCTATCATTTCACAGCCGGTCTCTAACCAACTGCGCCACGGAGGCTGTCAGAATTCCTTTTAAACTCATCTAAGGAAGTAATTTAAATCCTATTTTGTATTTTTACATGTACTTCGATTAAAATCCTTTAATTTTTCTAGTGCATTCTTGGAACTTAGGTTAGTAATATAATTGAAATGTACTTATTAAATTTAGTTGTTTTTTTATGAACTGCTTCGTCATTGGCGATTGCAATTAAATTCATGTTGTCTAATTAACTTCCTGCAATCGAAACGAGGTGAAATTTTGGCCAAGTAAAATTGAAATAATTTTGTAGATCGGGTGTCTATGTCTGGGTCTGTCATTATGCATGTATTATACGATACGATGGAAAGTACTGACTATTAATACTAGATATGTATTAGTATGTGGACTTGGGACATGTATGTACGAAAGGTGTCATTCAATGGTATGGTAGATTTAGACAAAACTTGCATAAAGCAGATCAAAATCATTTTTAATATTTTTATATCATTTATAATTTTTATCTTAATACCTGCGTACAGTACGCAGGTATTAATAAAATCAAAAATAACAAATACCTATGAAAAGAAATCATAATTTTGAAAACTTTTTGCAGGTCTATATTACGTGAAAGTAAAAAATTACATACATACATAAACTCATGCCTTTTTCCCAGAAGGGGTAGGCAGAGGTGCCAGGACACCCATATTTCGGCTTATATGTTCCATCCCACGATGTGATAAATAAAAATTTAAATTAATAAAATAAGGTTTTATTGCAGTATTCATGGACCCTTTTGACTGCTGAATATATTTATTACTGTTAAAATGTATATTATTGTCCCAATGGGAGTCGTATTATAAGTTTTGCTATTTTCAATAATAGGTTGTTTAATGTGAATATTTTTAATTTCTTTTTAATAATGGCGAGACGAGCTTGCCATTCATCTAATGGTGACCGCTCATGGACAGTAGCAAAACCAAAAACACCTGACACCAGGAATTACAAAGCAATGTTTAGTATTCCACTGCGCTCGACACCCTGAGACATAGGATGTTAAGTCAAGCTTTATTTTAAATGATGTATTAATATATCGTAACTTTGAGTCTAATTCAAATCTCGATAATATAAAGAGCGTGACTGTACTTTAATTTCGTGAGTCATTTATAAAACAGGATATCAATTACAGTTATAAATGTACTAACATACACTTTGAATGAGTTGATTATGACTAGATAAATGATAAATGAGTTTTTGTTAACGTCGACATTCAAGCTGATATTGATGTTCTTCTATGCAATAATCTTTGCTGCAATTGACGGTTTTACATACCTACTGGTGGTAGGTCTAGGATATTGTAGCCAATAACTACTGGACATAATATCTTATATCTCTGGATGGCGAGCGCAGTGAAATGCCAAGCATTGCTTCATAAGTCATGGTGTTGTTTTGTTTTGCTACTGTCCATCAGTCGAATATCATGCTCATCTCGACGTTTATGCAATAAATAAAAGTTTATTAAGGCTAGATAAATGAGGCTTTGTTGACGTCGACATTTCTAGCTGATATTGGAGTATAGAAGATTTAATTTGTGTATCATAAACTCTTGAATAATCTTTGATACTATTGACGATTTTACTAGTTCTGGTTCTGTCAGTGATACTTGATATGATACTTAGATGACGCATGAATAGATTGCGAGACATACAATTGTATATTGATCCATAATAAAAGCAGATACTGCTCCCAATAGGTCGATGTGGAGATACTAGGAGGAGAAGGAACCCGTTGTAAAATCTTTATGATAACTCCACATGATACATGGTAAGTAAAGATCGAAAAAGAAAACAAGTGAATACTGTAGCCGTAACTGCGTGATGGCCTTTTGGCAATGGACCAAACGCGGCTGCCAACATGGTCACGGTGGTCGCGCGTTCGAATCCCAGGGCACATCTCTGACTTTTCGGAGTCATGTGTGTATAGATAGTCAATAATCACGCCCTAAAATGGTGAAGGAAAACATCGTAAGGAAACCTGTACACCATAGCGATTTAAAGAATTTCCATGGTATGTAAAGTCCGCTTACCTGCACCAGGCCAGCGTGATGGACTACATGGCTTAACCACTCTGAATCATACTGTCGATTGTAGAGGAGGCCCGTGCCCTGCAGTGGGACGTATATGGGCTGATACAGACTGTAGCCACCTTGTACTACAGCAGTAAAGGGTATACTCTATTACAATGGTACTCTCTCACAGAATATAGGCGTGATGCAATGTCTTTGATTCGTATTTTAAGTGATATTGCCTGTGGTCCTATATCTCTGTCCTTCTGCCATCAATTTTATGTCGCCTTACTCTCTCAATTTGGCAAGCAGGTATTACATGTATAAATAAATAATTAATAAATACACCCAACTGTCACATACATAATCTTGACCACACACTAAAATTAAGTCTTGTATCGTGAGTATTAGTAACTACGAGAGACTTTTCGGTCTCACAAACATCTAGATCCAAAACCTGTGGATCACACAAATATTTGCTCGGTACAGTGATCGACCCTGCAGCCTCATGTTTCCCAGGCGGCGTCTAATCAACTGCGGCATGGAGGCTGTCATATTATTGTTCTGTTGTTATATTCATGTAGAATTCCAATGTTCATGGGTGGCAGTAGTCACTTACTTAGATAAGCCATTTGCTTATTTGGCAAATAAAATCGCTTGTGCTAGAAAAAAAAACTAAGTAAATTATGTAGGTATATAATTTTGTCGTATCAAAATGATGTACATGCCGATTACATTATTATGGCTGTATTTTTTGTAGTAAGGTATAACATGTTAACTTAATTTGCGTTGAAAAAAAACAAAATAAACATTTTCCATCTGTATTTTTTGGTCTTAAAATTTAGACATGATCTCACCCACAATCTCACCTAAGCGATGTTATAGCTCGGTGATTTTCGATATTCAATTGCGACTTTCTAACTTTCGAAAATTATATATTTATGATAATTACTTTTTTCAGAAATAATATAATCACCTACTTACGTATTTATTATTTACTAAACAACAAATAAATAATAATTCATTGACCCTAATGTTTTCGAGAGAGTTAGTATTTTGATCTAATATATCAAAATTGTAATGGAATCACAATATCTGGAAGCACAATAGTTCCAGCGCTAAGACGACTAAGCAAAGCGCAGTGCCATATCGCTATTTACCTTTTTGACACGTATTTGGTCTAAAAAAAGAGTTTGTGAAGTTAGGGCGTGAAGAGTAAGGAGCTTGGCTTCACGTGAGATCTGATAACTTTCTTACAATGCGTCATATGGTCTCGTCTTTCCAATGTTTTACATGAAAATATATTTGCTGGGATTACGGCCGGATACTCAAACACCACTCAAATATTATGTTGCGCTTAACTACGCAAGTCCCGCTTAAATGTACTGACTAAGTGCGACATACGTAGTTAAGAGCAATTTGGATATTTAAATGGCGTTTGAGTATTCGGGCGTTAGTGTTTCCATGTAAATTATTTTAAACAAAAAGATAGTATACGCAAGGATATATTTCAAATATTCAAAGATCAGAATAACTATACAAAACAATTTTTAATCTACTTAATATATTGTCCGGGCTTAAACATCGGCATACATAGGATGATAATTACTAACCAGAATCTCCTTGGTATTGTTGCGTGAATGTGTCGGCTTGTGCATTGTCACAGAAAACCGACATTTCTTTGCTGTTGTTTCGTTCGTGAGTGAGATTGCCAGACTTTATAGGTGACGTTCGTATCCGCTTTCATAGCGACCACTATAATGAAGGAAAACCCGTGTCATTGACGTACTACAACAATGTGTCACCTTCTAGTTTCAGCCCCTTTGAATCCGGTTCACAGGTGGTCGGCATAATTGAATCAACCGATGAAAGACTGAATGCACTCTCAAATGCTTTGTAGTAATTTGTAGCCATACCAGTGTGAAAAAAATAATACTTTAAGTTAACAGGAAGACTTGCAAAAGAGAGCCGGCAGTGACTGGATGCATAAAGTAGCAGAAAGGGGCCTGTGGCGTACCTTGGGAGAGGCCCATGTCCAGCAGTGGACTACAAACGGGTGGATGATGATGAAATAAAACAGGTAAAAAATAAAATTTTATGTTTTAGCATATTAACTGAATCAATTTCGAAGATTTGGACTGATTTGTTAAGTAATGTGCGCATGTGCAGAATAAAGATTATATTATACATCGGTGTATGGTAAATAAAAGTCGAATATCTAGAGCACATTATTATATTGTGCATATAATTGCATTAAAATTGAGACAGCATAGATAATATATGTATATTTTAGATTTATATTTGAGACACGTATTAAGATTAAGATTGAAACATATCACATTAATATTAATATCATGTTTACCAAATGTATAAGATATTAAAATATATTTTCAAATTGTAGTCTATGAATATTTTACGGTACCAAAACCATGTTAAAAAAGAAACCATATATTTTGATTTCTGTCCGAAACTAGTCGCCTGAGGGATTTTGTGTCTGTATGTATAGGCTGCTAATTGATTCGATCTTCAGGCTGTGTCATCTATTTGTATGAGTATTTTTAGGTTAGATTACCCTATTTGGCAAACGGGACTTGAATTAATGCCAGGCAACGGGTGATTGGCAAGAGGC
Organism: Hyles lineata; assembly: GCA_030180105.1. NCBI lineage: Eukaryota > Metazoa > Arthropoda > Insecta > Lepidoptera > Sphingidae > Hyles > Hyles lineata. The sequence goes on along the minus strand of JARJEE010000017.1, from coordinate 9,641,937 downwards.
TCGTGCTATTTTTTTATTATTATTCAAAGTCGTAGAGTCACGAAGTTGTCAATTATGACTGAGCCTAAACAGGCAGGCTCGTCCGGGGCGATACCACTGTCTCACAGGAGATCTATGTAAAGTGACCGCTTCACTGTCGCTTTTTATTCGGTTTGTGAGATGGCCGGATGCCCAATACCCCTATCCTCTTCCCATCAGTTTTTCTTCCTGCTCCCTTCCCGATTTGATAGACCAGCTATCAAGCGATCATCGATGATTCAAGAGTTGAGGAAAAAATATTAGGGCGGAAATATGTTCTGCGAACTGTAGGTGGTATTAATAGCACATCTGCTTGCACTTTCGGGGCAAGGGGTTGACCTTAGGTGTGTATATTCGAGAGTTTGTGAATTCTTAGATACAGATACTAAATGCCCGATGAGCTGTTGAAGTATGTAGAAAAAATCATCGGAAGCTGGTCACAATCTATTTATAAATTCAGTGAATAATATAAATGAGTTTGCGAGGAACAACAAGAATAAGTTTGGCTGTACGTTGCTCAATCAGTTCAAAAGGTATGGACCGGTGGCGATAAAAACAGAAGCGGTTCGTGTACCGGATAAACGTGTAGGATTATTTAATCCTTGAAACTTAACTGTTACTAAAATTAAACCGATATTTAAGACAAAACAAAACACAACAATCGATTTTTGTCAACAATAATATGTAGACTTCGCGTAACCTCGCATGCTCTGTTTACTTACTAATCTATTTAGTAGTAACATACTCTCAAGTATCAGTTTAAATGCTAGATAATAATGATAGATAAACTTAAGGATATATTAAATTACCCCACCTGATGACGTAGGTATGTACTATATAAATCAATATGCCAAAAAAATTACTTATTTTGCAGTGATTAATATTGCAAAGCTCTACTTCAGGAAGTCATTAACATTATGGCACTTTGTTGTGATAACATATTTTAGTATAAATATAGCACCGAAATTTATTTTTACAAAATGATAATGAGGACACTGTCACACTGACACGGTCATTGTGTAAACACCCAAATTAATTATGCTTACGCTTGTTAGGAAAAAACAAAAAAGAAGAGCTACGCTTAAATCTGTATTGGATTAACACTTACCAACAATGGATGGAAGATAAATATTTATTGTATTATAGATAGATATTTTGTGTATTTTGAAGAAATGTTTTAGCAATCGAATAGCGAATAGCGAATCCCATACTAAATATAATAAAATATTAAATTGTAACTCATTTGGAATCATTATTTTTTTAATAAACTATTTCATGAACATCGGTGAATTCATATTCCACTTTCTTTTCATCAGAAAAGTCTAAATACCTTGCAAGTTTATCTTTTGTAAGGATTATTATCACAAAAATGCGTATATTCAGGAATATATGTCAAATGTCGTTTAATAGTGTATAATATGTGATTTTCAAAGCCTAATGTTGAGGTTCTACATTCAAATTAAAACACAGGTTTCGTATTTGTTTAACGAGTCATCTTTACCCTGTATGGAGTATTAAGGAAATTGATAAAATAACACGTAAACGAAAAAAACAAGCTAAGAAACGTTTATTTAATAACTTATATTCCCTCCTCGAACTCTTATTACTTCTTCCATACGGTTCTTCATCGATCGGATGAGAGTCACGATCAAATGTTATGTGCATTTCATTCCATTCCTCTTGGATTGAAGTGACCCGATTCCTGCCAGATATTGAACGGTGCGTGAATAAACCAGACGACAGGCTAAGATGCAATCCTTCAGCCACAACACGCTGACTAAGTCCAAAATCCAACAATGCCACCACTTGAGCGACTTCTGCGGGCGAAGTAACCACATGTTTTAGAAAAAAATAACTTTTTCATACGTCCCAAAGTCACCATAAATAAATAAAGAACAAAACAGTTTTAAGATAAGCGCTTATTTTAGTTTTGAAATGAACTCCAACTCTAAACACATATTTGTCTCAAAACAGTGAATCATTTCAATTTAGGATAAACAAATTAAATTCTTATTTAGAGTTTTCGCTTACCACTGTCGTGGCTAACGTGATTTTTTTATGGAATTAATACTCTTTTGTTTTAAATTAGGATAAAAACCATAAAAACGGAAGTGTTTCGATTTTTCTGATAAGAAGTATCTAGTATTTTAATATTTGTATACGAACCGCAAATATATTGTGCTCATTGGAATACTAGATTTATAATTACCGGGCATTAGCACGTCTACATTCTTGCTAATATGACTGCAATCAGTCTGCGTAGTTGGTGATAAGCCGGCTGTGAAACAAACGGTTCTAGGTTTGAAATCGCTTAGAGAAAAAACTATAATTAATAAGTAATAATTCTCCTAAAAGTAAGTCTCTAGGGCATATTGCCACGAGTTCCGCGCATTCAATTCCAACCATGCTTTCATATAGTATTCCAAGTGAAGCTTAAATAGGCGTAGTATAATAAGATATTTTATAATTAAGCATTACTACTGCTAGAAAAGCAAGATACCTTCGTTAGAACACGCTACAGATACCGTGTCGGTATTATCTGGTACTTAAGGCACTAAAGACGTAGGTATGTCTCTTGGTCTCAAGCAATGTAACCAGTTCACCCTACGACGGAAGCTGCACTTGATGTCACGTATCTTTGGCGGTGGGCTCGACTAGTAAATATACTTCTAACGATGATTTATAATATTATCGCACATTGTTTATACATCTCAACACGAGGACACTTACCGTACGGTCGAGAATTTCGAGTGTGTAGTTTTCACTCGTAATGTGTAGATTCCTATTTCTTGGCTAATGATGTTTGGTTTCGTCGCGGGTTCGTTGTTTTCTCTTTTCCAACAATTTATCATTTTGTCTGGCGTGGGTTTGTTTATAATGGGAAACTTGGATGACTTTAACGTAATATTTATAACTAAGATAAAACACAATATTTTCGCGATACCGAAGTATTTTTCAATGTTGAACGTTACAGCAAAACTTATACGATTGATATTTGTTCGCGATATTGCTAACCATTTACCCAGTGTGTTGTCAGTTGTCAGAAAGCAAATAATCACATATGTGTATGTTATGTAACATACACGTATTCTTTCTGCATATTAGCAGGAAAAATATCCTTTGAACTGTGACAAAGAGCACTTGGCACTTTTACTCTGAGCGTTTCGCGATTATTTATCAGATGCTTCTATTAGTAAGAGAACAATGAAACCTTTTAAAGTTAAATGCCAAATACGTTGCATCGATCGAAAAACATAGCAGATGGTTACGTTGCAACGAACATTCTGGAATGGATTATATAGTTTGTAATAAATGTGTATGTGGCTAAGTACGAATATATCGAAGTGATAACTGGAAAATCGTCTCTAATTTATGATGATTGACGGCCCATCACACGGAGAAAGTTGGAGTGGCTCACAATATTCACATGTCTGTTTACATTAAGTAGGTACGTACGCCGTACGTATTCTAGTCGTACACTGGGCACGAGCTGTTTTCTTTTCATGCTTAAGTATCGAGAAGGCTATGTAATAAGCTCGGAGTCCGCGCGTTGGTCTCTTTTTATTAACACTTAAATATACATATAAGCATAGACCAGTCGTAAGGGAAGGTCGGCTACTTTACTTCCGTTTTTCTGCTCGGTTTCTTGAACTCATAACTCTGAATCCGTGAACGAGTATGTATATACGAGTAGTAATGTCACTTTGTTATTCACTTGTGCCATTTCCCTATTGGTTTTTATTTGGACATATAATAATGAGATTTTATAAATAATGTACTAAATGCATTTATGGAAAAATACAGATCAAGTGATTAATCATGTAACAATTAAATTTATTATCGGTACAGTTTTATTGCATACTCAACTGTTTATATCGTGTTAATTTCGGTTTTACTTGAAAAAACTCTTTTTTATTCAATCATTCCGAATGTGCATGCAGTTAACGAAATATAATGAATCAACACTAATATTAAATCGTTTTTAAAATTAGCATATAAATCATTGGAAAATATCAATCAAAATATTAGCATTTCCATAGTCCATTGGTTAACACTTAAATAAAACTCAACATTCACATACATAGTCCTGACTCTACACTAAGATCAAGTCTTGTGTCTTGGGCATCAGGAACTACGATAGATTTTTCTGTGTCCCAAACATCCAGACCCGAAAGAAGTATTTGTGGGCCGCACAAAAATTTCTCTCGGCGCGGGGATCGAACCCGGGCCACGGCCTCTCGTTTCACAGCCGGCATCTAGCCGACTGCACCACGGTGCCTGTTTGAATATAATTGTAATAGTATTTGTATGGTAAAGATCGGAAGGTATAGTAATTCGTTTAATAAACAAGCGGGTAAAACAATGAGTGGAAAGCAGGTACGTAAATCCATCGGAAGTATTTGCGGCATCGATAGCATCTGGCCGTCGACAATAGAACTAATTACCAGGTACAGGCCGCTGCGTGCGCCGGAACTGCCGCGGAGAAACAATGCCCGCCGCCCCACGGACGAACGCCGTTTGCACCTATTTATATGTATGCCTTTTGTTAACATGTCTTCAATTCTTATCACGATTGTTCTTGTGGCGCGTATTCACAATAAAATCACCTAGAAAATGTTGGTAATCACTCTTGTGAATTTGGCCACGTGGGTGGTTTCCACACGTCGTGAATTTTTCCAAGCTAAATCATATCTCTCTCATGTCTTCTAATATTAATTTGATAAAATTATTTTGCCTGCACCTTTTGCATGATATCTAAGTAGGTATTAATGTGGGTTATTTTATATTTTTAATAAAAATAATGCTTTGGGTTCTTTTTTCGCTTTCATTATTTAATTGATATACAAATGCATTTATTATTGGATTTCTATATAATTCACTAATACTGCTGTGCATGCATAACGTTTTTGTAGTGCACCATTTTTTTTACGTATATGTGGTGTTATTATCATATTATTAGGAAAAAACAAAACTGTAATAACTTGGAAAGTTTTAATTGTAATTGCGTTTACGACGGTGTTGAATTCAAGATTTCTAAATTAACCAGTTGAGACCACTGCATGTGAACATTATAAATATTACATCGCTTTCATGTATTCGATAATTTACTTATTCTTAGCAATAAGATGTTGTTGAAAAGGGCCCGGAAACATCACCAATGTGCTTTCCTTGTTACAGAACGCGCCGCGCCGTTGTGTGGACGATTTATGCCATCTGTAGTAACGAAGCTAAATATTTATGATATTGTATTGTATGCGCCGTTTGTTTGTCTCGCTGCATGTAAGGTTCATTATCTCGGCTATTCGACAAGAAAGTGAAATTAATGAACACGAATCAAATAGGACAGTGTGGAGTAATTTTGGAATACAGTTATTGTAACAAGATTGTAGTTTCATCTTTTAAATAACTAAATACCATGCGGAAATACGTCTTAGTAATGGATTAATAATGTAATAATATACGTCCGCAAGTGATAGCTTCCGTCATTCTGCTATTAAGTGGAGCTAAAATCACTGCGGAACGTTGATCTCAATCAAGATTTTCCTCTGTCCTGCCATTTACGGAATAAAGACTTTCAATTTATAGTGTCTTATTATATCTGACAACACGTTCAAGGGTTGAGGGAACAATGAAAACATAAATCATATTACAAAAACATTTTATTAGCATCTAAGATAGGAAAGTAAAAATATAAGAAATTTTATACAAAACTGTAAAATGTTGTAAAAAAAACTACGATAGCTACATTTTTTACATACACATACATTGCGGCTTGATATCGATTCAACGTGACCAGATTACTTGACCACGGACGCTGAGGACTTCGCATCCATGTGTTTTTGTCATCAATTATTGACGCACTTACGAGTACTTACGCATTACCTGCCGTCTACATGATAAACTCTAAGTGAAATCATTTAATTCATAGTTGCTCTTGCAATATGTTAATAGCCTCAATAATTAACGTTAAACCTTGACAAAAATATTTCATTGTGATACTTTCAACAAATGTGTGATGAATAATTAAAATCCAACTGCATGTTTGTAATTGAATTTATAATAAATTTAATTTACTGACAAATGGAGAAACCTCAGGCCCCGAATCGGTGTCTACCGTCAAATATCGTTCACGTCAATCTACAAATGCGTCCATCTATAAAAGTGATACTGTTTTATAGACATACAGTTAGTAAAAAAATCACAGCTCCGGTTAATCAAATACAAATAGTTTTATTTTCTTTCCTTTTATCTTAAACTTTATCTCTATAAATAAATAATGAAGTATTTTACAGGACAGTTGCCGTTTAAGGGTGATGTGGGCATGTGTAGTCAGTTAACTTCATTACAATCTCTATTTGAACTCACGTCTAACAGAATTTATGAGGTATAAGTACAATTAGTGAAGCGAGTATGTTTGTGAAAATATCTCAGCAGTAAGTATATTATTTAAAAACTGCGGTGTAAAATATTCGTAATGTTTTGCAATTATTGTAAATGTTTTTAATTTTATCATCCACGTCACCCTTAAGTTGTCGCTAAATAAAATTAAATTATAATTCATGAATTACTCATAAAATTCTTAAACAAGATATAATTATCAAATAAAATATAATTATCAATCAGGAACAAATGCAATAATAAATCAATCAAATAATCTTTTCAATAATAAATCCTTTTCGAAATAATGTTGACAAAAAGCAACACAATTTAATATATTACAAGAATATATTAACAACCATTTATGCACTCACATAATTTATAAAGGTAGTCATAGTCTCTTATAAAGCAACTGGTAAATTTGTAAATGTTTCTTACAAGGTACGCATTAAACCTATAAATTCGCTATATTTTCAAAATATCATCTAATGAGATACAAGTGATAGAATATAAATTTTCTTTTCAAATTACTTTTCACTTATTATAAATCGTTTCATCAAATATAATATTTACAAAATAATGAGTATTGTTAAAAGGAGTTTACTTTGACTATATAACTATTTTAAAAATATTATATCTACTTTGACGATGGAAAAAGCTTTCTACAGCCTACCAGGACATTATACGTACGCAGAAATAAATTAATAGACATGAGAGTCAGTTTATACTCAAAGATACCAAGTTAAATGCGTGCAAAATCAATTTTGCATCAATTTTGCTTTGTATCAAGATAATAATACGATTTTGATGTTAAAATCTCTGCGCAGTATAATGTAAATCAGACAACAAAACAAATAGCAAAAGTTTGTACACTTTTACACAAATATACTTTAGTGTGACAAGTTTTTATCTTAGACAAGTTAATAGTAATGGAGGATCTGAAGGCAGTGTTTGTATTTATACTATAATAACTGTTATTGGCAAGATGCACATGAAAGCGGCAACTTTGTTTTTATTTGAATGTATTCCAAAATGTATGGTTCTTAATACTTCCTAAGGTCTGGTTTGTCTTATATGAAAATTAACTGTAACTTACAAAATAATCCAGGAGTATTAAAACGTGATATGTTATTATGCATAACACCTAATGTTTGTTATGAGCACTTTGTATATTTCGTAATTTAGAAATCGGATGGCGCGTTCTTACTTGGCAAGTAATAAACAAAACAAAAAATCGTATATTTTCTGCCTAATCGCTCGCCTATGACATTCCATCGCACATATTAATTTATATAAACAGCGTAGTAAATTACTTTATAACGATCTCTAGAAGGCCTTTAGTGTTAGAAAAAAGCGCTAGGTCGTGTTGAAATGACATTGTTCGTTCAGATGTGTGATACAGCGACGTAACATGACGTGCGGAGGCCGAAATATCGACCAATATGACCTTAAAGTCTGTGGTTTAATTTCAATCGCGGCACATAATTAAACTATTGAAATAAAATTGTATGACTGTACATTTTAATGGATTTTGGCACTTATTGCCACGACGTCAATGAATTTATTACAATGATTTACCAAAATATGTTTAAATGATTTCCTTTTGCACTGTTATTATTTAACAAAGTTTACTTAATTTTACTGTACATACGTAAACGCGTAATATAAAGAGTTTTGTATATTTAATAAAATTATCTATTAATAAACAATAAAATGTTAATAATTAAGTAGAAGGTTAAAAGGATTTTTATAGAACTACTTTAAGAACATTTGTTTCTAGCAAAGATTATGGAAATCTGTGAACCAACAGTAAATGGAAATGTGAAAATGATAATAACTTTATCAATTTTGTCATAATAGATTTAAATAATGTATCGCTATGAGTTTAAAACGAATGCTGCTATTCGGCAAGTGTATCAAGTGTATCATTATTTTCATTTTTGTCTGAGTCCCCGTCATATTTTTGGTGTTCAAAATCAATGTAAACATTTGAAAATAGCGAAACCTTTTAAATCTCTACATTAGGTAATTACTTTCTCTGTAGATATGGGCGCGTACGCCAATGCGCTTTCATATTCAAGATTACTGATACACGGCCAATAACTAGTGATTAGGGGAAGCCACATGAAATAATAAGCTAGGTGTGTTTCTAAGGCAAACAATATCTGAGTACATTTACCACGATATATAAAGTAATAATGACGGGGCGAGGCACGGCGTTGTAAACACCACTACTGAACAAAGAAAGGCCAATTTGTTGGACGAGAAAGGGAGCACAATTTTAAAGACCGCGATTGAAACGCCAATTGTGTTTCTAATTTATAGCAATCTAAGGGCAATCAGGCCTCTCCTAGTATGAGGCGAAAGATGTAATATTGGAAATTGGAAACCGTTCACAAACTCGTTCGATATGGAAGTTCCAACAATAATCCCACGTGTTACCAGATTTTTATATAAAGATTTTCTAACAATCTCTTGCAAAAAAGCGCGGAATATGTAGATACTAATCTAAAGTATACGGCGGTGTTGAAAAAGATAGTGTAGTGTTTTGTACGAAAATAAACTAATAATCGGTGTCCGAACTGAGGGGAATTCAGTGTAGAGATGCGATAGTTGAACGGTGAAAGACAGTGTGTTCTGAATGCTCGTTCTTTTACTCTGTATTTTTTATTTTTAGAAAGTTTAGTCGGTCGCGCAGCGGGTGAAATTACGGCGGCGGCGAGCAGTAATCCCAATGCTGCTCATCATTGTTGCCTGATTATCTGATGTTTCGTTAACTTATCGATTAAAAAGCTCACTTAAAGTATATTGTACCAAAAAGAGCGTCATTAGGCAGATGACAAACGATTTCGTGAAATTTTGCCAACAATGCGACACCCCCTTTAAATTTCTCAATTACTTGCTCTTATAACATTATGACTAAACATATTTACTTTCAGGTAAAACATAATTACAAAACAATTAGTATACAAATATTATCTTAGCTAAAGCTAGTAAGTATTCGGTAACGGACGGAATTACACACAAATTAACAATTAATATAACGGTCGAGACATCCACGTGTCTCCTTCGTAAACTGCCTTACGTCTCTATGTTTACTATTTTATTAGCACCTTACCAAAATCTGTGATATTTCAGCCTTTAAGCTCGATTAAAAATATATATATTTTATCACGGTGATAACATTCAATTGACTATGAAAGGTATTGTCCGATGGAGTGTGCAGAGGCGCGCCGACGGCGCGGTTACCTCTGCTTGGTAGGCTTCACTGCTCCGTTGGCGGCGGCGCTCTTCTGCGCCACGTGCGTCTGGTAGTGCTTCGCGAGATGTGCCTTCTGTCGGAAACTTTTCCCACAAAGAGAACACGTGAAAGGCTTTTCGCCAGTGTGTGTCCTCACATGAACGTTCACAGAGTATTTGTCCTTAAAACCTTTCGAACAAATAGAGCAATAATGCAATGATCTCTCTTTCCTCACGCCGTTCGAGGTGGATGTCGCCGCTTGGATAGCTGTACCGGATTGGGCTTGCATCGGCGGTGGGGGATTCTTCTGCAAAACTCTACTCTTTTTCCTCGCTGGTTTGGTGCTGGTGACGGCCGGAGAAGCGGTCACAATTTGAACATGTTGTTGAAGTTGGACTTCGCTGACTGGAATCATGGTGACCAGTTCACCGTTGAGATGGTGTATATTGTAAACGCTGCGAGTGGGGTCGATCGGCTCTCCTGTACAGAAAGGCTGCATAGACTCGCCCAGCTCCGTCGCTATTCGTTTCAATTTCTCATAGTCCTCGGGGTAATTAGCGTCTAGTTGTGACAAAAGGATGTCATCGACACTCTGTTGAGTAGATGTGGGGTTTTCCGTATTGGTGATAACCGTTGTGTTTGGATCCTCTAATAATATTGATATATTTACGTTACCATTGGGTGGTGAAATTGCCATCAACAGTTCCGGGTCAGCGTCTTTCGCATCTGGGTACATGGACGGTACATCAGGTTTGTTGTTATTGTTAATTATAACCATTTTGGGATCGCTGGTAGGTAATTTTGGACTCTTATGCGTGGTACTGTACCTCACGAATCCCTTTCCTTGTAACGCATTTCGGAGCAAAGACTCATTTGATTCAGTATTTTGATCGGTTATTTTCCAGTCATTATTATTGTTGTTATATTCGACTTGGCTTTCTAATAAATTAGGGGTACCTATAAGTGAAGGACTATTAGGGTCCTCATTTTTGTCGTTGTTAGAAAATTCGTTGTCATCATAATTGTACTGCTCCACCTTAACTAAATTATTTGTGCTCATGTCTGTATTTCGACTTTCTGATTCACCATCTTCGTAGGGAAAACCGTCTACTTTTTGTAAATCTTGACTAAAGTCATTAGAAAATCCATTCATGTTCAATATAGATTCGAGATCTAATGAGGAATTCTGTTCTATGTCTGTGGGACTCGACATGGAGACGTCTTCTTCTTTACTCCAGAAACGATTGGAACTCGTGTCGGTGATATCGTGATTAAGAACCGTAAGTGTATATATCTGGCCGTCTGTATTGTTAATTAGCTTGTTAGAGATAGCTGTGTCTGTGCAAGGATGAGTGCCGTTTATTTCGCTATCTTGGTTCCAATATGTGAATTTATTGAGATCCTCTAACATAGTGGTATCTAAGCGTTCGCGGTCACGGTCGACGTTCCAGATAGAGTCAAAACTTTGTAACGTGGTGGACGTAGTAGCAGCGGACAAGCTGCTGTTGGCGCCGGCCTGGGTTCCAGGCACGCTCAAGAGGCTGTTGTTGTTCTGCTCTTTCGGTTCTTCCGAGAGCAAAGGATTCGATCTTGAATCAGGTGATTCCATGAACACATTCACTGATCGCATCTGTTGTTTGTATTGTGCATCCGTTATCTCGTGCGACGTCACGAAATCAAAGAAATCCGACTTTGACACTTCTGGGGCAGTGGCCGTCATGACTACCGTTTCGTTTTAAACCGAGGAACGACTTTTCGGTTCGTTCTTCTGTTAAGGTTACTACATCAAGCGCGTAGAATTTGTGTTCAGTTCTATCTTTGTACTACAATAAATATATCTAAATTTAAATAAGTGAATAACCCGGTATGACTTGTACTTTATTGGCAGTCGCTAGAGCGTCGGTAACTGATAGTGCGTATATACAGGGCGCGGGCTGGGGTGCTACTCGGACGTGCCCAACGTATTCGAGTCAATCGGCGGACCAATCGAATGTGCGAATTTGATCCGAACGTTCCTTTTTCCCATTATTCACCCCAACCCTATTCCCTCTCGATTAAGAACTCAATATGTCAGGCTCTCAGTAGAGGTAATCAATAAATGGGAATTTGCCATGGTTCCAGTGAAGTTCTTGAAAATCGCCGATGAGGATTATCTGAAAAAAACAGAAAAGAAACGTTAACAATTTTATTTTGAATACAATACAATTCTATTAGATCACGCGCCTTAAACTCAATAAAATGTCTTAGACGATAAATGCATACAATCATTCAAACAAGGCAAATCAATACATTGAAGTTTTTGTTAATCGGAATATGACTGAGTCTGAATATTTAATTAATAAGCCGGGCTGGTTCGTGCCTGTGGAGTGTAGATCCTGTATAAAAGCAGGGCGAGCCAGTCACGCGGCGTGCCTATCAGGCATCACGTAGCAGTGCTGGCCGCCGGGCGACGCTGCGCCGCGCTCTCCGAGCTAGCACTACTCGTGGCTCCCGCACCTCTCGCCTTCAAACGTACTTTACATTTAAAAATGTTCATTACATTCGAGATGAAAGCAGAAACCAGATCATCACACGGTTTGTAATTCTAATGGTCGTCTAAATGATTGTTACTTTCTACATCATCATTAACATTTTCCACATCCTACGTATCAAAATAAAACATATTTAAATTGAATTCATTATTATATTTGTGCGGAGCAGATTTCCATGACACGTTCTCGGTGTCTAACGTAAAACGAGAAAGGTCTGTCAAACGACACGATGAATTGGAGCAAGCGCGAGGAACCGAAACACCCGGTGTTCAGTTACACTTGACAGTTGATACAATGGTAACTCGTTCATATTTGACGAAATAATCATTATTCGAGTATTTATATAAGTAACTGTACTTCGATTCTATTACATATACTTGATCGAGAATAGAGTTGTCAAGATTTATATTATTACATATAGATATGTATATTATAAAGTGTTTCATTCTTTTGTCAATGGATATCTCGATTCAAGAGTTAAATATAATATAACGTAAACCTGAAAGTATGTTACAATGACATTAATGCATTTTTGCGAATTGCGATGTATGCTGCCGCTTATCTGTAATTACAATGAAACATGTAGCAGTGAATATTTACAAGTATATTTCTCTGTGATGTGTTTTATAACAGTTTTTATGTTTAAGACATAGCTGTAACAGCTACCGGAACGAATCTTTAATAGTGAATGATGGCGTTATTTTTGGTTTAATGTTTGTAATATGTCGTTTTCAATTAAATTTCAAATGTATGTATCAAACAACGTATGGGATTTATTTCAGATGCTTGTTTTACAAATAGTGTAGAGTTGCATATAAATAATTATACCAATAATTTGGTTAACACTTTACATCTAAGTTGGAGCAAAGATTACGTACCTACAAGTAATATATGTTGTGTTTGTTCAGCACTCTTACTACATTTTAACAGAAGGTGCAAAGCGGTGGTGATGATCATAAATTAATAAACAGAGTCTCGCAAGCGGCTCCGTCATTCGGTGCTTTTGCTCGTAAAATTCTAAATTCAATCAGTACTTTGCGTTGTTGCGTCAAAAGATATTTTAACTGTACTAAATTGTGTACAGCCTGTCATTACTCTGAGCGAAACACTAAGTTAACATGCGAATTCATTTTGCAATGTACTCTTAAAAATAGTATTTTCGGCTTTACTTATTTGTTTCACAACGAACAAGTAATGTAATATCAGTTTGGAAGGTAAGTATAGCGAATGCACTCGCTAATTGTTTAGTAAATGAATTATATAGGTCCTAGCGGTTCGGACGGGTACAGATACTTTTTGAGTCTAGTCCATTTTAGAAGCAGGAACCATTTAGCGTGATAACTGTTTTTAATATTTAAACTCAACTTTACTGCCGTATTTCAAGTTTCCCATCCTATTCGTTTGAGTATGAAAAAGTATCGCATATATTTCAATTCATTGCACGTCCCACGGCAGCACTGCATTTTGTCGGGATAAAAAGTAGCCTATGTGTTAATCCAGAGTGTCAGCTACCTCCATACCAAATGTTATCAAAATGAGTTTAGCGCTTTGAGCGTGACGAGGTAACAAACATACAAACTTTCGCATTCACAATATAAGTAGGATTACAATAAATATTAAGATGTAATTTCCGTAAGATTGAAATGAAATATGAATGTTAGTCGAGCCGCGGTATCGGTGTAGCCGTGGGTAATCCCGGCGCGGGTCGGCCGGCGGTATGTGCGCCGCGCACCTCGCTCCGCGCACGCATTACGAGTATTGTTGGTGCGTTAAGGTCGCCGTGGTTTTTCTGAGAATGTGGTCGTGTAATAGCTTCGTAAGCTATTAAGTTAAGCGATAAGTGTCGATTATTGCAATTGGTACGGTTTTGCATTGCGTTCACAACTGAGCGGCTAAATTAAAATAGTTTTATGTTTAATAGGTGATTTTTACTTAGCATGCGAGAAGAATTTTTATTATCCACACGTAAGCCTCCAAGTTGTAATTAAGTTCCCATAATATTTATTTATCGTACCACATTTTCTGTGAATTCTCTATTTTATTGCATTTTTTAGTTTAAAATAATTCTGCCCCATCCTAACCTACCTTACTATTACTTCTTGAGTACATACATTTTTCTTACTCTAGCCTCCTTTTTATTTCACTTAGGTGACGAGTCGTTTTGATTAGTTTAGCGGTATCACTGGCGCCGGGGTATTGCAGGGAGGGACTCACTCCAGTATTATTTCCATAACGGGTCGCACAATCTTGCAATTTTTCCCTAGAGAATACTTACTGACACATAAGCATCCCCGGTGAAATAATTCCATCTAACACCAGACAATTGTTGATACAATTTTGCCAGGATAGTTAAAACCTGAGTTACAAATGTTTGACGTAATAATCTCTTATGAGGGGTCTTCATGACGTACGTTAAGAATATGCTTAACCAGCTATAAGCCCTCCAGCATACTCACTGACAAAATAAAACGCAATGGGGAGCTTTTACTTCCTATTGTATCAAACTGATCAGTCACGTCGGATTTTGTTAAATATATATGAAAAAATCTTGTAAGGACAATATTGTTTAAGCAAGTTATTGTTTGTTTTACTATGCGAGGCGTACTTAGTACCTGGCATATATCGTCAAGTATACTATACTCAACTTAGATTCATCCCAGAGATTCCATGGCAGGCTCTTTACATTTTACTATTATATACGCTTAAACCTCATTGTCAGAGAAATGAAACTATAACGTAAGGATAGGATGTGTAAGTATTATAACGTTTAAAATGTTAAAAATGTTGTTGTGATGTGAATTTGTTTATTTAGTTATTGTGGTGTTTGTGTGTGTGTGTGGATGTTGCATGTGGGTTAACGAGCGCGGTTGCGCCACACGTGGCAGCGCGGTGCGGCCGCGGCGCGGCGCGGTGCGGCGGTGGCGACAACGCCGGCCGCGCACCCTGTTTCGGCGAGCTGCGCACCAATTGGATCACGACCGTCGTGATCTCTATGATATATTGTAGCTCGTGAATTACCTTATAGCTTGTACACATTTCTCATTTTGCGATCGTATTGCTATGCAATATGTGATGTGTGTGCGTCTAGGTGTCGAACATCACTGACACTATGTGTTGTACGGAGACGCGGTCAAACAAATTAATCATAAAAGTAATTATGTGCGAGGAGAAACGTATGAGAGACAATTATGAACATGTTTTTTATATGTTTAAACGTATGGTTTTTTAATACGACATTTTAATTCTTTTAAAATAAATTGTACGGTTTGCTTCGGCGTGACTTTGTTATTTAACGAAACACTCGGCCCACTAATAACGGCAGTGGATAGATTTAACTTGTTATCTTTAATTAACGTGTTACAAACGGCCTCAATATTGCAACTACAATACCGGACCTTATCTTTGAGAGCCATCGAGTGACGTCTACTAATTGTGTTGAATTTATTTACACTAAAAACGAGAAGACTAATTCACCTAAAAATTTTGATGGTAACGATAATGAGACCGGAGCTTGCTCGTCGGTATGGTTACCGCTCTTTTCTTCTTACAATGAAAAATAAGTGATTTGACTAGAAATCAGAAACCTTTATGCACTAGTGAAATATTAACTGGGTATAAAAAGTGTAGTTCGGTAGGTGCGGACTGACGATCACTTTCTGTGAGGCTCGATGGCATGCCATTCCAATTACGATACGCTTCGAACGACAATACGGCGGTTTTAATTGGCAGTTTTACATATACTTTAGTCTATGTTTACACTGACTTGCAAAGCTGCTCATTTTCTGGTCGGAATAAGGACATCGTGCCGCATGCGCCGCTGCACAATGAATTACGCTCGCCTCACAAATAGAATAAGTTCAAAATTAATTTCATTTTGTATCACAGCATAACACTTGCTATTTAAGTATATTGAATACGAAGAACTATTGTCATATATAAAATCAATATTATTTCATACATCCGCCACTCCTCACAGATATAGTTTTGTACTTTAACCACTTTTCTGCTTACAATGACATAAGGTAATATTATGGAACTAATTAGTAAAACGGATAGTAGTTTACATAAGGTCCCAGGTACGCGTAGTATTTGTTTAATAACCGCGACGTGTTTCATATAGATCGGTATCCGCCAGCTAACCGTAGATGGGAGCCGGCTGCTCGCATACCAGAGCGCGTCGCGGAGAGCCGGTGTGCGTCCGCCGCGCCGCGCCGCCTCTTCACCTCTGACATTTCAGCGAAGATGACCGTTTGCGTCGTTCAGCCTTTGATCTCTCTCGTGTACCTGACTGTTGCAATTTTATGCCAGATTATTATGCATTCGAGGTGAATAGCAGTAAAAGTGAAATTGTCATCGCGTGTAGTTGGCAGCGCGCACTGCGCTCCACGCTGGCCGCCGCGGCGCGATCGACAACGGAGTGACGCGTGCACACTGCCTGCTGCCAGTGCCTGCTGCCTCATGATAACACTCATGTGACATGCGGTTAATTGCGGTTAATAACATTAAACAACGCGCGGCGGATGCTTGGCATCGTCGGGTTCTATTATAGATCTAATCGGCTTAATTTACTTGGAAATGTTTATTTGTACGCTTAACCAATTCATCCAAATCGATAAATAAAATGTTTGATTTAATGAGTTGTAAGCGCGCAAGTGGTGAGACTCGTTGGTAGAGATAGCAAATAAATGCAAAAATATTTGCAATTTAATTCGCGCTGTCTCGTTATCCGCGGCGTAACAGTTGCGGTTCTGGTGGTTGCTTGTAATTTCCTTTGAGGAACCCAAACAGAGATACAATTCGCGAATGTACAAGACATTGTGTCGAAAGCTACAATTAGTTCAACATAATATAATAAACGCTAAGTATAACATGAAGCCAAACACGAGGCCGTTATAATGGCAATGCGGGTCGATTTCAGTTTACGATCTGATTTATGGCAATCTGGAGACCGGTGGCTGCGCAAGGATGCACAATCTATTCGTGACATTAATGGCGCAGATTATTTACTTACGCGCAACTGGAGTGCGTCGAATTCTGACTTAATATATCGTCAGTGCTTGGATCAAATGCTCGGTGCTCGAGTTTCCCACGCGACTGTATGCACTTAGTTGTGTGGAGGGCCCGCTTGCCCGCGCGCCAGCCGCACCGCCGCGTCGCACCGTTATTGCTCACTATGTAAATAGCCCGATTCATGCAAATGCCAAAACGTATTTAGCTAGTTTTGGTAAACTTGAATTAGTTTAATGTTTTGTTCAATAGAATGACTAAACACTGCTGAGCGACAAACTCCACAGATTGCGGTCACACCTGCTATTAGCAACTATCTAACGTGTCAATCGGAAAACCCACGAATTTGCTACAATAGATATGAAACTCTACCTATATTATATGAAACTTTACTTATATATTAGTAATGTATTAATACAGATAATTAAATAAATTTCAAATTAATTAATTCTACCAGTATTTTGTGCACTCAGGCATAAAGTAAGGTACAGATGTTGTGCCGCAAATATGTATTTATGTTTGTTTGTATCAGCCCATATACGTCTCACTGTAAGACATGGGCCTCCTCAACAATTGAGAGGGGTTAGGCCATATACTCCAAATCATATAAAAAGTAATCAAAACAATTGTTTTAAGTGCTCAGCTCCAAAATAAAATCAATCAAAAACGAAATATCATATCCTAAACATCATTACGCAACAAGTCATAGTACAATAATAGTTTGGTACTTTCTCCATATATGAGGATTTTACTCTCGTGTTTTCTTCTCGCCGTAGTAACCAGTATGAGGTCATCAAAGTCATTAGACACCGGCGACATTGTCCCACGAATAAAAACATGAACGAGTCAGACGAAATGGCTTTAAATGCAGGCGTGGCAGGACCAGACGACGAGTTGTGCAGTTTTAGCGTGATTACGCCCAAATTTATACAGCGATGACCGCTATGTCCCGCATTAAACAAACTCGTGTTTTGCTTTATCTAGTACCTACTTTATTAGAATCACGTATATTACTTCCTTATGTACAGTTGATTCATTAGTAATAAATCATTAAAGATTGAAGTACTCGGCACTGTAATGCGCTGTGTTTATGAGCTTCACTTAACTGCAACTTTCTTAACTTCATCACGGGGGTAGTAATACGCGCAGTATTAGAATTAATGCTTCACACTTCTCCTTTGGCAGATAGAGAAGTAAGTAACATGTTACATTGAATATTACAGTTGAGTAAGGTATAAAGCAATATGATGCGTACCGGACATGCAGCGAATGAAGGAAATAATTTTCCGAACATTTTATACACGGTGTAGAACACAATAATGTGATTTATCCGATAAGCGTCAGTCATGATTTCGTTTCGAAATAAGCCAAGATTGCCCTACATCGCAGGTGCACTCACAAAAAAGAGAAACTGCGGTATTGCGGCGTTCGAAAGAAAATCTTATTATCGACATAAGGGGCGATATTCGAGACGGCCGTCTGCTCCAGTTACAGAAAACGCTCCCTCCGATTTGGATCCGGTTCAATCTGGTTTCTCGCAAACCACCTACCTTCACTCTCTTATGGTGTTTTAATCACGATCTTTTACAATGTAGTTTAACGTGCATTATCGTAATAAAAATCGACATTGTTGTGTAAATGAACTTGAGATTTTGACCAAATAAAGAGAACGTTGCTGTCAATCTTGTTTTAACGCTATCATTTAATATGGAATCCGATACTACATAATAACGCTTTTCGTACGTATTTTCTATCATATCATTTATTTCTAAATTGAACCTAACTCAAATTGAAGTATAGACTTTAACAAGTATGTCTAGCACACGTAATGTAATCATTTGCAAATATTATATCATTAGGATATCAGCCAATGTGAATATAATTAGGTATCTCCATAATAACAAGCTGTAGTTAGGCTGTAGCACATTTAAGACGTGATTGACTTAACGAGGACACAAACAAATAAAGGATCTATATGGTAAAAATAAACTTAGAAATTCACATGAAGTTTATGTAAAAATGTATAAAAAGGTTTTGAGAAAATACAGTTTTGTTGTTTGTTTAATATAGACATTTATTTGGAACACAGTTACCACAATTCATTCAACATAATTATCACCTTAAGGCGAAACATATTATTGGTTGAATAGATAAATCAAATATGTACGTGGCTATTTCCTCATTTCTCGCACCAACAACAGGATAATTCTCTACTTACAACATAGTTGGAGAAATAAGATAATATGTTTTAATATACATACTTTGTTAAACAATATACTTAAATCAATAAATTTCCACGTAAATTTAAAATATAACGCGCCTTATTAAAGTTAAATAATTGAAACCCGTCACGTGTATCAATTTAACTGATAGGCTTAAATAAAAAAATAATTCATTCCACAAATTAATTGAAATACGAAATGAAGATGCGTTTAAATTATTGACAATTGATGAACAAACAAAAGGCATGAGAAAAGTATTTCGACAAGCGCTCATTGTACCCGACAGCGAAGATACAAATGATGTTATTGACTAGTTAGCAATTAAACTTTAAACACAATTATACACAAAGCTCGTATAATTTGGAAGCAAATTGGTGTCAAAAATTGACAGACAGGTCAATTAGAGGATGAATGGAAAACGAGTTGGCAAGTTGTTCCGTGCGTTTTATTTGTTTTGTTTCATCTAATTTTATTTGTATGTTTATGTAATTATTTGAGCACGTTTCTTCAAAAATTTGTTGTAGCTGTAAAGTTTAGCAGTTATGGACATTTCGGCACTTATATATATGCGCGTTGTTGACATTTGACAAGAGATATCTGCGAGTCTACTAACAAAATCGACAACATTATCGATACTTTAACTATATCCGAATAATTAATTATAATAAACAGTCCTAAATAATTATAGCAAAACTTAAAATTCTAATTATACTGCATGGTTAGAAAATTAAGTTTATGGTTGAACATTTCAAATTCAAGAAACGTTATATAAACCAAAAACTGATTTTGATTTATTTAATTAATTAGATTATTAGAACAAATATCAGTATCAATTTGTTGTGTCATGTATTCTACATTTTGATATTCCAAGCTTCAATGCTCATTTTTAATTACATATAAGGAGAGGCAAACACGAATACTTTGAACGTAGTATGGAAATAAGTTAATTTATGAACATTTAAGCTGCGGCTATGTATTTAAACGAATCTATATTGTTACGTAATGGTTACAAGACGCCACGGTGCAAGAGTCATTATAATTATTCGCGCATCGAACTGCCATTAATAAATAAACGTTACCAGACACTATCTACTTGCTATTCGGGAAGTTAGAATATTCCAAACATTATGCTATATTAAGCTTAAATTTAGTTGTTGTTCTATGCCATAAAAGCACAAAGCGCTACTTTTTTCTTACATTTCGTAGATTGAAATGTATTTTCCAAAAATATTATTTTTTTGTATATAATCAGCCAAAATCAACAGTAAGTGCCCGTAAAATTACTATAAAAAATATTATTAAAGCTCCCATTGCGATTAAGCAATGTATAAAAAG
The DNA here is from genome assembly GCA_030180105.1 of Hyles lineata. Classification (NCBI taxonomy): domain Eukaryota; kingdom Metazoa; phylum Arthropoda; class Insecta; order Lepidoptera; family Sphingidae; genus Hyles; species Hyles lineata. The sequence goes on along the minus strand of JARJEE010000017.1, from coordinate 9,621,205 downwards.
CTTATTCAAATCTTTTTAAAACCCTTAATTAATATTTTCATTATGTACTACAAGTCGTTTTACAATTATTATCTATGTACACGAGTAGAGAATTATATTTCATGACAAAATGATCCAGGCATACGTAACAACAATACATATTACATAACATCGCATTTTATGTTAAAAACATTTAAATAAGGTTATATAAATATTTTAAGTTTGTTGAACATATAAATGGGATTCTCATAGTGAAATATCGAATATCAGTATTTTATGATTGTAAAAATCAGGACAACTGCAACATCGTAAAGAAAAAGCGTAACGGTTGGTAAGTTCTCTCATGTCGGTAACATACAGACAGTAAAAGTGAAATAAGTATACACATCATTTATTTATTTATTTATTTATTTATTTAAACTTTATACAATATGTACAGGCGGACTTAATGCCGTCGGCATTTTCTACCAGTCAACCTTTAGGAGATGCAGAGATGAGATTAAAAGGGTGTACATCATCATCATCATTTCAGCCATAGGAAGTCCACTGCTGAACATAGGCCTTAAAATATATTACTACCATAAGACACGTAAATATCATGAGAAGAACAATAAAGTTTGTTGAAAGACAGGAGGCACGCAGGTTAAGAACGAACATTAGCTGGTATCGATTAAGGAAACTATAGCCCGTGAACCCAACGATGTATCTTCGAGGCGAGGAATTACACGATGGTATCTAAAGTCTCGACGTATTTAACGTAACAACAGAAGTTACTTCACACTATTAACATTTTGCTTAGTTAGCGATGAAACGTGCATTAAAGATTTACTAGTGAGAGCGTATTAAAATTAATAATTTTCTGGTGACCGAGTTTATGCTTTTCCTGACGCATCAATTCGTAGAGGGGCGGCTCGTAAAACTACATCGCAACATAAAAATTTGAAATTATATTACCTGCATACTATATGTTTAATATGTAATAATAAAAAACACCGTGTTTATGTTATAGTTATAAAATACTAACTTCGTATAAAGTATTATTGCCCAAAATATCCTTTACTAATATATAACGCATTAAAGAATTTTATCAATGCTTTTGTATATGTAACTTTATAGTTACATATACAAAAGCACTATACTATACGCACTTATGTGCGTAAATAGAAACGCGGTAGAAAGTAAGTCCTGAGCTCTGAGAATAATGTGTCTTTCTTCGAATAGTTTTATTTTATAAATGGCTCTAATGGTCTGATAGCATCGGCAGCGGATCGTACGAGCGAAGGTGTTAACGTACACGTATTAATCTATTCCGAGCGAGTAATTTAATCATTTATGAGATGAGTTCAATTTAACAGCTTTCAATTCAGATAAAGAACGTAAGATAAAACGATTAATGTTATTAATATACAAATTATAATTTGATCGCGTGGAATGCTATTTGCAATAAATGTGCCTGTATGTACATATATATGTTGGTGTGTATTCAGATGAAATATATACGTTATCATCAGGCGGGTTAATTAGTATACGTTGTGAAATGCATTAGTAAACAACACAGTCACGTACAAGTTAAGTACTTAAGTTGCATTTCACAGTGTAAATGACTTCAGTTTAATAATTTTCAAGTCGTGATCTCACATCAATTTATTTCACCGTTAATAGTGTGTCCTTATTTATAGGTATTATCTCGTCTATCGTTCGCTTGCATTTCGTAACGTTGCAGTTTAGCGTTATTTGCATATTCTGTGGTGTCGATGCGAAGCGGTGTCGACTGTCGTACATCGAATGCACCACAAATTATTATTATTTACCTGGACAGGTACCTCGTCTTTAAATTTTCGTGCACAAAACAGACATTTTGTGGAGTAATAAAACTAAAACATTGTAGTAAATTTACGAACACGTTTATAAATCGTGCTTCGATTAACTGAGCTCTTCTTTTTATTTGACTCCAAGTAGTTTTGTAAAGTTTAATAGAGATATGTGTGTCAATAATCTCGTAAGAAAACTGACGCAAGAAAACCACGATCACTTTCGTTGAATTGGTATATGCGGTAAATGTATTCAGATCCGGTATACCGATGGCTACTGATGACTTACTCTTCATTGACGTCATACGTGATAATTTTTACTCCGTTCACAGGTTAATGGCTAGATAATTTTTCAGAGAATAGTGAGTATGAAGTTGATTTGTAAACTTTACTTTGTGAGTAATTTGTATAGTAGTAAACCTGATATCTTTCTTAAGTTGAGCAAAAACGTAAAACGTGAGCATAAAAGTATTTTTAATTCTGTTAGTTTATAAAATAACATATTCTTATACGAAATAATACGTATCCTAATATCATATTTCTGTACAAAAATGTGCTCGAAATCTATACAAAAGTATTTGTGTGCATTGTACAAAGCATGTTATAAAGAGAAATAAACGCATTATCATAGCGAATAGGAGGTATAAAATCGTGTAAGTGAAGTATTGATAGTCGGTAAACACGAATTAGTTGGAGTGGCGGTGGTCGTGCGCAGTCGGCGGCTCTCGGCTCGCCGCTGGGATGATCCAGATTCACAACAGATCCTTTCACCGGCAGCCTTGAGCACCGCGTCCCGGGACTGACCATTACCAACGAAGCGACGTTGTTAATGTCCTATCGATTAACTTAGATCGGCACTAAAAGATTAAGTGTGTACCGAGCATAAATTCTGGCCTATTGTGGTCGATATCTCGTCTGTATATATTGCCTGCACCTAAACGAGCAAATGTTAGACCTGTCCCAGGCCATCCGACTCGATGACGAAAAGGACCGGACACGTCGACCAATTAAACTGCCGCGATCGAGACCCGAATCCGGTCGGAGATGTGACGCGCTCGTTTGCAATTTAAATCAATATTAATGATATATATTTTTGTTCTTAATGGCTTTTTTTTTAATTGGTCCACGGCCAGTTTCCTTTGTTTACTGAAATGATATAGTTGTATTATTTTAGTGAAAACCGTAAACTTTTTACAAAGTTAAAAGACAAATTATTTTAAATCAGATCATCTGTTTAAAAGTTTTACTTAGAATATTAGTATAATACTTTACGTTATAGATCTACCTATGTCTAGGAATAACAAACGTCATTTCTTAGTATTTCACATCATAAATAGATCGCCATATTAAACAAATCAGTTCTTCGTATTACATTTATCCTATGAATATTACATTCGCGGTAATAGGTTTCATAAACAGAATTGAATAAATAACTTCAACAATATTTTCTCTGAATAATCGCACTGAAAATTCGGTCCTTCCCATAAAAATAATAAATCGAACAGTTTCCGCGTAGTCAGAACAAAGATGTCGGTAAAACGATGGCATGCCGATTGTTGTTTTGGTTGTGACACTTTATAGAGTAGCTTTCGTAATGAATATAGCCAAATTACAATTCGCGAGAAACGAGTAATCACGCATTACTGCAGCCAAACCGGAATTGTATGTTTTAATTGAAGGGTTTATTCTTTAACGCTGTTTACCAAGGTAATTGCAGCAGGTTTTAAGTGAAAATTTATTTTTCAACTTTCCTTTAAACTGCTCTGAATATTGACATCCAATGGCGCTCTGCATAATTACTTTTTTGGATTGCAGATAAATGTTTATACTATTTAAAAAAGTCGTTTAGATGTGAAGCCAGTGCTAGAGGGGTAGGACGGGGCAACTATTTATCAATTATATAAAATCATAAAAATAATGTGATGCCACTCTTTTATATATTAAGAAATAAACACAAATTTTTCACAATCTATTTATGTGTAGACACATAAAAATAATGCCCTAATGACACGTATTCACAGAATACTAACAGAAGTCAAGCTTGTGTATGTACTTCACTTTTGTGCCTACACTCACACTACGCTCGGCGTTTGTGCTAGGGCTGTTAACTCCGGCTTATGCGAAAACAAGTATCGTCGTAATAGCACTCGTATCGTTTGATTGATTGTTAAAATACAATATAAAAAACAATAACAAAATGAATAAATTGTAATTTTATTTATATAGTCGTTGAGAATGTGTATGTCATAATCAAAGATTATTTATTTATCGTTTTTGTATAATATTGCGTATTTTATTAAAGAAATTTATATTCAATTATTATAATCTGAAGTTTTATATACAAGTGTAATAACTTTTATTCATTCGCTCCATCTTTGCACAAAAAATATCACTAGATGCGTGTCCGATGCGAGTGACACTCGCGCTCGCAGTGGTTTCGACTGGTCTCAAATATCTTGTCGGTGAACGCTGTCTATGTGTGCGTTGGTTTCGCGCACTTTGTATGGAGCTTGACTTCTGTGTGTATTCTGTGACGTATTGTCATAAGTTTCTAATGACATTCTTCTTTTATTTCGTTTATTTTACTGTTTGAAGTAAATTGAACGGTTTGCACATTCCAAATTCGATCGTAAATAGATTTCAAAGTATTGAATCAAATCAGTGACACACACGCGTATCGGCTTTGTTTGCAGCTTTTGTTCGAAAACAAATATTTTAAAGTAAGACTCGTAAAGTCTGGCGAGCCAGCCGTAACAAAATCGTGCAAGTTCGCCCTTGCCGAGAGGTCAATTTGGCCATGCAAATATATTGAATACAATAGACCAGCGCTCGCGTGAAGAATGCTCTCGGTCATTTGAACAACGTTTGAAATTCTTAACAATGTCATTTTATACTGAATGATGTTGCAGTACTATTTTCAATTTAAATAGGCTTTATTTTTTATTTCTGTCTGCTTAGCTAGCCGTCGCGGCCAATTAAGAAATGTTCTAAACTTGTACCGCGCTGCCAAGCGATTTTATTTAGCTTCAACGTTTCCATTTCCGTAAAAGATTACGCAGAGGACAAAGGTCGGACACTTGATCGATTTAATTAAAATGATTTTTTGTTGGCTCACCCGTTATTTCTCAAAACTCATTATTTTTTATTTATGATCTTTCGAGACAAGCTATAATTACGCGGAGGATTATTAAACTGAAGTTATAGGCAAATAATGAAGAGAACATATGTGTGTACGTACGGTAAAGTTATCTGAACGTTTTACGATAATGTACACTCTCACTTAACTAGCAATCGTAATGGCAGAGGATAGCGTACGTGCCAGGTCATCAGCGAATGTGCGTCGCTCTTCTGGTTGCCACCAAACCTATGTATATTAAGGCTCCCAATTTTATATTTATCAACTGCTTGACTTAATTATACGCAACACCACGTATCTGTGATTTCAGAGTGATTTAAATTCCAAGAAAAATATTATTGATGCGAAAAAATAAACATATCTTTACCCTTTCATTAATTTAACGATTTATTTGAACCATAAATGACATGTCCCAAATTGTTAGTAGCATCATCAGCCGTTGCTCTTTACGTCAGAAGCAGAGCGGTCAATACACATATTTGCGATTGCAATTACATCGTGAGTATTTAAATTTCAACTTTGTTTGTGTTTAATATTAAAATTGTTAAGTTTGTGTGTTTTGTCCTATATATTTTAATTACTAATTGATTCAGTATAACCGTACTATTTGAATAAATAAATAAATATTTCAAACAACAGATTAAATACTTAAAACTAAAGATATGGTAATTTGCGGCCTTATCGCTAGCTGCGATCTCTTCCAGGCAACCTTTGGATGGACTAGATTAATATAATAAAGAATTAATAGGGCAGTATAGAGGATGAGATAAAAGAATGCCAATATACCTACATTATAAATATATACATATATAAATACTCGATGTTCAGTCGAAATAAGGTCAATCTAGAGTTTTGAACGTACAAAAAATGTATGCATCATAGGTTTCGAAACCTAAAAAGTTATGAACAAAGGCCACTTATTCAGCGACCACAATAATTTTATGAGATCGAAATTGTTTCTCAGAATGAAAAGAGGATGCTGATCGCAAACGCAGTTTTATCAGTGTTATTAAAGATCTTAACATAATTACGTTTTGTGGAAAAAATGTTAATCTTTGATGTTAAAGCGATAGGCGCGACTCATACTCATATCTGTTGAGATACAAACGCAAAACATGCAGCCGTCGTATAATTTCTAAGAAAATGGTTCCGTGTAATCTTTATAATATTCCAGAAATTACTTTTCGTGGTTAATTAATAACAGTAAAATACTGTTATACCCTGAGAATTTATATAGATTGAATTAACCGTATAATTTATAATAACATAACTTAAAACTATCGTAAGGGGTTTGTATTTCACAATGTTTATTAGCATTCGAAGATACATATTTATATATTGCACATAATTTATAAATTTACTATTGATTTTAATAGATTCATAGTTTATTACAAGTAGTAATGTAGCCATGAATTAAATTCCTAAAACAAAATCAGATCGCCTTAAAGGACTCCTCCTTAAATAGATGAGATTATGATTACACAAAAGAGGGAAGACGTGGCGTGTTTGTGCAACGCCGCGCCGCGCCGCACCAGTGTGTCTCCCGCGAGCCGGCAGCGAAATCACGCGTGCATATATCAGTTGTTATACACCGATCATTTGTGATAAATTAGACACGGCGCACTCGAGAACCAATCTCGATGTTCGAGCAATCAACTTTGCGAAACGCGCCTCGTTTCCTCGTAAATCGTTAGTGGATTAGACGATACAAAATATTGCCAAGCAAATATACCGCTTCGTGTCTATAAAGCTCCCACAGAGTAAGCAAAAACTTATCCGTTTTAACATAATGCAGTCATAAACGGATAAGATAATTTGAGTAATGCCAATAATTTAAAGCCGATAGGCGGTCCGCAGACTGCGCAAATATTTCATATTTAGCTTTATAATTTCAACATTGATGAAATATCGTCATCAACGTTATCGATGTCGATCAATACTCATACGAATGTTGTGAGTTTATGACACTATTAATCTATTTTATTTATTTGTTAATCTTTATTGTACACTAATATAATAGAACACATACTAATATATAAAATAAAATACAAAAGTTCAAAAAGCGGTCTTATCGCTCTAAGCGATCTCTGCCAGACAACTTCTGGATATAAGGGAAGGAGAAAGAGGGTCACTACTAAAACGTTCTCAAAAAATATCAAAATGTTTTATGACTAATAATTGTATTTACTTAGGCCATGCGTTCATTTGTTTTTATTCATGTCTGTTCCATATTGCTCGAGGCGAAGTTATGGGTTACTGCCAACACACGTGTAATGTTAATGATAAGTTATTTAGGATCCGGTTTTCTTATCTAAACTAGTCGCCATAAATATTTGACCTCTTATTCATTTGCCAATATACTCCGAATACAAAAAAATCAAGGAATTTGGTGTTGCTAGCATTTTTTAAAGAATGATATCAAATGCTATTGATGCAATTTATTCATCATTGTTATAGTCTCTAAGTATTCACAATATAAAAATGCTGCGTAACGAGTGTTGTTTTGCTTGTTGCTGTAAATGATATTTTGAGGCTAATCATTAGTTTTCCAATTAAATCAAAAATGATCAGCCACATTTTAATAGCCAAATATAGCCAAGTTGTACGGACTTTCAAACTTACATCGTAAACGTAATTGCAGTTGTACTCAAATACAGCACGCAGATGCTTGACGTAAGAAAAAAAAATGAAATGGTATTTAGGCTGTCGCTGTCAGCACCAATCATTCACATGAACAAACTTTCTTGTACCTCCGTTAGAACCATTGAGTATTCGGTAGCCGGTCACATAAAAAGTCAAGAACTAACCACAATTTCACTAATGATTAATTTGTTGTAAAATGACAAAGATTGAACGTTGTTGTAAGTTGGTCGCTTTCGTTTTAAAATCACTTATCTTGCTCTAACTGAACCACGTAAGTTTTGTGCATCAGATTTTAACAAGTTGTTAATCACTCACATCAACCTCAGGTAGATGACAGGATCGCAAAAGGGACGAAAACACTATGTGCCATACATGGTGCACGTAACTGGCCATAAAAACAGTATGCCAACTATATTTCGTAAAATATAAGGTTTTTGAATAAATAAATATGACGTTATGAAATTGTAGAACCTTTTTTCTAAATGTAGTCTCGTAAGTACCCATTTAGCAGCCCACGACACAAGACAGAATCTTACTGTGGGATCAAGACTACGTAAGTGATTTTTGGGTATATTTATTCATCTTTAAACTATACAGTCTAGTGATAATTATTTCGTTCAATATGACATAGACAAAAACATGATGTATGATGAAAGTATATAGACTTTGTATAGTTACTTGGGCTCAACAAGTGGACTATATTACAGCTGATAGTAAGTAGTACAGTGCAAATATGATGACAGATGATTATATTTTGCTGTCGACACGAACATGCCGGTGTGTTCAATTGCGTCTTCATGCCCCGTGTCAGGGACCCAAGTGAATAGGAACGAAGGAACGCGTGGGCCGTCAAAATATCTGTTAACTATTTATATAAAGTCTTCTGACTGTATCTCCGAACACAAAGATATCTCTAAGAGAGACGCCTATTGCGATATCACTACATAGTATAAAACAAAGTAGCTTTCTCTGTCCCTATGTCCTTTTGTATGCTTAAATCTTTAAAACTACGCAACGGATTTTGAGATTATGCACTCATTAAATATAAAATATAAAGTACCACGGATTAGTATTTAAAGAGATAAAATTACTCTTAAGCTATAATCGTAATTATTATAAAAAATAATTACGATAACGTTTGCGCAGAATCGCGTTATATGAGTCGACAATTAATGAATGAACATTATGGCATTTATGCAATGGCACGACATTGTTTTATGTGCGTAAGAAACATTTTGCGTGCTTTAACAATATCTCACTTATTGAGTCTCATAATGTATATATGTGTAAGCACATTCATTCATGTAATGTCATATGTAATAATATTCTTACACAATAAGAGATAACTATAAATAAATAAATATACTAAACAGTCACATACATAGTCCTAACCTCACATTAAGATCGAGTCTTGTGTCGTGGGTATTTGAAACTACGTGAGACTTTTCGGTCTCACAAACACACAGGGCCGAAACAAATATTTGTGGGCGGCAAACATTTGTCTCGCTGACGAGGAACGAACCCGCGGCCTGACGTTTCACAGCCGGTGACTATCCAACTACGCTATGGAGGCTGCCATGGAGGAATACATCAATGGGAATACATTTATAATATAAAATGCTTCAAAACAACTTAGTGTTTCTGAATGAAGAGATTATGAAATATATTTTATTCACTTTATAAGTTTCTTAGTTATAATATCTATAGACCTTTATATTTTCACAGTTTAATCTTTTATTGTGTATATTTTTAAACCTCCAAAATCTTGATTTTTTTCTAATGTATACATTAAACTATAACTAGGTAGTCATAAATTCATGAATTGAATACCAATCAGGCCACATTATAACTTATTAATTACGTACGACTAGTTCAAATTTTCTTGCAATAAAGGATCAGGGAGAGCATAAAAGACACATTTTAGTTTGTAATAACATTTCGTGGCTCATATTTGCTAAAGTAAGTCTAACCGACTATCCGTTGCATATACTATACCTACTTGTATTTATAATTATGCGAAATGCTACTATTGGTTAGAGCAAGTTTTCACAGCGTATAGTGGAAATAATGAAATTTAAATATACTATAGATGGGATGGGTTACTAACTTCACCGTGTTTAAAGTTTGCGAATCCATGAAAGGTGCATATGTGTAATGTGAGTTGGCCTCTCCATATTAAGTTCTTTACAGGATTGAGACTAGGGTTTTTATTTATAAAGGTACATTAATATCCAGTCTCTTCCCACAAGAGCGAAATGCAGAAATTTCCATTTTTGTCACGTTTAGTCAGGTAACGTTAATGTATAAACAACATTTCAGTTTTATATGAAATTTCACACTTTAAACTTAGAAAACTGAGGATATTATACGACAAGTAAAAGCAATAACCTGTGTGTCACAGTTGTCCGAAGCGCTGGTTTCCTACACAGAGATATTCATCTTAACCATGTTGAGAGACATATTGCGTGAACGCATCGCCATTGGTATTAGTCTCAGGTGAAAATGCCATGGCGTCCTAATTTGGCATAGCTCATTAAAATATCGTTATTATTGTAGTCTAGTTGCGCCGCGCGATTTCTATTTCAAAATGTAGATTTTGGCCAAATATGGCATAAAATATTTCAATTGTATAAGATTAACTCCTAAAACCTTACACATTTTCTTTAAAGAAAATATTATGTTATATTGTGATATTGCAATATAATTTAAACAAATATAGTACAACACTCTTACCGTTGGAAGAAAATGAGCAATGAAAAAACGTCTGAGCGGCCTTCTTCCTAAAATAAATTGTTTCTTGCGATACAAGAAGGCTAAAGACAAAAGTTTATTTTATTGGTAACAACAAAGTGTAGTCAGTGCAACATGTGAAAAAGCAAAGAATGGCTCATCGAAACAGCATTCACTTTGCATAGAGGAGATGTAGCAAGAAATGTTAATTCAACGATTACATTCCTGTCTTCATAAAGCCGATAGAATTCTAATTTGCATGTGTCTACTACACAAAATAAACATTTAAAAACGATTGCTTGTGACTCATTGAGACTATTCGACTGTTAGCAACGCTATTCATACTCGTGCATAGAATGTTGTGCTATTTATATGTTCGCTTGTGATAAGCATATTATAATACATTTTGTATAATGTTTATATAATCGTATGATGTTATGGTAGGAATCAAAGAAAATACCGATATTTGTACAATTTAACTTGCTCGCTACCTAACTTTAAGTTAAACCATATTTAAAATAATTAAAACGGATACTGTTACATTAGCTTTATCTGATCAATCTTCAAGTCCTTTGTAATTTATTTAAATAAAATTTAAATTACAACAATGAAAAGAGAAGACTATATTGAAGTTAATAGAGGATAGTAAGTATGGAGAAAATTTTCCTATAACTTACGTGACATGCAGATTTTTTTATCTCAGTACTGATTAAAATACAAAAATAAGATGGAGAAAAGCAAGATTTCAAGGTTCAAGTGCATCGTAACACATGTTCATATGTCAAAACTCATGAAAGCAATACTATGATATTTCATTTTAATTTGTTCTGAATGATGGGGGCAGTGTACTTTCTAAACTAAATATTACCAGTCATTTACACTGCTCTTCAAACGAAAAAAGATGATTAGACAAGATATAGCCAACGAACATTCTAAGCGATTAGGAGTTAATTTTGTGGTAAAATTCCTTCTCTTTTTTTCCATCTCTTATGTCCATCCCATGGTATGGGAATGACCACCTTTTGTACAGCTGTGTAATACTTTATTGTTAAGTTCATTTAGTATACTATAGAGGATATAAATTAATAAATAATATACTTTTTGTCTCTTAAAAAACAAGGTAATTGTTTATGGTAATTGTTGATTAGTTATAGGCTATACATTACTCATGATAAAGTTTTCTTAACTACGAGTAGCATATTATGTATCAATGTTGTCAAAATTAAATTAAAAAATGGCGAAGGGGTTGGTTTGTTTTTTATATTACATTACGAGTCCTTATATTTAGATATACTTTTTATTAGTCTCCTACATTGTTTCAGATGATAATTTTATAAATCTGTTTTCTGCATAATGTTTTGTATAAAAAATGTTAAATTTATAATTTTTCTTTGGTGAATTTAAATTTGTGTAAAGTATAACTTTAAGTATAATTACATTATTTGCTTCTATCATACTAAGAGTATAAAATACTTGACAACGAAACTGGACATTACAATAATTATAGACATGTGGTGAAATCAAACGTGATTCGAAAATGTCTTTTTTAAGACGAAACATCATATAATCAGAAGAAATAGCTCTTAATAATACTTTATTCAAACACCTCAATAAACAAACAGTCAGACGACCTACTAACGCGACGGCATTTTTTCTCGTCGCCAAAAAAATGTAGGAAATGTTTTTGTCACCGACACGAAATTGATTGAACATTAGAGATGAATAGAATTTTCTCATCACGCCGGTGTCACACGCAACACTATAGTGAGGAATTTGTAAGCCGAGTATTTAACTGGAAAATCGATCTTAATGGCTTTAAGCGCTGAACCGCCCTGTACTAACGGTTAAAGTCTAAGCTCGCAAATGTGGCGACCTAAACACTGACCTGGAACGGTGATGAAAATTATATTTAGTATTATATGATCAATAGCAAAATAATACGTACTACATGAAGACGGTATTGAAATTTTAAATTGTATTTTATTTTCCGTCACGGAAATAGTCAATAATCAAAAAACTATAACATATTTGAAAATAATAATAATGATAAATACTGTTAAATCTATGCTGAAATAACAAAAAACTTGACGTAATGGTGCTAACATTTTTTATTGTCTGAGATTCATTATTACTTTTTTTAAACAATCTTACAAATATCTTCCCTGGTTTCGGAGTCATAGTACAAATTATTCATATAGGCAATAAAATAAAGTTTGTAAAGTGAACTATATAAATATGTAGGTGATCAGTTTCCGTAAGTCCATATGTAAAACAAGTTATCATCACACACACAGTCACACATGCACTAAGTACAAGTACAATGTTTACAAGAACAAAATAAAAATACAAGTATCGATAAAATAGCACAAATATCACCATTTTGTGAATCACGTTGATTTTATTTAATCAAATTAAAGTTGTTAAAATGCACTGTGGCACACTTTTGATGTTATATGATGTTAATGTACAGACTTAATTATCATACATTGAATATTTCCACACTTATTTCTGCGAATAGAATCTAATGGAATTTTATCAAACATAAAACTCGTGATGTTCTCATGGAATTGAAAACTTGAGGTGTCTTGAGGTCTTTAGTTTACCGTAAATGCTACAATGAGGTCTGAAACCCTTTACTAAATTATGGTACAAAGTAGAAAGAAACCGGAACAAAAAATAAGATAATTAAATAACACACTAACAAAGAACTCTAGTGATGGTTCAATATGATTTCTGAGTAGTATGTATATTGTAAATTCACTTTGCGGCTTCCTTACATTAAGTAGGAAATTTACAAATAATACCAGTTGATACAGCTCGAGTGTGCAATATTTTTTTACTGAATTGCTACACGTTGTTCTTGTTAGTTAAGTTTCGAATCGTATTTGTAACGTGTCGTGGCGATATAGCGGTCAAACTGGTATCAGATAGATACGACGCTAATAATAGACAAAAACATGAACAGGATTTCTAGTATAATCCACGTCTAAATAGTCACGGAAAAATGCTAAATATAAAATACGTCAGTATTGTCAAACGTACACGGTACACGTGCACAACGATTATGTATGAATCGAGTTTCGTACCCATTCTTAATACTTACATTCATATCTAATTAAATCTGAGAATCAAATCTCTTTGTTTTATGATATTAATTTACTCAAAGATAGTTTTCCATTACATTTCAGTTACACGGTAGCTCGTTGAAATCTTTTGAACGCACTACGCTGCTACGCTTCAACTCGAATGCAATGAGGGAAGTACAATTGTATACAACATAATGCTATTTGAGTTAGTAAAGTAGGTTTGTAATTTGATTAATTTTTTTATACAAGTTGTGTGATTACGCTACGAGTTCGTTCTATTGGTATTCATTTTTTCATCTATCCGTGCCTTACATTCGTAAGAGTAAATTAAAATAATACCTGGAAACACGCATGAGCTGAAGGTAGTTCCGTGTCGGTTGACGTCCGGCAAACCTTCAACGTTTCCGAACAAACACAGTTGAATCAGCGGGTAGGGGCCGTGCGGGGGCTGCGGGGGAGTCTGCCGTGCGGGGGGCGGGGCGAGGCAGCGCAGGCGCACCGTGCGAACACACGCCCGCGAGGTCGGTGTCTTTTTACTCGCATTACCTCCTGACATTCGAACTTAATGGAGTAACCTTATTGAAATTTAAGCACAACCACAACCGACGTAATGGAATAAAATTAGGTTATCGTAACGAGAAAACGGTGCTCGAGTGGCCATCTTTAAGCTCTCGACGGCCCAATAGGAATTCGAAACATTTAGCATGAATAGTACGCGACGGAAATGTATCTGTCCTACTCGCACGACGCGGGGCGTCGTCTGCACGAGTGGAATAGATATAGCAGCCACCGCTATCCACCAATACTTATTGTTCTTGGCCCGTAATGGAACAAAATAAAGACAGCACAGCGGTTTTCGTGACTGCGAGACGGAAATATCGCGGTCGGGCAGTCAGAGCAGAATGGAAAATAAGGTTTATAGGGTCGATGGCCGGGCGAAGGAACTTAAAATTGGATTTTCTTTAGAATTATGCTTCATTTAGGACACGTCTATCATGTTTTAATAGGGATTGAGAGATTCTCTTTTATTCACCATGGAATGTTTACGTTTTCAAACATTTTCAAAGACACTTTAATGAAAGCTGAATATGAAAGATCTTTACAAATTCGAAAACCATAAATCTTTTCCGAATAATGGGGTCCTAGACATGTCTGTGAAATAAACTTATTGATCAATTATTCTTCAAAATCAATAACCGCAGGCTGTATAAGTGTATTAACTAACAGTAAATCTCATTTAGGTAATTGCGAATATTTATTTTTTGAAAGTCTAGTCATTCGATAGATCTGTAATTACCGATCGGTCTCAGCTCGGTGTAAAATTTCAAAATAGGTCAAACGTGGTGCGTGGAGCGTGGTGTGTGGTGCGGGTGGTCGTGGTGCGGGGTGCGAGGGGGGCGGGGTGACGCGCTCCCCGTGACTCCCGTGTCGGTATGACGCAGACGTAGCGGGACCCGGCGTCGCAGGCCGGCCGCGCGGGGTCCCGGCGCCCCGCGCTGCTCTCGCCCGCAGAGACCGTTACGCCGGCGTCCTTGGCTGAGTTCTTTCTTGCGCGGGCGCAGCAGGTCGGTGTGAACTCGTTCCGCGCTGTCGGCGCGAGTGCGCACGTGTGCCGCGCGCCTGTGTGTGCGTCCGTGTGCCGCTGTACCCGCTGTACCCGCTGTGCCGCGGTATCCGCACGTGTATGAGTGCATCGGATTAGTCCTAACGGATATTACGGAATTTGTTAGATAAAATACCACAAATTTAAAGTAGCAACATTACACGATCGGTATCTTTCGACGCGGTTATTATTTTTTGCGCTACACAAACGTTTGAGTTATCCGTCTTAGATCTAGATATTTTTGCGTAAATCTTTATGTCCCAAACGTTGTCGTGTTATATCCACGTTCCCACGTACCGATGTTGGTTAGAAATGTCACATCAGTTAATAGTCACGCTTACGTACGTTGATGTATTTGAGTAAAAAATATATTACGATTTGTTATGAATAGTTCATTCTTGGTATAGCCTTTTTTTTAAAAAGTTAAACAAACTCCACGATACATTTTTTTGCTTTATAAGGAAAACCAATAGTAACATTCAGCGCTATTCATATTTGAAAAGTGAACGAAACTATATCTACCACATTAGCGACAAAAACGATATAATTCGTCATCAGAAACCGGATCGTATGCAAACACACCGCAAGATCTTTACGCGTGGTCGTAATAATAGTAACATCACATTGTTGAGAGTTCACTTGTAAAAAGCGAACATATACGATGGTATTTGGAACCGTTACATTATAACATATTTTTCTGCATTATTCGAATTGACAATCCATTTAACATATTATTTATTTATTAATTTATTTATTTAAATCTTTATTGTACACATAAAAATAAATTACAAGATACAGAAACTAAAAAATTAAGAAGTATAAATGGCGGTTTTATCGCTTAATGCAATGTCTTACAGACAACCATGGGATGGACTTAAAAGAAGGAGAAAGAGAGGGCAGTGTAAAATAAATAATTAAAAGAGAGGAAACTAAATAATACTCCTACCAACTAAACATAAAAATACACCAAAATAACATACATACATACATATATAACT
Source organism: Hyles lineata (assembly GCA_030180105.1). NCBI lineage: Eukaryota > Metazoa > Arthropoda > Insecta > Lepidoptera > Sphingidae > Hyles > Hyles lineata. The sequence goes on along the minus strand of JARJEE010000017.1, from coordinate 9,605,219 downwards.
ACATAAATATATATAATAAATACAAATTAATTATACTTTAAATATTATAATCGATACATAATCAAACATTCACAAAAATGTGCCATACATTTTTATTGACTTAATTATTTCCATATTTTTTTGCATAAGTCCGAAAAACAAGCAAACAGGTCACCTCATGATAAGTGATCACAGCCGCTCATGAACATCCACTACGATTGGACCATATAGATATATTGCTGCCCTTGCAAATCGGGTGGAAATTGGATACCCGGCAATCTCATTGGCTGAACGAAACGCGACATCAAAGCTGTCACTTTTAGTCTGTTTGTAAGACAGTGGTACCGCCCCGGACGAGCCTACCTATTTATGCTGATTCATGACTGAAGACTGCGACACTCTATCAATTGTTTCTCATACTCGTGCACTTTAGTGTGACGTTATGTCTACGCAATTGATATAGTCTACAATAATACATAAATTAAAATGAAAGAAAGACTTGCCGTTTCTATCAGGGCTGTGTAACAACTTAATGTATGAACTGCTATGTGGCCTTATGCAATGTAAGTTTGTGAACAATAACATTACATTGATCGTTCGATTGAGTACAATCGGTGACACAAATAATATTAGCGCATGTTATGAAATACCAAGTCAGTATTTACTTAAATTTACGTTTTTACTACCTATTATTAATAAATAAATACATCTAACAGCCACATACATAATTCTGATGCCACACTAAGATCGATTCTTGGGTCCGGGGTATTAGGAACTACGAGAGACTTTTCGCTCTCGCAAACACCGAGACCACACACAACACAAATATTTGTGGGCCTCACAAATGTTGGTCTCGGGGATTGAATCCGCAGCCTCTCGTTTCACAGCTGGCGTCTAATCGACTGCGCTACGGAGGCCGTCGTATAAATCTTTGAAAAATATAAAGCAAGTGCTGTAACTACGAAATGTTGATATTCCCGCCTTGCAAAGGAGTGAATAGCGGCTCACATGCCCCGACACTTCAATATATAATATTACATTACGAGCAACTCTGAGCGCACTCTAGCCACAAATCACACTCAATAACTTTGGACTTCAAGCATATATTAAGTCCAATGCCAATCGATGCTAAGTTAGTACTACGTTGCTTAAAGCATCGATCACAACATATAATTTTGTTTATACATCTACATATACAAAACATAATTTAAACAGAATTGAATTCCAATTAGGACCACCCACTTTCCACGTCGATCCACTTCGATCATGGATGTGATAGATGGCTATACAACCTCGTTTGCCATCAATTACATTAGAAATCATAATATTGTGTCTCATTACTGTGTTTATTTCGTTTAGATTTCACCGATTTGTTTTAAACAGACTCTTCAAGAAGTTTAAGTGGCAGGAGGCGGGGTTGAACCCGGGACCCACGCCTCCTAAGTGGAAAGGTTCACGAACGGCCACGCACCGTATGAGCCATGACGTTTTCCTTCACATTTTCACACGAGTTCTGACAGACGAAGTGTTTAAATATTAAATTAATTATTATTTCATGTGTACCAATTTTTTTCCAGAGGAATGTGGATGTAATGTTTTAATTTCTGGAAGACATCGCTCATAGCGCTAAGATTGACAATTGTTCACTTATTTGTAAGGTTTCTATAATATATTTTATTTTTTCTATAATTTGTGTTGTTCAATAAAGTGTTGTATCTATATCTGTATGTAAGAGTGCTATAATGTTTAGTTCTTTGATATTGTTGTTTAGAATTCCACATTTTTAAAGATTACCTTCAGAAATTAAATTAAAAGTTGAAAAATATCCCTAATTCTAAGTTGAACTTAATGTCTGACAAGCAACATAATGCCCCTTTGACACATATCAGTCAAATCCTTCCCAATAATAAAGAATGAAAATTAGCTGCCGTATCTAGAAAGGACAATTAAAATTCTTAAATGAAATAAATTCTTAGCATTAGATGTCCTTTAATTTGCGTGTAGAATATACATGGTAAATAGGAGGCTGCGATACAATATGTCTGTATATGTATGTATTGTATTAATAAGATAATTTAGAAAATCAAATCCATCCGACAAGTCCGCTTATGCTAATAAAACCAGAGACTGCAAGTAATTTGCTCGGCTACTAGGTAATTGGAGTTTGAAAGTCCAGATATATGTATTTGATTATTCATCCCGCATGTGATGTTTTCGTTTTTTATAAAAGTAAAAGTGAAGTAACAGCCCATTAATGTACCAATGCAGGGCAAAGGCCTCTCACTCGAAGATGCACGTTGTATGGCATGTCAATTCTTAGAAGGTCCGTAAATAATATGGCCGTCATTCTACTTACGGGTCACATTAAAATTGACAAGTTGTGGTCGAACAAAAATTGCTCTTTACACTTTCACATGACGATTTTCCTCAATTTATTTTGGTTATTAGATGGTTACATTTGGCGATGACTGTACAACAAATTTCGAAATCGACAAAGGTCGATCAGAACTATTGGAGGCGTTGTAGATGGCCGTCGCGAGACGCAGTCGCGAAGTGCCAATACCATGCCGTTAAAACAATTACACTCATAATTACTTTTTGATTTTATAGTAAGTTTTTATTTTGTCGAAAGCTTTTAATGCGATGAGGCTAATATAGCGGTGCACTTATGTGTTGAGCAAGCGAGCAAGGACGTTGCCGCCGCCGCCGCCGCCCGCCCCTCCCCCGCGCACCTATCGCGCGCTGTTGCTGCAATACGCGAGCTAATACACGAGCTTTAATACCGCGCCACGATTCAACACGTTGGCTGCCGTGTCAGCACACTACGCCACTCAGAATTCCCAATATTTAACCGTGTCAATCATCGATGTACAGACTTTTATATGAATCAATTAAAATCACATTTGTTAAATCATGCAAAGTACAAGAATAATTTGAACATTATCTTATTTTTGAATACACGCATTAAGCTTATAATGGCGCAGACCTCATTTTTAAATCCAAGCGTTTCACTAAATGTTAATTTAAATGAATCAATTATTCACCTTATACACAATGGCTATAGAGTCTAAAATTTGGTAGAACTTATGCGCGTTGCTAAAACATCACGCCTTGCCTACGTATCGCGCCATGAATCAGATTAATGCACGTATACACTGTTATTAGACGCACACAAACAGCGGCAGCGTGTGTGCGTGTGTGTGTGCGTGTATGCGTGTGTGTGTACGTGTATATGTGTGCGCGCGCACGCCGGCGCGGGTGTGTGTGTGTGCGTGTCCGCGGGAGGTTCAACGTACCAATCGCACTACGCGAGTTCCTTGTTCCACTTTACCACTGACACTACGTTATTATTGTTCCAATGGAGTTTCCGACACGAGTGTAACATTTTTTTGTAAAAAATGACCTTATTCCGAACTTCATGTCAGCAGTACTTAACGCGAACACAAAATGCTATAAATATCTCTGTACTACAAAAAACGTGTCCATTTTTTACACTTGTATTCCCTTTATCCGGGTACTTAAATGTTACTCGAGAAAAATCGCCGCCGTCGTTTCCTTATACAGATCCGTATATCATTATTATCGTTATCATTATTAACATTTCTAAGAAACGTTGTTGATACTGACAGATACCACGTGGCACAGCCAGGGCCTTGTTTTCACCCCTGTTTATAGTATTATATGTGAATTTCATGCTCAATTTTAAAATAATGTAACCAATCACAAGAGCGTAGTTGCGTACCCCGAGTTAAAGCTTAGCGTAATAACTCCTCGTAGTCATAAAACGATCCGTCAGTATAAACCAATCATTATATCTTGTTATTAAAATAAATGTCAGTTAACAAGGCACAAAGGATAACTACGGTGACCACAGTTAATGTCAAATCTGACGATTTATGAAGTGAGCAATATTGAACTGCAGCGTAGTACAAAAGACATCAACGCGCGTACAGAGTTACATACTTGTATGTGTCATTTCTGTGAACGCGTCCCTCTGTGCCAATAGCTTGTTCACGAATCGTAATACTTGTAATAATGATCCCATTACCATGTAAAACTTATTTGAGATGATATTATAATCCGTGAAGAGCTTTTTGGATTTTTTACTACGTCATTTACTTTAGTTTACATCGTCCGGGTTTAAAGTTGGAAACTGACAAGGAAATTATCGGCTTTGCAAGCGTCATAACTTTAATAAGTGTAAGATAAATAGTACTAGTTGATATTGATATGAATATAGTCCACAAATATAACTCGTTTTCTGCAAATCCAAAAATAAATAAATATGTAATTTAAGAATATTTCCTGAATATAACTATAAACGAATTCAACCTTGTTATACCTGAATTTAACGAACAAGGTTTAAGCTTCGGAATAATTGTATCAAATACTATTTTAATTTTTAAAATAATTTAATATGTTTCGTGCCATCGCATGAAATAGTACATATGTCAGATATAAATAATTTGACAATCGTAAGTTAATTCGGTATGTGCCAACCGTGCTGTGCACAGTATTTTACCAACTAATATAAATAGCGGCTGACTATGTGCAACACTACCTCATAAAATTTTATAAACTCGTTTTGCAACATGCCAACTGTGTTTTTTAAGTGGACAGACACATTTTTTTCTTTTTCGTTTATATCATTATAACTAGATACACAATGTATGTTTTTGACATTAAACGTATAGGATATACCTGATAGAATCTGGATATTTTTTAACTTGTTAATCCTTGGTAACGGTACGGAATCCCAGGGCACCACTCTGACTTTTTGGCGTCATGTTTGAATTATAGCATGGTTAAATAGCTCTTATGAAAAGCCAATACATAGTACTTAATCTGTATTTATAAAATAAATAATTATATTATTATATAAATTAAATTAATTTTCATTTTTGGTAGTCTTATTTATTATTTGTAACTATTTGTAGTAAGATGTTTTTCAAATGTATGTATGTCCTAGTGATAGTATAATACAATTTTGACAGTCTTCGTGGCGCAGTCGGTTAACCACCGCTTGTGAAACGGGGGCCGCGGGTTCGATCCCCGCACCGAGAGAAATGTTTGTGCGGCAAACAAATATGTAATTTGGGTGTGGGTGTTTGTGAGACCGAAAAGTCTCTCCTAGTTCCTGATACACACGACACAAGATTAGATCTTAGTGTGGGGTCAGGACTATGTATGTGACTGTTGGGTGTCATTTTTTTTTATTTATAATATGTCGTAGATTCAAACAGATTGCCATCTAATTGGCTGTCGCTGTGGTCTAACGTGATGATTCTTATTAATCAGTCAGTGCGCACGCCCGGTGCTGTTCCGGGCAAGAATCACAATAGAAATAAAATAAAATTACAAAAAACGATCATAGTTTCATATATAGTTAAGTACTCTGTACTGCTACTGACAGATTCTTCGACATTGCTATTGGCAACCGATAACTTACAAGACGTCAATCATGTTGAACTGTGTTGTCATTCCTATAAAATAAGTGGACTCTGTGTTCTCTAACACAAGTCAATATTTGAAACGATGACTTCACACAAAATGTAAACGCATTATTATTATATACATATTATTACAAACACATACAAAAAATGTGCAATTGGCGGTATTATCACCCAAAGGCAATATCTTACAGACAACCATAGGGATTTCAGAAAAGGATAAACCGAGGGCTGTCTTAAAGTGTAAAGGATAGAGGCCTTAAAGGAAAAATATAGTAGAAACATAAATAATATGAATAACTTATTCTTAATTCGAATGTTAAATTGAAGGCTATTTTTTCACTATATAGTTTCTTTATATGGCTTTGAATACCCTTAGTATATTACGATATATATAGATGGATTTTAACATAGTAAATGATATAATAAAGTTAAATTTTAGATAGTAAACCTATCTAAAATTTAAGTAACACACGATGACTAAAATGATTATAACAAACTATAGCGGTGTGGTGGACTGTTATATTATTCATTTCAATATTATTTATGTGTACATTCCTACGATAAATAAGACTGATATCAGACCTTGCTTATCACACTACGGCTTTCAGACTTTAGTTCCTGCATTGATATACAATACAAAAGATAGATTGCAATTCCTGAAACATTTTTTCAACACAATTTTAAATTACAAATAAAATATAAAAATAGAAATATTAACTGACTATCGCAAATGTTCATATAAAATGATATTCTAGGATTTGTACATCTTTAGTAGACCGGTTTGAAACCATAGAATTCAAGCTATTCGTAAACCTAAAACTAACTAGATTTCCAGAATTCTTTGTCTGTGACGCAGAATTGATGGTCAAACTTTCTCCAAAAATATTTTTTACCTATTATGACAATACATATGTATTTTATTTTAGAAATGTTCATTGTACACTATGAACGTACATTCAAGTTAATGTATGTATTAAATGGAAGAGAGATTAACTGACCACATGTTCATACCCACCATGATGTCCTCATTTTGTTCTAACCGTACTCCATTTTAAACCCTCGATCAAACCAAGCCATTACCGTTTCGTAGACCTCACCTAACCTATATAGGCCGCTAATGTGGGCCAATACGATGAGAATAACTCTAGAAAAAGTACGAATATTACGTCTTGTACTCGTATATATTATGATTTGTAATTCAAGTTGGAATCTCATTTTCTAAGGAATGCGTTTGACGTTTGATCTCATATTAATGTATGTGAAACCGTGATAAATTAATAATGTATAACAAAATAAGGCGGTTCACACAAAGTCAAGTTGACAGAACAGTAATTTGTAACGAACACAATTATTATTAAACTACGCGCAATTTCTTTAGCAATACTAACAATCAATGTATAATTGTTCGCTTGAAGATGACATTTAATGTTATTTTAAATGCATAATTTGCTGTAGATGCAAGATAATCTCTATGCACAGCAATAGTTCGGCAACTTGATAACTCCGTCTTGAGAGCTATATGAGCCACGTACAAAATATACAGACGAACCACAACACACGCGTGGGCAGTTAAGAGCGATAAAATATGACGATAGTTCAAGTCACTACAGATCATACTTGTGGTTAGAAGAGGCCTAAAATAGTTTCTACTTAAGCTAGTAAATAGTTAAAGATTAAAGTGCGGTGTTCAAACGATTAGTTTTTACATCGTAATTGCGAGGATCCTATTAACATAACTAATGTTTTAAATTTTAAGTTACTAGTTTGAATTGAGTTAAATACCCGTAAAAGGCTCTGAGAGCGTTTTAAAGCTGGCCCATCATTCCCTGCGGTATATTTATACACGTATAATGTAAATACAATTAATATCCTATGAAACTTGAGATTTAACATTCTTATATAGTATAGAGGCTCGGCCCGGCTCCGCCCGCATGCAGATACAGTTTTTTTTAAATATGATATCGTTGTGCTCATCAGGGCTAAAATAGGATTCTAATGGTGAAATAATTTTTCAAATCGGTCCTGTATTTTCAGAGCCTATTCAAATCTTTTCTCTTTATTATATTACTTATATTTAGGTTGAAGTCCATTATTTGCAAATTTTCTTGAATTACGTTTTGTGTACAGTAAATAATGATTAATAGATAAGAAGAGTTACATTTAGTAACTAAATATTATTCTATTTCGTTGAATGAATGTTAATGTAAGGTAAAATCAATCAATATAAATTGAATGCAAAACATTGACAGTTAAACTGGTGTCCTTTAATGCAAGCAGGATACGAACATCGTTAAGTTTTTCTTGCAACATGTAATTATGGATGTATAACAAGTATATAATTTATGATCAATGCAATAAACAGATGATTGATTGAGTTTCGATGTTATTCTTATTACTGGCGTTTCTGACGTTTCATCGGGGAAAGTGTCTCAGAACTACTTTTATGGACGTCAACGTAAGATTACATATATGTATTTATTATGTTATTGTCACCATTATTTCTGCCATTACACTGAAAAGCATAGTTTTAAGTTAATATTTTCATATCATTTAGTTTTTTGTTCAACAGTTCTTGCAATATAATGGGTGAATTGTGAAATTTCCAACATTCATTACGATAGGATTAAACGTAATTGGAGCATAATTTTAAGTATATAAAAAACAAGTTTTATTTCCTGATCGCTTAAAAACTGCTAATATCCGCTCTCAATCACCGTAAGAAGAAAGATATTTTAATTTGCTTCTAAACTGACTAACGGACCGTGGTAAAAAAGTTGTCACAAAAATTGACACTTAAATGCAACATGAAAGCTAGCCCTCATCTACATACTGCATTAAAACTTTCATTATGTCTGATGCTATTAGTATGAATCAAATAAGTTTTCTATATATATTTTTTATCTTAAAGCTCAACACATTGACCGCAATGTATGTAATGGCGATATACAGCAATCAGAAAAAATTACTACTTATATTTTACATATGTCTTAGGCAAATAATTGATGATTTTTCAATGTAATTGCTTGATTTTACAAACGGACTATTATTTACACCCACCAATGGCAGTGAATTTATTTTTATTTCAGCATTTACATAATATCTTACACAAAATTGACTTATGAAGTGTATTGTTTGAGAAGGTGCTTCCATTAGTATACTTAAACATTGACAGTAATTCTGACTTTTTTAAATATGTACAATGCGTAATATGTATTTATTTCATTTTTAGTTGATTATTCATTTACATTCATGATAAATTATTTTAACCTTTTATTATAGTCATTAATCAAAGCTGAATATTTGAATTATTAATTAAAAATTCGATATTTTTACGTATATATTACAATGCAAAATAACATGATACATATTAATTTTTTCGGCTATATAATATATTGAGAATAAATTAATAATAATTTAACTAAGCTACTGACGACTATTATTTCATATACATAAAATTATAATATTTTGCAATAAACCATGAACTAAGAAAAGGTCTTTGTTCTAATAATAGTATAGCACATTTGTCATTGTTGTATCCGAGGTTAGACTAGTTTCGCCTCCTCTACCATTGATTGCGGGCAGCCGGAGTTCGATTGAACAGACACAGGACGGTCCGACGTTCTGCCCTTGACTTTTGCCCAACGTTACCGGCATGAAATCAGGGTCAATATTTTATTTTTATTATATGTTTGCAAGAATTCCTTATCTCAATGCATATCGATCAGATTAAACTGCCGGCTATATGTATAATTGAATTACCAACTTCATTATACGTAGTTGTGTGTGTGCCAATGCCTGCACTAAGAACTTATATTTATATGTGTTTTATTGTAACATTAACTACAACAGTAATAGTAAAGATCTTTGGATTAGTAATTAAACATATATTATACCGTAGTTACATAATATACAAGACCGATGTTAGTACAAAAGATAAATTGACTGAAATAAATATCAAATTAACATTTAACAGTATGTTGTAGTGAAGTCAATGAGAGCATTGTCTAACAATAGTAGGCACTGAAATGATAATTGGATTAGTAATTGGATTTAATTGAACAGAAAATTTATAGTCCTTATATTTATTTTAAAGCTACAGGGATTAATTGATGCGGTCATGGCATCACAAATCCATAAATTGAAATGTCATATTTTGAACATACCTATATATTTTATTTTATTTGCAGCTGGTATCTAACGACATGACGGTTGAGAATAAAATAGAAGGGTGGAGGTCTAAAGTTAACCAATTCTGTGTATATTTATGTGTTCTTTCCAAATGATGATCGCAAACTTAACTGTTTTGCATCAACATTTACACACATTATAACTTTGCATTTTGTGAGTATATATCACGATCACAAATGACGGAAATTCAACGTGTTTTGCTTCACCGTCGGTGGGATATTTCAACACAAAATACGTGTACATATTCTGCTAGATGCCACGTTCATTTTATCCATAGTAATAAATTAATATTCAATCGCGCACAGCAGTACAAGCTATTCATATTCCTTTTTAAATTTGATATAGAATTTGCAGTTTTATCATTATTTTAGAGTAATGTTTGTATTTAGATCTTTATTTGTCGTGGAGCAGCCAAATATAAAACTACAACTCAATATGTTGCAAACTTGTTAACAAATTGTTCTCGTAACAATTGATTTAATGACAAATAGTTGTAATACAAAGATACATACAAAGATTTGTTCCAATGTCTTATCAGCCGATATACAAACAGATAAGCTTTACATTATTCCCGTACGACGTGGTACTTGCCTTAGTTGGGGCTTGTTTAGACCTTTTCGCTGTTGTAAAATAATTTACTATATTACATTCACAGGCCTTAAATCACATATAAATTTATTATCGCACGAGAAGTATACTGTTTCCTGAAAGCATTTTTGTTCTATTTGTGTACAATTAAATAAATGTGCGTCATGAAACCTGCACGACCACTTTTCCTCGAGCAGGTAATTCACCTTAACTGAACATAAGTTTATGTGCAAATATGTAAAAAAATGCATCGGGTCGAAAACCGCGAAACCTTAGTAATAATTTTACTGAGAGCTGTGCTTGCGGTCCACGGAGCCTTATAAGCTAACCAGACACATGAGTATTAAGCCTAACGCCCACACTAGCCATCAAAACTGGCGTTTAGTCCATACCAGTAGGTATGGCTCTCATATGTGAGAGGCCATCTGGGCAGATACAACCACAATGTATATTTCTCTCACCACACAGCAGTATAGTTCTGCACTGTTGTGTTTCGGTTTGAAATGGCATTGTAGCAAGAGTAACTACTGGACATATTAAGACTTAACATCTTATGTCTCAGGATGGCGAGCGCAGTGGAGTACCAAGCATTGCTTTGTAATTCAAGGTGTTGTTTGGTTTTGCTAATGTCCATCAGCTGTCGTATCGTTTACCATCAGGCAAACGGCATGCTCATCTTGCTATGAATTGCAATAAAAAAATAATCTGCCGAATTACTGCACCACATAGCATTAGCAAATACTTAAAATACCAGAACGCCTACCAGATATAGCTACAACCATTACAGCTCACTAATCCTATACCTCTCATAAATTATAATATTGCTCTCCTCAAATAAACTCTTAATGTCCATAAGCTAGCGAATCGTACCTAATATGGCTCACGTTTCAAATTAGAATTTATATTCAAACACCGTTCGGCGTCCGGGTAATCTCACGGTGCAGTGCCGTCATCTAACCTAGGAGTTCTCTCTTAGGTTAGACACTAATATAAATTGTAGCTCGAGTGTATCATTATGACGATTTGAAATAAAAGAACGTGTCTCGACTATCCACGATTACATTATTTTTACGTCGTTGAGTATATAAAATAATTCATTGGAATCCGCGTGCCGATGAGATAATGCAATCTTTTATTATATGATGTGACAAAGCACAACTCCGCCGACCACAAGTAGGTGATAGTTAATGCGCACATTATTCATTATTCCATTCATTAATTCAAATGGTTGCAGCCTCGAGTACCAACGGAAGCAAAGGTGCATTTAGACGAGACGATTTGCCGTAAGTGACTTTCACCTTCGTCGTAAAATCATGCAACATTCACGTCACACTCGCTATGCACGTCTGCGTGGACCAACACAGAAGCCTCAAGTTCACGTACATGAAAATCATTTTCACATATCTGTGCCAATTTATGTATACAATATTCGACGTATAATTATAGTATATTTTTTTATTTAATAAAATCCACGTCTTCAAAAACTTTTAGATTTGAAAGTTTCCACCGCGCAGTTAATTGTTGGCTCCTTGGTAAATGTTGGCTGTAAAATAAAAACTGAGGGTTCGATGCCCAAATTTCTATGTAATTTGCTCATATTTGTTTCAGATCAGTGTGTCAGAATACGTATTTATAGTGAAAATACGGACACACCTTCACTAAAACTATAAATTAATAATTAATTGTATACATTGATTAAATAAATGTTCAAATGTCTCAGAACAAACCGATTAACAAAAACTATAGAAAATAAAAGTTACAATATTATTAGTAAAACGACAAAATGTTAAATTAATTGCATTAAAAAATACGACTATATATTTTTTTGCCTCTTACCTCTCTTTACTGTTTTCGCTGAAGCTGATAAATAGCGTCTTTATATCTGCAAGGAAAAAAATAAACATGGTTATTAAGTGTAATATATTTCAACATTGAGGAGGAATTAAAGATAATGTTTTCCCATCAACAATATTGATAGCAACGGTTCCTACTGACCGAAAACGAAGGATCACATATTAATAAATATTATTACACACTATAATTTTTCATTGCGTGAAATTAGTCAGAATAGTCCTTACTATAGGCGTTCTCATCGAATTTAGCGATTTGTGTCTAGTAACCTTCGGATAGAAAGCTATTTTAATAAATAATAACTTGATGTTAAATAATAAATGCGTAAGCTATAAATATTAATACAATCGTGACGTTATAGTACCTATTAAAAAGAAGTAAATGAGTTACTAAAAGGCGAGACAACTTGTCTACTACGCACTTGCTGGTAGGGGCAGTGCTATCCAGTTGGAGTATTCACCGATGCGATACGGCTAGATCACTCCGATATATACAAAATAAACCCGTAAATCGACCTACTTGAGTGGATCAATATGACGGGTACTTACCGCTGTGTACGGCTACCGCTTTTGGGCAGATCCCAATATTCTACCACCAGTATTTAGACCTTAATCCACCACGCTGACCTAATGCGGGCTGGCGGAGTGCACATACCATAGATATTCATATAAATATCACTATGGTATGCATGTTTCCTCACGATGTTGATAAACTATCGGATTACATATTCAGAACATTCTATAGAGTACTTATTGATACATATACTTATAACAAGTACATTCCTACACGTATGTTTTCAATAAAGAAATATCTCGTGTAGGTATATAATAATGTTTTTGAATTTCTTGTTATACTTTAGACTGGCATGTAGTGGTGGTGACTTTAAGAAAATACATAAGTGTGACACTCCGAAAAATTCATTTCGATTTTATTATCAAAAACACGAGTATTGCGACTAAAATCATGCGATGATTTCTGCTTTCTTCCACATATTCGTTGATCGTAATGGCAAGATGTATCAGTTGATCCGTTTTAAAGAATAGCAAATTGTTATGAGTATGGGAACCAAAAAGCAATTTGGATTGTGAAATATAATAACAGCTCCAGTGTGAGGGAAACATTTTTGTGATGATTAAGAGTGTTGGTCATTTTTACATTATGAATTGAGAAAGTGTTCCATTAAAAGAGGATTATGCATTATAATATGTGTTGCATGCAATAAGTCTAGAAATCATTATAAATCGCTATGAATAGAGGTAAAAACGTTTTAGAAGTTTTAATAGTGGACATTAAACGTACGTACAGACGTGTATATAATGTACCTATTTGCGTGTAAACGAATACGTTGATTGCTAAAAGGTTGTTTTGCTTTGCACGCTTCGAAACTGGTGCAAAACAAAGTGGTGCAAACCGCAGAACCAGTCCTGCGACAGGAAGCGGCCTCGAGACCTGCGTACTCCCCTCCCGCGCGCCGCCCCGCCCCCCGCCGCAACGGGGCCCCCCGGCCCGCGCTCCACACCCTCGGCCCCTCACCTGCCAAACAACCACCTGATCCAGACAAAGCGCGTCCTTCGTGTGGTGACGCACGCGGTGCATTGCACTAATAACTAGTGAGACCATTTCATGTCCGGCAGGTAACAGGCTACACATCTACCTACCTACACAATACACATTGAGCAAAAATTCTACATGACTCGTGACATTGCAATATATTCGTTTCTGTGCTTTTTGCCTTAATATTCGCTCTTGATTCCTCTGATTTTTTTCAAACAATCTGGTTGAATAGCCTCGTGATGGTTATTAGTCACCCACCTTTTATACGGATAAATTATGTTGGCGAATCGAAAAATACTTTCATAAGGGAAAATATTGCAACCTGAAGTTATTGTACATGTATTGCCAAAATATCTCCAGTGCAACTAAGCGAATGGGCGTAGATGCACAAACATTGAGTCATCGTTAAGGTATTCGGATGTACTCAAAATATATTGAGCAACCTCAAATGAAAGTATGCAATGGATTTGTTTTTTTTTCCAAGATCGCTGCCGAGCATTTTTTGTCATATAGATATTATTGCAATCGTGACTGAAATGTAGCTTTAAATAGACTTTTAGGTAGAATGATGCCGTGTCGAGAGTACTGGCACGCCGCAGACACGGGCCACTTCGACTCCACAGCTTAGTGGCGTGGCGATGTGACGCGGCGTGGCGCGGCGTGGGGCAGCACGAGTAGCCGCGACCCCACACAAAGCGAGTCCGCACTCGGCGGCGGAGCACGCCCCGCCCGGTCTCATCGGCCCAAAGAAACGATCTCATAGAAAGTAGAGCAACTCATTTATTTATTCAGTACAGCGGTCGGTGCGAGCGAGACGCTGTCGCGAAACTGGATCATTAAAATAAAAATCCGATTTTCGAGCGCAACTCCAACGAAGTGAAATAAAAGTTTCCGACGAAATTTGCTCGAGTTATTCCAAAAAAGGCACTCGAAACGCCTTTGCGACGAGATCGGCAGATACAAGTGCGAGGTGAAACCGACCGCAATAGCTTCCAACATGCACACGTCGCCTCAAAGCGTTGCACCGCCGCCACGTCGCCACGCTGCCGAGCCGCCACGTCGCCACACCGCGCCGCGCCACACCGCAACACGCTCAACCACAGCAGCCAACAAGTTTCATCAATGCTTGCCAACAAGTTGTACAATAACTCAGCATAAGGCACTAAAGTCGTTGGCGCATAGATCGCTGAAACTCCGGAAAACTGAAGTCCTTTTTGTTTAAAAACTGATTTTCTTTTCCGCATTTGTGCGATCGTTTTCACTCCGAGAACTAAGCCATTGTGTGAACATTACGCAGCTTAGCGTTGCATTAAGCGCACGATATAATGCACCTCTATAATCATAGTCACGAGTCACGTTATCCGCACGCGCATTTGCTATGTAAATAACACCATGCACGACATTCCTACATACAACAAAATACACATTAATCGTACTCAATAACATCACACCCGTCAAAGCGTTTCATATTTCTTACTAAAAATAAAATCAGTTGCAAAAACTGAATGTTCATTACGATCGGACACGTACTCCGGTTTACATTCCGAGAGTAAAGGAAGCCGTACCGACGATTTCTGTCATTATTGAAGAAATTCCCTTCAGCATTACTGTTCATTAACAGCCAGTTATGTCGACTTGATTGACTGATATTTTCAGTGGAGTGCATATCAATTACACGCACAACACACGAGAGAAAATTAAAACGATCCCCTTTCGTAACAAAGTCCTTTCTAGCGTTTATTGTCAGTGGCCATAACTTACTTTAATCTCGTAAGCACTTAATATCATTATGGACCATAAAGTGATTTCGAATTGTTGATCTCACTTGAATTAATAAAGGCTATACTTACATCGGTAAAATTTCGTTTTTTAATGATACTAATAAAAAATCTTGTGTAATTAAAGGCTGCGATATACTGGCCATTTTTATTGCGTACATATATATATATAATAAATAATAATAATAAAACCACATACATAGTACATACATAAAGTCACATACATAGACCTGACCCCACACTAAGATCGAGTATTGTGTCGTGAGTATCTGGAACTACGATACTTTTCAGCCTCACAAACACCCAGACCCGAAAGAAATATTTGTGGGCCGCACAAACTTTTCTCTCGATGCGGGGATCGAACCCGTGGCCTCTCGTTTCACAGGCGGCGTCAAACCGACTGCGCCACGGAGGCTGCCCTATGCATATGCATAGTACCTTTTATATTTAAATAGATCACGGTTATGTTATTATTGTATGATAACACCCTACTAATGGTATACATTATTAATTTAAATGTTTTTCACCCGGCACAGGGATAGGCACGCCAGGACTCCCTATCACATTTTTGAAAAGAAATAAATGATGAGTGACACTAGTGACCACCCTTTATACCCTATAAGGGTTATACAGTCCTGAACTTATGTATTTGAGTCTGTACGTACTTCATTCTTCGGAAAGTAACGTAATGTCTGAAAAGGATTTGGCAATTAATATTTCATTGTGAACAGATTTATCAATTGCTTTGTCTGACTCATAAATATATGCGACTATATTTATGTTTTCCACATTTTACATGCACCCAGCATAGTGCAAATAGTGTTATTAGCTCATGTATAATAATTTATTTTATTCGCTAGAGTAACGAGAAAACTATTCAATAATTAAAGCAAACTTCCTGCATTTTCTATGCGTTAATGTTAATTATTACGAGCAATGTTATGTACCAATAAAAGTTCTCATTTACATTATTGCTCGATGAAACTGCTCACTTAAGTGCTAGTACTTAACGAGTCCACCCTAGTGGAACTATATCTATAATGAAATAGTCTACGATATATGCAACCAACAAGAATAAACAAAAGAATAAAAAAATACTGTCTGAATTTACAGGTTCCTTAAATAGTAAGTTACTTTAATAATACATTAATTGTTTACAAATGTTTTAAAGAACCGCTTGAATTAAATACTGTAACACCTCTCAGGCTTATCAAGTGAGATGTCTTGAAAAATTTAAGTAATAAACACTAGCGATATCATTAACAGAACCCTACATTTATTTTTTTATGTTATTGTTAGTAAGTTAAGTCTAGAAAATCACGTGAAGATTATAATTTTTATCTGGTTCCGATGGAAAATTCCACAAAAATAAGTTAAAAAGGCGCCAAAAATAATTGTAATTAATGTCAAATATAATAATAATAATATTTTTTGCGTGCCTTTGCTGGGCATCACCCCCTCTAACATTAAGAGTTTCAGGTCTCAGTATTCCACGATGGCTTAGTACGACTTGCTAGACTTGTCATATCTTAAAATTTATTCCTAGAGCAATTAGGTATATGGATTTCCTCACGAAGTATTTTCCTTCATCGTTAAAGTGATATGGCAGCGATTGGATGCGTAAAGCAGCGGACTGGGCTCTGTGGCGTACCTTGGGGGAGGCCTATGTCTAGCTGAGGACGGCAACGGGCTCATGATGTATGTGAAAGTGATTTGCGAATTTCGAATAGAGTCTCTAATTATTCTCCAGTCCGCTACCAACTAGGTTATGTTTCGCTCAATTTAATGTTCAATATATTATATTAATATTTTCTTTTTTTTACTACAGAAAAGGCATATTGAATGATACAAACATTTTTTAAAAATCAACAGAAGTCCATCAATAAAACGACAAAAATTTCCTCAATACCTTTTTTTTTATTTTAATACTCGACTATCGATGTTGCCTATTGATAAAAGTATTTTAGTAATTTTTAATACTTCCCATATTTATTACGTGTTAAGAGGTTTTGTTTCATAAAACCAAGTAGCTCAGTGCGACTGCCCGTCGAGGGAAACACGCGAGCCGATCAAGATGTCACGTCAATCATTCGGAGAAACGGACCCGAATTCGACTTACTCTTTATATATGCGCTCACTTTTTATTTAAATGTTAGGTATCAATCAATGTAAAGCATATTTTGATAAGAGTTTGTAAAGTTCCATAAATCTTCTGCAATTATACACTTCTTGTAAACAAACTAGAACTAACTAATATACAACGTGATTATGAATATACTTTATATTTTTAAATCTTTCGAAATATAATAATAGGTACCAAGTGTTTCAAAGGCAGACTGTTTATGCACTAAAATATTAATTAAATTATAACAAATATTTTTCGATTAATTAAAATGAATACACAGAATACTTATTTTTATTTAATGTTTATAAACTTTAAATACAAAAGCAACACAATATGTACATAGTATTAAAATAAAACCCGAATTTCGAGTAATTCAATATGATTACCTCATAATTGTTAAAGTAATGTCGCTGTAGGTACGAGTTAATGCCGATCCGTTTATTGAACTTTCAATAATTTTATTTCACGCTGTTATATCTGAATCTCGGGCTACTGGTGTCTACAGTGGTTCAGTAAATTTGTTTACACTTCGAGTGCGACTTGTAGGTATTATATTTTTAGTATTACACTCTCTCTCTTGTACACTTTAAGGATATCCGCATGTTTAAAAATAAACATCATGATTGATGATTATGATTGCAATTATGTATTTATCCACTCTTTACAATAGCAATTAATAACAAAACCAAAAGGATACCAATTAATAAATATACGTTCTCTAAAATTAAAACTTAAACATGCACAAGTAACACACATAACTTGTATGATAATAACCAACAGGTTTTTTTTTGGAATAAAATGTAACTATGTATATAATTAATTATCTCATCTTAACAATATAAAACTACTCAGCGGAGTTATTGCATTGATATTGTAATGTATTGATAGTGCTTCAAAAAAACGACATACGTTTACGTACGTAAATAAATTCTACAATATTCATTTTTTTATTATCATTGAAGTATACAAATATTATGCTCGTTGTTTATTATTAAATCTAAGCTTTAAGTTTATTGAAGGCAGCCTACTCAATATTGTAAGATTAATAAAAGGCAAACGTGTTAACAAACACTATAACATAATATAAGTAAGACTACAATCACCACGTACTACAACGGTGAAGGAAAACATCGTGAGGAAACCTACATACCATAGCGGTTTATAAAGAATTTCTATGGTATGTAAGTCCGCCAACCCGCACTAGGCCAGCGTGGTGGACTATATGGCCTAACCACGCTCAATCGTACTGTCGATTGTAGAGTAGGCCCGTGCCCTGCAGTGGGACGTATATGGGCTGATACAGAGTAAGACAGTGTGCTTAATGATAACATGAAGTTTACTTTAGGTGCAATAAACTTTAATATCAATAGATTGTCCATGAGAAAATTTTGCTGCTTGATCATTTCTATAATAGGATAATTAATTTGAATGATATACAATAGGGATGTTCAAATTCTAACTTATCAAATATTTCACATATCAAAGACAGTATTTTAAAATCCATTATACAATTTAAAAATCCCGATCACTCGTTTTGAAGTATAAGTATTTTAAATAGTGTTATTCATTACCCATTATTACGTGACAGCAAACAGCGACCGGTCCACGCTGACGTTACTGCCCCAGCGGCAAGTTCAAAGTATCACCAGTAAGCTATTTATCTCGATAGTTTGTTAAAACAACGATAGTATTATACGATTTTCATCACAATAGAAACTGAATTCAAAGAAAGTGATATCACATGAACTCAGTCAAAAGCAGTTCATTTAAGAAGAAAGCGAGATGCACTCATTATGAAAACATTGAAAATACTGGTGGTATCAACTATTAATTATTTTCTTCTTCCTTTTAATATGTAAAGTGTGTGATGCCTAACTCTCGCCGCTTAGACTCGCAATTGAGTAGATTTGTGCCCTGTACTGGGACGTGTAAGGTTAATTTAAAAAAAGAAACGAATAATTGCGTACAATGCACTTGATAGTACCTGCAGCGAAATGTACATGGAGTATTCAGTGAGAGACAGTTATCTCAGAAACTGGGGTTTAAAGAACATAATACCGTTTTTCTATAAGTAATTGCTGAGTATTGCAAAAACTATAAACTACGTGGGCTTTATAAAGTCGCTGTTTTACATGCAAGTGAGTTATTCACAGATGATATACACGTATCATGACATTACGAACACATCCGCCATCATGTTGCGAACGATCAGGATCGAACTGGTCACGAAGCTGTGCTCTGTTCTATATAAATATGCACTAACATTGTTCTGCGTCCGGCTTGTTGCATAATATCACTGGGTAACTACTACCTGCCGCAACAACGCGGCTGTTATGTGCTGTAGCTACTATCATAGATTAAATAATAATTATCTCCATTGCAAAAGGTCACGAAGTGCAAAGCAGATCGCCTACTCAACTTACATTGAGGCGTGAATAGTTTTGTCCTCCGTGCATAATTTAAAGATGCTACCGCGCTTTCATTCATACTTATTTTATATCTTTAATTAATTCTTCTTCTAATGTGACTAGATACGATAAAATAGCTTCCTTTAGCAAGAGGAAGGACAAAGTTGAATA
Organism: Hyles lineata; assembly: GCA_030180105.1. Taxonomy (NCBI): domain Eukaryota; kingdom Metazoa; phylum Arthropoda; class Insecta; order Lepidoptera; family Sphingidae; genus Hyles; species Hyles lineata. The sequence continues at coordinate 9,585,124 of JARJEE010000017.1, read as the reverse complement.
GTAAATGTCATTATTAATTTTAGAGAGAACAGGTTTGAAATCTAGTACAAACATATCTGCACTCTGCAGTTAGTTTCATAATATACTGTGTAAATTCAAAAGCGTTCCAGTATTTTTGTAACAAGATATGATCGCCGTACCAGCCGAAAAATTGCAAAATTTTATGATATCGTTAAATAGCAATTTGTTAATTTTGATCAGTATCGCTTAGTCGTTAACGTAATGTTTGCTAATTGATCATATTTATAGGGTTAGTGAGATATTTCTTGGATTTTTATTGTTGCTTTGATTTACTTATAGATCAGTGCTATGATTTTCAGATTCTTTCAGAAATTTAAATTTAGAAATTACGGTTTATTTTTAATTTTATACAAATTTTGACTAAAGCAATATTACCAAGTCAATTACAAATAATATAAAAACAAAATATTGCGGTGTTGATGTGGGCGACCGTGCGACTGTGCGACCGCCTCTTTTATTACTACAATATATAATAAAACTGAAGCATAATAACAAATTCCATTCTAAATGAGAGTAGTAAACCTACAAACACATATAGAGATGCGATTGAATTAAACAAACATATTAACATTATGTTTTGTATTGGTCATTGCTTACAATCAAAAATCATCAGAATAAAACATATCTGTTTCAAATTTTTCCATTGCAACATGTCAAATTGTTAAAAAGTGATATCTTTGAGGCCTGTGTTCAGTGGTTAATGGTCATCATTATGATATTGTTAAGATTCACAGTAATATAGTATAAAATAAAAAGCAATGCTGAGGCACATGCTTGAATATAGTATAGAGATGAAATTATTAAAACTGTGACTCTCGCACAATAAACCTAAGACCGTTTTTCTGCGCTTTTATCAGTACAATTGGCGATAGGCTCGCCCCCTACTGTATCGTAGGACGACTTCTGCCGAACCCTTCTGGGAAAAAGGCGTGATATTTATGTATATATATATATCAAAAATAAACAATGATTAATGTTGTATTACAATAATAATGCATTTTTAATTCCTAACGACATCTTCAGTGGTATAGCCTTATATTGCACCAACATGGTTATGTAATAGTTTGCATTTTGCATCTTTATGTCGATATGCATGATTTTTTATTTCCATATATCTGTATTTTTATTCATGTAAATCTTTTATTAACTTTAACATTTTATGGCCATAAAGAAATTAATTCAAAATTAAAATTGATGTTATATGCAACACAATAAAATCACGGAGCTAACATGTGTAAATTTGTTTTGGGAACCATGTAATTTTAAATATATAATCATATATAATTTTTTAAACGTATTCCAACTTATCTGATAATATCGATATGAAAACATTTAATAAATGCAACAGACTTAGTTCAATTGAAATTATTTAATTAAACATTTTAATTATATGAAAGAATGTTATTGTACACAGAGTTGACGACAATAATGATTGTCGACTAGACTAATGTGTTATTAATAATACATGACTCACTGCCGTTAGTTTTAATTGATCTCCCTTTTAAATTACGAATTATGTAGCATTGCCTTATATTGCAGACGATTTTTACGAGAGGAAATAAATAAATAAATAATAAATAACACCCAACAGTCACATACATAGTCCTGACCCCACACTAAGATCGAGTCTTGTGTCGTGGGTATCAGGAACTACGAGAGACTTTTCGGTCTCACATACACCCAGACCCGGAAGAAATATTTGTGGGCCACACAAACATTTCTCTCGGTGCGGGGATCGAACCCGCGGCCCCTCGTTTCACAGGCGGCGTCTAACCAACTGCGCCACGGAGGCTGTCAAAGCTGAATAGTTCCTTTTCACGAACCTTTGGGGAGGACGACTCATGCCTGTGTCACTCGCGTTTCAAACCAGCACGCTTCCGGTTATTGCAGCCGGATCAGATTCTCTATAAGTACTACACCATAATACAAAGTAAGACCCTTCATTGACCTTCACTCACGTTATGAGAAACATCGGATATGCCAGGTCGAGAAGCGCCCTGATTGACGCTCGCCCAATACAACTACTGGTCCGTTGTGCCCATTTGTGCCCAGCTATCCCAATGACCTTTTTGGGTATCGTCTGGGTGGAGGATACCTTGGCAGAATTTCTATGCACGCTAACATATCACAGACAATGACTTGAAAAAATGTAAAAAAGGACCAGAACTCTATCTACTACTAAGTGATACTAACCTGACAATGTTAATATACTTCGCAGAATCATCTGTATTTGAGTCCTGTTCTACAATTTGAATGAGATAAATATCTGACGGCGCTTTTTTCCCATTAGAACACTTATCACATTCAACTAAGATAAATCATAGAAAAAAAAATCCTACTCATTTTTATAAAAACTAGTTAAAATTTGAACCAGTGAAGCAGCATTTCAAAATTAGCGGATAAATTTATACGATTGTTAGGTTTAAAAAATGAAACGTTTATTGAGTAAGTTGAGCCGATGTTGAATTACATATTTTTATTTAAATACGTTAAAGTATAAGTATCAGTGATATATATTAAATATATTTATATACTAGTCACGTAGAATATTTTTATACTAGTCACATATGTAACCCATGAATAATTGGAAACACTAATGTCCTCTAACTTATGAAAACATCATTTTATAGATGATTATAATCTTAGTTCACGTACAACCTCATCTAAGTAGTTATCAGTAATGGAAACGTCTGCCTTGATGCGTGTACATAACATATTAATTTTTTTGTCGATCAATAACGGCAGGCGTCATTGCCGCGAGAACCAACAAGATATTTGTTATATTATTGTAAACATCACACGCACTTAGGTACATTAAATTTAATATTGATAATAAGCTTTGAAATTCCCAAACTGCCATTGGTTAACTTTTGAAATCAATTTAAAACTTGCTGAAAAAAAATATGCACGCTTCTTTTATGTTTTGAGAAGTGTTCGAAAATGGCAAACCGGGCCCAATTACGCGGCTATCTCCTTGTACGCATCATGTGATTTATAAAGGCTCGTTTGCTGTAATGTAGACATGCCCTTAATTGGTAAATATAACACCGGTTTTGGAATTTTCGTTAACTCATCTACCAACCAACCTATTAGACTAAATCCATACTTGATGAGTCATGCAGGATTTCAAACCTACTAGAAATACATTTTTTTTATTGCTATGAATGGCGACACGAGCTTGTCGTACGCCTACCTTATGGTACGCGATACGTCCTCTCATGAACAGTAGTAAAACTAGTAGTAATAACATCACGAATTATAAAGCAATGCTTGGTAGTTGGTATTCCACTGCACTCGCCATCCTGAGACATAAAATGTTAAGTCTCATTATATCCAGTAGTTACTCTGACTATAATGTCCTTCAAACCGGAACACAACGGGAGGGCGGGAGAAATAGACTATGCGGTGGTACCTACTTTAGGCGGCCTCTCATGTATGAGAGACCTACCTATCAGTAAAATATACGTTAGGTTATAACTTACGTTACTAGAGGAATTCACTTTATATAATATTTTGAACTACATGCATTAGATTTTGAAGTGTCATTATTTGTTTAGCAACAGATGAGAGACAATGAGATATGACTCAATGGCTATAACATGTATCGACAGTATAGACAAGAGCAACAATACGTACGTGCGCGGCGCGGAGCTGCCGACCGCAACCGGATGTTCCTCACAACTCGCCAAATGCACAATCACACTAACACAAACTCTCACGAATTTTTCTCCCAACACTTTCACATCTTCCACTAATTATTATCCACTTTATCGGGCATCTTCAATTTGATTTACGTCTGACACAGCTCAATTGGTACACTTTTTCTTTTTGCTTGTAGATAATTTAGTTTACTTTAGGTGCAATCCGACCGAGTTCCGTCCGCGTTCGCGACAACGTGATGCATGAGTATCTAGTTCCAAATGCGCCGCCTAATTAGCTTCATAGTAATAATCTATTGCAATTTGCAACTATAATTTATTGGAATTTTTCGTACGTAATTACAGGTGTGCGACGTGATCAGTAGAGTCGACGATCGTTAACTAAACCTAATATTTAGCAGTAAATTAGAAAGTTAAATTAATATTATAAAATTATTTTGCAGATAAAATAATCCTTTGGATCATTTTTTTTACGTTGACCAATAATAATCATCAAAATAAATATATTAAGTTTAGGTTTTCATTAGGCTATGTTTTTTGGAAGATGTCGAGCTATAAGAAAATTATTATATTCCGAACTTTTAATAAAAAGTGTATAAATAGCTTGTGCAGTACAAAAGATTTGAACGCGCTTGACAGAGCTACGCGCTTCGTTTGCTGCGCGTCGTGTTTCAACTTTGTCTAAATAAAGCGATTTGATTCACGCATTTCAAATACATAGCATAATTCAAAGCATCGGATATTCACATACACTATTCACATAATGCCATCTAAGATAGTTATTTGGTCATAAAATGCGCTGCGAACATTTATCTTCGTGTACTCTTTGTGAAGTGGCTGCATCGCTCGGTAGCCGTGTATGACATATAGATTTAAATCGCTTATTCAGTCTTTCTCTGGGAAATAATACATAAACGCATCAACAGAAATGTACAGACAGGCTAGGTTATGCTAGTGGCATTTACGTTTTCTCCGAACATTCCCTGCATTACCAATCATTTGTACGTAAATGCGGCGGGCACCAACGCACCATCAGTGGCAGTTAACTGACAGTGATAGGTGTCAATGACCTTTAGCTAAATGCAAAATATGTACATCATACCGCGTTCTTGTCACGTCACCGTTTAAATTAATAAATATTAAAGTGATACATATTTATACACGCGTTACACAACACACCATTGGATATATAAATTTTATCATCATCATAACCACACTGTTACAACAAGTTAATTATAATTTAAATCCGATTACAATACACGTTGTACACTAAAACAAAAAAATAATGTCTGGGAAAATATAAATAGCTATTCATATAAACTATTTTAAACAAGTCTTTTCAACTCAGTACTGACAACATAATTAAAATTAATCGACACATTGAACCAACAAGACATCTTAAACGATTTTATTACTTGTATTTAGACTATGTTTAACCTTTGTACCGGGTTGCTTTAATGAATACAAGGTAAGTGAAGTTCGGGTCGGTATGGTCACTACTCACTTGTCAATCAATAATGATGTTTAATGCCGGAATATTCGAATATAGGCATCACGCACTCTATATTTATGCGCGAAAAAAGCCTTTTGATTATAATGTAGTCTAATTTCATGAATGCAACTAAGCTTCGACTCCTGTATAATCACTGTATTGTAAACTTGTTTTGAAAAGAGCAACGCTAGAGTTTCGTGCCCGTTCATCTCTGGCGAAAACTGCCTTGTGAACCTGGTGGTAGTAAAAAGAAAATTGACTGAATCTAAATAGTGTATGACGTTTTATGGGCTCAATAAATATTTTCATTTTATTTCAGTTCAATAATAACATACAGTTTTGAATGGAAATAGTTAGATAATTTTATTACATACATTTATTTTATTACATTTGACTATGAGGATACTAAAGCACTTAAAATACTTATCCACGACCTTATTCATAAACAGTTTTAAAATCTAGTTTAGTTATTGAATGTTGTGTTTTATTCGCTCAAATTGAAGCAATTGTTTGTATATTCTTAAGTCGTTTTGAAGAGACAAAATATTTAATAAGAAAAATTGGGTTTAAAAGTGTCGTTTAATAAGGCTGGAAGGGTCGACCAAATGGTAAAATATAGCGTCTGAATGCAATGTAACTTCTGTAAGTTGATTTTCAGATCAAGATAGGCAGTCAAATATAGGCATGTATGTGCGTGAACTATTGGAGCACCGATTGACGTATCAATCAGATTTTGAACCCTGACCTCAGTACGAGAATGTTAACGTATGTAATCTATTAGAATAAATCTGGTTTACCAAACGCAAGGTACTATAAGAGCACCAGATTATAATCGACGTTCGACATTTTGCTTTAGATTTGCACAACACCAGCAGCCCCAATGTAATTGCAATAATATAGTTGCGCTTCGCAGCGGCCTTTCGTCATGACTTTCTTTCGTTGTCTCTTTCAGCGTCATCGTCCGAGCACTGCGTGTGATGCAAGCTAACATTAGCCGTAACACAACGTGCACAACTCCGCGCCACGCCACCCCTCCGCTCCTCCACCCCACCACCCCCCAACCCCGCCACACCCGCGCCACGGACCACGTCCCCTCCAGTGAATCATTACTCGAAATTCCTCTCGCGGTGGCGTGAGAGAAACATCAAACGAATCGTGATGTGTCTAGATAATAGCACGAGTTCTGTTTTTATTTAAAACAACTAACTATGAGCAATCATGTTGATTTGATGTTATTTCAGACTTTCTTTTTCAGCCCGCAAATAATAAGTCATAATACCAGAGCTGTAAGTATAAATGTAATGCATACTAATAACTCTCGTCATTCAATACAATATGTATTTTTCCATCGAACTACCTTCCTACCACGGAGATGAACACGTTTGAGTTGGGTTGGTTTTTTAGAATAACAATGAGATGAACTGACACACTTTGTAAAAGTTAATGAACAGTTTTGTATCGCCAGCTACTATGTATTAAGTTTTTTTCCGTCTTCGATCTAAACATTCTTTACAAAATAATCTGAAGAAACTCAATCTCTAATGCATTCTTACTGTCTTCTAGCAATCAATAAATTCTCGAAATTATTTTTAAAATATCTAAGCATTTCATATTGATGGTCGATAAAGCAAATTTATACACATTTCATGTTTAATTGCACTCGTCGCTTCTCACGATAGGCCGTAGCAAAATAAATATTTGCGTAAACGTAACAAGAATCGGTCGATGTAATGAACGATACGATCTCTAGTTTCAACACAAGCATATACTAATAGACCCTGGCTAGGTAGTGATTAATTAGTGAAATCCGTCGACAACACTATACCATGGGTTTACTTGTAAAAGCGATAAGAGTAGCAATAATACAGCCTATATTCCATGAACAAAAGGATTAGCAAACAGTTTTAACACTTCAACGTTATTTTCAAAATCCCTTATAACGCATGGACAAGATGTGGCCTCTGTTTGTAATAACAATGATAAGTAGAAATGACTTGACGTTGATTACAATTATTTATCTAAGCAGCCATTACAAATAGAGGAAATTAAAACTCGAGTTTGAATGTGTGATGCGCGAACCTCGTAGATATTGTTGACTTTTGTGAAGACTACATTCAATATTATATAGTATATTGAAGGTGCACTTAACTATTTTATTTTAAAATCAACAGTTCGCTTTATTTGAAGAAAGCTTTTTAAGAGATACTTGACCAACATAATTATATTGGTTCTGGTACCGTTTTGTAATATACTGATATGCCTTACATATGCCGTTTAATTTCAAAAAGACTTGCATATTGTTAAATATTTACAATCATTAAGCGTCATTTCGTTAACATTGTGGGAAAACATCGATTTTTTTGGAGACAAAATACAATAATTTTGTTAATACTTTTAGGTATGTCCCAACAGTAAAAATATTTATCTACAGTATATGTTAATGTGTTTGGTAACGTATGGGAACATAAATGAGGCAACCATATTTTAATATTTTTTTCTAAAGCAAAACACATCACAGAAAACATACTTTGCTGTTAACAATATACTACTGAGAATGATGCAGACGAAACTTTGAGATAAAGCTCTTATTTGTACAGAAATTGTATTAGGTTAGAAATTGAAAATACTTTTTTCAACAATAGCTTTCGATCCGGAACAATAAGCGATCGAATAATAGACACTACAGTGTGTCAAGTGATCATTTTGGCGCGATAATAGAGCAAAATAAGGTGTGGGCGAAACTACGGTGCCGCGCGAACCGGATCTAAGTTCGCGATAAATCATGCCGAGAGAACCTCGAACACCTCCCCCGAACTTCATGCCCCGCTAATAGTCTGCCACATTTAGCCCGTGTACAGACACCGTCATGTCCCTCCGCTAACCATCGGGATGGTTCGACCGTCGTGCACCTGCACCTATCATTCAACAAAAATGTGCGTAGAATCACAAGAATTATGTATAAGTACGTGTATTTCTTAGTTGCTATACATGGTAGTTGTAACTGCGAGCAATGTCTACTACTATAAATATATGCAGTATTACATAACTGCAGTGGGAAAACTGAAATAGCACACATATTTTACGATAACAATTAACAACTTGTTGATATAATACGCGTTTAATTGTTCTAAAGTACAAAGCGGTACTTGACTATAAGAAGTTATGTGTAATAAGGATGGAATTATAAAAATATTTTCTATGACCCCTCAACCTCGACTGTTTTGCGTGATTTTAGATATTAATGTGTGACAAATTTTATTACAGAACCGGTAGCTTTGCATGCAAATTAAAATCGTTTGGAGATGTACAACGTACATGCGATTACGTGTTATTAACTTGAACATGAAACATCAATTACTGTCTTAACTATGTATGTGAACATTGAAGCCTTTTGTTTATTGATCGTCGGATAATTTTAAAATTATGACTTTATATTTCATACTATTTTAGTGTTCTCGGAACATTTGACAAGATTATCGTGTTTTCTTTTTGTTGGAAATGTGATTAATTTGTCCAAATAGCATTATGCGATAGGAGTTAAGAAGCGAACAGATTTATGTAAACAACGGCAGTAAACAGCGGATAATGGACACAGAGTGCGAGCGTGAGTGTGTACGTGTATGGTGCATGTTGTATGGTGTGTGTCGGCGCGCGGGTGACGCGGGTGGTGCGGCGCGGCAGTGGCTAGTCGCGCCGGCATCGCAGCCCGCAGTCGCGCGGCCACTGCACTCGCTTCGATTTCACTTTTATTAGCAATCCACTTAATTGGATACCACTGTCGCGGTTTTATTCATTTTGCAGATTCATCTGGGGCGGATTTTTAGTATTGTAATTCTGATGGGATTCTTTCACATTTTAATTTCGCGTCGTGATTAACAATGGCATTCCAAAACTTCGTTACATTACTTTAAATAATAATCCAATAGTGATAGATGTGAAAAAATAAAGTTGCAAAAAATATATATAAGCCTTAACTAAAAGGGAAATGCATGTAAAATTGACATAGCAATCTAGTTGTTTATTAGTTTAAATGCAGTACGACTGAACAAAGAAAACAAAAAGTGTTTATTTACGTAGGTTTCCATGAAAAATGCTCCGGTTTGTTCGCTAAAAGCTGAAGGTCAGTCAGACTGCTGGAAAAGTACAAGACAAATTAAAACTTAATTTATACCTAAAACTGCTCGTAATCCCACGCTCGAGAGCTCGATTAAATGACGTGGAGTTTTTGTTCCGCGGCTCGCTGGTGAAACATTATTTCAATATATGAATAGACATACAGAGCTATCTACTCTTGTCGACAGTGATATGCGCCATATGTAGCAGTCACACATCTCCTACGACCACATTGCGGCATATATCAAAATATAAAACATACGTGACTCCGAGCACAATAAAGATAGATATAAAACACTTTAGAAACAAGTATTTTGCGTAATTTTCCTACATATTTGTCCAAATATATATTACAGGAAGCAAATCACAAGGACGTCTGAGACGCTGCCTGCATGATTTAATACTTCCTAATGTCTAATTCAAATCACGTAGGCACTAGAAGCTTTGTATCCCTGAAACTGACTGCTGATGTCCTAGGTCTTTAATAGAATATATATTTTACTAGCAACAAGAGCATACATTACGTATTCTTCTTGTACTACTGTTGTAGTACAGTAAAACATATCCTACATTCAACCTCCGTGGCTTGGTTGGTTAACCGGCTGTGAAACGTGAAGTGACGGGTTCGATCCAAAACAAATATTTGTGCGATCCACAGGTATTCGTTTCGGGTCAGGGTATTTTTGCGACCGAAAAGTCTCTTAGTTGTTGATACCCACGATACAAAACTCGACCTTAGTTTGGGGTCAGGATTATGTATGTATGTTACAGTTGGGTGTATTTATTTATAAATTGTCTGTGAACCACCTCAACAATGAAATAAAGACATTGTTATAGTATTGTATCGATAACTAGTAAGTAGTATTGTTTGCTCGCTGCACACTCAATGTAGGTAGTAATTTAGCTGTTTAATTTCCGCATCGGAGTGTCCCTGAAGGACGTTTGAAATGTCATTATGTCTATCGGCGCGTGATGTTGAAAACTTATTAATATAATGTAGTGCATTATCAATGGGTACTAAAATGTATAACATTTTGTACAACCAAAAAAATGTGTATGGAAAAGACAGTATTTACTAAAATCATTATTCAACTTAGAGAAACGTAGTTTACCATGATTTTAGTAACTTTGGTAACTAATTTGAATTGTTTTTGAACACTACATTAATTATTATGTATAAAAGTTTATTTTACACATTATTGTCCTGAACGTCTTTTATATCTTCAAATTTCAAAAATTTCGTAGGACCCGCATATGATAACAATAAAAAGATATCTTCAAAATATATAATTTACACAAATATACATAACTTATTTGTTATTAATCAACGTTTTTACGAAAAAAGTGGAGCTTCTTGTCATAGAGAAAATAACCATAGAAACCGAGCAAAAGTCCATAGCTACTTTGAAAAATAACTTTTACATTCATATATTTAAGTAACTCTTTGTTTAAGATCATTTGAATGAAAGGTAATATATTTTTTAACTTAGACCACCAAGAGCAGTAACACATCAATAGTGGGTATAAGTTTATATACTATGTAAATAGAAATGTTTATATATTATTGTAAACAAGTATGCGCTTATTTACATTTAAATTTAATCAAAAGTACATTTAATTATATTCAACTATCTTGTATAAATGTGTCATAAGTAAAATGTAATCACACATTGTATTGCATTTTACTTTTATATCTATTTCATTTTATACCTATTTCTATGAACTTTATGAAATAATTTATTCACTGTAGTTAATTTCCACAATATTCAATTTAGGTACAATGGATATTGGTCCAATGCTTATAATATTTTATTAAAAGTTAAGCGTAATTTAAGTAAGTCATAAATCTTGGTCATACATAAAGATGTTAATAGGTCCTACGGTTTCACATGCAAAAGTTTAAACGCAGCGCTACCACAAAATTTTATAGTTTTAAATTAATAAAAAATATATTTTAATTGTCTGTTTATAACAGGCCATTGTGAAATATCTTGCACTTACCACAACACGCTCACTACGTAAAAATGGCAACAAACAAGGACAAATAAGCGGACTTTATGCTTTTACTACAAAACAAAGTGCGGTATGATAGCTACAACTGCATATGTTATCATATAATTATCTCTACTTACTTTTTTCAACAGCATATCTGTTGCTTAATCTTCCATTCCTGTGTCCTGAAGGAAGGCTAAAGTCGATGTCAGCGACCTGATATTTCAGGATAGGTTCGAAAGTTTTGTCTGGCTTGAGTCCCAAAAACAAACGGAACATACCTGCTTAACGTTTTCAAAGCGTTTGGTCGTGTAGCTTAATATGGACAACTCTGGATAAACTAAAGCTAATGGTCTTATTTGTTTACGAATGCCCTTTATAGATTCATCATAGACATCTCTGTTTAGCAGGGGCGTGCGCTCCTTGTAGGCAGAAATGCAGTGCTTTACTTGCCATTTACAGATATTTTATTATAACGTACGTACTTCTTAATGACTTTAATTAACAGTAAATAAATGAATAAACAAAATATAATAACTTAATAACGCCTAATATTTTATAAATAGCACCTATTTGCAAGCGCACAAACATTATGTTTGCCACTCGAAAAGCAAAAGGCGCTGCAAAGCAAAATAATGTACCTAATCAACCAAGTAATGCCGCCGCGTCCCGCATGACATTTGTTTGCATGTGTGTAGTAATTTTGGTGTCCGTGCATAGTCGCAAACGCACACACGCATGAATATTGAAAGCCGCGACTCCTGCGGCAGGCCTCGGAAGCTCGGCAGTTGTCGGGAGTAATCGGAAATGTTCGTTGCCTATAATCCGAGTAAAAATAATAGACAGAAATCTAATAAACTGCGCAAAATGCACATTATGCATTTTTGTTTGGTAAGGTTTTATTTCTTTAAATAGCACAATTTTTTTGTGTTTCGCGGGGGCCATTTTGCTTTTTTCATGTGATAAGCATTGTTTATTATTTTGTTTGCGTCAGTTTAATTATAGTTTTCTTATAATATTTTACATTTTAATATTTGAAAGTGTGTACATTTAACAGTTTATTTCTGAGTTTCTATAATAATTGTAGTGATTTGCTTTTACTAGTACGTTTGTTGATTTTTTAAAATGTTATTTGATTGTGAGGTTTGTGTTGAAAGTGTGTGTTTATTAAAAATTAAAAATAACAAGTTCTCACAATTGTCATTCAGTGAAAAGATTCAAATTTTGTCTAAAGGTAGGTGTGTACCCGAGTTACAACAATTAAATCAACAAAAAGGGAATGTAACTCGAAAGTTTCATGTTAAAAGTTATGAAACGTATAACTGGCTGTGTGGTTGTGTACACACGATTAAATTATATTGTTTTCCTTGCATATTGTTTAGTAATTCTAGTACAGTGTGGACTGATTCAGGATATTCAGATTTAAATAATTTCTATGCCGCGGCAAAGAAGCATGACCATACAGAAAAACATCTGGAGGCCTGCTTAAAATTAAATACTTTTGGTAAATCTCGTATTGAAATGAGTATCAACAGCCAGTTACGATTAGATATTGAGAGGCATAATGCTAAAGTTGATCGCAATAGAAACATTTTTCAAAGGCTGATCGATGTTGTTTGCTTTCTGGGAAAACAAGAATTAGCTTTTCGCGGTCACGATGAGTCAGTATCGTCGTTGAATAGAGGTAATTATTTAGAAATAGTAGATTTATTAGCCAAGTATGATGGAATTTTAGAAACCCATTTACAGAGTGCAAGTACCTCATTCACGGGCATGTCGAACCGTACGCAGAATGATTTGATCTCGAGCGTTGCATCTGTGATGATCGATCGCGTTAAAGCCGAAATTAAACAGTCCGATTTTGTCGCCGTCATGGTAGATGAGACTCCTGATGTTAGCGGCCGTGAACAATTAGTATTAGTTTTGAGATATTTTCGTGATTTTGAAGTAGTAGATCGATTTATCAAATATGTTGATGTCAGCGCGGATCGGACCGCTGTAACCTTGAGTTCTATTATTTTGGAAATTTTAGAAGAGTTCGATTGTGTATCCAAATTAGTTGCACAAACTTACGACGGGGCAGCAGTTTTATCCTCACAAATTAATGGCGTGCAGGCTTTGGTGAGACAAAAATGTCCACAAGCTATGTACGTTTGGTGTTCAGCACATATATTAAATTTAGTTTTATCGAAATCGTTCGAACGAGTTGCTGAAACAAAACGCTTTTTTAGTATTATAAAATCAATCGCGGCTTTTTTTCACACCAGTACAAAGCGAATGGCCCATTACAACAACTTTGCCGATATGAAAAAGCTGCCTCGTGTCGCGGAAACAAGGTGGACATATCATTCGCGCACGGTTAATATTATTAATAATGCGTCCACCCACCTCCTAGAATTGTTTGAAAATATGAACGAAAATACACAAGACTGGGATGGTGAAACACTGACACAAGTCAGTTCATTTTTATATATTATGAAAGAATTTGAATTTAATTTTCTTTTAAAATTTTTCGCTGATATTTTTGCAGAAACGGATATTCTGTACGATATTTTGCAAAAAAAAACTAGTGACATCGCGTATTGTGTAACAAAGATAAAAGAGTTAGAGTCATTTTTAGAACGTTTTAGAGAGAAGTTCGAGATCTATTATGATGCCGCCGTTCACATTACCGGACCACCTAAAAGAAAGCGCAATGTCGATGATGTAAAAATACATTATCGGCGAATTTTTGTTGAAATAATTGATAATGTAGTCAGTGAATTAAGAAATCGTTATAAAAACATTAAAGATTTAAAGTTTATTGAGCTACTTTCTTGTGAGAATTTTAAAAAATATAGTGAACGTTTCCCTGAAAATGAAATCAGAGAGTTCACCAATAATTATCAGGCACATTTTAATTTTGATAAATTGAAAAATGAATTGCGCTGTATTTATAGATCACCTCAATTTGCAAATAGTTGTGTATTTAGTATTATTCAAAATTTGTATAAGGACAATTTAAATAAAGTTTTTTCTGAAGTGTTACGATTAGCGAAATTCATTGTGACTATCCCAGCAAGCAGCGCATCGGCAGAGCGTTCATTTTCGTGTTTAAAACGTATCCACACATATTTGAGAAACACACAAAATCAACAACGACTCACAGAGCTTTCCATGATTTCTATAGAAAAGGCATTAATGATAGAATTAAAACGCAATCCAACTTTCTATGACGATATCCTAAAATCATATTTAAAAAAGGATAGGCGCATAGATTTAATCTATAAATGAATGAGTAGTTTTTTTTTACTAACCCGTAATTTTATTATTAAGTTTATTTATATATTTTGCGAATCACATGAAAATCGGTCTTTTTAAAGGCCACATCGGATATCTTGCAAGGGACGTGTTCTATAACCATCACTCACTTGGATAAGATATTTGAGGTGGTCGTTTATTTACATCGGGCTATAGTAATCTCAATTAACCGGAACCTTGAATATGTGAAAATTGAAGCTGACTCGGTGAGTAGTTATAATATTTTAGTTTATTAATCATTTACTTATTAGACTTTCTTCGGCCACGACAATCGATCGCTGGTTTTTCTGCGTTCCGTAGATGTATATGAATAGTAGTACATCTAAGACTTGTTCTGTTGGCATGGTTTCCGACTTAGAGATCCGTCGCGTGGCTGTGGCTATGCTAAACATCTATAAAAGAAAAGTTTTTGTGCCGAGTATTTCGCCGCATACCCAGTATCATAATCCTGTGCACGCCACTGCTGTTTAGAGGATATGGATATACAGACATCCTCTGCATACAGCAATGATTGGACACTGTTTAAGGTATTTTTGGCGTCGACGGCGAAAAAGGGAAAGTGTTCCGTTGTCCATCTTAGTGTGGCAATCTTTGAGGACAGATCAAGCTTATAGTTTTCCCAGCATTTTCCCAACAACCCCTTCATAGCCCCTTTTACAATGCACGTAGAATTCTATAACGGAATTCTTACTACTACCCCTTAAGTAGAAGACAAGTAATCACATGAACTGGCACAAACAAAATGAGAAATCAGAAAAATAATAAATGGTGAAAACCTTAGACTGCATCATTTAAATTTCGAATCTGCAGCAATATCGACGGAGAGAATGTTTTGATGCAGCGATGTCTTCATTTTTGGTCATCGTCTTAGAAATTACCACATGTCAAATTAACATAATTAATAATAGTCTTTAATTTTAATTAACAACTCGATTTGTGTAGGTATCTAGAAAAATGTTTTAGCAACACTACAGTATTAAAGAAATTCGACAAATTGGAGACAGGTAAATTTCACTTATTTATATGTTATTAATGCATGTTACAATTCCAAGACAAATTAGTCAGAAACACCATTACCAGAAAACTACATATCAATTTAAAGATTGTATGCTTATTAATATGCTTTACGGTTCTGATATATATATCTATAAATAATTCAAAATTGAATGTCAATTTGCAGCTCGTACATATCAATAACAAACTGCAAATTAAAATTATGGACGGTGCAGTGAGCAGATACTAATTAACGAGAAAAAACAAAGATAAACCGGAACTGTTTATATGTACGTCGATTGTGACTTTCACTCGCACTCTATCATCGAATATTCCGACACCAAACCAGTTCTTCATATAAAGACTAGTTAGAATTTTGCTACAACTCTTTATAAAATAATTTTCAAAACAACCAGCACAACATTAATTTCGTTATCATACATAGATACGCTAATACCGTTTTAGTCGGACTTAATTATAATAACTGACAACGTGGTCATAAATTACAACTTAGAAAATACCACATTAGTTGTGGTTTAATAAAAATGTATAATTTAAATGGCTTTCATCATAAACAAAAACGCAGACGTGCGAATCTCGCAATTTAAATCATACTTTATAAATGCATTCCTTTCTTTTAATTCGCATATTTTAATCGTACGATGATAAATCATCAGAAAGCCTATTTTACCATTTATTGGCTTTGTACCATTGAATCAATCAATCCATTGATTAGATTTATACGTACGCATGGAAATTTCAAAAAATGTGTTACAAAATTTGTGAAAGGGACTTTAATGTCTTAAAAAGATGTATCAAATTTTTGAACACAGGAAATTAAACATGTTTAAAAATGTATTGAATATTTATTTTATTTAATTTACTTTTTAACACATTCACAAGATTCATTAATGATTAGGCATTTCTTATATTTATTACGTTGTACGTAAAGCTTTAGGTTTACTCGTTTTTAACAATATATTTGCTTAGCTAATTTACCAATAAGGCTATAACCTATATAGGTATAAATGTGTCCCTAAGGGATATATGTTAACATCTGTGATCACTAATTCGTTCCTTTTTTTCAATTACTTTAAATATGAGTAAATCCTAATTTATTAAAATGTTGCGTTACATAGACGAAGTAAAAAGTAGGAGCCCGAATAATTTATTGAAAGTTCTAAAATGTATGTTCTTAAACATTCAAACAGAGTGTTGCTAAATGTAAAAAAAACAAAACACTATTTAGTACAACACACAAAATGCAGAACGGCCTGGCCTCATTCAACGAACTACTGTTCGATAGACCGACGGTCGTGTCTTTAATGACACACATACACAAAATAATGGATGAATTAGGATTAAAAATTAATTGCGGACACTCATCCAATGTCTAATGATAAAGTAGTTGGTAAAAATTTCATGAATGTATGGCGTAGAAGAAACTTATGTAAAGTAAAATTACTAGGTATAAAATGTAGTCGTACCGAATACATGTTAATTTGTTGCGGAATCCGAGAGCAATAACCGACGGCACTGCTAGCGGTATTCGGCGGTTTCTTCGACTCTAATATTCGACAAAAACAACCGTCCGATGAGCATGTGTGTACGTATGCGCTACCACAATAATCTTTACGTGTACGTTTCGTTTGGCCATTGCAACACATTAAACTTAATTTGAAGATTAGTCACGCGGTGGCCTTAAAAAACTCCGCGCCTCCAATTTTCAGAAGGCATAATAAAGTTATCAAAATGTGTTTTAACAAAAACCGGCCGTAATGAATCATGAACTGATTTGGTCGGACACGGGGCAGACGCAGCTTGTGCGGAATGTTATTATAAATGTTGCCTTATAATACTCTATTACATAAAACCATGTTGCGTACAAACCTTACGCAGCATTAAATCGCAACATATATCGGTCATTATCTTTTCATAACAATTTTATCTGACTATATTTATCGCAATACATACCGGTGTTTTAATTGACTATTTTATTTTCTCTTGTTGGATACAATTAATTTATACCGAATATGTAAAAGCACTAAATAGTATGAAAATAATGGATTTATTAGCAAAGGCTTCGCGCTTATAGAAATAAGTAGCTTAAATGTATTTACAATGATATCCAATGTAATAAAATTTGTAAACTAGATGAAAAATGTTCTTGGAGACATACTATTAAAATTTTACATGCGATAATTCAAACCTCCAATAATATCGTCACAAATTATTATTTTTATAGAACACTCTTTTCATTTACATTCAGCTATTAAATTCACATAGACACAAAGCTCACCATTAATTACAACTTGCAATATAGCTTATGTTTCTCAGTGATATGCATAATGCATAGATATTTAAATTGCATATATACAACCCAGGTAATAGGTCTCTACATAGTCTAGAGATGATTTGGACAGGTACCAACAATTTGTCTATTTTCGTTGCTTCGAAACAAGCACTGCCTGGTTGCGGTTTGAAGAACCTTGTAAGCAGTGAAATTACAAGGCATTATGAGACTAACACCTCATGTTTCAGGGCGACGAGCGCAATGCAGTTTTATACCATTCTTGGCAATTATTTTATAATATCTGAGCGGAGTTGCTTCGGCTTTCAAGCAAGCTTGACTTTTACTATAATTGCTTATAAAAAATAAGTCAGCCTCCGTGGCACAGGCGGTTAGTGCCGCCTGTGAAACGAGTGGCTGCGGGTTCGATTTCCGCACCGAGAGAAATGCTTGTGTGGCCCACAAATATATCTTTCGGGTCTGGGTGTTTGTGAGACCGAAAAGTTTCTTATAGTTCCCGACACACGACACAAGACTCGATCTTAGTGTGGAGTCAGGACTATGTATGTGGCTGTTGGATGTTATTTATTTATTTATTAAGTTAAAAAATGTAAACAAACTTCAAGCAGCTACTATACCACCATCAAGTCCAGCAGACATAGATAAGTGTTTTTGTTTGATTTGGTAAAACGATACGATCAATGCGTCGAATACATAGGCAAAACAATTGCCTCAATTGTTAATTGAACTGCTAAATCATGCGTGGACTTTAAAAAAATGCAATAGTTAATCATCAGATTTGGTTTCAGGGTTAAAGGTTACGCGTTATAATGTGACAAGGACAAACACTTTCTGCGCAGGAGTTGGTCGCGGTCGGTCGAGCACCAACCTTCCGCCTAGCGCCTCGCAGTCGGCGTGCACGCGACGGGTCAAGGCGCCTCGCAAATTTTAATGTAATTTACATGCCAAGCTAAATAAGACTAGCGTAATTGGCTTAGCTTATAACAATATCGAATAATAGATTTTAAATAACATACTATAAACCACATAATTACTGTACGATAATCAAAATACAACGTTTAGTCGCATGTTCAGGTGGCTACATAATTATAATCATACAATGTATTAAATTCCATATCACGCTTCCTTTTCTAATTTTACTCACGACAGCTTATAGTTACAATCTAACAGTTACTCACGTAATATGTAACTACTATAAATCAATGTATTTCAAGGAATTCCCACATAAGCCCTCTTCAGATTTTTGTTTAATTTGACGAGATTAAGAATTCAAGGTTTGAGTTACTAAACTAGTAATCACTAACAATTTTAATACTTTTGAAAAATATGATGTGATGCAAATTTAGAGATTATATTCAAACCATCTCCTAGTAAACTCAAAAAATCAATAAAAGTTTATCAGTAAATTCGATTTATCACGGCGCGTGTACATCTCTGGGAGCTGCTGAGAATTTCACAATGTGCAGGCACCACTAGAGAAAACTAAGATGGTACGTTCATGCTGTTAGAAAGCTGTCAGCGGGTATTTGGGACCACTATTGAAACCCACCTTAACCCTCTGTACTCTCATGGTCGAGGAAAATTTTAACTATGATGAGATTTGCTATAGAAAAAAAAGGCTAACAAAATCTTTGACGCTCAACTAACTAGTAGTACAACATTAAATAGAATAATTTTTGACACTGCGTAAACAGAATGTAAAATGAGTAAAAAATATAATTTTGGGAAAGTACCATAAATTCTTGTAACAATTTATGTGCAACGTAAGGCTTAATAATGTCGCACGCTCGCCAAATAAAGATTGCTTTTGTTATTGCTTTGACGTTTGGAATTGGAACACAATTAAAAGGACAAATCGTGACCCATTATGCTGTGCAGTTGAAAATACCTATTGCGCCGTGTGATGGCAGCGTGTGGCGTGGAGCATTTTGGTTGCATAATACGACAGATCACGGCTACATCGTGCCACCGCCGCGATACGCCGCGCCACGCCGTGCCGAACCACTAAACCTTAACATATTCCATGCAGGAAATTTGTAATGTTAACGCCGCGTGATATTTTGACTTTAATAAATCGAAGTTGAGCAAACAGAGCAAATATTCATGTGTGAGAACTTTGCCAACTGCATTTACTCATGCTGGTGTAGTCCATGACTCAAATCGTAATGTGAGTACGGGATAAGTCTTATTTCCAACATGAAATGTTTTATTCGTAATAGGTCGTCATTATTCTATGTGCTTCTTCAGCATATATTTATTCATTAGAATCGTATAGTCACCTAATTTTGCCATGTCAATCATAAAAAAGGAAATGTGAAAAATCATGTAAGAAGGAAAATGGGAAGCCAAGATTTTTACTCATTCTCAGTACCCCATGAGTATTATATTTATTTTAAAAGCAATGTAGGTTTTAACGAAACCACATCAACAAATCAAAGTTATAGTATTGACAAATTTACGTTATAAAATAGAAATCCTTGCCAATTGCCATATTTCAAATCCGAAATCGAGTTTGTCTGATTTTTTTTTCGTTTAATTATTCAACAGATCATTGTAAAAATTTGCATACAAGACATCACGCGCACATACAAACACATACGAAGAATATTTTGGCTCTTGTATTCAGAAAATAAGTATTTTTCTCGGTAGATACTAGATACAATAATAACTGTTGGATTACACCCTCTGAAAAAGCGATATTCCGACAAATAAGCCTGATGTCATGAATAAATGGCAACATGATCCTTAAATTATAGTATGAGAATTTGTAGTATCTTTGACAATATTTTGATACTTAAACTAATTATCTCGCCTGTTATCTTAGGCATGCAAACGAAACCGCGAGCAAAATCATGTATATTTATAAAAATAATTCTCGGATTTACTCTTGACTTACTGATTGATTTACGCAGAACCTAAACCGCTGGCACCGCTAACTTAACATGTTGGCAGTTGATTCCTTTTTATTTTGCAAGATTCTATGAATGAATGATTATACGTAATTTTATCCCACACTCATTAAAATGTAAAATGGCTACAACACGCAAGTATGTAACTAAACTAATATTATAAATATGAAAGATTTGATTGTTTGTTTGCATGGAATAGGCTCTAAGACTACTTGATCAATTTGAACAATTCTTTCACCATTAGAATCCTACTAGGCAACTAGGGGCATAACATAGGATTCTCAAAAAAGTATATCTGCACCCGGACTGAGCCGGGCCGGACAGCTATATTAATATATTATGTTACGTACATATTGTTGAGTTGAGGGAGACTTTTGCCCAGCAGTCGAACATTATAGGGTTATAAAAAAAAGAAACACATCCATATTGCTGTTTCCATTCGTAAATAACTTGTATGATCGGTCTACCATCTGACGTTAACCGCTGGGGAAATATAAGTACATATTCACGGATAAATCAAGTTTTGGAATTGTAAAATACACGCACAAAGTGGATTATCCAGGCAATAAGTTGAATCACAGAACATTTACACTAATTATTTACACATTATAACACTAAAACGACTACTTATTTTGGGCGTTGTGAGACTCAACAATCCCTCGTCGATTCCTATTCCCACGTCACAATTACTATACCTTAATACCTTAATGTGGGGTTAGGACTATGTTAATGACTTTTATGAGTAGATATTTATTTAATAATACAACATTATATTAATATTTATTGACCTGAGTCTGATTTTTTCATTGTCTTTGTAACTTTTGGATTCTAATTACTATAACATAAGCTGGGCCCACAATATTTAATCAAATGCAACAACCATGATATATGTTTATTACTATATAAGTACGTCTGAAATGTATAAATGTTATTAAAGCAACTATCAAAAGTATTTCCTTGGTAGTCAGACTCTTTTGATCGTTCCTTCATCTTGCCAGATATATTTAAGCTCATAACTTCCAAAGCTACCACGATCGGAACTTTATAATAGCTAGTCCTGTGGTGTTAGATGCATGCGCAAACTTTCAGCTTTTACAAAATAACGTATGTCTTGCGGCCACAGGCTCACAGGTTCTAGGATAATTGAGACTTCTAATAGATACATTTTAAATATAACTGTTTGAAAAATTGAATTTCGATGAAATCTTTTATTTACTATCTATATTCATTGTCTCGCAAAAAATATATTATGATTTCCCGTATAGATTCTTAATTTCATCCTATTTGTTATAACAAAAAATTTTTTCATAGTAAAACATTATCTTGTAAATTAAATCATGACGTGATTTTATGCTTGTGGTGTAATGTTTTATTCGTAACTAGCGGTCCGACCAGGCATCAGTCCCTACGTCACTGCATTCCACTCAACTCAGTATACTCTACAAAATCTGAGTAACTACAAAAAAAATAAGACGTTAATGCGCAAGTAACCAAACCTTGCGGTATTTACTGTAGGATTAAGTCATTTTAACTACATTGCAATTTCTAATTCTATCATTCTAGAGCTATTCTATTCTTGCTTTAAAAGTTCAGTTTATATGTATAGGTAGGAGCCCAAGTCTTTCTTCAAACATAAAATAATCTTTTTCTCTAGGCGATAAAACGTAACAGACTCACTTTTCCATTTAAAATATTAGTATCCATATCTATATACCTATATAATACTGATGTGGATTGAGGTAAATCACAATATAAGTTCAATAAAAATCTTTACACTTATGCTACACGCTTTAACTTAACAACACAGTCGATGGTCACAAGTTTTTTTTATACATCTAAGGACGCAAACAAGCATACTGCCTGCTTAATGGTCAGCAGTTACCGAAGTCTATAGACGTCTGCAACACCAGAGGTGTCACTCGCGCGTTGCCGATCCTGTAAGAACCTCTTAACTCCTCTTTTGAAGAGCCTAGTATTAGTCTAGATCCACACTAATATTTTTTACTTTGATAAACTTTTCGGTCCATCGGCGTCCTAGCCATGATGTACATCAAATTATAATTACCAAACTAACATTAATATTTTAATTAAATTATCTGCAGTGGTAATAGTGACTGTTGAATTAAATAAAGTTTCTGCAAGTTCTTAAATAAACAATCATACAATTATATTAGTACTCTTGACATAAATACAAACTGTTTCGCTTATCAAAAAGTGTTCGTGATTTGGCTGTTGTTCAAACTATACGCAATAGAGTAGCGCGTTATTCTATTAAGGTTACCTGCGAATTGAGCTAGTTAATAGCGAAAGTCCAGTATCAATCAAACGTTCTACATTAATTACTTATTATCTGATTCAGAAACATCAAGATAAACGCAAAAGTCACTGGCATACCTGAATAAGTACTAACTTATTTTACGCAATGGCTTATATATATTATCTTATAAAAATATATTTAACACATTTATGATTCAAATAACTAAATTTTTTTTAATAGAAATTTATATGCTACGCCCGATACGCCTGCTCAAGGACGCCATGAATTACAAAGCAATGCTTGGCATTCTACTGTGCTCGCCATCCTGAGACATAAGATGTTAAGTCTCATAATAACTACAATTTTGTTACAATAAAGATATATGTCACAAATATGGCTTTTATAACAGAAACAATGCTTTATATTTCTAATGCCTCTTAAAAGAAAACGTGATTTACACAAACAGGATACGTATATCAGCATTACAATTTGTTAATCAATCTTAGGAGTCTGGAGGTCATATCTAAGATTTAAAATGTTTCATCGATACATATTGCCCACTCTTTCAATCAAAATGTTGTGTCTGGGCGATCATAAGTGAATTGAAGCTTTTCTAAGAATGATTTTTCATCTTTAGATATCGGAATAACATCAGAAAAACTAATATATTACCAAGAATTGCAACATTAACTAGATGGGAATTAATATCTTTAAGTTATTTTGCTATATGCGGGAATTCCTACACCCTTTTCATGACACGTTTTAATCAATTTTCTAGTCCCACTAAATATATTCATAATAATAAATGTGTTTTTAATTATAATAAACAATTACAGAATTTAAAAGAAAACCATTATAAATTTTGAAATAAATAGATATTGCAGTTATACACAGCATGAATCATACATTTAAGTAACGGGTTCCGATGACGAGCTTGTATAAAAACTTAGATCTTTATAATGACACACGGCCAAGCTAATATACCTAATTCGTTGCTTAATGATAAATACAAAAAAATCAACTTTGCCTATAGGTAATGATCGTCACGCCGCACGCCCACACTTATTACCTTCGATTCATTCATTACACACAGGCAAACGTCTCTATCCGCATTCATTTGAGGCGATGGACTCCTCATACTCGTATTTGGCTATATGCAAAGTGTAAAGACCGCTGAATAGTTCAATTATAACTGAACAAAAACTTCACGTACACTTATTACGAAGATTAACGTATCAACAATACTCAAATCGAAAAATAACTTCTCAACTTCTTTATTTCGGTACACAAAGTATAGTAAGAATATAGTAATTATATATAGTTATATGAATAAAAGTTGAACTTACCTCTACTGATAAAGAAGCCATCCAATAAACACCCAGAATTCGGATTAACACTCCAGTTAAGCACGAGTTGTAGCACTATGTCTCTAAGCAAGAGATCAAGCTAGATGCTGAGTTCATGAACACCCTAAAGGGAGCACAGAGGATAATGAAGTCCTTAGAGTCCCGGTGAAGTCCAGATTGTTGAATCCAGGCAGCGGCAAAGTGATTCGAGGTGCCGGCGGCGCGCGGTTGGCGGTCCAGCGTCCGGCCGCACTACGCGCCTCGCAACGGTAAACTGACAGGCAGCGCCAACACAGCCTCTCCCTCGCTTGTATGAGTGCCTCCAACCTCCCTCCCGAACAAATAGTACCGTACGCCGTGCTTATGTCTTGGTAACATTTATTATACTTTTATTCGTGTTGCCCCCGGCGTGCGTTCGTGTGCGTAGCAGCACCGTGCACA
Source organism: Hyles lineata (assembly GCA_030180105.1). Classification (NCBI taxonomy): domain Eukaryota; kingdom Metazoa; phylum Arthropoda; class Insecta; order Lepidoptera; family Sphingidae; genus Hyles; species Hyles lineata. Next base: position 9,560,290 of record JARJEE010000017.1, on the reverse strand, counting down.
CTAGCACGACGTCTTAGCCGTGTGGGTGTTGGAGTAGGTAAAGTAACTACCTATGCCTGCTTTGATCTTACGATTCGGCATGCACGGCCGCGCTGCTGCACGTAGCACTGTGACTATATTTTACTTGTATAATGTATAGTCAATAATTTAAGTTTGTATTTGTGCAACAACACACATAGTTTCCAGTAAGTTATTTGGACTGGAGACAGGTACACAGCCACCCGCACTGCACCCATAAACGTAATAGGTTAGAAATGATTATTTTAACAATCTCTACAAATAGGGTTATAGAATATTATAATTGAAGCAATGCATGAGAATTGTATGTTCGTAGACGTCACTTTAGTTACAGCATCCATTCATAAAAAGCATACAATTTTCTTATCATAAGGCGCTGTGAAAAATAATCTTATTAATAAAATTTCTTACCAAGCAGTTCGTAAATTGAATTAAACAAAAATTAACCACGACCATGCTTTAATGAATAATTTATAATTAAGGCTACTTTTTTTTGAAACGCCTCATTTATTTTAATTAATAATTTTATATAAAATGTAAGTCATCAGATTAAAAATGTATTTCATTAACACACGAAATCTGATCATGTTAGAGTCATCATATCAAAATTATTCTCTAAACTAGAGCTTCAAAAGTTATGCTTAGACACATTCATCATTGTCAGGGAAAGTGGTTCTAGATATAATCTATGAAAATCACTTCACATAGCTTTTATTACCCTTTACAATAAAAGAACTATGGGAAAATGGCACCTATTGTCGGTCATCTTTGATTCTTTGTTTTATTTTTGCATAGCAACAGTGAGGAGGCGGCGGGATGAACGACTCCTCCCATTAGAAATGTGCACTCAAGAACTAATTTATTTAGAATAAAATGTGGCATGTAAAGAATTGACAAAAATCACTGAAGCTGGGGAAGACTCTAAGAGACACCAGCATAATACCGCAAGGAACCGCAAGGAAATTAATCAGATACAAATAAAAGGAGTATAAAATACATACACTTTTACCAAATGTTTTGTCTTCTTCGCTTTAACTGAATTCAAAACTCATTCGATAGGGACAAAAAAATTAAATTGGTTTTAGAACTGTCTATTTGCTTGTCTGTTTTAAGAACGAAAGTGTCAAGCAAAGAGATAAGATAACATCCTTCTATAAAACATAACTCAAGATGATAGAGATGCCTAATGTAGAGCACGCATAAAAATGTTCATGTAACTTACAATACGAGCTGCAAGTTCGATGCCAATAAGCATAACGAAAAAACCGGGAAGATATTCTTTTTTAATGTTTTTATTACAATGAATGGCGAGACGAGCATGCCGTTTACCTGACGGAAAGCGATGCGACCGCTCATGAACAGTGGGAAAACCAAACAACACCATGAATTACAAAGCAATACTTGGCATTCCACTTCGTTCACATCCTGAGACATAAGATTTTTGGTCTCAATATGTCCAGTAGTTATTCTGGCTACAATGTCCTTTCTACCGAAACACAACAATGTATTATACATAGATATGAACGTTTTTTTTTTGATACAATAACCAAAACACAGTCTTAAAAAGGTAACATCAATAAGTTCTAATTACGAATACATATGTATACATATGTTCATTGTAGCCGCAATCAAGCTCCAGCTCAGTAATTTGCAATGCCTCAAGGAGCAAAGCGTTGGTAATTCTGTTGGTACTCGGTGTACAATACTAAATAAATACTATATAGTATGTTCCAATTGCCGTAATTAAATCTAAACAAAAAAACACTAGCAAGTAAATCATACAATAGGAAGCACGATCGATCTTTCTAAATTTCAAACAGTCCCCATAGTATAGCCACTAGATGGTATTGACATATTTTCAGAACTATGTCGCGTTTTACGGACCATGAAAATCACAGTCCGAAAAGATATGCCATGCGGTTTATTCGCTACTACCAGTTTGATGTAGAGCATCGACACAAACTTCGATCGATCGACAAAACAAATCACGTCCTATCAAAAATAATAATAGCCACATACATATTTTGACTAAGGTATAGATTTTGTAAAAAGCTTGGCTCTACATGATAAATTTAACAGGGGGAGTCATATGGCCTCGTCTTGCTAAGTCCTTTTTTATTTTTTATAAAAAAAAAACATTCATTCTAGCATCAAAATTTACGGAAGTCTCATATACTTTCATACCCTATTGTAAGGGGTTGGCAGATAAAATTTACTTTTAGATTTAATAATTGTTTGTAATTGCTACTAATACTAGCTTACATAACAAATATCAGCTTTATAGGACTTTTAGTAAGTATCTTAAGAATGTTGGTGATCATCCGTGAGTCAGTGACGAAATCAGTGTATTTTAGATAGGTATCAAAAAAATCTAAAGTATAAGAGCTATGCAATTAAAACTTTATATGTTTGATAAATCCGCTATGGGTAACATATCCCGGGAATTTTGTTAATCCAAACCCAAGATATAAGGGTTCCAAAAAATACAAAGGCTTTGAGAAAATGTAGGGAGTGCTGTTGCGCTTCGCCCGGCAGCTCGGCTTAGAAGAGAAACACTACCGTGCCCTGATTATATGTTTAAGTCGACTGCAACCACTCTACGCAAAGTATAGAATACGTAGGAAATATTGAATAAAGTTTTTACAATCTACAAATCAATTTTCTTTTTCTACCACACACTTAGGTAATATTTATATAACATATAGAATACCAATTCCTGAATTCTTATTTTTTAAAGAGCCTATTTATACGAGTAAGTACTAGTCCAGGTCACTGCTGATTTATCAAAATATTTTTACATTACGCAAATATCAAACACTTCTGATTTTGAATCATCCAACACGAAAATGTTCGAAACAGGTTCTACGGCTATACGAGTATAGCAATTATTGAATTAGTGACATTTAAAATTCAACAAAGCGTATAGTGACGCATGTAGGACACAAGCCATTGCGAACAATAAACACTAATTAAATACCGATATACTCCTTCCGGTTCTATTTTTAAATTGTAAATTTTACTTAATTAAAAAATAAATACACCAAACAGTCACGTATGTAGTAGTCTACGTAGTCCTGACCCCACATTGAGATCAATTAAGTCTTGTGTCGTGGGTATAAGGAATTACGAGAGTTTTTTGGTCTCACAAACATCCAGACCCCAAAATACCTGTGAACCTCACAAATATTTGTCTCAATGCGAGGATCGAACTCGCGGCCTATTGTTTCAGAGGCGGCGTCTAACCAACTGCGCCACGGATGCTGTTCTGAATGTGATTGATTTCTTTTTTCATATAATAGTTAATTATTTCATTCCAGAACCAAATGTATTGAAACAATTTATAAACATTTAGGTGTATACACATAAGTATTCCAGATACCTCCTTACGATATTTCAGTTGACAGTAATTTTTTTTTTGAAAATAATTCAGTCTTAGATATTATAATTACTGTTCTATTGTATTCGGATATACAGAGAATGAATCAGACACGCGACGCAATAAATCTGATTCGAGTATATGTGTATATTTATACACATAAATACTCAATCATACATTAGGTATTTACCTACTCATACAATAACAAAACGCTCTTTTATTTTTTCACCTTTTCCTTGTTATTTTGTTTTCGACTACCATTTAGCGTATTTTCAGATATGTATGAACGCCCATAATAAGATGCGTCAATATAAAAAAATCTAATCAAACCTATAAAATTAAGAAATAAATCACTTTCAACCCAGTAACATTATTGAAATGGCCTCAACATGTCTTCGCATTTCTGCCATAGTGTTCATAATTAACTAACATGATTTTCACTTATGATTAGGTACCTACATAATATTTTTTCATTCATGTTGTCAAAAGATCCGACACGACGTTTTTAATCTTACAATCATATTTCAACTGTTATTATCAAAATGTATTATGAATCAGACGTAGTAAATCTATTGCTAATCTGTAAATTAATTCAAACATCAGTATTCGTACCTACGTATTAAATATAAAAACTTCCTGCCGAATGAATAATATTATTATTTTACATAATTTTGCATTTTTGTTAAAAACTATTATTTTTCATACAATGAGTAAAACTGTTTTGAAAAAAAGAACATATGTACCCACATATTTTATGTTGTCAGTCATACAGTATATATAAGTATATAGGGTAGTCTAGTACTACTGTTGATGTAGTGTATTGATAGTCAATCACCACGCACTAAAACGGTGAAGGAAAACATCGTGAGGAAACCTGCATACTTACTTTATTAGGTTCCCACCATAGCGGTTTATAAGAATTTCTATGGTATGTAAGTCCGCCAACCCGCATTAGGCCAGCGTGGTGGACTATATGGCCTAACCACTCTCAATCGTACTGTCGTTTGTAGAGTAGGCCCGTGCCCTGCAGTGGGACGTATATGGGCTGATACAGACAGTCCAGTACTACTGGTGGGTTATGAAAATTTTCCGAAAAATTTAACATGTTCATTTGGAATTTTATTAGCGTCCTAGAGATACTAGGTATCGTCATTTGTTTTACTTATTTGATGTCGAAGAAAAGATGCCACTGGAAAGCGATTAAATCCATGACATACTCGTAGTCGACATCCATGACCATCGATTTAACTAAAAACATGCATGCAACAAATTAGAACTTTTTAAATATAATACACGTCGGTAGAGACTACCGCTACCCGTACTTGTATCTGCTGTACCTACATAGGAAATTGATATTTTTGTTTAAATTGGTGCGCGTGTCTGTCATAGGAACTTGAACTTTTTCATTAATTTTGTACGGCTGTAATAGTCTTAGACCCCGTTAGCGAAGACTTTCGTTATTTTATAAAATATGAAATTTGGTCTGCGCATGCCTCTAATATAACCAATATGTTTAATCATGATATTTGCAACGTGTTGACTTTGGAAGATATCATCTTGAATGTTTCAGGCATGTTGAAAGAACCATCAATAGTAATATACCTTTTGATAGGTCTCTTAGAAACATAAGTATGCACCTATATAAATTCCGACTTAGTTCGGAATAACTGATAAGTATTATAGAGAATAGTATAGATTTTTAGAAGTGGAAAGTTATAACTTAGGTACTTCGGATGTCGAACGTTCGAACATTGGAACTTCGTTGCAGATCATAAACTAACCCCCCTAAACGTTTGATGTCTATGAGTTATAACACAGGCATGCGCAGACAAACTTTCAGTCTTTATAGAATGACGTAAGTCTGAAGCTCACGAAGTCTGCCCCATAGTTGAAGAAATTACTGGATTGAGAATAAACTGATATAAGCAAGAGATGTTCTATTCGAGAGATTTTTACATAGAAAAAAATGACAATAGTATCAAAAACAATTATTGGAATAGAACACAAGATTCAAATAAGCTATTCTCTATTCCACAGTAGAAAACACAAAGTAGGTCAAATTTAATTATTACAACACTTGCGCCAAATTTGAACTTCATATAAGATTTCAACTTCAATTAAAAACAAAAATCTTATATTATTTTAAAGTTTGAACACCAATTTTCCGTCTAAGATACTGAAATCTATCTCTAGGAAGAGCTTTCGTAAACATGTCAGCATATTGCTCCTTGGTGCACACATAGTTCAAATCTATTTGTTTTTCTTTATACTTGTCTTTGATAAAATTATATTTTATATCTATATGCTTACATCTTTTGTGATAATCAACATTTTTAATTAAGCAAATAGCGCTTTGATTATCTATATTTAGACAAATAGATTCCTGTTTAAATTCATCAATGTCCATTAACAATCTTTTTAACCATATGGCTTCTTTGGTGGCGGAGCACGCAGCCATAAACTCTGCCTCAGTGGTGGATAGAGCAACACTCTGTTGACGTTGCGTTGCCCATGTTATGGCAGCTCCATTTTTTATAAACACATACCCAGTTAGTGACCTACGTGTACATGTATCTTTGGCATAATCTGCATCACTGTATGCCTCAAGTATGTGCTTTGTTGAAGATGAATAACATAGACCATAATCTTTGGTTTCTTTTAAATATTTCATTATTTTCTTAACTACATTCCAATGAGTGTGATTATAACAATTAAGATATCTGCTTACCAGACTGACTGCATTCATTATATCAGGCCTGCTTACAATCGCTAGGTGCATCAATGACCCAACAGCTTCCCGGTATTGAATACTCTTGTCCGGCATATCTTTTATTCTGAAAACCCATTTACAACCTATTAATCTTGCACCTTCTGGTTTTTCAATTAATTGCCAAGTCTCATTATTTTCATGTGCTTTTACCTCATCTTCGATTGACTGCTTCCATTTTTCTGCATTTAAGTTGTCCGATATTGCTTCGGTGTAAGTTTCCGGCACATTATATGTTTCTAGAGCTTCATTTTCACACATATAAGTGTTCGCTTCTGATTTATTATTTCTAGTCATCGATCTAGTTGCTATATTTCGTGACAGTTCTGTTAGATCTATTGATTTTTCAGGCTCATATATAGATCCTTCATCGGAATAATAATTATCATCACTTGTTCCATTTCCATCATTGCTTGGTTCCGTCTGTTGTGAATTATTCAATGTTGTGTCATTCAAGATGTTACCATCATCTTTTACTGTTGATTCTGAAACAGATTCTAATGGAACCATGACAAAATTTCTTTTAACTGAACTTTCTATAAACATTACATCTCTACTTATTAGGATTTTCTTTGTCTTCGGATCTAATAGTCGGTATCCTTTAGTTTCCTCACTATAACCAACAAAGATCATTTTCGTTGACCTTGGATCCCATTTCTTAACCTTTTCCTTTGGAACATGAACCATTGCCTCGCAACCAAAAACTTTCATATGAGAAATATTCGGCTTTATACCAGTCCATTTCTCTTCAGGTGTTGCAAATTCTAGAGTTCTTGTAGGGCATCGATTGGTTATATAGCACGCTGTTACCACTGCTTCTGCCCAATACTGTTTTTGTAATTTAGCATTAAGTAACATACATCTTGATCGTTCCAAAAGAGTTCGGTTCATCCTCTCAGCTAAGCCATTCTGCTGAGGAGTGTACGGAGCAGATGTCTGATGTTTGATTCCTGACTTCTTAAGGAAAGCTTGAAACTCATTACTCAAATATTCTGTACCATTATCTGTACGAAGTGTTTTGATAGTTAAATTCAGTTGGTTCTCTACAGAGGCTTTAAACTCTTTGAATTTTTTAAATACCTCTGATTTGTTGTTCAATATAAAAACAAATACTTTTCGAGTAAAGTCGTCTATAAAAGTCACAAAATAGCGAGCTCCTCCAACTGATTGTACCTCCATCGGCCCGCAAACGTCAGAGTGAATGAGTTCGAGTTTACTTTGTGTTCGATTGCTTGCTGTAGGAAAAGGGTTTCGTGTCTGTTTTCCTTCTAGACATGTAACGCAGACGACTTTCTTTTTGCTTTCTAGTTTCACTCCTGTATTATCTGATAGTCTATTTAAGTCTTCAAAGTTCAAGTGTGCCAGTCTTTGATGCCAGAGATAGAAATCGTTGTCTTTCGAAGCAGATGTGTATGCTTGTACACTGTGTGTTTTCAGCCTGTACATATTGTTTACCAAATTGGCAACTGCTACTTTTTCATTATTTTTATTGAATATCATACAACCTTTTCTATTAAATTGCACGTGGCATCCACTATTCATTATCTGACTTACTGATAGAAGATTTGTAGCCAATTCTGGAACATACAGAACATTCTGAACCATAATTGAATTTATCTTGCCACTTTCATTTACTACATTCAGATTTACTTTTCCACAACTTTTTACAAGTTTCTTGTCATTAGCTACCTTAATTGTACTAATCGGAGGTGCTATTTCATCATAGAGCCAGTCACGGTGCATTGTCAAATGCATTGACACTCCGGAATCAATGTACCAACCATTGTCATTGTTTGTAGTTGCAGAGAACACAGCGACATATCCAGTGCCATCCTTTGAGTGTTGTGTCTTCTTATTTCGACAATATTTACTTACATGCCCATATTTATTACATGTAAAGCATCTCGGACCTTTGGACTTGTTTATCTTATCGGTAGCTTGTTTGGCGGACTGCATCGGTTGTCTTTTACCTTTATTAACATATAATGCAGTAGACTCGGAGTTCCTCACGTCCTGAAGAAGCTTGGTCTTCACAAAATCAGCTGTGATCGCCACACCAGAGCTCTCAAGTGCCATTATCATAGGTTGATAAACTTCGGGTAAACCAGCTAGCAGTAGGGTGCCTAGCCATTCATCGTTTACACTGAAACCAATGTTTCTTAGTTTATGCGCTGTCGAAATAATTTTATTGACATAATCTTCTATGTTCATGCAAGATTCTAGTGTCGTTGTTATCAGATCTCTCAATAAACCAACGCGGCGAGTCAAACCATTATCATCGAAAGCTTTTTCTAGATTTTGCCACACTGCTTTGGCAGTCCTTGCTTCTTGTATGTGTACATAATTAATAGGATCTACCAGCAATATAATTTTAGACTTAGCTTTCGTGTCCTTTTTGGCGTCGGGATTTTCGGTGGTTATACAATCCCACAATTCTTCGTGTTCGAGATAAGTTTGTACTGCAAACTTCCAAGTAGGATAATTTTCTCTTCCTGTCAACTTTTCAATCAGTGTCATCGTATTGGAAGACATTTTGTTGATGAAGTGAAATTTTTACAACCAGTTGCCACGTATGATTTTCTTACTGAATACGGAACTTCTTTTTGCTTGATATATGTATTCGTCAATTTATTCACCTTTACTTTATAACTGTGAATCAGGTGGGCTGGGCCCATAACCTGAAGAAATTACTGGATTGAGAATAAACTGATATAAGCAAGAGATGTTTTATTCGAGAGATTTTTACATAGAAAAAAATGACAATAGTATCAAAAACAATTATTGGAATAGAACACAAGATTCAAATAAGCTATTCTCTATTCCACAGTAGAAAACACAAAGTAGGTCAAATTTAATTATTACAACAATAGTGGCTTTAATCCACCAATGAAAAACGTAGTGCAATCCAAGTAGAGGAGTGACCTGCTCGCTCCTTCACATCTAATATGGCTGTCACCCGTAAGAATACAAATATATAGGATATACACGAGCAAATTATTATATTATTATAACTTACTGGTGGTAGGTCTCTCATATAGGCCATCTGGGTACCACCGCAATGTCTATTTCTCCCATCAAACAGCAGTGTAAATGCACTGTTGTTTCACGTCAGGTCTTTGTAAAACAGCAGTCTGACCGAGCCGGCCCGTTCCTACTTAAATCCTAGCTGTAGCGCGGGCCATGACTCTACCACCGAGAAGATCAATTACAGGCCTTACTTAGATATCAAATAATGAATAGTTCAAAACATAATATAGAGGTAGCTTTCTAGTTGGCATAAATTAAATACGATTGCACGAAGACGAGAAACCACTTTTTAGAAGCTTACCAAAAAAATTAACTTTTAGTTTTAACATTTTTACACAATTAGTTATTCCACGATTTCTACATACCTCTAAATATTGTGATAGTGTAGGCGACATTTGCAATATACATTTCCAAGCAAAAGAAACAAATACAGGACTATTATATGCCAAGGACGTCTCATTATCAAGTAAAACATGGTCAATACAACAAAGTTATTCCAAGGTTTTAATAAAAATCCTGATAAATTGTATGACAAGTTCAATATTTTATGAAAGGACAAAGTTATCTCGAAATACTGTGTGAAAAATTGTTAAACGAGAGACCAAAATTGTTAATAAAATCAAATTATCTTAATACTAGCAATTGTTAATGAAATCAAATTAATGAAATCACATTAATTGGTAATTATAATCGTTTTTCCACTTTATCTCTTATTGATTCATTGATTCATAGAATATCGATTCAAGCAACAACACTATTTGTTTTATCTGTGCTGAATTTATTTAATCTGACATCCCCGCCGGGTGTGTGAGCGACGCACGATTAATGTATCTGTTATTTTACTTATTTTTAAGTGTAAACAATGAGTTTTTTTATAAATGTAATTATATTTACTGAAAAATAAATAATTACATTGCCAATGTTGTAATTTAAGTGTTTTATAAGCTTTTTACATTGATGTGAGGTTTCCGTGCTTTGTCTTCGTGTGTGACAATATACTCAAAATGGCGCATCAACTGGCACCGTCTGTAAATTGTTCATTAGACGACATTGACCTCAGCGCACTAAAGGTAAACTTATGAAGGCATTTATTTTTAGATTTAACAATAGTCAGATTCATTGCACAATTGCCCACCCCTGGGATAGAATAGACCTGCAGCAAAGGGCAATGATCTCACAGGGCGTGAATCATAAGTGAAGGTTCACGTAGAAATGGCATAATAACCTTCGTTTTATCCATCACTTGAAGCGTTATGGCTGTTTGGTTTGTTTCAGGATCCCGCTGGAATATTTGAGCTAATTGAAGTGGTCGGAAATGGCACGTACGGACAGGTGTACAAGGTATGCATTATCAAAATAGAAGAGTGTCAATAAAACCATTTTATGTACATTGTACATGCATGTATATAGATGTTTGTCTAGTACTATAGTGTTTTCCATGTGTAATGAGTTGATTACTTAACATGATAATGTGATGCCCCTTTGTATGAACTGTGTAATTGTCTTCACTTAGGCTACTAAAAATTAAACTTAATAGGCACCAATAACATCACAATTAAATAGTACACTCTATGAATGTCAATGCCCTGGCATCTGTGCTAGTAATGCTGGCTAGTGTCATTGTAATAGGGTATAATTTTTGTGATATAGATTTTTAGGGAATTAAATCGTTTTAATATTTATAAGTATTTTAATTGGCACAAACATTATTTACCATTTTTCGGATATACTCATCCAATGTTCTGAATTAAATAAAATAAACCAATATAATTGTAAAACTTAATAATTCTTAACATCCTTTTGTATAAAATTTACCAAACTTATGTCACAAATGCTCAAACTCATATTTACTACATATTTTTTTATTATTATCAGTATACCAAATAATTAAAAATTCACATTTTCAGTGTATACATGTATGACACATAGTATAATTACATTCCACAGGCTATAGTCATCATAATTGCTAAATTATTTGTCATATGATTATATAAACATGTTTATTATCAATTATCTATTAACATTGTAGGGCCGTCACACAAAAACAGGCCAACTTGCAGCCATCAAAGTTATGGACGTCACACAGGATGAGGAAGAAGAGATAAAGCTCGAGATCAATGTGCTGAAAAAGTACTCAAACCACCGCAACATTGCTACATACTATGGTGCATTTATTAAGAAAAGTCCCCCAGGGAAAGATGACCAGCTGTGGTTGGTCATGGAGTACTGTGGTGCTGGTGTGTATCACAATTCACAATGAAATGCATCAAATCAACATTATTATAGTTTTTATGTGATTATTTACATAGTAAACATATTAATTTGTGCTTACATGTTTGGTAAAGTTTGTCACACCATTTTGTATGGTGTCGTTTATTACGATTACAAACATTTAACAAAACTTTTAATGAACAGTTATAGCCTCACTTAAGAAATCAGATCCAAGCTGCTTTATGGTTCACTACAAATGTTTCCTATATTTTGTAATGTAATTATTCTATAATGTATGCAATAGAAAAATTGCTAATTCTAGCAATCTAATTTCAGGTTCTGTGACTGATTTAGTTAAATCTACAAAAGGGCAATCATTGAAAGAAGAATGGATATCATACATTTGTAGAGAAATCCTACGAGGTCTTAGCTACTTGCATTCTAACAAAGTCATCCACCGAGACATCAAGGGGCAGAATGTCCTGCTTACTGATAATGCTGAAGTGAAATTAGGTGTGTATAAGTGATTTACTCAGCAAACATACATTTAGATTTGAATATACTATGTAATGTTAATATTTGTGTGATTCTAGTGGATTTTGGAGTGTCCGCACAACTGGACAGAACCATAGGTAGAAGAAACACATTCATTGGTACTCCGTACTGGATGGCGCCGGAAGTTATCGCGTGCGACGAAAATCCTGACGCCACGTACGATAATCGCTCTGACCTGTGGTCTCTTGGTATCACTGCACTGGAGATGGCTGAGAGTCAACCACCCCTTTGTGACCTCCATCCAATGAGGGCTTTGTTTCTTATTCCAAGGTATGGATAATAAAAACATTTTCATATAATATACATTGTTTTAGGCAAAAACTGTAAAAAAATTATTGTATTTCAGGAATCCACCACCACGTCTGAAGTCAAAGAAATGGGCTAAAAAGTTCCATAGTTTTATTGAAACTGTTTTAGTAAAAGACTATCATCAACGGCCTTACACTGAACAGCTTTTGAAGCATCCATTTATAAGGTAAAAAATTGTTCTTGTTTCTATTAAAGATTTCAAAGCCGATGGAATTATTATATACATATATAGAATTCTGAATTTGGCCTTCCCTATATTAGCTAACCACTTATTAACAAACTGTATTCTTTTTCACATTAGAGATCAACCAACAGAGAGGCAAGTGAGAATACAATTGAAAGATCATATAGATAGATGTAAGAAAAGAAAACAGGACAACTCAGTGCGAGAGGATTACAAATACTCGGGATCGGAGGGAGAGGAAGAGGAGAATGCAGTGGCGGGCGAGCCGTCTTCCATTGTGCACAACGCCGCCGCGCACCAGACCAGTGACACGCTGCGACGCAACTTCCAGCAAATACAGGAAGGCACCCGGTCAGTGGCATAACACTACATCCTCTTGCCGCTTATTAACTGCATAGTAAACATAACAATATATTTCTCTACTAAAATAGATCTGCCGAAGTTGCGCAACCACAACCGCCGCCTAAACGCAACAGCAAACGTGAGGAACGAGAGGAGATTCCAGGTAAAATAACACTATAACATTACATTGTGATATTTGTACAATAACAAAGGATGTGTGACTCACTGTGCCGTCTGTTGGTGATCTAGAACCAGGCCCGCCCGCGAGGCCTTCTATTCCACAAAGACTGATCGTTGTGCCAGACCCGCAGGCGCAACAGCCTAATAGATATAGGTAAATATGACCTGGACTTATATGATTGTTTTTTTTATGCCATTAACAATATATTGATTATGTTTGTGCATTGCATTGATGACAAAAATAACGTTTTCATCTTCAGGCCTTTGCCCCCAACTCCTAAGTCTTCAGGTTCATCCAACAGCTCCGGATCTAATAACGGCACGCCCCCGGCTAGCGGGCCGCAGCCCCCGCAGCGCGGCTCTCATCACATGTTTAAACCTATGGTAAATATAAGAAATTGTATATTTTGCTACATGCGTATGGTCCTGTTGTCTCCTGTTTTGTTTGTAGTTATTTTTTTACTTTTGTTTATTTGCTTTTTTATTTTATTTCCATGTCACGCTGTTACCTTTCTTTGCACACGATTCCTGCAGTTTCCACCGCGAAGGCCTGAGGTAGGTTTGAAAACCTAATTTTTAGATATAATTGTGTATATTGTTATAAAATGTGTTACCTACAAACTTTCGAGATATTGTTTAGAAGGTTTATCAATAATTGTCGTCCTCTAGGATTTGGACAAGTTAGCTGCACAACTGAACGAGTTGGGCGTGGTGTCCGGGAATGAGCCGCCTACACGGCCGCCTCGAGCACCGACCAACGGACAAGGTTTTTTGACAATTTTACTTTTTGTGTGCATACATCATTTCTTGCGAGTACCCAAATACATGATATTAATCCAGGGCCTACAGTGGACAAGAACCCCCCTGAGCCGACATTTGACGATTCTGACAGTGATTCGGATGCCGAAGAGAGCGGTGGCCGAGTGCGTAACGACGGCACTCTACTTGCCAGTGATCCACCAAAACCGCTGTAAGTATTCTATTAAAAGAACCCAAGGTTACATGCAACGAGTTTTGTATTTACACGATACTTTTTGTTGGAATTAATTTCCTCGTTATGTTTAACAGATCCCGAATATTATGCACTTTTTTGCAGAGACTCGGATTGATTGAATAATGTAAAATGTATATTTTTGTTTTTTTTTTTTTATATAACCATGTGTGTTTCCCTCATTATTTTGATTTGCGGTTATTTTTTTGTTCGGCCCCTGTTTTGTTCGGTTCTGTTTGGGTTTGGCTTGTCAGTCCCGAGTTCTGCTACAGGCCGGGGCTGAGCGCGGTGTCGGAGGACGGCGGCGGCGGCTCGGGCGACGCGCCCACGCGCCCGCTGCCGCCCACGCCCGACGACGACGACGCGCACGCCGACCGCACGCTCGTCATGAAGAGGGTGAGTCTTAACACTGCGTTTCCGACACTCTTTGTGCTAATTCCTTAGCTCTCATTATACATTCTACATCACTCTGACACGAGTTAACGTCTACGGGGCGAATGGCCTTGTATCACGCTAATTTCTGTTCTCGATCTGTATTTCACGCCAAAGTAAGATCAGTGAGCATTAATAAGAAGGTTTAGGCATTGCTATATATATATTTTTATATTTAACTGCATATTATTTACTCATACTTTTTGTATCGGACATGTTTGAAAAACACCAGAGAGAGAATGAGGAACACGTTAAAAGACAATCCGACATTGACGAGGCGGTCTTACTGAAGGACTGGGATTTTGCTAGATTTTTCCCTCCAAAGAATGCCCAAGTCAAGGAAGAAAAACAAGACTCGTCGAAAAACATGGAAAAGCGAATACCGCTGCAGCGACAGTCGCGTCTGGAAATGGATGACGCGTGGGCTAAGTACAAGGCGATAGCGACGCCCCCGTCGCGGCACAAACAAATATTCCAAAAACCTAACGAAAAAAATGCACAGGACAAGCTCTCTGAAATGTTGAAGTACAAAAAGGATCAAGATTCTGAAATTAACTCGCCTAATAGATTCTTCCGAGGATTTCGAAGAGAAAATTCCGATTTCTTTCCACTATCGAGCACTCGCCATTCCGCCATATACTTCCCGAAACACGATAACCAAGCCGGAATTAACAAACAGCTGAGGTCGAGCGGCATTTTCAATAACTCGCGCAAACAAATGACAAAGCAACCCACACCAGGGGAGCCCATATTGACTGACTTTATAAAAATGAACGACAGTCTGAAGATGTCGGCTCAAGGAGAAGTGAAAAAGAATGACAAAAGAGATCACGAAAAGAAGCCTGTGACGAGCAGTCCTATCGACGCGTTGAAAAACGTGGCAGCGCTGATCAGGCAGAACAGTGAGAACAGCGCGCCTCAGCGCCAGAGCAGCGTGGGGAGTGCGGGGAGCGCGGGCAGTGCGGGCAGCGACAAGGCGGGCTCGCCCGACCTCACCGCCGGCGCCGCCGACGCCAGCCTCGTCAAGCCGCGCAGAGAAAAGACTGAGTCCGACATTGTCTTCCGAAGGAATTCACAGTATAATCGGCACACTGAGTTTATAGCGAGTGGGCAGGAAGCGGTACTCGCACAGGACCAGGTAATTGCTTCCGGACAGGATAGTTTGATTAATAATTTTAATGATATACTGGTATGAGGGTTCTGTTTCCTAACATAGTTTATACTAACATTTGTAATGGTTATGCTTTTATTAAAGGATTGATATTGTACTTGATTTTGTAGTGTGGGTTTTGGTACGATTAACAAACAGTTATATGTATGGGAATGGTTGGAATTTATTGTTTGTGCTAAGTTATGTTAAGCGTTTTCTATAAAATAATCATCCTAGATGTAGTTGAAATATTTGAAATACAGATTAGTTTTGCTCACACGTCTTACCTTTTGGCGTGATTTTTTATTATAGATAGATATGGGTCTCGGAACTCTTTTAGAAGTAGTTTTATCTATGATCATCTTCTTGTGGGTATATCAACTTTCATTTCAGGGACAGTGGATATGTGTTACTGTTAAGATCGTAGCATTTGCATTTTCTAACATTATAATAATACATCACTGCAAGTCACGACTAATAGCAAATTAACCATTGAGTTTGTCTGTGCGCGAATACCGTCTTCCTGCCATCAACCGTCAACGCCAATAACGAATACACTTGTGCCATGAACACTCGAAAATTAACAAGTTTAGGAATGCCGCCTAACGAAAGCTCAGGACATGAAAACAGGAGCCATCAAACTGTGAATGTGTTTTGCATGTTTTGGCTGTCGTGTATGTTTGTCGCGCTGTGTCCAATTAATATTGCTATACATTTCCTTGTTGTTTATTGAACACTTTTAATAGTTTTAAGAATAACTTGTAATACGATTACTTTTCCCACTTTTAATAGACCTTTTAGACATTAAGGTGGACTTCTCAGCTCGTTGGTGACGTCAAACTGTCGGTACATTATGTAATTATAGTTATATTTTTTGGCCATTACATAATTAATACAGCTGTATCAAATCTCACATGGAATTTATATAACCGAATATTTCAGTGAAATTCTACGAAGTGTGGAGTCTATCTTGATATGTTTGATGACTGTATTAGTTAGAGCTGTAATAACTGTGTATACGTAGGGTCGCTCAAGCGGCGGTAACGAGAGCGGTGGAGCACGAACGAGTTCGGTGTTACCCGATCTACTCAGTCAAGCTGGACAGCCTACAACACCGCCGCGCCATGACAAATCCACTAGCGAAGAGGTAAGCTCCTATTTGACACTCAGTTACTCATACGTGCCACACTTTGCCTACACACATCTAGACAACGCGTTGTGCGCCTACAGTAAACACTTAGGGCCATATTCAAGGACAGTTTTAAAACTCATTTTAGCTGTCGAATATTTTGTCCCTGTCGAACAACTTTTGAAGTCAGTTTGAGCGAAGAAGATAAAATATTCGATAGCTAAAATAGATTTTAAATCTGTCTATGAATAAGGCCGTTAGAACAAAAAGCCACTGCTTTATATCGAAAATAGTAGTGGTTGTCTGTCATCATCATTACAATACAGCCACGTAATTTTGTTTTTCTTTTCTTTGTATGGGGAGTGTTGTGAGTGGCGTCTACACAGATCACACGCTTACGGGATTGTTTTACTTTGGGAATTACAGTAACATGCCATAATTTATTCGTAATTAACTTGAGAGCTTCCAACATACCGAAGTACAATTTCACAATACTTCCTTGGATCTTAATATTAACTGTTTTTTTTTTCATATAACATATTACTATCAATAATATTTAATAATCCATTGCTAGTACATACATAATTTATGTAACCCGTGATGAATGTTGTGTTAAAGTTTGTGTTGTTTGAAGCTCTATTTAATAGCCGACCATTCGTGGTGTCCAGCTTTTGGTTTATCGTATTAATGTGATAATGGTTGTCAATCATGCAAACATCCTGGAGCCACTTCGCGGCCGGTTTGCAGACACCTCTTAGCCCGGCGTAAGTATACATCGTATTGCAAATAAGAGGAAATGCTTGTAAGGTTATTATAGAACGTTGTTTGTTGACACTCGGATATGTATCTTCTTCTATATGTATGCATATTCTAGAGGCTTTCTTTCATTTCATGTACCAATTATGCCACATTGTTCATCGAATGCAGATCGATATCAAGCTTCAAGGTAGTTTAATTTGAGACGGCTTCAATAACAGTAACTAAACACGGTCTTATGGGAGAATGTGCTGCTGAAATATTTCAATATGTGGCTGATTATGTTTCAAAGAACGAACCAACGTTACGTCGTATACGATACAACTTTTTGAATTTTATTATATGTACATTACTGGTAATTTTTTGAGTAATCAAATTGCAAATAATCTCAAAAGTAAAATAATAATTTTATAGTCACATTGTAACATATTACAGTTAAACGATATGTAGGGATTACATTACAGCACTTTATAAGTGCATGCACATAAATGTACTAGCGTGACTTATTCATTGCCTGATCATATTCACGAAGCATTGTCTTTACAATATCATGAAATGGTAGATAATAGTCATCATGCTAATAACTTTCCAAGTGTATATGAGATGACAACTAATAATTGGGAGATGGATTTGACTAACAAATCACGTATTAATCGCAGAATGGTCAATTGAGACAAATACTCCGGCAAGTAAATAATAGCTGTTGATTTTTATATGTACGTATAAATAGTAAACGATATATTTTTTTCTGTTGCAGTATAGACAAGCGATCGCGGGCGGCACGCCTCTGTCCCACCACCACCACCACCCGGCCACTTCCTCGGTCCAGTCCACTCCTTCCAAGTCGTTCGTGTCGGGCGCCACGTCGCCGGCGGCCGCGCCGCTGCAGCAGTCCCCCTCCAACTCGTCCGTGGGCTCGCAACAACAGTTCCTCCCCTTGCAACAGAAGCAGCGCTCGTTCCTGACGTTCGGCTTCGGCGCCGGCTCCACGGGCAGCGGCGGCACGGCAGGCTCGGGCGGCAACGCGTCGCGCCGCGAGAGCCACGTCAACGTCAACGTCACGCCCACCGGACACGACCTCTCCTCCGACACGCCCGAGATACGCAAGTACAAGAAGAGGTTCAACTCGGAGATCCTCTGCGCCGCATTGTGGGGTCAGTCTGCACTGTCGTACTTCGCCCTTAAATACTCAACTTATTTTTACTTGTATATGACTTAATTTAATTGTTGACGAATTGATTTGCAGGAGTAAATTTACTCATCGGAACCGAAAATGGTTTGATGTTGCTCGACCGCTCGGGTCAGGGCAAAGTATATCAATTGATTTCGAGACGCCGCTTCCAGCAAATGGAAGTGTTAGAAGGACAAAACATTCTCGTCACTGTTTCTGGAAAGAAGAATCGTGTACGCGTGTACTATCTTAGCTGGCTTAAGTCCAAGATTTTACGCACTGATGGACTTAGTGATGTAAGTTATATTTCATTTTAGCATCAAATTAATCTAATGATCATGTCAATATATGTATATTTGATGTGATATCGTTGCAGCAAGCGGAAAGAAGAAATGGGTGGATTAATGTAGGTGAACTACAAGGTGCCGTACATTTTCGTATTGTAAAATATGAAAGAATTAAATTCCTCGTGATTGCGCTTAAGGACTCCATCGAAATTTACGCTTGGGCTCCTAAACCATATCACAAGTTCATGGCCTTTAAAAACTTCGGAGAGTTGCAACATAGGTAAGTGACATTGTAATTTTATTAATAACCCATTTTTGCAGTGTAATGAATTAAACCATTTTCAATACCTACAATACTGTCACTATTTTGAGCTGATTAATTATCAGGATCACATGCAGGTCTTTGTAAAAATAAATGAAAGATATTTTTTACCTACACTAGCAAATAATGTAAAAGGAAAAGTATATTCAAATAGAAGAAGAAAAAAGATTTATTGTGGATACAAAATGCACAAATGAAGAAACAAACTCAAAAATACTACATATTATAATTTCAGGCCTTTATTGGTGGACTTGACTATTGAAGAAGGCACAAGACTGAAAGTAATTTATGGGTCAGCTGATGGTTTCCATGCTGTTGACTTAGACACTGCCACTGTCTATGATATTTATATTCCAAAACATGTGAGTATAAACCTCATATTAAGTTCAAACTTGAAAAAAACATAAGTAAAACCATTACATGAAAAGGCTTCAACATTTCTTCAACCTTTCTAAAATCTTTCTTTCTTAATGTTTATTACAGACTCAAGGAGCCATTGTTCCACATTGCATTGTACCTCTTCCAAATTCCAATGGTGTTCAATTATTATTGTGTTATGACAATGAAGGTGTGTATGTCAATACATACGGGCGAGTCAGCAAGAATATAGTGCTTCAGGTAAATTTAATTTTAAAGTGTAGAAAAAATTGGTGATTAAAATATTTAAATGTGTTATATAACATAAATAAGGACATTGTTAAGATTGACCTATTGTTATAATAGTTAGAAATGTATGCCATGTTGTAATCTTTGTTGTGTCCCATTAGTATTGTGCGAGTGATGAAAGCCCTAAGAATTGTCAATATCTTACTAGATCTTTAAAATAATTAACATACAGGATCATGTAGTCTAAAATAAGTAAAACTATTTTAATTTATTTGCAGTGGGGTGAAATGCCGACATCCGTGGCGTACATTGGTACTGGACAAATCATGGGATGGGGCAATAAAGCGATCGAAATTCGTTCTGTGGAGAGTGGTCATCTTGACGGCGTGTTTATGCACAAGAAAGCACAACGACTCAAATTCTTATGCGAACGCAATGATAAAGTCTTCTTTTCATCTGCAAAAGGTGGTTCATCTTGTCAAATATATTTCATGACGCTTAACAAGCCCGGTATGGCTAACTGGTAGTGGGGAGGTTAGACAGGCGTGTAGCGCGCCTTTGATCTGTGATGTTACATGCGCGGCGTCCCTTTTATTATGAACATGCTCGCATTGTACAAGATAATGCCAGTAGATTAGTCAATATTACAAAAACATGTGCTTTGGCCACTCGGAATTCAAAGACTTGTGATAGTGACAGATTATATTATGTGCTCAAAAGACAATCCACAGAATATTACTATGTTCAAGTATTCGAGGACCCTTATCTTATAGATAATTGTGGCATTTTGTACTGATGATAGTAATTTCATTACAAACTGCTAAGGAACATATATAATTAAGCAATAATCTTTAGAATAAATGTTTTGATATTGACAATTATTCATAAGTAAATTAAAATGCTTAGGTTTTATTATTATGTTGCAATTGTTTATTTCTAAAAGAAATGTATTTCAAATCAAACTATTAATTCATATATGCCATATTATATTGTTTGTAATGATAAGCTAGTTGGGTGATGATTACAGTAATTAATTGGTTACATAATTATGTTTACTATGTTAACAAAGAATGCCATTTCTGACAGGATATAAATAATTATTGAAAGTCAGCTAAAACAAAACACAATTAGTTGTAATATTAAATTGTTACTCTTCAATTTATATTATAAGGTTAGGTCATCCATCATTTCTCTTAACAAATTGGCATTTAGTCAAGTCACTTTGTATGATAACAATCACACCAAGCTACAATTTTATGGATATATCCTAAAAATTTGGTACTATTTATTATTTATTTGTTATGTACTATATTATTTACATGTATAAAGGTGTAACTGTGCATATGGAAAATTATATATTTGATGACTTTTATTTGAGGACACCTTAGCCCAATAAAATATAAAATCACAAATGTTTTATTGATTGATGCAAATCGAATCCTGTAAACACCCAGATAAGGACAATATACATTTTACGCTGCAATAATGCTACTTTCTATGCCTGAGAAGTAATGAATGATTTATACTTACAAGAAACTAGCACGGTTAGCCTGCCTCGTGACCACGAAAGCTATAAAGTAATTGAAACGTCGGGAAGTTAAAAAATGTGAAAATTAGACCAAATCCGCGATAAAATCCGTAATAATGGTTTTATTTCAATAGCAACGGTTAGGTCATATGGATAAGAACTGAAAATTGTAGACTTAATTTTAAATTACTAATTAACATTTTGATTAATGAAATCGCTCGATTTAATAGTAAAGCAAAACAATGTGATGAAACTTAGCACTGGAGAGTTTCCTAACAACTTCGAGGATATCTGTGGTCATCGTAGATGTAGTAAATAAATGAATAATCCTAAATCTATTGTCATAACTAACTGCATTAGATCAGTGAGGTTGAATTTGTGAAATTGAATATACCTAGTCTCAAGAAGATAGACACCCAATGTGCGTGTAGACCCTATGGCATTAAACTAACTTGATGTTATTGGGGCTGCCAGAAGCAGGTATATTTTAATTGCCATTCAAGTCAACCTTTTCTTTTGAATATGGTAGACAGACAGCATATCTGTACACCATTAATACACCAAGTCAATGTTCAAATTAGTGACACCAAATGATAAGGGAAATATATTAAATTCAGTCTAAAATTATGGGTCCATGACACCATTGGAGTCATTCTTACAGCACATAACTTATTATTTATCTAGCTGGTTGCTTTGAAAATAAATATTACATTCCTACTTATGATGGACTGTATTAATACAAATCAGGTATACTAGCTACTCTTAGGAAAATTAATATATTTTCATTTATCAAATTAGTAAATCCATAACAGTAAGTGAATTATCCAAGAATATCCAGAGTACCCAAGATATATTTTACTATCAAATGAAATTAATAGGTCATAATCATTGACTTATATTCTACCGATAGACGCGACGCGTCATAGAAACTGTTTGTCCCATATTTCAATAAAGCTCAGTAGCGACATCTAGTACGTTTACTTGAATATTACAAATTATGATCAAAGATTATTAGACAGAAGAGACAGTTCAAATCAATAATAGCTTTTCCTAAGATACTGCCTAAGTATGAATGCCGTCATAGCAATTATATATTTTGTAATATTTTTTTATTTATGTGAGTAATTCATGAAAGTTATCTAAATTAAACTAAAAACTCTTATAAGTGTACAAGTTTATCACAGTTTTACAATAAGATAATGAAACAACAGACAAATATTATAGAGATCTCCCTCTTTTGTAACGACGCGCAAGAATCTAAAACAATTTTTAGTGATATTAGTCTTTAATAACATTCAGTGGGTTCGAAATTTCAACGTAGTCCATTAGGTATTTCATATAAAGAAATAGGGCCTAAAAACTGTCCACTGTTTCAAAACATATATACAACACATATTTTGTGTTATTAATTAACAACATAAAATTAAAATAAAATACTGAAATCAATTTTTACCTACATTCTTCCTACATATCTGTATTTGTAATGTATTCGAATAGTTTATGCCTATTTGGTCGTCTGATATGAATGCCCCATGAATAATCTATATCTAATATAGTTCGTCTCTCTCAGTCGACGGGCAATTTTTATGCGCGGGAATGAGACATACGATTAAGAAGCTCACCTTGTATTTGTAATGAGCTATACAAATATTTAATCGAATAATAAATAAAATATCTGTATTATCGGCATTATACTGCAATATTTTATCACTTAAGTTGTATGCTTTAATTATATTGTAATTTTAGAAAATTTCGCTATCGGTTTGACGGGGAAAAGACAAAATAAATTACTTATAAATATAACCAAAGAGGCGTACTGCTGCGTAGCCGTCACGCGGCAGACTGATTCGTGTGCGGTGCATGCACCGCACTTGGGTGGGACACGTTTTTTACAAAGAACGTCTTATCTAGTGTAACATTGATATCGATGGTCATAATCATCAGCCTTTCGGGGCGCAGTTGGTTAGACGCCGGCTGTGAAACGAGAGGCCGCGAGTTCGATCGCCACACCGAAACAACTATTTGTGTGGAACACAGGTATCTGTTTCAGATCTGGATGTGTGTGAGACCTTAAAGTCTCTCATAGTTCTTGATACCCATAGCATAAGACTCAATCTTAGTGCTTTGTATAATGCGTTTCAAATAAGAATAGGAACGTAAATGACCTCTAGCTGTCAAATATCACACGAAAAGTATGGATAGCAACAAAAAAATTTTTACGCATCAATTTTTTTTTTTTTCACATAGTCCTATTCCTAAACATAAATTAGCTAAATAAATTGAAACAATTACAATATGTTATATGGAAAAATAAACAAGAATGTTTAGTCATAAATAGTTTGAAAAAAATACATACTTTTTCATTTTTTACTAATTTCACGGGCAATAATTCGGCAGAAAGTAACTATAGAACGACATTAATCATTCATTAAATATTAAAAATATTATTTTTATTCAACAAAAATATTATTTTATTAAATCTTGTTTTGCTCACCCTACCGAAATTATGCGATTCGACAGCTATAATGAACCAATATGGCACCGGGTCAGTCCTATTCTTATTTGAATCGCATTATACAAGCATATCTCACACAATTTCAATACCATTTTCCATAAAACCACAATTAAAAAGTGTGAAATATTCGAGCATATTTTAAATAAGTTCTATTATAATAAAAAATACTGTGGATATTGCTACTTAGGTATTTCAATGTAATAAATAAGCATTTTTTATTTCAAGTAATGAGTTAACAGGTAGCACTTCCTGCTCAGATATTTTAACTCTATTACACAATTACTACAGTACCTACAATTTATTTTATTATAACAATGAAAGCTAAAAAAACAATGTAAGAATTCTTCATAAACAATTATATTCATTTTAAAGACTTTATTATTTCTAAATAATGTTGACAGATAATCCTTCAAACACATGAATTGTAGTACACACACTGCTTGTTGCTCAGGAGCAAAATGTGTAGAGCAAAAATACTCTGGGTAGATCCTCATTGTTTTGGCACCACGGTTAATGATTTATAAGGATTTTTATAATATTCATTAGAGTTATGTGCAGCCATCATGATGTAAATAGCCCAGCCTTTGACAAACCTTCTGTTTCTTTTTGAGTCATTGGAACTAACATTAGCCCAGGCACAGGTGGCTGCATTTCTAGGTCTCTTAAATTATTAACCTTTGTTTTAAGATCACTTCTTAATTTATTTATATCTATGCTTAATTGTTTCTGATCAGATTCTAGAAGCTCCTTTGTTGCCTTAACATTATGTTTGATCAACACTGACCCCACTGTCACCCAACACTTCTGTTGTAATGATTTTTCCAGGTCCCGCAGTGCTTCTCGATTTTGCTGCCTTCTTTTATCTAGCATTATAATTTCACGCCTATCAGACAATACTTCATCAGCCAATTTCTCCACAGATATTAAATATTTTAAAACTTTATCTCCACCATTATTCATGATTAAATATTAATTATAATTACTTAGGTGATGGTCACTCAAATGAGAAGACAAGGATTATGAAAAAAAATTACAGTTTTTGCATATTATCAAAACTTATTTTCTATTTTCCACTCATGCACGATATATGCTGGCACAGTTGAGAGTACAGTGACGTTTCTATTGAATTGACGCTTTTCGCAAAAAATACTTGAAACCAACGTTCTAAATTATTTCACCACCTTATGTAAAGAAAACACATAATCAGAAATCTGAATCCCACAAGCTTTGATGACCAGTTACTAAAAAGTAAATATAAGGCTTAGAATTCAGTTTCAACTCATAAATGTATAAAATCTAGAAACTGAAACTGCAAAAGTAAAAAATGTTTTAATAAATCACAGTATATTGGCTTCCTCCTTCAAAAAGTTAAATGTGATAAAAATCGAAAGGAACAATCAACAAATAAAAATACATGAACACGGACGAAGAAGCAAAATACACGAAAAAATAAGAATACCAACTGGTTTTTTTACTAGATTGACCGATCACAAAAGTCAAATGGACAGAAACAGAATTGACACTTGTTTTTTTTTTATGCACAAAGCGGAAGGACATGGCATACGTCCATGCATGGCAGCACAGATCAAGTAGTACTACGGCGATGGAAGATAAGTGAAAACGCGGGCGCACCGTCGCGTCCACACCAAAGAATAAGAAGAAGAAGACCACTAGGTCCTCTTGCAATCGCATTCCCTCGTGTAGCCTCGTGGAGAGTCTGGATTAGCCGTAAATAATATGGAATTAAAATAACATTACACTGGTCCAAAGTTTCCTCAGATGATTGAAGCTTCAAGTTAAAAAATAAATGTTTCCAGGGTTCCCCACTAAGGGGTTTTACGCCAAATATTGCAAATATAAGTTGTAATCGCAGGTGTAATTATATGGTCTCGGGATTTTTCATGAGCATTCATTCATTTTGTTTTTGGAACCTTTTAAATCGTTTGTGTTCATTTGTTGAATATATTATGTAGATATTTACCGACCATACTTTACGATTAGAAAATAAAATGTCTAAAGGATTAAAATAAAATATTGCTATTTCTTATGTACTATAAATTGGTAAAATAATGATAAAATGGTAAAGTAACCTTTTTCAGTGAAATTTTCACTAGTTTTCTGACTTAAAAAGTCGACTCAGGGACATAATAGATACATATATTTTGTTACATTTGTTTTTTATAATTAATAATTCGATTTTAGCTTGATAAAGTGCTCAATGCGCAGTGCTGTACAGATATTTACATAAATTGGCAACAGAAAGTTATCTCCTGCCATTGGATACAAAAATACTAGCCTACCCAATACTTCTTCAGAACTTAAGAAAAATAATTATTTTAACATTATTAAAATATGAGTATTATTTTATGAAGTTAAAATCGGTAAAAAATATTTATACTATAGAGATGTGTGTAAAATAATAGAATAATTTAATTTCTGACCTTTATTGGAATTTGTAAATAGTTAAATTTATTTTACCCTTTTATATTCTTGATTAAGTTGTAATTACATTAAACATCCGTACTATAAAGTTAGGAGAAAAAGAGCCTAACATCATTGTTTATTCTTATTTATTTATTTAAACTTTATTGCACAAAAGAGTACAAATATAGAGAGAAATTAAATATATAAAAAAGTTCAATTGGCGGTCTTATCGCCGAAAGGCAATGTCTTACAGACAACCATGGGATGGATTTAAGAATAGGATAAACAGAAGGCAATCAAAAGTGTAAAGGATAATACCTATCTAGAAAGGGAAAAGATTTCCAAATACTAATTAAAATAATAAAATTACAAGTAATAAAAATTATGAAATTAATATTTTTAATTACAACAAAAGTTAATCATTAAATTTTTCCCTGGGTTTCGATTCGAGAAAAATAAAATATTCGAAATGAAAACTTCTATGTTTCGGCAAATTTTCATGGACCAACATTATGTAGGGGTAAATAAAGGAGATGGTCCAGAAATGTATGGGCCTTGGGCTAGTTGCGCCAGTATGGTGTACAGAACATCAAATATAGTTCGTGAAATTGGCATTCGATTTCCGTATGAAATACTATTTTGCGTTGCTTATTAACTTGATACAAAAATAAATACTAAGCCAAGAACAGCAACACTACAAGTAATATGGCGACAATATGGCGGACCTACTGAAATGCGCATGTTTGACAACCGATGTCAAAACTTGACACAATATGGTTATCATATAAAAAGTCGTAATTCGTTTTCCTTTAAATTAATAGACTCTGTTAATCCCAAATGTTTTTACTGCAATGGAACTATTATCATACTTTATTGGTCATGTAATATAACATATTGTTTATACAATGAATGGCAACAAGTCTGCAAGATTCTCGAACATCATTATATGCGAACTATTTGTAGGTTTTTACGGGTTACAAAGTACAATTATATCTATTTATAAGTGCGATTTTGTTCAAATACCGGCTAAACAACTTATCTGAATAATCCAGAATAAAAATCTGATGGGATACAGCACGGCACAGACTTTAATCACTTGTTGCGACGGTTAGCATGTTAATAAACAATCTTATTATTATGTACTTAATAAGTTCTTAATTATGAATAAATAATATGAAATGAGTACGCTAAAAAAATGGATTCGAATTTTATTGCAGCCAAGTATTTTTCTATAACTTAATATATCTAATATAAGAACTTACTAGCAAATATTTCTGTTCAAGCTAACGTTGTAAGCATTATATTCCATCTACCCACTCATCAATGAAGTGGATACCAAAGACTTCTGCATACTTAAAAATTGAAAATAATATGCTAAGATATAAGAGATATTATTTTTCAAATAATGTACATGACATTTCTAACTGGCGATTATATTGAGCACATACAAGGAAAAGTATGAATACATTGATGAAAGAAAACTAAAACAATACTTGAGGAACATAAAATAAGACCAGATCTTGCTTTATAATATTTTATTCATATTCTTCCAATAAATCATCTCCAATCAAAACAACATCCAGGAACAATGCCGGTGCTCCTATATTGTTCTGATGCCGAGCCCAACTTAAATACCACAGTATGGTCATGGTATGAGCATGGCTACCCACTGGCCGTTGTCCAGCTAAATTCCTTTCACCATTATGGTAGCCAGGAACCAAACATGAAGCACTTGCGGTTATTGTTTGTCTAAAATTATTGAGACTGATACAAAATCTTCTTGCTGCGGAATTGGAATAAAATCTTGCTCATTGTCTACAGCTTGATTTATTTAGTAGTTTATACAGATACTTGCTTGTTATGATAACTAAAACAAAATAAAAAAGATTCAATATGAGTAGGAGAATTAAGATAAATATAATGTTAATTATGCCATATGAAACATCATTATATTATTTAGAAGAATGGCAAGTATGGTAGCAAAGTCTACACAAAAACTTACGTTAAATCCATTCTGCGTCTTGCCTCAAAGGGCCACTTCTAGGTAAACTACGTGTGGGCCTTTCATCAATAGTTGTGGTACATATTACACATACAGGGTGTTGAGACCGTTGCATGTCTGTGGCACACTGCACTTGTCCATGTGCAACCATCCAACAAGCATACACATCCACCTTGTGATATCTGAATAAAAGTCACAATAAATAAATCACCACAGTTATGAATAGTATTAGTACATGCATAGATATTTATAGTATGTTTAAGCGGAATCATTACACAGTTGCATACAACTTAGTCACTTCATTATTTTGTTGCTTATGGATATTATTACCTCTCTTGAACTTATCCTATTTAAGATTTCATTTTGTTTAGGTTTTTCAGATGTGGTATGTGACCGCCTTGGGCTAAGAGACCAATTGCAATGCACACATAGATGTATATCATTGTTAGGAGACAGTGAGATCCCTTGCTGTTGCAATCTCTTCCATGTATACATCCAATAAGCATGACATAACCAAGATTATTCGGATATCTAGAGTGAAATAGCAGAAAATATAATTCAATTAACAATTTAAACAACAATATAATAAACATCACTTCTTACATATTCATGTACTTGTATACCTGTCTTGTGGACACAATGCAATTTGGCTCTAACATGATTACTTCAATTATACTCCTTACTTTGTAATAACTGTAATTAATTAGCATAAGACATACATTTCCTTAGTTTATGAAGAAAAAAGAAAATAGAATATTTACCACTTGTGTTGTTAATTAATTCAGCTGTAAAACATCTTTCAACACAGTGTTCTTTGGCACTTAATGCTATTGAAAGTGTTGCAAAGGTTTGGGGGCTCACATTCTACATGTACATGAGCTTCGCTGGTACCAATAACGGCTTGCATAAAAAATGCAGAATACAGTGTACATATAGCCCCATTTATATCTACCTGAAATAATAATATATTATTATTTATGAAGTTAAGATAAAAGGTGTATTAGAAATTGTCTAGTTGCCAATCATACCCAAGCCACAGCTAAATTCCAAGTGAACTCAATAAAACAGAGTAAAATAAGTTCCTACAGAATTATTACCAAGAAAGTATACTAATACTACTACTTAATAATATGATAAGAGAATTATAGAAATGTAACATTTCACCTGGTTACTAAGATTCTTTTCAATGATAGAAACCATTTCATTTCAACAATTGCAGAAGTACAATTCAAGCAAAGCGTCATTTATGATTTACTGAAAAGCAGAATTGAACTTGAAATATGAACATTGAAAAAGCATAAAAATATGTATATCTAGCATTTTAAATAATGTACATGTTTACTTACCAAAATACGAACTAATAATTATTGTGTTTAAAGGTCGGGAAATATCACATGAGAGAATCACAATCCATAAAACGAAGCCAGGTCAATATAACTGTGGGGTCTAAAAGAAGGTAGCAGAAATATTTAAGTGAACACCGTATACATTTCCGAAGAATCAAGAAATTCGGATTATAATAATGTTTAGCAATTGCTGTCATCATGTCATGTCAAACATTTTCGTTCTTAAACTGAAATAAACTTATATCATCTTTCAAAAAACTTAAGGACTATCGTATCAAAAGTTAAATATATACACAATAATTTAAATTAGTAAAGGGTTTTTAATCCTAAGATAACATATTAAGTTAAAGATAATGGGTTTGTGCATTTTTGAACGAAATGACAATTAGGCATCATGGCCGACAGAGTATCGAAGAAAATAATGCTCCCGTACCTAAAACAATCGTATTTTGTATAAAGCCCCCCGTGGACTAAACATTCTAAATGTATTTTTTTTTTGATACCACTATTTTTTTCTGATTTTTAACTGCATGAACACAATACGGCCCACCGGGGAACATCTCCTTTATAAGTTGAGAATACTGGTGGTATTTAATAAGTTGCTTCCGGAATAAGTGATTACTGGTAACATTTCTTCTTAGTCTGTGCTGGTAACCCCAAAGGTAACCCGGTTTCCACCCGGTTTCCGTCGGCCATTTCGCTTTGGATAATTCTAGCGTGTGTGAAGTTATAACCATTCCGATTTTTAATTTATCTATCTGACAAAAAAAAGATCATATTGTTTATTAATAACTGTAGACAAGACTCAACATTAGTAAAATTTTGATTACTATATCAGTTTACATAGTTTCACTCTTTGTGACTTAGGAAAATGGAGGGACCGCCTAACCGAGGCTTCCGCGGCGGTGGACGCGGTGGTCCTCCTGGACTAAGAGGACGTGGTGGTTTTGATATGCGTGGGCGGTAAGTACTCATAGTAATTTTAATTATCTAAGTTGCAATTATTGTAGCTCGTTAAAGTTTATATTTGGTAATTTAATGATGGCGTCATTTTATTTTGAGGTTATGACCAATATAGGTCATTAAACTTTGTAACTGGACGTTGCTGATTTTTCATTTTATAAATATTTTATAGCGCTTATTCCGCGACATGTGTACTCAATTTTCCATGTGGTATTTGGATTTAAGTAATTTTGCCGCCATACTAGCCGCCGGCCATGTGCGTACTTGAACAATAATTATTAGGCCGGCACGCTGAACATTTAGCTTTCAATCTGCATCATGCAATAGTTAATTTATGTAATTATCATTCAATATGCTTTTATATTAGCCATTTTTTACTATGTGCAAATAGGTAAGCTACAAAATATATGGGGATATTGATACTTGATTGCCGCACAGATCTACTATTGCCTGATGCAAACTAATGTTATTAGAAAATTAAGGTTAACACGTAAAACTTCCATGTTGGTATTGTAAAAAATATAAATTTCACAGAAACATTCAATTTACTTGCAAGAACCAAAATATAAACACAATTTCTATGGCATGTAAGTCCGCCAACCTGCACTAGGCCAGCGTGGTGGACTATACGGCCTAACCACTCTTAATCATACTGTTGATTGTAGAGTAGGCCCATGCCCTGCAGTGGGACATATATGGGCTGATACAGATAAACATAATTAAGACCCAGGCCTGGAGTTCTTGGAGAAATGAATTTGTCTGATAAAAAATATTTTTTTGTATGGGGCTTAGTGAACAAAATATAAAATTTGATGATTTTATTTTATAAAAAATCTGTTACCCGGGAAAAATAGGAAAACCAAAAAAATCTGTGTAGTTAAATATAAGCAGTATTGGTATCATTTATATTTTTACTGATACTATGAATGGGAATTCTTCTTTGTTTCTCATTTATATAAGTGCTTTTACTATTTTATTAATAGAATATTAAAAATAATATTAGCCCCAAGTTATTATACTATTACTTAAATACTATACTTAATTCACTAATAACAATCTTGCCAAAGCTTTTTTAAGAGCCTTTCCCAGCCCACACTGTTGCATCTCCTGTCAGCCAGGAACAACAGTGGCATGCAGAGAATTGAATAGGTTGGTGAATCTCTTAGGGACAGCTAGTCTTCTAGCCAAAGCTTATTGATTAACAGTAATTTTATTTATTTATTTAAATGTTTTACTACGATACAGGAACAATTTAAAAAAAGGTACAAATGGTGAATTATTACTTTATAGCAATGTCTTACAGACAACCATAATTTTGTTTTCTGTTTCTTAGAGGCGGTATGGTTATGAGAGGTAGGGGAGGTCCACCCAGAGGAGGTGGCCCACCAATGCGTGGAGGACCACGTGGATTTCGAGGTGGTCCCATGAGGGGTGGCGGAGACAGAGGGGGTCGTGGTTTCATGCCTGGACCTCAAGGACCTGGACCACATCCTGTACCCACAATTGAATCAAGAGGACCTCCACCACAAAGTAATTCATTTAATTTTAAAACATTTTTACCTTTATTATTCAACTACATGTTTATTAGTTATCAAATCAGTATTTTGGGAGCTAGTGTGACAATACATTGTAATTTTATGGAGAACACAAATAAAAGTATATGGTTATGTTAAATAAACATATTATATATGAGGTTTTTAATTAATTTATTTTTGTAAAGGGGGTGGCTTCAACAACAGAGGAGGTCCCGGAGGTATGCGAGGCCGTGGCGGCAGAGGTCGTGGCGACTTCGGCCCTCGTGGAGATAGAGGAGGCCGTGGCATGCCCATGAGAGGTAAGTTGACAATGTTATCCAAAGTACTAGTAAAACTGGGATGTGTCTATGGCATGATTGAGCAGTATTTAATGATTCTTGAAATAAAAAATAAAAATATATTAATAATGAATAAAAAAGCATCAAAACTGATTTGTAATGTGACTGAGATTGTGTATGATTAATATTTGTCGTGACACTCTTTTTTTATCTTTCGCCCACATGCACCTCAGAGGATGATGTCACCTCGTACATGTTACATGCTTTTCTATTACCAGAAAATAAATTTAACCTTACTATGATTTTGCAAAACCTAACTTTTCAAAGTAAACTATAACCAAAATTGAGGCAACTAGCCTATTACAACTTTTAATTCCCAAAACAAAAACATGTACTAGTGTAAATACTAATTTCTAAAGTTTAGTTACAAAATCACGGAGTATATATTACCTCATTATATAATATGTTCTGTTTTGCTTGTTAGGTCGTGGAGGACGTGGCGGACCCGGCGCTCCGCCGCTAGGACCGCCTGGCCCCGGCCAAGTTGGGCCACACCAAGGACCAGCTGTGTCAGGGCCAATAGCCAGTGGGCCTCCACAAACAGCTCCCAGACCCGTGCCACCACAACACCAGTCATCTGGCCCAACAGGACAGGGTGGCCCACCGTACAAGCGCGGCGGCGGACCACCTCACGGCGGACCCGGAGGCCCACCCAAACGTGGAAGGTATGTAATAACATCTCCCTAAAGTGTCATCTATAAATTGTGGCACAAATTTAGCCTGTAACTGATGAGAAAGATTACTGAAGTGCACCAATTTGATCCTAGCATGTTACATTTTCTGGCTGGACTGCCTTAGCTTCATGTTTCGATGTTTGTGTTACTTGCTGTATGATGTGCTACCAGTTAGAGCTCCTGAATTGCCATATTCAATTCACTATGTTCACATCTTATGGCATTAAAATTCGCTAAAATCAGCTGGACTGTTGCCGCCTTGTTCTTAGTTTATTTTAATTTGAATGATAATTCATCACTTCTAAATGTTAACTATATTATATTGTTTTCTAGTGGTACTCATAATATTTAAATGTTTGTACAGGTTTGACGGTCCACGAGGTGGCGGCGGCGCTCGGCCGCCCCCAACGAGCGGATATCAGCAATCAGCACCACCTCACAACTCCTCACTACAACTTAATGGGTATGGTCCATCGTAAGTACAGTACAAAGAGAAATTGATAAATTTACGATTTAAGATGATAAACCTGGTGGATATAATAGTAACTTAGCATGCTTTCCTACATGAAGAAGCATATTGAACGCATTAAATGTTGATTACATTACATTAAATAATATGTATTCTATATGTAGAATGATGAGAATTCTGTATGTGTCTTATAATAACATGATGAACCCGAGTTGTGATAGGAATGTGCCGTCTGATACATGCATGACGATACACAACTTTCTGATGTTATTTATATTAATAGGAATTTAAATAAAGGTTATGCAAAACACTTACGTATTTCGTTCTTTTGTATACAGGCACACCGGATATCAACCATATGAACCACCAGCGGCTGATCCATATTCACAGCCTTCATACAACACACAAACGTAAATATAATTGATTTATACTCTGATAATTAGTCAAATAATAGTAGTATGTAAATATTGTATTACAATAACTGACAATTATGTGTTAAATATCTCAGTACAATATGATGATCACTATCTAATAGATAGGAATTGCCGTCTTATACATAAATGCAGATAATTTAGATTCTGAATTTTAGTAGGTTCATTTATTTTATAATTCTTGTAGGAATAGTTTAGTAATGCTGTTGACCATTTACAGATCATATCAAGACAACAGCTACTCCGCGCCCGCATCTGCCCCGGCTAACACGGGTTACAACTCTGGTGGCTATGGCTCCAACTATGGATACTCCACTGGTGGGCAAGGCAGTTACGAAAATGATGGATACAGGTAAGAACAGTGTGCTATAGAACAATCACATTTATTTACTTTATGCATTTATCATTTTTATTGTAATATAATATTATGAAATCCAGTCATTCTTAGGAAAAAAGGGATTTGATAACACTCACAACCATATTATTCCACACAATGAAAATTACAAAAAATACATCTTATTTTAGTTAACTGTTAACTGTCACATGTTATGGTCGCTTTTATAAGAACAGACCGGTATTAATAGCCGCTATTGATTTGGTTAATTAATTGTCCCCCGAAAGAAGCAACCCAGTATATTACAGCGGAATACAAATGTAATAAGTACATTTGTGTAATAGTGGCGGGCCTGGAGGTGCCGGCGACGCTGGCTACGGCGCCGCTGAGCCCGCGTACGGCGGCGCGGCGCCCGCCTACGATTCATACTCCCAACCTTCATATAATTCGTACCAGCCACCGCAGCAACCATACAATAGCTATGGTAAGTATGGGAAATACTGAGGCACGTCGACAAGTCCCCTCGTTGTAAGAAGGGACTTTGTGTTTTCTAGTCTACTAATGTTGAATGGGTTATATGTGATTGTGTGATAAAATATTCCATGTCAATAAGAGTGAAGGCTGAATGTATGTGGTCCTCAATTTCATTAGAATAGTTTAATCAATAGTATATAGATTATAGTCTTAAACTAAATACAATGATTTTGAAAACATGTACATCAGTTTTACACAGTATCAATAGGACTTGAAACATTACATATTATGTGGTTTAAAATGTAACTAAATTTTAAAGGTGGATTTCTATTTTCTGATAGGTAAAAAATACAAATTTTATATAGAAAAAATATTAAATAATTTAGTGTACATTTATTTTTAATGTTTTGTACTAAAACATGATGATGACCATTAGATTTATACTAAATGATGAGATTCTGTTTCTTGATACTAATATGGAGATTCTATTTTCTAGATTAAATACTAACCATATTGAAAATGGTATTAATGTAAGGTATGAGAAAGAGTAGATTTAAGAATGCTTGTTGGATTTAGATATCCAAATTACTTGGCAAC
Organism: Hyles lineata; assembly: GCA_030180105.1. Lineage (NCBI taxonomy): Eukaryota > Metazoa > Arthropoda > Insecta > Lepidoptera > Sphingidae > Hyles > Hyles lineata. The sequence continues at coordinate 9,524,847 of JARJEE010000017.1, read as the reverse complement.
TGAGATATAATTTCCTAGATGAGCTAATATGTTTTAATATATTTATTAGGCTGAACAGTATTAATGTAGTATTTTTATAATTGTTTGTATTGCAGGCAGTTGGTGATCTGTTTGAATATAACAGAATAAAATATTCAGCTTATGCCACACAATCAATTAAAATGTCTGGATGATTTTTTTGATGAAGCTAACGGATGTACAAGCATGATACCATTTGAGGCATAAGCATAATATGTTAGGAACTTTTATAAGTAAATGACAATATGAGACAAAACTTTGGAATTACTAGAAAGTGACATTTAATATGTGGAATATTACATGAATAGATAATTAGCAATGGACTTTATATCAGTGAGATATAATTCTATTTAAATTTTAGTAATTATGATAGTAGCGACGGAAATCATAGTATGGATGACCTAAGGTTCATTGGAAATACAATACATATTGTAACTTTTATCTATACATTCTCACATTCGTAAATTACTTCTATGTTTTAGATAATAAGGACTTATTAAGGAATAAAAGTATGAAATGGTACTGTGTAAACTTTATTTAAAATTCTCAAAGGTGTTGATGAAGAACATAATAATAAAAATAAGTTGAGTAGAATTTAAATTATTTATTGATATCCGCCATTACAGACCTATCAAACCACATATTACCAAATATAATATATATACCACATAATTACCTGAAAAAAATATAAATATTATGAATTTTCAAAAATGATTAGGTGATAACCAACGGCATGATAATTGATATAGAAGCCGACTCAGAGTTTATTTGTGGCCATGACCACCACATTGAAAATCAGGACTAATTAAAAATATTGTCCATAAACATACTATGATATGATTCTTGCATAAATGGTGGATTGCCTTTTGTTTCTGCAAACAGCTCATGGCTACAAAATTGAAGCTTTTATTTGCGAGAGAAATATAAAAGAAAATTATATTGACCAAGTAACTTACATACATAAAAGATTGAGAAGAAATCTTTATATAATAAAAATATATGTAAGTGTATTGTGCAGCCAATTATTTGCAAGGTACTTAAGAAATATGAAGACAATGGATAGTTTTTCCGAAATTTTGTATATGTAGATATTGAGTATATTAAGATATTATATACCAAATCTTTATAATGTACCATCAAAATAATCCAATTTAAATATATAATCATTGAGTTACTATAAACAGATGCGATATCAAGAGAAAACCTTGTTCGAAAAAGCTTATTATTGAGACACGCATTGTGCCTTATTAATCCAATATTTGCCAGAAATTATTTTATGGGATAATTTTGTTATTCTCTGGGTAAATATAATAGGATTATTAACATGCAAAGCCAGTGTTTTCTTTCATGGTCTTAAATATAGAAAGCATATAATATAAAAAAATGCATGCACAGACGTCCACTAAAATATAATTCCAGTGTCTCGGGAACCCGAAACTACGAAACTTTTATTTTTCACAAAAATCGAAACTCAATGGTGCATCTCAGTGCCGGGATCAAACCCGCGGCCTCGATTAACGGCCGGTCAATAATCAACTGCGCCCCAGAGACTGTCAATAAAAGAGTTATTGAATGTTCCAGCACTGAAATATGATTATTTTCTTTTCTTTCTGACTGAACTGACGAAAGTTTTGAATTGGCAAAAGGCCTACGATACTTTACGTGATGGAAAAAATATAGTTAATATATTATACTTGTATTGGTTTAAAAGTTTAATAAAATAAATTACGCTTGGGTAATTATGGAATTACATCTATTAATATCTCAATTAACCTCAAATTTAATTATCATCAGATTTTTATTTTACTCATGTAACATTTAATTTATATGAAATAATATAATATATATTTACGGTTATATTTGTTTATAACCGCAAATATACATAATATTGCAACAATATTTGTATATTGTTACACAATTTTAATAAAATGAATAGTTGACATGGTAAAATCTTTTCAAAAAGTACATTATTTTAAAATGACACATTAATGTTGGTTGGACCAGACAGGATTGATACAAAGTTAGGCCATTGCAATTTAATTTTGAGTGTTATAAAATTGTGCAAAATTATGGGTAAATAAATAAATCCAATGAATTAATACCCTCCTTCCTTTTTTTAGGTATGTTAAAGAGCACAAATTACTTAATCTCAAAAGATATTTTTCATAACTACATTAGACCCAACAGGCTGGCTATATACATGAGTTAGATTTTGGGAGAGAGTCAGATAAAATTATAAATTCACTTGTATGTGAATTGAAAATGTATATTTTACGGCCAGTTTTATTTGTGTAAAAATTTTTAGGTAAATAACCAATATTTTTCAAAGAATTTGTTTCCTGTTGAATTGAATGACTGTATTGTCATTACATTGTGTAGTAAAAGCATTACTAAATTTGATTGATGCCATTGTAAACCTTCACATTGCATCCAGATTATATTATATCTAAATAACAAGAATACAGTTGATTGATAACTGTTTTATAAATGTGAAGATTTACGTATTTTAACAAGAAATAATTACTATTATTAAGATTTTTTACAGCTGAGGTGCAAGTAAAGCATAAACATATTTTATTAAAAAAAGAGAGTAAGTGTTCCATTCATGTCATAATTTTACTAATTTCTTGAAAAAACTGTCTGGTTTTATATTTTTTACTATTTAGAATATGTTATTATGCTGTATATAACATTTATTAAGAATATTGTTTATTTTTATTGCAAGGAATGAAGTAGATAATTAGTGCACTATATAAAGTTGTACTTGGTAATTTAACCGTTTTTTTTAAATACATGCGTAGTAATTTTGAATCTGCCTTGCAATACAAATTACTAATGTTTTTGGTCATGAGTAGGTGTACCCAAATTAAAGCAACAGCCTCAGATAAAAATTGATTGACGGTCTCGACTAGTATTGACTGCCTGCACTGAAGATTGATATATATGTAATAACTAACTATTTAATGAAACAGGTAACAATGCTCAATATATTTTTGAAAATTTTCTGATGGACTGTGCTCATCTGAAAGTCCTAAAATGTCGTACATAGATACTTAAATATTTTCCGTTGAAATAACACAATGCAATGTGCACGAATATTTAATAATATTTAAAATAGAAAAGTCATGAAATAATTGTTGAGGCAACATTTTAAACTTGAATGAAAATCACTAGATTTAAGTGTCGGAAGTAGTTGTAAGAAGCATATCATATAAAGCAATAAACACAAAATATGATACTGAATTGTATGAGTATATTAATACTGAATATGACTGGCAGAACATATTGAAATACAAAAACTGATTGTATTTCACAATTGAAAATCATTTAACTAGGTCTAAACTTTGGAAAATACATAGAAATAATATGTTGGAATGTGTAATGACATCTATTATAAATTATCCAATACATGTTTCTATCCAGCCAATTTATTAAGATTTTTGCTTTTCAGAGTATACATGAAGTGACAGTAAATGTACTGTTTACCTAATTTCGACATTAAACGGAATGCCTAATTATGCATTCTTAGAGAGTGATGCAGATGCTGTTCTAGCTGAAGGTATGTTACCAAATATGCTGCATAAATTATACAAACTTGAAACACAAATCCTATATAAAACATATAACATACATTTGATTTAACCTATATTATATCTACCAAGTTTTCTAAATTACCTTACATAAATAAATTTACTCATGCAACTTCGGCATATCCTTTATACTGTTTATAGTATTGCATTTCTGTACAAAAAAAAAAAAAACTAACTACAAATACTAAATAGTCCAATTAAGTTGTCCCACTGTTACATGTATATTTTTTGTGTCCTTTAGAGAACCGCATAATTCTATTGTTGATAACATAATATTTTTCACAGGTGATCCACTCTCTGAAAATATGTAAATGAATGCGCTGTCCGACGAAAGACAAGATGGATTACATGTGGTTGCGTTCCTCATATGTAACAATAAATGTACCTATGTATGGGATATAGTTACAGTGGAAATACCGCATGTGTTAAAAACAAACCTAAACTTTGTTCTAAATGAAGGGATAATTTATAGGAGAAAATAAATGATCAAAAGTACCCTGTCTTTTATTTGGAATTTCCATTTGATTAGTTTTTATGAATGGCGAGACGTGTCATGGCCTTAGATAATATTATTAAAATAAACTGTACAGGTAAACATTCGTTTGATGGTAAGCGATAGAACTGCTCGTGGAAAGTAGCAACACCATAAATTACACAGCAATGCTTGGCATTCTACTGCGCTCGCCATCCAGAAACACATGATGTCGAGTTCCAATATGTCCAGTGGGTTCTCTGGCTACAATGTCCTCCAAAGTCCAAACCGGAACACAACAGTGCATTCACACTATTGATGGGCGGGTGAAATAGGTATTGCGGTGGTACCTATCCAGACGGCCTCATATAATATATGAGAGACCTGCCACTATTTATATGTCTTGTTAATGAAATCTTTCGGACCGGGCATTTTTTTATTGCAATGAATGGCAAGACGAGCATGCCTTCACCTGGTGGTATATTAGTGATACAACTGCTCATGAACAGTAACAAAACAAAACAATACCTAGAATTACAATGCAATGCATGGTATTCCACTCCGCTTCGCGATCTTGAGACAAGATGTTAAATCTCAATGTGTTCAGTAGTTACTCTGGCTACAATGCCCTTTAATCCTAAACAACAGTGCATTTACACTGCTGTTTAACGGGAGAAATATACATTGCGGTGGTACCCACCCAGGTGACCTCTCACATATGAGAGACCTTCCACCAGTAAAATTTTCAAACAATTATGGTTCGAGTTTGACAAGTATTCATTATAGCTTAAATAATACATAAACAGACATAAACTCACGCCTTTTTCCCAAAATGGGTAGGCAGAGGTGCCAGTACACCCACATTTCGCCTTGTTCCGTTCCACGATGTGATAGATGGCGAGCCTCCGGGCTGATAATGAATAAAAAATCCAATATAACTTTGCCCGACTCGGGATTCGAGCCCAAGACCTCAGCTTTACAAGCGTACTTTAGTACAACTACGCCACCGAGGCAGTTAAATAATACAAATGAATATGAATGCACAATGGCCAATTGGTAAAGCACAAGTCCGTTAAGACCTGAAGACTGCCGGGTTCGAATACCAAGACTATGACACTTTTTTTTCAATGAATGGCGAGACTAGTTTTTAGTTAGACTTTCACCTATGGTGAGCATAATAAGCAGCAAACAATATCTTGAATTACAAAGCAATGCTTGGTATTCCATTTCACTCGCCATCCAGAGAAATAAGTCTCATTATGACCAGTACTCTGGCTACAACGTCCTTCAATCCGGAACAGTGCATTTTCACTATTGTTTGGCGGAAGAAACAGACATAGCAGTTGTACCACCAGTAAAAAAATCACAAATTCAATGATACACTTAACACGCATTAGAAGAGCGTGGTGAACCAAGTCTTCCGACTTCTAGTGAATAGGTTATTGGTCAACCTATATTAAGCGCCGTACATAGCAGTAAACCTAAGTATCACATTTTAGCCACCTGTGTAAGTTTATGTAATTGCTATGTGAATATAAATTCCAGTGCCAGATAATACACAATACTGGGTGGAATCGCTTATCGTCACGAAAAAAATTGTGCATGGCAAATACATGATTTATAACACTTTGGCATACTTATTTTAATTTTTTTATGTTTTTGTTTATGTAGTGTAAAATTAATTTACCACTACTAATCACTAATTTAGAATAAGTTATTCATAAAACAACGTTGTTTAGAGAAAGATGACATAAATGAAAAAAATCTTCATAAATACACATTATTGTTACCCTACTTTATACAATATTAATTCGAGTAGAAACTTCTAAATCTAAGTAATAAAATCCTTTGATCGCGCCGCCTTCACCGCTGCGCCGCCGCAAGCGCAAGTACAAAGCGTGCCGCCGCGCCGCGCCGCCCGCTCCCGCACCGCCGACACCTTCCAGGGATCTTACCACTGCCTCAGTCGTGCGAAATTCGGTATCGAGTGACGTTGTATGAAATTATTTTGGTTATTGGTTAGTTTCTTGCGGTCAAAATGAGTGATTACACGAACAGTGAGTATGTGGCAATAATGACATGCTATGTTCGATCCAATGAAAACTTGGGTCATGCAAGAAGGATGTATGCAGATCCAGAACATCTGCAGTCTTTGCGTAGGAATGGTATCATGAATGATGAATCCACGAGTTCCCAGCACAAGAACTATTTTAACGACTTATCCGGGGCTACTCGATAATGGTAACTTCAGACTTTCTAATCATGCAAGAATCCGTGACCTTCGACAGCGAAGTCGTCCATTCTCGACTTTATGAAAACGTTTAAATAAAAACATATGCAGCTTTTTCTAAGGTAGTAGGTACGTTATGAAAATAATAATGTAAATCTTAACAACTTAGCAACAACTACATTTACTTAAATGATCCTAACACACTAAAATTCTAAATAAATCAAAATGTTATATAGAGTAATAATACCGATAAATAGGCGCAAAGTAAGTTCAAGGTCGATGCGCGACAGTCAGCTGTTGTGTAGCGTGACCCATACACTCGCGCGCCTGAGTATTGACATGTCGTTGCACTTTTAAGTGTAGGGTGATTTAGATAATATGTGTTTTGGGGACATCTTGAACTGATGTTGTTTATGGGGTAGTTTGTAGTTTTTAATGATAAATCTCGTATATAACGTTAATGTCACATACACAATACACTATTAAATTTTCCGGACGATAAGCGATTCCACCCAGTATATACTATTTTTTGTTACATGATCATTTTAGAAAAGGGCTGAACTTTTCTAATCTCTAAATTACAATTTAAAAAAAAAAATTAATGTCAAAATTATATAGGTGATAGAAATGAAAAACGTTGTCTTTTTAACTTATATATTAAATCTACGCCGTCGCCTCAGGGAGGGTAGTGATGATGTCAGAGTCACCAGGGTCGGTGATGGCGAGTGTGCACACCCTGTAGTACTTTCCGCAGGCGGTACCCAGCTCAATGTTGTTTCCACTGTAGTGGTGGACTCCAGTTTTGGCCAGGAGAGCGTAGTATTCAATCTCAGATTTCCTGTAGATACAACATAGGACTTAAACACACACACAAACACCCACATAACCTTTTCTGCAAACTCGAAAATAGTTTCCTTTTTAGACTTAATTAGCGCGAAATATGTTTCCTGATTTTTTTTCTGTTAGTTGCGAACATCGAATTGACACAAAAAGTTGAATGGACAAAAGCTGAATAAGTATAGGTTAATCCTGGACATATTAACTCTCACAGGGGTATTTTATCTGCATAATAATATGTTTAAAATATGTTGATGGCAGACACTAGCTTAGTTATTTGTTCACACAATAAGACCGCACAGCACTTGAGGTTAGTTCATTGTTTAGACACTGTTACTCAGGGATATACACTTTGTCTACATGGTTTCAGTAAATTTTTAGACAGAAATTAAATTTCATATATTTACTTTGAAACAAAAACCATAAACTATGCACCCATTAGGGTCATTATCTAGGTAAATTAAACATAAACAGTGGCTTGTTACTGCTGCATATACATAAAATGTTATACCTAACACCATAAAAAACATATTCTGTTTTATACAATATATGCATATATAAGAAAAATTTCTTATGCATTCATAATGGCACATATTTTTCTTTTAAGACAAGTTACTTTTTTACCTAATTTATATCAACAAAGCTATAAACATCACACATTATAGCTTTATGAATATAATATTTAAGAAACTACTTTGAATATAGTTATTGAGTTTAGACAGATATTTAAGAGACAGCTAATAGCAGACTTCATAATGCCGCTATGTGGCTGCTTGTTTGTGTGCACATTTTAAATTTCTTCATTGAGTCGAAAGAAGTTAATCTCCAAAAATTATACATCCTTACCTGTCAAAGTTCAGCAAATGGGTTCAAGCAAAGACTACTCCATAGGTTTCCCATGAAGGTATAATCTAGCAAAATCTTCAAAGAACAATGTAACTCCATGTTTTTACTATTCAATTACAAACTCAAATACAATTATTTTGAAAGATCTTAATGGCTTCGCTTTCAAGATACAATCATATTCAATGCAATATGTCTTCTGTCATTAGAAACTAAAAATAATACCAAATCTCTGTGTGACCAACATGGTATTTACTACATTTTAAATATAATAAGTGAATAAAGAATAAATAAATCATCTAGAGTGATAAGACCACCATAAACTCTTTATATGTATTTGTAAATACTTTCTATATGTGGAGTAAAGTAAGAATCATCAATCAATAAATAAGTGAATTTAAAAAATCACTAGTAAAACTGCATCAGATGTTATATTATCATTACTGACATCATAACATTATAAACCAACAACTCAAAGATTTTGCTAGATTATTTTAGGGAATCCATACTTCTTTGTCTGAATGACTCCATATGCTTCCCTTTGACATGATAATGGGAAACTCTACTTCTCAGTAGTCTCACCTCAGAGGAGGAGCATTCTTGGCAATGATGACCAGCTTGGCCTTTCCTTGTCGGAGAGTCTTCAAAGTCTGTTTGTAGCCTAGGCAGTATTTGCCAGACTTCATAACCAGCGCCAAGCGCGAGTTGATAGACTCGATGGTCTTTTTCTGAAAAATAATATCCGTTCATTAGTAGGCAATCTAATTTATATAAATACTTCCGACATCCAGCACTCCTTAAACTTTTTCTTGGTGAATTTCACATGCATGACTACATAACCTTAAAATGTAAAATACATCCTCAACCCCGCAAATCACACGATAAGCGAGCCTATCGAGTATTTGAATTGATATAGGACTCGTTTGGTGCGGCTATTCAACGGATAAATTGATAACCATGCCAGAGTCCGAAAAATTACAAACACGTGTCACCAACTTACCTGTTTCTTCGCAGCAACCATTGTGTTAGTGGCTTTACCAACCAATCTAAATAAAAAAGAAAATGTTATATTAGATTATTGTTGTTCAAATGTTGAATATTAAAGAAAATACTTGTAAATTGGAAAGGAAATACTAACTCGACCGCACACACAAACGCCTAGAACATGAAAGAAATAGCAACGATCAGTGTTGTAGAGATGTGAAAATATAATCGATTATTTAAATAATCGATAATTTTTTTAGGATAATCGATTTTTATAAATCGATTTAATGACCAAGAATAATCGATTTTTTATAAATCGATTTTTTATTTCGCTATTTCACACCATACTTTCGATTTTTTTTCAATAGTTGCAGCTTTGAATTACTAAATAGATGATTTATTTTGTGAAGCGTATTTATAGAAGCGTATATTAGTTGAAGGTTTTTATTTTTTTTCATGAACGAAGTGAATTGTTTTTGTTTATTTACATTTAGTAAGTTTTTATTTTAATTTTAATTAACAAATAAAGACTGTAGTATTTATAGAGATGATTGGTTGCTAGATAACCAAGATTTACTTTTCCGTCGTAACAGTAATTTATTAACACAATATTATTATAAAGAGTATTAGTATTAGTATTATAAAGAATCCAATCTTTTCAAAAATATTTTATTTGTATAATAAATAATTATTTCATACAGACTAGCAGCTTTTGATTATTGAGTTGGGTTGTTTTATTATTGTATCAAAAAATCGATTTTTTTAAAACCGATTATTTTTAGTAAAAAAAATCGATTTTTGGAAAATCGATTTCTCCCCAGCCAAGTCACATCCCTACAGTGTTGCCAAGTCTTAAGCTGGCTTCCCATCAGATTCAACATAAAAAAAAAACACAAGCAGAAATCCACCAACAAAAAGTGGCGGGATTCTCATCTACTAAACAAAGTTTTAATTATTGTAAAATACGTTATAAAATATTTCATTATTATTAAATGCACTGGTTAAGTGGGGCGTGCGTAGTTAAGTTAAACCATAGTTCAACATAATATTTGAGTGGCGTTTGGGTATTAGGCGTTAGTATATTTTGAATATAATTTAATTCATTGGAATTTTTAATAAAATCCTTTAGAATTAAAGTGACCCAATACAAAGAAAACAGATTTTGGCTTTTAATAATATATTGGCTCGAAATGACTATCACAGACCACGTAGTACTAATGACTATCTCCATCGATCCTTGAAGAAGGATCTATTGACGCGTGAAACACAGAAAGATGTACACTTCTGTCTTCTCGATGTATCTTCCTTGTGTACAAAATGTCTTTTATTATAAATCTTTAATGAACGTTTGCCAAAAAAATAAGATGTTTTAGTTATTTCGTTAATTCTAAAAGTGTGAAATTTCATAATCAGAAAAAGCATTTGAAGTGGCACCATTATTTTTTCACCTAATATAGATTTTCTACTATCTTTTTTTAGGACCTTAGTCAACTTATTATAGGTACATATTTATTATGTACCAATTTGGTTTAAAAGTAGTTCGATGGATATTCGTAATTATTGCAACATTTCCTAGTTAATTTTAGGCAACAGCGCATTCTTAATAAAGCCTTTAAAATATGTATTTGGATGCGATTTCCGTACCTTTTTTTAATAATTCTCATTGTAATGTATAAGTTTTCCACATCGGCATTGTAATGCGGCAGAATTAAAAAAACTATACCTACGTAAAGTTTGTTTAATCTGTAAAGCGATTTAAATATTGAGTATCCGTAAAATCTAAAACTTCGTATAAAATGTATTTCCCGTTCTGCAAAATTGGACATAAAAAGAAAATATATGCGTATTTCAAATTGTTTGGATACATGGAGTGCAGTAATTCCCAAACCACTGAAAAATCCACTAACCACTAAAAGCCATTTTTGCCCACTAATAGGCGGGTCCAAGAATCTACTAAGTTGGCAACACTGGCAACGGTCAATTGTAAATTTCTATACACTGTAATGTAGGGATGGGCAAATGAAAAAATATATTGAAATATTTCGAATCGATAGTTTAAAAAAATATCGATATTTTTACCTTAAACGCCACAACTTTAAATACATATTGCCGAAAATTTCAGAACTAAAGGTGAAATCTTACTATAGTATTCCGTCTTACGCATAGAGTAAAGAAGCAGCCATGAATACTAGAAAAACGCGTCTGAAGCCGATCTTCAGGTCGGCTAATTATTGATTGTTCGCAATATATTCTTTTATTGTGTGCACATTATCAGTCATACGCTTAAGACGTGATCACAGACTACATAGAAAGAACCTTGTATGTTCCAGTGTCCTGATGGATCAGTTGGTCACTTACTTACCGCTCTTGGCTCTATGCGTAAGACGGAATACTATAGTATGATTTCACCTTTAAAAACACTTATTTTTAGAGTTTTATAAGCTTAAACCTGAAATCACACTATAGTATACCGTCTTACGCATAGAGTAAAGAAGCGGCCATAAATACTAGAGAAACGCGTCCTAGACCGATTTGAACAATGGATTCTTTTGTTGTGTGTACATTATCAGTCATACGCTTGAGCTACGACTCAAGTTACAAGGTTACGACCTTGTATATTCCATTATCCTGATTGGCCAGTTAGTTTGCTCTATGCGTAAGACGTACGTACGATAGTATGATTTCATCTTTATTCTTGAATCAGAGACAGTATAAAAAGTTCAAAATTAAAGGCGCATCTATCAATTAAACGCACCCACTGGCCTGCGACTTTCAAAATGTATGTAGAAATATATATGGAATATTGATATTTTAAAAGTAAAAATATCGACGATATATATCGATGATTTTCTGAATTTTTGATATATCGATGTTTTTACTCATCTCTACTGTAATGACATTGGTGATTGGACTGATCATTGACCGCTGACGTAAAACGCGTTTATACTGTAAAAGTGTGTGTAAAAGGTTGTAGGAATAATTGATTTCATAGTATATTTTAGTTGTAAGTAATTTTAATTTGTATTATAAGGAATGTCGTTCCTATGTCCGATACATCTCTAAATTAAGATTACATAAAATATTTGTTGTAATATTAATTTGTTTACCTGTAAGTGATTTTGAATTTAAATTATATATTTCTGGGGAGTGCGTGCAAAACTAGATCCGGCCAAATAATGTCTGCAAAAACAACAAAAAAAAGTGGGCGAAATTCAGAACCTTCAACTATTGGCAAATTATATCTCATAGCCTACAACACTATACAGACATTAGGGTAAGTACATAGAGAAAGTAATCATTACGGTAAGTATTATCAGTGGTATTTTTATAAGGCATATTAACATTTGTAGTATCCTGTGTTCTTAAATTTGTTCATGTTTTGCTGTTAGGTTTGTTTAATTATAATTTTTGTTATTGTGAGAAAAAGTGGCATGTTGTGTACCCCTATAATATTGTTTTAATTTATTCTTGAAATCAATTTTGTTAAATAATAAGCACAAGGCATTATCCCTTCACCCCACTTTACCTTCAGTTACTTTTTATTAGTAAGAAAATGTAAAACAACTACAAATAATATTCAATATAAAAATTATTAATAAAGACATTGGTTTCATATGCCGAGATAAGTTTTTAATAAGTTTAAAATTGGGTAAAAGAAAAGAATAATATTGAGTATTTTTCCCATTATTAATAAACTCGGATGAATGAGGGATTAACTTTAGTCCAAGGCTTTAGAATTGACTTGATTACTCGTGAGGTATTCACTACTTTAATAATGTACATAGATGTACTTTGGCCTAACATGACCATCCTGATATGCTATATGCTGGTAACCCACTGATTTCGAAAGTTAAAAGTATGATCAAAATAATTAATTCAATTCTAAAGCTTTAGGCCAATATAATCTCTCCCTCTACAAACTTAATCAAAATATATGACAATTATAATAAACTATAATATTTTATTGCTTAACTTCATGTGACTGTATGTTATTTTTGCTTTCAGATGGTCCTACATGTTAATGCAGTCTTGTGTGCACTTCTTAAATCGTGGGACATTAGACACTTTTTGGTCAGAAATTAAATGGAGTGTAATTATATTCCAGAATGCAGCAGTACTGGAGGTAATAACTACAGTATTATGTTCACAAAAATAAATATAGGAACCATTTGATTTAGTATTTAATTTTTTTAAATATAATATTTTTGATATCTTGACTTTTGCACACATATAGTGTATTATTTGAGGTAAAACATATTTGCGCCAGTCATTCATCAAGATAATAATTAATAATAGTCTCAAGCCGCACAGACCATAGAACTTTATATTGGAAACTGAGAAATATTGAAATTAAAATATAATTTACGGATTTTGTGAGGATTTGGTTTAATTTTAAATTTTTTAACTTCCCGACGTTTCGATCGCTTTACAACTGAGTAATAGTTATAAATGTATACATACATTTTAAATTAATAGTAATGCAGAACCATAATTTTTACATAAATCGTTTTGTAACACAGCTGTATTATGCCTACAATATATAATTTACACTTTAAATAATACTAACAAGTAATATAATACCTACATAACATTTGTGTAATGGTAACAGGTGTAATTAATTGTTGAATGTAATGGGCCTTGTTTTAAAATCTCTTTAAAGGAATTGCTTATGATGTAAATAAATAACACCCAACAGTCACATACATACCATGATTTATTATTTACATTGTTCTATGCAAAGCCTTTAAAGGTATATACAGCATTACAGTTTAATTAATACACAAGAGTTTTAAGAGCAAAAAATAATTCAGTCTTGAAACATAGTAATAATTATTTTCTAATTTGATACAATGAGTTGAGTTTTACTTGTTTCATATATCCATTGCATTTAGTTTGGCTGAATACAAATGTTCAGAATATGTAAATTTTTGTATACCTAAAAGTAAATTAACATCCACTAGTGTAGTTTGTGCAAGTCATTTATAACCCTATGAATATTTATGTAAAAAATAGTAGAATTTACCATGAACTCAGCAAATATGTACATGTATAATTAAATAGGCAAAATTTTGTTGTTTAAAAAACTTAGTGAAAGTATCAACATGGATTTTAATTATTTATGGCCATGATTCATAGACAGTTAGAAAACCCATTTCTATTTATCAAATGTTTTGTTTTCTTCGCTCAAGCTGAATTAATAGTGGTTCGAAAGGGACAAAACATTTAATAACTAAAATAGGTTTTAAAACTCTCTAAGAATTAGTATATATGGCTTTTTGGTTTATTTGCTTTATAAAATCTATACTAACTACTAAGGAATAGGTTAATTGAGATAATGTCTCTGAATGCAGCAATAAGCCTTTTCAATTAAGAGGAGGCCAGTGTTCTGCACCGGGATGCATATGGTACATCCATTTTATGCATATGGTACATACATTTGTTTTCTTTATTAATTATTTTTTGCAGATATTGCATGCGGCTATTGGCCTGGTACCATCCAGTGTATTCGTAGTGCTTATGCAAGTGTATTCGCGCGTGTTCCTGGTACTCGGCGCTTTGTTGGTCAGTGAAGGCGCCAACACAAGTCCAGGGTTGCCGCTGTGCATTCTCGCCTGGTCTATAACAGAAATAATCCGCTATGCCTACTACGCCATAAATTTGATTGGAAGTGTTCCGCAACCACTTCTGTTCCTTAGGTAATAAATAGGTTTAAATACCTTTTCTAGAAACTATTATATAACATAGCAATAAAAGGTTTTAATTTATTGAAATAAACCTAATTTTACGCATTTTATCGTTTTGTACTTGCGGTCACGGACAACGCCGCGTCGCGGAGTAATAAAATCCGTTAAATTGGTTCATTTTAATTTGTAACATTCGCATAGATGTAAGAAACATTCTAATTTATTTTGCCGTTTTATGTGTAGTAGTTATGTTAATGGAAATGAATTATAATTCATTCTTTAGTTTGCACACATTTTTTTAGCCTTATTAACAATAAAGGAGTGTTGTTGGATTGAAGCCTTTGTCTAGCGGACTTAACATTTTTAACTATTGAAGAATTTATTGAGTTTGAATAGTTTATTAATGAATTCATTGGGATATAAAATGGTTTCTACAGTTATAGTTTTTGATAAAAAAAAGTTGAATTTAAATAGATTAATTATAGAATATTCCTCAAATATGTATCTTAATACTGGAAAGCTCTTAGCTCTAATCTATATTGATAATTCTAACCGTTTAGTCCGGTGCGAAGGCCAATAAATACAAAATACAAATACATAATATTGCGTTCCACATGAGTCGACACTATTTGTTGAAGGTATTGAGCCGGCGCAATTATTATAAAAACAAGCGGTTATAAGGTTAAATATGGTCAGTAAAATTACTTTGTATCTATAATCTGTTACTTTGAAAATATCCATGATATCATAAAGTAATAAATGGACATTTATGTTGGTTTGTTTTATAACGATCGAAGACATAAAAAAACGGGGGTAAGCATTATTCACAGAATCATCAAAGGCGGACCATAATACAAAAGTTATGAGCGAGCCGCGAACGGACATAAAAGTGCATTAAAGTAGATTGAAAATAAAAAATCTTAAAAATAAAGTACTGAATGGCATAAGATGTTGTGGTTCGCCAACTATTGTCCATTCGTTTTAGGGGGTTCACGTGTAGCTTAGGAAGTACTCTAGTCAGACCTTAACCCATCCCTTTGATACAATGGCCATATTTAAAATTATATTACGTTGTGTGGTAATATAACATTTGAAAAGATTTTTATAAAGGCTCTGTGTATAAAATTGTTCAAATATAATAATTCGATTATTTTAAATAGCGATGTATTCACTACTTTATTAATAAACGCGGATGTACTTTAAAAGTAGACAACCAACTGATTTTATTAGAAAATTGATAGTAAAAAGAGTTAACAAAATAATCGAGTCCATTCAAGTCTATATCATTTTACTAAAGACTAAAATGATATAGACTTGAATTGACTCGATTACTTTTTTAATTCTTTTTACTATCAATTTCCTTAGGCTAAAGTTAATCCCTCTCTCATCCGAATTTATTAATAAGGCCCTTAGTGTAAAAATGCTCGACTGCCTCGGTGGCGTAGTTGTACTACGGTACGCTTACAAAGCTGAGGTCTCGGGTTCGAATCCCGGGTTGGGCAAAGTGATATTGGATTTTTCTATTCAAGTCAGGAGTCAGAGTCAGGAATTTGTGCCCGATATGGCGATAGACTCGCCACCTATCACATTGTGGGACGGAACATACTGGCGAAATGTGGGTGCTCTGGCACCTCTGCCTACCCCTTCTGGGAAAAAGGCGTGAGTTTATGTATGTATTTGTAAAAATGCTATACCTTTTTATATTATTTACAGGTACTCAACATTCCTTGTCTTATATCCTGTTGGCATCACCGGAGAGCTTCTGTGCATGTATTACTCCCTGGACGAAGTTCGGGAGAAGAAACTGTTCACCGTGTCTATGCCTAATGTATGGAACTTTACTTTTGACTATTACTACTTCTTAATTTTCTATATGTTCTTGTACATTCCACTTTTCCCAGTTTTGTTTGGTCATATGTTGTCCCAAAGAAGAAAAATGCTTGGCAAAGACCAAAAGAAGACTAAATAATAGACTTAAAATGCATTTGTTTTCTCGAATACGATGTTATTATATTTTAATTAGTATGAGATAAGACTATATTAAATATTTTTCTACGCGCTTAATAATTT
Organism: Hyles lineata; assembly: GCA_030180105.1. NCBI lineage: Eukaryota > Metazoa > Arthropoda > Insecta > Lepidoptera > Sphingidae > Hyles > Hyles lineata. The sequence goes on along the minus strand of JARJEE010000017.1, from coordinate 9,508,119 downwards.
AAGTAAACGGTTATTAGGTTTTGTTGGTATAATTTATTAAAATACTTTATTCTTGTTGGGGTTGTGGGCTGCAGTAAAATTGCACTATAAACTCATGTAATGTTAAGTCAATTTTTTATATTGGAATGGTGTATTGTATTGCAATAAACATTAACATTATTTTTAACGAATAGTTTTATTTATTTTATTCTCAGTTGGTTTAATCCTGTGTGATATAAATTTTATTTAAGACAATTTCTATGTTTCCTTATTGGTGTAAATTATTGATAAAATACTTTCAGATTTGTGTGGTATGGGCGACAAGACCCTAATCAATTCTGATACAAATATAGTATTGTAATGAAAATGGCAATGATGGCGAAAGGCATCTGTCGGCTTCCGAATTTACAAAACCGTCCACAATCAATACCTGTACGCTACTATTAGTCATTACAAATATACAACGCTTAGGCGATCAAACTTTATTCTTGAAATGTTTTTAATCGATTAGATTTGCAAAGTAGCCATCTGATATTGATATATAATCAACAAACAAGTCTGATATTCTATCTTATGTGATTGGATCACTTGTTATTAGTATGATTACACTACGGAGAGGTCACTGATTGCATCAAACAAAACGGAATTGAATATATTTTATTAGACATCGTTATTGTTTACATGTGGCTGATTGCTGTAGAGCCTGTAGAAGATTTAATCGAATAGCGGGGTATATGGCCTTTATAGAGTAAAATCACGTTTTCGGTAAAATAATTACAACCAGTTACTCATTGCAAATCCTCTAAAAATAAAATATAGACGGAAGAAAACCATCATCGGCTCTTTGATGATCAGCCAGGCGAGACTTGGTGGGTACCAAGGATCAAGATTACGGATATTATAACCGAACATAATGCAAATACGCTTTGTAGAGTAAAAATAAAAAACTATACACTCGTACGTTTTCTTTAATATTTTAAAATAGCAAAGTATGTATAATGTACTGCCTCGGCGGTACAGTTATAATACGGTATAATTGTAAAGCCGACCTTTCAGTATTGAATCCCGGGTCGTGCAATGTGATATTGTCTTTTTCTATTCATTATTAGCCCGGAGTCAGGAATGTCTGCCTTATATGCCGATAGGCTCGGCTCAATCACATCATGGAAAGGAACACAAGGCGAAACATGGGTGTCCTGGTAGCATATGTGCCTAACTTTTCAGGGAAAAAGGCGTGAGTTTAAGTATGTGTGCAGTGTAATGCTCTCCTGATGGAATAATTTATGTATTATAATATTTATTTTATTTATTTATATATCACCTTAAATATAATACCATAACAGTTTTAAAACTAAGGCGGCATTATACTAAACTACTCTAAATAATCAACTTATATTACACATATATATATAAACAATAAAAATAGAACTAAACATTACAGTTATACCAAAATAACAACAAACATTAAATTTTAAATCCACCTTTAATGCATTTTTGAGCCACTACTGTTTTCGGCAGGCTGCATTGACATATATATATCAATATGTTCCGAGATCAAGTTATGTAGTCGTATCGCCCGCGACAAGGCGGGCCGCTAAGTACCAAAGATGTAGCACCTATGCCTTATATTAATTTAAATATATACATGTTTGGTACTAGGCAACCCGCCTTCGATACGTTACGCACATATTTTGATTTGTTGGCTAGTCAAGTCATTAAGCAAATTAATCAACATGCACAAGTACAATGAAATAGATACAATTTTATTGGTTTTTAGTGTTTTGAAGTCGTTTTTTTTTATTTGTATATTTTAAGGTTGATAGGCATTTAAATGAAGAAAAGTTGGTCCCACAAAGAATATGTTCTTTCCGATGACAATGAAATCACTAAAATCGGCTAAAAGCTGCCGGAGATATTGGAGTACTCACAAGTTTATTCATTTCTTCTCCCCCCTCCCCTCCCTCCTACCCCCTTTTCCCTCAACCACTGTGCTTAGCTTTAAACTGGACCCAATGCAAAAAGAACCATTGGAATCCTACAACATTTTAAAGAGTTCTACTCTCCAGGTCCGAACATGATCATCAGATCTTCATGTTGTATTCCTGAGATCAACCGGTCAATACGTTATTTCTAATGCAAAAGAAATCACTAACATCGTTTAAAAGCTGCCGATGATATTAGTATTTACGCGTATTTTAATAATATCACCCACACCCCCCTCACTCCTACCCCTTATTCCCTCTCTCACTGTAGCTTAACTTTTATAATGAACCTAATGCAAAAAGAACCATTGGAATACAAAATTTTAAGGAGTTGCTCTCTCCAGGTCCGAAGATATACATCAGATCTTCACCATATTTGTATAGGAGCAAATGACAAGCACCAACCAGCTTTCAATCAACGAAAGAATGGTCCAAATCGGTTCACACAGAACAGAAAAATGAGGTAACAAACATAAAAAAAGCTACATACAACATAGTCGAATTGAGAACCTCCTCCTTCTTTTGAAGTCGGTTAAAAAGGCTTAAGTAGCAGAATATTTATATCTAATACATGGATCAAATAAGTTAAAGCCATAACATTATACCGCATCAAATGAAACGTCAATGACCCTTGGAACTGGAGGTCAATGACTCAGCAGTTATTCAGTTTCATACCGCAAAATATACGAAAAAATCTAACGAAACCACAGAAAAGTAAAAATATTTATCATGTATTTAAAAAATAATATTTACGTCCATCTGCGTTAAGTATTTCATTTTAACCAAAATTTATTTTAGACGTCATGCAACCATGTTGCAAGTTTATCTAGTATCTATCTACATATTGATTTTTTAATAATAATAACATTTCATGAAAATTGAAAAGAACTGGGTCTTAGTAATGCAGGGAACACAAATAGGTACTAATAAGAAAGTTTGACGTTAAAATTCTGCTCAGGCAAGCGACGGGCCCCCTTTGCTATCTAACTCTCGCTTGTATACTAGTCACGTGCTGATGGGCTGATGTCCATTATCCGATATGACGATAGGGTCGCCCACTATCACATCTTGGGACGGAACACACAAGGCGAAATGTGGGTGTCCTATTTGCACCTCGGCCTACCCCTTATAAGGAAAAGGCGTGAGTTTGTGTATATGGGATATCCATAATCGTCCATTTCTGAAGACTGTATCAACAGTAGAGTACCGTATGCCCAATACGTTATTGCAGTAATATAAAATTAATGAACACAAACAAGTAAAACTTGATTACAGTGAGCCGTTTGAATATCTACAAAATACTGATCCTTATCAAATTATATGCGATAGCTGATACCAACGCGGGGGAGGGGTATGTTATGTACATTCCATTGACAGCATAAATGCAAGTAAGTATATTGAGGAAAAATAATTATAATAAAATGGATTTATATTAATTAATGTGAGACGTCCTCTGGCCAGATGGCGGAACGACTTGCACAAGAGGGCCGGCAGTGAATGGATGCATAAAGCAGCAGACCGGGCCTTGTGGTCTACATTGGGAGAGTCCTATGTCCAGCAGTGGACTGATAATAATGATGATATTAATTAAAGATGTATACCATAAATACACAAGTTTTCATTGTTATCCCATGGCACTATCTTAAGATGATTTTTAACGAAAAGACCACAGCTGAAGTGAATATAGGCCCTTCCTAAGGATTTCCATGGCGACCTATTGGTATTGGCCACAGGCCAAGGGCAATTAAAATACAACAATCTGCTTTAAAATCGGATATAATCTCTTTTTATCTAGTAAATATATCTTTACAAGTTATTTTTGGTACGAACATGAGATGTAACATATCATTCTACGATCATACAAAACATAAAATAATGTATTATGTGAGTACAATAATATTTTTACCCTTTGATTTTTTATTATTTACGTAAAGTCATCAATTATGATTTTATCTCGGTAATACTAATCTGCACTGATTTGTAATAACTAATATGATAACGACATATCTACTGTTGATATCTTTAGGCTCCTATATAAATCATTATCAAGTAGTTTAATGAATTTTCTTTTTTAAGCTGTAGTAGAATAATGTATAAGAAATATACAGCAGTGGTTTTGGCCGTGTTGCTTGCGGCGGCCGAGGCTCATACCATAGCTTTCAAGGAAAAGCCAGCTCTTGGGTTACTTCAGGATGGGAGGTTAGTAGGTTGAAGTAATAAGATTTAAATAGATTTCAATAATAATAGTGAACATATAATCGAATACATAGCTCAAAAGTGTTATAAAGTGGTTTTATATTAGATAGTATAAAAGACTTTTCGGTCTTAAAAATAAACAGTTGAGGATCACACAAACACTTTTCTCGGTAGAGATAGTAATCCCTGGATTTACACTTCTAAGCTGAGGTCTTAACCAATTCACCTCAGAGGCTATAAAAATACGGTGTGAATTAATCAGAAAAACCATAATTATTTAAAACACCGGTAAAAATTAAAGTATAAGCTCGACTTTACTAAGCTTGACTGGGTATAGTATTACGTATTTGGTACCTTTTTTATCATAATAATTTAAATCTATGCACACATACATAGGTACACTATATTCTAAAAACGATAGGGACATGAAATCGCAGTTCAAGGACCTGATATGGCATGTCAGTTATTTCGTTCTGCATTCAACTTACGAATTTTGGGATTTTCTCTCTGATAAGTTTTCTTGATGTGCTAAATAGTAGACGTTAATGTTATAAATAATATCGGTCGCGTCTTACATAAGTATGACCGACGTGGGACAGGGGAGTCTCAACACACTGTACTATTATTTAAATAGACTCAAAATATGAACAAAAGTTAAAACAATTATACAAGCAGTCGTTAATGCAACTGTTAAAAAATATTATGATCAAAAAGGGGCCAGTTGCTATTGGACTGCGAACATTTGACGATACCAAGGTACATACTATCTCATAATAAATGCTAAAGGAAATCAGCGCGGATATACTGGGAGCTTTTGATTATCCCGTATAAATAATTTTACGTAAGTAATATATCACATTGTGAATTTCATTGATAGGAGCTGGGAAGGATTGGGTTTGTCAGCCTCTTTGAATGAATACATTGACAACACCATTAGCATGATCGTACCATTCATCAAAGACCATGGACTCGACCCAATGCCTCTGCCTGATGTCGCTGAAGGATTTGAAGTCGTAAGTACCGCGTCGATACTTTTGAAAATATTTACTTCATTTCACACAAGACCTTATCTTGTCCATAAAACCACAGTAGTGTTTTAATGCGAAAGTTTGTAAGTGAGTGTATGGACATGATTGTTAACTTATTACGTCCTAACGATCCACTGATTTGCATGAAATTCGGGATGAAGATTGATGTTATAAATTAATGAATACACCTAATAGTCACATACTTAGTCCTGACCCCGCACAATGATCGAGTCTGGTGTCGTGGGTATCTGGAACTACGAGAGACTTTTCTGTCACCTAGACCCGAAACAAATACCGCGGCCTCACGTTTCACAGTCGACGTCATTTACATTACTTTATATTACTTTAGAAATTTAATTTTAACACTACGAACTGGGATTGAAATAGTAATATAAATAACTACCTATTACTTAATACTGTGGAATGTGGATGTAAGATACTATTTTCATGAGACCTTGATCATATTCACGAATCGGGATCATCGAGGTTGTACAGCTCCACATCATATAACTCTTTGTTTGCAGAAACCACTGCTCGTCACATACAGCGCATGGATGAAGATTCATGATGGCAGCTTGAGTGGTCTTGTGAATGTGGCCCGTGCGGGTGACCAGAACGTTTACTATTTCGCCAAAATGTTGCGTGTGCGACTTCAGCTACAGTTCACAGACTTGGAAGTTAGTGCATTGCTCTTCATTGATCCATAGTTTACTGTAGAAATTTAAGTCATCTAAGAATAAGGACTTTTCGAGCTGATTTCAATATTCATTTCCGACTCTCAATGAGACCTCATATTTTATATATTATATTATCATATTTTCATATCAGCCTTTATGTATACTTGATTGTTTCAAGTGATTACCTGTAATGAATATAAATTGCAACTTGTGATTTTTTTTGTTGATGTAGTTGTTTTACCGTAACTGTATAGTGTATACCTACTTCTACTGTGTATTTTTATGTTGCAGTTTGCATATAAATACTTAGTACAAGTGATGAACATCGGGCCAACTGGTGGAATTATTGGGTCACTGAGCCGCTTCATAGTCAACGTGGATTTCCTCATTGACTTCAACAATGACGAAATACAACTTCAAGAGTTTACACTCACTGACTTAGGGTAAGCAAACTCCGAATAGTAGGTATATTATTACTCTTATCCTGAATTTGTATCGCAGCATTTATCATTCGTTAATATCGACAGACATGAATCTTTAATATCATAAAAATACTACATGGAATCAGTGCGGTATGATATTTACATTGATACATAATTTTTATATCTATTTCATATACAATATACATTTATAAAGTTGCTGCATTGTTCTAGTGGCGTCATGTATGTCAAATATAAGGTTCATATTGTGTGCGTTTCAAAAGTTTCCAATTTTCGGTATCACTTAATGGGAAAGAAATGGGCTCGGCGACCGGTAGATGGATACTATTTTCCATTCTAGAGAAAACAGGCATGAGTTTAATGTTACATCAATATGTTATTTGCTAGTTTAACTATACGTGTTTGTTACAGACGACTTCGCGTGAGGTTGACTGGCAACATATTAGTGGACTGGCTGGCTACTCCTGTGATTAATATCTTCCTCAGGATCTTCGATGAAATAATCATTAATGTGGTTGTTGCGAACATTCGCGCTGCGATACAAGACGGCATTAGTGCGGTTAATGCCAACGTACGGGACCTCGTCCGGGCCCTTGAATCGCATAATTAAATTTCAATGTAAGCCTGTTAATTAAACGGGACCTACTAATTCTAAAAGACATGTTAACTTGTTCTACAATGATAAAATTAAATAATTTTTTTTTTCTTTCACTGCAACGAAATGATTGTGTCATATTAGAGTAACAAAGCTTTGATGATTTATGTAATCTGAAATCTATATACATAATACCTATGTACCTGTGAAGATTTGAATTTGCGAGATTGATGAACTTGCAAGAAATATAATCATGCTATCTACCAATGCTATCTATTGAATTGTGAGTATTTATTTATTTGTGGGTGCAAGTTCGTACAAGCGTATGCAACAACTTTGGATCCTCGATGGGTATTGGTAGGTAATTGATTAAAAAGTCGACAGCTAAACGCGATGCGAGAAATCTTGGGTTTAATCTTTGCTCGAAGACAAGTGTTTATACGGGTCACTATTATTTATGTAGGGTCCGGGTGTTATGATTGGGAAAATCCCCTCGGTGTTTCTAGTCTGTATCAGCCTATATACGTCCCATTGCAGGGTACGGGCCTACTCTACAATCGAAAGTACGATTGCGAGTGATTAGGCTATATAGTTCAGCACGCTGGCCTAATGCGGGTTGGTGTTCTAGTCACGATACAATAATTGTACCTTTCCTAATATTAATATGGGTCTGGGTGTTTATGAGACCGAAATGTCTCTCGTAGGTATCTGGATACCCACAACACAAGACTCGATCTTAATGATTATGATGGACTATGTATGTGACTGTTGGGCGTATTTTTTTTTTATTTCTACGTATGGCGAGACGAGCATGCCGTTCGCCTGATGGTAAGCGATACGACCGCTCATGAACAGTAGCAAAACCAAACAACACCTTGAATTACAAAGCAATGCTTGGCATTCCACTGAGCTCGCCATCCTGAGACATAAGATGTTAAATCTCAATATGTCCAGTAGTTACTCTAGCTACAATGCCCTTCAATCCGATATACAACAGTGCTTTTACACTGCTGTTTGACGGGAGAAATAGACACTGCGGTGGTACCCACCTAATAATAATAATCTAATCCGACCGATTACGGCCATGGCGACCACTTCGACCCCTTATAGAGCTTGGCGCTGATGCGCCCGGAGATGGCTTATATAGCCGATTTTCGCAGCAAACTCCCTTGCACAAAGTGGGCATGTGAGCTTACCGCTTTTATAATTAAATTGAATGGCGGCGAGTGAATCCGCCGCGAGTCCTCCGCCATCCGTGATACGTGACCGCACCACCATAGTTGTGTAGTTGTTGTAGTACTGCAGCTGCAGCATTTGGAAAGCTGCGTCCTAAGGTGTTCTGCTCGCACGACCTTAAGCTGGCTACTAAGATCTCGGTTTACATGGCGATTGTGCTGCCAAACCTTCTCTATTCTTCCGAGACCTGGTGTGTGTATCGTCACCATATACGTACTCTCGATCGATTCCACCTAAAATGCCTGCGCTCCATCATGAAGATCAGATGGTCCAATCGGGTGCGTAATACCGAAGTTTTAAGACGCGCCATTGTTGGTGGCATTGAGGCCTATTTGATGCGTCGGTACCCACCTAGATGGCCCCTCACATATGAGAGACCTACCACCAGTATTTGTTTATTAATATGAAAACGGAAAATAAAGAAATATTATTTATTTTCATACGGTACTTACTTACCTAGTTACTAATTAAACCTGATAATTTCTGGTTTTTATCATAAATACCCCTTACCTATTAAGTATTTATCATTAATTGTACCTACGCTTACTAGGAATTATCTTAATGTAGAATCTTGACAAATTATTTTTATAATAATAATAGTATACAATCGTAGTACATACTGATATTCTCATCAAGCAATGATGCATTAGATAAATATTTTATGCTTATTATTGCAACTTAGGCAAGTTTTGCTTGAAGCGCCTGTGTGCACTGAAAGGACCTTAAGGCGAAACGAAAATTAACGGAATAAATTAGGTACGGTATAGATATCTAATCAAAAACCTAAGAATCAATTCTTACATATGTTACTGTGGCTTCACATATTATATTTAACTTAATTAACAATTAAAATAAAAGTACGATTCACACCAGAAGTGGGAAAAGGTTTGAGGGCACGGGCCTCCTCTACAATTGAAAGTATGATTAAGAGGTGTAAGGTCAAATAGGTTCAAACTAGGCCATACAAGTTGGCCTTGCGCGGGTTGGCAGACTTAACAATTTTTCTTATACTGCTTTTTAAGATGTTAAGCAGTATACTCAATATGTGCAGTAGTTACTCTGGCTATAATGTTCAAACCGAAACACAACAGTGCATTTACACTGCTGTTTGACAGTAATGCAATAAAAAATAGCAATTGCGGTGGTACCACAGATTAAGAAGTAAAGGAGCTATGTACTTACTGAAGCGGCCTCTCACATATGAGAGGCCTACCAATCACAGACCATAGAAATTCCTACAAATCGTTAAGGTTTCCTTACAATTTTTCCTTCATGGTTAAAGTGCGGAGTGTCTGGTGATGAACTATCAATACCATAATATCAATATATACATACATGACTCCAAAAAGTCAAAGGTGTGCCGTGGGATTTCAATCCGTGACGTGAATAGATTGGCAAACGCCTCTGGTCCGGATATGCCACGCCACCAGGCCCTTCACGTTCAAAAACTTCCCTTTTTTCAATAGGTCAATGTTATAGTAAAAGATATAAATATGTTTGACTGAATTGAACTGAATTGTGTTGAGCTAAAGACTAGGCTGTATGACTACCAAGTGCCTTGGCAACGCTTTGAAACCTAAAGAAATGTCGATGTGACATTTGTCAATCTGTGACAGTGACATTTGTTCACCGCATGTTCAACCCACAATGTTTTTCGTGTAAAACAATTATCAAGCTTTCAAAGTTGAATTCATATTTATCTGTGCTTGAAAATAAATACTGTAATAATGGGAAAAGCAAAAAAGTTAAAACCGTCACAGGTGGGAAAAAACGTAGCCCTTGCTGACCAAATAGAAGCGGAGGGTTCAGTCAAAAATAAAAACAGAATAAAGGAAAGAAACAGGCAGGACGATGATGACGAGGTTAGTCTTTTTGGGATTTATGCACCTGTTTATTTTCTGTAATAGATCATAGTTTTTTCAAGTAGTATTAATAGTTGTTTATCGAAGTAAATCAATGTACATGGCGTCCTATACCTAAAACAAGTGTACTTCTTAAATGTTCATATTTATGATGGAAAAATGTGTTTTTATATTATCAAAATTGAATATGTTCAATGTAAAGTAATAAATTTGCCTTTCAGTTTGTAAACGCAAATCTATCAAAGAAAATCTTGAGAGCAGCTAGAAGACAGCAAGCTGAACTTGATGATGATGTAGCTGGGCCTTCTCCTGCGAAACATGTGGTTCTGTCTGCTAAATTAAGAGGTCAGTTATGTATTTACATGAAATTAAAAGGTTATTCATAATCAAGTTTACAGTATTATCAACATAATTCTGGCAATGTAGTGTTTCTTTGGTTTATTTCAGAGTACTCTTATAATCCTTGAAACACACACACACACACACATTGCACACACATTTGTTTTTGTTATTTCAATTGTTTGCAGCTAGTTCACCTTATGAGATGAAAGTATTGGGCTGCACAAGTGTAGTTTGTTGTTTTGGTGCTTTTGTTATTGTTAAATATGACTCAAGAATTATTTTATTTACTTGGTTATTTCAGATGCAGATTCTGACAGTGGATCTGAGCCGGAACAAGATGACTTGGAGCCAGACAGTTATTATGATAATGTGGAGATTAATGAGGAAGATGAGGAGGCACTCAAGATGTTCATGTCATCCAATCCTGAGAGGACCCGCACACTCGCTGATATCATCAAAGACAAAATCACAGACAAACACACTGAGTTACAATCACAATTTTCAGATGTTGAAACATTGAAATTACAGAACATTGACCCTAGGTGAGTTATTAATTAATATTTTGTTTGAAATTTAAATTCCTTGTTTATTGTTAAATCTTAATATATTCACTGGTATCACACTCATATTATATTTTTGGGCTGCAATAAATTTGGGCTATCACACAACTGATGTGGGTATTTACATAAATTATTATTTGTTGACAAAATGTAAACAATCAATAATTTATATTTTGTAAGCGATTAATAAAATGTGTCAATTCTGTACGAAGACATGACTCTTGAGCTCATTTTATGAGCATTGTGTATATCTATCAGGAACACACAATAAATGACATTAATATGAGTATTCAAACTTCTGAAATGAAAACATTTTAAAATATATTGTTAAAATTTGATTTTATTTTTGTAGAATAAAAACCATGTATGAGGGTGTAAGAGATGTGCTGCAAAAATATAGATCAGGAAAATTGCCCAAGGCTTTTAAAATGGTACCCCATCTGCAAAACTGGGAGCAAATATTGTATATTACTGAACCAACTACATGGTCAGCAGCAGCAATGTATCAGGTACTGGTATTTTGTAGACTTTCAGATTTACCTATTTTAGGTACTGATGTTTTGTCCATTCTGAATGACTTTTGAATTAAGTTTGAGAGAAGAAGATAAAACATTAAATTACTAAAATAGGTTTATAAACTATCTGTGAAAAAGAGAAAAGAGTAAGGTTTATGTACAAAAAAACTTGTTGATAAAGTTACTTGAATTGCAACATTTGATAACAAACTGATTACAATTTTTAGGCAACTAGGATTTTCGCATCTAATCTGAAAGAGAAAATGGCGCAACGTTTTTACAATCTAGTCCTACTGCCTCGTGTCCGAGATGACCTGGCTGAATACAAAAGGTTAAATTTCCACCTGTATCAAGCATTGCGGAAAGCGCTATTTAAACCGGGTGCATTTATGAAGGGCATTTTGTTGCCATTATTAGAGGTTTGTATTACATGCGTTAAAATTTTTTTTTATACATATTCAATGTTTGGGTGATGTGGAGATTGCACTAAGTACGTATGCATGTAGTCCAATTTTATGCCTATTATGTTTGCTAGTACTTATTATATCCTTGTTGTATATATAAAAGGCTAAATTCAGAGTATCATCATTCGTACATACATAAAAAAAAAACAATTGAGTTGATAAGCTCCTTTGAAATCGCTTAAAAATTACACTTTATGTGTATGTTATTTCAATTAAATTATAAGAGAATCTAGCAATAACATGAGAAGCATTGTACAGTTAACATATTGTGTAAATGTAATATATTTCTTGCAGGCAGGGGATTGTACTCTCAGAGAAGCCATAATTGTAGGTTCAGTGTTAGCACGTAATTCTGTACCAGTGCTGCACTCAAGTGCGGCAATGTTGAAAATTGCTGAAATGGACTACACTGGAGCCAACTCTATCTTTCTAAGAATTTTATTTGATAAGAAGTATGCATTGCCATATCGAGTTGTAGATGCTGTGGTTTTCCATTTTCTAAGGTAATTCACTTATTTTATTATACACTAAATATTATACCACAAGGTTTAGAAATATAACCAGCAATTGGAAAACATGATAGTTCATTTTAAGGATGACAAATATAAATATTTTGTTTTACAGGTTCCAGTCAGATTCTCGTATGCTACCAGTACTATGGCACCAGGCATTATTAACTTTTGTTCAACGTTACAAAGCAGATATATCTACAGAACAGAGAGATGCTCTTTTGGAATTACTTAGAAAACAGAGTCATCCAACAATAACAGCAGAAGTAAGAACTTTTATAATTATTTTGACAATGGCATTTGAATTGTAACTTAACACATTAACTGCAGCTTTCATACAAAATGCAGTTTATTGCAAATTATATTTGTAACTGTTAATTTTACACTTATCAAGAGGATAAGCTACTGAACAATTTTGGAAATGTAGGGAAAATATGCATGTTCATTGAATTATAGGAAATTTGAAAATGGGATAATAATGCAAATGCATATAACCCAGTCTCTAGTAATCACAATAGTTATATTTTTATTATTAATTACTATATGTAATACATAGTACTTTATACAAAGTACCCTGTGTTTAAATTAAATATATTTTTTTAAATCAACAGATTCGAAGAGAATTACATGCAGCACAATGCAGAGACATTGAAGTCAAAGAAGCAACATCCAACTTCATGGTAGTGGAATAAAATATATTTTTCTACAATGTTCAAAAATAAGATGTATTATTATAACCCTTATGTTTGCCAAGCACAATCCCATTTGTGTTTTATATGTATACATATAACATTATTATTATATTAAAAACAGTAAATAAGTATATTTCAGACATTAAAAAAGAAATGTTATAACATTTATTTAGTTTTTAATACAGAATATGGCAAAGCAAACACTCTTTGTTTTCTTAAAAGTAATATAAATTTTAAATTTTGTTTTTTTCTATTGTAGTAAACTCGTAATGTTCAAAGGTCTATCAACTTGACTTCCAATAAAGTGCACAGGCGGTAAAACAGTTTGGCCACATTCACATTTTCTTCCTGAAATATAATCGAAGCAGCCCACTCTACACCCACATTTTTCACAGTGTAATCTTCCTTTAGTCCACTGCTCTTCTTCAACTTTCGCTTTTATCCAGGCTGGTAATGCATCTTCTTGTAAATAAATAAACTTTTTTATATCGTAACTATCGCATTTATTTGGTTCACACGTCGCACTATCGTTCGATACTGTTGATATATTCTCTAGTAACACGTATCTACATTTGTGGCACTTTATAAAAGCAGGCTGAGTAGATTCCATGTTATTCATTTCAAATGAAATTGATATAATTTATAGGTTATGTTATTATGTCAAAACATTACCTACAGTCTGACGTCTGACGTTTTGGGTTGCCGAATGCCAATAATTGTCACGTATCCATCGAGAATAGTGTTGTGACCATGGTTGTGACTTGTGACTAAAAGATCGAAAAGATACGTTTCTTCTAAATGTGGACGATAATTATTAAATGATAAATCTATGTATGCTTAAAAAAACACATCGTCTTGTCAAGACTTATCTGAGGGTAAGGGATGTGCCCTCGCCAAGGCGACTAAGGGAAGCGCAAGGGCCCTTGCCCTTGCATTAGCTAGTTTTTTCGGAGCATTTTGCCTTTTTTGTACCCTCATAACTTAGGTGTGAATTATACTAGAATCTAGATAAACAAAATTCGCGGGATATGTTGTCAATAGCCACATATTTTGATTAAGTAGCTAGAATTTGTGAAGTTAGACCTTGTAGAGTTAGTAAGTAAAGAGTAAGAAGCTTGGGTCTACATTAGACCTGATAAGTTTTTAACAGTGCGAGTTATATGTTTTCGTCTTGGTAACATTTTACATGATTGAGTGGGATTAAAATGTGCGAACCTACCTAGTTGGGTCATAAATTCTGTCACATGTTTAATATAAAATAATTGAAACAAGTTTATTCATTATGTAACCATTTATATACCAAAATGAACTTAACAAAACATAGATTCTTATGACACTAAAGTTTATTCAAAATTACCTCCGTGATTTTGAATACAGGCCTTCAATCTGCGCGGCCATTTGTCTATCGCAGCACGAACGAGGTCCATGTCAATATCGGCGGCTGCCTTAATCAAGGATGTCTTGAGTGACTCCAAATTGGGATGAGGCTTTGAGCACGCCTTTTCCTCCAAGTGTTGCCATATATTGTAATCTAACGGATTCAAATCTGGACTGGAGGAGGGCCAGTCTTCGTGCCGGATAAAGTCCATTTCACGCGCCGCCAGCCAGTCTTGTGTGCTCTTCGCTCTATGAGCTGGTGCCGAATCTTGTTGGAATACCCAGTGCCTGTTATTGAACATGGTATGAGAAACAGGTTCCACAAGGTTCGTCAGGACTGTATTTTGATACACAACTGCATTCGTTTTTACACCTTTCTCACAAAAATGTACCTCTGTTAAGCCCCAATAAGAAACTCCCAACCATACCATGAGCGAGGATGGAAAATGACCTCGTTGGACACGCGGAATACGGTTGCTCGCTTCTTCACTACTGTGTGCGTACACCTTATCATTTTGTTGTTGTAGCTCTCTTCTACGGTAATTTTTTTTTCATCTGAAAAAAGAATTTCCCGATATTTTTTTCCCGCGTACCGCTTCAACAAAGTGCGGTATCTCTTCAGTCTCAGGTCCATTAGACGAGCATTCAAACGATGTCCTGTTTTTCTTCGATATGCCCAAGAAGCTTATACCCAAATGGAAATTGCATTCCGTATATAAAAGTAAAGCATAAAAATTTGACCTTGAATGACGTTGCTGTTGCCTGCTATCCTTTTCTTTCGAGTGACAATGAATGAAAATGACTTTTAGTTCATTCATTCAAGGTCAAATTTTTGTGCTTCAGTGTTTTATACGGAATGCAATCTCCATTTGGGTATAAGCTTCTTGGATATGCCCGAAGCCCTAAGTCTTCATTTAACACCCTTTTCACCGTGGTTCTGCTTAACCCCATCTGAAGGGCCAATAGTTTCTGCTCACGTTTGGGATTTCTTTGAATCCGCGCCTTCACTGCTTTTATCACTGCTGGAGTCCTAACAGACCGAGGGCGACCACTTCTTGACCTGTCATCTACACTAGAGTCTTCATTGTATCGTTTGATGGTATGATAAACGAATCTTTTGGTTATATTCAAAATTTTCAGTATGTCAAAAATTTGAATTGGCGCGTAACCGCAACGATGCAACGTAATAACTGCAACACGGTCTTCTTTAAGCGTCCACTCGATATTTAAAAACGAGTAAAATTCTAAAAAGTATACATTTTTATTTTCATTAACAATTCGAAATTCGAATTCCATAAACTTTTTAGAATGCTGGCCTAAAAGAAAAGTTTTTACTGTGTGACAATACTTATGACCTGATTGTGTATTATATTGGTACAAAACAGAAGCGTGTTTTGTGGATTAATCATTTATGTTGGTTTGTAGTATGTAAAAAATAAAGGTAAGTTATCAACAGATTCTACAATTTTTCTTATAGAATGGTTTCTTAGATTCACGCGATTGCTACACATTGAAATAAAACTATTATTTATGGATTTTATCGCGGATTTGGTTAATTTTTTCATTTTGGTAAGATCATTAACATTTAATTAATAAAAAAATATGCCTGTAAAATTACTTTAACGAAGAACGCCAGTACCGTTCATAGTTAATGACGGATTAGGATCGTAGCAAATGCTACGATCGTAGCAAATGCTACGATCCTTGCATATCTTGTCTTCGACTCTGTCAACAAAATGTAAAATTTCCGAAAATTTCAGTGTTTATGTGTCAGTGTTTTCTGCTGATGCTTTCTCGTTTGATGTTTCGTTTTATTTACTAAATGGCATAATAATATGACATCCTCCAGGGCGCAGTTTATTAGAGGCTGTTGAACGAGAGGCTGCGGGTTCGAGGCTCGCATCGAGACTAATGTTTATGCAGCCCACAAATACTTATTTGTTTCGCCTCTGGGTGTTTATGGGACAGAAAGTCTCTCCTTGTTTCTGATACCCACGAAACAATGATACGACAATTTAATTGATCTTAGTGTGGGGTTAGAATGATGAATGTGGATGTTGGGTGTATGTATATTGTATTTATATGTTTATGAAAATTAGAAAATAAGTTTAGTTTTAAACACATAGGAATATGAATCGTAGGTATAGTATGATCGGATACAAACTCTTACTTATTATCATGAGTTTAAAAGATGTGGTATGTCTGGAGCGCTGTATACTTATAGTGAAAGTAAAGTTTCTTATTAAATAATTTATTTTCTAATGCGGAATATCTCAAGATAAATTTCAAATAATGCATTTAGTTTTATAGTCCGTTAAGCTATGTTTTTAAATAAATATACTTTAAAAAACTGCTTATTAATTTTTTTGTAATATTTGAATTTATTGTGATAGAGAGTTGAATGATTGTTAGCGGAGGGAATTAAAATGAAACAACAAACATATCGCATGTGCGTGATATTTATTTCACTGAACTTATTCCACGAGAATTTTGCGCTGTTCAATGAATGCAAAGTTTTGATTAACTATGTGACTAATGTGCTTCGTTAATGCTCTAAGTACATGTAAGGTTTCCATGTACGATCGTAATTATCATAACAGTAATGAACAAACGTTCAATAATAATGTATAAAAAGTATTCCTAAAGTAAATATTTGTGACTTTCTCGTAAATTAACTGTCATAATATTATTCCAGTCAGTGTTTAGAAAAAGTAATTTTGGTTGATTAGTCTGAGACGTGACAATGAGACCATGGCTGATAAAATGCAACGTGTGTATACTTCGTAATGTAATCTTATGTTGACAGGTATAACACGTTCAAGCAGAAATGTAAATATTTGGTGGCTTGAAAGTTTCTTCAGCCATGGTGTCGCTAGTCGCATCACACACCCCGGTGACCAATAATATATTAGAAATAATGCCAATTATTAACAATTGTAGATTTGTAAAATAATATATAAAATAATTATAAGTAATGGAGGGAAAGTTACTACATTGAAAATATTTAAAGGCAAGCTGAATATAATAAAGCTGCAAAATATCTTCACATTGAAAGAATATCATGGCTGTGGAAAGTATCGTACACAGCGACATACCTGCAAAAAGCTACATTCACAAGTGCCCATGTCCAATACATAAGTACATGAACACCTTTGGTTTGGATCTGGAATCATTTTGTTTCATATTGCGTTGAATGGATATTTGAAAAACAAACAATAAGTAACAGCAAAGCTGAAATTTATTGAAAAATACTTTTAATGTAATAATTATGTTCCATGTTTTAATAACAATATTTGCCAGAAGTAAAATGCTTTATTATGCGGAAAGTGTAATGATGCACATCTATTTAATGAGTTACCAACATTATAAAACAGTGTCGCGTAAAAATGTCGACAATTGCTGCAGGAAAACACACAAATAGCTATGCAGATAGCAATGATGCATGAATCAGAGCGTGAACATAGCCTAGTGACATTTTGCTTTATTCGAAAGCCGCCCAAGGAGGCAGTATCTGTTTACTCGTGGTTACAGAATATAAACAAATATTAACTCGTAGTATTTATGTTTATTTGTGCGAGTCCTTACTGAAATAACAAAGTACTATTATCTCCGGTAATTTTCTGACAGTCATACATAGGTTCTGAGAAACTGTATTACTTTTTTGTATATTATGATGCTTAGAAAGCTTAAATACGTGTGTATTAAAATTAGTTATTTTTATAATTTATTCATTAAAAAATCAAGCTCTGCAATTAGTTATAAAGCTTGTTTTGTTGACCTATTTTATTTTGTACTTTCAGAAACAACAGAAATACTACTAGTAATATTATTTCCATTATTCAGCTTACCCAAGAATGTTTTTATTAATAGGGACAAAGTTGTTTTACTAATACACGAGAATCGAGAATATATTAAGAAATAGACGAGTAAAAATTATTTAATATATTATGATTATTATAAAGATTTTAACATTCGTTTCATTTTGGGGAACATATTTATTACACATTATTATAGTTTAACAATAGGGTGAAAAATTAAACGCGTCGCTTAGAAATGGTGTGGAAGTAGACGATTATAAAATAGCTATTAAGTCAATATTTACTGCAAAACATTCGACAAAATAAATCATTTATGACTATGATAATCTGTATTAAATATTTGTCCCTTAAAATTGTATGTCAGTGCGGCAGAACAATACTTAACGTTTGAATAAATTATACTCAATCAGTGTTAGACACGCAACATGCTTTAAAACATTATGTAATAGATAACAAAACCTAGTAACAGAACATAAATTACTCTTCATATAGTTATGGCGTGATATTTAGGTAAGGATAATTTGAAACATTAGGAGATAATATTTTACCTACTTAATAATATTTATACATTCTGTATTATAATGACATGTTTATTCGCTATTTATCACGTCAGGTTTTAAGGATCTCGAGGAAATTTATTGTCAATGTTATTGAATAGGTTGTAAGGTTATTTATTTGTTTTTAAATCATATTATACTACGCATAACATCTAAATATACATATGTTTAAGACGTGATTAATAATACAATTATCATATATATGTTATATGAGGTATCTAGTTGTTTTTCAGTGGGGACAAATAAACCTGCGATAATTGTTACCGCACCGGTGCAAAATAAGAAAACAAATATTCAGCAGTAATGTTATTAAGTACTAAGTAGCATACAGAATGTATAAATAATAAGATTAGCATTAAAACAATTATACGTGCGCTTAAATTTTCAGCTTAACAATATAAAATTTCGATCACAGACAAAATTACATAATACAATGCACGCGTTAACTTTGCGCTTATGTTGTTAAAATATAAAATACTTAACTTATTATTACGATATTCTAATATAATTGTGAGATTATTCAAAGCTGAAACAACCAGTTTACTGTGACTAAAATATTTCAAGGCAACAATTTTCAAATGATTTAAGCGAACATTTTTCGCAAGGTGGCGACTTAATAATCTACACTTATCGTTACGTAAGATCTTAAGAAGGGCGTTTCCAGCTAAAACCGTAATACCTATCAACTATTTTTACAATTCTTGATGATCAAAATAGACAATGCGACTCCACGAACTTGCTTTCATAACGTACTTGTGTTCAATTATATTTTGCCGAGATCCAAAGCCGCTCCGCTTTGATAAGTGGCAGATAATTTTCTACGCTAATTGTCAATTAATTGAATATGGCCGGAAATAAATTGTTGAATGTCGGAGTTCGAGTCAGTCGTGTCTATCCGTTAAATAAACGAAACCAAATAAATTTGTTTTGCCTATCTACGGGATATAAGTTGGGTATTGATATCAGTTAGGATTCAAGTTGGGTAAATCCATAATGGAGAGAACACATATTTAGGCAATATTAGTTACGAACGTTGCTGAGTACCTTTTATTTCACTTCACATTTAAAAGTCAAATGTCTCGTCAAATTCGGAATTAATATGTTTAAAAAAAAACGGATTTACAGTGTAAAAAAATCAGTTTTAAGGAATCATTTCATCAGTGATGAATGAAGAATGATCATATCCTTTTATCAGGATATATCATCAATATGTCTTGTCGCCAACATTAGATTACGCGGCGTGTGAAGCAGCAGTCTCGTTGCTTTTTTACGCAACCCTCTCTTAATACCTCATTAAGATATTTAATAAAAGGTGCTCAGCAACTTTTACCGGAGACTATGCGTGTAATTACCTCCATTGTACGTTCAGTACCGTGATGTTAATATTAGGCCAGCCGATAACTCCATCTTATCCTATTTACCTAGGTGTCATAAGATTTTAGGACTTATTTATATCGTAACATTAAATTATGGGCGATATCTTTATTTCGAAAAGAGTTTTTAACGACGGCGTTCATTATACACAGATTATAAGGACAGCTGATACAATTAAACATGTTATTTAGACTGAAATGAATTAGGGCATTGACAACATATAAAATGGGTTGGATTTGTGCCTACAGTAGAATAGTTATATATACTGTAGATAACTACGATTAGTTATATATTGTAAGCATTTAGTTACATTATTACATCTAGTATCTTAAGTTATTTAATGACTTATGAACAAATTTAACCCTGTGCTTAAGCGCTATAGTCAAACCACTAAAATGAATTATAATGAAACAACAACAAGGCCTGCAGAATGATCGGGTTAATATAAATAATATCATGACTGGATTATGTTGCTCTGTAATTAAAAAAAAAACTGATGGTTTCTACGATGGCCATATAGATTATTTTACGTGCCAATACATTGATTCCGATTGTTTAACAGTCTGTGGACAGATAACTAAAACATCATAAAGATACATTCTTACATTGTTTCATGCTTTTTAGGAATGATCAGTTTGTTTATCGACGTGCAATTCATGCAAGTGACCACAAAGCATCCCATAGCCAGATACTTAAATTAACTTATACATTAGTATTTCTCATTGACATAAAGTAATAAGTGTTTGTTTTGATAGAGTTAGATGTTTGACGATAAAGTGTGTACTATCGCATATCATTCAATCGTACAACGCCAAGCTACTCAGTTATTGTTCCGTCACGTGAATAGATTCAGCCGACATTGTGGCGTTTCGGTGTGTGCGTATGGCAACTATATCTAAGAATACGTAACACTTTTTGAACTATAAAATTTTTATAAAAACAATTTTAATGAATTAATTCGATGAACTAGGATCTCGATGATTGTCTACTAGAAGTACCCATCAAGACAGTTGTAATGAAAAAGTAACCGCTCAAAGCGTGCCGATATTGAATTGTGCTGTAAGCCTTTAAAATCTATCTAATAAACAACATTATGAAAAGTGGCTGGGCGTTCAAGCCTATAAATGGACATTAAATAAACACTTCTAGGATTCAACTTGTTGACAATTCGAACACTATAACTACAAAAGCAATACTAACATTAAAATGTAGAACTAGGGTGCTTGGCGTACAATAGTAATTTAAAGCAAAGCCTATGAATTAATAACGCTAGGTAGATTCAGAATAGGTATATGGGAATTGACCAATTTACAAATCTAAATCTAAATACTAAAGTATGTACATTAGAATCTACGTTTCGCGCATAACCAAACGTTAATATATCGGACAAACTGAGCTCATGTACTGACTGATATTATTTTAGAGCTAATAGTTTTAATTTGTCGAACACAGAAGCTGGTTAATAATGTTTCGCCACATTGCATTGGTACCGTTGTATTTATAACTATTTGATTATTCGCTAACTATGCGAGTTTGGAATGATTTTGTGATCATAATAACATGTCAAACTTGTGTTCACAATGATTTGATCGGTGCCAAACACGTATATTTTGCGTCTGCTTAGGAATATTTTGTTTCGCGACCTAGCTTATTAAATAATATGGAAATCACTAATTACAAATAAAGTGTAAATAATATAAATGGAAACATCAAATAGATATTTCTGCGAATTGATGAATTATGAAATACGGACATAATTTGTTATTCCTAACACCTATACGTGAGAAACAAGTTGATAATAGAAAATTACTATACAAGCACTGGCGATTATTCTACGGTAAGAATGGGTGTTCAATGCAGATGTGCTTGTGTCAGACCGAGAAGGAAATGTGCACATGATATTTTTGTTAATAATCGTGCGCGGTCAATCTCGGTGAGATGTAGAAACGATGACATGCAGATGAATGGAATGTTATACAGTACACTGACATAGCGGTACAGTGCCACGGTTCAGTATACTCACGTACGCTAATACACGTATAACAAGCTGTAATAACGCAGTATGCATAATGCAGCTACGCCGTACAGTAACAAACGTATGTAGCACTATCTGAATATAATACAGTTTACAATGGATGTTCAAAGCCACTTACGTAAATAGGTTTAACCACGATGTACGAGTAGATCCTTATAATATGATGGAGTTCATTATTGCTTCTTATGATATATTGGCGACATTCTTACTCCGTAACTAGGATACACATTACAACATAATGTTAGTTATTTGAGCCTCAATTTTAGTAAACTTTATACAAATGAATATGAAGGGTAGATGAAGTCGTCGATTACAATACGAGAGTGCGTGGCGGTGGTTACGCGTCGTCGCACACCAGACCGGCGTCTGAGGTCCGATGCCGATGCGACATTCACAGTAAGCGCTCGTAAATGTACCTCACAAACAAATACACGACGTAGAAAATATTTTTGTTCAAATATTTAGGTAAGTATGTAGCTTAGTTATGCGTCATTGAAGACAATGCGACAAATGTATACCTGTCTGAAACATCATAAACGCACTTCCACAAGGAGCATTCCAATAAATTGTCGAGCACAGTAGTGTTAGACTTTACCTAGCTACTATGTAAAGGCAAGGAGCAAGGACGGGTAGAAAGCGTTTATCGTTTAAAGTACTCTCTTCTGGAAATACAGTTCACGGTATTTACGTAGTCTCTCAGTCTTATTAGCCTCGTTCGGGATTAGCTGAAATCTAGAATTTAAATGTTACGACCAAAGCGTTTGTCGACCACCAGATGACGTGCTTACTTTTAAATTTAAAACTCTTCAACAATCAAGCTCAAACATGGAACGCTAAACAGTGGCGACGTTGTGGACTTTGCTCGTAACATTGTGGGGAAATAAAAACATTAACACAATCACATTTACCTGCCGGCGAAAGAAGAATACTGTCAGATAGTGCTATTGTACTTTACACGCATACGTAATAATGTATAAATGACTTCTCTTAAAAGCATGTAAATTACATAAAATTAAAGCACCCAATTTATCCGTATCTTATTTGCATCTCTAACCGCTCGTGTAGTTTTATACTACGATATTAACTTGATAAGGTTCACCGTCCTTTATTCGACTTTTATCGATATCCGTTAGCTGGACATTCTTCTAAAATCTTATCAAAGCGATCCACCGTGAAATTACATTTTTTAAATACAAATGGACTCGGTACCGGCAGAACGATCCACCCGTTCGCGAGATCGCGAGGACGTGTTAATTTAGGCGTTAACGGAAGTATAAAATTGGTCCATGCGTCGGGTCGGGCCGCGTCAGAGGAAACTCCGGGCTTCGTCGTAGCCGGAGCGCGCGATTCGCCGGCAGAAGTGGAAGCGCGCGCGCGGCGCTGGCGGGATGGTGCCGGCGGCGGGCGGCGCGGGCAGCGCGGGCGGCGTGCCGGGCCAGCCGCCCGCCAGCGAGCCACACGAGGCGGACTCGGCGAGCGAGCGCGTCGAGGGCCGGGAGCGGGGAGCGCTCGTCTCGCCCGCCTCACACTACCTGTAGAAGGAGTGCGAGTGCGGCGGCGGCGGCAGCACGGGCGGCACCGGCGCGTGCGGCTCCGACGCCGAGCGCTGCACGCCCGGGGTGCGCTCCGAGCGGTCGCCGCGCCCGTGCCGCCCGCCGCGCTCGCGTTCCCGCTCCCCGTTCCAGTTCCATTCCCACTGTAATGCACAACAATGTGGCTTATTCATATTTTAGGGATGTAATCGAACATACGATAATCATTTCGCATACCTCGTTACTTTGAGGCACTGACAGTGAAGCTTTGGGTAAAACCTGAGACGGCGTGTGCACCGGTTGTGCGTTATGAGCGGTGCCCTCGCGTGCCTGTAACAGTTGTAAAATCCGGCGCACGTCCGCTGTGAGCCCCGTCTCCAGCACCGCCACGCGTCTGCTCAGCTCTTCGAGTCTCGTTAACACCGTGGCCACCGAAGCCGCGGTCGCCGCCGCACCTACGTTTTGATATTGCGGCGATACACTATCCTGTAACAGTTTTTGTTAATGATTTAGTACGCAACAATATTTTGGATTCGCATTAAAAGTTACAATTAACGCAATTAATGTTCAACCTGAGCCGTGTTCTGAACCCTCTCAGTGGAGAAGGCGAGTGCGGCGGGACGGCCAGTCTGATGCAGGTTGATGGCGGAATGCGGCGCAGATCGGCAGGAGGGCGTGCGCGCGGCGGAGGGCGGCGCGGGCGGCGCGAGGATGTCGTCGCAGGAGACGTGCTGCGGCGCGGGCGGCGCGGCGGGCGGGCTGGGCGACGCGTTGGTGTAGTACGAGCTGGGGTTGGTGCTGAGGCTGGACACGGGCAGCGTGGCGCTGTGCGCGGGCGTGCTGACGGCCGGCTCGCCCGCCGCCGCCCCGCCCGTCAGGGGGGACGTGTCGTTGAGGGGGCCCACTGAAGACTGCCGCCGCACGCCTGCCCGGCCTCTGTACGTTTGTGGCGTCGACTGGGCTGCAATCGGGCAAAATGTTTAACTTCGCACGCTTTTGCGCAACATTAAAATTGCATTAAATATCGTAATGTAATATTGATATCACAAGATTTTAGTACCCTTTGGGATCACGGTATCAAAAAGTAATTATGATTTGAACTGAAGTTCAATAGACAATTGAAAATTCAGTTGTGACATGCACATTAGATGTGTAATGCATACTTACAGTACTTGTTGTGTAGCGGCTGATGTGTTTTATGATGGTAGAGGTCAGGGAAGCTCCTTTTAAGTTGCGCTAGCATGCCTGCACACAAGGGCCGCGCTCAGAGCGGGGCAGCGAGGTCTCAGGGATGCGGCGTGTGGGATCATTTGTGTAAGAAATATGTACATCGAATCGAACGTTCGATATTTGTGTTCAATATACTGTGATTACTCATAAATAGATATCATAAAATAGAGAACTGTTTTTGTAACGATTACTAATTATGTATGCCAAAATCACATCTCTTGCAAATGTCTCCACGCCGCAATCCCTCTCCCACGTCACCAGTAAATACGAATAAATAAATGATAAAGAAAGAAGCGTCATCATGCTTAAATGCCTTAAATTAAGGAAAGTTTTAAATAAGAGGGGTTATACTTTAAACATATTTTTAAAATTGTACAAATTGAATGATTGAACATTCATTCACAATGTTTTTTTATCACTTACGGCTGCCGACTGAACACATATTGATATTTATGTTTTGTCTGCGCATATAAGGCCACTGGATTTCATAACCAAATAACCTATACAGATAAGGAAAATACTATTTCAATATTAATTATATTATTACTGTACATGTACCGAATTATTTTACCCTATGAAATTGGCTACGGAAACAAAACAAAACGAAAATACCCTTAGCCATATGGGATTAAAAGTTATATTTGTTTCCATTAAAAGTAACATAATTCAAAGGTAGGGGAATCTCAAGGGATATACAACATCAGTCTATAAGAATTTGGGAGTTGAAATCAATAAATAGATAAATTTAATTACTGAAATGAATAAAAGGGAAATGCATATAGTTCTAATTGTTTCTATGTGTATGTATGTAATAGTCTACATCTATGAATAGATACATAGGTGTCTCCACAACATGCCACCTGATTTAGGATTTTCATAGGGTGATTGTGGCTCACTTAGGGTCAAATTGATTTAAAAACTGATCGAAAATGACATTCTTTATATACAAATAATGTCGTACCTGTTATTGAATTGAGGGTGGTGGAGCGCTGTTTGCTAAAATTAAAATTGAGTGGGGTGACGTCCTGGCCAGCCTTATCCGTCGAGAATTCAAGGATGCCTCGGCTCGCTGGTGACTCCGTGTCGTCGTCGCTACACTGCGAATCCTAAAACAATTTTGATTAACACATTTAATGTACTGTACTCTATCAGCTCATATACGTCCCAATGCAGGGCACGGGCTTACTCTACAATCGAAAGTTCGATTGAGAATGGTTAGGCCATATAGTCAACCACGCTGGCCTAGTGTGGGTTGGCGGACTCTATAGAAATTCTTAAAAATCTCCACAGCTTGCAGGTTTTCTGACGATGTTTCGTATTTTTTTTGTATTTTTCTATTATAATATGGTGACATGAGTGATAAGAGGTCGAAAGAGGAAATTCGAAAAGAGCTCGTCAACATCTATAAAGTCAACCATATCCGACACTCCCGGAAAATTTCCAGATGGCCCACTTTTTTGAACCAAGTGACGGGACTACGGTGAATACTCTTCTAGGTCTGCATGGCAATGGCATGGTGGTAAGTGTCCATTAGATTTCAGTGTGGTTACTTTACTATGACATGAAATAAAACATGAACTGACCATCTTCTCAGCGAATGTCTCGGTGTGCGGGCGGCGCGTGGTGCGCGCGTACGCCTCTCGCAACAGCCGCGCGTCGTACGGGTTCTCGTAGCGCATGCGCCGACGCGGCTCTATACCACCCAACTCCTCCTGAAAAACATTTGTAGAGGTATTTAATTGAAGCTATTCGTTGTACAGGATATTCAAATAACTGCAGGCGCCTTTGATATTTTAATACGGAACTAAAGCAGGAATTAAGCAAGGCTTTTATTTAAAAACGGAACCAAAGTTGAATCTCGCCTCTGACAGAACATTTTGGCATTAGATAAATATGGAGCATTTCCGAAAATGAATAGTTTCTTGTTGTTCATAGATAACACAAAATAAATCAGATCCTGTAGTATTAACTAAGTTGAATATAAATAACTAGAAGTATTGTTTATATTTATATTTATTGTTAGTTTTAAATTTAGAATGTCGCAAAGCTCTCCGTTTCTATAATTATGAAGCTTACTTACATCTCTCATGTTGTACGTAATTTCTAGGTTATTAACGAAAGAACTGCGGAACTCTGGGTAGAAATCTAAAACGTCTAGCAAGTCGTCCCTGTGTACTCGATGTAGGTCGCAATACGTGAGCGCGCGCACCCGGCAGTTACTGCGGCCCACTGTCGGGTGTATGCAGGGATTCTCGCCAAATATATCATCTTTACCTGCAATACAATAACATTTAGGTTATTATTTAAAGTGAATATTTAGTGTATAGGAATACAGCGTTGCCAGATTTTTCCGAGGCCAGAGAGAAAATAGCGGAATTTAAAAACTTTTTGGGGAAATATGGATAGGATACGTTGTTGTCGTGTTAAAAAGCAATCCATATATAAAACCTAAATAATTGATAGATATTATTCTTATTTCAAATTGTGTTTGATGATTATGGTGGTCCATACAAGACCTTTTTAATAATTTGTATAGCTAGGATCTGGGATGAATTGTGTCGGGCGCTGGTTAATTAGTTCTGGACTGTGGACGGTCGGAGTACAGACAGGTATTTGGCAATGCTGTTCAAACATCGTAGAGTATTACGTCATGAAAAGCTTACCTAATATAGCCATAACTATGTCATCTTTTAGAATTTCGATGGATCCTCGTGATATAAAAAATAAGGAGGTTAGGACATCGCCCCGGTGAACTAGGGTTTCTCCAGGAGGCGCGTGGGTGGTTTTGAAACGTAACGATAGTGCTCTGAAATAAATCCAAAAAAGGTTTATTTTATAAATGTTTTGAAGGATTTTTTCAAGATAATTCGGCGAATTAATGCATTAGTTAAGTTATCTAATTCATTATTTCTTAGTATTACTTTAGCTACTTACAATATCTCAGGTTGTGCAATAAATAAATTTTTACGTAGTTCAAAATATTTCAAGTTTACATTTTTAATAACTTTTCGCTTTTCTTTGATGATATTTAGAAATAACAATGCTCTTATTATTTACCTTAAACAACCTGGACTGGCACCATCGAACGCTGAGCAATTAGCGAGCAAATTACGATTTAAATGAAGGCAAATATCAGCTTGAAGACATTCAGGAAAACCCTTGAGGAGGCTCGAAGTATCGATGCCGTTCGTATAGCTCCACGCGTGTTGAAAATATTCTTCCAGTCTTTGCCGTAAAGGATTCGTAATCTGCAAAACAGACAATAGTTAAATTAAAAACTCACACTTAATTATATGTAGAGCCCGGGGTTTTCAGAGACAAAATTAGCTATATTCAAGTTATAATGTTAGAATTATTGTGCAAAATTGCATTAATTTTGTTATGAAATAAGGCAAACAATGAATATTGTAGATATGGCATGATTCTCACCTGATGAAACCTAATAAACTCTCGCACTCTCAGAATTTGCGTGTGATAACGTGCTGTTCCAGAATACAATCGCTGAATGATCGCCGATACGTTTCCGAAAATACTGGCGTACATGAGAGCTAGGGACGAGAAATTCGTATAAAAACACCACTGTCAATTACATTTAGATACATTAGAAAGGGAAATACTCACATCCCACGAGCATCACGAATATTGTGAATCCTTTTTCCATGTCCGTGTTTGGAGCGACATTGCCAAAACCGACGCTAGTTAACGAAGTGCACGTGAAATACAAAGCAGTGATATAGCGCGATCTGGAATGTAAGACTAAAGTAGAATATGTATTACGGTGCTAGCAATTAATGTATGTAGGCCGAGTGGAGTGACAGTAGTTACCTCATAGACGGGCCGGTGGAGTTGTCATAAGAGGCTTGGACGTCGTTGGCGAGTGCATCCAACCAACCTATAGGTGCATGTAGCTGTGGCCGCTCCCAACTACCGATAGCGTACCTTAAAGAAACATTACACCGTTGAAACCTACTGAACTACAGCAGAGCTACGGCACTACGTAAAATGAGTTTCTCACCACAAACACGCCAACCAATGTGCAATAAGGACAAATGTAGCCATAAGAAGGAGCAGGACGGCAGTGCCATATTCGGAGTATCGGTCAATTTTGCGCGCGACTCGCACCAACCGCAACAGGCGCGCCGTTTTCAGCAAGCCGATGAGGGTCGTCGTCTGCAACCAGCACACAGCTCAGAACGCGCCGCCTACACCACTAGCGCGGGCCTAACTCAGCCGCAAACCCAACTCAAGCATTATATAAAACGTTCACTTAAAACTAAATAGCGGTTACGAGGCCTCGCAGCAAAACCACACTATCTAAGCAGAAAAGTTGCCGATGAGTATGCTTTTGAGCTTAAACAAACTTATAGATATTTTGCAGTATTACAAGCGATTATTCCAAAATTATAAAATTAGCGGGCTTCGTACAGAATGCGGTGCATTATAAACTGTTGTTGTTTTCATAAAAGAAGAGGTTGTTCAGAGGTTGATCTTATATTTAGTTGAGAAATTGTGTCAGTTGAATCTATGAGCGAAGTTGACATTAGATTACGAAATTTGGTGAGGACCTTCAAAGTACCGAACTTACATGACTCGCTGACGCAGTGCAGGGACACACACACATTTGCATATTTGTACGTGACTATTTTGCTATGTTTTGTTGTTCAAAATTACATTTTGCAAGAAAGATCTAAACTCTAATAGTTTCATTGAAAATTAATTTTTACAAAAAATATCGATATTTTGATATTTTACGAGCTTATTTTTTATGATATTATGAATATCGAGTTTTTTAATATATCATACACGAAGCCGGAAACAATTTAATTAATAGAAATACGCGTTGAAACAAATGGACCATAATAGTGACTGAAAAATTAAAATGTTTTGGCAAAGTTAGTTTTATCATTATTTGTTATTATTACGACGCTTTCGTTGTGTAATATCGCGGACCTACATTTGTTTCAATGGTATTTATTTTAGAATATTTAATAGATATATTAATTACCTAAAATCTAATCATAAATTAGTTGCGTTGGTATCTAATTTATTGTTTGGAATTGCCTCTGTGCTTTTTTAACCTTCATAACTTTTTGTTTACGATGTCTTCTCTCATATTATTTAAATTATCCTTATTATTTTTTGTTGAAAGGAAATGAAAATGAGCGTTTTTATTTTATTATTTAATTTCATTGGTTTAACGGGTAATGGGATAAAATAAAACATAATTATTTTAATTAAAATAATATAAATAATGAAGATGACATATTGTACGAAAATAAAATATTTGAGTATGTTTAAACGAAATGATCTGTATGGAGGAGGATGGCGATGCATCAAACAAAAGTGAATCTTACGACCTGTTCATTGACAGTAGCAGACATTAACAAAGTCTATAGCTTGATGTAAGGTGGGTGCTGTTAGTAGTTGATATGTTCGGGACATAGTAAACTTGGTGCTTCTTTATGTCGTGAGTACAGGCGATTTATTGATTTGTACAATAAAGATTCGTCTGGGAAGTGTGAGCGTATAAAATTTGCTACCAAGCTCGGTGCGTCTCGTGACCATTGCACTTTTGCTATGAGAAGCTGATGACAAGTGTTCCGCCGATAATATGTTCACTAATCAATAAGCCAATCATTAGAAATTATACACTTTTCTGCATAATTTTAGTAACATTCTCATTACTTCGCTATTGAATAAGCTTTGCCATTATCTATTCATCAAATCATTATGAATTAAGTTTTGGTACTCAGGTATTTCTCAATCATAAGAATAGTTTTCGTTTAAAATGCTACCTACGCATTTCTCTGAATATATAATTATAAATTATGCATAATATATTACGTTAAAAGTCATGCTCTATTTACTGTAATATTTAGTCAAAGTAATCAATATGGTTATATTCTGTTGGCGGCCAAGCTCGTGATAATGGCATGTGAGCTTTTCATTATTTGGCACTGTGTAAAAATAAAAATGATAACGTTTTACTGGTTGGAAGCGTCAAAATCTTCCATTAACGCATTCGCTCAGTGGATAAATGGCTAGTGGAAATGGGAAAAAATATGTCAACTAAAAATTCAATAAAAATCGAGTGGCAGCAACATAAAAATAGTTCACAAAGATGGTATACCTCATCACTTTCCAGCCCCTGCTGTAACAAGAAATGGGATTACAAATTCAATACGCACCCACCTTTGGGGCCTTTTCCATAATCATAAATATGTTAAGGAAACAATAAAATAAATATAATCGTATTATTACAAAACGAACGAATAATTCTATTTTATCCAAAAATAAAAATAAATCTCAAATCAATCGTTCTTACGAGCAAATCATATGGAATGATGTTGTATTTATGATGTTTTTTTATTACAAATTTTGAAAGGTAGGTTTAATAAAAAATAGTAAAAGAAATAGCTGATTTTGATAATAAATTTGGTATCTTTATGCGATCGAATGGCGATAACCTAAAATTAGTGATAATTGCCATAACTGCATTCCATAACTACGTGTTTCCCTTGATATAATGATAGCTACAGTTGTCAGAAGAACGGCTTCATTCAGTGGAAAAAACGGCAGCTGTTTTAAACACACAAGTTTGTAACTACATATTGTTTCGTCTCGAAATGGTTATCGTGCAGCCCTGACTTGACCTAGTTCGCTTTCATATTCTTATGACCTATATTACCCTTCGCTATAGTTTATAAATATCGTGATTTGCCCTAATCTTGCTGTAATGTGTGGCCTCCATGTTGACCAATGTGTTATTTTATAGTATTTATTTAGCTGTGTTTGCTTTATGTAAATGTATAAAGTCCATGACAATTTCGGACAATTGATCGTCTGATTTTTACCTAGAACGTCAACTCGCAGTTCTTTCGGTGGTTATATTTTGAATGAATTAGATTGAAATGAGAAAAGCGAGTTGGTCGTTCGCGGTAAGCCCATTATAAATGTTTATTAGATGTAGTTATTGTCTAGAATCTAGACTCTAGATGTAGCTGTTTAGTGTGGAGTGTAGATGGGGATGTGTAGTGTGGTACGGCAGAAATGGCTCACTTCGTCTGTGTCGGTGCCGAAGAGGAGCAGGTCGAAGGGAATGGCGGCCACAAGGTCAATGAGAAACCAGCCTCGAAGGTAGTGGAGAGCAATTTTCGCCGGGTCGGATTCCACTTCGTCGGCTGCGTTCACATACGTCGTGCGGAAGTTAATCACGATGTCTATTATGAACGTCACGTCCACTAAAACAAAAGAGCACATATGACTATATAATGATACATAAAGTCAGAGTCTAAGTTGATATCCCAATGTAATTTATAGGTCAAGAAAGTTTAACACCATATTTTGTCATAGAATCTATTAGATTAAATCTCGTGCTAAATAATATCGGAATACATTTTCTTCCATATACATTTTAGATGAAACTAAAATTTAGAGGACGAATCACAAGCAATTTTACAGTAAAAAAAAGTTACCTATCATATCGATGACGACAATAGGGTCTTCGCCGAAGCCTCGGGATCGTTTGTCGAAGTCGGGCTCATTAAGTTGAAAGGCGGCCACATAAGGCGTAAATATTGCCGTGTAGATAACCAATATTAGGATCAACCAATCCCAAGCGGCCTGAAACATTAAGAGTATTACTTTTTTCTGCAAACTTTTACATATACGCGTTCTTTATCAGAATTGACAGAAATGTTCCAGTATGATTTTAAATCATGAGATGAAGATGTAATGCTGTTTGTATTATTGAAACATATTTTTTACTTCTGAATTAAAGAAAATTACTATAAAAGGCCCAAATATATTTTAAGATAAATTGAATATTAAAAATTCATTTCAATCTTATTACAAAATTAATTACCAATCAATTATATGCATTACGTCAAAGGCTCTTCTTTACGATAAACTCTACAAACATAGATAGTTGCTGTAAAAGTCAGACATATTTAGAAGTCCCACTCTGCTTTAAAAGCCTTTTGGGGTTTAAAGTGGATGAAATTGGACATTAGGGAATCACGAGATCGTTTGATAAATTTAATAAGTAAAGTGTGAAGGGGTGCCTGCAAAATAGACAAAATTCAAGTGGCAGGAGTTTTCAGATTTCAGACCACTCCGCACGCATCGAGTGCATAATTAAAAGGCGTGATTAAAAATCAGATAAATTTTATTCGTCAAGGAAAATACAATGAGCACTTTTTAAACTGACAGTCGTATTGATACAGTTAGGTAAAATTTTATTTCATGGAACGTCTTTACATGACTATTATAAATTCTAGCCTTACGGGCGGTCTAGATAACCTGTTTATCTTTAACAAGACGTAGTTAAAATGGGTAACTTTAGTACGTATCTTTCCTTTTTGCGTTTCAATAAATAATGTTAGTATTTCTCGTTTCTTATCCATTTATCTATAAATATTTACACCATTTATAATTAATATCTATTAATATTTGTTTACTGCACGATTAAAATGTATCAATAGACCCCAAGCCATAACTTAATTCATTGTTAAACGTAGTTAAGAAAGAGGTCGACACCGGCCGTTAATGAGCTGTCAAGGAAAATTACAATTAATAATTTTTGTAATATTTATTACCAGTTCATAGTGAATATTACGTTTCGCGTGTCAATTTAGGGAAAAATCCTTACTATAAAAAATATTTGCGTTTTCCTCTTCAATTTATTGCTAAAATGTATTCATATTTCCTTGAAGAAGGCTGTTCCGAGACCCTGATTTAATCAGCCGTATAATTATTATTAGAGTCACGTTTTTCATCGTTACTTTCTACTAGTCTAAGAACATAATTTTATATTGCTTGTTTGTAAATTAAATTTTCCAAAATAACGCTATGAAATATAGTAATGACTTATTTATTATTCCAATAGCGTTTAATCAAATGGATAAAATTTGTGATAAGCAACGTTCAAAATGCGCACGCATTCTTTATTTAAGATTTTTATGGTTCGTATTTTTCTCATTTATGATTTAGATAAAAGTAATTTACGTTTATGTATTAAAAATGAAATATAAATCAACATTATAATTTTTTTTTCTGTTGGTGAAACTAGTCTGGTATTATGAATTAACGGAAATTTGGAATTTGCTCACCTCTATTCTCTCTGCGTAAGTTTTACGTAGTGATTATACGGTTTTAATCAGTTATATTCAATATGCATATAATATTTTACTGACTAGTTTCGGATACGGTTTGACAAATCATTAATATAATGTGAATATATAATATATATTTTATCTATTTTTTGTTTTCTATTGTTATGTATGTTACCTTATGTTGTGTTAGTTGTGCGATGTATTATTGTTTATGACGAATAAATATGTCTTTCTTTATTTTATATCTTTATCTTTCCATTTTAAGATCCACGCTTGGAACACTTGTAAACAGAATATTTACAGTAACCATCCATTACGTAGAAACTCAATAATCGTGCTAACTTTTGGCCATTGCATGAAATATGATTTGAACACGTCACGCACTTCATTGCGTAACCAATTTATTGGCACGAGAAATACTTTTTTTTCCTCAAAGATCCAAAAACTACGCACAAACGGTGGTCTGATTGGACGATTGAACCTTATTTGCTAACTGCAGATTAACAGTAGGATAAATTAATAACGCCGTATGAATTTTGTTAGAGTTCCGTGCGAGCTTTTTGTAGTACGCTTTTAATAACTTCTGTTGCTCACCTTATAAGGAGAATGGTGTAGAATTGTGCAGGGGGGAGAAGGTTGCGTGGTTCCTTTGTGGCCGCCCGTCGCGCCCAGTGACAGTACCTGACGACAATCAATACATTCTGTACACATCTTTACAGATAGCCTCTAACACCAGCTTGTACCTTTTGTTTTGTACACAATCTTCGAAACTTTCGTATTTATTTCCTAAAACCTGTAATCGAAATATGTAAAAAATTCAACAAAAAACAAAACATTTAGATAAGTAAAAAAAAAGATAAAATGAACAAATATTTTGATAAAATGTAAATCCCGTGGTGGCTTGTAAAACATTTCCCTTTTATTAACGTGTTCGGTTTCCGCCCCGTAGCGGCGATGTCTATATAAATTGACAGCTTTTTAGGCCACACACAGTTTCAACGCGTTTTTTTGACGGCGCAAAAATAAAATAACACTTTATAAATATACACTCAAGTTTACACACGTACTACGTTTCACGTTTATTCCATTTTTATCCAGACGAAATAACATAACATATAATTGATAATATTAGTCAATAATATAACTAAACACTACATAGCCTTAAAATAAAAGTTTCAGTTCATCAACTAACTTCTAACATCGAAATCATTGTTACTCCTGAAGAAAGTATGTTGTTGTGTACAATAAAAGTATAAAGGTGTAGTAATGTGAGTAGGTACCCTGTGGTATTCAAATTCAGAACGGTGTAAAATTCGACTGTTCAAACGGTATTTGAACATCTAAAATTAAAATTGTGTAAAAGGGGAGTGAGTCAAATGAATGGGCGGTATATGTGTGCGGACTGTGGACGTAATGTTTCCGCCTTTGGTAAAATCATAAAAAGTAAAGAGGGCATTCGTACGTACTCACACGTGTTACACGAGGGTTTTTTTGACCCACATACAGTTAAGAGGAATTACTGCCCATAAACTTGCGTTAATCCGAATGATTTGAATATTCAACGAGCACATCATGCTATAGATACAAATATACATGATAAAGCGGCCGAGTCTAATCATGTATTATCATGTAATATCTAACGAAAGTGCATAGGCATATTCTACAATAAAATTTCGAATCATGCATTGAATAAAGAAGTAAGTGATCAAAAGGAACATGTTACCTGTTAAATATATTTGTAAATAAAATACAAGAACATTGAAGCCTTCGTGTTGCAGAAATAGTTTGGACTACAAAGCAAAAGACAGATATATGCATGTCTTTGAGCATTAGTCCCGAGTCTCAGTGTTGTAAGGCCTGTCTAGTCTGGCTCCATTACGAGGCGTTGTTGGGACACATTACATTTCTTTTATTCTTAATTTGTACCCTGAATTGCATGTAATATATTAATAATAATATGCATATGTATCTGGTTAGTCAAATGATTTTATATTGGTAGTCCTTACGGCCTGTCGCTAATCGCACACATGAGCATAGATGGGAACTGAGTTTATAGCTGCGATGCGAGCGCATAAATCATTCAGTCGACCACTGGTTACATGGACCGTGTCATTTATCATGTAACGAGGTTTCAGCCCCGGGGTAGGAGATGTAAAAGCCGAGGATTCACTGCCCCCAATAGATTTGGTCATTTTTGGCATCATGTTTGAAGACACCGTACGAAAGCCACAGTTCAAAAAGTTTCAATGTTTTTGGCACACAGTAACATAGGTAAAAATATCGCACCATAAAAAACAAAACACAGCCGTAGATCGCACAATATCATTGTACAAGCTGTGCATAATTGAAATCGTATTCAGTTGACAGTCAGCAGTGGTAATATCATTGCGATGCACAGCGGAGAATGACAAAGTTAACAAGTTTATTAATAAAATTGAAGCGGTAGACTTTTACGTTACGACATTGATATATCAGGCAAAGAGATAAATGAATTACCTCCTTGCCGATGGCGGGCAGCCCGTTGAGGCCATTACAGGGTGGTTCTAGGCGTACGACGCTCTTGCGGGAGCCGCGGAAACCGGTGTCGCGCACGCGCACCGAGGAGCGCCAGGTGGAAGGCGGCGGGTCATCCCGCGAGCCGCGCGCGGAGGCGGCGCGCCGCGACGTGGTGAGCGCCGCGCCCGCGCCGGCCCCGCCGGGCCCGCCGCCCGCGCACGGCGGCGTCACGATCAACGGCACGTCGGGGGGCCCGCGCTCCTCCATGCCGCTGCCGCGCCAACGTTCTCACCGGAACCCACCGTGTTCTGATGCCTCTAAGTGCTCACATTCCAGCACGGCTTTCGAGAAAGCCGTTGCCGTTTCGAGGAGAGCTATCGCCGTGTTTTGCATAGATGCGCACTTTATCCCCGCGGCCACTCGAGACTCTTCCTGAGTTTCTATTCCGGCAATCGTATTAGCGTATTAGTATGAGGGCGTGACAGTATTCGGATGATGCGAGTGGCGGTATGTTTACTATGGTATGGTTTGTCGTGGCGTCGACTCTACGTCGACGAGGGCGCAAGCGGTCGCGATCTGTCCTGTGTTAAATGTTTAAGCGTCAGCGCAAGTTTCCGCAAATATCAACAGAGATTGCAGTTACCGAGTATAGACACGACTAATGGGCATACAGTTGCGCGTGCCTGAAAGCGGAGAACGAGGCCGTGGCTCATTCAAGACACTGTGTCAATGAGTGGTCGGTTCTTTTCATCTTTTTATGCACACGTTGAACGTGAGCGAAACGTTTCTCCACGTCCCACACAAATGAATAATGTGAACGAGAACCAAGTGACATTTGAACATCGCAATCCCAAAAACAGGCTAGTTATTGATACAGATATTATCGAATATATAATAATGATTATAAATTCACTTTCTTTTCGAGTATTATAAATTCATTCGCTCAAATCGTCTAGTGGCAGCGTACAGGTACTAACTAACTATAAGGGTCTAAGTTGTATTTCCTGCTTGACCGAATTTTGCCCGAGCTTTCCATTTGAATCGATGGCTAGGAAACTTAACGTTAAGGACGTACAATTATAAGCCCATTTATTTTTTATAAAATGTACAAGACTATGTTGGAATCATATACGGCCGTACAAGCATGAGTCAGGCAATCGGACACACTACAAAGTTGAAAATATTGCTTATGATAGTAGAAAATATATTCTCTCCTATTCATTAGGGATACCTACAGACACATCCTAATTGCGTGAGTAATCGCTATGAGGTATTGAGTAATGTACAAAAGCTGCATAGGTTTATTTAAACTTGTATCGTCATACATATGTGAACGCGTTGCGATCGTTGAGAGCGGAGTTACGTAAACTGCGTTTTACGACTCTCAAGAGGTCGTACTGAAAACTTCAAACATGTCAGGCTACTTGAAAATATACCTACGTACACACCTATATATAATTAACATTGCGCGCTACGTTCGAACGTGCTCAATTATGATTACATTTTAACTATATTTGTATCATAACTAACATAAACCGTGTTTCGTACTAATGTAATAGCGTATGCAATATTTTAATTTAATGTACGTATTCGATGCCGCGTATTTAATTAAGACTAAAATCAAACTCTTTGTTCTAATTATACGTTTTGTTAGCTTATTGTTTTAGAGCTGTCTGTGTAGCCAGGCTGTCGACACTAGACGCTAGACAATGCCCCAGACAGAGAAATCAATAGAAACTCAACTGACTACGGTATAAAAACAAGACAGCCATGTACGCAGTGCTGATAATCAGCTGTTCAGACAGTGTTTTTATGAACCGCTAAACTGTAACCAATCTCTGTGTCTACTTAACTAACGTAATCTAAGAGTAACATTACATTAGCGGATGCATGTTTGAGGCGGGTGACAATGCGACAATGCAGCCAAGATATTCGTACTGAACCAGATATTAATCCTTAACACGCAAACATACGCCGATATCGCCACTGACTCAAACTGGTGACTAAGGATTATATAATAAAGCTGGCTTGTGATGCTAGGAATGCTGCCGACAAATATACTTAGCATAGCTTCAAGCCTGGTTGTCCGGAATGCGATTCCAGAATGCGAAACAAGGGAGTGGCAACATGCTTTCCGTCGTATTTGCAATGGTTAATAGCCAAACTGATATTTGATTAAGAGCTAGGCTATCAGACAGCGCCCGTAAGCTGACGTCGTGCCCGCGAGCCCTTCGGGACTCGTCGAAGCTCAATGCCAACAATACATGATTATCATAAACGATCAAAATACGTACGAATAAGTGAACAATAGAAAAACAAGTACTTGCTGCATAAGAGCCTGCCTACTCGTGAACAGCATATAGATAGAAGAGATTCAGAGATGATGGTTAATGTATCAACGTGATAGTAATATATAGTCGTCGGACTTTACGATACAAATACATACTAAAATGCATCGATTTAATGTGACAACGCCAATGAACTACCCTCCGTTACTATAGAGAGAAAAAGTTGATAAACAATGTAGACAAAGGAAACCATACCATGGTAGTCATAACTCCGAGCATGGATCGCGTTTTTTCACAAGTATTTCAAATCAAGGCAAGAAATAAGCTAAACAATTTAAGTAGCTAAGCTCGCAACCAAAGGAAGAAAGAAAAACACCTCTCGGAAACTGACGCACTGATCACTGAGCGAACTAAGCACAGGACGGCACCACACTTAACTTTAACCAGTCGATAAGCTCAAACACCCTGCGGCCACGGAGATTTAATTATGTAAAAATTAAACTCAAAATTCCTATCGCAGCGCAACAAAATCTGCAAAGGCCGACTGCAAAACGATAATAATAGTTTTTACTTTTTAATGCAGTCGATCGATTAAGCGCTCGACTCATTTACGGCAGGTCCGCGCGTGTGACCGGCTCGGCAATCGTTTGCCTGTATTATAATGTGTCGAAAATGTAATATTTAAATAAACCGCGTGATAGTTCTCTGAAGGCGAGATTCCAGGAACGATATCCAGATAACAATTCGATGGCAGTGTGAGAGGCGGCAGAGTCCGCAGCGTGATCGCGGCACGTAAACTCGGTGGGGCACTAGCGGCGCACGCAAGAGGTCGCTGTGCGCGCGTCGGCCGGCGAGACTGTGCGGTGCCGACCGGCGGCGACGGCGCCCGGAGACGCCCGAACGCAGGCGTGACCTCGCACAACCCGCACAACCCGCACAACCTCCCCTTCCATCATCGAACCTTTCAGCTGAAACGCATGGTGTCGCCGTGCCGCCGTGCCGCCGTGCCGCCCGCGCCGCGCCGCTGAATATGCACAGCCACGGAGCCGCCGCTCCGACTCCACGAGCCAACAACCGACAGCCAACGCGGTCACGTGACTGCTCGATATTACCCACCGCACCGACTACACGCAGCCAAATCATTTCATTTGTTTGGGGCTTATCCTTTGTTGTACCACGTACCCAACTACACTATTCAATATAATAATGGGGATCACGGAATGTTTAATTTAGGAAATGTACCTATGTTTGCTACAGACAACCAGTTTCGTAATCTAAAATGGTTGATGAAAAGCTTACATATTGAACTATTTCATATACGACTCATACTGCCAAAATGTTAACGCTCACGAATTACATAATTAATGGAAATTTGGAAAATCAAGTTGTTTTCAATGCATATAATAATATGTACCTAGTTATTACTCTGAAATATGGAAATTTGAAGTTGCAATCCAATGTTGTTTATATAACAACTGTTACTGAATGTTAATTACATTTCAAAAGCATAACCTAATTACACACTAGACTGTGTTAGCTCAATGGGTAATATTTAATTGGAGGTAATGCACTATTCACAAAGCCGCCTGCTCGTTTCCAAAATAACTAATTATAATCAAAGTTAAATAATTAAAACAATTCCTGGTGGTAAGTCAACCATAGGTAAGAGGCCGTCTGTGTAGGTACCACAGCAATGTTTACTTCTCCCGCCAAACAGCAGTGTAAATGCAAAGTTGGGTTTCGGCTTTACGGACATTGCAGCCAGAGTACCTAACTGCTGCTTGTCTCAGGATGTCGAGCGCAGAGTAATGCCAAGCATTACTTTGTAATTCGTGATGTTTGGTTTTGCTACTGTCTATAAGCAGTCGTATTGCTTACCCTCAGGCGAATGGCATGGTCGTCTTCATTCATTGCAATAAAAAAATCTTTAACAATCAGTTAATATTTTTGTGGTAGCTTGTGAAAAACGCTGAGGTTATATTATATTTTCCTTCTTACTCTATCGACCCCAAAATGGTAGAGTAAGAAACAAAGCGAAGCGATGCGTCAGCAAAACCCTTTATTTTTCATGCGTGATGCAAAATATTAAGCTACTGAACTATTGATTTTACAACTGGCTTTTTGTCTGATGTCTGACTATGAAAACTTAAAAAGTGGATTGTACGATTTACGTTGCAATAATTTGTTTGTGTACTATCAATACAATTGAACTTACTCGAAGATCTAAAACTGTTTACATAATTAGATACTTATGGTAAACGCTAATAGTAAAAAAACTTAATAACTAAAGTATCTAAAATCTTGGAATTACCTTTCAGAAGTTTAGAATTAATGTCTATGCCTATCAAACCGTTTGTATTTTTTTTAATAGTATTTGAACTTCGTTTTGCGCCATTTATTTCTCGTCATTTATGCGCAGATAGATTTTATTTTCCCTTTCATTTATCCTCTCACCACGGTCCGAATATATTCAACTTCACAGGTTTCCCTTTTACTAAATACAATAAGTACAAAAGAGACAGAAGGAGACAAAAATACTAGCGAAAGAAAAAGATAGAAGGCACGAGATGAGGGGAGATAATGCATCCTTGTCAGCTGTAAAATCCATTTCGAACAGGAATTCTACGGCTCTGCTACAAATCTGTTCAACATTTCAAATAATATTCCATGTAAGTATTTGCTATTTATATAATCTATAGACGAGATAAACAATTTGAGACTAAATCATACTGAGATAAATTTAGTAGTTTTTGCGTGATGCATGTACAGCCGCAGATAAGTACACCCAACAGTCACCTTCATAGTCCTAACCACACACTAAGATCGAATCTTGTCTCGTGGGTATCAGGAACCACAGAATACTAACAGAAGTCAAGCTTGTGTATGTACTTCACTTTTGTGCCTACACTCACACTACGCTCGGCGTTTGCGCTAGGGCTGTTAACTCTGGCTTATGCGAAAACAAGTATCGTCGTAATAGCACTCGTATCGTTTGATTGATTGTTAAAATACAATATAAAAAACAATAACAAAATGAATAAATTGTAATTTTATTTATATAGTCGTTGAGAACATGTATGTCAATCAAAGATTATTTATTTATCGTTTTTGTATAATATTACGTATTTTATTAAAGAAATTTATATTCAATTATTATAATCTGAAGTTTTATATACAAGTGTAATAACTTTTATTCATTCGCTCCATCTTTGCACAAAAAATATCATTAGATGCGTGTCCGAAGCGAGTGACACTCGCGCTCGCAGTGGTTTCGACTGGTCTCAAATATCGTGTCGGTGAACGCTGTGTATGTGTGCGTTGGTTTCGCGCACTTTGTATGGAGCTTGACTTCTGTGTGTATTCTGTGTCAGGAACTACGAAAGACTTTTCGGTCTCACAAACACCCAGACCCGAAACAAAAACCTGTGGATCACACAAATATTTGTCTCTGTGCGGGGACCGAACCCCGGCGTCGAACCAACAGCGTCACGGAGGCTATCTATCATTTGAATTAAAGAGGTTACAATTATTAGGTATACGTTATATATTTTCTAACTATAGACATTGTAAATATATATATATAATAAAATACTAGTGCAAATTGCACTTATTGTGCGGATCAGTCCATACAAAAGCACCTTAATGATCTGTAAGGAATAAATATTTAGGAGTGAATTCGTCTCTAAGCGATTTTTTGGGCGTCACGTTTCGCACGCATTGGATATCGACGTGACGAGAAGGCGCCCACGGAATCGGCGCCTGTGGCGTGTTGCGACCGCTCCTCTCCCCAGAGTCACCCCTTAGGGCAACACAACACGTCACATTTTATTTGATAGCTTGATTTTCATAAGAAAATCACAGTACTTGAACATGTCTTGTCGTGCAGACAGACAAGAACCATTCGGAAAATAGCGAGGAGTAAATACGAGTATTTATTATGTACACTCCTTGACAACATAACATTAAAATATTTTGTCGTTACTAATGCTTTAACAGGATTTTCAGGAAGAGTAAATGGTACAGAAATTACTTTATAGGGCTTTTTAATTTTCACAAAGTGTCGTCCGTTATACTGAATTCGAATATTAGATTTATAGACGTAAGCTTCTGCCTTTTCACGTTAGTTAAGGTAATCAGGATCATCATCATCATCATTTTCAATCACAGAAAGTTCATATGCCTCACACCACACAGGCCACAACCTTGTGGAAAGGCTGTCCACAGCGACCTGTTGAAAGCGGCTTACATTCAACTCCTTGTATCCTTTGTTAGGTATATCATATGTCGTCTTAATTTCTTTTATTGCTCAAATCTGGCAAATGAGCAAACAGGTCACGTGTTGTTAAGTGATCAATGTCGCCCACGAACACCCGCAACGTTTGGATCATGGATGTGTAGCCGGTCCATTAAACCGGGAAGAGAGCGGGAAGGAAAAGGAAAGAGGAAAGGGCTATTGGGCATTAATTCAAATAATGAAGGAAAAGTAGATATAATGTGCAGTCTTGCCGCAAAAAGTGTTTATCCTGTGCAATTCAAGGTAAGAGGACGAATAGTACAAT
Organism: Hyles lineata; assembly: GCA_030180105.1. NCBI lineage: Eukaryota > Metazoa > Arthropoda > Insecta > Lepidoptera > Sphingidae > Hyles > Hyles lineata. Next base: position 9,464,663 of record JARJEE010000017.1, on the reverse strand, counting down.
TCCTATAGTTTTTATAATAACAGAAATAACTGCATTCAGTGTTTTTCGTCATTTTAAAAGAAAAGTCTTTAAAATTTATGGTTAAAGGATAATAGCAAATTGAAATACTAAGCGAAGTTTACGTAATTCATCGTCTTATGAATAAAATGTAGATAAACGTGATAACAGCAGCCGCGGCAGTGGCTTATTGCTCAGATTGCGAGAAGCAAATTCAATTCGCTTTATCAATTGCCGTCGTTTGTGCTGTCACTAATGGCATCCGCGGATATTTGTGAGACAGAAAATAAATTTTAACTCGAGAATACTTGTGTAGCAGTTTGGTTTTGTACTGTATTGTACTATATCAGCCCATATACCTCCCACTACAGGGAACGGGCTTCCTCTATTCAATTAAGAAAGCGATTGCGAATGTTTAGGCCGTATTTTATAGTACACCACGCTGGCCTAGTGCGGGTTGGCGGACTTTACATACCATAGTAATCGCAATGGAATGCAGATTTACTCATGATGTTTTCTTTCGCCGTTATGTGGGTGATGGTTGATAATCAATAGACACATGACTCCGAACAGTCAGAGGTGTGCGCTGAGATTCGACCCCGCGACCACCGTGAACCGGCAGCCGCGTCCGGTCAGTTTACCAATAGGCCACCACGCACTTTTCATTAACATTTTGTTTGGTTTTATTTTCATTAAATTCTGCGGTGTAAAAGCGGCTCATTAATGTTGAATAACTTGTATTCTTGGCAAACAATAAAGTAACACACTACTCTACAGTCTGCACGTGTAGCTGAAGTTTTAAGAAATTCCTAGATAACGTGGGCTTTGTAATTTTCATCTCGCAGAATACTGGTCTGTAGTACATACTGTGCAATTTTACATATTTTATTTACTCTTACTTCATTTTGTGGAATATTCATACAAGTCTATCAATTTTGTAAAGTTAGCCATAAAAATCGAATTTCTAGTTTTTTTATTGCCGAATTGTTTTGTTTATATAACACCATTTACATACCCACCAGTTGACTTTATTTTATTGTAATTTCCGTTATCAATTTGTATGCGATAGAATCTCGTTGGCGGTATTGGGAGCCATACCTGTACTTTTGTGACATTGATAATGTATGAACCGTTCTTGAAGCACTATTAATTTGTCATTATGCAGATTTTTATTTATTTCTCAGACCGAAAGTTGATCTGGTGATATTTCTCTCTTTTCCCAATGAAATATGGCGCTTCATCGGAATACAGAGAGCACTAACAAAGTAAACTGCTTATAAACTTTTGCCCTATTGTGTCATTCTAAATAATAAATATATGATCCTAGCTTATATTTTTTTAGTATTATATTAAATTGCTTAACTTATTAAGTTATCTTAGATTTGCTATGCCATTTTTTATATTCCTTATGACATTTACACACACATTTACATACACATTAGACAATTTGAATGCCACTAGAATTAAACGATTAAAGTGATAAAAGCTTTTGGTAATTCGGTAACAACTTAAAAAACGCCATGGTTGTAACATTCATTTGAGTAAAAGGCGGTTCTTTACGGGGTTTTTGTGTGGAAATCGATACTAACTTATGAAATTGTAATTATGTTTCGTCGCGGACACGGGTGGAGGTGAAGTCGTGCTGTGCGACATCTTGTTTTATTATTCAACTGATTGTAGGTAAGCCAGTAAAATTGTTAATTAGCGTCACTGGAATCAAGTTAATATGCTTGCTGCGTTGCTTTCAAACGGCTACGCGAATTCTATCGATTTTCTGTCCCTAGTTGGATAGACAGTGAATTTTGACACATGTTACACTAAAACTGTGTTAATGAAATATTGACGTGTTCGACCTTACAATTTTCAGCGCTACCGAGCTGTATTTCGTTGTTGTTGTGGTTTTAGGGCGTAAAATGTCAATGTTTTTAACCTTTTGGGTTTAAAAATTAATTACATTGAGTAATACAACACGCTAGAATTTAGTTGATTCGCACATGAAAAATTCACTGGAATGTTAGGTTACGGGTTTTACCCTACGAATAACTATACTATAACTTTGTTGTTTGTTTTATCTTTGAAATGGACAATATGTGTGGTAGTTTAACATCGTAGAATATTTCATAATTTTATTAGCGATTACTTCTTTTAGCTTTAACTTACTGGCGAATGAGAATAAATTGAATTTCCATTCCGTGAAAAATGAAATACTGAAATATGACAAAATTTTCCAGAACCATTGAAATGAAAAGAAACAGACATTTATTCAAAATCAGACTGAATAAACAATAATAATAAATAAATATGACTGGCTGTCTCAGTGCCGTAGCCGTGCTACGCTACGATAACAAAGCTGAGATACAAAGTGATATTGGATTTTTATTTATTATTAGCCCGGAAACAGGAATTTTTGCTCAGTATGGCGATAGCCTCGCCCCTATCACATCGTGGGATGGAACATACAAGGCGAAATGTATGTGGTAGCACCTCAGCCTATCCCTTCTGAGAAAAAGGCGTGAGTTATGCACGAGTATGTATGTTTAAAATTTTACTTTAATTTTCGGTAGCACGGATACCGATATCAGCTTCGGATAGCGCCTTTGTAGGTAAAGGATGAAATATATTCACAGCGGCACAAACACGAACAATTTTCTTGCGACACGCGATTGTTGTATGAAAAACTTCAATGCAGCATTTTACCAGAGTTATTTTGAAGTCATTAAACTATATTTTTTGTGTCCTATTTAATTAATATTTAGCTCTACCTCATGTACTCCAAGCTTATTATTTCTCCTTATTATTTTTTTCTAACAAATACATTTTCTTTGGCCTCCTCATAAATCTCGCCAATCGTTGGCTGGTAGATATTGTCTTAGTGCAGGGTTCGGCAACCTTTTGAGTCGAAGGAGCCAAAAATTACAATTTACAACAATTCTAAGTTTTTAAGCTCTTCTGAGTTTTTAAAGAGCCACATTTTTTTCTGACGACTGTTACGAAGCTTATCGGGGGGAGGGGTGCGGTAAAAGCGAAGACAAGTGGCTGAGAGGTAGAAATGGTGCCTAACCCTCATTAATGGGTTCAAAATGATATTTTAGTAATTTTTTTAAATAAATCGTAGCAATGGCGTATGGAATTAAAAAGCCGTAGTTCACATCCAAAGAGACGCAGGTTGTAGACGTCTGCCTTAGTGCGATAAGACCGCCATGTATACCTTGTTGTCGATATTGTCTCTTTATACTGTTATGTTTATTGTGAACAATAAAGAATAAATAAATAATTATAAGGGAAATGCTGCCTTCTCGCGAAATGTGCAGGAGTTCCAAATCACGGCGTTGAAGATGCTACGGTAGATTTGCAAGGTTACAGGTTTAGAATCCGAAACGTGCACATAATAGGCAGTCTTGGTGTCCGCAATGTTGCAGATTAACTCCATGAGTGTCGCTATGGTATGGTAACATCCTAAGAAAACCACAGGAGTACATCAGCAATGTGTGCCTCAGCCTGAACATTCCCGGACCTCGACCGAGGGGTAGACCAAAGAAGCCCTGGTCTAAATGTCAAGGAAGATATAAAGGTCAATGGCCTTACTATGAAGGATGCTGAAGATGGGGCGAAATAGAGGAGACTTTACCGGAAGGACCCTAGCACCGGCCGGAATAACGCCAAGTAGAAGGAAGGTTATTTGTTAGTTAAAAATGGTTGTCGACTTGTACAAAAATGTAATATTATAATTACTGACTTCCCACATAAAATCATTTATTCATTTGGTAAATATTGTAGCGATATTTAAGATAAATTGTCAATGCTGCAATTAAGTCTATCTAGGTATGGGATATTCTCATTATTCGAGACGATTTAGATCAACACTGGCTCAGTGCGGGTAAGTGAAAGACTGGATTATTTTGAACAAATGAAGAGTGCAATAAGGATTTTGCCACGGGTTAATGAATGCTGCGGTCGCCAAATCCCAACAATTGCTGCTTAGAATGCTCTCCGAGGGAGACAGGGGCTTAAGTCACCAAACGTAGATGCTCAACTTGCTTTGTTCAAACTGTTATTTCTTTAACGTAGCGTAATGGTGGCGCTTCAATTGAATAACAAGCTCCTCGCAATACGGTTATTAAATAATTACAGCATGTGTTAATTTGTGAGTAAACTTGGTTAAAAAACATGGGTAATTAAATGTAAAATTATCGTAGAGATCAGTAATTTTCATCTGTTCAATATTTCTATAAATTACAGATGGATTTTAATGTAATATTGTCGTTGTCGAGTCAATATCTAATAGTGCTTAAGCTAAACTTTGTGATAGTGTGTGAATTTTACATGAGAATGTTTAAACACTCCATGTACCTATTTCAACATTTTTATACCATACTAGCGGCCCGACCCAGCTTCGCCAGGGTGTATAAATTTTGCGATTCCACTCCACACCAAATACATGTTATTTTTCGTATAAACTCTTGTATACCTAAACTTGACGTAGCTATCCTACTGTCGGGCTCAATCTCATCTCATCCGTCTGTTCAGTCTCTTCTCGATCCGTCCCGTCCTTTCTCTTTTTTATCCATCCCGTCTTATAACGTGCATTTACATTTTAATTTAATTTTTCCCGTCCATAAAAACCATCCTTGAAATTCAACGAACATTTATGCCCTTACCAACACATTTTGCGATTCATTTTTATATTATAGAAGAAGATATAGTCCACCCCGCTGGCTAAGTGCGGGTTGGCGGATTTTATTTCACGTAGAAATTAATCCGAAAAGTCAGAGGTGTGCCCTGGGATTTGAACCCGTGACCATCGTAAACTTGTTGGCAGTCGCGTCTAGTACGTTACCATATTATACAAATTAATAAAACCTTCATACTGCCTTACCAGATGACGTAAGTAATAAAACAAATATTTAAAAATATAAAACTGCACATCGTTTCATTATAATGTCTCGATACGGCATCAACGTACCAATATTTTTTTATTCTTGAGTCTGAAAACAATACTAATGCGGAATTTAAATTTGTCCCCCAGCGCATCTAAAAGTATCAATTCAAAAAACAATGTCTTTTATGAAAACGAAAAATTATAATTAGATACAGGGTATATCAAGACTGCTACCGAAAACGAAGCCGGGTGGTAGTTAAAGCGACTTCAGACACAATGCAACAGAAAAAGTTGCAAAAAAAAGTGACAATTTTTTTTTTGTTATTTTTTTCCTATGACCATATTTGGGTGGTAAATACATTTTTTCCTAAAATAATAGTGTTTACCCTTTATTTATAAATAATCTAGGGTATAAAAGTGTTTAAATTATTATTTTAGCAAAAACGATGGATTTACCACCCAAAAATGACGATATTTAAAAAATCATAAAAAATAATTGTCGCGTTTCTTTGCGAAATTTTTAGTTACATTGTGTGTGTAGTCACTAAAACTACCACCCGGCTTCGTTTTCGGTAGCAGTCTTGAGATACCCGGTATATTTTGGTGTACTCCGGCAAAGCGCTTCGATAGAGTATACCTTGTTTAAAACTGTTGCAATAATCTCAAAAAACAATGGGCTATTTTGGTAAATATGGACATCGTTTTATTTTACATTTAACAAAATTATGCGCAAGACGCCGTATCTAGATAATATTATGTACACGATATACACATTTTTTGAATTTTGTTCCATTTCGTCAGCCGTCAATGAAAGACAATGGAAAGATAGATAATTTTACGTTGATGGTAGTTGAAGCTTGACCGTCTCCCGTCAAATAAACAAAGATCATCCTATATTGGCTAGACGCATCACGCTTGAACAATACCCAAAAAATAATTTCAGTATTGACTGTATAGTGTATGGTAGTCAGAGGTCATTTTATTTTCAGTATTATGCACGGTCAGATTATTTTTGATACATAATTCGTAGAAATCAGCGTGTGATGTTTAAACAGATTTGGCACAAAAAATAATAACGTTTTTTTAATTATAAATAAAATAATGTCAGTCACACCGTTCATTGAGATTACATGCCGGAAACGCAGTACGTGATGGCAATTCGCGAACAACGAAACAACAATAATGTCTCGTTGTTTATGAGCCGCGAGGACACTGGAATGGAAACACAAAAAGCCACCGAAGATGTATTAGCACTCTGTAAGATTGGTTGACATGTATCTCTAGGGACCCATAGGTTTAATAGATAGTAGCATGTTTTACTCTAAAATAAACCTAACCGCGCAACACAAAAGAGCTATATTTTATTTTTCGTATTTATTTTCAGTGAAATGTTGTGATTATTTCGAGACTAGTAAGTATATCTATTGTAAGGTATGTTAGATGTAGAGCTTAGAGTATTTATAATATAGAGGGAGCGCTGTCATACATTTGCGTCTTCAAAAACGTAGTTTAATTTCTTCGTAATATTGGTAGCATAGTTATATTAGTGAAAACTGAATGAAGTATTTAACAAACAATTGCTCTAAAATCCGTTGGTAACTGGAAGTATACTAGTATTTAGTTATTATACGTCTAAAATTAGTTTGAGTGTAATTTAACAATACCTACCTGGTCAACCTGTCAAATGTCAGCCAATAGGAGGGCAGAAAAAGTGGACCGGCACCACTATCGTATCTAAAAAGATGTATAGAAATTGAAGCAAAATTTAATACCCTGATTCCTATTATATATTTTTATGTCTGTAAATATTATACACTGGATTTAAATGAGTTTTAATTTTTTTGTTTATTTTAACGCTAAGCTTGAGTTAAGTGGAGTAGTATTGCATATCTTAGCATTTGCTAGAATTTTATGAAAAGCTAGAAATTCACGTGGCCTTTTTAAGTAGAATATAAGACGGCTCTGATTTCGAGACGAATGTTCTCTGTAGTTGTATAATTTTTGGTATAATATTCTTAGAAAACCTCCGGAGCGCATCGAAGCGATTTATGTAAAAAACACGATTCAGTTCATTATCTCTTTATAGTCGCTTAATAGTTATTGCAATAAATCACGTAAACATGTTACAAAACTCGTCTGTGATGTAGATCAAGAGGGCAAGAAATATGCAATCAATAGGCGACCAGGGGCGAAAGTAAGAAATGAATTTGTGAGAAAAATATGTTGTCTATACTTATATGCTGTATGACGAACTTTTGTCATTTCGAACCCCCCTTTACCCAAGTTGTGCTTGCGTTGTGTCTATAGGGGTGCGACTTCGTACATGAAAAATATTGAAAATGATTATTTCGATTCTAGCGTTACGCTCTAGTGAGAATGAGATATTATCGTGAAAGAGTTTAAATGGAATTTTTAAATGGCGGTTGTGTGCCCCTCAACCAAGAAATATGTTTTGTTAACATACAAACATACATATATATTATAAGCTTTCTTGATATTAAAAATAATTTCAACTTGATATTGTTACAAATTACGAGAGGTTATGAAGGATACAAATTTTGAAATATTGATATAACATATGTGACATTTCGCGCGTTTACCTTGTGCGCCCTCTGATGGCGAAATCACGTCGAAAAATAAAAAAGTAGAGTTGCGCATATCTGTATATAATACTAATCTATGGTTGTGTCATAAGGATTTGGTAGTAGCGGTATAAATGCTGAAAAAATAAGCTTTTAGCCATTGACTTGTATTCTACCGATAGACGCGACGCGTCATAGAAACATATTAGTCAAATCTCAGTAGCAACATCTAGTACGTTTACTTGAACATTATAAATTATTAGACAGAAAAGACAGAAATGAAATAAAAATTTAGTAATTTTAAAATATACCTAGTAATATCTATGTTTGAGGTTTTGGATATATCTCTTCTTGTCAACGTAGTTTAACATTTAAAAAAAGACTACACGAGACTACTGATTATTTAAAGCAGACACAATATTTAACATATTTCGCTCAAACATGACATTAAAAAAAATCCTTATCCTTTTTCTAAAATATATTGATGTGTATTATCTTGTGGTGGTTTGTCTTAGAGAATTGTTCTTTTGTAAATATTAACTAAATAAATGAATTTATTGAAAGATTAAAGCATGCTTCAGGAACTATATACTAGTGCGGTTCATTTTAGGGCACTCTACCTAATTCCCGTGGTCGTAATTCAGACGGACATAAGTATTTTTTTATTTATTTTATTGCAATGAATGGCGAGACGAACATGCCGTTCGCCTGATGGTAAGCGATACGACCGCTCATGAATAGTAGCAAAACCAAACAACACCTTGAATAACAAAGCAATGCTTGTCACTCCACTGCGCTCGCCTCCTGAGATATAAGATGTTAAGTCTCAATTTATCCAGTAGTTACACTGGCTACAATGCCCTTTAATCCGAAATACAACAATGCATGTACACTGCTGTTTGACGGGAGAAATAGACATTGCGTTGGTACCCACTCAGACGACCTCTCACATATGAGAGACCTACCACCAGTTTTCCAACACTATAATTAACACATTTTAATTTTAACACATTTTAATTATCGAATGTCTCTTCCCTTTCGAACAACTTTCAATTCAGTATGAGCGAAGAAAACAAGATGGTTTCTTAGATTTACGCGAAAGTTACACATTGTAATAAAACGATTATTTACGGATTTTATCGCGGATTTAGTTTAAATTTACATTTTTTAATTTTCCGACGTTTCGATCACTTTACAGCTTTCATCCGCCCCGTGACCATGGGTGACGGGAATGGTACTATAGGTTTTTTATAGCCTATGTTCATCAGAGATAATCTAAGATTCTAATAGTGAAATAATTTTCCAAATATTTTTAGTGGTTTCAGCGCCTATTCAATGAAAACAAACATTCAAATCTTTCCTCTTTATAATATTAGTTTAGCTCTAAACTGAATATTTTTTTTATAACAATTTAAGTAGCCATAACGCTTTTTATGCATGAGTTAAGGAATTTGTATTTTAAGAGGTTTTGTAAGGCTAATCTCGAAACTTACGAGTCGCTTCAGACCCATGTTGTGCTACGGTAGTGCACCCAACTGTTCGACTTATCCAAATTCAATATCGTACATTTTTTATCCTTGTAGGTCCCGCTCGATTTCCTTCAATAAAAATGTTTCCTTTTATCTCAGATATTTCTCAATTTCGATATCGGCTGTTACCTAATGCAGAAAATCTTTTCAAATTGCATGAATTTCTTTCATTCATGCTTTCCGTAGGTACACCCTTTTTTTCATAGGGAAAATCCACTTGGATTCCCGCACTAGGCGGGAATGCCGGATTTTTCCCGAGTAAAAAACTCATTTTGCTCCACCGGCACTTTGGAGAAACTCCGGGACCTCACCAAGAACACGCCGAAATTCCTCCAGTGCGTAGCTTCAAGCACGAAGCATTATTTAAAACAAGTTATTTCTTCTTCCTCTAAGCTTTATCTAACCAGTGGATGTCTGGCATCACCTCGGCGCATTCATCTCCGAGCAGGATCGGCCCTCTCCCGATCCCGCTCTACTCGTATCTGTGTATCAGCCCATATACGTCCCACTGCAGGGCACGGGCCTACTCTACAATCGAGAGTACGATTGAGAGTGGTTAGGCCATATAGTCCACCACGCTGGCCTAGTGCGGGTTGGCGCTGGCCTAGTGCGGGTTGGACCCCTCGTATATATTCGATTAAAAGCATCGTTATTAGGTTTTCGCTATTGGACCGAAGCCCTTAAGTTTATTGTGTTTCTGTATTATCATGATGTGTCAAACATGCCAAGTTAGTGTAAAACCCCTTAAACAATAAAGATAAAATCAAAAGACAAAATACAGCTATCGTACCTAAAAAACAAAAATATTAATTATTCCTAAATAAGTAGTATGCTTTCTGCAGCAAATAAGGTAGTGCTATTATTTGATCTCGTTTATGAAGAAACGTACTGTGTACTTACTTATTGTATCGGAATTATAAATCCAATTCAGACCCTGACAATTCGAACAATTAAACCATCCAGGAGCCGACAATACGTCAAATTATTGGAATCAATCACTATCGGGAAAGGGCCTGTCTCAATTTGTTCGAGTGATTGAGGTTCCATTGTATCATTGTATCTATCCGCCAAATATCACTCAAACACGTTCAGTCATTACGGCTGATTGAATATTGTTACATTTTCTCCGTAATTGACAAAATAAAGCACTATTGCTCGCATTATTACTGTCAGGATTATTAATTGATAATATTCATTGATAAATTTATTCCTAATTATTTATACCTAGTAGTTCAAGAGATTTATATCAGTTTTTAATATATTATTATTTTTATTTTCCATTTTTTTTCTTAAACATTAATGCATGCATGCTATGCATTTAATTTACTGTCGCGGTTATGTTATTAAAATTTTATTTTAATGTTATTAATTATTTAGTATTAGTTATTAATTAGTGAAAATCATGATTAGTAAAGACTTTTAATCAGAAATAAGTATAACATGGCAAGAAGCATTTTGTTCCAACTCACTTGATATTTTTCATCTTCAGCAGTTATTGTGTGAAAGAACAACGAGCATCCATAAATGTCCGCAAAGCTTCATATTTATAATATCATTAGAAAGTCGGATTTATGTAGTTATATGGCATATGTTTATAGTTAATTGTTATTATTTAGTTAGACGCCGACTGTGAAACAAGAGGCCGTGAGTTCGATCCCCGCTCCGAGATAACTATTTCTATCCGGTCTGGATGTTTGTGGGACCGAAAAGTCTCTAGTAGTTCCTGATGCCTACGACACAAGACTCGATCTTAGTGTGGGGTCAGGACTATGTATGTAACTGTAGGATGTACCTGTTTATTTATTATCATTTAAACAGTAACTTGTCCATAATAGTAATTCAGTATAGATTAGTTGGATACAAATAATACAGTAACAATGTTAGTGACGAGCAATGTTGACCGGACGAACAGGATACAAAAAAAGAAAGTCACCGCAAGCCTAGCTCTGCTATTTTCGTACAATTTTTGGCCACAAACAAATTCAGAGTGCTGTAGTAACCTTGTTATAGGTGCCAGTAGCGCTCCAAACCACAATTGTTCGATATTATTCTGGACAACTCTCTGGTATACAGACGTTATTTACGATTTTTTCCGTTACCGTTGAAATATGAAACAAAATAATATAACGAAATACGCACTTTATAAAAAAATATGTAACGTACTTACATTACATATTTTGTTTATACGAACGAACTTCCGTTACTTCAAAATTAAGTTCTATCTTTATTATATCATCTCCATAAAATATAATTTAATTCTGTTAATATGACCTTTTACAGAACTATCGTTTAAGGCATGTTCAGAATATTATATATTGATTTATAATTAAAAGTTATTTTGTGGCACAGGATATTGATAGAAAGTCATTATTCAACGAATTCAGCGTGTATTTTGTAAATTATTCAGCGAATTCACTACCAATAGCTTTTACTTAAAGATAATATGCTTTTTAGTATGTACTCAATTAACATATTTCGCTATTTTAAAAATAAAACTTGAACTAGTCGTGCGACCGATAAACATTTAAAGTTCTCTATTTCAAATCCGTCGATAAAAGAAAAGCTATAGCTTAGTCCTACAAAGCTTTTCGTGAAAGCACGACTTATAGTAGAGACTAGCGACATCTAGCGAGTGAGCGGGTAACTGAAATTGAAATTGCAAAAGAAAGAAAATTAAAGAGTTTTCGCGACCTTTTTTGTTTTGAGTAATTCGAGGCGGAATGTTCAGCGCCGCCCTCTATTAATGTATGGATAGATGGCGCTGTAGTCGCGTTTAAATGCATGCAATCTAAATACTACTGATTTATTTCTTTTATTTATATATTTTATTGTGCACCAAATAAACTTAACAATAAACCATTATATTACATCGTAGTAATAATTAATGTTTTGTTTTCTCTAACAGATTGAAATTTTGTATGGATGCAATTACGATAAATTCGTGTATATTACCTGCATATTAATATTGATATGAAGATTACTTACCGAAGTATAATATTACCGCACATTTACTATTTGAAACAAAAGGTACTAATAAACAAAAGGTAGCGATTTTGATTGTTGCAACCAGTTTTTTGTTCTCTTATCTTTGTTTCAAAATTCTGGAATCCGTGTATGTGGTTGTTTATAGCATTTGATATGCCAAATACAGGGTTTATCAAGACTGCAAAAGAAAACGAAGTCAGATACAAACACAATGCAATTTCGCAAAGAAATGTAACCATTATTTTGGGACTTTTTTTAAAATATCATCCTGTTTGTGTGGTAAATCAATAGTAAAGTCGCTAAAATAATAATTGAAAACTTTGAATACCATAGCGTCTTTAATAAAAAGGGTGTACACTTTATTTTAGGATAAACTATGTTTTTACCACCCAGATACGGCGATAGAAATAAAATAACAAAAAAAAATTCGTTTTTTGTGTTTTATTTAATTGCATTGTGTCTGAAGTCACTGAAACTACCACCTAGCTTGGTATTCGATCGCAGTATTGATATAACCTGTATATTGACTTTATAAAAGTCAAAGTTATCGTCAAAGTTAATTTAGTAGAGGTTGCTGTATCGTAAATCTACATATTCTACCAAATTGAATAAGAAATGTCTTATACCATGAATGTGTTGTATATTTATATTCTACTTAATAGTATTGACATTTTGTATAAATTATTCGTTGCCTTAAAACAACTTCAGAACCAATACATTGAATGATAAATCACAATAGAAAATTTATATACAACGTTAAATTCTATATAAAAATGCCTGTTTCTAATCCTACTAATATTATAAAGGCGAAAGTTAGTTACTTCTTCACGCTCAAACGGCTGGATTAATTTCCATGAAATTACGTTTGAAGGTAGCTGATACTCTGGGTCTACTTTTTATCCCCGAAAAATGTAATGTTCTCGCGGGATGAGCACGGAATTCAAATATGTATAAATTTGCTACTCTTTAAAACTCATACGAATAGTTTGGGATAGAATATAAAGCGGATGAAATGGGATATAAGAGGGCAGGATTGCTTGCTTTGAGTTATGGAACAGATTGAGACGTGACAAAGCGTGATGTAACGAGACAGGATGGGAAAAGTAGTTAAAGGAAGGCAATCATGTTGAGTTTAAATACAAAACATTTAATACGTAAAATAATATTATGTATCTGATGTGGACTGGACTCAAAAAGTGTCTGCACTCAGGCGAAGCCGGCCCGGGCTGCTTGTTGTTTTATACATAGAAATATTTTAAAAGAACATTTTTTTTTTAAAGAACTATGTATATTTCTCCCGCCAAAAATCAGTCTGAATATAATGTTGTGTTCCGGTTTAAAGGAAAATGTAGCGAGAGTAACTACTAGATATAATGAGACTTAACACCTTATGTCTCACGATGGCGAGTGCAGTGGTATGCCAAGCACTGCTTTGTCATGTATTGTGTTGCTTGGCTTTGCTGCATTCCATGAGCGCTCGTATCACTTATCATGAAGCGAGAGAATAAAAAAGAGGTTAAAAATAATTATGCGCACTTTTTTCCAAAATATTCTGTGGGGGGAAAGTAGATTATCCTATGTAGAGTTGATAAAGCTTATATTTTGAGGGTCGTTTTAAATCAATTCAGAAACCCATGACCTCTAGTAGGTACTTTAAAATAATATCGTTAATAAACAACACCTAATAGTTATAATATACCAACTTATATTACTGAGACTGACTGCGTTGATGGCGTTGTTGTACTACGGTACGGTTACAAAACTGAGATCTAGAGTTCGAATCCCGGGTCAGGCAAAGTGTTTTTAGATTTTTCTACTCATTATCAGCCCGGAGTTACGAATTTGTGTCCGATATGGCGATAAGCTCACCCCCTATCATAACGTGGGACGGAACATACGTGGCGAAATGTAGGTGTCCTGGCACCTCTACCTACCCCTTCTGGGAAAAAGGCATGAGTTTATGTTTGTATGTAGTTTCACATTAATCGTTTTGGGCTAAATGCGGAATTGCATACAGATACAAATTAAATATTTTCAGGTCGTAAAGTTTCTAGTGTGAATTGATTTATGTTATAACATCGGAACGGTCGGAACCATAGGACAGAACTGACTGGCAATTCACGCCAATTTTTTTTCTGTTGAACCAAGGTTGAAACGGCTAACTGACAATAGTTCAATAAATATTAAGCGTTGTGCAGCATCACTCGGCCTGAGATAGCTATCTGTCGCCGGTGGATCCCAATTACACTGGTCTTTTTGAAGTAGGAAACACGCAGGTTGAACGCCAAACGCGACACACCCACGCAGGGTTGGCGTGCAGCACACATTTCTGCGTGCTTGGTGGACGAGCTTTCGCCTATTGTGTACAACAGTAGATATCTATTAGAGCGCAATTCCTATAATCTGCTCTAAAAACTGAACTACCCTTATTTCCTTACAATATTCTGTTATTTTTGACGATGCATTAAATATTACATATAATATGCCTCAAAGAACGTAAACCTGGTATTGACATTCCACAGAAGTTTGAACAGAAAGCAGCGACAATAATATTGGAATAATTCCGCTGAAGGACCCAGTGAAAACAAAAGCGGCTCACATACATATTTATGAGACAATATTGATGATGATTTATTTGTTTTCTAGTCGGGTTACCTTTGGTAAACAAATGAACGCGAACGTGGCTGCCGTTACGCAATTTTTGTAAGGGGTTTATCTATAGGTGGGTATCTTGTAGACGAGCAGCGGAGTCCTTGACCCGTCGCGTGCGAATCGCGCGGTACACCGGGCCCGCCCCGCCCCGCCGCCGCCCCGCCCCGCGCCCTCTGATAGTCGAGCGTCTTTCCATCGCACGTTAGGTACGTCACAATACTTAGCCATACACCACACTGCAACACTTTCGCTTTTAACCCTTTAATTACAATGCAGTATAGTTGACTCGCTTCAGCCTTTTGACTCTCTGCGCTTGGATGCTTTTGACGACTTACGGTTCGTTTCCATAATCTATCTATCTTTGACAAGAGATTTCTTCCGATATTTTGATGAATTAACTAATGGTACATATATTTTACATATAGGTATATCCAGACTGCGATGGAGAACGAAGCCTGGTGGTCGTAAATTTAGTGACTTCAAACACAATGCAACAAGAAAAAATTGCAAAAGAATATTTTTTTTGTCATGTGTTTTTTGTCCTCTTATTTGGGTGGTAAAACATAGTTATTCCTAAAAATAATTGTGAACACTTTTATTTTTAAAGACGCCATGGTACGCAATTTAAATTATTATTTTAGCTAAAACTATAGACCACGTAAACATGATTATATTTCATATATCACAAAAAATTCTTGTCTCCTACTTTGTTTTTTTTGCGAAAATTTTAGCTTTGTTTGCAGTATGATAATTATATATGTCAATCTTAGTCTATTAGCTAAGCATAGAATTATTATATCGACATAGTAATAATTGTAGCAGTAACCTTTTATAGAAGATAGATAGGTTATAGAGACCGACCGTAAGTCAACAGAAATTATCATAACTATATATTCAAATTAATATCAATCGTAGAATTGCTGTTTCTAAACACTACATTCTTTATAAACCTTTTATTATATTTAGGTTAAGGCCATACGGCATAGCGCTAGCCAAATGTCCATGATTGGATGCGGATTATACCATTTGCATAAACGTAATGTTAGTTTCAAGTATAGTTTCTGAGTTACCTAGATAATAGGGAAAATAGAAAATAATCACGATAACGGCCTCTTAATAACGTTTTACTTATTGCATTATTGTTATTAAACGGCAGAATTATCATTCAATTTATCGTTTATGATGTGTTATTACCTTGGTTTAATGTTTAATTATTTTTTTTTTTTTATAATTAGATATTTATTATAATAATAACATGTCTCTTTGATTTTGTGTCAAATTTACTAGAAATGATTCGATCTAAAGTATAAGTTTTGCGAATCAATAACTACGCTTTGCTTCTGATTGTTTTTGCGGACCATATTATAGGTATTTGCTCTCTTTTTTAAATTAAGATTCATCTCTGTCTAGATTTTTAAGAATAACACGATCTATTGTTACTGTTGTGCCTATTTGAAATAAAAGAGAAATCCAATGTATTTAGCTATATTGAATTTTATTTATAAAAAACATTTGATCTCTTAAATATTTATTTAAAATTCTAAGGATGTGGAAAAGAACGCGTTAGTTTATGAACTCATAGCGCTGTAGTTTCATATATTGCTTGTAAGAGGTTTTCTAATTCACATTTTTGCCGCACTTAACGGTGGTACTAGAATAGTTTTCCGGCCCACATATTCTCTCCTTTGTGTGATCTGGACTCCTTCCGCCGCCGTAGTTTAAAGAAGCAATTAAGTAAGCTGCCATAATAATGTAGAAGGCAAAAGATTATCCGTAGTCAATTGATATTCTATGTAGCCATTAAGTGCATCACTTATTTTTCCGAACCAAAAGTAAAAATAGTGGGCGTGGTGGCCTGTTGGTAAACGGACCAGTCGCGGCTGCCAACATGTTCACGGTGGTCGCGGGTTCAAATCCCAGGGCACACCTCTGACTTATCGGAGTCATGTGTGTATTGATAGTCAATCACCACGCACTAAAACGGTGAAGAAAAACATCGTGAGGAAACCTGCATACCATAGCGGTTTATAAGAATTTCTATGGTATGTAAGTCCGCCAACCCGCACTAGGCCAGCGTGGTGGACTATATGGCCTAACCACTCTCAATCATACTGTCGATTGTAGAGTAGGCCCGTGCCCTGCAGTGGGACGTATATGGGCTGATACAGATATACAGAAAAGTAAAAACAAACATTTTATTTATAAATATTTAGTTATGTCATTGTTTCAGTAAATTATTCCTATACACCTCTAGATATTTTGATGTTTTGAATAATTTTGTAGTTTGTTGCGCCACAAAAGAACAAAAAAAAAACAAAATCTAACTGCAGATAGTCACAATTGTGATCACAAGATCAACTATAAAATGTTTATAATTGTTCAGACGTCCTTCTATATTAATTTATTCTTCACGGTGTGTAATTTTGTTCCAGACACAACCTGTAATTTTGTACGTAATAAGTGATTAAACATAAAAGTATATTAATTAAATTAATTAAATGATAGCCGATAAACGCTATAATTATGATGAATTTAGAACCTAACGTAAGTGCAATACGACTTCAGACTATGTTTTAAGTTATTTAAAAAAATGTGGGATATACATAAGTAACACCCAACAGTCACATACATAGTCCTGACCCCACACTAAGATCAAGTCTTGTGTCGTGGGTATCAGGAACTACGAGAGACTTCCCGGTCTCACAAACACTCAGACCTGAAAGAAATATTTGTGGGCCGCACAAACATTTCTCTCGGTGCGGGGATCGAACCCGCGGCCTATCGTTTTACAGGCGGCGTCTAACCGACTGCGCCACGAAGGCTGTCAAATGTATGGGTGTATAATATATCCCACATTTTTGGAGAAGCCGTATGACGTTATTTATATACAAAATACATACATACTTACATGGTATAGGGTACGCACGTTTCGCCTTGTGTGGTCCGTCCCATGATGTGATAGTGGGCGAGCATCGCCATTGCATGTGTGCAAAATGTATGGTTAATTTTTCGAGCAGTTGTTTATCTAATGTACCTTTTCGGGAGATCATCCAATCATATAGAACTAACTTTTGCAACGAATGGCGGGAACAACATGCCATTCGCCTGATGGTAAGCATTTGACGGTAAAAAGCGCAGTATAAATTGAATATCCAACGGTGATAATTAATATGATTATTATAATTAATTATAATATTTCCTGGGTCACTATGGGTATTGTTTCAATCGAATACCTCACGGTTCATATATAACTTATTAAACAAATGCACTTCACTAAAACTAAAAGATACACGCGAATACACACTGATGGTAGGTCTCGGCCGTCTGGGTGGATGCCACCGTAGTGTATATTTCTCCCGCCAAACAGCAGTTTAAATGCACTGTTGTGTTTCGGATTGAAGGACATTGTAGCCAGAGTAACTACTGGACATATTGAGACTTAACATCTTATGTCTCAGAATGGCGAGCGCAGTGGACTGCCAAGCATTGCTTTGTAATTCAAGGTGTTGTTTGACTTTTCTACTGTTTATGAGCGCTCGCTAACCATCAAGCAATCGGAATGCATGTCTCGACATTCAGTGCAATAAAAAAAAAACATTTATATAACAAACATTGCAAGCTGCTAAACGTGTTGAAACGAAATCAAATGTTGCAGAAAAAATATTCCCCGCCTTATTTGTCTGATTTGATGGACGTGAGATCCATTTATCAGATGAATGTTATGCACACAGCGAGAAAGATATTGCACGCTGGGCGGAACTTTTTGTGGTAAAAGTGCTTTGCTGAGCCGTTGCCATTTCTTATAGAAATGCGAATGATGTGCATTTTTTTAAACAAAATCATGTGCGTATTTTCACGGGTACATATTTTCATGCGTTTTTTCCTTTATATGAATTCTATACAGTGTAATGGCGGGGTTTGGAAAGTGTCGGATGCGGCTGTTGAGGCGGCGACCACGGGTTCGAATCCCAGGGCGCAACTCTGTATTTTCGGAGTATCTGTGTATTGTTAGATAAGTCAATCACCGCGCAATTCAACGGTAAAGAAAAAGGTGTGAGGTAATCTGCTTACTGTAGAGATCTTAAGATTTTTTAAGTTATAGTTCTGTTTATGCAATGTAAAGTTCGCCACCCCGCACTAGCTTAGCATGGTGGACTTTGGCCTAACTCCTCTTATTCGAAGCCTCAGTTTTAGTCTAGACCCGAGGTAAGCAGTGTTTAATTATGGACTGGTACAGGTATATCGCCATTACAACAATTACTTATCATCAAGAACCTCACGCTTTTTAACAATAAAATGAATGTTGAACACTCCGTTTTCTAATTTTAAACTCAGTAGGAATTATTTTGACTTTTCAGTGTTTTTTTTTCACTAAAGCGTTTAGTTTTTTGAACTATTCATTGTTATTAGCATAGTATGGATATATAACACAACAATAACCCGTGAAGGTGACTTAAAAAAGAAAAAAATAAATTACAATCCATGTTAGTTGCTATCTTAGATTGCTGTAGTTTTACAGGAAACATTTTAAACAATTATTTGATTTAACCGTTTTCATATTGCTGATATTTAACAGTTGTGGAGGATTGGATTCTGAATAAAAGTATAATGTCAACATAATTTCTCGTTGTTAATTATATATCCCGAGTCGGGCAAAGTGATATTGGATTTTTCTATTCATTATCAGTCCGGAGTCAGGAATTTGTGCCGGTATGGCGATAGGCTCGCCACCTATCACATCATGGGACGGAACATACTGGTGGAATGTGGGTGTCCAGGCTCCTCTGCCTACCCTTTCTGGGAAAAAGGCGTGAGTTTATGTATGTATGTATGTTAATTATATTTTGTAACCCACTGATAGCATTAATATAAACCGATTACAGTCATTAATCTATACAGATTCAGTATTAATCCTTATCCAAATGAACATGTTAGCTAGCTTAGGCATTTAATGCAGATTAAAATTGCCCTCTACACTATATTAATCAGATGAATAGTTTTGGAGATATAAATAATAGATAAATAACACCCAACAGTCACATACATAGTCCTGACCCCACACTAAGATCGAAGTCTTGTGTCGAGACTTTTTCGGTCTCACAAACACCCAGACCCGAAAGAAATATTTGTGGGCCGCACAAACATTTCTCTCGGTGCGGGGATCGAACCCGCGGCTGTGCCCGCGGCCTCTCGTTTCACAGGCAGCGTCTAACCGTCAGCGCCACGGAGGCTGTCCACTGTCCATATCATCGTTAGAAGTTATTAGCAGCGAAACTTTTTGTTTTTTTTATTAAAGGTAAGTATACTTATTTTGACGCGTTTGGAAAACACATGAGTGTAAAATAGTACGCGAAATAATGTTTCTGATGTGGACTGGCGTCAAAACAGGATCTGCACCCGAGCAGAGCTGGGCCGGGTCGCTAGTACTACATAATATGTAGAGTCGCCTGTACCCAACGAAAACAATATTTAATCTCGTAGTTTTCACTAAATATTATAAGCGTTTTATCCATAGTAACGTGACATAGAAGATACCTATATACTTAAATAAATATTATGTACTCGTTACCAAACTTTTGTGTCTCACAACATATTTTTGCGTAGTTTCAGAACATTTATTCTATGTTAATACTTCCGTGCGAAAAATAAAAATCATTGTCTATTGCCGTACAAGTCTGCAAATGAACGATTTGGAATTTGAATTTAGAATGAAAAATCAGTACTGTAAATAAATACTGGTCATCTTGTTTTATGAAACAATCCGATTATATTTTATTAATAAATAATGGTTAACATATAGTTTAAAAAAGTTTAATATAAAAAGAAAATACTGGTGTTATTAAACCGCATAAATAGTTTGTTTTTATATTTATTATAATCTTCCGAATTTAACGATTTATTGTCGTTGTGTGGCATGAATGTGCTGTTTAAGAATATGATAACGTAAATATATGTTACAAATATTTAATTGAATATTGTATCAATGTATCAGCCCATATAAATACATCCCGCTATAGGGCACGGGCTTCCTCTACAATCAAGAGTACCATTGAGAGGCGTTTGGCGATATAGTCCACCACGCGGCCTAGTTGGCGGACTTTACATACCATAGAAATCCTTTAAATCACGTTGGAATGCAGGTTTTCTTATAATGTTTTCCTTTACAGTTATAGTGCGTGGTGATTGGCTATCAATACATCCATGACTCCCAAAAGTCAGGGGTATGCCTGGCTGGACTTTGAACCCGCGACCGCCATGAACACCTTGGGCGTCGCATCTGATCCATTACTAATAGACCACCCCGAACATTTTTATTGTTAAAATTGATTTTGATCAAATCTTGTTGCCTCAAAATATGATAACAAATAAATATTTATACTCGAATCTCACATAAAAAGTCCTGACCCGAATTAAAGATACAATTCTCGTGACATGACTATTAACAACAACGAAATATGTTTTGATTTTTGAACCGACAAATTTACTTGTGGATCACACAAGTATAAGTTTCGGTGTACTAAACCCACAGCCTTTCGTTTGTTAAATATTTTTAACCGATTACTCCTTGACTGTCACATAATGTATCAGCCCATATACGTCCCTCTGCAGGACTCGGGCCTCCTTTACAATCGAGAGCATATTCATGTCATATATTCTGTCATATTATGGAACATAAAACATTACAGGCAAACCTGCCTGACTGCCTGGGAGGCGTAGTTGTACTAAGGTACGCTTGCAAACTGAGGTCTAAGGTTCGAATCTCGAGTCGGGCAAAGTGATATTGGATTTTTCTATTCATTATCAGCCCGGAGTCAGGAATTTGTGCCCGATATGGCGATAGGCTCGCCACCTATCTCATCATGGGACGGACGGACTGGCGAAATGTGGGTGTCCAGGCACCTCTGCCTACCCCTTCTGGGAAAAAGGCGTGAGTTTATGTATGTTTATGTATGTATGTAATGCGTTTAATGTAGCGTTATGAATTTTGCCGTACTTCAAACAACTACATTATGAGAAAATAATTGTATACCTCTAAATAGTATCAAAATACTACATTCAGAATGTAAGAGATATTAAAAAAACAACCTGTTTATACGTTCGCTCTATATTATAAATACTTTAAGATTTAGCCAGAGTTACAAAAATACCATGGTACCTCACACTATAGGTGTATGGTAATCACTGACTGAAGGGCATAGTCGTTAAAACCTTGGGTTTATAAGCCAGCGGTTGCGGGTACCATCCTGGTGTCGATAAACATTTATATTTCTTACGAATTTTTGTGTGGTGCAAGATGTTTGAGTAAATAGATCTTATTTTAGTATAATGCATCCATGATTTGGTAATAATAGTTTTAGTGTGGTACAATGTTATAAAAGAGAAAACAAAAAAACCGAATCTATGAATTTGGATATCAATACGTTCTCAGGCCGAAAAATACAACCAACAGTCACATAGTATAGTCCTGACCCCACACTAAAAACGAGTCTTGTGTCGTGGGTTTCAAAAACTGCGAGAGACTTTTCGATCCCACAAACAAATCCCTGTGCTTCACACAAATATCTGTTTCGGTGCGGGAATCGAACCCGCGGTGTCTCGTTGCACAACCGGCGTCAAACCAACTGCGCCACGGAGGCTTTTAGAACTGAATAGTTTTATATAATTTAAAGTACCATTTAACACATTTTCCTAATATGCTTATTTAACCAAAACTCTACAACTGAATTTTTAATTCATAAACTAAATCTCTAAAGTAAATAAAATCTTAAAAGTTTAATAAAAAAAAAAGAAAATAATAATGCTATTTTAAATTCTTTTAATTACTTTAATAAAAAAAGGAAATAATAATGCCATTTTAAATGACCAACAATAATAAAATATATACCTAATATAAATTGTTATATCGCAAGTTTAATTCTTTGGCCCTGATGCCAAAAACGAACATAATTTAACTTGCATAGTGTATAATTTAATTATTAATAAAAGACATAGGTTAAAGTTCGCGGCACTTAGTTTTGTAGTTAGTTGAATGTTTAAGCGAGTCTGAGAAAAACTTGTACAGCGTCTAGATGAATGACGAGACCTAGGTCTCGCTAAGAGTAAATTGAAAAACTTTTTTCATAATTGGTACTCGATCACATGTAGGTGGTGTTGTATTGACGGGGTATCAGGTATGGTTCTTAACTGGTATTATTACGAGTACAAAAATATAATATTTACGACTTGTTTAAGTTGTGTAACATAAAAAAAAAGGTTTTGCACTTATCAGGAATAGTTTATGGTAGAGATCAATAATAATAATTAAAAAAAACCATAGAATAATGTGGACTTACCACTTTCTCCTCCACAATGTCATTGTTGTTGTTGTTGCTCCCATATTTTAAGGCACCGTTTTCCATGACCACAACTGATCGTAGGTTTTAATAAGTATTTAACACTATTTATCCTCATTTATAACATTTTCATATATACTAACTTTGATATACGTAACTTCATATTTACAAAGTTCATCAATATAATAACCATTTAATTAAAGTCCGTGATAACTTAGTTACTAATTCTTAGACGGTTCAATTTAAAATTATTTTATTCATTTGTAATAAATCATTGTGTCGCACGGGTTTCCTTTAATTACACGAAAATTGTAAATTTTTATTCAGTTAAACTTTTTAGAATAAAGTAACAGTATAACAGTAAATTAAAATTGCCTGAATTAAAAATGCCAGAACACTTTATAAGCTGTGACAGAAGCGTCTTGTTATAAACAAACAATCTGCGACACTCACAAAAAGTAGAGAGCCAATACAGAATAAGAGCAAAACAGCCCATTCAAGTCGAAAAGTGTTCGTAGTAACGTCGTGTTACAGCTGAATCAAAACAGGATTAATGTTCATATAAAAAGTAAACCACAGAGCCGTACACAAGGGGGAGCTTTAAAATACCGTTATATAATTGAACCGATACACAATGACAGCCGTCGCTATGCTACTTTTTGTGAAGGCATCACTTTGTTCTTTTATGGCCACACTGCGTCTACGCGATTTATTATTCATTAAGATATAGGTCGAATCAATAATACCGTTTATTATAACAGATAAAAATTCACAGTTTTTAAAATTCGCGGTTTTTTTGCATGTACATTGACATACCCTTACGTATTTAATAATATTGTTTAAAGGCACAGGGTACATGATATATCGTTCCTTATCCGGTTAGTGAACATCGTGTTAGTCGCAGAGTGCAGCGAGCGCGCTGTATGGGGCGGGCGGGCGAGTCGCGGGCCGCGTCATACTGCGGCGCCACGAGGCAGCGAGACTCCGCGCCGCATGCCGCACTGTGTCGCTCGCGCGCGCCGCCACCGCCGCCACCGCCGCAGCCACCATCGCCACCAACACCACCATCGCAGTCGCCACACAACCCCTCATTTATTATTGCCACGACCTTGCCCCACATTATATTTTCTTTAACCGATTGATTAGGTCAATGGCGGATACTACCGGCCGCCTAATATTGCCCCTCCCGTAGACAAAAAACAAACGATAAACTTAATTCAATATTCCATGTAAACAATCTCATGTTTATAGCCAATGTTATGAGCGAGCCAAAAGACAAGTTTTTATAGATAAAACTTTTCGAATCTCATAAAAGTTGTAGCTGTCTCTGGACTTTTTTTGCGTGAACTTTTCACGCAAAAACTTTAGATTCGTATGTTACGTTATAACCAACCAAAGGGATTAATTATGTTTTTTTTATTATTTAAAAAGCCAAATGATCATATTACAATATCAACTAAACATCTAAAATAAAAGTCTTTATAAACTATATCTGTTGTAGATGTATTCATAACGTAATATACTGAATATAATTTGTACATTAGGCTAGAGTTTCATGAATGGCCGGTAGAGGCGCTGTGTGGATTTCCACGAAAATCTGACGACGTAGTCAATATTAAGTTTACGAGAGTTGTTTTGGTTGAGCAGCAAACATATTATTTACTAAAGTAAAGCTCCCCTTTCGGTACACCGGAAGGAACCCAAAAGGCGTATGTTAGTGTCACTGGCCTTTCACTATAGTACAATGCAGATAACGAATATTCAATATTCTAATTTTGAATCAAATGCTTGTCGATCACACAAACATTTGTCCGGCGTCACACAAACAAAACACTGCACCGGTCCGGTGTTGTTGTTTGTTTTATATAGCATAGGTTTGGTAAACGAGCAAACAGTTAACCTGATGGAAAGTGATCATTGCCGCCCTTGAGCATCCATAACACTTGGATCACAGATGTGTTGCCGGACTATCAAATCGGGAGGGGGCGGGAAGGAAAAAAGATGAGTAAAGAAAAGGGGTATTGGGCACCTGGAAACCTCTCTCTTCGAACGAAACGCGACAGCAAATTGTCGCTTCACATCCATGTCCTGTGAGTCAGTTGTACCACTCTGTAAGAGCCTGCCCACTTATGCTAAGTCATGACTGAGAGCAGCGTGGCTCTAACACATATACATATATGTTGTACTCGCGGCCTCTCATTTAAAACCAATTGCTATCAAAAATTGTCCGCGCTCCGTTTTACACAGCTTAATGGGCCCAATATTTTATATTATGCTAGTAATGTAGTTTTCGGTGTTAAGGTCGGACATCCCGCCCATTATGAGTGGGAGGCATATGCATTAGTCCAGTAAGTTGGCATAATGGAGCGAGGTGGGCGGATAACATAAGTGTATTGTATTTATAAATGAGACGAAGTTTTTTAACCAACCGTCCGCTGAAGGACTATCACCTTTAATGGATCATTCTAAAATTGCTGTTAGAGCCATGTAGATAGTATTATTATTCTGGACTTATTCCGCCAAACCTGGAGATCACATCCTGGATGCCAAACCATTCCACTTTAGCTCTATATTCTGAAAACGTTTTCTGCCAATTGAGTTACGAGCTCAAAGCTAAACGTGCTATTTAATGCTTGAATTGGCGAACGAGTTAAGCCGTTAAACGTAATTACTGCTACTAGTAGTAGTAGTAGTTTAGTATTCTATCTCTCTAGCTTTCAATACATATGGTATTGTACTATATAGTTGTGCTGTGCAAAGGTTATGGTGGATTATAGTTTGGATTTTATGTTTTTCTGATAGAAAAATGTCATGCGTACCTAAAATATCTCGGAATTTCTGTATGTGCAAGCAAATATGCTGACTTACTTAGCTTAGTTTATTGTGGCTCTTGTTTCTAACAAATGAGATTTCTTATCTCAGAATCTACCAATAAATCAATATTTTAATCTAAAGATTTAACCTAACTTTACATTCGAAATAAGGCACATTATTTTGTCATAATACGCAATCTATTGATTACTTCTTCTCACTGCATTATTTCTTCATCAATCTAACAAAGGCTTCTAGATTTTACCAGTCATTCTAAATAAATTACACCTATTTTTCGCCTACGTCTTTAGGTCAAAGGGAACATTGACTTACTGTTCAGTTCATAAAATTCAGTTTAGGGTTGTCAACTGCTTTACTGTTGTACTGTATCATAATCATTGTAAAAGTACAAGGAGCAAAAGAAGCATTCTTCTATTCTTTAATTGCAACACAAAAACAGCTTCATAAAATACAGCAATTGTTTTGTAAGTATATATAGTTTTTAAATATTAATTTAATGAATTAGCCGAGTGGTAACCCTAATTGTATTGCTAATGAAATTCTTCGCGTGCGACTGCATAAGGTCACCTAAAAGGAGGTATTGTGCTGATGCAGATTTGTGTAAAAAAATCGAAATACCGCATCAACTGATAATAATGGATTTACAAGCCAAGTTTTATGTCTAAATGTCGTTTAGCTCATTAAGTTGTAAATGATTATACAGGGTATGTCCAAACCGCGACCGAAACCGAAGCCAAGTGGTAGTTTTAGTAACTACAACATGCATCATAAAACACAATAAAATAATTCCCAAAAAAGCAACTATTTTTAATCATCGTCGTGTTTGGATGGTAAATACGTAGTTTTTATTAAAGTAATCATGTACACCTATTTATTTTTAAAGACGTAAGTGTGTGCAAAAAAACTGTGGAATGCTTTCAAGTTATCTCAACTTGCTAATGTAGGCAAGGTGACAGGATTAGCGCCGAATATTAGATAAAATTTGATGGTGATTAAGTATTGAGCAGTAAAATCATCTTTGTAAGTATCATTATTGTTTGTTTCATTTTATCACGTAATCTTTTAATTATAATAAACACAGAGCTGATTACTATCCAACACGTTTTGAATTTTTCAAGACGCAACTTATGATGAATTGTTCGTCATTCCCGAACGATATATTTCCAGCGTTCTTTCCTACCACACACGTACAAGCTCTGGAATGAATTCCCTGCATCGGTATTTCCTCAGCGCTATGACCTGTCCTTATTCAAACGAGGCTTAAAGAGAGTACTCTCCTTAAGGCAGGCAGCGACTTTGTCGTGCTGGTCCCCTGGCACTGCTGAGGTTCATAAGAAGCGGTAGCCACTTACCATCAGGCGGACCGCTTGCTGCCTACAAAGGCAATAAAAAAATATTACTTTAATTTTAAAGTTAAGGCCAAATATATTTTCCCTTTGTAAATTTTAATAACTGTTTGAATGACAAAAGAAGCAGCTCTCATTATTTCCGATCGTGCCGTGAATTCAGAGGTAATGTAACGTTTCTTCAAGCATTGGTAATCTAGTATGAATATTTTAAAATTACATCGACATACAATGATGTAATGTCCACTGCGAGTTGAAAATGTATTAAAGAATTGTCATTCAGCAATTCTCGAGCTGCTTGGACACTTAAAAGTCTTCTATATATGTGTATACGCCAGTATCTAATATTTTAAAGCATTTAAGGACCTTACTAGGTTTCACTTTAAACACTTTACATTTAGTCAATCGTTTAAGTGTTGCATGAAGATACAATTCAATACGTCATAATTAGGTACTTAAATAAGGTATAGATGTCGTCTCTGAAATCTGAATTTTAATTGGTTCGTTAAATGTTTATTAAATAAATATGAATAATACACCCAACACATACAAGCTACTGACCCCACAATAAAATCGAGTCTTGTGTTGTGGGTATCAGAAACTACCAGAGACTTTTTCTGTCTCACAAAGTAAGATTAAAATAGTTTTTGGAAAACACATTATATTATTTGTTTTCCTGCATTTCGGAGGTGGGTAAACTATGATCGCATATTTTATATTTTAGTTTCTGAATTATACGAGTACACATAGCCTTAACTCTCATGTGTAGTAACATGAACCATATAGGGTATGAGTTATGACCTTGGCTTTGAGAAACAAACGAACAGCCGTTTTGTCACTACAAAATTCTATTGGTGCAGTTTAAAATCCCTGAATGCGCGACCTTAACATGGTTTGTTAATTTTTGGCCACAATATCCATAATTCATCCCGGCACGTCTCCTCAGGGATATTAGCGGAAGTAGAAACTCGTACACCTCCATGCGTGTTCCGACGTAAACTGCCGAGCTTCGACGCACGTTTCATATTCCAAACTCGGGAACAAAATCATTGTTACGACGTCATTTTGTGTTTATTCTGATGAAAAATGTTACGCCATCAAAAATAATGTCGTCAACTTTATAACTTTCTTAATTCTGCCGGCTTAAACAATATCTAAGCTAATATGTGTTTTTTACGTTGGGCGACAAATATTTAGAGTTCCACCTTTCTTCGGGGATCTTGTGAGCTGGTTATTAAAATTTGAAAATTTTAGATTCCTTACAATGCTACAGAACCATTACGGATGGTATTAAAATGTGACGTAAACTATAAATGTATTACGCTTAGGGCGAAATGGTGGATAAAGGCTAATAGTGTGTATCTGTATCAGCCCATATACGACACACTGCAGGGCGCGGGTCTCCTCTACAATCGAGAGTACGATTAAGAGTGGTTAGGCCATATGGCCTATATAGTCAACCATAGACATTCTTACAAATTCACTATAGTATGCAGGTATTATCACTATAACCGTTAAAGTGCTTGTTGATACACTATCAATACACACGTGACTCCGAAAAATGGAAAATATTAATAAATCTCAACCCCCATGGTAACAGTTAAAATAAGTGTATTTTGTGTCTACCTAAATAATAGTTCCCTACAATGCAATGATACAATGCATGTTGATTTATGTTAAGACCAGCATGCCGTTCGCCTGATGGTAAGAGATACGACCGCTTATGAACAGTAGCACAACCAAACAACACCTTGAATTACAAAGCAATGCTTAGCATTCCACTGCGCTCGCAATCCTGAGATATAACATGTTAAGTCTCAATATGTCCAAACTCGGGAACAAAATCATTGTTACGACGTCATTTTGTGTTTATTCTGATGAAAAATGTTACGCCATCAAAAATAATGTCGTCAACTTTATAACTTTCTTAATTCTGCCGGCTTAAACAATATCTAAGCTAATATGTGTTTTGCCGGTGTTTACAATGTTTTTTTTTCAATCACTATCTGCTTCATATATTTTTTATTGCCATAAATTACGATATGAGTATGTCATTCGCCTGATCGTAAGCAATATAACCGCTCATGGTCAGTAGCAAAATGAAACAACATCATGAATTGCAATTTTGCAAGCAATCCTGAGACATAAAATGTTATATTATCTCATTATGTTCAGTAGCTACTCTGGCTACATTATCCTTCAAACCGAAACAGAACAGTGCATTTACACTGCTCTTTGGCGGTCGAAATAGACATTGCGGCGGTGCCTACCCAGGCGGCCGCTCACATATGAGAGATGTACAAGTACTAACAGTAGTTATTTGTTGTTCAAACATGTGTATTATAATTGAATTAATGAATATAGGTAAATGTCTATTGTTAGCAATATTTAAACCATGATGTTGACGTGGTGATGCCTGGAAGATGCCTACGTTCAGCTTCTTGTCGCTGAAGAGAGAGAGGGTGAAATCATGTGATCTATGGGTTTGATTTCCGTTCCGTGTCATATATACCACTTTGGATGAAATTTAAAAGATAATCATGATGCACGTATGCGGGGTTTACACTTAAAATACACAAGGGTTAACGGTAGCCGATAAATGGTAAAATTATGAATTCATTCAGCATATTAACAACGTGTTGCTCCGACACTCAAAACACGTTGAAAATAAGATAAATAACAACGTGAGAAAATGCCGCAAACAACGTTGGCTTGGTTATTGATGTTTCCGAAGATCAAATAATTTTTATTTTGCCATCCTGAACATCTTCCAAATTCAAAATACACACACAGCTAACCTACAATGTATAATATTACATACCTAGTCATGTGCTGAAGTTGTTTATAAACGATGGTGACCACAATCTGTCGTTTAAGCTATTAGATCGTTTTTTTCCATATCTACATATATTATTCAACACTATAAGAATACTCACATGTGTGGCTAGGAAAATATAATACTAATATTGAACTTTATCTGTTAGCTCATGTTAAATACTTTCTTTTGCTTTGACAGCATCCGTGGCGCAGTTGGTTAGAAGCCGCCTGGGAAACGAGAGGTCGCGGGTTCGATCCCCGCACCGAGAGAAATATTTCTTTCGGGTCTGGGTGTTTGTGAGACCGAAAAGTCTCTCGCTAATTTGTACAAAACATAAGTAAAATTGGAGGTGCTAATTTTAGAATGTAATTTCCGACCTGTTACTCGGTAAGCTAATCTGCTCCAACTGACCTATCGCTGTCTATAATCTATAGTAATGATAGCGACTAATTGATTAATGAGGGGCAGGTATTTTAGTGATTGCCAAATTTCCATGATAACTGCGATTAGGAGGACAGGGATCGACTTCAATACAGCTAACACGTTGGGCGACAAATATTATGAGTTCCATCTTTCTTAGGAAATCTTGTGTCCTGGTTATTAATATTTGAAAATTTTAGATTCCTTACAATGCTACAGAACCATTACGGATGGTATTAAAATGTGACGTAAACTAAGTATAAATGTATTACGCTTAGGGCGAAATGGTGGATAAAGGCTAATAATGTGTATCTGTATCAGCCCATGTACGACACACTGCAGGGCGCGGGTCTCCTCTACAATCAAGAGTACGATTGAGAGTGGTTAGGCCATATAGTTCACCATGCTGGCCTAATGCGGATTGGCGAACTTTACATACCATAAAAATTCTTACAAATTCGCTATAGCATCCAGGTATCGTCACTATTGTTGTTAAAGTGCTTGTTGATAGACTATCAATACACATGTAACTCCGAAAAGTGTTAAATATTAATTAATCTCTACCCCCATGGTAACAGTTACAGTTACAGTGTGTTTACAGTGTATTTGGTGTTTACCTAAATAATAGTTCCCTACACTGATGCAATGCATGTTGGATTTTTTTTGTAGTTTTTGTCGAGACGAGCATGCCGTTTGCATGATGGTAAAAGATACGACCGCTTATGAACAGTAGCAAAACTAAACAACACCTTGAATTACAAAGCAATGCTTAGCATTCCAATGCGCTCGCCATCCTGAGACATAACATGTTAAGTCTCAATATGTCCGGTCGTTATTCTGGCTACAATGTCCTTCAAACAAAAACATAACAGTGCAGGTACATACCTATCACCAAAAAAAGCATAGCGACCAAATGAATAAAAATGAAAAGGTTCCTTCTCGGGCATAGGCAAAAACTTGACCTGATCTAGTTAGGCTCTCAAGGCTTTCCTTTAGTAATAATTATATATACGATATCATTGTATTTTAAGTAAATATCTATGATAAACACGAACATTTTTATCTCCTTAAGAAGTTTCTTTTGTATAGAATGACGGAACTAAGGAAAACATTGTGCAATATTTAGTACATATGCACCCAAAACTAGAAAAATGTTGTGGGTTAAGCTGTTTTCAGTCATGAGTCATGGCTCATGAATGGGCAGGCTCGTTTGGGGCGGTACCACTGTCTCACAGGATATCGACGTGAAG
The DNA here is from genome assembly GCA_030180105.1 of Hyles lineata. Taxonomy (NCBI): domain Eukaryota; kingdom Metazoa; phylum Arthropoda; class Insecta; order Lepidoptera; family Sphingidae; genus Hyles; species Hyles lineata. The sequence goes on along the minus strand of JARJEE010000017.1, from coordinate 9,433,040 downwards.
CGAAGCTTTCCTTTCGTTTTGTGAGTAAGATTGCCGGATGCCCAATACCCCTTCCTATTATTTTTCCTTCCCGATGTCTTCCTAAATCGATGGGTCCATGGAGAAACAACATTTCTATAAAATTATTGTTGTGGATGTTCATGGGCGGCAGTGATCACTTACCATCTGGTGACCTGTTAACTCGTTTATGCGTGGTGTCCTATTGGTAAACGGACCAGACGCAACTGCCAACATGTTCACGGCGGTCGCGGGTTCGAATTCCACGTCACATCTCTGACTTTTCGGAGTCATTTGTGCATTTATGTCACCACTCACTATAACGGTAAAGGAAAACATCGTGAGGAAACCTGCATACCATAACGATTTGAGGGAATTTCTATGGTATGTAAAGTCCGCCAACTTGAAATAGACCAGAGTGGTGAACTATATGGCCTAACCACTCTAAATCGTGCTGTCGATTGTAGAGGAGGTCCGCGCCCTGCAGTGTATTGTATATGGTCTGATACAGATACACATTATTAGCCTTTATCCACTATTTCGTCCTAGGCGTGATACATTTATAGTTTAGTTCACATTTTAATACCATCCGTAATGGTTCTGTAGCATCGTAAGGAGTCTAAAAGAGCCCGTAGCCTATCAGGACGTATATGGGCTAATACAGTTTATTATTTTGTCGGAACAATTTTATATTAATAATAAAAACAATAATTCAGCACACTCGTAAAATAATGAACACTGCTTTTCTGCATGAACATTGTCCTATTTAATTATTTGGTAATTACAAGTACTGAAATTGCAAGCAAGCCGAATAAAAACGACTCGACGACGGGTACGTCATTTACTTTGAATTTGTAGACAGCATAAAACTGAACGAGTTACATTTAATCTATTTTTGATAAGACCCTTCACATTTGTTTGTGTGTTATTAATGTAGAGCTGTATCTGATTTTGTGTCTGTACATTTTTAGCGATATTTATTCAATATTTTATAAAAACTATCACATAACAGCAAAATTTAAAAAGGATTAAATACAATGAAACTGGCTATTGAATAGTCAATCGCTTTACTAATATTAAACAGTAGCGTCACGTTCCTATTTATTGTTATTTATTTATTTTGTGCCAAACTATTACCAGCATTTTTTATTTAATGAAATGGCGAGATGATCATATTCTTCACTTGATGGTAAGCGATACGACCACTCATGAACAGTAGCAGAACCAAACATCACCATGAATTACAAGAAATGCTTGGCATTCCACTGTGCTCGCCATACCGATACATACGATGTTAAGTCTCAATATGCTCAGTAGTTACTCTGGCTACAATGTTCTTCAAACCGAAACATAACCGTGCATTTACACTGCTATTCGGCGGGAGAAATAGACATTGTGGTGATACCTACCCAGGTGGCCTCTCACAAATGAGAGACTTACCACCTGTATAATTAAGGATTAGTCGTCGCTGAAATCTATGAAAGAATGTTAGGTTAATAGTCCTGTTAATGATACATTGCTCAAGCCAGTACTCATCTCGAGAAATGTCAAGTTTAATGGCAGGAATTAAGAGCTACTCCGTGTTTTGAGGAGCTCTTCAAGGTGTGGGTGCAGGGCCCTTGTTGTCAAGTTTCCCTACATAACATCCTATTGTGTTTACAAGTTACCGCTAGTTTTTATTGCATGTAAAATATAGTGTACTTTTAAATTTAGAAACAGTTTCAACTTAGTGCATTTGCATAGGCTTAGGTATTTTTAACCTATATTGAAATTTTGTGTGGATACCTGGCTCTTATTTACTTTATCATAGTATTTTGAATAGTATTTAGTGTGCCGAATCATTCAAAAATTTTATACTGCTAATGGTGATTATTTTTTATTGCATAGGTCCGGCAAACGAGCAAACAGGTCATCCGATGGTAACTGATCACAGCCGCCTATGAACATCCACAATGCTTGGGTCACATGTGTTGTCGCCCTATCAAATTGGGAGGAGAGCGGGAAGGAAAAAGGATGAGAAGAGAACATGGGTATTGGGCATCGGACAATCTCACTTACGGAACGAAACGCAATAGCAAAGTTGTTGCTTCACTTCAATTGCCTATGAGCCAGTGGTACCGTTCTGCACGAGCCGGCCCATTCATGCTGTTCTGTTCTGTTCATATCAATCTCTACAATTACAATTGACAAAACGATCGATAGGAAGAAGAAGAGGTCAACGGTCTTAAAATCAGTAATATAGTTAGATATAGGAAGTAAATTCGCAGGTATTAATTATGTCGACTTAAGTTGACGTTTTGGGGATGAGACGTGGCACAAGAAAAGTTTTAAGAATATAAACGGAATTCCTGTAAAAAACAACAAAAAATGCCGCAGTTTTCGGCTAAAATGTCAACATAATTTAACGAGCAAACACCCTAGTCATCGGATTTAGTCCGCACGGACGCTACTGAAACTTTAACCACAATTTCCTAGAACTTGATTTGATGTGAGTGGTGGTATTAGACCAAATTTGCAGAAGAAACTAATTGAAACCCGGTTCATAAACAGTACATTGTGTATGATAATCCTCTTACATGGAGTCTACCATGTAGATAATAACATTTTTGATTAACTATTTGTTAGTCTTGCAAGGATCTGTGTATTGTAGATACTTTTATTGAGGATTTTTTAAAAATATCCAATCATATTTACCTTTTTTAAAGTATACTTTGAAATATTATTATTCGCTTAGAAGATAGGGAATTTGACATGTAGCAACTAAACCAAAGTAGGTAATTATTTTTTTAGCCTTGCTACAAATTAATGCGATATCATATATTTTTTTATTGGAGCAACGGATACTCAATTATTTATAAAATTAAACAAAGGAATAGAGTGTTAATAAAAATATTTATTAAAGTATCGAAATTAGATTATAAAAATTGGTATTGGATTTTTTGTCATAATATTAAGTATACAGGAAGGTAATATTAAAATCTATTTATGTCCAACTTCACATTTTTAAATTTTAATTTTTTGGATGAAAACATACCATGTATATATAACAAACGCTATGTTATAATTATATAATGTATTTTGATTAACTAAACATAAACAAACTAAATGTAGCGGTGCTCTAGCGAAATGATGAAATATTTTTTTTATCCAATCATCGCTGTGACGCGTAACCTTAATAAGATAATAAAGATTATGAACGGCCAATATATGTAATAAATAAAAGTCAGTTTAATCAAGCAACGAGGCATGACTGTATAAAGTTTCATGATACTGATAGCAAGCAGTCTGTAACAAGCCAGTGTTGAGCACGCCGGGACATGTAACGTGCAATACCGACCGACAGGTGCTTCTTAAATCAGTGACTCGATACTTAATAGTTATTGGCGTAAAAATCAACATAAAATTTAGAAGTGATGAATGGAACAAAATACAAAAAAGAGAATAAAAATGATAGAAGAAAACAGCCGTCTGAAAAAGATCCGCCGGGTCTGTTTTCTCGGTCGTGGTTCTGCTGGATGTTCCCGATGTTCTACAATGGCACGAGGCGGGATCTGGAAGAGTATGACTTGGTGCCCGCCATCAGCATGTATGAATCTAAAATTGCCGGGGACAAGCTTGAAGAGTAAGTTATTTCATCTTATAATAAAGTTAAAATGTCCAAGTGTCCAGTACATATTATAAACTGGCTGTGGCTGTGACCGCTACAAATTATTTCTATGTCTAAATGCAGTTAAAACGTTCTATTCATTCATTAGTTTTTGTAATATATTTTGCTGTTGTGTACTGTCGACACATCGTATACATTTTCTCCTTTTACGAGTAGAATAGTTTGATTTTCTAAGCGAGCAAAGGAAAACTTTAAATGCTTTGGTTTTGGAAATTATATGCATTTTCTTGGAATTTTTGAATAATTATTAGTCAGGTCTGTTAAGCTATCACGAGGTTGCCATAACACTGCAGATTTCATTCAAAAATTAACGTACATTTACAACAATATCTCGTATTTCCTTATGTAGAATGTAGATATTACAATCTAGTGCAATTATTTTTTATTATCTTGATAAGTTTGTAACTACTTATTATCACGTTTATTATTCACTGCTTTTTATCTTTATCTCGTAATTGTTAGTAAGAATGTGCAGAAAACTATAAGGCAGATATTCGTAATTTTAAAGTAAATCTTTAAGTACATTTTGTGTACACTAATATAGACTTTACTCTCTATGAGTAAATAAAAAAAAATGAGTCGGAGCAAAATGGGCTACAATATGCACATTAAAGTTAACAAACATTATGAACTTGATAATTAATAATTACTGGTGGTAGGTCTCTCATATGTGAGAGGCCATCTGGGTGGGTACCACCGCAGTGTCTATTTCTCCCGTCAAACAGCAGTGTAAACGCACTGTTGTGTTTCGGGTTGAAGGGCATTGTAGCCAGAGTGACTACTGGACATATTGAGACTTAACATCTTATGTCTCAGGATGGCGAGCGCAGTGGAATGCCAAGCATTGCTTTGTAATTCAAGGTGTTGTTTGGTTTTGCTACTGTTCATGAGCGGTCGTATCGCTTACCATCAGGCGAACGGCATGCTCGTCTCGCCATTCAAAGCAATAAAAAAATAGATGTAATATAGAGATTCAAATAAACTTTGAGACATAACGTTATAACGATTTATTTCTTTTTATTATCTTAATCCAGTCCAATAGGCTATTTGACTAGTTTCTGGAAACCATGCCACATTATGAAGTGGGGTCTATAGACCTTACAAATCAAGTTTATTTTTAATTATTATATCTATATCATTTAAAAATAAATATACAAAATACACTGAATAATTTAACTATCAAAACGCTCTGTCGAACAATATGACGTCCAGTTCGTAAACATAACGAATGTTAACCACAGATTCGTTCGCATAATATGTCACTCATTAATTGCAAAATAAATTAAATTGTAATTGTAGTTTTTAGCCAAAATATACAATATTTTTAATGTATGATAATGAAATTTGTTTTAAAATTAAATTTTCTACACGGATGGAAACAAATAAGTCAATATTTTTATACAGTCAAATAGCCTATTATGTTATACATACTGTGATAATAATTCAAGCGTATTCCATTTTAATTTATACCCATGCAGGATGAAATATTATGGTGTAACCACAGGGTATCACCATGCAAGTAAAATGCGTCCTGAAAGAATATGATGTGGTTACATCAAAATGTTAAATAATTATACGCTGATAAAATAACGAAAAGGAAAAAAATTAAGATTATTTACGAGACAAAGTTTTGTGTCTATTATATTACATGGTATATAAACAAAGTGACGAGTTTAATTCGAGCTATTTCTGAAACAAGTTATAAAATTGACATTGCGTTACGAAAGTGATATAATTACAAATATGTGTCAATTGCATTTTAAAGATGCGTATTATTTTGTATACTGATTTGAATATTCAAATCCATGCCCGATGGCTTTATTTTGTTGTTTTACTTCTCTCTTTTTTGGAGACCACCTTAACGTATATTCATATTTACCTAATTATATTTGTTATTTGGTAATGAATTCGTAACATTGTACAAATTTACATGTATTTAGATGTGAAAAATAACCTGCGTGCTTACTTATCATAATATATTATTATGCATAAAGTATTAGTAGGTATTGTTTGTAATTGTCATACTTCCACCAATTAAACTCAATTCCAACTATGTATTGCATGCTCACTGTGCTTCTGTGCATATGTAATTCTTGTAAGTGACATTGTAAAATATCTTAAGACAATAGAGATTCATTGAACCTAATATTCTGTCACATTGGAAATTAAGAATGCACGTTGAAGGTTATAGTATGAAGCCATTAATATACATCGCAGTGCGAAGTCAATAACAAGTATTTTACGCGTTTGTTTATTTAGTTTGAGTCGTAACAGATAAAGCAGATATAACGTGGCTGCATATCTATAGCCTTTCTAGAATCTGTATAAGTAATCCTTTTTATGTATTACACATGTTAATTTCATGATTCCCTATTGTACTTGAAAAGATCAAGTAAGCAAGTATATTTTTAAATTTATAGTCTGCTCAAACCTACTATTTTTTATCTCTTTTATTTATGATCAAAGTGCGTGATGGTCTATTGGTAACGGACAAGACGCGGCTGCCTGTTGACATGTTCACGGCGCGGCGGTTGCCGGTGTAAATCGTAGGGCACACCTCCGATTTTTCGGAGCTATGTGCGTATAGATAGACAATCCTAATCAAAAAAATAAAATCAAACCTGTATACCTCGGTGATTTGTAAGAATTTCTACGGTATTTATTGTCGGCTCACAAGCACTAGGTTTGCGTGGTGGACTAAATGGCCTAACCCCTCGCTATCTTATTCTCATTTGTAGAGAAGGCCCGTGCCCTGCAGTGGGCACAAATATGAGCTGATACAGATTTGAATAGTTTTTTTTATTAAAATAGCGACAAAAAATGTATTTATTAAGTTCGTGTAAGTAGTAACATATTGTCAGACTAGTAAAATTCGCGTAAATCTAAGAAACCATGAGACTATTTACTTTAGGAAAGTACAATCATTTGGATAAATTATTATGCTTAATTCGCCAGGCGTTTACGTCCAAAAATATGAAAATAGTTTTATTTTTATTTATAATATCAACCATATAAAGGGTATTTATTTAATTACATCGGCATACACGAATTACAGTACCTAAGAAAAGATGTATTAAAAATATACAAATAAAACGCGAATAATTACGGACAAAAAAATATTTATGTTAGGCTTAATTTTCACATATTTCGCAAAATTATAGACAAACTACTATGAGTTAAATATATCACAGCCACTGAACTGACCAGGGTATCGATGAAGACTATTGCATACAACATAAAGGAGACTGCGCGCGAGACACTGTATTATGGAAATTCAGCAAACTGTTTATGCCGCGAAGAAGGTTTAGTTCTATGGGGAAAATAGTTCTGTTGGACTGTATACTTCAATATTAACTTGAACCTCTTAGATACACATTTATAATTTAAGAGTTATTTACAAATAAGGTCTCAAACGCCGGTAGGGAGAACTAAAATGCAAAACGAAGGGATGTGGGTTTGTTACGCGCCGAGACAAATAGTTGCCTGATCTGGTTATCCTTGTCTCGAATTCGGATGTCGAGAGACCAAAAATCCCATAATACCATACATACTATTTCAGATACAATGTTATGCGTTATTTTTTTTTTTTGTGAATCTATTTTAATTTTCTTTTGATAATATGCACGATTGGGTCTTTATGTAGGTTATGTTGCTGAACTATATCTTTTTTATTGCTTTGTTACGGCAAACGTTCTAACAGTTCACCTGATGGTACGAGGTCGCCGCCGTCCATGAACATCCATACCCCTTGGATCATGGATGTGTTGCCGGCCCATCAAATTGGAAGGGTGTGGGAATGACAGAGAAATGGGGGAGGTAAGGGAAATTGGACATCCGGCAATCTCACTAAGCCAAACACGAGAGCAAAGCTAACCGCCTTCAGTGGTATATAGCGAACTATTAGATGAATGGCAAAATAGATGGGAGGTATCTTTGAAGGGACGTCATTTATACCAATATTTTCCTTGCGTGCGTGATCGTTTGACAAAGACTTGGCTAGATGTCGATTATTGCGTATCACAGTTCCTTACCGGCCATGGTAACTTTAAGTCTAAATTGTACTCTTTTAAGCTCGTTGATTCGCCTGTATGCCCATGTTCAACACCTAATCGCGAATATGAACAGTCCGCGCATCATATACTTTGGGAGTGTAGTATTTGGCACAATGAGCGTAAAATCATGTTTGATAGTATGCAGATATCATCCGGAGTCGTATACTACATGGACCTAGTGGAGACTAGGACGAATTTCCGTGCTTTCCGGCGTTTTTGCCATACATATTACTGGAATCAAGTATAACAGCTCACACAATAGGTCCCATTTATATGTAATAATGAATTCCGTGGTGCTTTACAGCTGGCTTCCCCGGCTGTAAAAGTCTCTTTGTGAGGTTATTTACCTCTTTAGTTCAATGTTTTGTCACCCGCATTGCACGGAGGGAAGTGGACATTATTTATTTCCAACTCCTCCTATTCATTTAACTTTCTGATTAATTTCGTTGCGGGTTAAAGACAAGTTAGACATTCCCGGAGACTCGCCGAGCTTCAATGCTCGGTGTCATTACATTGCGTGCCACTGTTGATCCTGGCTTACAGGAGTTGCAGTGGCGGGTGTGAGGGCGGGACAGTCTCCACGAGAGCAAAGCTGTCGTTTCACGTTCGATTCCTGTGAGACAGTGGTACCGCCCCGGACAAGCTTGCTCATTCATGACTGATCACAGCGCGGCTCTACCACTTTCAAAAATGCATTCATGTATTTCCTATATGTATGTTTTTTTTATTGCCATGATAGGCGAGACGAGAATGCCGTACGCCTGATGGTAAGTGATACGACCGCTCATCAACAGTGGTAAAAGCAAACAACACCTTGAATTACAAAGTAATACTTGGCATTTCACTGCGCTTGCCATCCTGTGAAGATCTTAAGTCTCAATATGTAGTTCCAGTAGTTACTCTGACTACAATATCCTTCAAACCGAAACACTACAGTGCATTTATACAGCTGTTTGGCGGGAGAGATAGAAATAGCGGTGGTACCTCTCTAGGCAGCCTCTCACATATGAAAGACCTACCACCAGTAAATTAGATAGATTTAGATATTTGTTAAGAACTATAGGAATATTTAAAATTTTGGAAAGTAGTTTGATACTATGTGTGTGATGCGCAGGGGCTGGGTGCGAGAAGAGGAGGCGGCTAGAGCGGCGGGCAGGCAGCCGTCCTTTACCAAAGTTCTGTTCAAGACTTTCGCCTGGTCCTACTTACCGGGAGGAATCATGCAATTAACTTCCATTGCTGTGAGGTAAATGCCTTCTATTTATCCTGTTTACTTTTTTTTGCACAGTATCTCTTAAAATCTAGAGAATGGAGTTATATTCATTGATCAAGTTTTTATTAGTGTAATTACACTAAACAAATGGTATTCTATCTTTTCTTTTTTCAAATATATTTTATAATTGAAAAGGAAAAGATAGCATGACGTTGTTTTGCCATGGAAAATAAAATATAATATTCCACACGCAATCTCCTAAAAATTAAATCGTAAATATTGCCTACGCTGACCGGGTTATCTATTCCAATTTGTGTTTATCTTTTTAGTTCATTAGATAATCTATACTCACTGAATCCCTTAATGAGGTCTCGTTTTATAGGCCTTTGATCGATTTATTAGTAATTTCTTAATTTTATATAATTTTAGTTAATTGCTATTATTTTATGGTCTTCAATTTATCATTATTTTGTAGGACAGCATCGCCGCTTCTTTTTGCGCAGCTCCTGTCGTTTTGGTCGGTGGACTCAACAATGAGTCGTGAAGAGGCCTCATATTATGGATTAGGCTTGATCCTCGCCAACTGGGTGGGGGCTTACTTCAATCAACATGGGAATCTCTACTGCCAGCAGTTTGGCATGAAACTCAGGGTAGCCACTAGCTCCTTGATGTTCAGAAAGGTTTGTATTATTGAGATCACACATTTTCTCTGCACTAGTAACGTTTTCTATCTTTTCAATAACGTTATCTTTTCATTGAGTATTAGGTATAATTTGAATATTACTCGTTAGGATAATGGCTATATCAAAAGATAAAAATAATGCACCGTAAACAAAAGAAAGATATGTAAAACGGGATTTAACATTTAGGAATACGGCACATGCTACTTGTCGCAATATGTATAATACTGTATTCTACAGTAAATGTAGAATAATTGTACAGTAAATGTAGAATACCGTACACAGTAAAATGTAAAGAAATCATAATCTTCGTCTTGCTGCGGTTTGTTTTAAGGCCAAATTCGAAACCGAACTTTTCCATTTTGCTGAAAAGTTCCTCTATAAGCCCAGCACTAGTCGTGAATGTTGTATCGTCGTGTTCGGGTTTCTGATATTTATTCGTCAATCTCAGTTTAGTCTAGTAATTTTAATTATGAGTTTGGCGTATGTGTTGAACTGTAGCGGAAATATTATGCACCCTTAATGGACTCGATGGAAATGTTGCTATAATACCTTGTGTAATCATGTAATGATAATAACAGTCGCCGTGCCTTCCATGAGAAAGTCAATAGTCGATAGCCAATAGTCTCTATGAAGATGTTATGGGCCAAGTGATTAATGCAGGCAATATTCATAATGCCCGGGCAGTATGAATAATGCCCAGCCATATCGGGCCAAGTGATTAATTACAATCTAAACTCACCTATTTATCACATTGCCCGGGCATTATGAATATGGCTACATGATGATCGGGCAATGTGATTTATAGGTAAATTTTTACGTGGCGCGCCGCCACATTGTCGCATCTGCGATAAACCCATAAATTAGAAAGGTTGAATTGATCTGCTTATGTTTAGTTGTTTTTTAACGTCCGAAACATTATCTTCAGAAGGAAATTAGTGTACCCACTTTATGGATCAGTTACGTCGACTGTGCCCCAGAACCGACTCGGGACACCCCGACTTCACGTAGTCTTTGGTTACCGACCCTAGAGTGTATATAAAAAGCCGGAGGCGCGGAGGGAGAGCAGCCCCCGCCCGCTGTAACGAAGGATAGGCACCCGTGCGAGCCGCAGCGGCTTAGGCTGGTCGCACGAGGCGACCAGCAAGCCGAAGCTGCGGAGGTGAGCTTGGGTGCCTATCTTTTGTTACGCAAGGGCGAAGGGGCTGAATTTCCCGTAGCGCCGGAGACGTTGCAGAAGCAAATTTGTATTGACAACAAGTGTTTTGAGGTTAAGTTACTATAATTGATATTTCTCAGGAATGGTGCGTTACCTTTTCATGGGAGTGGTACCAGGGGAGGTGTGTGTGTGTACCTTGCAATAGCCGCACGATGCCACTTCGGCTCATTGTTTTAATTTCGATTCGCTTTACATCACTGTGCCTAATAGGCACTGAGCATTATTCATAATGCCCGGGCAATGTGATAAATTTAATGTTTATAATCACATTGCCCACTCTTATTGGGCATTATTCATATTCACTCCATTCACTTCGGCTCATTGTTTTAATTTCGATTCGCTTTACATCACTGTGCCTAATAGGCACTGAGCATTATTCACAATGCCCGGGCAATGTGATAAATTTAATGTTTATAATCACATTGCCCACTCTTATTGGGCATTATTCATATTGCCCGGGCATTATGAATAATGCGCAATTAATCACTTGGCCCATAACAAAGATACACCTCAGAAGGTGGGCCAAGTGCTTAGATTTACCCATAACCAAAAAAAATCAGCTATTTAACTGATCCTAATTATCTTTTATCTAATACATATTAAAATACTGCTCAGGGAAAATATTATGTAAAGTTAATTCTAAATAAGCAAGACAATCTAGGTATTACATTTATAAAGTATGTAATTCGTTATTCTATACGATAACAAAATTCCATACTATTACGGTACCGTGCATATAAATTATGTTAATATTGCGAAACCGTCTATAAAATGCACCTCTTTGAGGTATGTGGCTCTGGTAGAGATACCGTGAACTGTTACGTAATAAATAAAATAAATAAACACCCTACAGTCACTTTCAGGAACTACGAGAGACTTGCTCTTACGAACACTCAGACCCAAAAAAATACCTGCGAATCACACAAATATTTGTCTCGATGCTGGGTTCGAACTCGCGGCCTCATGTTTCACAACCGGCGTCTTACCTACTGCGCCACGAAGGCTGTCAATTAATACAAGTCTATTTTTTATGTTACATACTTGTTTATTAATTTAAAAAGTGGTTGTTTTAGATGATGCGTATGAGCAACGGTTCGTTTGGAGAAACAACAGCTGGAAAGGTGGTGAATATATTATCAAACGATCTACAAAGGTTTGATTTGGCGTTCCTGTTCTTGAATTTCGCATGGATCCTGCCGCTTCAGGTGATAGCCGTGTGCCTCCTAGGCTATTACCAAGCAGGCTACTCAGCGCTAATCGGATTCGCTGCCCTCGTTATTATAGCTCTACCAATTCAAGGTAATTACGGAATTGTAATGCCGACTTAATCATGTTTGAATTTATGCAAAACACGTATTGGATAAACTGATTATTGATGAGGATAATAGACCACTGGATAATTTAACTAATGTATATTATCTTGCCCACATCGCTAAGATATATAACTGCACATTCATAGTCACTTTTATATTGGCTTTGTAACCTATAAGCATTTTTCATATAGTTAAGCGTAACTGACTCATTTATATAAATATCCAAAACAATAGAACAAAATAATAAAAATGGTAGATTCTGAATTCACGAAAAAAATACTTATATCGGTTGCAGTTCACAACACTTATTTCTATTGGAAGACTATCCTTAAGTTTAATATTTTGGTCATTTAATAGTGCGATGATATTGAAAAGAGAATACTTTCAGGTTTCCTGGGTCAGATATTGGGTAAAATTCGTATGCGCACAGCTGAGAAGACTGATGATAGGATTAAGGTGATGAGTGAAGTCATAAGCGGGATTCAGGTAAATTAATCTTAATTGCATATTTTATTTCACTGTGTCTAATGACTTCTATATTATAATATTACTCATTCTAGCAGACAGAAATCTTTTTTCACAATTCAATAATTATTTGGCCTAACCCCTCTGAATCGTACTTTCAATTTAAGAGGAGGCCCGTGCCCTGTAGTACGCTGTATATGGGCTGATACAGAATCATTATGTGAATCTCAATCATTATTTCTTTTGTTAGATAATATATTGCAGATAGATACAGTATTTTATTTGCTTGGGTGTGGATTATGTAGATGCAACTAAACTGAAAGCTTGTTGAAATTCGACGACCCGTTAGGAGAGCACGCGTTATTCATGCCTTGTTAAAAATAAATACCGATTCGGAATATTCAGCAGATTCAATGCGCTCGTATTGATTTTGGCGTCGAACTAAGATAATTGACGCTTCGCTATGTAAACGAACCGTGCAGATCGGCAGAAGTATTTGCGATTCATAATTTGTTCCGCAATTAGTGCGTGAAGGTTCACATTTATGGTTACGATAGGTAAAATTCCAGAAAGTGTCTTGAATTGTGTTTCTGTACTAATTACAGTAACTATCATCAAAACTAAAAGTATTGTATTATGAATACGCTTAATGAATATAACGAATTTTACAAACATTTAAATATTATGGTCAAATAAATTATCTCTCCATTAATTATTATTATTATATTCAGCCGTTGCAAGTCCATAAAATAAATAACTACATGCTTTCAAAGTAAATAATATAAAAAGAGCTTAAACAAAATTCTTCAAGCAATTTGATTACACGAATTGGATCACAAAATATGTTTATTTGTTTAAGTTTTAGATCATTTCCATATTCTTATTATAATTTTACATACATAAATAAACTCCCTTTTTTGCCAGAAGGGGTATATGTACTATTGGGACATCGACGATTCGCCTTGTGTGTTCCGTCTCACAGAGTGATAGGGGGCGAGCCTATCGCCATATCTGGCATAAATTTCTGACTCCGGGCACAATAGTGAATAGAAAAATCCAATACTACTTAAATTATTTTTATTTTATTATTATTTAGTGATGCGCCTACTTTGATTTCTCTGCACCACCCAAAGGTTGACTGGGACAGAATGTCTCAGGCATTAAGTCTGCCTTTATACGTTGTATAAAAAGCATTTATAAAATAAATAAATTATATTTTAGGTAATCAAAATGTACGCGTGGGAGATACCGTTTACGAAGGTGGTGGACGAGAAGAGGAGGATTGAGTTGAAGGAAGTGCGCGCCGCGACCATACTCCGCACCATATTCATCGGGTTCATGGTGTTCACGGAGCGGACGGCGCTGTTCATCACCATCCTTACCTACATCATGCTGGGCAACCCGATGAGCGCGAACGTGGTGAGTATCAAATTCTTGGGGATTACTACAAAAAATGATACGAACCTTCCTCCGTTTCCTGGGTCCTTCCGTCGTAGTGTGAAGAGGCATTTTAGCAGGCCGGCATAATTGTATTGATTGGCATGCATGGGACTGCCGTCTAATGCCAATTGATACTCTGCCTGGACGGCATTTGCGCTTACCATCAGGTGCAGTGTGATCACTATGCCGGGCCAGAATAAAAAAAACTTCGAATGTTTGGACGCTGTACGTAAAACTTCACTAATGTGCCTAGATACTCTACAAAATGTCGGAATCGCCAATCGTTCGTCGTAACCATATACTAAGTTCGGAGAAAAGGATAAGTATAATAGAGAATAGTATTGATTTTAGGAAGCTGTAAACTTATGTTTTACTTCGGACATCGAACATCCATTTTTGAAGTTAGTATCGTTTTTATAGGGTAATCTCCCTTATTTCTTCAGCCACAGGAATTCTACTACTGTTCAATGGTCTCCTTTAAAGAGAATTGACTGGTTTTTATGCTACGGCTTAGGCATACTACGACAAGTGTTTTAATTACACAAAAGTTGCGTTTTAGTTATTTTATACCTGAAAATACTCGACTGTTTTAGTATGTTGTTAGGAATTTATATACTTTAGAAATTAGAGTGAAATAAAACAAGAAAATGTTGTATGGATCATATTAAACTGTTATTGGAAATATGTCAAGTTGCTTTAAACTGCACTTTCTGTGATGTGTGACGCCGCAGTTATTATTTACGAGTATATTCGGAAAATTTGGCTTAAAATGAGAGTAATACTCTCAGTAGTTCGTTTCATTATGTTCCTTTGAAGGTACTAGTGAGAATGTACCGTTTTTTTCCTTATTACTACTATATGTTATTTTTATCTACATACACGCTTAAGTTGGCGTAGCTGAAAGTGTAGGTAGAGGCGATACTACTGCCACTTTGAAAACATATATAGCTCAGCTATAGCTAACAAAACTCACTTTCCTGTATGTATGTAAATATTTGTTATTTTTAATTATTGTAGTAATTAGTTTTTTTGTTTATTTTAAATCACAAAACATCTACGAAAATGTATAGAAATACCTACGTATATAATTATTCAACGGACACAATGACATTTGTACACAATGATATTAAATAGTATTGCGATAATTGTTTTTCTTTAATGCTAATTGTAACCGCATCGTACTCTTTTTTCTAAATTAAACACAGTGAAACGAATTAAACCCAAATAAGATGGCATTGTTATAAAAATATGGCCGACCTACATGACTAAACTGTAACTTATGGTCTGAATGTCTGATATATAGATCTGTAAAACAGAAATCTATTTTGTAGATAAAAACCCTCCTTTCTCCATTCAGCGTGCGATTGAAGCCGTGAGCAATATCTAATATGTAAAATACTAGTCATTATGCGTCTCACGGCTTAACGAGAGCCTCTTCTACGTTTGAGATGGGTTCAGACCTTAATCCACAATACTGGAACAGTACGGATAGACGTTGGGAATAAAACAGTCGTTTATTGATGTATGATCTTTATATCTTTGCTCTTATCCACACATGGTTTTATTATATCGCCTAGAAATAGGGAGAAATTGTTGCTCATTTTGAATAGAGATAAGTATCAAAATATCTTTTGAACTAAAACTACTATAGCATATGTTTCCTCTTGATATAAGATTTGTAATAATTACACCAGTTGATCTGATAAAGTTATCGCGATTATAATGTTATGTATGTTTATTCTTACAACTCCTACCTTGAAATGTAATTCAATTAAACTGTTCAAACAACAAACGAATTAAATACGAAAGTGGCAAAAAATTACGCGAAAAGCATTCTTCTCATTGTTTTCAATCTGTATGACCCAAAATGGTTCTATTTGCTGCAATTGTGAATGGAGCCAATATAATTGACATGCAAAGTTTTTCAAAATAAAATTGCCTTAATTGGATATTCAGAAACAGCCAATTATTATGAAATGGATTCACAACCGTCATGCGTGTAAAAATGAATACGAAATAATAACAGTTTTAATTTACTCTGAAACGCGGGCATTGAACAGAGTAATTGGTGTCATTGATTGGTTGTTATGAGAATGTAATGTAATAGCTAAATTCGTCTTGTATTCAAATTAAAAATGTGTAGAGCCATACTATAGAAATCTTAAAGTTCTAAGAATCGGCCGGCTCAATAGTGAGGTATCAATGTCTCACTTAAAATGGAGGTGGAAATTGCTAAAGTGTTTCGATCGGTGAATGAAATTATTAAAGTCCCAATACGCCGTGTCTCCTCGCTTTCTTATGCTTTCCTTTTCACCGTTCATTTTAAGGGCCACTAGTATCTTTGATACAAGTTTTGTGGATGTCCATGGGTGAGAATACTGTGCACTTTACCACCCGTTTGTTACGCTGTAGGGGCATTGTAAATATACAAAAAATCCAATAATAGCTTCAGTTTGTATGCCAAAAAATTGCGAGGATATGCAACGGAGGCAAACCCGTATTTCGCGTAATAAGAGAAACAAATGCAATCTGATATCGGGCAAATATCCAAATCCACATAATAACTCGATTAATCGAAAGAGTACAAATTGAACTACCTGATTGGATCCTTCTTCACTTCTTCTTCAGCCCATTTACGTTTTGATGTAGGACACGGGCCTTCTCTACAACCGAAAGTACGATTGAGAGAGGTTAGTTATCTAGTTCCCCATACTGGCCTAGTGCGGGTTAGCGGACTTTACATACCATAGGATTTTTTACAAACCTGTATAGTATGCAAGTTTCCTCACGATGTTTTCCTTCACCGTTATAGTCCGTGGTGATTCACTTTCAATACACCGATGACTCCGAAAAGTCAGAGTTGTGCCTTGGTACTTGAAGCCGCGACCACCGTACACATATAGGCAGTCGCGTCTGGTCCTTTACCAACAGGCCACCACGCACTTTGAGATCGGACCCAGGATGCCATTATTGACAGTAAATATGCTGCCACTACATCAATGAAGCCACTTGAGAGTGCGTGTACACACAAGTATGTTATCAGTCACGACTGCCGTCTGTTTACTCTGAGTAAAGATGAAGGATACCTGGTGGATACGTGACGATATTAATTACTATCGAAGCCATATACGGCGAATACAGTCATCTGTTCTTACACTTAATTATGTTCGACGGTGTGGCCACTGCATTAGTTTTACTAGACAGATAATTGCTGGGTAGATTATTTTCCCATTTAGATAGTGTGAATTGGCGACAGAAAATTATCTATTGCTATTTAAGTTAATTATTCTGGCCTACTTAGTTGCTTATTCAAAAATCTATCAATTCGTGTTGGGGTAGAATGAAATTCGTCGTTTTGTAAGCTCTGTCACATTGAGAGGGCCAGTTCCCGGCAATAGGACGGCAACCAACCATAGTTTCTGCAATTTCCTGCATTTCATAACATGTAAATTTTAATCTGTAATGAAACTCCACGATTTATCCATATTGTAATTGACATTGACGCCTCCATGGCGTAGTTGCTTAGACGTCGACAGTGAAACAAGAGGCCGCGGGTTCGATTCCCGCACTGAGACAAATGTTTGTGAGACCGATAAGTCTCTCGTAATTTCTGATAGCCTCGACATACGACTCGATCTTAATTGGGTAAGGACTATTAAAGGGACTTGGGTGTATTTAAAAAAACACTTTATGATCCAAATTGTTTAATTAAATGTGGGGTCTATGTTTATAACTGTTGGGTGTATTTATTTATTTATTACGAGATTTGTATTGATCTGCAAGCGTACTCAAAGCAGTGCTAATAAATGCCTTTTGTTCCAGATCTACCCACTGCAACAGTTCATGAACGTAGCACAAATAAACATAACTTTGGTACTGCCGTTAATGCTGTCGTTTACAGCAGAGCTTGTCGTCTCGCTGAAGAGAGTTCAAGAATTCCTTATACTTGGTAAGTATTCTCTTGAATGCAGCAACTCAATTTTCCATAATATTGTTAGCAACAACTAACGCAATTATATTAAGAGCAATTTGTTCTGCCAGACCATTTGATAATAACGATGCTTGGAAACATTAAAATTGTGTAACGTAAATTTGATAAGTTTTTAGCTGCACGTTGAAATGGAATGGAATTAGCATATTTAGTTAGTAGATAGTAAATATTAAAAGTACTTAATTTTTTTTGCCTAAAAGAGTACTGGAATACTAGAATGCCGTTACTTTTTTGAATAAGTATTTATTTTATTTGCGAGTAATTTCATTAGTTCAAATTTGTTTTCGTCGTTTGGTTACATTTGATTACCTGATAACAGTAGTCCGAATTGTTACTTTGATTACCATTAGTAAAAAATCATCCAATAAGTAAATAGTAAAAAAATCATCATTATTTTTCATTGTTTGTCAAAGACAAGTTTTAATACACGCCGTAATAATAGGGTAATGATAAGTTAACAAACAAATTGTAATGTTTTTGTTATCTAATACAAGGTTTTTTAGGAAGTTGTTAAAATGACAAGGCAACAATTAATTTTGAAGGTCGTCTCTTAATACTCACCATAATACTCCCACATCTTATCCTGGATTGGTTGATGGTTGATGTGTTTGTTGAATTACATTGGAAAAAGCCTTGACTCCGTCCATAGAGACTAATTTCGTCACAATTCTGATGGCGTAGAAATTTGACCGTTCCCAATGCTATATTCCGTGTATTTTATGCGTACGGTACCTTCCTCAAACGTTATGTACGTTTTAAAATCTACAGAGATCTAGAGTTCATCATTCATCCTAGTGCTGGCGTAGTCACAGCCACTGGTCATAGGTCTCTCATATGTGAGAGGCCGCCTGGCTAGGCACCACCGCAATGTCTATGGCTCCCACTAAACAGCATTGTGATCTCACTGCTACGAGTAACTACTGGACATATTGAGACTTAACATCTTATGTCTCAGGATGGTGATGGCGGTGGAATGTTGCTACTGTCCATGAGCGGTCGTATCGCTTACTATCAGGCGAATAGTATGCTTGTCTCGCCATGCAAAGCAATAAAAGAAACAAATAAAATGACTAAGGAGCACATAAATTAAGATATTAAAAAAATATTCCTAGCCAGAGGAGGTTGACAGTCAAACACGGGTTTCCACCAAAATATATTCACAGGAATCCGAAATAATTGTTTTATACTAGTAAATACGTTAAGCTGTAGCCACTACAGATATTTTAATAAAATTTTATCTTTCCGTATCTTTTCTGCATAGTATCTTATCTGTATCTTAATTGTTTATTAGTTTATTATTGGGAAATGCTTAGTCGAATCTTAATCATGTCATAAACAACCCGTGTTTTATTGTTTAAAATGTGATAATAACGTGAGCGATAATATATACTCATACATTTGCACTCATAACATAGTATTTTAATCTACTTTTTAAACTGTATTTATCAAAATGTATCCATATCTAAAACCTTACAAACAAAGAACTTTGTAAATCCATTCAGAATTAAACAATTTAGAAACGTTTTAATTCTTCTAGTGGGAGTAAAAGAACAGGGTTGTAAAACAAAACTAGTGACGTCACTACGCTTAGCATGCATTACAGCGTGCGCGTGTGCAGGACAGTAAGATGTCTCCACTATACTCCCACTCTTTATTTCGTAATACTAATATTTGCCTCATGTAAGCTACTTTAACACTGTTTTTACAGAAATGTTTTGTTTTAATGGTATTTGTGTTTGTAAGCTACATAACAAAAAAACGATCAAAGTCAAATACCCTATTACCGTGTACGATCTGGAACGTAATAAATCCAACTACAGAATTACTATGAGAAATTTTGTCGGAACAAATGCTAACTCCAACATAGTTCAAAACTTGCAATTTCATCGGTGTAGGAGGTGGTAATTTTCAACATGAATCAGTACGCAGATACAAATATAAATTAGTTTTATAAGAAATACAACCTCTAGTAACTGTGCAAAACGATAACGCACTGATGAATAAAATAACAGAAAATATGTACATATACACATATATCTGCATAATGATAAAGTTTTCTTAGAGATAGCTTTATTCAGTGAGGACTGGATTGCCAAACCGGAGTTCATGGGTTTAAATCCAAGGCACCCGCTAATGATTTAGAAGCTACATTCGTATTCTTCCGGCTCTTTTCATAGCCAGTATAAATCTATTGTAGTTACAACTTACGTAGTAGATTTGTTTCCACCTCCTCCTATTTCTTTTTCTTTCTGATTAATTTCGATGCGGGTTAAAGACAAGCTAGTGTCTCAGAGAGGTTTGCCTAGCTTCGGAGCTCGGTGTCTTTGTGTGCCACTGTTGATCCTGGCTGACAGGAGTCGTAGTGGTGGGTGTGTGAGGGTGGGAAAGTCTCTCGCCAAAAAACCTATTGTAGATTATTCAATATTTTCGTCTTTTCCAATGACGTTTAAATCATTTGAGCGAAGAAGACAATAAATTCGATTATTAAAATAGGTCTATAAGCTGTTTATGGATAAGCCGTAAGTTTATTATCGCTTGTTTGAATGGTGAAGAATAGCACCGTGAGGAAACCTGCACATATGAGAGTCTTTTAAGAATTTACAACCAAAGGTGACATTTTAAGTGTTGGATAAGGTTACGATAAAACAAAACATGATGATATAATTTTCATAAATAAATACCTAATTACAATAAATCTTTAGATTTATGTCCATAGTTTGAGTTGTTTTAGAGCGAATGGTCTCCATACTCATACATTAATATAAAACTAGTTAAGATTATAATCACAAAAATATTAAATCGAGTATAATTCAGATATGAAATTAAGTTGGAAATATAACATGTTAGCGTAACGACCTTGCGGATAGGGAAATTTAGGCTTGCAGCCAAATTTTTATGACTATAAATATTTTTTAGGAAACCTTACTAGAGGTTTTGTTTAAATATACAATACATGTTCCGTGTCATAAAACCAGAAAAATCTATTTTATAATAAACTAGCGGATCGGCCCGGCTTCGCCCGTGTGCAGATACATTTTTTTGAAAATATTCAATCACCTAGGTTCATCGGGGATGATTTAGGATTCCAATTGTAAAAGGATTTTTAAATCAGTCCAATAGTTTCAAAGCCTGTTCAATGCAAATAAACTATCAAATCTTTCCCTTTCTAATATTGGTTTAGATCCGAGAGAAAACACACAGTAATTCTTTAGCTAAAATACTACTTGATGTAAAACAGTGTCTAAAAATACATTTCTATGAATAAAGTCCTACAGGCTTTTAGTCGCTTCTTGGTTTAGTTTGAAAAACACTGTTATATAAAATTGTTCAATTGCAATAAAAGTAATTGACCTATATTGTCGAAAAATCAGCCTCCCAAGGTGGTGTAAAATGTAATCTTTATTGAGATAAGACATTTTTACCCATCTTGTTAACTTATAATTTATATTGTACCTAATATATGGACTTTCATAATAGGCAATTGTTGGTCATCTTTTGTAATATTCACTAGTTTAAGCAGAATTTCAAAACTATTAAACTTAAGTTATGTTAATTTACAACAAATTATTAATGAACTGCTCTACTTTAAACCAATTGGTAAATTTTCTAATAATCACTTTTATATTGTTTACTGCTTTTGAAAAGAGCAACACTAGTTTCTTGCCCGTTCTTCTCTAGTGAAAACCGCTTCCCAAACCGGGTGGTAGATCAAAAAATGAGTGAATCTTAATGATGCTGAATATTTTAATGGATTCAATAAATTATTTTCATTTAAATATATTTATACTTACATGCTGTGATAGAACTTATTATAAAAATACTCTTTACTGCCTTTTCCCTTCGCGATCATAATTATTATCTTTTCAGAGTGTAAGTTAATAAATATAATAAATAAACAGGACGTGTTGATAACGTTACAAATAACTATCAGGCAATCTACCACTTGCCAGTTCATGATCAATTAAATAATTTAAGCAAATATTATTCCTCTTTATTTTGTAAGTTTTACTAAAAATAATTTACATATAAAAAATGTATTAACACTTCAATGGTGAGGTCAACACCCAAGCCACCGATGTTCGAGAATCCAAAGTGAGGAACCTCATTACTAGGCGTACCGTGTCCAGCAATACTGACTTTTGAATCTGGTTCTTCACCCTACGACCAATTGAGAGCCTCTGTAGATGTTGGGCGATGTTCTTTGGTGTCAGTTAATGTGTAGAAACAACAATTGAGACAGTAATTGTTGAGTCCACATCGCACGTGTCAGTAACCTCGTGGGACAATTCAAAATATTTGGACAATTTCATCAATTTATTAAATAATAATTTAAATAATAAATAAGGACTATATATGACTGTTGGGTGTATATTAATACACCCAACAGTCATATATAGTCCTAAACCCACAATAAGATCGAGTTGAATATCGTGGGTTTCAGGAACTACGAGTGACTTTTCGGTCTCACAAACACCCAAACCCAAAACAAATACTCATGGTTCAACATTTGTCTCGGTGCGGAAATCGAACCCGTGTCCTTTCGTTTCACAGACGGCGTCTAACCAACTGCGCCACGGAGGCTGTCGTATTATTATTTTCCTTTCCGTATAAAACTACATTCATAATGCACTCAGTGTCTAACCTCAAATTTTATTTGCAGAGGATCGACCGGACTTGAAGCCGAAGATTTTGTCAGAGCCCGTGTCCACTTTGTTCAGAAATATGTCGGGCAGCTTCAAGAAATCCGACGCCTCAGTCAGGCCCGTGTCTTATCACCGAAAATCTGATTTAAGTGTTAGCAATAATATCAATGGTAAGTGCTTGATCTATCAGGGGTTATTATGATGCTCTTTACTCAGAGATAACGTCGATAATAGTTAACAGAGTGTTGCCGCCCGCTTATTATCAGCTAGTTACTCGATTATATCGCTTCTTTAATCTCGTTATGCATGTTGTGAACGTTTACATAACAATTATGTACTGGCTGAGCAGACAATGATGTTAATTATGTTATTTATGCATTGTGGTACATGCATGTATACAATAGCGATTTGTAACAATTTCTATGATATGTAAAGTTCGCGAACCTGCACTAGGCCAGCGTGGTAGACTATATGCCCTAACCACTCTCAATCGTACTCTTGATTGTAGAGGAGAACCATTTCCTGCAGTGGGACGTATATGGGCTGATACAAGACAGGACTGATCCATTAAACCATTGAGTTTTGGTTGTTGTGTTATACTGGAGTGGATGTACCACAAGTTAATTTATGTGCACGTACCAGCCCTCAGCGGGACGCGGGACATGAATGCACAGCCAAAATGGTTCCAGCCATGTTTTGTACCTAAATATTCGTCAAGCTTTAGTTACAAATGTTCATCAACTTTTGAAGCAACACTACATAGTATTTATTCTAATTTTGGCGGCATTTCTTCCTAAAATTAATTACTATCACAATTACTTCTTTGGTTACTAGAATTAACAGCGGTTCTTGTGCCGTAATTTGAGTTGAAAACGTTATGTTCGCAGTGTTTTCTTTAGTTAAATACAATCAATTGTTGAAACTATTGAAAGATGTGCATATTTTAATATATGTAATAACAATTGTATGAAACTAGCCCAATTATCTCTACTAATTACTCAAATGGTTCAGGTGATGCTTACACTCCATGTGTTGTTTCAAGGATTTAAATTGAAATTAAAATAATTACTATTAAAAAATTAAAAAATATTTACAAACATGAACAGATGACCGACCAAGACCAAGGGAAGACAATGAATAAAATATTTTACAGGAAAGATTTTGACAACAGTAATCTAGAAAATAATCAAACATCGAATAATTTAAATTAAAACATAAAACAAAACAAAAAAAACTTAATTCCCCACAGAATTAGTGCTTATATTTTATTAAAATGCTAAATATAGCTTCGCAAAAATGAGTCTGTTTTTAATGAGGGCCCTTAGATCGAATTTAATATTAATATGGCAACCCGATATATTGCGATGGAATAATTTTACATACTTATTATTCTTATTTCTAGTTATTATTAGTCTCTTTGTTTGTTTCGAATCATAAAACAAACACAAACCGTACGAAAATGTATAGAAATACCTACATATGAAATTATTCAACGACCATGTCATGTTTAATAGTGTCCCTATAATTGTTTTTCTTTAATGCCAATTGTTGCCGCATCGTACTCTTTTTTGCCAAGCTTAATGCCACTTGTAAAATCAAAATGCCCTAATTTATAAAATCAATTATTAAACTAAGATTCAAAAAATAAATTAAATACAAATAAACGACATCATATCTCTGACCATATCTGTTTCGATTTACAAATATACTTTAAAAACTGTATGTCTAACGGAGAATATAACACAATAATTTGATTAGATAATGCGGTGCGCAAGAACTCGAGGTTACTCCGGAGCATGTCCCACCACGACGACACCGCGGTAATGGTACACGACGTGTCCGCCAGCTGGACCGGCGACCCCAACTTCTTGGCCCTAAAGAACATATCTTTCAAACTACGCAAAGGAAAACTTTGTGCCATCATAGGACCTGTCGGTTCCGGAAAGGTATCAAATATCAGATAGTTGAAGAGAAGGAACTAGTTACACTTTTAAACATAAATAAAATTTGTCAATGAAACATTCCGCTGCTACTCACATCAATTTGGTTCGAATGTGCTCCTTTGACCCACATTCGTGAGTCGATAAAAACAAAGCTTTACTGATAACGACAATTCGAGTTCGCACAAATGTAAAGCAAAGTTCACCAAACTCGGATTGAACATCTAATAGAGATTAGATTACACTGATTATTTGTATAAGATATTTTGTGACTAAGTGCCCGGAGATTTTTGAACGGTGCAATAAACAGCTTCATTTCAATAAGGAAAACTATATTAAGTAAGAAATTAAAAAAATCAACAAATCTGTTTTACATTCGCAGTCTTCGATTTTGCAACTGCTACTAAAAGAATTGCCTGCGGCCACTGGCACGGTTTCAATATATGGAAAGATCTCGTACGCTTGCCAAGAGGCGTGGCTCTTCCCCAGTACCGTCCGGGAGAACATACTTTTCGGCCTACCTTTTGAACCGGAAAAATACAAGAGGGTACGTATTTTTGTCTCTTGCATCTTATACCCAAAACAAAGTGTCAATAAATCATAACAGGGTTGGCCGCACACCTTCTACGAATAAATTCTCAATATAAATTATATTTTTAAATGATTGCACTTAATCTTCAAATGTCTTTTATGTTATCATATTTTAATTTATTCATTCTTTGTAGAGGCGACCTAGATTTATGTACGCTTTATGCGGACCAAGGGCAGCAATCCACTAGTATTTAAAGCATGCCTTTAAATCGAATGTTGGTTTCAGGTATGCCGAGTATGTGCTTTGGAGAAGGATTTCAATCAATTCACATACGGAGACCAGACCCTAGTTGGGGAGAAGGGGGTGTCGCTATCGGGCGGCCAGCGCGCCAGAATCAATTTAGCCCGCGCCGTCTACAGAGAAGTAAATTGATTTTATATTTGTTATAAACAGTTCACTTATAGCACAAAGGGAGGACGCCGTGCAGTTTTCGTTATTAGTCCGTGAATTCTAATAAAACATTCCTTCGTATTTATGGTTTATGAAAAATGGCAAACATTTTAGAATTGTTAATTCGGTATGGCGAGTATTTATTTGAAATGAATGTAATAGTAATTAATGTGATTCTAGCCGACCACAATAAGTATTCAGCAACGCAAGCTTGGAATATGTCAAAGTAAAAATATTTCCTTCGTTCCCTCATTAAAATACTGAGCTTGAATAAACAATGTTTCTGTAAACTGTTCTGTACGTCCAACTTACGAAACGCACCGTTACTGTCTTTTAATATTCTAATTTATGCTACCTGCATTACGTTCGTTTGAACAGGCAAACTATAAGTTTTAAGCTAATGAAAATGTCTCGTGCATGTTGAAACCTTTTACGAAGGTTTAGTCTAGCTGTTCTCTTTAATTTACGAAATAGTACCTACCTAGTTCGAATCTGCACGCGAATTCAGTAGTAGACCAGCTAAGTCAATTCTAATATGACAATTTTGAACCATCTTTATTAACGAATACAATAATTAAAACGAATTCTGAAAACAGTGCACTTAAGACATGATTAAATGCATTTCCCATTTCGTTTGGACTGAAATGTTTCTTTACAAGCACCATATATTTTACAAGCTTTTTCATATGTATACCCCAAATGAATACGAACCTTAACCAAAATACAATAGAGTACATTTTACACCCAAAATCTTTTCTGTATACTACGAATACACTTGGGTGTTCACTTGTTTTTACACAGTCGGATATCATCCTGCTGGACGACCCGCTGTCTGCCGTGGACACCAATGTGGGCCGCCAGCTGTTCGAGAATTGTATCAACGGGTACCTCCGCAACAAAACGAGGATCCTCGTCACACACCAGATACACTTCCTCAAGGCTGCTGATTATATTATTGTGTTGAATGAGGTTTGTATATCGTTTATACTACACCCATATCTCAACGAGAGTTTATTAATGTTGATAAACAGTTTCTGTGAGAATGCGTTCATACTACTCGTAATATACTGTTTAGGAGCGTATTTTTTTCAGTTCTTTAACAGAAAATAAATATATCTAACACAAATTCTACTTTACATCTCGTTCTAAAACATATAACGCAACTCAATCCAATAAGTGGGTAAACTTAAAGATTTTCCTTTTTGAACAAATACCATGGGTTTGCTAACTTGTCTTAATTAGTATGCACTTCAGAATCACTATTAAAATATGATGGAATGAACACATTTATCAATATTTATCATATTTAATTCGAGTTATGACGCTGTGAAATATTGATATGACATAAGCTTGGAAAGAGTGAAGTTGCGACATTAAATAAAATCTGTTTAAACTATGCGTTTTTAATTTATGTGGCGCCGCGTTTGGTGATTTTCCAAATGGTGTTGAAAGTTCTTTCACTTAGTAATTTTCATAAAAGCGAACAATGCTCTGGTTTTACAAGTAAATAAAAAAATATGTACTGAATTTAGAACAAGTCTTTTACAGATGGAAATAAAGTTCGCTTGCATAGAGAGCATTTAGCGATTGTTAGAGCCCCCTGTCATTATTTACGCCACATCTGTAATTTTCTGTAGCAATCGGACTTCAATTTACAGTACCTAGTCATTAACGTTAACATATTTATTCCGGTTTCTAATTATCCATTGTATTTAAAAATAGAGCAAGTATAAAATCCGGGTCCAAGATAAATTAATTTACATAATAATTTCATACATTTAGTATGAAATTTAGGTCACTAAGATGAATACGTATTGAAATATTATGTCATATATCTCCTCCTCCCATTATATTCTTCCTACGCTGCATGAACTTTGGCATCCGATCCTCGGCAGTAAATATACTGTATGAGTTTCGAATTTTATTTATTTAATCTTACAACAGGGCGGTATTGAGAATATGGGCACGTTCGACGAACTAGCTACATCGGGCAAGGACTTCTCCAAGATGCTTACGGCTTCTCAAGAGGGAAAAGAAAAGGACGCTGAAAGCTTGTCTTCACGAGTAAGTCTTTTATTTAAGTTATCCAATGTTTATTTTTAATTGTCGTTCGTATGATGGCACTTTGGGAATTTTAAACATCGTAGAATGGGCCATTTGGGTATAATGGGCCAAAAACCGATTTTGGCTTGCATTTCGTTTCTGACTCGCCCCTATCACATTGTGGGATAGAACGTAGAAGGGGAAACGTGGGTGCTATGGTACTTGCTCTATCTACCCCTTCGTTGTATATGTATGTAATGTAAATTATATTACTGTTGCATTTGGACAGAGCATAGATGACAAAGAAAGGCCAAGTTTGTTAAGAAGTCAGTCAAGTGTGAACGACGGCGAGGATGTGAAGCAATTTGAGGCGCAGAAAATGGAGGCTGAAGAGAGGCAGACAGGGAACCTCCGCTGGGAAGTGGTGGCTGCGTACTTACGCTCAGGAGGGAACATTTGTTTCGTCATCTTCACCTTTTTCATGATTATTCTGGTGGCCGCGTCTGCAGCCAGCGCTGACTACTGGGTCAGCTATTGGTAAGTCCTCCAATTTAGTTAATTGTCTATTAACTAATACTAGCGGCCGGGCTCCGCCTAGGTGCAGATACAATTTTTCGAAATTATTATTTCACCTATGTTCACCAGGGATGATGTAGGGTTCTAATGGTGAAAGAATTTTTCAAATCAGTTCAGTAGTTTCATAGCCTATTAAATGCAAAAAAAAATCAAATCTTTCCTCTTTATACTATTAATTTTGAAGACTTAGATATAAATAAAATAATTAAAGAATGTGGCTTACATCGGATGATCAAATTGTTTATTGTATTTCATAATTATGATTATTATGCAATCTTGATTTATTATACTTAGATCATCTTTATAATTTTCAATTCGCATTCCTACCTTTAATATTATGAAGCAATATCAAATCGCCACCGATAACACGATTGTTCCTCATGATTGATTAAACATGTTTACTCAAGACTTTATTTGATAATTTTTTATTGAAGGTCGAATCAGATGGCAATATATGAGGACGGATTAGACGGCGCCGAAATCGGTACGTACGATTATACTACTATTTATTTCAATAATACAATTCATATTAAATTACAACGGAGCCAGGTAAGAATGAATAGCTTTGTAGATATTTCTCATAAACACAGCATATCTATAATAGCGTGATTATGATACGGGTTTGATAAATGTGGTAAATATTTCACAATTTGACGCCCAAAAGGTGTAATGGTTAATAAATTGGTTTACTGCGCCATACTTTGAGGTGATTTTTAATAGCACTCCGATTGCACTGAGAGTCGCACTACAGAAAAAATATCTACTAATATCAACAGACGATTAAGCGATTAGCTACAAAGATAGTGAACACAAGTTCACCTTCCCGCTTTTAGTCAAGTATGTTGATAAATAGGCGTTAAGTGGGGATAAAGTGCGTGTTTGGATATAAGCATGCTAGCGACTGTATTCAGTGCTGTACAGAGAATCTTTTAAAGTGCATAGGATAAAATAGTAATTTGAGATATCATTATGTGAAGTCTTACTACGAAATACGCGACTAAAAAAACTGAGATGATTTTTGTCAAAAATCTTAGCCGTAAAAAAGACTCGTACCTATCTGTACGAGTTGATAAAAAAAAACTGAAATTTAAAATCATGAAAACTGAAATCGCGATTTTTTGACAAAACTACCGAGCAGTTTTTTTTCAGACTTGGTACAATGATACCTAGGTTGGTTAAGAATATATGGTTTAAATTAAAATACAATTTGTCAATATCAACCTGAATATGTGTAATAAAAATCGTCGAGCGATGAATTGAACCAAATAAATACATAGTTATTCCTTATTTCACAAGTATGTTTTATAAGGCTTATTTATCAGGGATTGTAAGTTTGTACAAGTGGAACTAATGTCTATATTACCCATGATACTGGAAAGATACGAGAAGTAATAATTGAAACCAAGCAGAAGCCAATCTTAAGTAAACATCAACAGGACCGTCACACGAGAACCAATATTTTCGTAGAGGAAACGATTCTTTTGGGCTTATAATAAGTGTTGTCTTAAACATTGCTACAGTTACTGCTATTTAATAATTAATTTGATTTATATTGTCTACAGACACAGGCCTAGATGTCCAGGTTGGTCTGTTCACGACGGGTCAGTACCTCATCATCCACGGCTGTATCGTCTTGACGGTCATATTCCTCACCAACATCAGAGTGTTTCCGTTCGCGGCGCTCTGTGTCAACGCCTCGAACAAACTTCACAACAATATGTTCAATACTATGATCAAGGGAATCATGAGATTCTTCGACACCAGCTCATCAGGTATGTAATAGTGTATATTATGCAAACAATCTTAGGGTACCGCAACACAATAATTTATATGGTACAAGAGCAAATGAATATTTAATCCGTAGATTAATAAATGTTTTACCTAAACCACTAAACATATCTTAAATAGAAATAATTTAAAAAACAAATTACAACAATATTACTTGAACAGCTTATAACAAGTATAGAATCAAATACAGATGTATTTATAAGGATAATATAAAAACAATACTATCTATGAATAGTAACTAAAATATAAAAATTTTTGTTCGGCTGTAAATAAGTGGTGGTCGCAATTTTGAAATACAATCTCCAAAAAGGAAATTCGGCTATAAAGTATTGTTTAAGGCAAATGTAATTTATGAAAGGTTTCCAAGAGACTATCTTTCGATGAATACCTTGTAGTACTTACCTTACAAATATAATATATTAAAAATGATAAACGGCTAGGTACCAGTTTTTAAGTACTATGAATCAACAATTTCTGGAATGTTTATCTTTTCACATAGTCATTCGGTAATTAGAATCAGCACTTTCAATAATAAATCCAATGATTGTATCCGCCGAAGTACCTACCTCTTCTAGTTTTTTCCTAGTAAAAACTATGATTAATTTAAAAGCATGCGTTTAAATTCCGTAGTCACTTACCAGTTGCCGCTTATCCTCGATCATTATGTTCAATGCACAAATAATATTTTAAAATATATATTTCACTTTGAAAACAATTACACCATCCGAACGGAGTGAGAAAATAAGCCAGACTGTTAGAAAAGCCATAAAATTTCTCGCATATTAAGTTTTTAGGTGCGTATGCTATGCGGCTTGTTTACAGCGAAAATATGTGTAACCTTCAAAAAATTGATTGACCCGTCTTATGGTACTTGTACGTAAAAATAACATTTCAAAGCGAACTATAAACTAATATACACATAGCCTGATAGGTATTTCTACTATGCTAGTACGCAAGTCTGCATTTATCTACTTAGCTGAGATGAAATTTACTTATCATCACTTAAAGTGATTTCTGATCATTAGTATAATACATGAAATATAACATTTTTTATATTAGGTATAGATAGGTACATAGAAGTTCTTTATTTTGACGACAATGTAAATCGTTAAGTTGGTTTCCATTACTAAACACCGCAAAAAAACGGTTTACACTACAATCTTCAAAGATAGTTTTAAACAGTGTCCGTAATTTTCCATGAAATCACGCTATGGCGTTTACACATTCGTATGCTTTACGTTTTTAGGTCGCATCCTGAACCGTTTCACAAAGGACATGGGCGCTTTGGACGAGATTCTGCCAAGAACGTTGTTGGACGTATTCCAAATATACGGCACGCTGGGCGCTATCCTGGCTTTAAATGCAATCGCTCTCTACTGGACGCTCATTCCCTCTTTTGTACTACTAGTGTTGTTCGGATTCCTAGTCAAGATTTATATGAAAACGGCTCAAGGAATCAAGCGGTTGGAGAGCACGAGTAAGTCATTTGCACCTCATTATAATGTAACACTGATTAAAGAAAAAGCTCACAAAATACTAGTTTACGCTTATACGTTGTCGGATCCATAATTCATGGTTATCTTTATTTCTGTATCTGTATCAGCCCATATACGTCCCACTGCAGGGCACGGGCCTACTCTACAATCGACAGTACGATTGAGAGTGGTTAGGCCATATAGTCCACCACGCTGGCCTAATGCGGGTTGGCTATCTTTACTATTGACTTTTTTTGCAAATATTTAAACTTTAAAGTTTTTCTAAACATAAGGTAAATATATTGCTTCTTCAAAAGTGATATTATTTGGCAATAATAAAACTTTTTAACTCTTAAGCTGCATTTACATGCTTGGCTAACCTCAGACAGCCTCCACCAACGCCAACGAGGTGTTTGGCTTGGCTGGCCTTAAGTTTTTCATAGTTAATAGCTCGGAGTTGGTAGACGTTGGCCCATCCTCAACCAACATGTAAATCCACCATTACAACTGCAGCAACTTTAATAGTGAGACTCCAATTATATTTTTCGCTAATTTATCACTAGATATTTATTTTAACATTATTGTTATAATAAATATCTATTATAACTCAAGCTTCAAAAGTGGTTTGAATGGGACAAAACATTTTGAATAAAATATGTAGGTTTTAAAGTTCAAAATTGTCTAACGCTCTAGGTGTGTACCCTCAAGGTTTGATATAGATGATTTTGGGTTTAAGATTTAGTTATTATGCTGTTGATGAGAACCGTTACAAAACCGTCGATGACATCAAACGATTATTTATTGCCCATTTGATAAAGTAACGAAATATCAAAGTATACTGTGAGAGTTATAAAAATATTTGTCTTATCACTCATTTACGAGTGGACGCAACTATTCTGTTCATTCAGGGGTGTCATAATGATGCAGCAAATTTGTGACTTAATGTACGCATTAAGTGGTATGATTATCTTTATCAGTAGGTACTTATTATTATTAGTATTAAGTATTTAAATTATTAGCGTTATTATTGTCTGCGGACACACCTTCGAAAAACATTTCAAAATAGCCTGTTCCATCTAAATCTTTCAGTCCAAATCTTTATATGGAATAAGATATTTAGTTCGCAATTCGTCAGTAACGGCCAAATACTCTTATAACTTGGTAATCAGAAACTTTTTTGGTTCTTTCAACTTCTCAGACACATTGAAGCTGATAACTTCCAAAGCCACCACGATCCAAACTTCATAATTGCTGATCGTGTGATGCCTATGTTACAAGAATGCGCAAATAAATTTTAGCTTTTATAAAATAACGAAACTCTGCCGGCCATGGGCTCGTGGGCTATCTAGTAGGATAACAAAAAATAAACTTTTACTTATGAATATTGAAAAAATAATCCACTTCCCTCTCAGTCACTCCTAGACAATCCCTATTTTCCGTCTCGCTCTACTGGTTCGCCTTAGTCCTAGTACGTGCTCAGTGCACACATATTAGACA
The DNA here is from genome assembly GCA_030180105.1 of Hyles lineata. Lineage (NCBI taxonomy): Eukaryota > Metazoa > Arthropoda > Insecta > Lepidoptera > Sphingidae > Hyles > Hyles lineata. The sequence goes on along the minus strand of JARJEE010000017.1, from coordinate 9,400,059 downwards.
TTAGTTATTTAATTTGTTCCATGTATTTCAGCTAAGAGTCCTGTTTTCGGCATGGTGACGTCGACTCTCAGCGGTATTGCAACTATTCGCTCGTCTGACGCACAGAATAGACTCATCGACGACTTCGATCGCCATCAGGTATATACATACATACATATACTAGTTTTAGTAGGTATTATTATATTTAACATGATTTTTTCTCATTTATTCAAGAGGATATGAAAGCACGTGTATACTAAGTTTTTTTTGGTGGGAAGAAAGAGTGATAAATACGTTCGTAAATTGTTCATAGGAAAAGCTTATTATAAAAGCCGTGCCCATAATGTAATATTATCATTGTCACAGGACTTGCACACATCTGCATGGAACGGCTATATCTGCGGGGGCACCACATTCGGTTTCTACTTGGACACCGTGTGCCTCTTGTACCTTGCTACTATTATTTTCGTATTCATCTACATTGATTTCGGTAAGTGTATTAAAACGAAGTCGAATGGTAAACCCACGCTGTTGTCAGTCATGACTCAGCATGAATGGGCAGGCTCGTTCGGGCCGGTACCACTGTCTCACAGGTAACCGCTTGAAGCGTCTGTTTTTTCGTTCGGTGAGTGAGCTGACCGGATGCCCAATACAGTATTGGGCATAGTGTTGGCAATATCCCATTCCTCTTTCGTTTTGCCTTCCCGCTGTCCTCCTAATTTGATGGGCCAGCAACACATCCATGATCAAAGCGTTATGGATATTCATGGGCGGAGTGATCACTTACCATCAGATGATCTATTTGACTTATGCAATACTAAAATAACCAAAATATTTTTAATACTATTTTAGAGTATTTTATTAGAATATGTATAGTATAGTTTAGTTTTTCAAATACCTACCTCTATAGTTTTTTTGCCAACAGTTTGCCAACCCAAAAGTTCTCTCCTATAATCCTGGGTCCGCTATGGAGCAATTATGCAGATTGCCAATATTTTATAGAATAATAATGACTGCTGAAGAATGATTGTCTCCAGTCGATGTACTATCTAGACTGCACTAAACCTCCGAGGCACAGTTGGTAAGACGCCGGCTGTGAAACGGAAGGCCGCGGGTTCGATCAACGCACCTAAATAAATATTTGTGTGAACCACATATATTTGTTTCGTGTCTGGGCGTTTGTGAGATCGAAAAGTCTCTCATAGTTCCTGATACTCACGACACAAGATTCGAACTTAGCGTGGGGTCAGGACTATGTATTTGACTGTTGGGTATATTTATTTATTAAAAAAAAAGCTTCCACCATACTGCTATAGTTGTCTCATTATTATTATTTTGTTTATTTGTAGGCAATGTGATTGCGATCGGCAGCGTGGGTTTGGCAGTGACACAGAGTAACACGCTGACTGCGATGTTGCAACATGGCGCCCGGATGCTGGTGGAGTTCTTGGCGCAGCTAACCAGCGTGGAGAGAGTGCTCGACTACACGCGCATCGAAACAGAAAGCAACCTATTCGATGGAAGTAAGTTATAACTCGCGTTCTTCATAAGATTATAGGGATCGTCCGTTTTTTTTTCATTGCCACGAATGGTGAGACGAGCATGCCGTTCGCCTGATGGCTGTGCCTGATGGTAAGGGTTACGACCGCTCATGAACAGTAGCCAAACCAAACACCTTGAATTACGAAGCAATTTCACTGGCAGGCAGTGGACGCATTCCACTGCGCTCGTCATCCTAAGACATAAGATGTTAAGTCTCAATATGTTAGTTAATGATTTGATTTTGATATTTCACGAAAGAAAACTAAGTAGTAAATGAATTTGTGAATTAATAATTTGGTCAATGATATTATCGAATTAGGTATTAACAACAAAAAATGAGTGGGGCTGGAGATAAATAAATACCCGTAATCAAAATTTGAAATATATCTCTGATCGAGAAAGTACTTTACTCGATTAATGAAACAATCATGAAATCCATAACTAAGTTTTATATTGTGTTATTTTTCAGAGACACAGATGCCGCCATTGTGGCCTTCTCAAGGACGAATTGTTTTTGACAAAGTTAATTTACGATATGCACCCAATGAGGAGCCCGTGCTCAAGAATTTGAATATTAACATTGAGAGTGGATGGAAAGTATGAAATATTCTTAGTTCTATATGCAGCTTGTGTATTTTTCCATCACATTTTGGTTTACATAATAATGGAGTCGTAAAACACTATCTAAATATGCAATGAGACCAATTTATAAATAAGCCATAGTCGTAGATCGATAACAATTGCATTTGTTTGAAGTTATTCATATTCATATATATCATTTTTATAGAATATGTCGATCAAAATATTTTTCATTATTATTTGAGGATACTAGGTATGATCGATAGAATCCTCAAGTAAAAATAAATAAAACCAACAGTCACATACATATTCCTGACCCCACTAAGATCACTTACGTCTTGTGTCGTGGGTTTAAGAAACTACGAGAAACTTTTCGGTCTCATAAACACGCAGACCCGAGACAAATACTTGTGGGCCTCATAAAAATTTGTATTGGTGCGGGGATCGGACTTGTGGCCCCTTATTTCACAGTCAGCATTTAACCATCTACGCCAGGGAGGCTATAAAAAAATATTTATATTTATTACAGGTTGGTATCGTGGGAAGGACAGGAGCTGGTAAATCATCGTTAATATCCGCCATTTTCCGATTTGCCTACCAAGACGGAACCATATCGATCGATGGCCTCGACACCGCGCTCGTATCGAAACAGGTACCACTTCACGAAATTACTCAAGAACCATTATAACGCCTGGTAATTATTTATTCATTTGATTGTTTCCTACAGGGACTTCGATCGAAAATTTCCATCATCCCACAAGAGCCAGTGTTGTTTTCAGCCACAATAAGATACAATTTGGATCCGTTTAATGTGTACAGCGATGACGACATTTGGAGAGCGTTAGAACAAGTCAGTAAAAACACAAATACTTTTTTATGTATAATTTAATTAGTTGTTAACTGAGTGTCGTGTTGCAGGTGGACATGAAGTCCGCAGTCCCGTCATTAGACTTCAAGGTGACGGAGGGCGGCGCGAACTTCTCCGTGGGTCAGAGGCAGCTCATGTGTCTGGCGCGCGCCGTGCTCCGCTCTAATAAGATTTTAATTATGGACGAGGCCACTGCCAACGTGGATCCGCAGTGAGTGTGCAGTCCCGAACATTATTAATCTTGCACACACCGTACACCTGTTCATATACGTCATTTCTTTGCAGGACGGATAATTTCATCCAGCAGACGATACGGAAGCAGTTCTCGGAGTGCACCGTGCTCACTATCGCTCATCGTCTGAATACCATCATGGATTCCGATCGGGTGTTAGTGATGAACACGGGGCAAGTGGCGGAGTACGATCATCCTTATATCCTGCTGTCCGACCCCGACAGCATGTTCTCGTCCATGGTCCGTGAGACCGGCGAGAAGAACAGTGCCAAGCTCTTCCAGGTGGCCAAGGATGCTTACTACCAGAGCAATCTAAAAGAAAACGCCACATAACTCATTTCAGCTCAAATATTTTCAGAAACAAGTGCCATGTGATGATTTTCAAGTATTATTTCGCATAATTCGTATTAAAGACTGATTAATACGAAGAAAATTATGAATTTGTAAATATGATGGTGTAGACGAGTACGATAATAGAGAGTTGATTTTTGTTACCGTGTTAATTTATTATGAGCTTGTAGGATGTAAGAATAAAAATGATGGCGAATTTTATTTATACAAACTTCCACAAATTTACTTTGAATAAAGATATCGTTGTTTTTAAATTGTATTTTTATTTTATACAATTCATTAAGATATCTTAAAGAGGAGAGAGGAGAGAGATCTCAAACAAACGTAGGGCCTAATTTTGGTTACAGCGCAGCAATACGCATCATCTTCACATCGTCAACTCAAGGGTCGTTTCGGCGTCGACTCTAGCTATCAACTCATGCTTGCACTACGTAAAACATTATAGGGTTTTAATACAGTATATTATCCATAAAAATATATCGATGGCTTAATTATCAGACATCGTAACTCTATTCAACCAAAATTTTACTGGAGTCCAAAAAACTATCCAATGTAAAATTTTTAAGGAAATATATTATGTTTTTTATATTTATTATAGTATTTTGATTATTTATGTAAGTACTCATTTTCAATCAAAAATGCAATAAATTATTCGATCTACAGTATTTTATGTCAGATAGCATTAAAATATACATATTTTTGTAAAAAAAATTTAGTTACGAACTTTGATAATAATTAAGCAATCGATATATATGATATTCAGTACAAAATACCTTTGGTTCACCAGCAGAGCAGCCTCCGTCTGGGGTAGCGACATCGATAAACTCGATAGGCGAGTAACAAAGCGATGCAAACCAGTCCTAATATAAATCCATGTGCCTTGTGATCCTGATAGAACACGTCCCAATTCTCGTTAGTGCAGCCGCCTTCACAACAACCCATTATATCTTACGGCATTTCATGATCGGCTATTTTATATTTATCGTTGTTTGCTACAAAAATGTTCAACATTTTATTTTCACTCCATGATTTTGTTTTGACATACTTTGACAAGAGAAATAACGCATAGAGTATCAACTAAAAAGTATTAATACATCTTCATTGGTACTAAGTATTCTATTCTCATTTCATGCAACATTGCTATTAAATACATTGAGGTAATTGTATACCTCAATGGTTAAATATGATGATATCCTTATAAGGTTGTATGTTATGTGCATAGAGTTTAAGATCTGGACATGATTACGAATATAGATAAGTCAGAGTGTGGATTAGAATGTTATTATATTATGTATTATAGACTAGAATGAAATTGTGCTATAGCTTACCAGATCTCATCCATAAGCCACACTTCATTTTTAATCCCTATGTATTTGAAGAGGAATAATCACTGGTTGGTAGTTCGCTGGTTGTAGCTGCAGACGTAAAGTGACCACGAAAGGTATGCGATGACCATCAGAAGTAAAACCGATATGTACAGTACACTTGGGTCGGCAAACAACGACGCATCACAGCACTGCTCGGCGCCACAACAGTCCATCTTTATTGCTAACTGATTTTTTCATGCCTACATTATTGTGGATTTAGTAAATGTTTATTTGTGGTGGTCGGTGGTAAATATTTTTGGTTATATTAATGACATTGTCATTGAATATAACGCTGAGAAAAAAAAGATTTGTCCATGGAATGTTTCCTAACGCACCTCGTGAACGTACCTGATTTATTCTTTGCATTGTTTTAAACATCCCAGGAAATATCGTTTATAAAAATATTTCGGAAGAGTAACTTTAAAAAAAAACAGGTGAATTGAGAACCCCTGTTTTTTTTTAAGTCGGTTAGTTGCATTCTTTTTCATTTATTCATTACAATATTTATAACGCTTCTATAACTAAACGAACGAGGTTTTAAAAGAACGTTTCAACGTTTCCCTGTGGAACGGGATAGAAAAATATCCTTGTTTTAAATTCTGGCTTATGTAATTTTGGGCAAAATTATAGTAAAATGGAGCCAACTACGTCATTATTCAGTAAAACCATCGTACAGTTCAGCGCATCTAACATTACCCATTGTAAAAAAAAATAACTAGAAATTCATAACGAGCGATAAAACACAAGGTAATTAAGCTAGGTCAAAATATCAGTATTGCCTTCTTAGGAACACCTATTCTCTCTTTGCTCACCTTTACTACCTTACTGTGAGATTATTAAATTTAGAGAGATCGAAACTATTATGCGTCGCATTAAGGCATGGGCTTTACCAAAGTGCTCTACCGACATTATGTGAAATGGCTTAGGCTTTGGGCTCCCGGGGATTTCAATATCGATTAGTGGACGGATTGTTTTTACTGAGACCGATATTTCAATATACTCCAAGCCATGCTGAAGTGAAAATATAAACAGCTGATTTTAAACAGTTCACTCTGTGTAAAACAACAAAAGTAATAATTTTGATTTTATTACATATACATACACTACACACATTATACGCACATTCACTCGTTCATCCCAGAAGAGGTAGGCAAAAGTGCTACCAGCACCCACTTTCCAACTTGTGTGTTCCGTCCTAGAATGTGCTATAAAAGGGAGCGAGCCTATCATCATATCGAGCACAAATTCCTGCCTCCGGACTGATATTAAATAGAAAAATATTAATATCAATTTGCTCGACCCGGGATTCTAACCTGTGACTTCAGCGCTGCAATCGCACCGAAGTATAACTGCGCTACCGAAGCAATGTATATTATTATTATCCCTGTTACTAGATTAATGAAATAAGTTTACAAAACCGTTACACTCTGTAAATATTATGAAAAAAAGGAAAAAAAAGCAAAGTATTAAAAATAAATTTATTGTTAAATAATTTAATCAGCATGAAATTTACTAATTTTGCTATTGTTGGTCTGGGTAGTCACTCAAATATTTGTTCCTAGCGGCTTCGTGTAGCACTTTGCTCATGCTGTCTCCGGTCTCTCGCACCATAAAGCTGAATATGCTGTTGGGGTTGGCGAGCAGGATGTGGGGGTGGTCGTACTCCGCGGCGACGCCTTTGTCCATCACCAGGACTCGGTCGGAGTCCATGATCGTGTTCAACCGATGGGCGATCGTGATCACTGTGCATGCGGCGAACTCACGGCGAATCGTCTTCTGAATTAACGCGTCCGTCCTATAAGTAAGACAGACAATAAATGTCTCCGTATTTTATAGAAGCTACACTGAATTTTAGACTATGCACATCTTAGAGTAATTACCTAATGCACACAGAGCAACTTTACTTGAAGCAAACTGTCAACATTTGACTAGTTTTAGATAAAAGATTATAAAATTCGTCAGGTTTATTGAACTAGAGTTGCTCTGTGCGTAAAATGTCCAATTTGTTTCTAGATTAATTTAAGGTAATAATATTGATAAATTACTTGTTTGTACCACTTTTAATCGATACATTATCAGCACGCAGTTGATACAAATCAATATTCTATCACCTTACTCAATATAATATTCATAAATTATAACTGTCGTTAACTATCCGAGTTCACGCAGGGGAGACCGAGGCCAAAAGTTCCGGAGGTAAATTGTTTCTATGGAAATAGCATAAAATATGTAAATATGTGCGTGTTTATGAATGTGAGAAATATATTTATAAAATTATTATAATCTTTGTACAGGAAATCTATTGCAAAAAATGTTACGAACAAAACGCCTTTAAATCATTACTGTAATAGTAAATAACCGAGAGGAATAAAACATTCATGATTTTAACTCTTAACTCCCTTTACGAAACAAAATAAAAGAGTTTTTTAACTAACTGTCGTTTCCACGCCCATATTTTCGATCTTATATTTAAAAAACCAAAATATTATTTAGTGGAGGGTAGTTAATGTATCTATCTTGTCTCATCTTGTTGGACTAATAGTTCAGTTTTTTGTGAACGCTCGCAAAAGCATGACGTGTTCTCCGATGCTGCGCTAGAATTACTGACTAATTTAAATTGTTTTGTGATATTATTGTGCAAGTGAAGTGATGTTGAGTGCTACAACTATCACCGTTTTAGTTGGCATCGTGCAACTAGCTTCAGAAGCGAAATTCCAGTGAGTGATACAGATTTATTACATTATTATTATCATATATCGGCTATTAAGTGTATTTAACAATATTTATTCAAGACCTAACATTCCTTGACAAATATTGAGGTTGATTTTAACACAGAACTTATAGCCCCGCTCTATCCTACTGTAAAACAGGTTAAAAAGTAAATATAAGTACTCACTGAGGATCAACATTAGCCGTAGCCTCATCCATGACGAGGATCTTGTTAGATCTGAGCACGGCTCGAGCCAAGCACACGAGCTGGCGCTGACCCATGGAGAAGTTGCTGCCTCCCTCGGACACTTTGTAGTCCAGCGCTGGTATCACTTCTTTGAGCTCAACCTTAACATGAATAATTTGATTTAGGTGTTAATATGATGTAATCAATTACTAATGACATATCAAACAACTTTTTCACACGTTCATTCATGTCTATATTTGACTAGCAGCCCGACCTGGCTGCGCTCGGATCAAGATTTGAAAATATTCTATCGCCTAAGTTCATCAGAGATAATGTAGGATTCACAGGTGAAAAAATCTCTCAGATCAGTTCAGTAGTTTTAGAGCCTATTCAATGCAAATACAAAATCAAATCTTTCCTCTTTCTAATATTAGTTTCAAAAAAATTTATCACGGCACAGCTTGTCTGCTCTGATATAGGAAATATGGAACAACAGCGATCGTATAATGGCGTCCAGATTTGTCAAAAGTTGTTTTGCGTTGATTCATGGGTTTTCTTTTTTTACATAATCTCCACCTTATATGAGGAGAGAAACAATCTTTTTTTGCTGCATTGTCAAACATAACAACTGAAGGTCACTTCATGATTTTGAATGTTATGGACACTTACGAGATCACTTGGTACCCCGGGTCCTATGTCGTATCTAACCAGGAATTGTTTTATAAATCTAAAATGTACATTACCTGTTCTAACGCCCTCCAAATTTCGTCGTCACTGTAGGTATTGAACGGATCTAAATTATATCGCACTGTAGCAGAAAACAGCACAGGTTCTTGTGGAATTATTGATATTTTCGACCGCAATTCCTGTGTGTAATAAATTTTATTTAGGCGTTTATTTTATAGTTTGCTATAAAAATGTCACAATTAGTTGGAAATAGATTTACAAAATAATTTACCGTCTTAGCAATTCCTTCAGTATCGAGCCCATCTATTTTGATATATCCTTGAACTTTGTATAACCGGAAGAGTGCCGATATTAATGAAGACTTTCCTGCTCCGGTCCGGCCTACTACACCCACCTGAAATATAAGATGAATTTCCTTTTGTCTTTTTATACAAGTATTACGCAGAATAGTTATTATAGGAGTGAAAATCTGCCGTGCGTGAACAATATCATTTAATATTAGATACGTACCTTCCAACCGTTTTGAATTTCAAAGTTCAAGTTTTTCAATACAGGGGGATCTTCTGGTCCGTAGTTTAGAAAAACGTTCTCAAATCTAATGTGTCCTTTTTGCGGCCACTCTTTCGGAGGTTGAATAGCTGTAAATTAATAATACACAAGTTGAAACAATATAATAGTAATAATACTACTTTATTAAATATACATACGATAAACAAGCATTTTAAATGAACCAAATACATTTTTTTTTATTCTTTGTTACATTTTATTAGGTAATCAAAGTGCATATATCTTACGTCCATCATCCATATTCTCCTCTGTAGGTAATTTAGTATATTCCAAGACTCTCTCGACGGCTGTCATTTGTCCCAAGAAGTCAGCAGTGAACCGAGCGGCCATCTGCAGCATCATCGTCAGAACCATAGACTGACTCACGGCTAGACCCACACTGCCTACAGCTATCACTGTACCTGAAAAATAGATATGACAATGAAAACCCCTATACAAACAAAACACACATTTTAAACCTAAAGAATTGATATGATATTTTACCACAACGTGTAGAAGACACGGAGCGAGGAATACATTTTGCATCATTTAATAATTAAGATGAATTTAGTCATAAAATTCCAATCTCAGGGTAAAGTACTTACTAAAATCAACTACAAGGAAGATAGCCATAATGATTCCGAGGTAGACGAGGCAGAGCCCATCCAGGTACATGCCAAACGCAGCCGAACCACCCACGAAAGTATAAAACGCGCTCGAATGGAGATTCTAAAAAATTAAACAAATTTCTTAGGGCGAAACCTCCCGGGAGCGAACTTGTGAATAATACAATTCTTATTGGCAAAATGAAACAATGAAAACAAGGCCACAGCTTTGATGGTGCGATTGCGAGTTCTATAAAATGTATACGCTTATGAAAAGTACACAAAGATAAGAAACATTATTTATTTTTACCTGCGCACTGTTAAACATTGCAAGAAGTCTGCCTTGAGAATTAGAACTTCTTATCGTCGATAATCCTGATAATGTTGAATTGATCATTCCGAACACCGGACTTTTAGCTGTTGGAGAAAAATATAAATCAGACGTTTTTAATTTATTATGATACGTTCTTATACGCATATTTATAGGATCTGTAGATATATTAATTATTTCTTATAATGATCAATATAATACAATTAGCTAAAGATAACGATCAACGACAGATTTAGTTCTGTGGTTATGTAAAACTTTTGCTTTATTTAACTTATAGAATATTCAATAGATAGATATTCAACAGAATTCAAACTTACTAGTTCCTTCTAATCTTTTAACAGCCTGCGCAGCATTCAGATACCATCTCAAAAGAATGACAAAGATGACAAGCAAAACAAAAGTAGGTATCAGCGTCCACGGCAGAGCTACAGCATTCAGTACCAGAATACTTGTCATTGCCAGATACATTTGTATTGTCTCCAAAATACTGCGCGGTAAGAATTCGTCCATCGCACCCATGTCCTTGGAAAATCTATTCAAAACTCGACCTGTGCAAGAAAATTAACACAGTGATTGTTAAAATAATTTTATCATCTATACATATATATGGCTTGTGACGTATAGAGACACAAAAGAAAAATAAAAGCAGTAAAATATATTATAGAAAAAGCAATTTATTTGTTATAATTAAAACGGACTCACCTGATGGATTAGTATCAAAGAACCTCATAAGAGACACGATAAGCTTCTTGTACACCGTGTTGTGAAGATTCTCGGAGGCTCTCATTGTCATCACCACAAATGATATAATCCTAACGTGCGATATTACAATTAGAGTTAATATTACACCTCCATATACTATTAAATATTGGCCAGTTGTCAAAAGACCCATTACTGTGTCTAAGCTGGGATCTGAAATCAAAATAAACTTTGTATTAATGCCCCGAGCTATCGAAATACATATTATTGAAAACATATTATTTTATTCTTATTAAATCAACGTGACTGTGAGTTTAATTAGGAGTTTTAGGAGATCTTTCTTTTATGTATTGCCTTGTATATGGATAAAGGTGAAATTATTTTTATCTTATCTATTCTTACCCGCTTCTTCGTCTTCGCCTAGTGATTGCTCATATCGATCCACTTGGTTAGTCCTGAAATATAATTAAAAAAAATAATACTACTAACAAATGAAAAGTTAAAACAAATACATGGTGGTAAAGTAGTATCAAATGACGCAAAAACAATTATTGCCTCTTATTGCATCATGAAGATTATACACAACAATGAGTGATTAAGAAGTTACCAGTAACTAAGCCAGTAGTCAGTCGTAGTCGCGGCGGCTTGAGTTATCAAGAGCGTGATGAAAGCCATCGCCACCACGCACCACGATCGCACTGAAGTCAGGTACTTGAACAAAACCTCCCATTTCAAATTACCCTTGGCCCGTTCTTCTGCTGCTAGAACTTGTATTTTCTCGATTTGTGACCCGTCTTCGCTCTTTGTTGACATTTTGGATATGGCTCTATGAATTGGTGTTTTTTTGCCCTAATAAAAGAAATGTATTGTTTTAACCTCAATGTGTTATACTTGATAAAGCAAGTTCAAATTCGCTGTAATTTATTATTTTCGATAGATCGAGAATCCACGAAATCTTAAAAAATGTTTTCTTATTTTAATTTTGGATTGTTTACAAAAATATTGGGTTAGAGGCTGAAAAAAATTATATTTACATAGTTCATGAGAAGCAATTGAAAAATATTTTTTTTTAGTTTTGATTAAAACTAATTTATTATTTACTTATGAGACCAACTTTATGCTATTTTGTATAAAAGTTTTTTGTTTTGATTGATGATAATTTTGATGTAACCTTTTTAGTTACTTCTTCATGATCAATAACCCATATCATATTTGTATCAATATGAAATCTGAGCAATAAAATGCAAAATCTAGGCACAGCACCGAAAGCGCGGCAACTAAAGACATGACACCTCTTGCTAGTAGATATAATGATACTTACAGGTCCAGCTTCATCATCATCCTCTTTATCGTTCTCTTGATTAGATAATAAGAGAGAAAATTCTTTTCCAGATTGTATTAATTCGTCATAAGTTCCTATATTTTCAATAGATCCCTGTAAATTGGTTTTCAAAGTTACAATAAAGAACATTTTTAATTGAAGTTTGCAAATATAGAAAAACATACCTCGTTTAGTACCACAATGACGTCAGCAGCTTTCACATAATGAATTTGATGAGTGACTAGTATGCATGTGCGACCCTGTAAATAACCTTTAATGCATCCTTCAAACAATTGTCTTCCCACATTGGCATCCACAGCAGATAGCGGATCATCTAGTAAGTAAATATCAGCCTAAAATCATAAAGGTTTTATTACTCTCGTAATGAAGTGAAAATGTGAATGTATTTTCAACACTCACTTCTCGGTAAATAGCTCTTGCAAGATTGATTCTGGCTCTTTGTCCCCCTGACAATGAAACTCCGCGTTCGCCTACTAAAGAAAGATCGCCATACGGAAACTGCTTGAAATCTGGCAACAGCGAACAAATTCTGCAAACCTACAACAATTACAGAATACAATTTTATCTACCGGTATTTAATTTAAACATATAGAATATTGTTTGTAAAAACGTTTAAATACCTCCTGATATTTTCTGACGTCATAGGGCAAACCAAACAAAATATTTTCTCGTACAGTCGCAGGGAACAGCCAGGACTCTTGGCAAGCATAAGACACGTTTCCTTTTATACTGATGCTTCCTTCACAAATTGGTAACTCTTTTAGTATAGCTTGGAGAATAGAAGACTGAAATTAGAATATAAATTGTAAAAATGGTGAAAAAAATATATATCATAATAAAATACAACCTCATTTCTTACTTTTCCAGAACCGACTGGGCCTATGATAGCGCAAAGTTTTCCTTTTCCCAACCGTAAAGATATGTTTTTGAGGGTCATTTCTGCTGGATTAGTAGAACTGGTCCATGAGGCGCTAATTTTGTTCAATTCCACAGGATATTCACCGCCGATAGACTCGCGTCGCATTCTTTGTTCTAACACAATAAATATTAAATGTTATTTATAAAATCAAAGGATCTAAAAGTAATCTAGTCGCTACAGGTAAACGGCTTATGATGCGAATGCCGCGTTAAAGGTTTGGGTAGAAAGTGCGCTTTTAAATATTTTAAAAGCTGTTATATTTATTAAAAACCGTTGTTGTAATAATAATAAATAAATGAATTTTATTCATATCAAATAAAAACTATATACAGTAATTCATGAATCTGAGATGCCCACTCTTCTTTCCTATTCTTATATCGATACAAATTCCAAAGGTTGTTCGTACGAAATCGCCCAGAGCGATAATACCACCATCTGTACTATTTATATTTATGTGTAATATCTTAAGATTTATTATTTTAATTGCAGTAAAGAATAATCATCACTTCAGCTTATTGACATCTAACATGTAATAAAAATCAAAATAATAAGAGTAATTATTTTCTATATAATAAAAAAATCCTTACGAAAATAAACATAAAATCTGCAAAAGCACTCTCCTTACCGACTGACACTGTTCTCGTGAGGTTGTCTTTTTGTGAGTATCTCTTTGAAACAATAAAGTCAGGATCGGCGCTCTTGTCTTTGGCATTAAACGTAATCCTGTTTATGGCGCCATTAGACTTCGGCATGAGAGACAAGTCTTCTCTTTCATCTAAAAATACAATTGCAGTATAAAACAATACAGGCACACTATATTTATGAATTTCATGTTATGCAAATATAACTCCATACTTACCCATCTCAAGGAAATTCTGAACACGTTCTAATGAGACCAACATCTCTGAAAAACTAGCTATAGCTAGTGGCAATATCAATGTGACATTCATTTGGATTATGCTGAAGTATTGTTGAATAGGATAAATCTGAAAGCAAACATCTATTATCTCCTATTACTTGGAAGGGATCTAATAATGATGTAAAGGTATGTGTGACTCACCAGCGTCGCAGTGACTATATTCCCGGTGAGTATGAGCGTGAGTGTTGTGAAGAATAATATAGAGCGTTCCGTGAACAACATGAAACCGAGGAATACACTGCGGACGAAGATGGATTTTCTCAAAGCCCGCATTTCTAACGCCCGCGCCGCTTTCACAACTAATTGGAAAGGTTTCTCCCAGGCATACATTTTTATGACCTGCATTATTGCAATATATGTTAAAATTTCAACATCAAAAGGTTATCATTTTTATTTATTAGTAGATATATGTCGATGATTATCTTTACCTGAATGCCGTTGATAATTTCACTCATCAGTTTGATCCTCTTATCAGTTTTCTGTGCAGTTTCACGTCTAATAGTCGCTGTTAATTTTGTTAAAGCGGCTGTAAAAAAAAGGATATTAGAAATAAATTCTTATAACAATATTCAAGTGAACTGACATATGAAAAGTCTAAATTTACCTTGAACGGGAAGAATTAACAGCACCACTCCAAACAAGCCCACAAATGGTGCATATCCTGCGGCGACGTATAAAAAGTAAAGAACCACAGCGGCTTGTATGGGAATCACCCACAGATTATGAAGGAACATGAAGGCGTAGTCAAATCTCGCAACATCATTCGACAACAAATTGACGAGTTTGCCACCAGCAATTTCACCTAAAGATATTTGACTCATTCGCAACACCTGGAAGAAAAATATACATGTAATGCGGTGCAGCGAGCGAGTGAGCACCGCACAGAACACACGAGAACGTAACATACATTGACGCACCATGAATATTGCATATGATTCAATAGTTGATATTAAAATATTCATAAGTACAGACCGCATTTCTCACAAACATTATGCATTCTAATATACTTACTTTTCTGTAGATGAGTGAAGATATTGCTACTTTGATTTTCATTCCAAAGCGTGACACGAATAGGGAATTATGGTGCTGGCACATCATGCCGACAAAATTAAGACCCAACATAGCTAGTGCGTAGAGACCAGCGTCGAAACGACTTATCGTGGCATCTACTGACCAGTACGATAAGAGCTGAGCAAACAGCATCGGCTGCACTGTCCTGTACACAAAGCGAAGATGTTCTTGATTAGATTTATATAATGTAAGCACTTCCAAAGTTATTACTTCCATCTCAATGTTACTATCAAGATGCAAAAATAATTAATTTAACAAATAAAGAGAAAGTTATCATATTAGGAATATGTACATAGGTAGGACTGTTACACTGTGTAATTTGTTTATATTTAAAGAAAGGCGTCATAAAGATTCCAAATATTATTAAAAACAGCAGGAACACAACAAAATCTTGAGCTGAATATTAATATAGAAAATAATTACAAACCGAACAACAGCCGACATTGTTACGAAAAACGCTCCAGGCATGAAAGTCAGCCAGTACGCCCGCCGCATCGCCTTCCACAACGACGGCTTTCTATTCTCTCTTGTTGCGCGCTCATATTCTTCAAGCCAATATCTAACAATTGAAACAATTACATTAACTACCCATTATGTATTCCGTGTAATGAGTGTATAAGTAAATCATTAAGTACAGGCGTGATGGATGATTTGCTTTTTTGTAATATAGATGTTGACAAAATATTTTGGTGACAATATCAAAGCTTAGCGTTATCTGCCGTATAACAATGAATGTGCTACATTTTCTGTACCATATAATAAATGAAAAAATATAAAAACACAGCTCGCTTAACGTTGATAATCTGGTATGGGTTTTTTTTTTTATTAATTTCGATATTTTGTGTGTTATTGCTTGTGTCGGTCACTTGTTTCATAATAACATATCGCGATATTGCTTTTCAATAAAGTAAGTACTCCATCGAAAACAAATATTGAACTGTGTAGCTCTGGAAAACTTCAAGTACTTTGGAAGACATGTGTACTCACTGTACTGCATAGCTGATAAAGATAATGTGAAAAACTATTAAGTTCATTCACATTTGTCGACGATATCGTCTTTCGTACTACGAGTACTTAATGTCTATTAGGTTTCGACGGAAATAAAGACCTGGTTTTTTATCATTAATTATGTAGAATAAACATAAAATTTACATTTACGAAATTAGTATATTTATTTGTATTATAATACGAATGAATTTAGGTCATATAAAACTTTGTACTAGTTTTTTATACTTTTAACTTGTTTGTTTGTTATATGTACCCATGGCAGGTACTACACTAACTTCTTTTAATATATTTTACCACTAATGTGCATTAACTAATAAAAAAATGGTTGTTTGTTGTAAACAAAATAGTTTTATCTACAACTAAGTTATAGGGGAACGAAAATGTCCTGAACTGCTTCGAGAAAATGATGGCCGTGCCGCTTTTTTGATGGACTTGGCGAGGGCACTGCCGTCCCCGAATATAAATGCGTTAATATCGAAAGAAGGGATAGTAGTCATAAAAAGATAAAAAATAGCATCGGTATGAAACGCGATATTGTATATATTAATCATCGTTCTAAAATCATTTTTTATCGTAGGTATAGGAATATATCCGAGTTCAACTAATTCGCGTGATTCAAATATCATACCTCATCATTACACATAAAGCTATACCTATAATTATATGTATTACACAGGCCATAGATTCAAAGCTTAGTTCAGTAACCATATTTATTATTTATTTTCAAAGTCATGGAAATAAAATGAATTCTGCTTCGTTAAGTTGAACTCGCTTTGTCACATATATTTTAAAAATATCTAATAAAACAAATCATAATCAGGCTATTTCATCTTGTGAAATGGATGTAATGTAACGGAATCAAAAGAGTTTAATCATATTATTACGATTTCATCTACAAGGCCTCCTGTCATTTGCTACCGCTTAGGTTAGACTAGACCTATATTTTATACAGCACGTACTATCTCGTGTAAAATGTTTTTCCATTAGAATCCTGTTTTAATTACTCTTTATAAAAATTTAAGTTTTAAAGTTTTCTTATATTTATTAAGTTTAAATACATCAAGAATATTCCATGATTACAAAGTAGATGATATTTTGCTACGACGAAAACCTAACATATAATAAGCATACAATATCGATAAGTAAGTTTTAGCAATTAAATTAACGATAATTATGAAGATTACTTACTTTTCAAAATATTCTCCAAGACGATCCGAATCATATTTCTTCGTTGGAATAATAAGATCTTCTTCTTCTAAATCTCTTTTGTTACCTTTTAAAATAACAGGGCACACCCACCACACGAATAAGGCGGACAAAAAATTCGGTTTGTTTGGTTTCCTTTTATCTTCCTTCACACTATTTTGATCCGCACTTTTGCCCCCGTTTTCCATTTTACTTCAATTTGATAGTTCACTGGTATATTTATTTTTTAACACTTCACAGATTTTTGAAAAACATTACGATTTAGAAGTGTCCGCCGCACGGCGAGCCAGATTGGAATTTGCTAAAAAGTGAATACAATGCGTAAGTCTGCTTTAACTTTGTGTCTAATCGTGAACCACGTAGGTGATAACAATTATTATGTTATGAAGATATGATTGCTTACTGCTTTATCGAACCATCGACATGATAGCCATTTTATTTTTATGATTATAATTTGGTAGTGCCGCTCGTACTGCTCATTGGACTTTAATATATGTAAGTGCTGTCAGTGACAATAACATTCTACGTTAGAACGAATTTGCATTGCTTTATTAAATAACATTTATGTTATTGCCTTTATTATTCTTAAACATAATTATGGTCGGGTTAAATAATTGTCTATAGTTTAAATTTTAATAAAATAATTTAATGTAGTAGTGAGACGGTTCAATGCATAGTTCAATGTGACATGTATATTGACACATAGATTTAAATAATATTCTTATCGAAATAAATTCGCAGGGATTAAATAATAAAGAATATAAATAATTCACGAACTATCTGTCTACATACACATACACTTATATATTACGTTTATAAGGCATTCCTGTGAATTAAGAAAATTTGAGTAAACTGATGAACGGTGTTTGTAGGTGTAGGAGCCTATTTGGGGACAAACTTTTCATCATACCCGGTAAGGTCCAATGTCCGCTAATAATAAAAACCTAAATACAATACGGCGCGGCACGGCGCAACGGTATGCTTTAATTTAAGAATCAAATAAAAATTACCAAGTGAATTGATGACATGAAATTAGTCCAAATAAAATCTAGTCATTTTCTGTAAACCTCTTTTATCAAATCTACTTTTAGGGTGATAATCGATAATGTAGAACCGTGTAAATCAATGCCGGTAATTCGAAACATAAGACTTGGATATTCTGTGACTTGGACGTGGTGACTAGGTGTACGCCCCTACTGTTTAAATTTATTATTCATCGTGATACAACAATTTGTAGAAAGATAATATCGATATATTATTATTGTTATACATTTTATTGATTTCTATTCTTGTGCATTCTTGTTATTATCTTGTTTCAAATTATAATCGACTCAATGTGCTTTCTATTATTATGAATGTGCATAGAAATTATAGTTCCAACAGCTTCGCCATATAGTAAAATAATATCTGGTAACCAAATTTTCTGAGTGAAACGTCACACAGAAAAGATTGCCTTTATTTTTTCTTCACGATAGGATACCACTTAAGCTTCCCTTTCGGTTTCCCACGAGAGATAGAAGAATGACGGCACCAGTGCTTCACGCCAGAATAGTTTGCCCAACATTAGAATTAAAACCGGGATTAACATGCATACTTAGCAAATATTAATTAATCAATAGCAGCTCAAGGTCGCACAGCGAGCTATGGAGCGGGCTATGCTCGGTGTATTTTTGAAGGATAAGATCCGTAATGAGCTTATCCGGCAAAGTACTATAATTACCGACATAGCACGCTGGATTAGCAAGCTGAAGTGGCAGTGGACAGGTCACATCTGTCGAAGAAGCGATAACCGTTGGGGTAAACGTGTTCTTGAGTGCAAACCGCGTCTTGGCAAGCGTAGTGTAGGACGCTCTAACTAGGTGGTAAGATGATTTGCGAAAAGTCGCTGGCAGATGCTGCATGCGACAAGTCGAAGACAGGGTGAAATGGCGCAATTAGGAGGAGGCCTATGTCCAGTATATATTTGTAATATTTACTGTACAGGATACTGGACCATAAGGCTTTGCCCCTCTCAATTGTATGCTCAAAGTGGAGGAGGCTCGTGCCCTGCAGTGAGACATACATAAATTGACTGTACAAAGCCAAAAATTCCAACACCTCAATAAATATTTGTCCATAATAGTAAAATATTAATGAAAAGCAATTCAACACCTGTTGTTTCTGATGAATACAAATGTTTTTCTTTCCATCATAAATACTTGATGGACATAACCGTTATTTTGAATGATTTTAACCGTGTAAAAGCTTTACTTATTTTATTTTTGAGTTTGAACAGTTATTTTATTTATCCTTTTTATGTCACATTGTTTTTTTAATTTCAATTTCAATTTTGAGCTCACTAGAAAGTTTTTCAAAAACAAATCACACGCGACGACTGCTCGCACTTCGGTTTTAGTATAATATCTATAACGTTACTAAACACACCTAATCAAATAAAAATACGGATTAATTAAAACAGCAACAATTACCACTTTGATATTTTTTGAAATACACATTCCACACCATGGTCTGGTTGTGGTATAGTTTACACAGTATCTTAAATTATTATAAAGTTATTACATAATGTTGCCTAGGTGGCGCAGTTGCACTACGATACGACTTTAACACTGAGGTCTCGCATTCGAATCCCGGATTGGGCGAAGTAGTATTGGATTTTTCTAATTATTATCAGCCCAGAGTCAGGAATTTGTGACTCATACGGCAATTGGCTTGCCTCCTATCACATCGCGGGACGGAATACAAAAAGCAAAACCTGGGTGTCCTGGTAGCACAGACAAAAAGCGTGAATTTATATATGTTTATATATGTTATTATTCGCTGCGTGGCTTAATAAAATGCAGTATATACCACAATCTAGCCCAATATGTGCATACGTAATTAGCCTTTATATGCGCAACACGAAAACGAAAACTGGTTTCATCATCATCATCATATCAGCCACAGGAAGTCCACTGCTGAACATAGGCCTCCCCCAAGGATCTCCACAATGACCTGTTGGAAGCGGCCTGCATCCAGCGACTTCCTGCGACCTTAGTCAGATCGTCCGTCCACCTTGTAGGCGGGCGTCCGACACTTCGCTTGCCTGTACGTGGCCTCCACTCGAGAACCTTTCGGCCCCAACGGCCATCGGTTCTACGAGCATGTGCCCGGCCCACTGCCACTTCAACTCGCCAATCCTATGGGCTATGTCGGTAACCTTGGTTCTCCTACGGATCTCCTCATTTCTGATTCGATCTCGTAGGGAAACTCCGAGCATAGCCCGCTCCATGGCTCGTTGAGTGACTTTGAGCCTTTTAATGAGGCCCACAGTGAGAGGCCACGTCTCGGTGCCGTATGTCATCACTGGTAACACACAACTATCGAAGACTTTCGATTTTAGGCACTGAGGTATTTTGGACGAGAAGACGTCGCGAAGTTTCCCGAACGCTGCCCAACCGAGTTGGATTCGCCGATTGACCTCTCTCTCGAAGTTGGACCTGCCTAATCGGACCACTTGTCCTAAATAGACATATTCGTCAACAACTTCGAGAGTCGAGCCCCCAACTCCAATGGGGGTGGGCACAACATGGATATTCGACATGATCTTCGTTTTATCCATGTTCATTTTAAGACCCACCTGTTGGGAGACTCGATTAAGGTCTTCGAGCATAGTGCTAAGGTCTTCCAGCGATTCTGCCAAGACTACAATATCGTCGGCAAATCGAAGGTGAGTAATATACTCGCCGTTGATGTTGATGCCGAATCCTTTCCACTGCAAAAGCTTGAAGGAATTTTCCAGCGCGGCAGTGAACAGTTTCGGAGATATGACATCTCCCTGTCTCACGCCTCTCTGTAGTGGAATAGCCTTCGTGCTCTGATCCTGTACTCGGACCGACATGGTGGCGTTGTTGTATATACACCTCAGCACTTCGATGTACCGATAGTCTATGTGGCACCGCTGAAGAGACTGTAGCACTGCCCAGGTCTCGATCGAATCAAAGGCTTTCTCATAGTCCACAAACGCTAAACAAAGCGGCAAGTTATACTCCTCGGTTTTTTGTATAACCTGCCGTAGCGTATGGATGTGGTCTATGGTACTAAAGCCTTTTCGGAAACCGGCTTGTTCGGGAGGCTGGAAGTCATCAAACCTGCGTTCGAGACGATTTGTGATGACCCTTGAAAACAACTTATAGACATGGCTCAGGAGCGAGATGGGCCTGTAGTTCTTCAGCAAAGTGTTATCACCTTTTTTGAAGAACAGTACCACCACGCTCCTGCTCCATGCCTCTGGCGTTGAGCCCTCGAGGAGAACGGAATTGAATAGCCTCTGAAGGACTTTCAGTATCCGCGGTCCGCCCGCTTTCAGAAGCTCTGAAGTTATTCCGTCCTCGCCCGGCGCCTTGTTGTTTTTAAGTTGCTTCAGGGCCATCTCAATCTCACACAGGCTGATGTCCGGGATATCATCGCTAAAGTGTCGGATCAACTCGGCTCTCGGGTCTTCGGCCGAGCTAACAACAGGTTTGGCAACCGAGGTGTAAAGCTGTCCGTAGAACCTCTCGATCTCCCTTAATACCTCTGCCCTCGTCGATACTACGCGGCCGTCTTCCGTCTTCAGCTTAGACAACTGGCTTTGCCCAATAGACAAGTTTCTTGCAAACACTTTGGAGCCTCCATTCCGCTCAATTGTCTCCTTCATGCTCACAGTATTGTGAGCACGGACATCGTGTCGCAAGGACTTCCAGATCTGTCTATTGAGCCGCCGATATGCTTCGGCGTCAACGGAAGACTGCAGCGCTAAAGATCGACGTTCGGCCATGAGGTCAAGAGTGTGGATCGAGAGTTTTTGTGGTCTATCTCTACGGCGAGGTCTAAAATACTTAGATCCCACCGTATGGACAGCTTCTACCAAACCGCTGTTTAGCTCGTCCACTGCAAGGTTTTCTTTTAGACAATCAAAGCGATTTGTCAACTCGAGTTGAAAGCTCTCGGGGTTTTGGATATGAGCGCGAGTAGGTCGGAGCGTAGACTTCATCAAGCAACGCCTTTCTAATTGGACGTTGATATTCAATGTGCCCCTAACCATTCGGTGATCACTTCCGGTTTTCACCCTGTTGATCACAGAGACATCACTGAACATCCGTCTATTCGTTGTCAAGATGAAATCTATCTCATTTCTCGTAGAACCGTCAGGACTCAGCCAGGTCCATTTCCTGTGAGGCGGCTTCTGGAAAAAAGAGTTCATCGCGAAGAGTCCCTCTTTTTCCAGAAAGTCGGCCAGCCTCTGACCCCTGAGGTTCCGTTGCCCATGTCCAAATTGCCCCACTTTCAACTCTGCATCGCTTCTCTTGCCCAACTTTGCGTTGAAGTCCCCCATAACAACATTGAAGTAGGTTTTGGAAGTATGTATGGCCCGACTTATGTCCTCATACATCTCCTCTACTTCTTCATCTGGGTGTGTCGAGGTCGGCGCGTATACCTGTATGACCTTCAAAACTGGTTTAACCACGCATAAAATACGCGAAAAAATGTGTACTTGTGTAAATAAAAAGGAATTAATTTGGGACTGTTTTTAATGAGGAGCAAAGTACAGAAGCTTACAAACCTAACATCTTGGTAAATTAAAGTAAGTATAGCTTTTATCCTTCCTACCCGTACTTGCAGATGTTATTACGAAACTGGGTGTTTAACTAAAAACCTATGCCGACAGAGCAGCTAAAACATCTCAATGACTGCCACGCGCATTAGCAGCGGTACTAGATATTGCTAAGAGGGACCCGCTCTTTTTTGAACAAGATGAAAGCTTTTCAGCTTCCCATCCGTTACCTCGAAAGGGACAAAAGGGTTATACGGAATCCGTTTTTACATCCCGGCTCGTTTGTGTATGTGTCGTCCGGTTTGGGTCACTGGTTGATCCTACATCGTTATACCAGCTACAAAATCTTAGTGACTTTTACGCAATATGTGGATTAGGAAAGGAAATTGAAGTGATAACCGCCCGGTGCTGCCCTATGCACAAAAACGACTACTCCATCAAGTAAGGGGAAATCAAGTGTCAACAAAACAATTGAATCAAAGTTTAAACATACTAGAGGTCGCCCAATGGTCGAAATTCGACCACTAATAAAAATATACATTATTTAAATATAATATTTAAACATTATTAAGGTTCTACTGTCGAAAACTAAACTACTATAACCACAGATTTGACCAAGACTGTTATTTGCCAATTTATTTTTTGAACGAATTATATGAAATTAAAAACACGTATGTAAAATAAAGAATACTTATTTAAACAAATAGCGGCCCGACCCAGCTTCGCCTGAGTGCATATATTTTTTGATTCCACTCCACACCAAATACATGTTATTTTTCGTATAAACTCTTGTATACTTAAACTTGACGTAGCTATCCTATTGTCCGACTCAATCCCGTCTCATCCGTCTGTTCAGTCTCTTCCCGATCCGTCCCGTCCTTTCTCTTTATCATCCATACCGTCTTATAACGTGTGTTTACATTTCGTCCTATCAAATCTTTCAGCTATCCCGGCCTTCTCCCGTAACTTCCACTCTATTATCTATATCCCGTCTCTCCATATACAAAAAGATTGCCTTATGAATTTTTGACATTAAAAACTTTAGCGATTTAGATTGTCCATCAAATATTCTTTGCCTTATTTCAGCCCCACAATGCTTTTTGTTAGTAATTGAGTTAAAATATAAATTTTCATAGAAATAAATTCAGTGGTTTCGATTTTCTTTGACATAATATTTCAACCCTTTTTCACTCCCTTTAGGTATAATATAACCTATCCCATTCCGATACGATATACATTTCTATCAGTGAATTATAGCGAAGGAAAGGCCACTGTAAAAATTCGTGAAAAAAATTACATTCGATCTTGAAAAGGAGTAAGCATAACTTCTTGCGTGTGAACATTATTTATTTCATTGTCTATATTTAAATAGCTTGATATATTCTCCTTAGTTTACACCACAGTTTACACAAAATAAATTTCTGAACGCATGCATAAATATTTGACAACCAATTTAAATGACAATCACTTTTCATTTCTGTCATTAATTTACATCTTTAAAATTTAAAATACGCCATTATTCTAATATTGCGGATATGTGTTATTGATTCGAACCCTTTATTTAAATACGTTATTTAATTTGAGGGATGAGTTTACCGTATCAACGGTATGAACATTAAATGTTTGACAAACACAATAGAAACAATTTGACCACAGAGTATGTGTGTGTGAAATGCATGGCAGTGTGTGTAATGTTTTATTTTTTGATTGAATGTACTTTATAAGCATTATTATTGAAAAATATTAGCATTCTCCACTTCTCCTACACATAAACTATAAGTGTGCCAAATTTTATGCTCCTGCGTCCGCGCAATTTTCGTAAAAAGGGATCCAAAGTTTTTCCATCACGTATTAATATATAGATATACAAGAAGATGGGAACAGGATAATCACTGGTAGGTCTCTCATATATGAGCGGCCGCCTGGGTAAGTACCACCGTAATGTCTATATCTCCCGCTAAACAGCAGTGTTTGTGCACTGTTGCATTCCAGTTTGAAGGACATTATAGCCAGAGAAACTACTGCACATATTGAGACTTAACATCTTACGTCTCAGGATGGCGAGCGCAGTGGCATGTCATTACTTTGTAATTCATGGCGTTGATTGGTTTTGCTACTGTACATGAAAGGTCGCATAGCTTGCCATCAGACGAATAGCATGCTCGTCTCGTCATTCAATGCAATAAAAAAATACATTTAAATAAGTATACTTGGGTAAGTATCCTGGAAAATCTGTTTTTCTACCCAGAGCTGGCAAACACCATCGTGCGCACCAAGGAAATAACTTCCTATTTTGATTCACAACTTATTTTCTCTCTCCAGACTTAATGGTAATAGCAATCAGAAAATAGCCATTATTTTTAAATCTTCATCAACTCATCCTTTTCATAAACGTCTTGCGAAGTTTGTATCCGTTCTGGCATAGAAAATATTAACTGCAAATTTGATATTATTATCCTGTAAGTAAAGAAATAAAGATTTTTAAATTTGTGTAAGTCATGACCAGTGAAGCATTTGCTTCGTCTATATATTATCTGTGCAATAAACGAAGATAAATAAAATACAATGATGTTTAACCTTGCTAATAATCATTTACAGTTTAAAAATATATATTACTTTGTATTGCTTACATTTCTTCTAAAAGGCAAAGTCCTCGTCTTGCACTTAGTCGCCAATGCATTTAAATGTTGCATTTATCGTATTCAAAAATATGGTTCTATTAATTTTTTATTCAGTTTTTCAATTCTCCTGACGTTGTTTCACTTTTAATCAGTAATTTTATACATACAAACGTATATATATTTTTCTATTACGATATTTGCCGTCATGGTATTTATCATAGTTGTATTTTTACTCGTGGTAGGTCCCTCATATATGTGAGGTGACCTTGGTAGGTACCACTGCAATATCTATTTCTCCCGTCAAACAGCAGTGTAAATGCACTGTTGTGTTTCGGTTTGAAGGACATTGTAGCCAGAGTAACTACTGGACATATTGAGACTTAACATCTTATGTCTCAGGCTGGCGAGCGCAATGGAATGCCAAGCATTGCTTTGTAATTCCAGGTGTTTGATTTTGCGACTGTTCAAGTGCGGTCGCATAGCTTACTATCAGGCGAACGGCATGCTCGTCTCGCCATTCATTGCAATAAAAAAATATATCTTTCGATGACGATATTTGACGTCTTTATATTTAGTATACGCCGTAGTACGCGGCGATGCATTTTACTTTCTAACGTCCTAGTTATCAGATATTACTCATAAATCCGTTTAATATGTTTATTGCTCAAGTGTTGATAAGATACGAATTAATAGAATCCACAGCACATCGTTGTCATGAAACTATTTATAGTCAAGAGATCAGGTATGGATCGTTTCGGCTGAAAAGTCAAATATCACAATAAAATTACCATACTTATCAGTATGGTTATTTTACAAACATCACATTAATCATTTACATTACAATTTCCGTACAAATACAGATTTAGGAAATTAAAATAAATACGCTTGTTTTATTCATACATGTAGTAATTTTGATAAACATATTTGACCTCAATTGCCTGCTAGATAAATACTTATCAGTTATCCTGGAACAATCAGATAGTTTAACGGATAAAGCGTATCACCGTCGTAAAAATAATCAAATTAATCACTCCGTACGGAAGATTTTAGTGTGACCGTATTAGCAACTGGTTTAAGTATGCAGTTCGTATCGATCCCGATAATTTCAGCCTTCGACCTCGCACCGGCAGAAAGCAATAGACATTTAAATATTCCTCGCCTGGTCTCGTTCCGACAACTAATTAACTAACCTTAACCATATTAATATTTTATTCGCAATATATTTCTTTGATAAATTGATAAAAATATAAAACTGACCCAAGAGAAAAATAAGAAAAAACAACAACAAAAAAATTGGTCGCTTTTCTTTTCAAAAAGTGAAGTCACTAAAACTACCACCCGACTTCGGTTTCGATAGCAGACTTGATATACCCCGTATAGCGGGTTTTGTTGGCTTAAATTGGTAACAAGCTGTAAAGTTACACATTCTAATATCTTTGATTACTCGGATTACAGTACATTTTGCACCGTATTTAAAACGTAGACTAGTTCTTGTATCTAACATACCCAATAAGCGTCAGATACCTACTTATAATTCAATATTTTAAGGTTTTAGAAAACTGTTACTAAGTAACTTTTTTGCCCCATCGGCTATCAGTTCTCCGCGCTATGTGGCAAGCCCTACCTACCCCCTTCAACTTACTAATCCGCTGAGCTATATCGGTTACTTAAGTTCTCCTATGGGTCTACTCAATCCTTATTACATCTTGCAGGGAAATTGACAAATAGTATTTGATTGATACTACTAACCTAACCTATCCACCCCAGGTAACATTCTAACCAAATTTGAAAGAAAACTGCCTGGTAGTTTCGTCAAAAATCGTAGTTTCAGTTTTCGACGCCTTTGGCCTTTTTAAGGTCTTTACCCGTATAGGTACAAGTCTTTTTACTGCTCAGGTAAGTTCCGAAACCAAACCGAAAGTTAAACTATACAGTAAAAATACTCTTAATTAAACGGACTGACTGAATACCGTGAAAATCAAATCATTTTTAAATTTTAAAAAACTCACACACACCCACATGTGGTTTAAATAAATACCAGTAATATCATCCGGTATATTTCTACAAGGATAGTTTGAATTATTCTTTTCGTTTTAACCACAGAGAACGTTGTATATATAAAGATAGAGTCAACTGTGTGATAAAGATGACAAAAAACAGGATTTGTCAATATTCAAATTATATTACAAGTAATTTCAAATAATGCTTCCCCAGTAATTTTCAAAGCCAGACAATTTCAATTGAGTAGGCTTTTGGAAATTATTTTAGGGAAAATTGTAATAGCATAGATGTTAAGGCAAATAAAATAACAGTTTAACGGTTGTTTTCCGAATCCACAAAGGGCAAAATGTTAAGCGAATCGGTGTCTAGAGTTTCAGTCGCAGTATCATCGTGAAAGCAAAGAATTCGAGGTCCATGGATAAAGGAAAGTTATTAAGAACGGTGAAATCTACTGCAATATGGAAAAATCTTTCCAAACCGAAGAAAAAAACGAATATATGAACTGTTAAGCCACTGGTTTCAACAGTTACCATCTGTTATGTGGCGTGTGCTCTGAACTTTGACTGCACGCCCAACGTCATTGACATTATCAGGTATTGTCTTCGCTGTCGGTACGCTTAGCACGTGTCTGCAAAGTAAAGCAACCTTTAAAATAGCGTGTCACGAACTCCAATGATGATATCGTTCGAGTAAATTGATAATGCTCGAAACGACGTGTTAGGAATTATTATTCCGTAGTTGAATCGCTTGGATATTTATACATTTTAACATAATAATTTTAGATGCCTTAGACAAAACTCGTGTGCATTTTTGGATGGACAAGAAAATAAAAAAACAAAATTTCAAAACTTACATACTGTATCAGCCCATATATACGTCACACTGCAGGGCACGGGCCTACTCTACAATCAAGAGTACGATTGAGAGTAGTTAGGCCATATAGTCCACCACGCTGGTCTAGTGCGGGTTGGCGGATTTACATACCATAGAAATTCTTATAAATCGCTATGGTATGTAGGTTTCCTCACGATGTTTTCTTTCGCCGTTTTAGTGCGTGGTGATTGACTGTCAATACGAAAAGTCAGAGGTATGCCCTGGAATTTGAACCCGCGACCACAGTGAACATGTTGGCAGCCGTGTCTGGTCCGTTTACCAACAGGCCACCACGCACTTAAACTTACATACTTACAAAACTTACATACATCGATTTAATATGTTATTACCTAGTCACAACACTTCTCAGCAGGCGCCAGTAGAATAAACATAATTTAATGTTATACCAACGTCCATAAATCTGTACTAATATTATAAAGAGAAAATATTTGATTTTTTACATTGAATAGACTCAAACTACTGGACCGATTTGTAAAATTCTTTCACCATTAGAATCCTACATTATCCCTGATGAACATAGCCCAGGCAGAGCCGGTTCTGGCCCCTGTACTTAATATTTATCTTTCAGACACCTCATTAGATTAAGATACAAACGAAGCTCAAAAATGAATAATATTGCTTATTAATATGAATTGGAGCACTGACATATTTTTGAGGATTTTATTCTGCAAACGAGGATTCGATATTACTGTGCTGTATCAGACCACAAAAGTCTCATTGCAGGGCAAGGGCCTCCTTTACAATCGAGAGTACGATTGAGAGGGATTAGACCATATTATAGTCCACCACCCTAGTAGCTTAGTGCGATTTGACTAAATTTACATGCCATAGAAATTCTTACAAAAAAATAAAATAGTATGTTTCGTCACGTTGTTCCTTCACCATTAAAGTGAGTGGTGACTATCAATACACACATGACCCCCGAAAAGACAGAGGTATGCCCTTGGACTCGTATGAACCCGAGACCACTGTGAACGTGTTGGCAGCCGCGTCTGGTCCATTACCCTCCGATTACACTCCGATTTGATTTTTATTGAGCGAGAATTTGATTATAGACATTCAAATAGACACATCGTACCTACATAGCCACATCTACATATTATTACGTTGAACAAACATATTCCGTTTCATGCTAAAGTTAACTGAAGCAACAATACAATTTTGAAATTCAATAAATAACATATATGAGAATAGTTAGATATGAGCGTGTGCAACTTCTTCCGTTTGCAGAATTTCCAATAGACTGCGCGCCAGTTGTTTGTCCACTACTTTAATATCACTCGAAAATCTGTTTAAGATAAGACCTGAAAATAAAACACTGTATTGCACAAGAAGAAGCTATAGCAAAAATAATGATTGACGAGGGGATTGTGAAGTGTTTAAAATATTTGTAACCGAAAAGCATCTGCCACCCTCGTAAATAAATTTTCCATCTTAATAATCTTCCAACAATATTGACAGTCTCCATGGCGCAGTTGGTTTGACGCCGGTTGTAAAACGAGAGGCCGCAGGTTCGATCCCGCAATAAGACAAATATTTGTGAGGCCCACAAATATTTGTCTTGGGTCTGAGTGTTTGTGAAAGCGAAATATTCCGTAGCTTCTGATACCCACAAGACTTATTGTTCTTAATGTGGAGTCAAAGCTATGTATGTGACTGTTGGATGTATTTATCATTTAATTTCTATACTTAATATCTGTACTGATATCCACTATTAAATTCAAATATTTAAATATCATCTCGCACTAAAACGGTGACGGGAAACATCGTAAAGAAAACTGCATACCATAGCAATTTATAAGAATTTCTATGTAAATATCTCCAACCCGCACTAGGCCAGCGTAGTGGACTATATGGCCTAACCACTGTCAATCGTACTCTCAATTGTAGAGGAGGCTCGTGCCCTACCATGGGACGTACATATATGGGCTGATGCAGATTTAAATACTTATAACTTAACCACGGTTCATAATTTCATTTTATATTTGTTTAAAATAATTTTGCGCCCCAATCAACCTCAATTTTATAAACAAATGGACAGTCACTATTTCGTCACCCGATAAAGATAACGAAATTAAAACGATAAAGATATACGGATGCGAATGTATTAAAGCCAAGGAATGAGTAGACGCTTTCTTGATCGCTCTGTAATCTGTACTGTATCATTATAATTATTTCCTTTGGACTCGGTACATTGTATCATATTACATCGAATTCTGATTTTATTGTTATCCTTGCTATAAAACATACGTTCGATAACCTCAGAAAAGGGAAATGTTCTCAATTCGTGTGAATTTAATTTTTAATATTGTTCGCCCAAATTTTTTAAATATTGTTATGATTGCGGTATCTATGCATATAGGTGAATGAGCCACAGGGATAAGTGTAGCTTCGAGTTGGTTCCACTTTGATTGATTGTACTTCACATTTCGATGGCATATTGTACCGAAATGTAAATTTATTTTGTAGTAAATATAACTTATTTTAATTTAATGGGTGTCAAATTTGATGATTCTTCAGGGAACTCCCCAAAATCAAATAGTATTTTACATATTTTCTAAACAAGACGCCAGACGGTAAAACTGACTCTAATAAAAAAAAAATGCAAAAAATATCTGGACTTCGAATAAAATACAACTCAACTCCAGTAAAAAATGAATACAGTGTATAATAAGCTACAAAAATAAGTAGATTGTAAAATTTTAAGACAAACTATGCGACGTTGAAAATCCGGTTGTCGTTATTGCCTCACACCATATACATTTGATAGCCTCCGTAGCGCAGTTGGTTAGACGCCGCCTGTAAAACGAGAGGCCACGGGTTCGATCCCCGCACCGAGAGAAATGTTTGTGCGGCCCACAAATATTTCTTCCTGGTCTGGGTGTTTGTGAGACCGAAAAGTCTCTCGTAGTTCCTGATACCCACGACACAAGACTCGATCTTAGTGTGGGGTCAGGACTATGTATGTGACTGTTGAGTGTTATTTATTTATTATTTACCACCAGCGTTTTAAGTTTTATGCTGTTCGTGTATTTGATTTTTAAATACTTTCCTGTTTATTATTTCATTTTCCGTAAAACTATCATTATAAATTTTTCCCAAAAGGAGTAGGCTAGGTGCGATAGGGGGCGAGCCCTTAACTATTTCGTCCACAAATTCCTGATTCCAGGCTGATAATAGAAAATCCAATACCACTTTATACAACCCGGGATTTAAACCCGTGATCTTAGCGCTATAATCGTACCGTAGTACACGTGCGCCACCGAGGCAGTATTCTATATTATTTTTTGTTATATTTTGGTAATTTCTGTTATTTGCGGCATGGGCGCGATGAATAACATTCAACAAATAGAAAACAAGTAGCCACAAAAGCCACAGAATATTACCTAATTTTACCGTATTACACAATGTCTCAAAAGGATCTGGGGGTATATATATGTGATGCACCCATGGTCCAAACACTGTGGATGTTCATGAGCAGTGATCACTAAACATCAGGTACTTTGTTTGCTTGTTTGCCGGACCTAGTAAATATATTTTTTATAGCATATCGATCTACGAACAAAAATAAAAGTCTAAAACCGTCTAAGCACATATTTTTTATTTTCAAATATTTTCCTAATTGCAGCAGTATACTTTGTGTTACTGATATTCAATAAATCGCTGAAAGTAATGTTACTAATTTTAGGATTCAATTTAAAAAAACCTTGACGAATGGATAGGACATACAGTAGACACAAGAGAATCACACGTACAGCGAGACTGTATTAATTTGTTTTCAATACTTTCTACTAACATCTTCACGTGACATATAGGGACGACATCACAGTCACAGTTTTTCGGTAATGGATTTATGGGTGATTTTTCTCCCAAATCTCCTTCGAATGTATCTGAATATTCAGTGGAGTACAACGTATTGTCATCTGGGTTCGAAACATTTACTGGTCGAGAGGAACATTCACACCAATCTAACGAATCTGTAACTTGTACACAATTCATTCCTGAATTTACACTATTTACGTTGCATGCTGCGCTATGGACGCCTTCAATATTGTTTCGAGATTTCTTTAAAGTTATATCCTCTTCTCCATGAGCACTTAAATTGACTTCGCAAAAATTATGGTTAGAAATATGTTCTGAATATGGATTTGACATTTTTGGTGTTTCCTCTACAACTTTATCGAGATCCATTTTCATGGTTGGTTTGTATGATGCACTATTCATGATATAAGAGACATTTTGCATTTTTGACTTGTTGCAATCTATATATTTCTTCCAAATATCCATAATTTTATCATTATTACCCTCAACAACAGATTTCATACAGATACAAGCTCCCATCTTTCTGTCACAAGAACAATCAACTGTATAACCGACATATGGCAAATTCAATGAAGTCACATTATTGGTGACATTTGTTTTTGTTTCATCTTTTATTTCTACATTTGCTACATTGAATGTGGATGCAGACACGCAACGTCGTGAATCTAACCCAGGATAACTATGGGATTTAGAAGAAATGTCAAATTTTTGAAAGCTACTTAAGCAGTCCTTTGTGGCTAACTCAGTACAGTGATTAACCAAAACTTCAGTCGTTCCGAACCCAAATATGGGGACATTTTTTTTCATGTTAACAATATCGCAACAGCAATCATAATTAGATTTAGAAATGGTCATCTTGCTCTCGTTGAACGTACTAATTTTTCTTATTTCACTTGTTTGAATGTCTACTGTGTCTTTTTCAATAACATTGCATGACTTTGTTTCCATTCCCAAATTGAGTGGAACTTGAGACGACATATCTTCAGTAAGATTATCAGATTTCAGGGAATCTTGCATAAATTCAGGTTCAGATATTTTGCTTATTTCAGATTCAACTGCAATATGATTTTTATCATTACCTATGTAAATGTCTTCCAGAGGCCCATTTAAGTCTTTTACTGGAATTTCTTCTTCACATAAAATCTGGCAAATAGCAGCTTGTACCTCACGACTTTGCTTCATACTTTGACATTTACATATACTTTTCAGCCTATCAAAATCATGTTGAATTAAAGTACATACTCTGCTCAAAACATTATCAACTGGAGACTTATCTTCCTTAGATGTACATTGACATTGAACTCGCTTTATTTTTACTTTTAAATATTCTTGCAGTAGACTATATGCTCTATTCCAACTCCCTTCTGCTGGAGGTTTTGAGGAACATCTACACGATACGTTGTTTGTTGTATCTAAAATAATTTGCTTAATTTTGTGAAGTATTGTTGAAAATATTTTTTCTTCTTCTTTTGATGGTATACATGAAGATTTGCACGAAGTCGCTTTAAACTCTTCTAATCTATCTTTTAAATATTCTTCCAATAACGAAAATGTATTGACTTCTAAATTGTTTGTTTCAACCACATCATTACAACAAATACATCCGTCTATCTTATGTTCGCCTGAATTTGTATCAATAACATCAATACCTTTGTCAACGTTAGGAGTATATATTATTGTTTTCTGCGTCGTACATACATTGGCTATAAAATCTTTTATTTCATCAAAGTTGGCCTCACATCTACAAGGTGGTTTATTACACGAAGATTTTGAACCCTTATTACTTTTTCGTACTGTTTTGCTTCCTGTTCTCTTTACTTTATTAAATCTAAACTTATTCATTTTACAACAATCATTCCCTCCATCATAATCATCATCACTATACCGATCGCGATTAAGACGCAATTTTCTTCTTTTTCGTGATTTTTTATCGGCAATTGTTACTCCCAAAAGGGTAATGCCACAATCACATGAAAATGGGTCGTTGTTTGTAATCTCTGGTTGATTTACAATATCTGGTTTCATTGTAACATTAATTTCTGGTTCAGTTTCTATTGGTGTTATTTTTTCTTCTTTCGGAATTATATTCTTAAGGCTTTTTCTTCTCCTGGACCCAGGGCAACCTGTGTTGTCAGGAGTAGGATCAGCAGATATAAGTTTTTCTGAGAAAACAGTAGTATTTTGAGAAGACTTTTTACAATGACATTCATTAAAATTAATACATTTATATGGTATCTTTGAATCAACACATTTTACTTGATTTTGATTTGTGTCACATTTACAAATATCTTCATTACTTTTATCTAAATTTACAGCTCCGATATACTCAGATTCTGTTGTTCTAGGAATAACTCCTCGAATTTCCGTATCATCTATCTTCCCCTGGTTACCTTCTTTACAACAACTTTCCCCACTAATTTTATCTATTTTCTTAGAGGAAGGATTCGCTCTGATATATTCAGATTCCGTAGTTCTTGGACTAAATCCTCGAATTTCTGTATCCTTCATAGTTCCTTCATTATTTTCCTTGCGACCACTCGCGCTAAAATTTTTATCGTTGCTCTTAAAAGAAGAATTTTCGCTAATCTTCACTGATTTATTTTCTGCATTTTCGTCATTAAATTTATAGCTGACTTTACTGCTTCTTCTGTCTTTTATACTTTTCTCATTCGTCATGGAATTTTGATTAATTTTGTAAATATCACCTTGGTTACCGGATGAATCTGTTAAATCATTTTTCCATTTCGCTATAGTTTCTAAAAGTTTGTCTATAGATGTATTTGATGGTTTCTTATGAAAACACACACAATCTTTTTTGCAAAGAGTTTTTGAAGACGCCTTGCTTTGCTTTCCACTATTAATTTCTACGGATTGCAATTGTGTAATTATGGGTTTAGTTTTCCTTACATTAGACATTTGTATTATCTGTCCCTGTGAGGATTTTTGCTTCCATGAGTTATTGTCTTCAATTTGTGCTTCGTTCACATTTTGCAAATTTGGATCATCCTGTACTGCGTTATTTGCCCCAGCTTGTGTTTTACAAAGACATAAATTTACGGCAAATGTTTGCTTTAGTTTATTGAAAGACTTTGCTGATTTGTCAATTTGAAATTTCATGTTAGTTATTTTCCTGTTCCCTTTCTTTGGACTATTAATGAACGATGATTTCCTATTGTATGCAGCACATTCCAAATTCATTGGTTTTGAATTTCTTAATGTATTTCCGTAACCATCTGGTGTAGAAGCATTAATGCTATCTGGGGCCTTTAATTAAAAAAATATTTGTTAGTGAAATATTTACCGACGCTCAATTGCATCAAGAAGTTTTAAGCATGTTAACGACATACATCCTTGAAGCTAAATGTATGAGTATAATTTTTTTATCGGGAGTAATATTTCATCGACTACATTTAAAAAAATGAAATCCAATGAATAGTACTGATTAACACGTGGTGGATAATGTTCCAATTTACACATACAACTCATCCATATTATTTAATAAATGGTCAAATTGTACTCAGCATTTACTGTAGTCACGGTCACCGGTATCTCGTAATATACATTGATTATTTATTCACTTCTGTGAATACACCACCGAAAAATATCCTCTATCGACGTTGATAAACTATCAGAAGGTGTCACTGCACATTTTTTGGTACAATATCTTGTTGTCTATCGACTGCCACGTCGGTATATGAGCGTTTACGGTCAAATGTTGTAACGCCGCAAGTCAAAAGGTTTGTACTTTTGACTTTGAACTTCTTTCTCAAGGGAAGTAACCCTGTCTAGAGGCATTGCAAGTGACCCACTGACAACCGATGGTCCCTGTACTGGTTCAATCAAGAGTATCGACCGGTATCTTTTACCGGTTCACACAAATACGCCAGCATAAGGATGAAGCATATTATAAACAGAGATGAACAGTGGAACGGGTCACACTTGCGTACGATATATAGAGGGGCTTTACAACTGAGTTAGGTAAGATAGCATAAAAGAAATAACATTAATGATTTAAGTTACTCGATGCAATTGCGCTTGAAACAATGAATTCTATTTATATAAACTTACGTTTACTTACCGGAAACCGTTTGACGAGTTTAGCAATTTTGTCCTCCATCAGTTTCAAATCAGCTTTTTTGATAGAATCCTGCAAAAACATATACATTATAACATATACAGTGTCATTATCACTAAATATACATTTTTTATATAGCCTACTAGGTCCGACAAACGAACGACCAGGTCACCCCACCAGATAACCTGTTTAAGTGATCACTGCCGCCCATGAACATCCACAGCGCTTGGATGATGTGTTGCAAAACCATCACATTGCGACGGAAGCGGAAAGGAAAATGCTTTATAATAGCAAATTAAACGAAAGAAATCGTTTTTACGATGTAATAGGGAGCGAACCTATCGGCATATCGGGCACAAATTCCTGACTCTGAGCTGTTATTAAATAGAAAAATCCAAAATCACTTGAACCGACCGGGTATTTATGAACCCGAGATCTTTGTAACCATACCGTAGGTCACCGAGACAGTTATTAGGTTTTATTGGTTTGTAATTATTCACTAGCCTTTTTTAAATCCTCTACTTGAAGTCTGAGTTGTGTGACGTCATTCCATGTCCGACGTAAATAAGGCGACACTCCTTCACCACCCTTTGAATAGCCCCCGGCGACGAGCGTCGGCGGCAGCGTCTTGACAATACACGGATACGTTGCTGAATGTAAATAAATAGATTATCAAAATATTATTCAAAACTAGAAAACAATTCCTGACCTGACCTCAAATAAAATATCAGGATGAACCACCCAAATTGCAAATTCGACCACGGAGTAAACATTCTTCTGATATTTGTTTCTAGAACCTACTATCTAGAAACAACTGAGTACTGAGACGTACAATTTCGAAGATAAGGTACCGGCGGTTTTTATTTCTGAACACAAAAAAGTGACTTGCCTGATGGCGGGCGACACTCGCAGGGCGGGGGGCCTGCAGTAACAATTTCTTTAGCACGCTGTGTAAGCTGGTCAGCTCGTTCCTTGAACAGCTGTTCAGCCAGCTTGGTAGCGAGTTTCTGTGCTCGAAGCTCCATTGCGCGTTCTTGCCAACCCAAATTCTCTGATGCGCATGTTTCTGGTATTACTCTCGCCATATCAGCACACGAAGCTCCAACCCACTGCATAAAATATAATATTTTACATCTTAAATGTATCATATTAAGGTATTTATAGAATTAAATTAACTATACCTTAGCATGATACTTTTCGATGGACGTAGCAATAGCGATATCTAGCTCTCCTACAAGTAATCGCGCAAAGAAACTCCGGAGATTCGATTTGATAACAGACGAACGATCCCAATTGTGTTTGTCCTCGAGACATTTGAGAAGCTGGCAGGGCATATTCGTCCCAGCCGAACCTAACTCACTGAGCAATCCCCCGAATAAATCGGACAACAAGTTAGAAAGAAGTTGACTCCGCAATGACGTACACGAACAAGACTCCTGAAAGAAAAACATAAATTCATAAACAGCAATTTGGATTGCGACATGAAATTAATTAAACGTTTACAACTGATGCAATAAAAATAAACACTTGTCACTTATTTCAATAACTTGATAAGAAATCTTCGTACTATTATTAATATGAGCAGCATATACAAAGTTGATGTGACCGATGGGCATTAAATTACACTACGTATACTATACGTCCTTGGTATTTATTCGACACGGCAAAAAAAATAATAATACCAAAAAAGAGATTTTGTTTGTTTCAAACAAACTAAATAGCTTACAAATAAGAGTAAAACGTAACCACCCTATGTAAATTCATTTCACTGACCTGTAGATACGAATAGATAACAAATTGGCAACGTCGCGCGCGACATGTGTTATTGTCGCGCCGCGCCGCCAAGGCCACGCCGCCGGCGCAGCGTGGCTGTGTGCACCGAGTTAGGTACTTTTGAAGTACGCACACAACATACTTTGCTTAGGTACACTAGATTTTTAAATTTTCGATATGTCCTCCATTTACATGAACGTACAAGTTATAGCGACGGACAATATTATTATTGTGTAAATTGTTATTAAATTAGTGTTCGAGGCTAGGCACTTTAGTTTTTCAAATGCTTAATAACCCTATTTCTAGTTCTTTAATAAGCCCCGCAAAAAGAAATCCAAGGGATTAGGTCCGGAGATCGCGGTGGCCACCGTACAGGTCCTAATCGACCAATTCATTGTTGGCTAACAGTCAATAACACAGAAACACTAACACTAAATAATAATTATCCGAAGTTACATGTCCTGTCACAATAAAAAAATAAATAATGTCTTAAACTTATTTAAGAGTAGTGTCAATAACAAGACAAAATTAAAATTATCGGCGCGAGATCGGCAAGATCAAAGCGGCGCGGCGCGGCGGCGCAGGAGCTTACGTGTTACATGCGTTCTGAAAGGATACCGGCGGCAGACTAAAAACTATTTTTTAGAGGTCAATTGCGTACGTGTCACACACACACATACTGACCTATTTCTATTTCTTTTACGCACAGGATGTTTTGCTATGTCGCTCTCGTAACGAAAGTGTAAGTGTGTGTGTATTTATTGCTTTCTTATTTGCATCGCCAACTTTTAAAGTAATTTAGTTGTACTTATTTATGTCACTTGTGTCAGAGCGGCAACAGCGCATAGATATTAGTAAGATTTGTCGTTTTAAGGTGAATGACCTATGCGTTGGACGTAATCAGCTGTTAGAAAAGCCACAGCGTGTTCAAAGAGCGCAAAAACTTAAAAAATCATTTATGACTTAACTACTGTTCCTATTTAATTGATTTTTAGTACAGAGCTTGAAAATGGTGCCTAGTATATGCAGTTTAAAGAAAAGTCGCTCGGTTGTATCAATGTTGTATAACATATCACCTGGAAACAATTATAGACTAACATTCGATAATTTGATAATTGTGTGATTACATGTACTTCTCCAGTGTCCGTTATTAGCGAAGCATTTATACACAAATAGAAAGTGGCAAATCGGTGTGGCAGTGTTATGTTCGTAGCTATATTCACAGAATACTAAACTAACAGAAGTCAAGCTCCATACAAAGCGCGCTAAATCAACGCACACATAGACAGCGTTCACCGACACGATATTTCAAACCAGTCGAAACCACTGCGAGCGCGAGTGTCACTCGCTTCGGGCACGCAAATAGTGAGATGTTTTGTGCAAAGATGGAGCAAATGAATAAAAGTTATTATAATTGTATATAAAACACCAGATTATAATAATTGAATATAAATTTCATTAAAAAAAAACCTATATTATACAAATACAATTTAAAAAAACTTAGAATAATGACATACACATTCTCAGCGAGTTCATAAATAAAATTAAAATTTATTTATCGTATTATTGTGTGTTATATATTTTATTTTCAAAATTCAATCAAACGATACGAGTGCTATTAACACGATACGTGTTTTTGCATAAGCCAGAGTTAACAACCCTTGCGCGAACGCCGAGCGTAGTGTGAGTGTGGCAACAAAAGTGAAGTACATACACAAGCTTGACTTCTGTTAGTATTCTGTGCTATATTTAAAATACACTAACCAATACTTTATCTTCGGGAGTGCACCGACACAACGCCGCTAAAGACGGTGTGCGTTTCACTTCCACGGTAGCATCCATAGGAAACTTGCAACGGCAATCGATCACTTTATCATTCAAATCATTGAGCTGTTTCTTCTTCTTTTTTAATTCTTCCATTTTACCTTGCATACCTTTGTCACACATCACTTGGCAGCCCTCAAGATCTTCTACCATATCCATCTTTTCTTGTTGTAATGCTTCCAGCTTTAACAACAAGATTTTGTAAGTGTAATAAGTTTTAATCAGCTATCATGGAACATTACACCGAATGCTGCGTCATTAAATACTATTATTAAGTATAAATAATGTAATAAACCTCATGATAAATTACTATCACATATTTACGATGATGAAATGATTATTCCTTGTGAGTCACACTCGAAATAACAATTCATGATGAACATTTAGTTAAATAAAAATCACAAACAAAAATAATGCTAATTAATTGCAAAGAACATTTTACATTTTCGACATTCGTACATTTTGTTTAATTGACACCCACGTTTCGCCTCGTGTGTTCCGTCTTACGATGTGACAGAAAGTGAGCCTATCACCATACTACACACAAATTCCTGGCTCTGGCCTAATAATCATCGGAAAAATTTTATATGGGCACTGGGCCCACCTGGGTTTCGAAGCCGAGACCTCAGTTTTGCAATCATACTATAGTACAACTGTATTAAATAATAACTATATCCCAACTACACTTAAATTCACAATTCTTCAGGGAAATTAGAAATTGGCGACACTTTATTACCATTTGAACTATGAACGTATAATAGAAATAATGATGTAACTATGACTGGTGGTAGGTCTCTCATGTGTGAGAAGCCGTCAATGACTATTTCTCCCACCAAACGGTAGTGTAAACGCATCGTTGTTTTGGTTCACCATTTTGAAGGGCATTGTTGCCAAAGTAACTACTGCACATATTAAAACTTAACATTTTATGTCTAATGATGACGAGCGCAGGGAAATACCCAACTTTTCTTTATAATTCATGGTGTTCTTTGGTCATTA
The DNA here is from genome assembly GCA_030180105.1 of Hyles lineata. Classification (NCBI taxonomy): domain Eukaryota; kingdom Metazoa; phylum Arthropoda; class Insecta; order Lepidoptera; family Sphingidae; genus Hyles; species Hyles lineata. Next base: position 9,359,331 of record JARJEE010000017.1, on the reverse strand, counting down.
TCAGGCGAATGGCAAGTTTATCTCGTCATTCATTGCAATAAAAAAAAGACTATACAATACTCATAAACTCACGCCTTTCCCCAGAAGTGGTAGGCAGAGGTGCTGGTAGCGACCAGTACACCCACGTTTCATTTTGTGTGCCCCGTCCCATGATTTGATAGGAGACGAGTCTATAGCCATATAGGGCGCAAAATACTGACTCCAGGCTGACAATAAATTGAAAAAGCCACTATCACTTCGCCTGACCCGGGATTCGAACCCGAGGCCTGAACTTTGTAATCATACCGTAATACAACTACGCCACCGAACTAGTTTTAAAAAAAATCTAGTATCTAGTAATATAGATGTCGTAGATTTTGTCTTTTAGAGCCAACCTTGGGTATGTATATTGGGTATGCCTTTACAAATGGAATACATTCTACAATAATATAATCTAACCCTCGTATTAAATTAAAAATAAAAATAAATGTGTATATTGAAATCAGTGATCTCTAGACTATATACTTATACTTCTCATTAGAAAAATTTAAACACCTTGCAAGTTATTTTTTGTAAGGATTATCAGAAAAATGTGTCTATTTAGAAATATATTATGTCAAATGTCGTTAAATAGTTAATAATATGAAGTTATCAAATCTAAGTGTTGATGTTCTAAATTCAAATTAAATTTATACACTTTTTTCTGATAATCCTTACGAAACAACTTGCATGGTGTCTCGATTTTTCTGATGAGAAATATATTTCGGCTGTAGGGGAATTTACGAAATCAATTCCAAAATGCTGTTCAATATTTTATACCCTCATCTGTTTAACCTAACAACTGTGTCCTAACAACCTGTTATCTTTATTGTATGAAAACCTTGAACGCTTAAATGTTATAATAGTCATTTTTACATAATCAACACCTATCACCTGTTTAAACCTAATTGTACTCATATGACTAATATAATTCATTTGACAACTTCATTATGTCTATGAACCGTGATGTGCCTTTTTTTTTGTTTTCAAGAGGAAAAGCTATTAAGCTCCCCTTTCGGTACCCCGGGGGAGGCCGAAAGGGGTATGTCAGTGTCTCTGGCCTTCCAGCCCGGTACAAACGCGGATATTGTAGCCGAGCTGGGTCCCTAGCAATACCTACGCCAGCATACTGACTAAAAACCTCTCGATAGCCCTCACACGCATTGTGGGCAGCACCGGACATCCCAGGGCGAAGGGCGCCCCGATTTACGTCCGCGAACTACCCCGCGCAAAACCATTGCTGGGCCTTATGAAGGCCCAGATTACCTCCACTTACACCCTCCTTTCGGACGCCCGCCAAGCTGTTATGGGCGTCCATGACGGAGACGAGGCTCCATCATCCGTACGTCGCCTGAAAGTATTAAATACTTCATCATAACATACTATTGGCTTCCTTCAAGCATTCTCATATCTATTTATTGGAAACAAAAATAGATAAAGTAAAATAATAACGCAACTTATTGGATCTTTAAATTTTATTCCCTGTATCACCTGACTTCGACGTTGCATTTTTAAAATAAAACATAGCAGGTATTATTCTTTAAGTAAACGCTAAATGAAACTCCGCGAATAAAGGTGAATCCGGTGGTCCGCGAATAACTCCCAAAATAGGTGTGTATGATAATTGCTTCAAAACTTCTAGATTGTCAAATTCATAACGTGCTGTAATTGATTTTAGAACTCTATACACAGGTGAATTTTTCACGTGGACATGGATGGTCAAATTCGTAACTATGAAAAACTAGTGAAAGGAGTAACGAGCCTGATTTTAATGATAACTAAAATTGAATCGAAACCAATGATTTTGAAATTAATAACACATGCTGTATTATTACAAAATGCGAAAATGTTTCTAATAAGAATGAAATTCTGGGAAATAACGACGTTCCTCAAACTATAGGAAAGGGGTAATTTTAAACTAAATACTATTTAGCTCCCGTTTATACCTATTCTCCCTCTGGTTTCGCCTGAGTGCAGATATTTTTTGAGCCCAGGCCACATCAGCAACATGTTATTTAACGTGCTATAGGTTACAGTACTGTATTATTTGGCCGTCGTAAAAAAAAGTCTATAGTGATGTTGAGCATACTGCAGGGGCGGTGCGCTATCAACGATTGCTATTCTGACAAGGGCGCCAGACCACGTGGTCTTTTATATGTCTTAGATGTCCGTAATATCATATCAAACTGGTATAAGTAAATTGTAAATCAACGCCCTCTGAATAGAATGAACAGTAATGGTATTACGATAGAAACTTCTTTAAAAAATAAAATCATAGCACTTCTCGCCCTGAGATATCGGGTTCCGACCATAGTGCGTATGACGGGGTATTTAAGAACTTATTACAACATATGCTTATTAGGAACCTAGCCCTACCACAATATTTGGAAGCCAGGTAAACCTGTAACACTGACACCCCGCTATAACATCCTCCCGGCATTAAAGGGGGGCTTAATAGGTTTCTTCTTTACCTTAAGAGAGGGAACCTTTCTACTGCATCCTATTCCAGAAAAAATTGATTATTTCTTACTGGAAACCCAAGTTTACCCATCAAAGTGTTAACATTTATTTAGCACACTTTTAGAAAATTGTTATATTTGTGACAAGGCTTCAAATTACATTAATGAATCGTGACAAATACAACGTCATTATTTTGAGAATTTAATGTTTATTCAAGTTTTAGTCGTCAACTGCTAAGTAATGATTTCACTAATATTTGGCAATATATTGCGTAACGTATTAAATTATATATTAACACTAACCTAAATCAAGATATATTATGTTTTACTTCGATAAAAAATTGGATAAAAAATTTTTTTTTTACCAATACAACTTGATACTAAACATTTATCGACCTGGAGTAAGGAATTTGTATTCGATATGACGATAAGCTCATTCCCTGTCAGATTATAAAACGAAACGTAGAAGGCGAAATGTGAGTATTCTGGTAGCACCTCTGCCTACCTCTTCTAGGAAAAAAAGCGTTAACTTTTGCATGTATTTTTTATACAATAGGTTCGGCAATCGAGCAAACAGGTCACCTGATGCTTATAAGTAGTCATTGTCGCCCCTATCCAAAACGCTTCGTTCAAAGATGTGTTGCTAGCCCATAAAATGGAAGTAGAAGTAGAGCGGTAAGGAAGAGTTGAGAAGTTACTATGCCGTGCATCATTTTAATTATTATTTTTTCTATATTTGTGTGAAAATCTTAATGCAGTTCACAGAACACTTTACTTGCCAAATTCCAACAGTATAGTTCTTAAAGTTTCGGAAAAAAGTAACTGTGACATACGGACAGACAAACAGACATGACGAATCCATAAGGTTTCCGTTTTTTGCCATTTGGCTACAGAACCCTAAAAGCTACTAGTTGTCTACTAGCTAGGGTTACCTCCTGTCTGATGCTGCTGGTGTATTCGTCTTGTTCGAGCAGCTGTCGCGACACGTGCGCCACCTGCTCCTTGATGGCGCCCAGCTCGGCGCGCGCCGCTCGCTCCGTGTCGTGTGCGAGCGCGCGAGTTGACTCCAACTCGCTCTCCAGATTAACAAGTCTGCGACGCGCTTCTTCCTCTTTGAACTAGGAAAATGAATATCTGGACTATACTTTCAATGTATATTATTTGGTATGGTGTTATTTAACTCTTTATTGTTCATACATTTACCTATACACCAAAAAAACAAAACAATTGTAGCTATATTCAAACCATGGACGTAATATATAAACAGGACTGCGCACTGTGATCGGAAAAACGAGCCGAGCGGGAGCGTTTGAATGGAGGCTGTGTGTCCCGTTTGTATGGGGTGACCATAAAATTTGGAAAAAACAGGAAATTTAATCAAATTGACTAATACAGTAAATAATTCAGTTCTAACACTAATACGTTGAATGAAGCATTTTGTTTTTGAGGTAATAAACGTGATATTGTATAAGCGTGTCAAAAAATATTTGACCAAATCAAAATATAGGACCATTTTGACCTAGCAAAAAATTTCAAATTATAGTTTTATACGTATCCTTTTTATAGATGAAATGAAAAATAAAAATAATAGTAACAATAAATCTTTATTGACAGCAATATTCAGTTAACAAGCTTCTCGTCTATCTTCAAAGGGCGTATGTAGTGTGTTACCAGGGCCAGTCGTCGTCGGGGCTGGTAGCAGGGGTCGACCTTCTTGGAGATTCTTAGCACCTTCTGCCCCGCCGTTACCGTAACCGCTACCATAGCTAAGAATAGCGGAGCTGCCAGGAGGCCTGGAGGCCTGGTCCTAGTTTTAACAACCATCAGGGGTTAATGACAATACTCGCCACGCTTACCAGGCGGGTTCACGAGCACAGGGGGGTACTCGCGTAGATGATGCTGCTGTCTGTCTTCAATCGGGGAAAGGAAATAAGGTATGCGGGTAGAAGATGTTATTGGAAAGGAAAGTATGGCGTGTAGGGGTAATAGATACTGCAGACATGGAAGGGAAAGCTGGTAGTAACAGTAGTAGCTCAGGGGGCCGAGATCGCATACCCGTAGCACCTATTTTAGGAGAGGCCATGACCACTAGATAGGAGCGTCCCTAGCCTACTTCATACCAGTTACATGTTATTATTCATACCAACTCTTGTAATAGCTAACAGCAACGTAGCTGTCCTACCGTTTTATCCCTAACGAATATCCCTATCTTAATCGAATCATTAACAATTAAGCTCAGAATGGTGGCGATAATTATCAATTCTGACGCTCAATTTATTTTTTTTATGTAAGGGGTGGTTCAGATATCGTTTGTTCAGACCAATCGGATCAGTAACAAAAGAGATTAACATGACAGCCACGAATTTCAATATGTTACTGAATTTAAATTGTTCAAACAATAGGTCAGTAAGATATCATTACTGATATGTACACAATTTTGCTGTCATCAATAGCTTTAGCGATTTTGATTTTACATGTAATATTTCATCCCTTATTTTTACCCTAAAATGCTATTTTTCTAATATTATTCACGCCATTATTTTTCATTTGTAATAAGGTTTCTATAACTGCAGCGGTTTAAACTTTTCTTGTAACATTTCAACCCCTATTTTACCCCCTTTATGGTTAACTTTAAGAAAACCAAGTGTGCAGTTATTTTTGTTCAAAAATGAGTAAAGTTCGACATCTGTAACTTGAACAATTAGATTTTTCCATAAATACTGCCATCCTTTTGTTCAACCCTTTTAAGCGTTGTCTACATAATAAACGGTAACTTTATGCCCCTTCCCAAGGTCTAATCTATCTCTGTATCTTCTATATCAAAATCGGTTCAGTGGCTTAGACGTGAAATGTAGCAAACAGTGGACCTATTAGTTAATACGTCCGTGCCGAAATCTTACATCACTCAGCAGAAAAAACTATTGCAACAAATAAACCTTTTTAGTTATACTGAATTCACGATCAATTGTATTAGTAAAACTTTTCGACACCAACAATTTATACTAAGCTAAGTCATAAAAGTGAACTTAATGAATGTAATGAACAAAATAAAATATATTACGCATTAATTATATCCTTAGGTTTTTTTATATATTCACAAGATATAATATAACAAATTATGCTTATTAACAAAATATGAAATGTAGCGTTATTGGCACGTGGGTCACTAGCGAATACGTATTAAAAGCCGTTAAATGATATAAAGCGTACTTTAGTCTATACATCGACCTGTGCCACAAGTTAGCGTATGACTTAACTTTCCATAGAGCTATAATACAGTCATGATAATTTTGTAAATTCTAGATTTATTTTTAACATTTCTACAAGATATAATTTTCTTCATTTAATAAGCATACAAATTAAAACTGTTGAATACAATTTGGACACTTCTAATTATTTACATGAGGTGTTGCTGTGAATCTAACTGGACTTAATAGAAATAAACACCACAGTTCTTTGACCAGTTGTTTGTAAATACTAGACTGGACGTAATTAGCCAAAAGTTTGTCTGTCCGTTAATTAAAAAAATTGAAGAAAAATGAATAGAGTATGTGAGATAAAGAGTACATAAAAATCGACTCTTCCATCCCTAACAGCTTAGTCATTAAATCAGGGTAGTTGAATTGTAACAGTCACAGAGCGGGTGACTAATACCTCAGTCCGCCCCGTGACCACGAAAGCTGTAAAGTAATCGAAACTTCGGGAAGTCCAAAATATAAAAATGAAACCAAATCCGCGTAAAATCTGTAAATAATAGTTTTATTTACTCTACATTATTGTGATGATCAAAGGCGATAAAATATTTCCAAAAAAGTATATGTGCAGTCTGCTTCCGAGCAGAGCTAGGCCGCTATTATTTAAAAAATATATATATAAATCCAGCTTACATCTATAATAACACTAACATCAGCATTTGATCTTAAAACTTTTTGAAACAAATATAAGGCAAGCTATTTTATTACTGAGATAGCTAATAGCATTCCAATTTTGACTTACGGGAAAATTCTTTTCTGTTTGATATTTAGTGAAGTTTTCTTTCAATTCGAGTATAGGGTGAGATGTAGTTTTGTACCGATAACAGAGGTCGTCTCGGTCTTTTTTGGGTAAATGAAATCATGGAGCTATTGTTAACATCATCTCTATATCATCTTACCGTACTCTAAAATTCTAATTATTATGGGCACACCCCTCAACATACAACTTAAACATTTTTGTAAAAGATAAAGGAGATTTTCTAAAGTAGTAAGACTCCACAGGGGTGAAAGAATAAACATGATATATACCACTTTTTTAATTCATTTGATGATTTATTATTTTTTGAGATCGATACAGCAGAATAGGTCACTTGAACAATGCAAGCGAAGAAATTGAATCATAGGGAGTAGAAATTGCTGATGCAAGAGGCCGTTATTCATATACAAATCAGGAAGACTTTCCTGAGCGGACAAACCGATTTCAACTGTGAGCGTTTCATATCTTGGCAATAATTCTGCACCAAAATATCGTTTAAATTTTGAAAAGATTCCAAAAAAAACTGTTGGAAGGTTCATTGGTGATGTCTGAACACAAAGGTTCGGTACTTGGTGGACTGAATGTTAATGGAGAAGGTTTTTGGATAGGAGGTATAATGAATTATAATAGCGGAAAGTGGAATATTAGGAGCCCTCAAGCCCTTTAAATTTATATCTTGTAATATATTAACAGCCTCCGTGGCGCAGTTGGTTAGACGCCGCCTGTGAAACGAGAGGCTGCGGGTTCGATCCCCGCATCGAGAGAAATGTTTGTGCGGCCCACAAATATTTCTTCCGAGTCTGGGTGTTTGTGAGACCGAAAAGTCTCTCGTAGTTCTTGATACCCACGACACAAGACTCGATCTTAGTGTGGGGTCAGGACTATGTATGTGACTGTTGGGTGTTATTTATTTATTTATATTAAGATTATTCTGGATTTACAATAATGTGATTAAACAAAGTCACGATTTTAGGATGATCAACTTCGGTAGGTGATGGCTACGATTCAATAACAATGGGTAGATATAACATATTCCAATCATCTAATATTTTTCATAAAAAGCATAAAGATAAAATATATCAACATATTATCAATAAACTGTTTTACAAAGATTTTTTTCATAAGTATTTACAACGTTAAGCTGAAATCATACTATCTCACATACGTCTTACGCATAGACCAAAGAAGCGGCCAAAGATACTAGAAACGCCTAACTGACCAATCAGGAAATTGGAACATACAAGGTCACGTCATAAGCGTACGACTGATAATGTGCACACAACAAAAGAATCTATTGTTCAGATCGGTCTAAGACGTTTTTCTCTAGTATTTATGGCCGCTTCTTTACTCTATGCGTAAGACGGATAACTATAGTGTGATTTCACCTTTAAAGTCGCTAAGGAATGCAATTTACGAACGAACAATTGTACACGAACGCACCAAACTACGCTAACTACAAGTTAGTGTAGTCTTACACGAACAGTGAGCTGAGCAGTTAAAATTTTCAATGAAGCCTATTGTGTTACTATGGGATATATCAATTACGATTTACTGATAAGGTTTCGGAAAAATCACGATCACATCTTGTACAGCGACAAGTATCGTTAGATAAATGTAAGCAGACAAGATTTGCGTCTTTTTCCCACGTACACTCCGCTAATAATAGCTAGCGTAATTTAAATCGAATGGTTTCAAAAAGTACATATAGTTAGCGTTGTATAAAATTTTTAATTTCGTTATTTTTATTTATCTCTTCACAATATTTTTATTACATAGAAAAAGACACATTTTGACACACACAAAATTGTAAATAAAATAGAACTACTTTTAATATTCAAGCAGATAAAAGGTTATTCAATAATTCAGCTGAACTTTTAATTGTCGATCGAAAAAAGTTCTAAGACGGGATTTTTTATGGTCACCGTAGCAGATGTTTGTAAACAAAAATGGTAAATCTCATGAAACTACTCACTTTTGAATCGATCTACAACAACCACTATATTATTCACTGATATAAATCATTTTGCAACACTTTTTAACCATTTTCCGTTAATAAAAATCAAAAATATTTTAAAATTGTACAACTGTCACATTGCGTAAAAGTCATGACATGTTATCAAGTGGCCAGAGTTATAAATTCGGATTCTCCTATCATGCATTAACCTTCCATTTTAATGCCATGTATTCGTTTATGGTCCCAGAATTGAAGTTAAATAACAATATTTTTCTATTTGTTACTATAGATATTCTATGTTTATTTTTTCATCGAACTAATTACCTTGTGGCGAATGTAAAATAATCTACCAGTGAAAATATTTTTTGGTCTGGCCAGCAAATGACAGGGGACACAAACCTCCAACATCTGTCAAAACGTCTGTCCCGCTCGGCTCGTTTTTCCTCCATGTCTTTTACCACAGTAAATTAAACCTTATGCGACATGCATATGTCTTATTTCAGAATGATACTATTTTGTTCGTGCGCAGTCCTGTTTATATATTACGTCCATGATTCAAACCAAGTACAATGGCCGGCCTTACTGCACTAGACAATCTTTTACAGGCAACCTTAGGATGAAGCTAACAGAAATGATGATAAGATAAGAGAAAAATAAATGAAGTTATTCACCAGTATATTCCGTCCCACGATGTAATAGGTGGCGAGCCCATCGCCATACCGGGCACAAATTCTTGACTCTGGGCTGATAATGAATATAAAAATCCAATATCACTTTGCCCAACCCGGGATTTGAACCCGAGACGTCAGCTTTGTAAGCGTACCGTAGTACAACTACGCCACCGAGACGATTATCTTTTCGAGCCTGTCGTCAATGAGCTATTAAAAACAACGCGGTGTAACTTTGCTCTGATATAACAAGGTTTTCTTATTTCATCATATATATTTTATGTTATGTTGCAATAAGTAGCAAATTATCATAGATTTTGAAAATCACTTACAGTCAAAAGGCGCTGAAATTTGGACCCTCAGTAATAGGCCACTTTTAATACATAAACGGTCTTACAACCTTCACCTAGCATTAAAATTAAAGATAATAAAAACAATTAAATTGTAGGAAATCCAACTCATGGAAACCTCAATAAGACAATTGCAGCACAGAGTTTTTTTATTGCATTGAATAGTGGATTAGCATGCCATTCGACTGATGGTAAGCGAAACGACCGCTTATCAAGTCGCAAAACCAATCAACACCATGAATTACAAAGCACTGCTTGCCATTCCTCTGCAATCGCCATTCTGAGACATAAGATGTTAAATCTGAATATGTCCAGTTTACTCTGGCTACAAAGTCCTTTAAACAGGGACAGTGCATTTACACTGCTGTTTGGCGGGAAAAACAGACATCGCGGTGACACCTGCCCAGGTATCCCAGAAGACACTATCACTGTAAACTCACCTGCAAGTCCCTATCGAGCTGCGCAGCGCGGCAGTGCTGCTCGGCCAGCGCCGCCTCGCCCTGCGCCACCTGCTCGCTCAGGCGCAGTCTCACGCATGCGCGCTCGTACACAGCCTTCTCCACCTCTGTCAACTTAGTGCGGTCTTTCTCCGCCGCCTCGCCGCGCTCCTTCAGCTGCTGCACCATTGTCGTGCACACGCTCTTGAAACTGTTACGCTCTTCTACCAGTTTTTGGATCTGCAACAATGACCTCATTATGTAGGTGTGTTTCTTTCGTGCTTTGATATATTGATGCTGCTATACAAAAGTTTTTTTTTGTACTGGCACGGTATAATGACTGCACTGCACCTGATGGTAAGCACAAATGCCGTCGAGGCAGAGTATCGAATGACGGACATCAGACGGCCATCCGATACCATTAAGCCGGCCTGCTAAGATGCTTCTTTAAAATACGAGAAAAGGACCAGGATGCAGGGTCAAAAGAAGAAAAAAACGAAAATAATAGAGTACAAATATATCAGTATCGCTACGATCGTCTAATATTGTTCGTGGCCATTCTTACTTCCGCAGCTATAGCAATCTATGATTCATCAGCATACTTACACCTGCCCATATTCTCATAGCAATGAACACTTGCTGAACGTAAAAAGCACCTACACTATTACCAACACCTGCCGACATTCTCATAGCAATCTCATAGGAACTCAAAGCAATACAAACCTGTTTAGCGATATCATCTTCCTTCTCTTCGGCAAGTGACAGGCGTCGTTGGTAGCCCAGCTCAAGGTTCTTCCAGGCGGTCTCGGCGCGCTCAAGCAGCTCAGCACGCTCAGCTTCGCGCTGCGCAAGCTTGGCCGCGCGCATGCGCAGCTCGCTCGTTGTCGAGTCCAGCGCGCTTAACCGCTCTATGCACCGCGAGTCCAGGCAACACGCCTGCCAAACCAATATTGAAGCCGCCCTTATATAAATTAAGCAAGATAATCTAATAGGCGTTTATGTCGAGTGATTTTTTTTGCGTCCGACGAAAATTGGACGTGACAAGAACATTAATGGTTATTTGACAACTATACAGTGTCTAAAAAAATTCAATATCATATATAAAAAGTACTGTAAGGAATTCGTACTTATAGGTACTGTGAACGAGACACAAATCCCGCAAAATTTATTTGTTGATTACCGCGTCTATTTTATTCATAATGTTCTTTTCGTCCGCTCTCGGTTTTTTTGGCGTGTGACGCGTGCTCCCGGTGTTTTCCATCCTCATTATGATCTTCGTCTCCACCGGCAACTTGAGCACAGGACCCATTAAATACGATGTGAAACTAGCCGAATCAGTGCCTTGCGAATGTTTCTCATCAGCACTAGCTTTATGTTTCGAGTTGGATTTAACATCCATCACCTTTAAAAATGCACTTATCTTATTTGCATTCATACTAGCTTTGCGTGCCTGCTCTATTTTTTTCTTTTCGTAAAATCTGAAACAATAATTTGTTACAATACGCCTTAATAATTGTGTATAGCCTAGGTATGGTGTGACTTAATCGCTTTTTGTGCTGTATCTATGGCTTTAAAAATTGTACCTATACCGCGCATAACAGCACAGACAAACCAACAAACAGATGAAAATTCTAAAAATCATTGTCTGGGGTTTTATTAGTTAATACAGTTCCCCCCATATCAGATTTTCTCTTGTAGCTTCCATGTACAGACATCGATAGGTTACAAACATATTTTAAGTATACATAGATATACAGATTGAAATTGACATAATACAGTACTTAATTTCACCCAAATGTTGCTCATTACCCCAGGTGATATTGTACATAATTTGAAAAAAATATGAGAAGATGTTTTGTCAAAAATCGTTATTTTAGTTTTCACGATGTTTGGGCATTCCATATAGATAAGAGTATTTTTACCGCTTAGCTGAACTTCACTTGGGCTCGGGAGCTTACCTGAGCCGTAAAAAGACTCGGTATGTATAGGGGTGGATCAAAAGCCTTGAGACCTTAAATCGCAATTTTTGACAAAACTATCACGCAGTTTTTGCTCAAACTTGCAATGTTACTTAGGAGGGCTTGGAACACGTGGTTTAAAAGTATATATCATATGCCAAAATCACCCTGTAGATTTTAATATACAGTAGAATATATTAAAGAAAATAAATTTGGAATAGAGGAGAACGTCAATCAATTTCAAAGCTTACTTCCGTTTATAAATGCGAAGTTAGTGAATAAGTGGAAGGTGCCATCATTATTGATATAACACATCAGCGTTGCTAAATAGTGCTAAACGCTATAAGTGTTCAATATAAATGTAGTAAAATCCCGAGTACCCAGATAATTAATACTGCTATATTTTTTTCATGCAGACTACTATCACTATTATATTTTAGTTTCTATTCTATCAGTAATCAATTAATTTTCATTATCATTTGGACCAATAATAGCCCGCTGCCTAATACGACGCCTCTTTCTCTCTCTAATCAATACATTTGTAAAGTCTGCACTCTCAAACAATGTAAATAAACACAATCAATTTCAACGCAGCGAGAGTAGTTCAATACTCTTTAACTGCAATCGCATTCTACTTTCAAATCTTAGAGTATTTACAATATAGAGAGAACGCTGTCATACATTCGCGTCTTGAAAAAAGTAGATATTTTCTCATTCGTAATGTTGGTTAATGAATGAAGCGCTCCTATATTAGTGAAAATTTAACTAATTAGTTAGCAATAAATTGCTATAAATGCCATTGATAACCGAAATTATATTTCGCTTTTATCCTTGCAAAACGAGTTTGAGTGGAATTAACTAGCCCTAAACTATTTATTTTTACTTTTCTTTTCAAAATAATTCATGTATGTTGGAACCTGTCAAATGTCAGCCAACAGAAAGGCAAAAAAAGGTAGGGGAAGGCCGGGTAAAGTGAATACCCCGGGCAAAGCGAATACTCTCCACTATTCCTAAATTATTATTTTTTCATTCAACACGCCACCACTGTTACGTTTGGCCATCTTGGTTTAATACGCGGCAAACATAGAAGCGAGGGTCCGCGTCGCGTCCTATCCGCGGAGTGGAGTTTTGTGATTTCGTAAATAAAAGATTGATTTTACGCGGTAAGTACATTGATCAATTCTCCTGTATTACTAGTTTTTTTATTTATAGGAATGTCCTAATTTGGTAGCATATCAAAGTAGTTTTTTATGGTATATTTAACAGAAAGGCATAATTATTAGTTTCTGTATAAATAGTGTTAACCTCAAAACTTACCTAGTCGGGCAAAGTGAATAGGGCAAAGTGGATATGGTCCACTTTGCCCTATTTTCTTTGCCTGCCATTTCTCATTGGTGACTTATTATCTAAACATGTCTTTTATTTGTTTCAGATGGTGAATAAATATAAAAAAATCTAAGCAAGGGACGTGAGATGAAAATACTATGCAAACGGCTACTGATTTGTGCAGAGTTGGAGAATCAATAAAAAGCACAGCTAAAAAGTATGGTTTGGCTTATGCGACCTTGTATAGGCAAACCTTGTATAGGTTGTTTTTTTTTTCAGTTTATCAAAGTTATTTTTATGTTTTCAGAGATTAAATATGGGTATTCACTTTACCCAAGTACTGTATCCGCTTTACCCGGGGTACAGGGCAAAGCGAATACTTACGTACTTTTTTTATTTTAATTGTAGTTGATTATTGTTTAAATATTAATGGTAACTGATGTCCGTATTTATACGAGCAATAAATAAAGACTGGTTTCTGATAATTATTTTGATTTTGTATTATATACATTTTCTGCTATAACCTTAAATACCTTAAGGTATCCACTTTGCCCGGCCTTCCCCTACCCGGCACCACCATTTTTATCTACGTTTTAGAAGTACCAGCACTCCTATATTATAAATACTCTAAGTTTCAAATAAATAAAATAAAAACATTGATTCATAACGCGTACTTATAGAGGCTGTCGGCGTCATTGTGTCCGAGCTGTTGCCAGGCGAGCAGCGCGCACTCCAAATGCCGCTCTTCTGGACGCTGAGAGAATACCACGTTGCCATCGCACTCCAGCCGCGCCTGAGCCGCCTGCACCGCACTCTGCACCATCAATCAACACACGCATCAATCACCGCGACAGACTTATCAAAACAACAATTATTGCACTCCAACCGTCACAATACCTTCAGATCAATCTGAGGATTCTTCTCTAATGCCTTAGATATGTTCCACGCCAACAGAGTACCAAGTGACGTGGATTTATTAACAGATCTTGAATTTATTTCATCGTCATTCCGTTGATCGTGCGTCTAGAAAGTTATTAACATTTTTAGACACTTGTATTGGGACAGAATGTGTAATTTCTTTACAAACCTGGGTTTTATCCATAGTAATTTGAAGACTTATGCATTGATTTATTTTTGCTCGGCGTTCTTTCTGCGGCAAATAATATTTTAGGTTTTTCAGCGATTTATTTAAATATGAACGATCGTAATTTAATCGTTATCCATCAAATAAATTAATTAAAAGAAAAACATTTTAAATTTTGCTTCCATTTTTATGACACATTTTGCGGTTCTGTCAGCTTCATAACTTTTTTTTTAATCAGTAAAAAGAAACCATGAAAGAAACTCAACAGAATAGTTTTCTTTTAAATATATGAAATAAAAATATTACTTGAAGATATTTGTTTTGAAGCTAGCGATATTTCTACTGCTAACGTTTATTATTCATACTTTCTTAGTAAATATTATAAATAAAAATAATATAATTAAATACTCATTGGCACTTATTTAACATGGATCTCCTTTTATATTGTTACGGCATTTAAATGGAATAAATACTGGCTAGCACTGAAATATCGAGTATCCTTCTAATTTTAAACTAATTAATGCGTATATGATGCTGATAGTCTTCTGTTTTCTTAAAATGAAAATATTTGTGTACAGTTTTTAAACAGTATTGTAATCTTAGAGTATATATATATAGAGGGAGCGCTGGTACCTCAAAAACGTAGATAAAAATGGTGGTGCCGGGGCCACCTTTTTCTTCCCTACATCCAGTATGAATTGTGACAGCGTGGAATATGCATGGATTTCGTGAAAAAGAAAAATCACAAAATGTGGTTTAGCGTTATCGAATACCATTCAAATTTACTTTAGGGGTTAATTATTAACTGTGTATTCATTTATCATCGACAATAAATCCAATTTCTTATTAATTAACAAGAAATAATTTAAATAATTTTACAGAAAAACATTCATATTTTTGAATTTTCGAACGCCTTTTTATTCAATGTTGCAAGTAATTAAATTGTTGAAATTCCGAAAAAGTTCCGAATAATTTTTAGGTAAAAAATATAAAATATTTGAATTTGGAGCGAAATAAATTATAATAAGCCAAGGGTGAGTTTTATTTTTCATTTATTATTAATATTTTGTATTATGATAGCTAAAAACAATGTAACGTTTTTAGCTATCATAATACAAAATATTAATAATAAATGAAAAATAAAACTCACCCTTGGCTTATTATAATTTATTTCGCTATATTAATTAATTAATTAATTAATTTTCGTTTATTTATTTATTTATATATTTTTCGTGGAAAAGTCATTTATCGGTAACATTAATATAGCAGTGCTACCAACATTACGAACAAGAAAATATCTACGTTTTTGAAGTTGCAAATGTATGACAGCGCTCCCTCTATATATAAATACTCTAAGATTGTAATGTAATATTGATTTTACAAGTATATAAATATGGAGGAATATAATACTTGTGCAATTACTGGTGGTGTATGTACCACCGCAATGTCTATTTCGGTCGCCAAACAGCAGTGAAAATGCACTGTTGTGTTTCGGATTGAAGGATATTACAGCCAGAGTAACTATTGGGAATATTGAGACTAAACATCTATGTCTTAGGATGGCGAGCGCAGTGGAATGCCAAGCATTACTTTGTAATTCAAGGTGTTGTTGTTTTGCTTCTGTTCATGGGTGGTCGTATCGCTCACCATCAGGCGAACGACATGCTCGCCATTCATTGCAATAAAAAAAACAATAACATTTCCCCACACAGGTATGTACTTATGTTAATTTAAATTTGTTTTCTTGATACTATTTACGCGAACGACAAAAGTAAAGCATCATTAAACAGTTATTTATGCAAACGTATTAAAATAAACCTACCAACTTCCCAATTTATTGTATCGTTTTTGTAAATTGCATTAACACGCCTAACATACATAACGCATCGAAACTAAAAACAAAAGAAGCGGTTGCAGCCCGTTCGGTCGGCGCGGTGGGCAGCGGCGCCATCGTCCGGTTCCCATCGCTAGCGGTTTCAATCTTCCAAGTATAGCCAGTATTAGCCCCATGCTTCTATTTATAGCCAGGACTCCGTGTCAACACGACCGCCTCGGCTGGCGCCTGATACAACCTTAGCTATGAGACCGCAACACATTCCGCTGATAGATTACTGGCGATTATTTACAAAACCCGACTTACTAGTGGCGCTACTAACCACGATTTTTTAATGGAAGTCTTAACTGATGCTACTTATACTAATTACCAAAGCTATTTTCAAAACTCATTCGATTAACACGAATCGAATATTAAGACTTATAGCATAAAAAAAAAACAATAAAACGAGAATTTCGTTTGTACTTACTGATACTTTTTAAATTAAATTTATTTATGTAACAATTAATTTTACAAACTGGATTGTTTTTTCTGCCATTGAACATCAATCAACGTGTATCGGTTATTAAACTTTTCTTTATCATTAAGCTTATTCATTAAAATACGAAACTGAAGCAAGCTAACCAGTGAATGTTTCGATAATATTTTCATACCTAATATGAGCGAAAACATTTAAGCAGTTTTTTCTTGGACCAAGAATGTCACAGTACCCACTATCATACTAATAACATGATGACAAACAGTGACGTCAGACGAGAGAACTAAACACAAATGTTAATATGTATATAAAAATCCAGTTTGGTACTAATTAGCATACAAGTTGATAGAAGCTTAATTAATTATTAAAACTATTAGTTCCATTACATTTGTACAACAGAATTAACTTATCTATTTGGTCCAAGACTTTTTGGATGCAATATAAAATCACACATTCCTATGCAAGAAGATGGCACTTAATTATTTCCCATATGTTTTAAATTTACTATGTGTTTTTAATGTAATATACCTCAGCGACAAAAAAACACGGTTGTTGGAATTTTAACTTGCGGTGTTAACGTTATTTTCCACAAAGTATTATAATTTCGTAGAATAAATTATACATAAAGCGATGTTCACGTGTACAATATCATGCTCTAATGATCTATATACAATATAAATCAATACGTATGTTATATATTTTCACATATTATGTTCTTAAGAAGGATATATAACTAAAAATCATAATATACTATTTTGAATGGGAATTAAGTATAAGGAAAATTTGCTTTGAAAAACCTTGCTTATAAATACATCATTAAATATTTATTTAACTGAGTGTTAAAATAGCCAAGATATTCAGAATATGACAATAATTATAATCGTTGCGGTGTAAGCTTATAAATTAAGTGGACCGTACTGCAACGAACATGACAAGTCGTCAAACACCCATTGGATTAGCTTCATAATCGGGGGCAAATTTAATCTACGTGAAGATCCGTTATTTGAAAATGGGTAGCATCAACTGGGCCTCGGTTTTTTCCTATGAATGAATGTATCATATCAGGACACGACGCGATGTGTCGGACTGAGGCGTGCATGGCAGAGGACACTTATTCAGATAAAACAAATTTAAGAGGCCTCGACGCTTACAGATTTATTTATTTTTACAATATTCACCTAGGAATTAACTGAAAATAACTTGACACGTTCTTAAAGTGGTAAATATTTGATTCTTAAAAAACTCGTTAAAATCCTAACAGCGCGTGAAATTTGAAAAAGATAAATAATATCCTTGAAATGCATAATATCTTTGAAATTCAAAATATATGTACATAAGTTTACATGAAAGAAAGACGAATATTTTTACTGTTCTACGCACTAGTAGATTATCAATTGTAAGGTAAATTAGTATATGGAAGTAAATTATGATATGTAAGTACGTCCATGTACGGCTCAGGAGGGTTATTGCGTTACAATCACGCGCTTTGTGTCAATAGAAGTACATAATATATTGTACGGACTGTATTGTGAGCGAGCAGACTGATGACCCCAGTGCAGACAACAATAACACTTGAGCACTCTGATCATACGGCACCGGAACATCGCGTATTCACTTTTTCAATCAACCAAAATGCATCGGGATTTACATAGCTATATCCTGAAATACAGATTATATAAAAAAATATAGTTAGAGTAATATTTCTTGTAACAACATAAAAAACACATTCTTCGCTTGTTGCTTTGTTGGTTATAGTTTGTTTGTGTTTTTTAACTCCATTTTTCAATTTCTTAATATTAATTTTGAGGTATAATAATTATGCGGAAACAAATAAGTTAAATAAACTTAAAACACTGTAAAAATGTTGACTATTATTATTGAATCCAGGTTAATTAATAGCTACATTTGTTATGATTGCACTTCAGTATTTTTATAAAAGTTAGTAATACATATTTCACAGTCTACTGATAATATAACTATTATGAACAGTATCCAACAATTACTAGTGGCAATTAAAGTATATGATATTATATTTAATATTATATTCAATTAAGATTTTAAAAATAGAAAGCTCTAAGATAAATATTATTTTTGTAATATAGGTACGCATGGTTAGATTGCTTTTTAAGGTTTGTTTGGTTGTTCGTGGCTGGATAGCAAGGTTTTTATTAATGTCCATGTCAAGAACCTATTACAGAGTTGACATAATGACTACTTTTGCAATCGTCTACTCAAGGATATTTCGTTGGCGATCTACGGATATCATCTCAACTATGCACGATACTTCTGAACGCTTGAATGAAAAATGTTTGCTACTCCTACCAAACTCATTGTAAATCAAATTTAAAATAAAGGTTTGAAATGGCCTCGATGTTACAGTCATATAAAAATATTATTACGATAATTTGACTTCGTTTAGTACTTTTAATCTAATTTTACGTAGCTCTCTTTGAAGTCTCCTGGATAATCTTCATGATAAAAAATATGCGTTTTGCGGACATTGCGCAATACGATTTTCTGTTAAGAATATCGTTCAGTTTACCGAAGGACTCTTCATTTTACTAAAGTCCAGCATGATCAAATGATGAACCAATCTCTGGTTTCCAGATCTCCCACCACAATAGGAATGTTACAAATTACACTATACCGTCTCAACAAAGCGTTTCACAAAAGTAAGACCGCTACAAAGTATGGGAAATATTGCTTTCTTCTTTGATTTATATACAATTAATCATGTTATGTGTGTATATTAGTTGTGTGGTAGTTTGTTTTATATTAATTTTAAAATATTTTATCTAATTTGCATAAGGAATAATTAAATAACATAGTTTAAAGTTATCTTACAGAGATAATTATGAGAAAAAATTACGTTAACGTTACAAGTTATAAAAAATATTAAACGAATCGATTCTTATGAGGAAAAAAATCAACACTTATATTCCTCTTAAATGACCATGTTCATGAACTAAATGCGTATTTCTCAGTTAGATCGTAATTCATAGAATCGATGGGTGCGAGCTTGACGTTAGTGGCGTCAGCAGCGGTGCGGTGGTGCGGTGGTGCGGTGGTGAGGAGTCGGTGATGGGGCGGCGCGCCGGAGCTCGCTGCTCAGTGCCGATGCAAGCCGGGTTTCATCACCTTTATATAAGCCTGCAAGCAGCGCGCGCGCCCATCAGTACTGTAGAGGTTAGCGCTCGCTTCGTGTGTCGTTACCCATCAAGCGCTTTGCGCATGCGCATCCCGGCCCTTGCGCCAATACCGCGTACAATAAACTCAAGACAAAAATGCCGATTATTACACAGCAATAATTTTGCGTAAAATAAAAAAACGCGCGTGTTTATTTTTATCGATATATTATTTTTTTAAATAACATTTTATAACAATATACAAAATGGTCAGTGGCAATAAAGACCCGAGCGATTTCCAGAAAGTGCCACCTAAAAATCGTGAAAAGAAAACAAATAATTACAAAAGAGCACATTTCCTATCGAAAACATGGTTTACGTGGATGATACCAACGTTCTGGCGCGGCTACAAGCGGGATCTCTACGACTCCGACCTGACCAAACCCAAGGACAGCCATCTGTCAGACAAACTCGGCGACCGCCTCGAAAAGTAAGTACATTATCTTATTTCATCTTAATTACTTGCGTAATATTCGCACTAAGAAATAATGTAACATAA
Source organism: Hyles lineata (assembly GCA_030180105.1). NCBI lineage: Eukaryota > Metazoa > Arthropoda > Insecta > Lepidoptera > Sphingidae > Hyles > Hyles lineata. The sequence goes on along the minus strand of JARJEE010000017.1, from coordinate 9,339,070 downwards.
TAAAATTCCACAGATTCCATAATACCAAAAATACATAAAACCCATTTACAAATGTTGACCTTTAGATCCGCAAGGTTGTGTACAAAAAATACAGTACTCATGTATTTCTGCGGATTTTAACAATCGAGATATGTTAATAAAATCGGTTTCCATTCGACTCGTAGAGCACGATCATAGAATAAAAAGCGCATAATATTGACTTAAATATCTGCATGTATAATGAAAAAACAAAGAGGTTCTTGGAGTGGCAACAAATTATCCGAGACAATGAAGTAGGCGCAATATCTTTAATACCAAGTGGAGTTTACACAACGAAGAATGAACTGCGATGCCACGGCCGATGGCCACTGCACTGCAAATTAACACCTGTGGAGCTCGGCCACGTATTTGCACCGTAAATCATATTTTCATATAGCACTAAGGAGACGCTTTCTTTCAACAGAAGTATTGAAACTGTAATTGTTTTATCGATATAATTGTCTACAAACAATAATTATCGATTCAATTAAAACTTTATGTCGTTATATTCATCTATCCAAGTCTTTGTCATCCATAACATATAATAATTTAATAAGGATATGTTTTAATTATTGACATACATACATATACATAAACTCACGCCTTTTTTCCCAGAAGGGGTAAGGAAATGTTCTACTAGGACACCCACATTTCGCTTTATATGTTCCGTCTCAAGATGAGATAGGGGGCGAGCCCATAGCCATATCGGAAACAAATTCCTGACTCCGAGCTGATAATGAATAGATAAATCTAATATCACTTTGCTCGGCTCAGGATTTGAACCCGAGACCTCAGCTTTGTAACCATACCGTAGTGCAACTTCGCCACCGAGGCAGTCAAATGAAGATAGCGAAAACAGGAAAATATATTATCGTTAAATAACTATTTTTTATGTCATAGTTTACTTACGAGTGGATTATAAAGTAGTAGTAGTATATATTATGAAGTATTAAATTAGCTTCAGTAACCCCTGAACATAATTATAGTATAGCAACATATTTCGACACCAAGCCAAGTGACTTTGAAGTAGTACAACCTAAAACGACCAAAATATCCGAAACCTACGTTAGATTATGTTTAGACGTTACAAATAGTGAAAATGAATAACAAAAGAAAAACTAATGCTAAAAGTAAAATAAAATGAAAAAAAATACAACGCAAATAACAATGCATCCACAACATAATGCAACATAGCCGCACGGTATTTTTAATATGTTTCAAATACGTATTTATTTACTATATAATAGATATAATTAATTCAGCAATATATTCCTGTGGTCTTTCAGTACGAGTATCAATAATTGTAAAAGAATTAACCATAAAGTCATTCTTAAGTTTTCTACAGACTTTGGCAAATTTCTTTTAAAAAACGAGTATCCGTTAAATATAGCTACCAAAGGCTATTTTTATTACCCCCTAAAAATATTTTAATAGTTATTCGTATCTTTTAATGTCCATACACAAATAAATTCAGAATGTGTTATTTATGTCGACATCTATCAGCTCCTATACAAGATCGTTTAATGTCCTGACGACGGCACTTCTCTACATTGAAGAGTGATAGAGCCATACTCCACTGAACCCTAGAGTGAGTTGGTGATCTACAAATGTACCTTAATATTCTGCGGGATATATGAAATTATATTAATATTTATAAATATCCTCTATATCACTAGATAATTTGATCAAAAATCATTAAAGATTTTTACTTGTGGTAGGACTTTTTATGTGAGAGGCCATCTGGGTAGGTGCCACTGCAGTGTCTATTTCCCGCCAAATAGCAGGGTAAATACACGGTTGTGACTCAGTTTGAAACACATTGTAGCCAGAATAACTTCTGGATATATTGAGACTTAACATCTTAAGTCTCAGGATGGCAAGCGCAGTGGAATGCCAAGCATTGCTTTTAATTCAAGGTGTTTAGCTTTGCTCCTATTCATAAGCGGTCATATCGCTTACCATCAGGTGGACGCCGTGCTCGTCTCGCCATTCATTGCAATAAAAAAAACAAATCAACTGATCAGTTAAAACTAAACTGTTGATTAGTTTGTAAACGTATAATAAATGATTAACACTTTCTAAATCCATAAACCATAGTTGATAACATGGTGAAACTAAACCGGTCGTAAAATAAACGATTGATATAAAGTTAATTATGAACGAAATTAAGTCAACTACCGTTTGTGATAACAATGTCAATTAAAAGAATGGATGTGAAAACCCATTTTGTGTCATAAGCAATGTTGAAAACCCAAAGTAACAAGTAGAAACTACAGAATAACAAATCGTCACGAACCTTTGATTTTGGGATATTTGCCAACAAATTGAGACACATTTCATTTGAGGATAGTGATTTAATACTGAAGAATGGAAAGTTTATCTTTTTACTGCCAAAATGTGCAAAACCACACTTAGAATCAAGAAAAACTTTGTCTTAATCAAGAATGTGCGACGAGTTTAAGATTGAATTTAAAAAAATATTAAACTAAATAAATACACACTATTAAAATTTAAATAATAATTTAAAACCCAAAAAAACACACTTTAGTAAAAGACCTAACAAAAAGGATTATTTTAAATGAGTTTAACCCATTCGATGCGGCGCACGCCGATCGGCGTATTATTTTTTCTTACTCAGATGCTGACAACGCCGATCGGCGTAATGTAGAGTTGTTTTATATTTTACCCAAATTTGATTTTTTAATTATAAAATATAGACCAATGTGTTTATAATTTATCAGTGAAAAGCCTGGTACAAATAGTTTCTGGATATTTCAGTTCTAGAAAAGTTGAGTTTTCTTACTCAGGTGCGGCAAACGCCAATCGGCGTTTTCCAGGGATTCACAACTATTGGTTTTAAAAACATGAATAGCATATTTATTTATTCTATTAAACAAACTTATAATTAAGTTAAATGTGAAAGTTTGTGAGTGTGGATGTATGGATGTTTGTTATTGATGTTTGTTGTTAATTCGATTCACAAGTCAAAAATGAATTATGTCTTGACGGGATAAATTGTACGAGTAACTTTTATAACACAATTTGTTTTTTTGTTTAATTATTATTATTGTTCTATTTATATTGTATTTTTTTTTATTGTGGCTTTTGGATGTCATCTGTTTTTTTTCCTTTTCTCTTTTCTGTTTTGTTGCTTTATAGTCTTCGACCCCACGTATAGTAGAATTGTTGTACTATGATGGCTTTGGAGCCAGCTGAAAATCAGTGCTGTTGTAAAACAGCGTATACTGAGCTGGTATCCATTCTCCACGCATATTACAACAAATACCTGAATGGGCCTGTTAACTGTTATCTTATTCTTAACTTACTTGTATTTTTATTTTGTTGTATTGTGTGTGTGGAAGAAATAAATGGTTTAAATGGTTTAAATCTTTCACACAAAAACGTCTCGACCGATTTTGATGAAATTAGTTATAGGGATAGCTGTCACCCTGGTTTGACACATAGGCTAGCTTTCAGTCCGAAAAAAAATATTATTCCCGGGGTCATCCTACGGGAATATTACAGCAGTCAGGAATTGAAATAGAAATATTAGCTAATTTTTAAAATTAGAATGGGTGGCTCCCAATTTGACAGGACAGGATTGCAAGTTTTTCGTCATGGGACTGAGAGACGGAACAGAACGGGACATAACTGGACGGGAAATATAATCGACAGTGTTCAGGAAATTCACATTCGGGGAATTCATTGACAGCCTCCGTGGCGCAGGTGGCTAGACGCCGCCTGTGTAACGAGAGGCCGCGGATTCGATCTCCGCACCGAGAGAAATGTTTGTGTGTCCCACAAATATTTCTTTTGGGTCTGGGTGTTTGTGAGACCGAAAAGTCTCTCGTAGTTCCTGATACCCACAACACAAGACTCGATCTTAGTATGGGGTCAGGACCATATATGTGACTGTTCGGTGTTATTATTTAATTCGTATAGGTAATTATTACGCGAAATAATATGTTTTTGATGTGGACTGGTTTAAAAACTATCTACAACCGGACGAATATGGGACCGCTAGTCCTATTTACATTATACATGAATCCCTATTTTCCTTGGTCCTGCAAAGTGTCTTAAACACTTTTTTTGCTTTTTTTTTAAACGGTTTTGCTGCTTAAAAACAGTGAGCAAAATGCGAAATTAACAAATATTATATTTCGTTTATCTTTTTTGTCAATATTTTATTGATACTCTGGCAATTATCACATCCTGATATTTTAATTATTTTTTAATCTATTTATTTGAACTTTCACTTTTCCGTTTCTTTTGTGGTGCAAATAACGACTGAGATAAGTAAATGTCATCCCAAACAATATATCAATTAATATATTAGGCGACTAGAAACGTTTTCTCTCTGAAAAAGAAGAACTGCATAAAAAATCAACGTAATAAAACTATTTTACGGATATTGTCGCGGTATTTTAATATGATTTATATTCTATTTCTATTATAAAAATTGTAAATTTCAAACCATCAAATTTTATCCATTACACTGAAATCAATTCTGTCTTTTTAACGACACCCAGTTATGTAAACGTTTTCAATCAAGAAGATTGAGAAAACATTTACTTATATATTATTAAATTATTTTTATATATTTTATTTATAATTAAATTCCTTTGATAATTTTAATAATAATAAGTACCTATACACTAACTTTGTATTGAGATTTAATTATTATGAAATTAAAAAAAATGGTTTGCAACCCCTGAGAATATTCGAAGTTATCAATAATATCATTTTTTATGCTTTAAACAAGGATGTTTGTACGACGGGGGAGCACAATAGAAGTATTTATCAAATAAAGAGATTTACTCACCATTTAAATCCATAATCTATAAAAAAACTACAGATATTCCTTTTCTCAAATTTCTATCAACAAATCTTCACGAATCTCATACAAAATTGGCTAAAATAATTAAATTAATTCTGCTATTTGCTAAAAACAGTCCTTATTGCAATAATTATAGCGTACTACTCGAGAAATCCCATGAATTCGAAATCAATAAAATGAAATTCTTAACGAAGTGCTGAAAACGCCGATTGGCGTTTTATTTTTGTTCCGTCAGGGGCGGCGCACGCCGATCGGCGTTTACGTTAAGGAGTATGCCGCATCTGGGTAGCGAGAGCAAAATTTGTTGCCGCATTGAATGGGTTAAGGTTAGAAAATGGAATGAAATATATTCTGTTCCTTACTTATGCTAATAAAAGCTTGTTAATTACAAAAAATCTTGCCTGTCATCACTTGAATTATATTTTATACAAACATACAAAAAAAATTACGAATTAATTAATTACGAATTACGTAGTTCGGTTTATTAAACTATTTTTGCCTAATATTATAACAGTAATTATGAACATAAATCAATGAGCAACTCACGGTGCAGGAAGCAAATTCTTAAACATTATAATATCTAATTTGGAACGATACTTAGTAAAAAAATAGTGTTAGAAATAAGTTGCAATTATGGATGTAAAGCTTGTATTTAAGATTTTTTATATTCTATTGAGTCCGTTAAAGACAAGCTAGCATTATCTACTTACAACCAAAAATCAAATATGCACGGAGTAGCAATCGTGTCTCTTAAATATAGGTTTTTGTGAACTTTAGTTTCAATCGGCTGGCCTGACCTCTGACCCCGGCGCATTCTTCCTTGTAGCTTGTTCTTGAAATATAGGCCGTGTACAATGTTGACAATAATGACCAGAGGTCTTCCAAAACTATGAAAAACAATAGCTTTTCATGTTATGCCATAATTAAAAAAATACCTAGTATTTAATATTAGGCAAAAGCGAGACTATCTTATGTTATTGATGGACGACAATTTAATAAAACAAGCAATAAAATTCTCTTGACAAAGTTACTTTTGGTTGTTTATACACTTAAGCAATAGCCACGAAATTGCCACTCAATAAATTAATTACCGCGACATGTAATAAGTCAATTATATTTTTTACTGCGCAACCCTAGGTAACTGGCAAGTGGCGTCTGATTTCCGCGTTTACTTAATAAGTTTCCTTATACCTCCGTAATGAGTGTTGATCAGTATTTTATAATGCACTAGATGATAATCAATCTTGATCGGTTGTTCAGAGCACACGGACCTATTCGTGGACCTAAACACCTGCGTCTACTGTCTACACGTGATGAATAAATAATAAGATACGTAAAGACATTATTACATACACGCAGTCTTACGTAATTGTCAATAAGACATATATGTAACAATTGTTTAATCAAAGTTTCCTCAAGGATGTTAAAACCCCACATACATGAATCTCTTAAAAGCATATACGTGGAAAATATGAGCTTTATATAATATAAATAAAACGCAAACCATATTTGGTTATACTAAATCACGTTCATGCATTTGTCGCCACATTTTCAAAGCAACTTTTTAGTTAAACCATATTATTTGGCATGTTTACAAAGAAGCATTAATTATAATTTCCATCCGCTAAACCGCATTGCGCAATATGGTAGGCGAATCACGACTAAAAGCTCCTGAAAAGAGAAACGTAACATTTGTAATATTAATATTGCACCGTTAAACTCGAATAAATACATTCGTATGTTTTCGCCTGATGGTAAGCGATATGACCGCTTATAAACAGTATCAAAACCAAACAACACCTTGAATTACAAAGCAATGCTTGGCATTCCACTGCGCTCGCCATCCTGAGAAATAAGATGTTAGTCTCAATATGTTCAGTAGTTACAAAACACAACAGTTTATTTACACTGCTGTTTGACGGGAGAACGGAGACGGGGGAAATAGACATTGCGGTGGTACCTACCCTGATTGCCTCTCACATATGAGAAACCTACTACCAGTACCAGCAGTTTGTAGATCTTTGAAGGATAGGATCCGTAACAGTCTTATTCGACAGGTAACCAAAGTCGTAGAAATAGCAACTAGTATTAGCAAGCTAAAGAGGCAGTGGGCTGGCTAAATCTGTCGAAGAAAACCAACCGCTGGGGTAAACATGTTCTTGTGTGGAGACCGCGTCGTGGCAAGGTATTGTAGGGCGCCCTCCAGCTAGGTGGAGTAACGATTTGCGAAAAATCACTGGCAGATGCTGGGTGCGACAAGACGAAGATAAGGTGAAATGGCGCAATTCGGAGATGGCCTATATCCAGCAGTGGACAACAATATAAGCAGATAATGATGATGACATATACAAATAACAAATCATTCCCACCATATTATATGAGGGTGTTTATCCACTGCACTGAATAAACCCACAATCACTCACTGTACAACATATCTTCAATCGAACACCTGTAGAATTCTCTGCAACCGAAAGATCAATTGATAGGAGTTCTATCCACCATGTCGATCAAACAAACATCCTGCCTGTTATGACAAATAGCATAGAATTCCAACATCGATCTATTTTATATCTCCATATTGCGTTTAACTACGTAACAACTAGTCTTGAATCACTTGTAATTGCCGGTTACACAAAGGCATGTTAATATCATTTACTAGACATTAAGGTCACGCCGATCTACTGGTTCTATTTCTTGTGTGTCTCATTGAATAATTCAAAATATGATTTGGTTTTATAAAACACTATTCGGTCTGATTTTCCCCGAATGTAAATCCTCTTTGTTCTCATTACTATCAAGTTTAAATAAATCTGACCAGAAACACAATTCGGCTCGACTTTTTGCTCGACTCCAAAAGCTCGTATGCTAGCAGTCTATAACCTTTGTCAAGAATGTCGCTACCAAAAAATACAAAAATATATCATGACATCTAATTAGTGCTTACGATTATTAATATCATATCATACCGTATGATACAGACATAGTTAACAAATCCTGCTCTAAGAAATTAACTTGCTATAGTTATAAAAACAACTTCCAAATCATAAAAATATACAACCAATACAATAAGTTGCTACTAGTCTAGACTGTTAATACGACGAGTAATTGTGCAACGCATTCGAAAACGCAAGCTAGACTGAATTCCCTTCTCCCTACTCTCTATTCTATTTTTAACACGCTAAGCTCATATTACCTGCTCCTGGGTGCATTTACCCTCTCACAGACGCGTTTTTATCTTATAATTTTGTTTATTTTATACTAACGTATTGTAGGCTATAAATAGCCCGCTCATTACTTGGCAACTAGCTTGGACAGGTATTTTATCCCTTGGGGTCCTAAAGCGCCTTTGAGAATTCGAACCAGATTTCTCTGTAAGACGAAACACGACAAAGTAGATAGCCACATTCTATAAACGTTAACCTTCTTGTGTAATGGTTTATTTCATATATTTAAACATTTATGAGAATTAAACAATTAGTAGATCGATAGTAATATTGCTCAATATGTTTTAACAGCTTGTGGAAGTTTTAACATGTAGAGTCAAGTTTTTAAGCGTGAAAATGTATGACAGAAAGCAAATAAGATGTTATTTCATTTTATATAAAAAAAATGTGAATACATTTTTTTAAAATCTACAATTCACCTATCTTATAGTTGTAACATTTATTAATTATAAATTATACCTAATATATCATAAGTGCAGTATTATTATATGTATTCATTTACTGGTGGTAGGTCTCTCATATGTGAGAGGCCATCTGGGTGGGTACCACCGCAGTGTCTATTTCTCCCGTCAAATAGCAGTGTAAACGCACTGTTGTGTTTCGGGTTTAAGGGCATTGTAGCCAGAGTAAATACTGGACATATTGAGACTTAACATCTTATGTCTCAGGGTGGCGAGCGCAGTGGAATGCCAAGCATTGCTTTGTAATTCAAGGTGTTGTTTGGTTTTGCTACTGTTCATGAGCGGTCATATCGCTTACCATCAGGCGAACGGCATGCACGTCTCGCCATTCATAGCAATAAAAAAAAATCATATACCGAATTTTCCATTTTCAATTCATAATTTTTAATGAATTACACTAGTAATAAAAAATCAATGATAAATAATACGTGCATATGTAAGTACATTCAAATCTTCTTCTTCTTCTTATTCTTCTTCTTCTACCTGGCGTTATCCCGGCCGGTGCCAGGATCCGCCTTCCGGCAAATTCTTCTCCATTTCGCCCGATCTTCGGCATCCTCAATAGTACGGCCATTGACCTTCATATCTTCCTTGACGACATCTAGCCAGCGCTTCTTTGATCTACCTCTCGGTCGAACCCCGGGAATATTGAGCCTCAGGCACACATTGCCGACGTACTCCTGCGGTTTCCTTAGGACGTGACCATACCATCTCAAGCGTTATTCCTGGAGTTTATCTGCCACATCGCGGGTACCAAGACTTCCCCGGATGTGTGCGTTACGGATTCTGTCCAAACGCAAGCATGTAAGTGCATTCAAATGATAAATCATAAATAATAACATATGTATAATAACATATCTATAGCCGACAGTTTCATCACCCACGTTGATGACGTTGTCGCCAGTAACAACTTCAATACTATACAATATAATATGTTTTATTGAATGTATTTTATATATGTATATAAAAATATTTATAATATGTATATATCGCCTTTGTAACACCTGAAATTATTGTATTTGGAGTTCAGTGCAAAACTGAGTACACATCATCATATTATTTTCTGCAATTACTTGTTGGTTTAGCATAAAATATTTAACATCGCTAAAAAGAACAAAGTAATATATCTGCATATTCTGAAAACCGTATTTTTAATAATGTATAGATTTTTGAAATAGTTTTCTATATTTACCAAACATTCCTGTGTAGCTTGTATTGTTTATCTTATTTAAAAATAACATTAATATCCCATAAGCAGCCGAATTCCTAATTACAAAAGCTATTTTAATGAGATCACTAACATAAATATTTTGGATGGCCTCACATAGCTTTACATGCATTATGAAATACGTCACAAAAACGTAGACGTCATTCATAACCTAGGCACTGCGGTAGGAGAAATATCGATTCTTAAAAGCAAACTAAATGTCGTCTGGCTAAAAGCATGTGTATTGCTAAAAATTCTTCTCATTATAAGCAAAACTTTCATTCATTGTTCGCTGATGTGTGAATGTGATTTATTTTGAATACAAATACCCATTAATCGATTTAAGTGGAAATTCCGATGGATATAGTAAATTTTTAAATGGTTTACATTATAAATTAACGGGGAGGTGTTAAAGCGACAGTAATTTATTATTGACGCCATATAACATCTGTTTAATCATTTAACAACACTGAGCAACAAATTGTTTCGTTATTTTAATTACGGTTTACTCTATGAACATATTCTTTATATTTTAGGCCTCATTACAATTTTAATTAATGATATCTAGGAACTCTATAATACACATACGTGTATTTATTAGGCTTAAGCCTTAAGCATAAAAAATAGTTCACGATAAAGAAATGAGATTCCAAATATTTGAAGAGCTCCTCCTTTTTTGTAAGATCGGTTAATTAAAACATTTTCTCAAAAAGTGGTTTCAAAAGGGTTCTGCGTGATTATTCGCAATAAAATTATTTTTGCAAGTCGTATTTCTACGCTATATATTTCACACCTATAAACAAACACACATCAACACTGGTAATGACAAAGTAAAATACATGATACATCGATGTTTTCTGCCGCGTATAATCCTTAATTCTCAGAAAGAAGAATTTAACGTGTGAAAATCAAGCAGATATTTTAGGTAATGCGTCATTTACTTAACTGAGATAAGGTATGTAAAACCTTCAAGTTATAATAAGTACTTTTTTCTTTTTAGGACCCAAGTTCGATGCAGTCATATTAAATTCTATTCCGACATCAACGCCCACCTACTTTTAAAAGCTGTTAAAGTGTAGTTAAATAAATATTATCTACTTAACTAAATACTGTTTACTACTAGTTTTTTCTATTTACTGGAGGTTTGTTTTATGTCTATTGCAGCAATATAAAATTGTGATCATTTCATTTTTGGCTTATTTCTGTTTAATTTAGTTTAGTTTAATTAAAAAATGGTTATCTTTGTTCTCTTTATCCCTTTTATCAGAGCAACAGCCCATAGTGTCTACTGTCAATAATAACTGATGAAACATAATATTAATGAGCAGTATGTTTCCTGTCTAATTCAGCGAACGTTCCGGGTAATTGTTATTAGTTACCTTCTCATTGGGTAATGTGGAGGATGACGGCGGCACTTCGATAACTGTCCCGTACAACACAGGAACTTGACTGTTATTAACCAATTCAAGACGAGACTTTGAACCCATTCGACATAACGCATTCACGAATACTTCAAAACTAGTTATTTTTTATTACTGCATTCTGACAGTGTAAAGCTTATCACATGCATTTCCTGTGACTATAACAGAAGCCTGTTTTCTATATAATTTGTTGAAGGTTAAAGTAATTTGGTAAATACATTTATTATGCATAAGCTATCCTTTCCTTTCATAACGCAGCAATTTAGGCGATTCGGATAATCAAAGAGTATTCCTCAGTAAGTTACCTTAAATCTAACACCGATTTATTAATTTTCAAACTTCTAATTTTTTTAAAAATACATTCTAGAAGTTTCTCATTTAAACTTCATAACGGAAATTAAATTATCGATAATTTTCAAAATACTCTAATCTCTTACCCCCCATATAAAAGCACTGTGCGGCTTCATATATTTTGCTTTTATCACATTATAGAACTATTAGTTCTATAATTTTACTTTTAAACTATCATTTAATAAATACATTTCTATACCATTTCCCAGCACAAATCTAACTGTAATCTATGTCTCCCTTCAAACAGCAGTGTAAATGCACTATAGTGTTTCGGATTGAAGGGCATTGTAGCGAGAGTAACTACTGGACATATTGAGACTTAACATCTTATGTCTCAGGATGGCGAGCGCAGTGGAATGCCAAGCATTGCTTTGTTATTCAAGGTGTTGTTTGATTTTGCTACTGTTTATGAGCGATTGTATCGCTTACTACCAAGCCAACGGCATGTTGGTCTCGCCATTCATTGCAATAAAAAAACACCAACAAAATGCAATGTGTACTGAGGAGGGGTCGTCGTGTACGTAACAAATACCTATAACATAATAGTATAAAATAATGTTGAATAAAAAGGTTTTCCTTCATATTTTATCGAATTCTAAACATTCCTGTAATGTTATAATAGAGCTAACTATATCAATCAAGTATAGTGTTGACTAAGATGTAAAATTTGTAAAACTTTGTGGCCACTTATTAGAAATGACATGAATAAAATTAAAAAATATTTTTTTCCATTGCATGGAGCAATTATGCACGGAAATAAAATAAAGCTCATCTAATGCCAAAACTTTATTTACTTTCTATAGTTAGCACATTTTAATCATATTATTTTGTATACTGCTACGGATCAGTGACTACAATGATTACGAAACGGAGTTCAAAGCATACGATGCAGTCTAAATGGTGTATCCACCGTCGGGACATCTCGCGTCAATCGACACAATCATGCCGGCTCGGTTGTAACTAGATATAAGTACATACACAATCTGAACTCGCACACGACTCACTTGCATAAATCTACGATGACATGTTTTCCACCATTGAATTGAGAACAGTGTTTGATATCTAGCCGGATGCAATACAATTTTAACGCACTTCTTTCTGTATTATATCATTATAATGAATGTCAATGTTTAAATATCCAGATATGTTGAATTAGACAAAGGAATAAAGGAGAACATTAGCACATAGCGCCTTTTGTAAAAATACATTAATTAATTATGATTACAAGTAAATGTGTAGGTCACGAGAAGGCTGCATGAGTTCTAGTATATCGACATGCTAATCAATTTAATTCTTGTTATGCATCTTATAACCATTCCACTTTATTAAAAAACACATGATCTGTGACTAACTTATACATTATTTATATTATGACATCAAGGGGAACTGAGGAATCGTGTGGTATGTTAATGACCCCACTCGAAGTTATGCAAACTTATATACATGCGTAAAACTCGATAAGGGCAGTAAGAGCAAAAAATACGCGCTTCTTTGAACTCTAAGAGGTTCAATGTAATAATAAATTATCCTCGCAAAAAGATTACAGCATTGCAGTACAAAAAGGCTCCGTACAGCCGACGCGTTTATATGGATATCGATTTGTAATACGATCACAAGCTACAACGAAATATTGCGAAGACATCACCATAGTATTGTATTCGCAATATTTCGTTGTAGACGACGTATATATTGTCTATTCGATAGCCTTTTATTAATGGGGACTAGTACTGAATATTTCTCTCTACTCGAGAACCATATTTCAGAAACAATCACTGTCAATAAAATTCCAGTTATACTTATTTTCTTAAAAGTAAACCTTATACTCGTAATGATCTTAATGGGTTCCTGTTATTCTGTATAGGTCGTTAAAGTAATGCAACAATGCTGGAACTATGTTGACATATCTTTCGTATAAATATCTCAATAATAATGAAAGGTAAATAAAAAAAAATGGCTACAAAAAATATGTGATGAAGGTGCTAAATAGTTATTCTTCTCTTTTAGTTTTGATAACAACAACAATGATAGTATTAAAACAAAGAAATAACGCTGCTTTAATAAAAATATGTCATTTGTAGCATATTCTGTCTCGGCATTTTCAAGACGAAGTAAGATCCAACAATTCCCACACTAATCTTTCGAAGAGACTTATTTGCTTAAATGGTACATTGAGAGTGATGCACGTAACCGTTATGTGAGTGGTCACGAGCGGGCAGACGCCGGTGGCCAGCGACGGGCGGCGCCGGGTGCGGTGCTTACTCACACCAATCATACGCCTCGAGATTCGGTGTACATGACACAAAGGCCTAGAATCTGTGCGAATGGGAAGTATTAATCAAGGCAATGTGAGTCTTGTTAACGCTTTACGTTCTGTACACATAGCAATACAAAGATGTTTATAAAAATGGCAACACGCATCGCATTCCGCGCCTCACTCGTATAGGAAGCTACTTTACATATTTTGTAAAAGCATACAGACAACAGTTCAACACTGCGGTCTTTTAAGTTTAAACATCTGTATTGACAAGGTCAACTGCTTTTTCGCATCCTCGTTGAAGTACAGCTTGCTTCTTAGTGTGATCGAAATAAAATTTCTCCACTTTAAAGTATTTAAATTGCCTATAACAAGTCGAAATGTTTTTATTCGATTTTCGGTAGTAGACAAAAGACGTTCCCAATTCGGTCATATTTTTTCAGGGCATGTTACTCCATATGCATGATATATTAAAAACTAATAAATTAATATACTCAAGAATCACGTACATAGTACTAAGATAAGATTATTGTATCGTGGGTATCAGAAATTAGTAAAGACTTTTCGGTCACACAAACACCCAGACACGTTATTACGTTATATACGTCTCCATGCGGGGATCAAACCCGCGTCCTCTCATATTACAGCCGCCATGTAACCAATTGCGCCACGGAGATCGTCATGACAACAAAGTTGAAATTCTGATGAATAATTCTAGATATAATATGAATAATAATGAGCCTCCCATGGATTCGTAATGAATTACCTATAGTAAACTAACATTCATTACTGAATTTGTAGGTTCTTGTTTTTGCGGTAAATTACGCATTCTATGATTTTTTGCAGTAATATTTATAGGATGTAATCAATTTTAAAATTTTATTTTATATTGTTATAACCACAAAACAGATGAATATGATTAGAAGGGAAATATGCATTGCAAAGTGGTGCATAAAAAGCATCACTGCCGGGGAACGGAAGATTTGTCAAATCAGTCGCTGTCGAAATGCCTTGGAGTGTGCTCCGGCGAAATAGAGTAAATATGCAGAATTGTTTCTTAGATTTACGCGAATATTACCCATTGAAATAAAACTATTACTTATGGATTTTATCGTGGATTTGGTTTAGTTTTTACATTTTTTGACTTCCCGACGTTTCGATCACTTTACAGTTTTCATGGTCACGGGGCGGACCCCCCGATAAGTTCGCCCCGTGACCATGAAAACTAAAAAAAACGATAATTCATTAAGAGTCAATTGTAAAATATAAGGATACCCTTTATTCCATCTTCCCCATAGGGTGAGGGCAAGATGGATTTTTTCCTTGTGCTTGATGAGTCAATACTGGTTTTAGGCATATTTAAAATTAATTATTTTTAGGCATTTCAGGCTAAGGATTTTGTCCGTGAACTGGGGCGTCGTCTGAGGCGGAATGGTCAGGATCACCGCGCCGAATCCTTCCTGGTGCAGCATATATCTCTGGCAATCCAACGTGGCAACGTTGCCAGTATAATGGGAACATTCTCACCAGGGACGATTCGGGGCGGTCTCTTTGACTAAGTCTTTAGTTTCAAATATTAAATATGTTGTGGTGATGTGTAATGGTTTATTAGAATTTATGTTTCGATGTATTATGTATTTGTTTGTATACTGTTCTTTATAAATATTATGGTTTTTTTTAATATTATTTTTAATTTCACCCTATTTAACTCTGAAAACGTTCAAAACCACATAACACATTGTATATATGGCGATTCAAAACCTATTAAAATATGTTTTTACGGCGCTGTTTATGTATTTTTTGCATCATAAAGTTAATTTCTTCATCTGGCTCGCCATTCCCGTGTAAACTGAGTCCTAGTTGTTTAACAATTCTATTAAGTAATATGTATAGTATATAAAGCACTATTCTAACTGACTATACAAAAATATCAATTGCAAACAATAATTCATATTAAAAATTTGATTGTAAGTCACTCCATACACAATACAATAATGATGATTGTAATTTCCTTGGTAGACTGCAACATAATGCTAAGGAGAACTCGCCTCGAATTATAGCAAATTGTGTTGACAATGTCGACAATTTAACGAGGATTGAGAGGTGACTCAGATATCATGTGCTCTCCAGAACATCGTCGTCGCACAAGGGAAGTGACTAAAAATTACAAAACAGGAGCAATGTGTGACTAACAATGATAATGCCTTGTAATGTAAGATGCACATGATGCTCTCTACATTATTTCACGAGTATATTTGGAAGTTCAACTCACAACAGTCATTCTTATATCTCCACTTGATTGAGTGGATATAATTCCCAATATGCGTGGGGAAATTATTATCCATCGTCTGTGCGTCGTCAAACTTATCGGAGAAATAGTTTTCGCACGGAAAATCGGGCCTAGGACATTACTGTAATAATCAGTACAATACTAGAGCAATGAGGTGACCTAAGTAAATTCCAAGTGTCTAATCTTAGTATTTATTGCTATTAAACCAAATATGTTTATTTTTACTTTTAGCTCTACTTACAATAAAAGAAAATTTAAATTGTCAAAATATGTAATTAATGTTTTTATGCAATAATATACCTATCTAGTGCATCGTACATATTATCTCTATACAATAATAGCGTCAAGGAAGCTCCTATCGGTCAAGGCTGATTCAAACGTTTGCCTTCAAGTCACATTTGTACGTGTGAGAATTAGTACTGAAAATCCACACAAGTATGTGTATGTTTTCCAATCAATAACAATATTATAGCATGAAATGTAAACTCGGTTCACATCATTATTATAAACCATTTCTTACAGGTCTTAAAAACAAAATAAATAAACATATTCTAATATTACTTACAGGCAACATTTTAAAATGATTAAAATATAAAATGTTTAATTCAATGTATTCGTATATTCTGTAAATAAAAAAATAAATATTGGTACTAAAATAATCTTTATTCCACGTCAAAATCTTATATTTTTATGAAAATGAAGATCTGTAACATTACGTTTTGTTCACGTTTCATATGGCTTATAATATTATAGGCATATTGCATACAACTCAATGCAAGGCTGTGGTTAATTTGCACGGTTGTGTTGTCATTAACTAGTAGTCATTGCCGATACCATCAAGTTCGTAATTATTTATTTATAGTGCGGTATTGTCACACGCTTGTCGTTGACCCTAGTAGACGCGACGTCCATTAAATATATGTTTTTATTCCAATGGAATACGATGAAGTGATTGTCCGTGTTAAAAAATCGAAAAATTCCATGACAGTGCATTTTTGATACTGTGAGCTACAACTTTATTGATATATTTATTTTTAATTGAAAACAGGATATATCTAGACTGCTACCGAAAAGGACGACTAAAACTACAACCCAAGACAAAAAGAATTAAAAATTTCGCCAAAAAAAATTAAAATACAAATAAGTCGTCACTTTTATTGCAAAATTTATAGTTGCATTGTGTATGAAGTGACTAATACATAGTCTGGATATACCCAGTATTATTTAAAGCAGCACCAACCGTAGCAAAAATGACAAAAAAAACTCCTTTTGTTTTGTTTTTTAGTTTATGCTATATAGTCCTATATTTTTACAGCGTGCAAATAAAGCTTTTTGCAAACGCGAACATTTCCGTACACGATAATAATTAAACGGGAATGCTTACCAAGTAAAATCGTTTGCGGGACTTCACTGCTTTTTAGCTGATTAAATTGGGGGCAAACTGTCTATCAATGGCTGTTTTTCATACAGGAAACTTGTCAATGAGTGCACACATACGCCGCTAAGCGCATTCAATATTCCAGTGGCCCTATTTAGTTTCCACTCGAGTCAAGCACGGGATACCGCTTCTATAGTTTGTACCCTCTAGCCAAGTCACTGGACTGTACCAGCTATAACTGCTCTTTATACATACACTCATTATATAAAGAATATGCAGTCAGAAAATAGTTGGTTTAATATAATGCTTAAAAGATGGGAGGAAACGAACTTAAACTGTGCTACGAGTATCTAAAGGATTTGCTCAGTGACAGATTTATTGGTGTTGATGGCATCATGGTCTCAGCTCCCTTTTTTGCTTTGAAACAGAATTGAGCCATTACACCATAATAAAAATTCTAGCACGATGTTTGAAAACCATCCGTCAAAGTAAACATATTAATGCTATCCTAGGTATCTTGTCAGGATTGTTCAATAAAGATCCTTTAGAAGAGCTAAACAACGCTGAAATAGTTGCTATCACCCTTATCAATACTGATATTTAAAATTATTTATGATATCAAAAATTGATGGGAATAGACGGTACTGTTAGTAGGTATAGATTTCCTACATCACACACAATCATGAAAGGAACTTCATCAATTTTGGCTTAATCTTTCAGGCCAACATTTTATTTGTTTATGTCTTATGCAAATCTTATGTGGTGACGTGAAAAAAATCACTGAGCACTGGAAACTTCATAGACTGTAATCAATGTTTAATATGCACAGTACATAAAACGTTAAATTAAAATTTTGTGGAAATGTACAATATATGATATCAGTTGCAAGATCTGCCTTGTTTGGTGTAGCTAACATAGAATGGACGCAATCATATATTTTTAACAGTCTCATTTCCATACAATTGAGGTCATTGCAGACAAAATTGTTTTTACGGTAATTTGAATGTATGCAACATATTTGGCGAGAATTCGTCGATGTGATCATCTTGTAACATTATATATGCTATGATTACACTCATAAATTTTATTCAATACTGCAGTAAATATTCAGATACAAAAATAAACGAAAATGTAATTTACAAAGTTACCTATATAAAATAGAACTTTTACTGAAATATGCATGTAAAATGTACCTATACATTTTATGGGTCCAGAATTTGCTAATTTATTTCCATTGACATTATATAGAAGACATTAACCAATAAATGCCTCGGTAGATGAACAACATTGGATCATATGTTATATGGAACAGTATACTTACACATACATTTTTTCAGAAGAAAAAAAAAATTAATCAGCTAGAGCTTAATTAATGACAAATCAAACTTAGAGGTAGGTACATTTGCGTATCTAAATAATAAATATACAATTGCATAGATCAATAATGGCTATAATGAGCAATGATCATAAAGTTGTACATATTATTTTCACATACAGGAAGATAAGTTTGCAGGAAGCTCTTTGTTGTAAAAAATATTGTTTTTATGCTTACAAACGAGTCGAATAACCTCAGACAGGTTAACTTACGGCAACAAGTCATTGCCGATCTTCGAAACCATTATTTACTTTACTCATTCACTATTTCTTCTTGGTGTATCATTGAATAACATATCGGTATCTAATAACTCGGAGGTCGTATTGTAAGTAAATATGTGTTTAAAATATTGTCGTAGCAATTGCGACATAATATTTCATTTTTTTCTATGGTTTTTGATAACAAATCATTATAGGTACCTATCGCTTCCCACAATGTTTATATGTTTACGTATTAATATGCTATGTTTAGAGAGTATTGTGATGGATTTATAAATACTATTTTATTGATAAATAATTGACGTATTTATTTATTTACGCGGTGTTATACATTTTTGTGTCAAACGATCGTAATGATGCAACATAAGGTGCTCATATTATTTATTACAATAATCATAATAATAAACTTCAGTTTTTTCTCAATATGAAAATATGAATCAACTAAAAAACTCATTCTTATCGATTTAGCCTTTCACTTTTTGTATAAGTCCATCTAAACATAAATACATTATTTAGTTATTTTATAAAGAAATCCCATTATGTGGTTTATCTATTACACGTTGCACGCACGCGGCTAGTCAATGGATAATATCAACATTAGCAGTAACCTCTCAAATTACTCCATCACGCCCGAGATTCTACACGACCATTTATTAAAACCAGTTAAGGCCCACTCTGGGATGTACACATACAAGATATTAAACTGATTGACATGTCCCACAAAATCTCACACGCCCATAAATATTGGAAGGGTACTGGTTTATTTTATATTTAGAAACCGACGACCAAGTGAAACCAAAATAATATTGTATGTTACAAAAAATACGATGACTAATTTAATATTGTCTTAATCTAATAACTGAGAAAAACCTTGCTTATACATAAATGAATAAATTATAATAGTATTTTTTATAAATGCCATAAAGTAGATAGATAAGAGAATTCTTCCATCTTATAATTTATTATTAGTTGAGTTATTCTGAGTAAGTTACTTCCAACGTATTGTCGTCATAACACTTTTTGTATTTTAGATTCTCAGTACTGCAAACATTGGAATATTCATATTTACCATAAATCAATGCAATTGCACGTTGTTATAACGTTTACTTATGCTTCTATTACATATTAAACTGATCCTTGTGAATAAATCATTCGAAGTATCCATTCTTAACATACATACACATACACTTTTTTCGCAGAATGGGTAAGCAGAGGTGCTATCAGTACACCAATGTATCGCCTTGTGACATCCATCCCACGATGTGATATGGGCCGAGCCTATCGCAATATCAGGGACAAATTCCGGAAGCTGTGTTAATAATTATGAATAGTAAAATATAATATCACTTAACATGACCAAAAATAAAAGTATTCTTTGTTCCTTCTTATAATTCAGTGATATAGGAGAAAGATGTAACTTTAAAATGGAACATTACAAAACTATAGAACACAACAAAGCTTACTAAATCAAGTTAGAATGGTCATCATTGTGAATTGCATTAGACGCAAACTGAGCGCACTACAGCCTTCGATTAGAACAAGTTCAGTGTTTACATCCTTGTTTACATGCCTAGTAAAGATGAACCCGAACGTCCGCAATTCTATAATTTAAGTTTGCATACTCATTAATTATCCGCTACATTGTTTAACAAACTTCCTTTATGCCGTACAACTGTACATTTTAATGTGATGTTCGTTTAATTAACTTCGATCTTTGATTTTATAAATTAATTCATTTTTACAAGTAGAGTTATTAATAAATCTGGCATATCTTTTATACAATAAAATAACCGTGCGTTCGCTAGTCTTACTTAGGACATTAAGCATATATCAAGCTTGGAAAAAAATGTAACACGACACAAAAACGGACATGTGCTCTTGTCAACCTCTCAAATAACTGGGGAACAGTTTCCGGCTCACGGGTTCCTTCCTTCACTTCTAGTACGCAATATGAAGTGATCTAGAGGTGTATGCGTGTTCTAAAAACTCGGTTCTGTATATTCATTAACAAAATATGATGTATATGTATTTGCTGCGTTCAAAAATTCTTACAATCGCTGCTAGAAACAATCAGCGGTGACCACCTAACCAAAAATAGCATTATGATTATAACCCTTTAAGTTTTATTTGTGTATCGGGTAGTATGTCCAGTTATTTGGACTAGCGCAGCAATTTTGCCCGATAAGTGATATATGTAATTTCGTTGTTAATTATCACGTTTAACCTATAAAGTACTCGACACCGGTTTTATTTGCAATATTTTCTGAGTCCTGGCAAAAGATATTTCTCAGGTAAATCACCTGTTAACTCGTTAACAGCATACATTGACAGTTTTTTTAAGCAGGAATGGAATTATGAGAATATGACCTTAAACCGGTAAATGCGTTGTATCACGCAATGCACATCTCTGCTCACTTTGATCATTTGCTGCTTAAACGTACAAGATTGAAGTGTGTGCGTATCTCTTTTTAAAAGAACGCACCAGTCTTAGAGCAAAATAATGTTGGAAGGCAATAAAATGTATATGTCAAGAACGAACACTCTTTTACGCTTTTACTTATAAAAATCTCCCACTATCAGGCAAGGTCTGAGAAAAATTAAGGTTAACAAATTATTATAAATAATACCAATATATTTTATTTAACAAATAAAATAAATGAAAAACAACATTAATTAAGAACCAGGAAGAGCCAATGAAGGCATAGAGGTCGCTAGAAGCAGGTTTCTTCTAACATCTCTATGCTTAGCAGTAAATTACCTGTAGCTGAAATAGTTTTTTTTTTATTCATTTGAAGAACTTCCGGTGAAAGTGAGAAGACATCGTCGCTCTTAAATTAATAATAAGGGCTATCGTGCACATTGAACATGACACATTTCGCGTTCATAAAGTGTATTATTAAAACGGAACATGTAAACATCAAAACCATACTTCCCCGTGATAGTTGCAACAATGGCTACATCAGGCATATATTACAAATTCCAGTTTAATGACGTACGGCTGTTCTCACGCTGTTTACCTTCACCGTTAGAGCGCAATATGTAAATATATACTTAAGTTCACAAGAAACACGCGATGTTATTCTTTGTTAGAGTCAATTATATTATCAATTATTTTAAAGGCTCATACCAAGATACAACACATTGAAAGTTCTTTTCGTTTCCCTGAGGTTTCAATTTAAAGAGCTACCGCATTCGCCTATTCCGCCACATCCTTTGCTTCCTCCCTTTCTGTATCCCCCCTTTCTGTTTTCTTCCTTCCTCTCATCTGCACGTTCCAATTTTTTTTACGTCTCGGTTTGCTTTTGAAAATATAGTAAATAATAAATAATTGGAAGTGATACAATTTTCACATTATACACATTCAACTTGTAATCCCCGCCACTCATGATCGCATACAAGAAATCAACATTACGTTAAATGCCATTACCTGCGGCCAGCTTTTACCACAGAAATACTCTCGATTCGTCACTGTTGACCGTGACTCCCTTTTCCAATATATTTATAACCGTAGAATAAACATAACACAATTAAAGAAAATATGTTACGGATTGTAATGAGATTTTAAACCTTGATTTTTTCGAAAACACGACATTGATTGCCTAAAAGATTATATTTTTTGAAATATATCCACACAAATATCGATGGTGCTAAGGATATATCCGAAGTCACGAGACTATAATCACCCATAATTAAAAAGATTGTGCAAAGCTACATCAAACCAAAATAAGGACAAGGCTATGAAACGCTGGCCGGTGATATTTCATATCGTCATAACTAATAACTAAATCGAAACGTGGTAATGTAATTTTAAGCGCCAACATAGTTAGACCAACGACTAATAATAATTAACGTAATGGCGCATGCTCCACGATAATGTTTCAACGGTACATCCATTTAATTGATTCATTTTATAACAAAATACCTCGCTCAAAAACGCCGTACAACAAACAATCACAAACTGTAATGTCGCCTGTTAATTGACTTTATTAATTATAGCAATTAAATTATTGGTGTAATGTTCACAGCTTAAAATAAAATTAGTGTATTAAATCTGTTCTTATGATAGGGTGCATAGTTATTATGTCCGCTTGACTTTGAATACCTTTTTGCTGAAGGAACTCCTTAGTTTCGTTCCCATTCAGAGTTCCCTAACTACCACCGCGGGCTGAAGCCGTAACACTAATAGGGTCGACCAGGGACCAATGTAACGCGGGACGAAAGTAACAAATAAATTTGCGAAAAAATATGTTATCTACACTGATATGCTGTATGACGAACTTTAGTCATTTCGATAATTTGAGTAGTGTAGGATCTAAGATTCCTTAAAAAGAATTTGATAAATGAAAGCAGTATATGTTTTTATTTATAATGTTACAAAAACCCTATACGCTGCTACAACCAACTCTAGGTATAGGGATGATTGTAACAAATTCCACGGTTTTTTTTTAAATTTGAATTTAATGGTAATTGATTGCCGAAAAATCAATATATACACATAATATACACATATCATGTGTAGCAATTCATATTTTGTGATCTAATAATGCCTGTGAGATATTACAAAGAAAACGCTACTTTCGTCTCTGGTCTCCCCTACTATTAACCATGAAACGGCATACAGACAAACTCTTCGCCGGTAACCTTCCTTTATGATAGGGCGATTATACAGTCAAAGAGCGCGAAGACTCTACACGCATTATATCCAACCTTCAGAAAACATCCTGATTAGTGACTACAATACTACATTGTCGTACAAGAATCTTTCTGACCGTCTTTAATTCTAGTTCGTGATCATATCACATTTAGGGAAAGAAAGGATATCTCTTGCCTATCTGTTGAACGAGTGTGTGAGGTCGTATGTGCGGATTTATGTCATATTGTGTGTCTATAGACCTCCTTCATCAAATATTTCACTATTTTTATCAACAGTGAGGATATTTTAAATAAAATTAAAAGTAATAAAAGAGTTCTAGTTTGTGGGGATTTTAATATTAATTTACTAGTTGATTCGGTTGATAAGTGTAGGTTTGTGTCTTTATTCGGCTCATTTAATCTTACATGTTTGTTCTCGGAGCCTACTAGAATTACGCCTCAAACTTCGAGTTGTATTGACAATATCATAACCAATTTCGAAGTACTTGAAATTAGAACATGCTGTAAACAAAACCAGTAGATTAATAACCTTTAGGCGGTTATCTAAGAACATCCTAGGTCAATTTAACAATAATGTACAATCACAAATAGATAATTTTACACTTGATGGCAGTCCAAACGACATGTACTCGTCATTATTTAAAAATATACGTAAAGATTTTGACCAAGCATGTACAATTAAAACAATTAAAATTAACTCTAAAATAAAATTTAGTGCTTGGGCCACTAAAGGCATTAGACATAGTAGGGAAATTCTGTACGAGTTATATGACAAAAGGTCCTATACACCTGATGTCAACTTTAAAAAATATGTAAAATTAATTATTCAAAATTATTTAAAAAAGTAGTATGCAGGCTAAATCTAATTACATAAGTGAGAAGCTTCGATTGTCAGATAATAAAATAAAAACAACCTGGCAAATTATTAATACTGAAACATATATAGTAATGTACTCTGTGACTGAAACAGGGAAAAATAAAAAACATGACAACAAAATTGCTCTCCGCATAAATGACGACCTTATTTCAGATAAATCTACTATTGCCAATTATCTTGATAATTTTTTCACTAACATACCATTAGATTTAACTAAACATTTAGATTCATCAGTAGGTTTAGCGGAATCTTTTTTAAAGGAAAATATTCCTGGAAATATGCCTAAGTTTAACTTTCAAAAGGTAACGAGTTGTCAAATAATAAAGGCTTTCAAGCAAATCAAAATAAAAACTACGGAAGATATATGGGGACGGTGTGTTAAAGCTATAGGAGCTATTATTGTTAACATTGCACCGTTATTAGCTACTATTTTTAATTCCTGCCTATGTGAAGGTATCTTTCCCGACTTAATGAAAATTAGTAAAGTTGTGCCCATTTTTAAATCAGGTTGTTCGAACAATCCGTCGAACTATAGACACATTTCTATACTACCTGCTCTTAGCAAAATCTTCAAAAAGCTTTTGCTTAGTCGAATACTAGCACATTTTGATGAAAATAAGATAATACATAGGAATCAATTTGGTTTCACAAAGGGTCGCTCAACTCAAGATGCCGGGACATCACTAATCACGTCGATTTTAGAAGCCTGGGAGGCATCTCAGGATGCTCTAGGAGTT
This sequence comes from Hyles lineata, assembly GCA_030180105.1. NCBI lineage: Eukaryota > Metazoa > Arthropoda > Insecta > Lepidoptera > Sphingidae > Hyles > Hyles lineata. Next base: position 9,313,769 of record JARJEE010000017.1, on the reverse strand, counting down.
TTTTGTGATCTCTCCAAAGCTTTCGACTGTGTTGACCACCAAACACTTATTATGAAGCTAGAGTACTACGGAATCAGTGATACGTCACTTGATCTCGTAATGTCTTACTTGTCGGGTCGTGAACAAAAGGTTTCTTTGGACAGAGTCACTTCGGTAGGATCAAAAGTTAAAATTGGGGTTCCGCAGGGTTCCATTCTGGGCCCCTTTTTATTCTTAGTCTACATAAATGATCTTCCTTGCATGGTTCAGAAGTGGTCAGACATAATTTTATTCGCTGACGACACCTCAATTATATTTAAAGTTAGTCGGAAAGACGATAATTCCGATACACCTAACAATATTCTTAATTTAATTTCGGGTTGGTTTTCTGCTAATAATCTACTATTAAATGCTAGTAAGACTAAATGCGTCCGTTTTGCTTTACCGAACGTGGCAAGCGTAAACACGCGTATCGAACTAAATTCAGAAATTCTAAATTTAGCTAATTCCAAAATATTTTTTTAGGGATCACTCTAGATAAAAAATTAGAATGGGGTCCTCAAATTGAGAGACTATCAGCTAAACTTAGCAACGCAGCGTTCGCGGTCCGAAAAATAAGAAAACTAACTGACGTTGCAACGGCTAGATTGGTATATTTTGCTTATTTTCATAATATGATGTCGTACGGCATTATTTTGTTGGGATCAGCGGCTGATATTGAGTCCATATTCATACTACAAAAAAGAGCAGTCCGCGCTATTTATAATCTAGGGAGCCGCGATTCTTTGCGATCTGTATTTAAGGAAAGCAATATACTAACCGTGTCATCTGAATACATCTTTCAGAATATAATGCACGTTCGTAAAAATATCAATAAGTTTTATAAGGTCAGTGACACCCGCACTATTAATACAGGGAATAAAAATAAACTAGCAATACCTTCGTTTAGACTAGAAAAGACAAATAAATCTTTCTTAGGTAGTTGTATTAAATTTTATAATAAACTCCCCAATTGAATAACGCAGCTTCCGGACAAACTATTTAGGACACATATTAAAAACAAATTTATGACTAGAGGCTATTATAATATTAAGGAATATATTGAGGATAAAAAAAACCTGGGATTAGATGTTCCCTTGCACATTGCGACCTCCTGGGGCCCTGAACTCACTTATTACATCCCCTAATTTAAATTTAAATAATTAAAAATATTAAAAATTGTAAACCTACAATATTAGCCAATATACAATTAAATTAATCATTAAATTATATGACGACCGATCGTGAAAACAAATAAAAATAATAATAAATATGGCAAATCTTTTAGTATTTTATTATTTTAGTAAAATGACCAAAACCAAGCCCACTGAGTTTGACTCGCTGGATCTACTCAGAAATGGGTCGCGCCGCGTAGTATCCAGTGGTAAAGTAAAGCCCGCTGAGTTTGTTCGCCGGGTCTTCTCAGTCAGGGCCACGTTGGATCCGGCAGTAAGCCTAAACATACGGGACGTTTCGGAAATACTTATGGTCATTGTCTCAAGTTGGACCCAAAACAAGCCCACTGAGTCTTATTCGCTGGATATACTCAGAACTGGGTCGCGTCACGTAGTTCCAGTGGTAGTGTAAGCCCACTGAGTTTGTTTATTATATTAAATAAATAAAAGCAAGAAATTAAAATAATTAATACTGATTATAGAAAATATATTGTATATAGAGATTAAGTTCTATGTGTATTGACTTGTCATAAGAGCTCTTAAATTGCCTACGTGACCAATAAATACATTTCATTTAACATTACGCATCGTCATCATATAAGGCCAAATAAGTTTAAAACAGGTTATATATTTTGTAAAACCTTTTTATCTGGCGTGATTAACACATCTACGCAGGTTTAAAAAGGATCTTTATGTAAATTTGTCGCATTTTAGCTCCTTATTTTCAAAGGGCCTGTCCTTGTCTTTGTCTTACTGCATATTTAATTTACTATGTACAGTGTCAGGTGTTTTAATACACATAATTTCTTATTTAAGGCATCCGACCACCAGCCCGTTCCTTCACCAACAGTGAAGTTTCATAAAAATCCACACAAAGGTTAGATCATGAACAAATTCCGATCTGATAATATGAATAGAAAAAAAATCACACAAAGTTGCATTAAAAACAATACAAGCAATCCTTACATTCCGTAATGGCGAAACATAACATGTGAAAAATTTGCCCATATAATTTGAAGATATAAACTGTTATTTAACTAGTCGAACTTTGAACTAATTAAAATAATAGCTCGAATGTCACGCACATCACAAAATACAGAATTCGGTCATTCATTTCAAATTCTACGATGTGAAAATTGACGTAGTAATATGCGGTTACACCCGTCCGTAAAAGGCACACTCATTAACATAGGAATGTTGTGAACATGTCAAATTATTATCAAACGTACGCAACGGTTTGCCTGCACTATCATGATTAATTATTAGTCATTATAGTACATATTATTTTGAAAAGACAACATTCGAGAGAACATACCTCCGGTACAGTATAAGAATTTATGCTTTTTAATTAATTCCTAAATAACAACAAACACTATTGGTTTCAAAAATTCTTTAGCACACAGTCTCCTAATAAATGTATGATAGTCTCCACGTATGATACATCACAGCACATTCCTTCACTCCTTTCAATTTTCGTAACATACATTTTCCGGCATTGGTACTTTCAAACTTTGTATCCTTGTATGAATATTAATAAATCATACACAATAATACAAATCAGATATCTAATGGTAGACAGAATAAAATATGTACAACGGTAGATCTTTTTACAATACCATATGAATAAGAACCAGCGTAAGATACTTACTAGTAACAATTATGGAAATGACAACAGCGTGCTAACTAGATACGTACGCGTTCAACGTACGTAATATACCACTTTAGTATGACTTTATTAAGAAGAACATGTAGCGCTTTCACTACCGCTCTATTAGCATATATAGTTAATTGAAGGTTGTCTTTGCATACTGTACTGTATCAAGCCAATAACGTCCCACTGCAGGGCACAAGCCTCTTCTCCAATTGCGAGTATGATTAAGAGGGGTTAGACCATGTAGTCCACAACGCGGGCCTAGTACGGGTTGACTTTACTACATCCCATAGATTTTTTTACAAATCCCTTTACTATGCAGGTTTCCTCACGATGTTTCCCTCGCTGTTATAGTGCGTGGTGATTGACTATCAGTACATACATGATTTTGAAAAGTAAAAGGTGTGCCCTAGGATTTGGACCCGCGACTACCGTGAACATGTTGCAACCACTCTGGTGCGTTTACCAACAAGCCCCACGCTCTTAACAAACTATAAACCCATTGTCACCATATACCGCAAGATACATTCATTTACAACGCAGAAATGAGATTTTGTGTCTCACATTTGACATTAACGTGGCCATAGCGACAGAAAGGCAAACACAAACCTATAAAATCAATCAAACAATTTGCATAAATATTATTCGTTCTGAAACGTAGGAAGGTTATATATGTAATTTATATTGCGCAATTACATATTATGTATATCTAACAGTTCGTGCCAGATTCCATCCGATACAATATTTTTTACATGAAATTTCTGAAATATGCTTATTTCTTTTTATGAAAAGTGTAAACAGATTTTACTCCCAGCAATGTATAATAAGTTCTCCAACAATATTCAATTTTAAATGATTTTATTTTGAATGACACGTGTTTAATAGAGTATAATCAAATCTGTCTGAGCGCTTCCATGCCTTGATTGAAGCCAATTTCAACAAAACCAATTTTAAAGTTCATAATAAAAACTAGTCCATTTTTCCACCAGATTACTCCCAGCTAATATTATTTTTCTAAATTATTTATACTTAGATAAAAAAATGTTATGAGATTAAAAGTAATTTTGGTTCTAAACAATAAACAAGTGAATTATTACAAAGCAAAAAGGCATTGTTATTTGTTTTTATACACTAGTAGAATACACTTCCTTACTGAGTATAAATCATAATACTCGTAAGTTTTATTAACCTATAGAATAAATAAGAATGTCAATCAAAACGTAATCACAAAAAAAAGTCTAGTTATATTGAGAACGTGTCATAAAAACTGATATTTTTACACGACTACTTTTGTGGTTCAATCTTAATGATAGTAATATTATAATATAAGCGTACTCCTTAATTTAATACTGATATTTAAGGGAAAATATCTTTTCATTGTTAATTTATTAAGACATCTTGCAATTAAGGTACTTTATAATGGTTATCAGATAAAACCAGATTGTCATATCAAACGAAAATAATGCATAGCTTATTGAAATTACAAGATAATACTTAGAATATTTATTAATGGGGAAATATGTATGTAGGATTTTATAATAATGAAGATAAAAAGCACACAAAAATACAATATTTAAACTTCCCGACTTTTTTAATTTTGTTTAGTTTATTTCGATAAATATTGGATAGTTAAGAAGTTCCACAGATTCTTTTATACCCCAATGGGTGCTAACTCCGAATTGAACTTGGCATTGTTGCCAAAAATACAGGACACCGTCTCAAAAGTCTCTCTCAATACTATTTTGAGTAATTGGATGGAAAATGAAATCTATACCCCATTATGTATTCAGTTTAATTTTATAGACAAACATTCAAACACTTTTTCGGACAATGTAAGGAAAAATTAGATCGTTTTAGTAAAATTATCTATAAGTAGTGTCATAGATACTATGAAGCCATTTATTCGTATAATATACTTATCTCAGTAAGTTTAAGTTACGATTATTATAATACAGAACAATCTCTCACGATCGGCGAGTTCGTGTATTTTATAAACAATGTCACGATGACGGACTGCGTTCTTATTTAGTGTGCGCCGAGCGGCGCGCGACGCGTCGGCGCAGCGCAGAGGCGCTCGTAGAGTCGCACTTACATGCTTTGAAATGACGCATAATTTATAAGAACTTTTCACTAACTTGTAAAACTCGACACGAATGCTACGTCAAGGTGTTACTCCAACTTGGATACAAAACGAAACTGTCGTGTCAATAAAGCGGCAGTTTTATTCAATTTTACTGATTCGAATGCAAATTTAAAACACGATTTAGTATTCTGACTACGTAGAAGGCAAACTAATACGGTATTTCGATGTACTCGTGAGATGCGTATCTTCAATTTAAAAGTCAAAAACGATGATATCATAGAAACGACACATTTACTTAATGAAGGGAATTAGTTAAAGTACGCATACCTGCATATTATAGGTACCCGTATCATAGGCACAGGTCTAAGTACACAGGTAAGTAACTAAAGGTCAAGATAACAATACCCATAAACTGAATACAACTGATAAGTAACCACTGCCGTGACATGATCTATCATCTTAGAGAAATATTTTAGTACATGTTTTTTTCGATTATTTCCTTAATATTTTTCAATATTTAGCCTTCTTGTTACTTCTACGGAATCAAAAAAGAATTATTTTACTTCCGACTTAAAATAATATAATACGTTATTCGTGCTCATTTGAATACTCACGAATAAATTACAATATAATGTTGTATCTAAAATTACACAATCGGCAATAATTTCCATACAAATATCATGTAATTGTAATAAATACTTCATACAGGGTATATATGTTATGGACCAAGTGATTAATGCGAGCAGTATTCATAATGCCCGGGCAGTATGAATAATGCCAAGCCATATCGGGCCAAGTGATTAATTACAATCTAAACTCGCCTATTTATCACATTGCTCGGGCATTATGAACATGGCTACATGATGATCGGGCAATGTGATTAATAGGTAAATTTTTACGTGGTACGCTGCCGCATTGTCGCATCTGCGATAGACCCATAAATTAGAAAGGTTGAATTGATCTTATGTTTAGTTGTTTTTTAACGTCCGAAACATTATCTTCAGAAGAAAATTAGTGTACCCACTTTATGGACCAGTTAGGTCGACTGTGCCCCAAAACCGACTCAGGACACCCCTACTTCACCTAGTCTTTTGGCTGCCGTCCCTAGAGTGTATATAAAAAGCCGAAGCTGCGGAGGTGAGCATGGGTGCCTATCTTTTGTTACGCAAGGGCGAAGGGGCTGAACTTCCCGTAGCGCCGGAGACGTTGCAGAAGCAAATTTGTATTGACAACAATTGTTTTGAAGTTAGGTTACTATAATTGATATTTCTCAGGAATGGTGCATTACCTTTTCATGGGAGTAGTATCAAGGGAGGTGCGTGACCTTGCAATAGCCGCACGATGCCACTTCGGCTCATTGTTTTGATTTCGATTCGCTTTACATCACTGTGCCCAATAGGCACTGAGCATTATTCATAATGCCCGGGCAATGTGATAAATTTATTGTTTATAATCACATTGCCCGCTCGTATTGGGCATTATTCATATTGCCCGGGCATTATGAATAATGCCAAATTAATCACTTGGCCCATAACATATATATATCCAGACTGCGACCGACGAAACGAAACGAAGACTGGTGATAGTCTTAGTAACTGCAAACACAATGCAACAAGCGTCGATTTTTTGGAATATCGTCGTCTTTGGGTGGGTGTCTGGTTGGTGGGGTAAATAAGTAATTTTTTATAACATAATAACATACACCCATTTATTTTAATGACGCTATGACACACAAGGGGTTAAATTATTATTTTAAAAAACGATGATACTTAAAAATGTATGAATACGAAATTGAATTTTTAGTTGCATAGTATTTGAAATCCCTAAAACTACCACCTGGCATCGTTTTCGGTAGCAGTCAGGATATACCCTGTATAGCAAAATCATATCGCATGTTATGAAATTATGCGTCGTTTTGTTGCGATTTTAATAAATTAAATAGCTAAACTTTACTACATACTTGTCCTAATTTTTCCGCGACATTGTTCAGTTTCGGCTAGATTAGGATTCTAAATATACATTTTATTATAATTAATGTAACACGAGTTAAGAGTTTGTTTATTATAGTTTCAAAATAGTTAAGGAAAATTATTTAAATTGTATGTTTTTGTTACAGAAAATGGCTGGAAGAAATAGCACTGGCGAGCAAAAAGGGTCGGAAACCTTCCCTGTTGCGCGCGATGACTAAGGCTTTTTGGATGAGTTACGCTCCTTCTGGGGTTATGTTCCTCCTACAGGCCCTCATACTCAAGTGAGTAAGCTACTTTACATATTATAAATTAAAGCAAAACAATTTTTATTTGCTGCTTGTAATAAATGCATCCAATATGATTTTGACAGTTTTAAATAAGGACCTCATGATTCTTTAAGCACTTGCATAAACCTAATACTCATGTTAAAGACTAAATTGTCTTTTTGTATGATGAAATTTATAAATCCGATATCTCAAAGCTGGACAGGTAATACTACTTGAAGCCAATTTTTAAACAACTTCAAAAAAGGAGGAGGTTCTCAATACAACTGTATATTTTTTGTTTTTTCTTTATGTTTGTTGCCTCATAATTAAATTGTCTAATAACGGCTATCGGGAAATCTTCGGATAATCTTTACTTGGCGATTGAAAAGCATTTGAAAAATCATTCCCTGGATATACAATAGCCCGTTATAGATTATCTGATGACTGTATTTATGTTATTTTCTGTTATTATATTCTGTAATTAAAACTTAATTACCATTTTGTAATGTTTTAGGCCGTTCCAACCCGTAGCGTTAAGCATGATGCTCTCGTACTGGGAGCCTGGCAGCGACATGTCGTACGAGCAGGCCGTGTACTGCGCCGGCGCCGTCATCGTCATGTCGCTGCTCATCGCCTTCCTCAACCACCACGGCTCCTACTCCACGCAGCAGTTCGGAATGAAAGTGCGCATCGCCGCCTGCTCTCTTATTTACAGAAAGGTTAGTAGGTAGTACCTACTTCGTATTTTGCAAATGTTTTTTTTTTATTTGTTTTATAAACGTATTCGTATTCGCGCTAATTAACATGAAAACTGAGTTTTGTACACACCAAAATATAATTGCTTGCGCGCAAATTCAAAGCGTTCTTTACAATTAATGTACATTGGTATATTAAAAACAAGTTTGATTTGTGAAATAACATTGATGTTTTTTCCTCTACTTATTAGGTAATGCGCATGAGCTCCGGTGCTTTGGCTCAGACAACAGCTGGTCAAGTGGTCAACCTCCTGTCTAACGATGTGAATCGTTTCGACTACGCGTTCATCTACACTCACTTCATCTGGCTTCTGCCGCTGCAAGTCATCGTGGTCTGCTATCTCATCTACATTAAAATTGGATATGCCGCAATAGTCGGAGTCATCGGAATCGTATTGCAAACAATACCCGTACAGTGTATGTCTCATTTTATAATATGTATTCAAATGTCAATCCTAGTTATTTGTACCTAGAAGCGAGTTGCGTATGCGGAATATTAACACATTGTACTTAGCAACATGTACGTCAAAACTTTACGATGAATGAAAGTAGATGTAGACACATTTAAGAGGGTACCAGAGGTCACCAATCTGGGTCTTTGATTCTCCTTTCACTCTGATTTACGTGTTTTAAATTCGATACGCATACACAACAAGCTCTCCGCTACCAGATTATAAAGCATGAACTTTTGTCTTTATTTGTTAAATGTCTTTATCATTCCAATACATTATATATGATCACAAAAATTAACTGGCATCAAAATATATGGAGAACACAAAATAGAAGGAAAAAACTACATGTGTAAAGTTTAAATGTAATTATTGATTTTGCAGCGTATATGAGCAAATTGGCTGCAAGGCTACGAATGAGAACCGCTTGCAAAACTGACGAACGCGTACGAATTATGGATGAAATTATCAGCGGAATGCAGGTGCGCTGTAGTATACATTTAATGAACTATGTGATAATCAATACACATATATATTTACACGTTTCTCAGACAAGAACAATACAGTTTATAAATACTACAATATTTGTTCCAGGTGATCAAAATGTATGCGTGGGAAAAGCCTTTCGAGCAGGTTGTAGCCATGGCGCGGAAGAACGAGATCACGTGCATTACGTCAGCGTCGTACCTGCGCGGCGTGTACCTCAGCTTCATGGTGTTCACCGAGCGACTCACCCTCTACATCACGCTGCTCTCCTATTCACTGTTCGGCTACCAAGTTACTGCTGACATTGTAAGTTAATGTTACTTACCACTCGAAATCAAATTTGTTTCCGAAATATTGGATTGTAATTAGGAGTGGTGTTACAAATGTGTACTTTCCAGGTGTTTCCATTGGCGCAATTCTTCAACACACTACAAGGAACACTGTCGATAATCATGTCCAATGCCGTGTCGTTTTTGGCAGAGGCACTGATCTCTGTGCAGCGCCTCGAGGCATTCATGCTGTTCGGTATGTGAGGCTGCGCGTGTCGGTCTCGGCATGGCACTAGCTAATTCGCAACTTGCTAGCCTATGCTCTCTTCAACTCTCTTCTCACGCTCCCTTCCACGAGTCCAAATTATAGCTGTGACTCGACCCTGTAAATAACACTAATATTAATACCAGCTTCTATCTTATCTACACGCAATCTCTTCCTTACAACGCTATATTTTCTTTCTATTGACAAAACAATTTATTTCAAAGGTAATTTACTACCTCCAATTAATCGCCATTTAAGATGCCTAAAAACAAACAGTATCGGTAAATGATCCCAAAAATAAATTACCACAGTAATTCCTATTTATTTGCGCTTCGAGCAAAATCTTGTCAAATTATTTAATGTGTATGTAAAAAAGGAAGTTTTATTCGGAGGATAAAGTATTTTCAAGGACTGAACAACTTTCACAGGCGTTCCCGATGGCACAAATGTTCAACCTGCTTCAATTGTCTCTAGCTAACGCAATGCCGGCGACCCTTTCCATGACCATGGAATCCTATACTTCTATTCGCCGTATTGAGAGACTTTTACTTTTGGGTACGATTTTAATTAATTAGTATTGAGTGTGGATCTCTTCTAGACGGTGTAGTAAATGCGTCATAATATGTGGACATTAATATAAATATCTTTACCTGAACATTTGTGTTAACATTGTGTTTTGATATTCTATTTCATGTAATTTCAGACTGCTATTAATTGGCACTAAACTAACTTAAGTTTTAAGTTGTGGTGATGAATTTCGCGCTAATAACACTTACACACGCCTTAATTTTTGTGTTAACTAGCTTTATAACATTTTCTAACAACAATATATTCAGTAATTGTGTGCTCTCATGTCACTTTCTTAATTTATAATCAAAAGATGAATAAAAGACTTACAGATCCATGAAATATATAAAACAAAATATTGTTTTAGTTGCACTACGATTCGAAGCATGCACAAGTCAATAAACTGGAGTAATTCTGAGACTCTTTTGTTACAAATAATAACGTTAAATAAATATTTTATTGTGGAACTTGTGTTGTTGAACTTGCCGGGCAAATCATACTGGAAAAATAAACTTTACATTGTGGACTTTACTCAATAAATTCAATATTTTAACAGACGAGCGGGAAGACCTACGGAGTGTGCCGGATGTGGACATTGCTAAGTTAGTGCAAAGTGTTGAGAAACAGAAAAAAAAGAATTTGAGCGAAGTTGACCTACGTCCCAGCACCTTTAAGAAAATTGACGTGGATGGAATTTACAATCCTGGTAAAAATATATTGTGACTCAAATATAATTATCACCAACACGTTCTATTTCTAACCGTTGGTTTATATTTAAGGATTTGAATGCACTGAGAAAGGACTGATGTCTCAATCCCTGTGCCCTATGCCCGTTAGTCCAGATGTGGGCATTCTCATACAAGATGTGTGCGCGAACTGGACTGAAGATGGTCCCATGACGCTTCGTAACCTTAACATAACCGTGCCAAAGGGAAAGCTATGCGCTATCATCGGTTCTGTTGGATCGGGAAAGGTGAGTGACCAACTGATTTATTTAAAAAGTTTAAGGAAATTACCTGTCGCTCATTATTTTATCGTAATAATGCTCGTAGATATTATTTAGAATCCAGAATTCAGAGGAAGAAGGAATAAATATTTTACAACTTCCGCCTTTAGTTTCAACTTTTATTTTCAAACACTGGTAGAGTCTTTACATGGATCCCTCGAAATTACTACAAATAATTATAAAATAAATAATGAGATAAAATTATACCTACAATGTGTTTTTGGAATCGATCTTTGTTTTATTACAGCTTATCACACGACAAAATAATTTCTTGATATTACGAATAAAACTTAATTTTTTCTAGGTACAATAGGTTTACCTTGAAGTTGTCGATAGAAAATATTTGTGTAAATATTTCAGAGTTCAATCCTGCATTTGCTTCTGAACGAGCTCCGTGCAACAAGCGGTCGCATCTATCTATCCGGGCCGCTGGCTTACGCGTGTCAGGAGCCGTGGCTATTCGTCGCCACCGTCCGACAGAACATCCTCTTCGGATTACCGTACAATTCCAAAAAGTACAAAGAGGTAAGACGATATTTTTCACTGGTATTTGCTTTATTGTATTTTGTTCATTCCTCCTATTTGTAATAATGCATTGTATTTTATTCATTCACGATTCGCATCATTGATCTAGCGGCAGTATTTAAGTGCTGTGAACCGATTCCTAAGTGGATCAATCCAGTTTGTGTGAGATTGCCAGTTTAACATAACTAATTTTGGCTTGCTGGAGTTGGAAATTATGTTCAGTAAAGCGATAGAAGAGATCGATGTGGAGATCCTTCGGGGAGACCTATGACCAGCAGTAGACATCCTGTCGCTGAAGAGAAGAAAAAGAAGTAGAAGAACACGATAGGCTCGCTTGCTTCTTCTTCTTCTTCTATCTGACATCATCCCGGCAATTTCGCCCGATCTTCGGTATCCGCAATAATAAGGCCATTGGCTCTCATATCTTCCCTGACAACATCTAGCCAGCGGTTCTTTGGTCTATCCCACGGTCGAGGTGTGGGAATATTGAGGCTCAGGCATACATTTCCGACCTACTCCTGTGAATTCCTTAGGACGTTCCCTCCACTGAGACCAAGCTGCGCCTATACGGGCTTCGACGTCAAGGTCGACAAACTGTAGATGTTCTAGTGACAACTCTAACCAACCCTTTAGGACTGTATATTTTTTCCATGTAAGTTGCTAACTTATTTAATGTATCATCTAGGTAGTGCGAGTTTGCGCGCTGCAGAAAGATTTCCAGCAGTTTCCCCACGGCGATCAGACGCTAGTGGGAGAGAGGGGGGCGTCGCTGTCCGGGGGGCAGAGGGCCCGCATCAACCTCGCAAGAGCTGTTTACAGACAAGTAAGTACATAAAGAACAAACGCTAAGAACTAATCGGTATTATAATTAATTCTTTGGGTTTGCTTCTCTTTGTACAATCATTGAAATTTCATATTAAATGTTATATATCCTGTATTTTTGACTTTTCAATATTGGTATTAACGAATATAATATTCAACATTTTGAGATGACTGTAATGTATGTACGTGCGGCGAGGTAAGTGTGTTCCAACTGCCTTTTGCGTGTGTAAAGAAACAATTTGAAAAATGAATGTCATGTCATGGTACACCTGGCAACCAAAATGTATCCAAAAGTAGTTCATTGTAATTATAATTAATAGCCCTTATATAAATATTAAACACAGATGGTAGCGGTTGTTTCACTTATTATTTTACATACAAAACAAACATACGTCACGGATATACAGTGTTATTATTTATTCTTTTAACTGAGATAGTCCTCAATACATAATATGTATTTTTTTTAGAATCCAATGAAATGAGTCGCCTACTCATACGAATGGTTGGTAAAATATTAAGGTAGTCCCAAATAGGATAAACTATGTTGTTATTCTGTGAATACTTTTTAAAGGAGTCAATTTGTGACGGGCGAGATAATGGTTTACTCGTTTGTAGAATCCTTATTTTCCATAGTTGCATAAACTACGTTGTGACATAATGGACACAATTTAATAATAGTAAGCTTTTTAACCGATTTCATTTGGAAACCTAGTAAGAATTTAAGAAGATAATACTAATTTTCGGTTGATTCTTGTAGTTTGGAGTTTGGACCTTTGGCCTCTGTGTGCTCTTGAAAAGGTGCCCAGATATTATTTTGGTTGTTAAAGTTATTTTTGTGTCATAATGGCAATTTTACTAACAGTTATATTCATATTTTCTACGATTTGCGACCGTGATCAAAATAAATTGTTTGTATTTTATTTAAATACAGAGGTGGATTGACGTAATTGCATTATTAAAATATAGGAAAACCTTTCAAAAATCCGTAACAATTATTAAAAGTTAACAATACTAATTATTTATTTGAAACGTGGTCAATCAAATAACAATTCTGTAATTTCTTACGTAACCTAAACGACATTTTATATTATTTTTTTAAAATTAGAATGAATGACCCATAAAAGTTTTAACACAGCTGTTGTTATCTTGGCGGATATCTCCGATCACAATCATGCTTACGATTACGATACGTCACTATAATAGATTATCCATAATTGCGTACACCTTTCGCTTTCCGTGTGGATCCCAATATCCTACCACCAGCCTAATTCATATTTCATTATTGTGATATTAAACTAAAAGTTTCCACTGCTGGGCAAAGGGCTACCTTAAGCTCTACCATATCTTTCTGTTGGGAACAATTCGCATCCCGTTCCTACTATATTTGTTGAGATTAATACAGCAATTACAGCTACCAATAAGTACAATAATTCCAGGCGGAGATCTATCTGCTGGACGATCCTTTGTCCGCGGTGGACGCACACGTGGGCCGGCAGCTGTTCGACGAGTGCATCAGCGGCTACCTGCGCCACACCACGCGCGTCCTAGTCACACATCAACTGCACTACTTGAAGGCTGCTGATTATATCGTCATCATGAACAATGTATGTCAACCATTTTCATGCTGTAGCAGTCAAGTAATGGACTGAAGACTCTTCAATTCATTTTCAACCACAAAATAACAGGCTCTCACAGCGGTTGTATGTTGGGTGGGATTTTTGCAAGTTGGGTACCTGTAGCTTCTCCGCTGATGAAACCGCTACCCATCTAACTACCCATCACCAAAAGACAGTTTCTAAATATCTGGATTTTCAACTTTTCTGCACCGTTTTGTATCTTTATTATTATTTTTTTCTGTTCAAATGCCTATAATAAATATGTGACCAACATAATATAAAACAGTAGGTACTAAATGAATTTCAACATTGTAACACCTTTTATAATTCTAATATTTCTTCAGGGTACAGTAGATGCCTGCGGGACTTATGACGAACTATTGACGTCGGGTAAAGATTTTGCTAAATTGTTGTCGTCCTCGCAAGACGAGAATGAAGACAAAGCAGAGACTGAGAAACCACCGCCGCTCTCCAGAAGAACATCAGCAAGAGTAAGCATATTGTGGACTGATTATTGTAAAGTAGACATACATTAGTTAAATTATTCTCTGAATGTATCACATTTTGAAACAAACAGTTATTTGGTGTAGTTTATGCAGTACAATCAGTACAAAGTAGCGTCGCGTCGTATTACAAGAATTACGAGACAGGCAGTTCGCTCGCCTCATACGCAACAAAAGCAACATCACGCAGAGCTTATCAAGCACTACATGGCATTACACTGCACTCATTACCCAAAATATTAGGCCTTTTATCAATGTCACAAATCAATTACTACTTCTGGCACCTACCCTTTGCCCTTTGCTTAAAAATACCTAATAATTAACATACACTGATCCACATCCAGCTATCAACAACCCGGCGTCCTTCCCTCTCGGAGTCGATGACAGGGTGCGAGGGCCCGGCGCAGGAGATGGAAGAGGAGCAGCGGGAGTCAGGGTCGATGGGCTGGCACGTGTACAAGGCGTACCTGAAGGCAGGTGGGAAAACGCCCAGGCTCGTGTTCATGATACTGCTGCTCGTGGTGGGGCAGCTGTCAGCCACGCTCTGCGACTACTGGGTCACATTCTGGTATGTCTGTTGCTGGTTGTGTATTTATTGTTAAAGATGTTTCTTTATGAATACTTTTAATGCTTTATGAAAACAAAGGCTCTGATAATCAAAACATTCCTTGCTTTTGGATACAATATACTTTGACAGTTATAACCTTTTATGGCATTGAAAACATTAGAATTTAGTAAGCGATAAACTCAAATGTGTAATATATGATTGTGTTTTAGGACAAATGAAGTGACCAGGCAAAAAGAAAAGGAAAATAATGGCACTGCCAATGATTACGACCACGTAATAGCGCCAAAGAATAGCACCTTCAACATTGCACATTACTTCTCTGGCATCGATTTGATACCAGGTATTTTTTTATTTAACATCAATCTGTACTAAATAAGGATGTAGTGGAATAATCAGAACAATTGAAAAAGTCAAGTTGCAATTACGATCTCACTTCCCCGCCGATTAATTACCGCTTAATACGTTACAAGTGGTATCACGAGAGCTACGAGTATATCCAATTTAACTTATGCAAATGTAAGGGAATAGCTAATTATGAACTGCTCTGAATTAAAGCAACTTATACCTTTTGTAATAATCATCGTTTTATGAGTTGGTTTTGAAAAGAGCAATAGAGTTTCTTGCTCGTTCTTCTGTTGTGAAAACCGCTTTCCAAATCGGGTGGCAGAACAAAACATACCGAATCTAAATTGTTTTTTTTTATGCATTCAACGAATTATTTTAATTATTGGTAATGTCTCTAGATCTGGATATCCACGCATACATCGGTCCGCTGGACACGTCGCAGTACCTGTACGTGTACACGGCGCTGATCGTGTGCTGCATCTTCTTCATCACCGCGCGCGCCTTCATGTTCTTCAAGGTGTGCATGACCGTCTCCCGGAACCTGCACAACGACATGTTCCACTCCATGCTCAGAGGCGTCATGAGGTTCTTCGACACCAACTCCTCAGGTAGGACTATGGTATTCATCTTTTGAAGATTCAGACTTCAGTATGTCTAAGCGTTTTTTTTTAACAATTCTTAGTTATACGTGATGTAATTGTTCTAATTTCCGTCGATATCACCATATACCACCGTTATCATATTATTGTAGGTCGTATCCTCAATCGTTTCTCCAAGGACATCGGAGCTCTCGACGAGTTACTCCCGCGATTCCTCCTCGAATGCATTCAGATTTACCTGGTGATGTTCAGTATCCTGGCCCTCAACGCCGCTGCCTTGATCTGGACGCTACTGCCTACAACCATCATCCTCCTGCTCTTCTATACCATTCTGCAGATCTATCTCAAGTCCGCGCAATCCATCAAACGACTTGAAGGAACCAGTAAGTATGCTGATAATATTATCATCGATGGCTAAAGTATTGCGTTCAATTTTGTTGCGTTGAGTAGTATTTAATATTTTGCCTCGTGGACTTGACCTTACTTGAGTAAGTCAACGCAACAAAATAATAATAATTTTAAACGCTGTTAAAAAAATGTAACTTCGCTCGATATTATTTATTCAGGTTTTAAAAAGTATCAATTATCTAATATACTGAAGATAAACAATTCCTATAAAGGATAAATATATTGAACAAAGAGCCCGTCTTCTACCTACTCAAACAGACAAGTTATCTTTCAATAAAAATCAGTTTCAATTTAAGCGGATCTCAGCATAACAAACCCAATATTTATCCTCGTCGTTTGTAAAATGTAATAATCATACTTTCAAGACATAACTAGTTTGCGACTTGCGGTAACGTAGTAAATCTTAACTAAACCCGTAGTTTGACAAAAGTGTAAAGTTTGTTTGTAACTTGTGTTGCAGCTCGCAGTCCAGTGTTCTCGCACATGTCGGCCACTCTCAACGGAATTAGCACAATTCGATCTTCGGGAGCTCAACAACGATTAATACAAGAGTTCGACAGGTTTCAGGTTGGTGAACATCATTATATTTCAGATGTTGATTGGTATCTCTGTTTTTTTATTTGCTTCTCATAGATCGTTTCTTTGCTGTCATTTTGTAAATTATAGTAGGTAGAGTTGATATAATGTTATACTTGTGGAGAAAAGATTTTACGATGAGCGTACATATCTGTGATTATTATATTATGTACATTAAATAACACGAGCCACTTATTATGATAGGACATCCACACATCGACATGGAGCAGCTACTTGGCGAGCGGCGTCACTCTCGGCTTCTGGTTGGACTTCATCTGCGTCTTGTACTTGGCCATCGTCATCGTCGCCTTCCTAGTCATTGATAGCAGTGAGTACCACATTTTATAATTTATCATCACCTTCATCATGGTCATCCTCGTGTTATTCAGCCATAGGAAGTCAATTAACATAACATAGGCCTAGAATTCCATATTATATTATACCTCTACACAAGAGTTTTCTACAAAATAATGTTTGATTGGGATAACTTAATAGTCCACCACGTCAGCTTGTTGCGTTGCTTGTTGCTAGCGAATTTCAAGTACCATGGAAATTCTTGTAATAATTCTTGTAGTAATTTTTGTAGTAATTCGTAATAATTGACTATCAATACACACATTGCTCCAAAAAGTCGAGGCATGCCCTAAAATGAAATTAAATAATATTTTGTATATTTATTAATATCACGTAATATTTTAATAGAGAATGAAATACGTTGACGCTGTTAATCGATCCGCCCAACAGACTGTACTAGGCCAGTGCGCTTGACTGAGCAAATCCCCCACAACGTGCAAGAGAAACTAGCATACGTAGTACGCTAGTCCAGATACAAATATCATTATTTAATTGTTATAATATTGCACGCTTAAAAAATATTATTTGATAACATTTTCGTGAAATCATATTTCTAAAGAAAATTCTGCCTAAATATTCTAAGGGATGTCGACATGACTTAACAGGCTTCCGAAGAAATTTTAACGAACTGACTCGTAATTTAAACTTCTACAGTTGCGTAACTTCTTGTTTTGCTTTTCAACTATCTCAAAATGAATCATTTCACCTAATTAACCATTATGTACAAGACAACTTGAAACTTAGTAGATAACTTACTTACGTCTTTGATATAAAACAAAAAACAATTTATTTCTTTTTTCTTTTTTTGATGTAATATAAATCGCGCTTTAAAAATCTTCGGCGATTGCCAGGCGTTATGACCTTTCCTTCTTCAAATCAGGCTTAAAGAAAGCACTCTCCTTATGGGGGACAGCGACTTTGTTGTGCTGAGACCCTAGCATTGCGAAGATCCATGAGCGGCGGTGACCACTTACAATCAGGCAGGCCGCAGTCTGCCTATAAGATCAATAAAAAAATGTTATCTACCGTATTGTCTACATAAACCCAACCATTTACTAACCATCAATAAGTTTATAAAAGTATTGCTTCTCATTTATATTTTGTTTTTATCTACTCTTTGCTTATTAATTATATTGTTATATGTGTATGTACTTCGTAATTGGCGTATTGTTTCGTTTAAAATGATTATAATCTACGAGTATATAAATTGTCAGGTGTGAAAGATCTAATAAGTAAATAATACAAAATAAATATAATAACTAAAAATATAACTACGATAGTTATGCTTATCATATACATATTATTCTCCACAGAAACGATATTCTCGGGCAACGTGGGGCTGGCGATATCGCAGACGCTGATCCTAACGGGGATGCTGCAGTTCGGTGTGCGGCAGACGGCCGAGGTGATCTCGCAGATGACCAGCGTCGAGCGCATCCTGCAGTACACCCACATCGAGCGGGAGCCGCAGTGGGATAAAGGAAGTCAGTACTGTTATTATACATAAACAAAACATAATTATTTAACGGCTGGGATAAACATGTTCTTGAGTGGAGACCGCGTCTTGGCAAGCATAGTGTAGGACGCCTTCTAGCTAGGTAGAGAAATGATTTGCGAAAGGGCGCTGGCAGATGCTGGATGCGACAAACCGAAGGCAGAATGAAATGGCACAATTTGGAGGAGGCCTATGTCCAGTAGTGGATAACAATATAGGTTGATGATGATGATCTAACGGCGGGCTTTTACAAGCCTCTACTAAGGTACGCCTCAGAGCGCGGTCTGCTGCTTTATGCATCCACTTGCTACCAAATCCTTGAGAGGGTCTATGTCCAGCGGCGGACTGATAGTGAACAGACTGATGACAGTGATGGGTTTAAAGCATTTATATTACAATTATTATTTAATGACGGGGTCTCAATTGAAAAATTTCACTCAATTAAATTATTGATTAAGCAACCTGTGAGACACAATTTCTGTGTACGTTTATAAATTTTCATTTTCGTTTGGTACAACTAGATGCGGTCGTAACTTACGATTATGATCGTATTATCTGAAGGCAATTTTGAAAGGCACAATAGTATTTCTTCTCGCAACCTATATGATAAATGTATTGGGAAGGTATCACAACCCCTACAACACATCTTTTCGAACCGGCGCGACCCTGCCATTTATGGAATATTGCTTTTACCCTCTGTATTATCAATCATTCTACCTATGACATAACCAAACTAACGATGACTTAGCCAATTATGCCCTTCATATTATGAAAAATATAAAATATTTCCTCTTAAAAATGTACAATCAGGTAATTTAATTAAGTTATTATTTTATTTCAGCGAGGGAGACCCCGAAAGACTGGCCTTGGAACGGACGCATTGAGTTCCGCAACTGCTTTATGAAATATTCCCCCGAAGATATTCCTGTGCTCAAAAATCTTAACCTCATTATAGAAAGCGGATGGAAGGTAAAATATTTATAAAAACAAAGTTTACCAATTAATAAAATTATTTTAATGATTTCTTTGTACCTTTGTATCTACATCTTTTAACTCTTAATTATGTCAAAATTGCGCTAAGTACACAAGTTAAAATTATTAATGATCGTTTTCTTCATATTATATTGAACATACTTAATAATAAAAAAAACAATCGAATTGATAAGCTCCTCCTTTGAAGTCGCTTAATTAGTCGTCAACACAGTCGTCAACAACTGAAGTTGATAATGACTTTTGCTACCAAAAGACTTCAACGTGACGTAAGTATTGTGTAGGTAGAGTCATCTTAATTAAAAAGTTCGAAATAATTAAGGCCTAAATAAGTTAATAAAATCCACAGGTGGGTATAGTAGGCAGAACGGGCGCTGGCAAATCGTCTCTCATCTCCTCGCTGTTCCGCCTCGCTATTGTAGAGGGAGAAGTTCTCATCGACGACATCGACACTGGATACTTGGCTCTACAGGTAACGAGACTTTTCTTGAAAATGAGTTCACACAAAGTTATTTCATTCAAGTGCTATAAAATAATTGCCTCGGTGGCGCTATTGCACCACGGTACGATTACAACGCCGAGGTCTCGAGTTCCAATCCTAGGTCGGGCAAGGTTATACTGAATTTTTGTATTCATTATCACCCTGGAGTCAGGAATTTGAGCCTGATATGGCGATAGGCTCGCTCTTATCAAATCGTGGGACAAAACACCCAAGGCGAAAAATGGGTGTCCTGGTAGCAACTTTGCCCATCCATTCTGGGAAAGTGGTATTTTCGGTATATTTTAATTTGATCGTAATTCAATATTTACAGGAGTTGCGGTCGAAGATATCGATAATCCCTCAAGAGCCAGTACTGTTTTCCGCCACAGTGAGATATAACTTAGATCCATTCGACAACTATTCTGATGAAGAATTGTGGAAAGCTATTGAAGCAGTAAGTACCTACTGAATAACCATGTTTCTTCGGCATTTAGATTTATAAGAGGGACATCGCCAACAAAATGTGTGTAACAACATTTATCGTTATTCATATTGTTGTCTCTGTCGCTCCTACGCGTGTAAATACTTTTTCCATCGACTCCTTTTACCAGCTACATTTCCCATCATTACAACTTGAAGGAGCTCGTTCTTATCATGACTAAGCACGTGTCCTAAATATGCAACTCTTCTTTACTTTATGGTTTTCAAAAGTTTGTTGTTTTGACCAACTTATCATAATTAAATATAATTAAAAATCTTCTTTTCTCTCTTGTCTAAAGTTCAATTGTTGTATAACAGGTGGATTTAAAAGCAGCCGTGCCCGCATTAGACTTCAAAGTGTCGGAGGGCGGGTCGAACTTCTCCCTCGGGCAGCGGCAGCTGGTGTGCCTCGCGCGCGCCATCCTGCGCGGCAACAAGATACTCGTGCTCGACGAGGCCACCGCCAATGTCGACCCTAAGTATGGCGAATAACCTAATTTAGCTGTCGAAGGTTTTGTCTTCTTTGTTCAAACTGAATTCAAATGTTCAAAAAGGTCAAAACATTCGATAATTAAAACAGGTTACTGTCTATGATTAAGGCTGTTTGCGTTTACCTATTATTCATTTAATTTAAAATTTCAGTAGGCCCTACATGAAATTTTACAAAAATTATGCTTCATGATTAAATATCATACCGGGGATCATATCTTGCGTATTTGATTTAGGTTCTAAGGTGGATTAGAATTGCCTTTCTAGATTTAAAAGGTTTGCCATCGCTAAAATTGACGAAAAATATACAAGAGAAAAATAATTCCGTGTCACCTCCGTTAATGGTCTATTGCCGATGGTCATGTTTTATAACCTTATAAGAAAAAACTAATTCTTATCTTAAGCATCAAGTAGCAAAATAATAAAAACGATAGGAATTTACCAGCATCTATTAAACTTTCGATCTAATCCAAACGAAATAATTCCTAGCCATAATCTTCATTGCAGAACGGACGAATTCATCCAAAGAACAATCAGAAGTCAGTTCGCGGACTGCACCGTGCTCACGGTGGCGCATCGACTCAACACCATCATGGACTCTGACCGAGTGATGGTGATGGACTCGGGCCGCCTCGTGGAGTTCGACCACCCGTACAAACTGCTCAACAAACCCGACGGATACTTCACTAAGATGGTCAAGGAAACCAGTGACAAGATGTCCGCCCAACTGTACGAGATAGCCAAGAAAACATACATCAACAATGGCGGCGTCGTAGACTAGCCCCTGACTCCTGACATGTATCTGACCTAGTATTGCCTATATTAACATTAAGACTTTTAACGGCCATAACTACGGCTACTGTAAGTATTACTATAGCATCTGGTTGTCACCAGAAAACTATTCCAAGCTTAATTAAGGAACTTAAAATTACTATTGTTATTTGTAAGTGTTTAGTCGGCCAATAAGTTTAGCATTAAGTACAGTGTTATTTATTTTTGTTATAGAATTGTATTATATGAAACATATTTCGAACTGATATAAATGTTTCGATAACTCATTCCACATAAGTACAGTCGTTGAATTAAACACCATATAAATATTATTCAATCATATTAAATACCTTAGAGTATTTATAATATAGAAGGAGCGTTGTCATACATTTGTGTCTTCAAAAACGTAGATATTTTCTTGTTCGTGATGTTCGTAGCGCTTCTATAATAGTGAAAATTGAACTAATTATTTAACAACAAATTGCTATAAATTCCTTTTATAACCAAAAGTATATTTAGCTATTATCTTTATAAAATGAATTTGAGTGGTATTAAATAGTTCTAAACAATTTATTTTTATTTTCCAAATAATTCGTGTAAGTTGGACAACCTATCAAGTGTCAACCAATAGGAGAGCAGAAAGAAGTGACCCGGCACCACCATTTTTATCTACGTTTTTGAAGTACCAGCGCTCCCTCTATAAAATTATAAATACTCTAAGTTGAATACCTACTAAATTAAGATCTCATTATAGCTCGGCAAATGTCTAGGTTGTGTCTCTTCAACCGAATTATAAATAGATTCGATAAATTACAGTGGGCATATCTGAACATTTATGTCTACTTAAACGTTAAGTATCACCATTTCAAACGCCATAGAGGTTAGCCTCGAATAAATATGAAAATAAGCTTTTATAAATTAGTTTCATTTAACCACAATAAAATCAAAAAACTATCAGCATTTCCTCTCTTAAAACGATGAGCAATCTCATAAAATTTACCATCCAGAAAGCAAATACCTAATCATTTTGTGGCCGACGTCGACCTAGGAAAAAGTTGGTTTTTAAATATTTATATATGTTAGTTAAGTTATAAGCATATATAGAGGACCGGACCTACCTATGGGCTTTTTTGGGCTACAGCCCAGAGCCTCTTGTATAGAAAGTGTAACCGCAGGGGTATCCAGCCATAATAAAAAAATAGTGTATGTTTGTATACAGGGTAATCAAGACTGCTACCGAAAACGAAGCCGGGGGGTAGTTTACGTGATTTCAGACACAATGCAACTAAAAACTTAGCAAAAAAGAGCGGTTTTTGTTTGGTACTTTTTCCTATCGTCGTATTTGGGTGGTAAATACACAGATTTTTTTATATAAAATAATAGTGTACACCCTTTTATTTTTGAAGACTATGGTACGCAAGGGCTTAAATTATTATTTTAGCAAAAACTATGGGTTTTCGGTAGCAGTCTTAATACAATACTTAATTAAAATGTTACTGCTGTGTGCTCAATATTTCGATACGAACTAAATCAAAATAACAAGTAAACAGGTTGTCCCATGATAAACCAGTAACGGGAGAAAGACCAAACAGTGAAGGCAAAGAAACAAAAAAATTATAGCTATATATTGGCTATATCCCTGATAGTTTTTAAGAAACATCTATATCAGCCCATACACGTCCCACTGCAGGGCACGGGCCTACTCTACAATCGAGAATATGATTGAGAGTGGTTAGGCCATATAGTCCACCACGCTGGCCTAGTGCGGGTTGGCGGACTTTACATACCATAGAAATCGCTATGGTATGCAGGTTTCCTCACGATGTTTTCCTTCACCGTTATAGTGCGTGGTGATTGACTATCAATACACACATGACTCCGAAAAGTCAGAGGTGTGCCCTGGGATTCGAACCCGCAACCACCGTGAACATATTGGCAGCCGCGTCTGGTCCGTTTACCAACAGGCCACCACGCACTTACTTTTAAGAAACATCCATTCTAGTAAACAATCGTAGTCTTTTAAATTCTCTTTGTAAACAATCTACTTTGACCAACACTTTGAAAAGAGATCAATATCCATTTTAAAAAAATTTCAATTGGAAATTACTAGCTGTGAAGCAGGACGATCTTTCCCCAGGATAAATAACAAATTATTATCGATAGCTTAAACAATATAACAAATGAATAAATACACCCCATGGTCACATACATCGTCCTGACCCTTATGATCAATTAAGTATTGTGTCGTCGGTAGCAGAAGCTACAAAAGACATAATTTCAACAGTTAATACAAATTGTGTATAGGTGGACTTAATGCCTGAGGCATTCTCTACCAATTCAACCTAGGGTGATGCAGAGATGACAAAGGTAGGCGTGTAAATATTAAAAATAAAGATCATATTATATTACTATTTTTTTTTATTGCAATAAAAGCCGAGACGAGCATGCCGTTCGCTTGATGGTAAGCGACACAACCACTCATGTATGCAAAACCAAACTATGTCTCAGAATGGCGAGCGCAGTGGAATGCCAAGCATTGCTTTGTAATTCATGTCGTTGTTTGATTTTGCTACTGTTTATGAGCGGTCGTATCGCTTACCATCAGGCGAACGGCATGTTCGTCTCGCCATTCGCTGCAATAAAAAAAAAGTCGGAATTTGGTCGGAATTGAACATTTTAGCCGCCATTTTGAAAAGTGTATTTGCACCTGTGATTTGCACCCTCGCGGAGCCGGGACGAACCGCTATTATTTGGTAAATATAAGTCTACCAGAATCTCATGGCATAAAATTAAAAAAAAAACAATGATTTTTATGTGGCAATACCATCGACGAACAGCTGATTCAAAACTTGAGTTATGTCATTCAATATGAATATTTTAAGATTTCTATCCTTTCTTAGCGAAAATGTACAAATTAGTTCTACAATCACAAGTGCGACACATCGTTTACAAGGTTTATCACCAGATCCGTGAATAATTTGGTCAAATTTAATCAAAATCGTCGATTTTAAAATCGACGTCGTTTTAACAAGTAAGTCGGAGTGAATAGTTTTGATACTTCATTTTTTTTGGTTAGTGTTAGATATGTGTATGTGTTTTATCGTATATGCTTTGATATCATTTTTTGAAACTAAACAGTAATGCATTAAATACCTATTTACAGGAGTTTCCAGAGATATTAGATAAGGAACGGTGTATTATTATTCCTTTATCTCATCGTCTTCATCAGAAGATTTACAGGAAGAGTATTTAGAAGTAAGCTCTAACTAAAGTGTTAATGAAATAAAGAAGACGGGAAATAAAATCATACGTTTTTATTATACAATCTTGCATCTTTCGTATTACATTTATCGAATCTAATAATTATTTAAATAAAACCGACTCATAATCAAACTACTTACAATTTGGAAATTGAAAGTTGTTTGATTAAGTAAGAACTAACAAGAAGAGAGAATTAAAACGAAACTGTTGGCTCGGTACCACTATTTTTATCTACGTTTTGAAAGTACCAGCGCTCCATCTATATTATAAATACTCGTAAGACTCGTATGTATGTTATAATTTAAAACTGAAAAAAAATTATTTGCCTATTTTAATTGACTATTATCTAAAAGTACAATTTTGAAGTAATTTTAATGTTTAAATAACCTTTATATTTTTACTTAAAAATTTATGTAATTTATTTAAAAAGTTGTACTAAAAAATAATGTCAATTTGAATAATAAATAATTACAATTATCCACTCAAACGTCCCGACCCCCAACTATGACATAAGACTGACATAAGATCATCATTTGTATAGGAAAATACATTAGTTTTAAAAAACGTTCTAAACTCAAAATATAATTAAAAAAGCGTTATGAAAAAAATATATACGATGCTTAAATAAAGGCCCTTTAATGTAACATTGGTCAAATAATCATTAGCAGTAGGAATATTAAAAAAAAAAAACGGCAAATTAGTATGTTGTCTACGGGCAACGGCGAGTTGTGCGCAGGAGTTTTTAAAAATGTAACTATTGTTTTTTAACTCCCTTATTGTTCTTATACAGTTTATTAAATGATCGTTTTACATTAATAATTATCAATTACCTAAAAATAAGCCATATTCGACGCGTGATTCGATGTTTTATAGACATGAAAGTAAATCACGATCGTTGTTCGTCGGTTTTCATTAAATATTTCTGTATTAATTCTAAGAAAAAATGATAAATAATTTGTTAGAGAGAGAAAACATATCATAAATATGAATTAGATGCCATTCGATCATTGAGAATATATCAAAATAATTCAATATTTTAATAGATTTCCAATATTCCGCTGAAATTTTTTAGCGGTCGCGCGCCATATTTTTTGAGATTAGGGTTTGCGTTACAAAGTTTTTGTTCAAACTAGAATGTGTGGTATGTTTGATGTTGGGTGTGATTGTGATATAATATGTGTGATAGAGCCAATAATATTTTGATTTCAATTTACAATATCAAAGAATTAATTCATTAATTCATTTGGTAAAACTTTAGTTTATCTGGCCAAGATATCAGGGTTGGGAGGGAGTGGGGGGGAGGGGGAAGGTGTCCCATGTCCCCTGGTACCACTCCCATGAAAAGGTGACGCACCATTCCCGAGAAAAACCAATTTAAGTAACCTAACCTCAAAACACTTGTTTTCAAAACAAACTTGCTTCTGCAACGTCTCCGGCGCTGCGGGATGTGCAGCCCCTTCGCCCTGCGTAACAAAGGATAGGCATCCATGCTCGCCTCCGCAGCTTCGGCTTGCTTGTCGCCTCCGGCGACCAGCCTCAGCCACTACGGCTCGCACGGTTGCCTATCCTTCGTTACAGCGGGCGGGGGCTGCTCTCCCTCCGCGCCTCCGGCTTTTTATAAACACTCTAGGGGTGGTATCCAAAAGTCTACGTGAAGTCGGGGTGCCCTAAGTCGATTTTGAGACAAAGTCGACCTATTTTTCCCACAAAGTGGGTACACTAACTACCATCGGAACATGATTTCCAAGTTGTTTAAAAAACAAATAAAACAACAAACATCCGTTTTACCTAATATGTGATTTGAGGTTAGAAAATATTTTCATTAATTTCTCGAAAATTATACACCACCTTTTAATAAGAGTGGTATTTTTGTAATCAGGGACTCAATCCCTACCACCTGTGATCACTTTCGCCGCTCTTTTCGTGGCCAAATAAACTAAAGTCTAAACTAAAGTTAGGTTACATTAATTGGTTTTCCTCCGGAATGGTGCGTCACCTTTTCATGGGAGTGGTACCAGGGGACATGGGACACCTTCCCCCCCCCCCCCAGTCCCTCCCAACCCTGATATCTTGGCCAGATAAACTAAAGTCCATCCATTCATTTTAAATATTTCAATTATTCTTTGTGTTCTCTAAATATACGGAATGAATGGCGCCATCAGGGACCGCAAACCGTTATGTACATTACGATAACGTATCGCCTGCGAATGATCCGAACATTCAAATGATCTACTATTAAGCCATAAACAAATTATAAGATATATTCTGTCTAATGAAAGCTGAGAGTGCAAAATAGCGGGAAATTTAAAAAATCTAGCGCTTACAACCCTGAGTGTACTAAGAAATATCTAATCGATACTTGATGATTTAATTTTTTAATTGACGTATTTTTTCATTCTTAATCTTCGAGTTTTTCGTTTCGCTGATAATCCCTAAAAGTAAAACTTGCATTTTTCAATTTACATATCTAGATAAGGTGTATACTTGAAACTAAAAACCCACTAAGTATATACAAAAAATCAGGAAGGTATTATAATCGCCATCATTTGGATTTTTGGATTTTTATATGAACATGTACTATGAAACCACTCTACGATGCTAGGTCAACGGAAAACACCTTACAGGATGTCTACAGACAGATCATGGCCAACAGAGTTGTCAGATATAAGGGTAATTTTTTTTCCATATTTGCTACGAAATCCTAGTAGTTGATATATGCTTATAAATATATTTGTTTAAAATAAATCAATCATCGTAAATAAAACCGAGCTACTCCACACCATCAGTCCAACAGTCTCCAACTAAATTTGTAGTCTTCATTATTAGATTAATTGATAATTAATTAATAACTAGCATGATACATTACACATAATACCTCTCTCGATAGTCGCAAAAATATCATATATAATATTATCGCAGTCAATTAATTTTATTTAATGAATGCAGTAAAAAGTATCAACATTTCTAGAACCACCTACATGCAATTTCGGAAATAGTTAACAACAATCGCGATTTTTCTTTGAAAACGGTATTGCTTTCAGGTTTCACTGCTTCGTAATCATTAATCATGTCTTAAAGCACCTTTTTCACATCCTTTTTTATTCCTTTAGGCATTGTTTAATACTGAAAACTACAAAACTGTTCACAAATTGCTATTGAAGAGGTTATGTAAACAATAACTAATCATATTTGTTGCCAGTATAAGAAAAAAAATATTCACTCTCAGCTTTCATTAGACAGAATATACGGCTGCCGGACGCGGCTGAAGAGTAGTACAACATTCAAGGACGCCCGTCAGCTGCATCTTATAATTTTCATTTGGCTTTACTAACGTAGTTATTCTAATGTAAAGCTGGTAATATAACTGGATACCTGTATCAGCCCATATACGTCCCACTGCAGGGCACGGGCCAACTCTACAATCGACAATACGATTGAGAGTGGTTAGGCCATATAGTCCACCACGCTGGCCTAGTGCGGGTTGGCGGACTTACATACCATAGAAATTCTTATAAACCGCTATGGTATGCAGGTTTCCTCACGATGTTTTCCTTTACCGTTTTAGTTCGTGGTGATTGACTATCAATACACACATGACTCCGAAAAGTCAGAGGTGTGCCCTGGGATTTGAACCCGCGACCACCGTGAACATGTTGGCAGCCGTGTCTGGTCTGTTTACCAACAGGCCACCACGCAATAATTGGATACATTTATTGAAATAAAAAGAAGACTATTAATAAAATACATTTTCAATTTTAGTTCATCAATCGAAAACCAACAATGCTCGTGAGTGTTTTATTTTTTTGATTTCAGTGATAGAGTGCCTGCGTAGTTTGTGTCAATTAAGCTAATAAAAAAACCGTTAGTAGTGCTAACACTTAACTTGAACTTTAGATTGAGCGGCCAGGGTGCAAATGGGGGACACCGAGGCCCAGGCAGAGGCAGAGGCCGAAATGTGATTAAACGAAATGTGATTGTGATAAATATCGTTACCTTCTAAGACTAAGTAAACTGTTATTGTTATTATCCAATAAATATTTTGTTTTTGTGTTTGTTGGTACCTAAAAGGTGCAAGCATTACTATATTATATATAGATTGATAAATAAGTTAACTGTTATTGAAATGGACCAAAAATATATTTCTTTTTATGTTTGTAATTATTTGACTGATTTTATTGAAATAAGTGTAAAACGAAATGTGATAGTGATAAATATCGTCACCTTCTAAGACTATACGTAAACTGTTATTGTTATTATCCAAGAAATATTTTGTTTTTGTGTTTGTTGGTACCTAAAAGGTGCAAGTATATTATATCTATATATTAGTACGTGATGCAAAAACTTTGGACTCCTTTTTACGAAAATTGCACGGATGCAGGAGCATAAAATTTGGCACACTTATAGTTTATGTGTAGGAGAAGTGCAGAACGCTAATATTTTTCAATAATAATGCTTATAAAGTACATTAAATCAATAAATAAAACATTACACACACTATCATGCATTTCACACACACATACATACACAAGTATTTGTACACGCATAGGTCAAATTGTTTCTTTTGTTTTTCATTTGGCCGTAGACATAGAGTACTGACATAGATATATATATATATATATATATATATATATATATATATATAAAAAGATTTTAATAATAATGCATAAAAAGTACATTAAATACATAAATAAAACATTATACAAACCCATGCACAAACCAGCATGCATTTGACACACGCATACACAAGTATTTGTACACGTATACATACTCTGTAGTCAAATTGTTTCTTTTGTTTATTATAGACATAGTTGAATGTCAAACAGAAAAGTTTTATTTGATGAATACTACATGAAATACTGAGCGCTTACACAAATTGTGTAGCAGTAAGATACATTTAAATGTATACGGATTATCATTATATGCATAAAGAAAGCTCTGTAGCAGCAATCTGCAATAACATCATTCAGGTACAAAAAAAATATAATTTGCTATTGCTCGTTCAAAGCAATGATTGTAGTTTACGATTTCAGTAATTGCATATACTTCAGGATAAATAAGTGATTTTGAGAGATACGTACATTTAAATGTGCATGAATTATCAGAATTAACAACATCATCACACAGGTATTTCATATAATTTGTTCAAAAAAGAAATTGGCAAATAACAGTCTTGGTCAAATCGGTGGTTATAGTAGTTTAGTTTTCGACAGTAGAACCTTAATAATGTATTAAGTAAACTATTACTGATATGGCCCAAGAATGTTTTTATATTTGTTTTTTTCTGAATGGTGCAATTATTACTAGATAGAACTTAGTCGAAAACAAGTAATAAGATTCGACTAAGGGAGGCGGCTGAAGAGAAGTAAAATATTTATCCCGACGTGATCAAGGTCACGTCACGTTATACCGCTTGTCAGCTGCGTCCCTTAGCCGCGTCTTACAATACGTTTTCGGTTTTATTACCTGTTTTACTTACTAAATCGTACAAATCTTTAATTATTAACATATAGATTTGAGTTTTTCAGTATTTACTCTTAAATATTTATTAATTGATTGTATTAATAATATATTTTTATTTTTTATTTTGTTTTTAATGTTAACCACAACATACCTACCCTACCCTTATCCATAATTTTTAAATACTATTAAAATTTTTGGTTCTAATGCATTAAGCTATTAGTACCTTTACTTAAATAAATCTCGTCGTAATAAAATATATTTACTTATAAATCTATCATAAATTACAATTTGGTTTCTACACAAAACACTAGAAAAAAATAATCATAGCTGTGCATGCTTGATCGCTAAAATTTCATCAACGCAAAATCAATAAATACATTAAAAAATTAGGTATAAAAATGTTAACATTTGATAGAAATATCTCATTTAATTTCCATTTACGTTATTACACTTAGTATTTATTGGCCGCCGTATTTAATCGGCTAACACCTATATCTGATATCGACTGAACAAGAACTTACATGGGCGGCCATCTTTCAGGCGTTTTTCACCAGTGTTGCCAACGTAGTGGATTTTCCACTAAATCTGGCGGTTTGGACCCCGTCTTGTTGTGGAAAATTGCTTTTAATGGTTAGTAGATTTTTAATGGTTTGGAAGTTGCCGAAAATTATTGAATAGCTGATGAATTTAATATTTATTCCGATACATACTTGTTTTTGTATATTATGTCATATATGGCCTTAAAATATTCAAATATACAATAAAATAAATAAATACACCCAACAGTCACATACTCCCGACCCCACACTAAGATCGAGTCTTATGTCGTGGGTATCAGAAACTACGACAAACTTTTCGGTCCCACAAACACCCAGACTCGAAACAAATACCTGTGGTTCCTGTGGTTTACACAAAATATTTGTTTCTGTGCGGGGATCGAACCCGAACAATATTATGCTAATATATTAAGAATACGCTGTGGCCTAAAATTAGCAGAAAAACGTTGCCACACTTTTTAATTTCCATCAAATGTCATAAATCAAATTGGTAGGTACCAAAAGGGCCCTGTAAATGGACAAAATGGTTGTCAAATTTTACGCGTTTATCTAATTATTTTATATATTGTTAAACAAAATCACAGTCATTGTTTTGTTTGGCATCATGGCAGACGCTACACCCAGTGATAGCACCATTGAGAATAATACATTAAGTGTATTGTGGTATTATTACGGAAAAGGAAAATGACATTGTAATCATATCTATTTATCGGGTCACGCCGATGTTATGGAAAAGAAAATTAGAAAGAATATATGGAAATATAAATGTACTAGCGGCTCGGCCCGGCTTCGCCCGGATACGGATACATATTCCAGTCCATATTTTATTTAAACTCAATATGACTGCCGTTTTCTATACTGCTTATCCAATCCCGTACTATATTCTTCTGTCCCATTTTATCCACCTTATATTATACTAAGAAGATTTATACAAATTTTCATCCCCTATTTTATCCTCTTGGGGGTGGAATTTATCGAAATCCTTTCTTAGCGGATGCCTACGACATAACATCTACCTGCATGCCAAATTTCAGCCCGATCCGTCCGGTGATTTGGGCTGTGCGTTGACAGATCACTATATCAGTCAGTGACCTTTGAATTATATATATTTTGATAAATGAATATAAATGCACTACCTTTATTTATTTCTCATGATATTCGGTCGCGACTCAGTACGACGTCACATCACGGTGTGCATCACGGCAAAGACTAAATCGAATTTACGAGCAAAATGTTTGATCCCTTGTTTAATCGTCTCAGGTCATGTTTGATGAAAACGTGAAGTTCGATAAACAGCCAAACAAATTTTATCGTTAACCTCAGGCCTGTCGACCACGTCACGGTGAAGATCTGTCAATTTCAAACGTCCCGCCATTTTATGCGCGAATCAGCACATCGGCTCGCGTACGGCTCGCGGTTACATAAAGTTATATTTCTCGAGATTTTTGTATCAGAGGTTTATATTGTTGATTATTTTCGGTATAACAATAAGATTTACTAATTCATGGATTATATTAATCATCAATCATTACAACCAGTTTTTTTTTATCGGAAGGTAAACTCGAGAAAAGTGATTATTATTTTGCATTAAATAAGTGAAAACCGCTAATGTGTGACAATTAGTAA
This sequence comes from Hyles lineata, assembly GCA_030180105.1. Lineage (NCBI taxonomy): Eukaryota > Metazoa > Arthropoda > Insecta > Lepidoptera > Sphingidae > Hyles > Hyles lineata. Next base: position 9,280,883 of record JARJEE010000017.1, on the reverse strand, counting down.
AAAAATTGCTACGTTCGGAAATCTAAACGCATAATTAATTGGACTCATTTTTGTATATTGCGGAATAAAAGCAATAAATATGTATTTGCTTATTAATTTATTCCCATAACCTTTCTACGCGACATTAATGCATGTTTTATATTTGTTTGTTATTTTATAATGATAATAAATTAATTTACTCACGTAGTGAATGGCAATTCCGCACGAATCATTCAGTAACATTCGTTCATTACCCTAGGTTATCTGTCGCTATGTACTAAAACGTCCCGACCCTCAATTTTGACAGATGACGTTTGTCAAAGTCAATTTGACAGCCTAATGTAAATAGAAATAGGGTATCCTCTGAACCGTCGGCGAACCGCATTGCGGGTCGTCGAAAAAACATAAGAGGTACCGCGAACCGTCGCGAACCGCAATGCGGTTCCTGTGTATAAACAAATACCCTATTTAAAAATTGAAATTTGACATTGACAGGTGGACGTGCCAGTAGCTATCGTAACGTAATAGTATCGAGTTCACGAGAGCACGAGAGTATGGGTAAACGATTCATGCTACCGATATGGAGTAGTAATAGTACAGTAATCGTTGTCACGATACTATTACTATACGATACTTTAAAATCATATAAAAAATGTACGTCGATTTTCGATTTTCTTAATAAATTAATAATTATTATTTTTTAAATTTAGACCTAAAATTTAATGGTTTTAAAGTCCCTGCACATTTTTAGTGGATTTCTAGTGGTTTTGTATGTTGGATCTCAAGGGAATCCAGATTAACTGTTGGTAACACCAAACGGGTCTGGAAGTCACTAACGCAATATATGCAAAACGCAAACGTAACAGAAATTGGTTGTGATTAAGGGTGGTTTGTTTAGGTTTTTTACAAGATAAACAGCATTGTAGTTAGTCAAATATGAATATCGAAAGAAAGCTTATAGTCTAAACTTTATTTATAAATGGATTTATTTGGTATGTAATACGATTTAATGGGTAAAAACATGATTTGAAAATGAAAAACCTTTGAAATTCGATCTGTATAAAGTGTTTATTATTTGTTTACAATACATTTGAATTATATTTGCACAATAATTACCACATCTAATAATTCTGCATAGTTTTAGCTACTTACAGATATTTTTTATTTCCCTGTAACTAAAATAGGAACTCGGACATAATGCTTTATGTTGAGGACTAAATAAACGCGGGAATGTATCGGGAATCGGAAGATATCTGTCAAACTAAGTGACAGTGACGTGGACGTGTGAGTGGTTATTGAAAGTATCAAAATATGTTCATCCAATTACCCCAGTGTTGCAATGCGTAAATTCAAATTTCCCAAAATGCCATGAGATTCTGGTAGACCTATAATATAGGTACCTAGAAAAATAACTAACGCTTAAACAAAATATACATATGCATACATAATATGTATACAACCCGTTTCGGTGCGGAGAATGGACATCGAACAGTCATAGCATCCGTGAAGTGAACGAGAATGACAGTTCGAATTCGCCGTATGTCAAAGTCAGTATTCTCATCGCACATCTGACACTGGCAGAATTGTCGACATCGGCATATATTGCCATAAAGGAAAAAAAAAAAAAAAAAGTCAGTCATATTGACATTTTCTAATTTGAATTGCTCTATTCTTTGGTGTGGTTGGTTACAGTAAAGCTCTGTATTTTTTATTAGCGGCAGGGGCTCCTGAGAAAGTGAATAGGCTTTGAAAACATTGCTTTTAGCACTTTCTGTAAGTAACATAAATTTATATGAACAAAAGGGTCACAAGAAAGTGTAAGCTAGTTTTTGTGTAAACCATTACCACATATCTGTTTAATATTTCAGTCAACATGACTTCGCAAGTAATAGCTACTCCACCGTCGGTGTCGTGGGCCCAAAGAAGTGCTCGAGTATTTCTCACTTTTAATGTAGAATGTGAAAAACCAGATATAAAAATTGAGAAAAAAACAATTTCATTCAAAGGTATATGTGAACCTGAAAAGAAATTACATGAAGTAGTCATACCATTGTATGCCGATATAGACCCAGAAAAAAGCTCCTTTGTTAACAAGGGAAGATTAGTTGAAGTAATTTTAAATAAAGAGAAAATTGACCAACCATATTGGCCCACATTAACAAATGACAAAAAGAAACACCACTGGCTCAAAGTAGACTTTAATCGCTGGCAAGATGAAGATGAGAGTGGTGAAGACTTCAATGACTTTTTCTCAATGGACTTTGATGGAAATCAAAACGAGAAAGATGAGTCAAGCTCGGGTGAAGATGAGGATGTGCCTGATATAGAGTAAACACTTATCAGCAGCAAATAGCCAAAAATTAAATCTGCTAGTTCTAAAATGTTGTAATTATGGACAATATTTGTGCTTTTATACAAGAAAAGTTATGGTATTGGTAGCTTCTAAAGAAATAATTTTAAGTTACTTTATTTCATTACTATTAAGTAGGTATTTGCAAATTGAGGAGTGCATGCATCTGTGATGTCTATTATAATTTAATCCTTCACATCATATACTCAGCAAAGTGGCAACTTTACAATTGTGTATGTATTACTGTGTTTATGTTTTTTAAATTTTGTACATACAAAATTAATTATGTTTTTAGTTGTAGTGAAGTTTTTGCATCCATCTATTTGTGAAACAAAATACTGCATCACTTAATCAATAAATTATGTTATAAATGTGAACTTAAATCAATTGACAAATATATTCACTTATTCACAATAGACAATAAAAGAAATATTACTGTACAAAATCAAAAGTTTGCTGGATTTTTTCAACTTAAATTATGTATTGAAATTAACTTATTAAAACAATGGTATTGCTTATGTGACATTAAAACAATAAGAACATAATATTTGAGTTCTTAAAAACATTGTCTCGCAGAACAATTTAAATTTAGATAAATTTTACCAAGTATTACATTATTTTAATTCATACATAGTAATGATCCAAAACCAAATCCAATGAAAACTTTTAATTGATGAGTACAATATACAAAATAATGTATTAATAGGATTTCATTTAAGTTATGTCTAACAACGAAAAAATATATGATTATATTAAATGCCAATTTTCATAAATTTATTTAATGTGTTATTTTATGGCATTTTACACAGTTTTTTTATCCTGTATCAGCCCATATACGTCCCACTGCAGGACATGGGCCTACTCTACAATTGAGAATTCAACTGAGAGTGGATTGGCCACATAGTCCACCACTATGAAACATTTTTTTTTTAACTTATGGCAATTATTTCTTAAGCTCTAATAACTCCAGACTGAAACCTTATGAATGGTTGTAAACTCGGCACAGCAATAGGATTAAAGTTCAATGTAGAAACATACAGCAAAAATTGGTTAACCCTCAATTGAAAATTATTTCTGTGCCTGCCCCAGCAGTAAATAAATAAACCATAATAGAAAATGTTTATTTATGTAAATATAACTCGAAATAATAACAAATATTGAGATCTGTATGAGCCCATATACGTCCCACTGCAGGGCACGGGTCTACTCTACAATCGGGAGTACGATTGAGAGTGGTTAGGCCATATAGTCCACCACGCTGGCCTAGTGCGGGTTGGCGAAATATTGAGTTACTAGTTTATATATTCTTAGTACGCTTTAAATGTAGAGATTCTCCACTCTCCTAAAGTAAGTCTCTGCTACTTGCCATGATGTGTTCATAGTTAAGATAGGTACAGCTAAAATGACCCGTCCACTGTCGTCCTTTTGATGTATCATATATACAAACTACTCACTACGAGGCTGCTTCGATATACCTATACAAAGTTAGTACAATCAATATATTACGTCCATGGACAATCATGAACCACCAACCAACCAGTTACTGGACTATTGGGGCAGTCAAATCTATACCTATCATTGAATTAAATTATTTCAAGTTAACGTACCTATGTACCGTTTTCCTTTGCTTTTTTGAATACAACATTATAACTATATTATGTCAAGTCTGTGGTCAAGTTGACATTGCCTATTTGACGTACGATATTAGAAGATAATCGGTTTTGAATAAAAATTAATAATAATAAAGATTAGAATATTAATAATGGATTCTCAAAGTAATCCAGGAGTGCAGCCGAATATGCCACATAGATTAAGTGTACCGTATATACTAGGTTATATGAGTGTTGATGGCTCAAGGGAATATCATCCAGACTTATCGCAATTAAAATTTCTAAACTCTATACCTCAAGGAAAACTTCACTTAGACTTAAACCATAATATACATAATGCTATAAAAAGAACCACTGATGAAAACGATGAAAAAATTGATCTTTTACTGAAATTCCTTTTACACAATAAAGATCGTATTATATTTCCCAAAAATGATTTGACGATCATAACGTACAGAAGGACTCTAATTAGCATAATGTGTAGTGCATTTAAAACTACACAATCGATATGTGTAACAGCTTCTCTATATAGGAATTGTATATATTTATGTTCTATGGAGACCCCACAAGATATTGCACAGAGAAATTCCCGCAGCAAGAGAGAGCTGACATGTTGTGCTTGGGGCTACAAATTTGAACAATACTTGTTATCAGGTGTCTTACTTATATATTTATAATGTAATATTATGTTGTCTGTCTTGACTAGTGTAAAGTACAGTTTTATTATATTCTAATATATTTACAATATCCACACAAGTAAATAAGAAATATATTATTATTTTAAATTTTCCATCCTATACTGCAAAGAAAGATTTGAATTACAATTTCAAAGTTTCATTTTTATCTTGAATTATCTCATTTTGGGTCAAGTTAGTTCATTATTTTATTTAAGAACTTATTTCCAGATCTACCAAACACAGATCCTAACACACAAAGACCTGTTATTGAAAATGAAGAATTTTCAATATTTTATTTTGCAAATATAGGATACCACAAAATTTTATATGGTGCACAAATAGATGGAATGCTTGCAACCAGTGGCAAAGTGTCTAAACCTCCACAAACAAATGATTTTGAAGTTAATTTAAACTATTTAAGAAAAAATAGTTATGTTGAGTTGAAAACAAATAAGGAAATAATGCACAGGAAACAGGAAGATCAATTAAAGTAAGAATAAAAATTATATTTTAGTACAAAAATAGCAAGACCTAAATAAAATTCATATGTATGTATGCCACAGGCAATGTGTCAGAAAATATGTCTAAATTAAAGTTAGCAGTAGAAAATAAATATAAATTAAAAGATAACAGATTAAACAATTATAACAGTACTTGTTACATACACCTGGTATGGCATAAATTATGTTTCTTAGATATTTTTTAATTTGTACATTCAAAAATGTAATTAATATTGAAGGCAAGCCAAAAATTTCTACACAAACTTTCAGCCCCAAACTTTTAATATAGTCTCTTGTAGCCTTATTTATAGAGTTTTAAACTCTATTTTAGTTATCAAATGTTTTGTGAGTTTCGAACAAGTTATGAATACAGTTTGAGCAAAGAAAAAACAGTTCATTAACTAAAATAGGTTTAAAACTGTCTGTGAATAACGCGATTGGTAGCTAGAGACCTACTAACGGCCATTCTCTATATCATATCTATCTTTAACAAGAAGTTAAAATAGCTGGCATTACCATGTTGATACAGCTCTGCGTTTTAATAAATTAAGACAGACATATATATTTGTTTTGTTTAGCTATCTATAATATATGCACCATATCTGTATATCTCTATTTTTGTTAACTGAAACATAAAATGAATCGAAATATCGAATAAAATCTCTAGTTAAAGACAGATAGATTATAGAGAATGGCTGTCTGCTAATAATTTTAGTTACATTGCTTATTAACAAGTACCAGAAATGTATCCCTAAAAACCTAAAATGGTAGATGAATAAAAAAATAAACTACAATTTCAGAAGAGACAAGATGCTTAGATGCTGGTGTCAATGTTATCTAGCTGGGCTAAAGGGTTTACTTATTGGATTCAGAAATGATGATGGTATAATACAAAGAGTTCAATGGTTCCGAACTGAAGATATTCCACAATATTGTAAGGTAATTAAATGATTGCATTTACAAATTAGTTAATTAAAGGTACATTATAAACCTACAGTAATATTCATGTTCTTTTTCAGAGTAAATGGGATCCGGAAAAAGCTTTAAATTACTTGGATAAATTCCTGACATTCATAAAGGATACATTCGATGAATATATTAAAGGGAATTGCACACAAGACGATTCTGGTCCTATTACTCTGCAGTTTGATGCTCAGTACAATAAAATTAATGTAACAAAAGATATCAATCCTACTAATGTTATTTTGCCGCAGTGGTATTTAAATGCTATGGATAAATAAATTCTATGGTATTTTGTCTCCTTACTTACAAAATTTTTGCGCTCATGTTACTTTCATATAAAATTATATAATACATAATCCCTTTAGAGCGCGAACTGTGGAGGGCAGGGGGAAGCCTTTTCCCAGTAGTAGGCCTATCTCTGAAGGTTAAAGAAAAAACGTAAAATGAAATCCCGCCGTTTTGCCAGAAGGGTAGGTAGAACAGGTAGTAACAGGATACATATTACACCTTTGTCGTCCCACGATGTGATAGTGCAAGTCAATCGCCATATCGGGCTCAAATTCTCGACTCGGGGTCGATAATGAATAAAAAAATCCAATATTACTTTGCATGTGTCGGGACTCGAACCCGAGACCTCAGCTTTATACATGTACCATAAGACAACTGCGCCATCCAGTCAGTCTAGTCGTAGTATTGAAGTAATAAACCCCAAGTTTTACCGATCTCTAAAATACCTTTTATTTTTAAGCAACTTCAAGCCAAGTATTACTACTATCCATCAGGATTCACTTAGATATGTATGTAGTCCACTGAAGACCGAGTGATTTTAGAGTTAAAATAAATTAACACATGATCCTCAATACTAAATTACAGTCGGACGGTCGTAGGCGCGCTGCGCGAGTTGGTATCACAAGACAAGCCTCTGACTTCTTGGAGTGCGTGTTGTTAGTCAACTATATAACTAAGTACTCTGTGGTTAGTTAAATACTAAACCCTTGAGAGAGCCATCGTGTTGCAGTACATTGCACGCTGTCTGTGACATGAAAGGCCGCGGATTCGATCCTCACACCGAAACAAATGTGGGTAGTAACTAATACTTGTCTCAGATCTAGAGAGACCGCAGTCATGTAGTTTCTGATACCCGCGACACAACGGTTGTATCTCGGTGTGGGTGCGTTTATAAATAGGGCAATTATTAATTTACTCCACTGCAAAGATATTGTAGAGATCCTTAAAAATATTTTTATGGTATGTATAATACGCCAATCTGCAATGGCTAAGCGTGGTGGGCCATAGCTTAAGCCTCTCATTCCGAGACGGTGCCAGTCCCCTGTAGTGAGCTGATATACGATACAAATAGAGGATATATTATGTTAATTTTATTTATATTTACCTGTTTGTACAAAATATAAAGCTAGTGTTTAAATTACCTAAAATAGTTATCTAGAACCATTCAGTTATCAGTAATACCTCAATGCCTAGTACGCTATCCATTAAAATTGCCATTTAAGTCGTAAAATCAGCTCTGAACAAATCATATCCCTCGAAAACGTGTAAAACCTTACCCAATAAGAGGTCATCGTTTGTAGGTACTCCACGTATAAAGATATTCTCTGCGGAGATTATTTCAAGTGGAATTAATTTCTATAGGTAAATAAGTTAAAGAATGGTTAAAGATTCTTGGAATCCGAAAAAGGTTACCAAGGAAATCGAATGATTTTCCAGAGATCCAGTTATTGTCTTTTTGATTATGTTCTGTCATGTACATAAGTCAAATTTGATGAGCATGTTAAAATTACCAATGTCCAAAATTATTGTAATTCCGTAAGTCAAAGTACAAAAATGTAATAAAATATAAATTAATCTAACAAAACCACAAACCTACCACAAAATGGGTCAACTAGACGAAGTCAAATCTGCGTCGAAGATGAATAAAAGTGGTGCAGTGGCAAAAAAATCATCAAGTTCAACCAAAGCTTCTAAGAAGCTTAAATCGGAACCGCTCATTACCGACCCTAAAATCCAAGGAGTATTACTTGTAGGCCTTCTAGCTGTGCTGGTATTGGCGTTATGGTTTGGTTTTACCCGGGGTTGTTTCGGTCGACGACGCCGCAGAAGATCTTGTTGCTAGTAAGTTGTAATTTTGTTGTGGTACTTCTCATATAGCAAATCACTAGGCATAATTATCCGCAATATTATGACTAATTTGGTGTAGTTATTATTGACCTGAATGGTTTATTTATACATGTACAGGTAGTAGTACTTTCACCCCTGTATTAGCCTAGTGATATCGAATCTGTGTTTACGTATACGAAATCTACTTGATTATTCATGTATAGTAAAAGTACATCATGATGACGTTCTCATGGATAACCTACGTTATATGCAGTCTTCAATGGCACCTTGCAGTGAAACGTATATGCGCTGATACAATTCAACAATCCCGCCCTTATTTCTTATTCCTCCTAATTTACGGAGAGAAGTGCACTACGCAGGGGAGGCCTATGTTCAGCAGCGGGACTTCCTGCGGCTGAAGAGAAAAAGGTCCAAAGGAGAGGTATCTGAAGGACTCTTGTTCCGAAAATCGAGACCCAGTGGCTTAAATACCTACTTCAAATTTCCAAACTGCAGTTTTTTACCTCTACTTGTGTAAGTAGAGGTAAAATGTGTATAATAAATTTTCAATCGCCTGGAAATATGACGTTAGATAATCAGACGACTCGCTATTGTCCATGAGCGGTCGTATCGCTTACCATCATGCGAATGGCATGCTCGTCTCGCCATCCACAGCAATAAAGTCTGGATATTTTATTTTTTTTAACATGTGTTTTGTTTTGTCTTATGAAAGCTCATGCGGTGGATAAATGAGATGAAAGCAGTTAAACTTGGAAGAAATACGCGAACCCTAAATTTTCTTTGACGACCCACAATGAAAGAATCGCGTGCGAAACGTGAGTACATGGCGACTGTCGGTTACCAGGATGTAATGACTAATTTATGTAGCAGCAAAATAAAACAGTGACGTCACCAAACACTGCATAATTTTGTAGATTTTTTTACCTCTGACTATGTGTAATTTCATTATTCTTACGAAAAATAGACCCCAATATACTTTAGTGCGTAAATTAGTCATAAAATGAAGTAAAACAAAATACGTATTGGGTTTAAATACATTTACTTAATTACTTAACCATAACAGTGAATTAACCAATAATAAAATTATTTCAGAATTGAAAATTATTGTAAGTATTTCCTGGAAGATTCTTGAACGCTGTTGTCCGATCTGAAATCATGTAATGACATTTTTTATACATGCTATTAAACACTATAAAAATAAAATAATTGTTTCCATTTTCTATTTTATTTTCATTTTCTGAGAAGTCATGGGTTCGAAACGTCACACAAATGTAGTGATATGCTGAAAATACCACTAAGTTGCGGACTGCGTAATATTTTGCTCAATCCTTATATTCATACTATACAGTAAAAATACAATAATGTTTATAAATACATATTTGTATCTAGATATGTAAATATACATAAGCTCACGCATGCATCTCCAAAAGGAATAAGGTAACGCTAATTTTATTTCCCTCGCATGCCTGTCGCCATACCATGCAGACAATTTTTTGTCCTGAACAATTCATATAAAATTTAAAATTGAAAAATCTAAATGGAATACCCCAAACAGAATTTAACACAAAACCAACGAAACATGATATTATGTAATGCTCCATTTACCTTCCTCGTCTTATTGCTCTTCGGGGAAATTCTCATTGTCATTATCTCCGTTATCTTCTTCATTCCCGGTATCCTCCTTGCCATCTTGGCGATAAGTCTCTTGCGTATACGTCGCCTTATCTCCTAAAATAAATTAAATAATTTAAAAAAATATATTTTAACATGTCGGTTACATAAGTATTTAAATCTATATTCTATATCTATACTTAATATATAAAGCTGAAGAGTTTGTTTGTTTATGCTCGCTAACCTCAGGAACTACAGAAGATTTAAAAAATCTTTTACCATTAGAAAAGTATATGATTGAGTGGCATAGCCTAAATTATTCCTAAAGGTGTAGAAATAAGGGCGGAATTCTTAAATAAAAAATGGTAACCACTAATGTTATTAACATTTACATTTTAGCTCCTTATACGAATGAAAACACTAATATGCGTCAATATTGGAAACCAGTATTATGAGGATAAAATATTGTATGGAAAATCATAATCTACGGAGGTTTTATGTCAAAAGTAGGTGAGATGGTAGGATTAGAAGAGAGTTAGGACGAGTGACGGGACAGGACGGGATTGAGCAGAGCAAGTATGGGAAGAAAAAAAGCATGGTGGGATAACTACGTCGAGTTTAAGTATACAAGAGTTTATACGAAAATAACTTCCTGGCGTGGAATGGAATCATAAAATATCAGCACCCAGGCGAAGCTGGGAGGGGTCGCTAGTATGTGTTATTGTTAGTGTGGAAAAATTATATATTTCGAGTTAGAATTTTAAATTGAATTGGTTTAATTAAAAGAATGAGTTATAATTTGAAACCGGGCGCCGAGCATTTATTGGGCGCAGGCGAAGTCTGAAGCCAGGTCGTACCATTACTTATACTTTAAGAAAAAAAGGATCGATCGATCGATTTTCAGATCACGCGAAACAATGAATAAAAAGTTCAAAATGGCGACCACATTTTTCCTTTCACAATAAGAATTTATATTATCAGAACAATCGAGTCGCTCGAGTATCGATTTTGGGACCTAAAGAAAATGAAAATAATTGATCTTGTTTCAAATCATAAAGTGTCATTTAAAGATTCTGACAAGATAGAATAATTGTCTGTTACCTTTCTCCTGTACAACACCTCTCATAGTGTTGAGGATATATTGCTTTTCTTTACTCAGATGTTTCTTTCCATTTAAATGCATTGTCATTTGCTCCGAGCATGTTACAACAGTCTGAAAATACAAATTTTTATTTGCATTATTCATAAAAAAAACCTGTTATCTGAAATGCCCAGTGACGTCACCTTTTATTAATTGAAGTTTGCACCCTTGTAACTGAGAAGTTAAATATCAGTCCACTCGTTTATAACTTTCATTATCTTCTGGTTTTGTAAATAATTTTATTTTTACGTGTTTATGGTCCACAATGTCATTATTTATGTACTATAACTATTTATGAAGTTAATTCAACAAATTATTACCTTGCAAATATGGCAGCATAGTTCGGGTGGGCCTTCCTTTGGTTCCTTAACTTTGGGAGCTTCTGGTTTAACTACGACTGTGTCGAGGAATTTCTTTTCACGCTCTATCAACTGTTCACTGTTATAAAACAAAATATATGACTACAAATGCAAACCCCCTTATATTCATAAGGAATTTTTCAAATGGCGTTAATATGAACTGACTTAAAAACGTATTCATAGACTATACCTACTACTAGACAATTTTGTCTAGAAATATAAATGTTTTTGATTTATCACCAGAATATATCAAAAAATTGAATTCATCATTTTTTGTTAGAATTTAAGAACTACATACACTACTCACGTTGTACACCAAACGCGTAGTATGTATAATATGTTAGTTATAAGTTATAACAATACTCACTATCTTTCTTCCATGTCTCGACGTAATAAAGCTCCATTCTTAGGATCCTTCCGGCCTTCGACAATTCTAAAAATAACGTTTTTCATGACATATATAATTTAACCCACATATTTCTTATCATTCCAGGTAAGATCATATTTTTTTTAATATATCCGAGATATTTTTTTTTACTTGTTATAAAAGTATAACTTAAATTAGTAATATAAATTTTAGTTATGGAGAGAATTGGACAATAACTTATTTCCTAACTCCTATTAATTTAACTTTGTGATTGATTTCGTTGCGGGAAACAAAGTTAGACTCTCGCCGAGCTTCAATGTACGGTGTTATAACTATGCGTGCCGCTGTCGATCCTGGCTTAAATTTTAGTTAGGATTTATTTGAAGAGTTAGGCAACAAGTATAGAAGTTGTTATAAGTATCTTTTGCAAAACAAGTTTTATTTGTAGCACTTGTAGTTATGTTTGTTTTCTGAAGAGTTCGTAATACAAAGTTTTGTAACTTACGCCCGATGCGCCTTCCCGGAGTAATGAGAGTCCGCATGTTGTTTGGAAGTTATGTGGATGTCACAGAGCTCACAATATAACTCTCGATCCTTAAGCGGCGTCTGCAAATATTGACACGTTCTACGTAAATGATAACTATTTAAATTAGTTGTATTAGATAATACTTCATTTTATCTACTATAATTCCACACAAACAACTAATGACGTTTTAATACGTTTTCTTAGAATTTCTTACCGAAAACTAGGTTTAAAACATTAATTTTTGATCAAAATAATTATTAAAACCAAGGTCTATAGAATTCATTAAATTTGTTTTGCTTTTATGAATCATTAATTGGAAATGAGATATGAATTTCTATATTTATCAAACATAGATAGTAAAAAAAAAAAAACACTACACCATAAAACTAGTGTAGTGTTAATTACCTGACTAGTAAGTTTAACTGAATCCAGCCGTTTCATTACCCATTTCTTCTGGGTTTTCAAATGGGACTTAGAGAGGTAATGTAGTTTAGCTGAAAAAAAGTTAAATACAGAATAGTGATACGTAGCGAAATATTAATTTAAATAAAACATATTCAATTTTCACAAAATACGAAATTACTTACCAGTAGCAGTTGAGTCAAAACTCTGAGAACACAGTCCACAATAATCAATATCAAGCTTATGAAGTATTTCCTTCGGAAGTTTTTCTACATTTTCTTTTGGTATGCCACAACCTGACAGGAAAACCATAGTTTAAACTCAACGTAAAATATATTTTTTAAATGATGTAACCTTAACAAGGGTAAACATGAAATAAAATATATATTTTTTTATTGCAATGAATGGCAAGTCGAGCATGCCGTTCGCCTGATGGTAAACGATACGACAGCTCTTGGACTACTGTCCAATTACAAAGCAATGCTTGGTATTCTACTGCGCTCGCCATCCTGAGTCAAGATAAAGTCTCAATATGTCCAGTGGCTACTCTGGCTACAATGTCCTTCAAATCAAAATAATAATGGCCTGATCCATAGACAGTATTAAAACCTACGTTTAATTATCGAATGTTTTGTCCCTTACCAACGAGTTTTAAATTCAGTTTGAGCAACAAAGGCAAAATATGATACCTAAAAATAAGTTTTAAAACTGTCTTTGAAGACCATAAGTGTTGTCATTTAATAATAAGGATATACTAACGAATTAACTGTCTCATGAATCTTTCTTCTGCTTGAACTTTCTTTTTTAATGGTCCACTTGGACCGTACCCTCTAATCCAACCAGACATCGATTTATGATCTTGCGCCATTAAAGGCTTAATGAAATTATTTGATTGACTTGAGTTATATGATCCAGAGGGAGTGCCCATCTCTTGTGGCGACATGTACATCATGCCTGGGCCATATCCGCCCCGGTAATTACCATATGCATTACCATAGTGCTCATATCTGAAAAAGTAAATGCTGATATGAAGGAAATATATTTCATTGTTTTAATACAAAAGAATTTATATTTACTATTTATGTATTTTCAGGATACATTATTATACGGATATAAGTATATTCTTTAATACACTGATGGAATAGTATTCTGATAATTTCTAATAGTAAGCAATACGAAATTTTACCAACAGAAATTCTTTAAATAAAAGTTACCAGAATTTTTGAATTATTTTTCTAATCTGTATGTTTATAATTTTAGGTGTAATCAAATAATGCTAAGAAATTAATTTATTTAAAAGACATTTACAACACTAGGTAACAGTTTATGCCAAAGCATTTTCATGTGTGTAAACTCACCCAACAATAGGCATGATGTCAATAAATAAAAACAAAATATCTCCGGATCTTACATTTTTATGTGGGTTATTGGAAAAATCCGAAACTCTGAGGTATAGTGACAAATGGTGAAACGAGTCACAAGCCCAAATTTGATGAAAACGAAAACTACACACTTATTTGGACTTTTTATATATCATTTGATAATCTTGCTAATAAGGATAAACTTCTTGGAATGACTTAAGGTAAACTAAAGGAAAGAAGTCATTTTTGGCTTAATATATATTTTTCCCTTTGTGTTGGAGTTGAAATTATGTTTTTATTGATGTTAATCCATTTTTAGTGGACCATGAGTATTACTAAAACGACGCGCAGCGATTTAATGTTACCACCGGATCCAACGCGGCCCTGCCTGAGAAGATCCGGCGAAACAAACTCAGTGGGCTTGCATTACCACTGGAACTACACAGCGCGACCCAGCACTGAGTATATCCAGCGAATAACACTCAGTGGGCTTGTTTTAGGTCCAATCGATTAAATTATGACCATGAGTATTTCCGAAACGTCACTTAATTTAGACCTACTACCGGATCTTACGCGGCCTTGACTGAGAAGACCCGGCGAAACAAACTCAGCGGGCTTAACTTTACCACTGGATACAACGCGGCGCCACCCAGTTCTGAGTAGATCCAGCGAGTCAAACTCAGTGGGCTTGATTTTAGTCATTTACTGTACAAAAAATTTTATGACTTGACTTTCAAATTTTGCCATATTATTATATATTTATTATTGTTTTTGTTACTCGATCGGTCATCCTATTAATTAATTTAGTGCTTAACAATTTATTATTGATCTTGCAATATTTACCTATGATACTTGCTGCGGCCAAAGTTTCTAGATCCTGTGAATGAATTATTATCATTGCCATACTCTTCATTATCATAGTCCCAGTCTTGGTTGTAAGCGTGGTTATAGTCTTGATTATTATCTTGGTTATAATCCTGGTTATTGTAATGATAATAAGGAACTCCATACATCTTTAAGTAGGTTAAAACTGGAAACAAATAGGCAAATTATTTAATGTTCTGACAATAATATATAGTAACCGCCTTTTGTACTTTTGTATTTTAGTGTATCCCTTTTGTGTTGGTTATAATAATCAGTGTACAATAAAGATTGATAAATAAATAAATAAATAGACAAATAAATAAATAAATAAGAAATATAACTATGTATATTTTAAACTGTTCAATGTTCATAATATTATCCCACCTTTGCACATGCCTTCTCAAATTCAACTAGGCAAATCTTAACATTATTTATTTATTTACAATCGCTGTATATACAAATATTAACATTGAACTATTTAGGATACATGCAAAATTAAATATAGATTTGCTTTTGTTCAATAAATATTGTCTTACTTACACCTCAGTTTATTTACTACCAGTTGGGCAGGCTATTTTGTTGTGTGAATCTAACATATGACAGATATATAGATTATAGTTTAGTCAAAGCATTAAACAGTGGGAATCTGAATAATCTCTTGGGTACAATGAAACATATTACAGGCACAATGGTACAACCAATGGATTAAATGAATTTCTTAATAAAATAATTATGAAATATAATACTATAATGTACACAATACTACTTCTTTATGTTAATCTTAATAATAAATAAAGCAGTTTATTTCCAAATGATGACCTGGTTAAATGTCATTTTTGGGGACAATTTGAGGAACACAGGTATCCAAATTTTTAGCATTGTTTGAATATTCAATGAAATTTTATGGGTATTGACAACATACACTAAATCACAAACTCCGTAAGCAGTAGCATAGGAGTTCCTGCCGAACCATTGTGCAGAACAGGCAAAAAGTATAGAGACCTAAATATGTATAATCTATATTGATAGTGAATTTGAATAGATAATAATACCTCCATTTGTTGCATTCGATACAAATGAGTTTACTTAATTGAGTAACACAAATATTGTATTTGAATAGTTTTTACTTATTCAATGAAATTTTAGAAACGCTTAAATAGTAGTATCTTGCATACTACTAGTTACTGATATACTAGTATCTTATATACTACTATTTAAGCGTTTCTAATATATATTTAAAATTAAACTATATACCTTCGCTAAGTGTATTTAAGCACTATCACAGAAAATTTATAATACCAATCTATATTCCAACAAACTCATCCACACCCTGGTTTGCAAATATTGGAAGTATTGGCTATTGTCTTCAAAAATATAATAATTCCGGAATGTAAAGAAATCGGCTAAAACTCAATAGGTGAAATTATTTCGGGTATTTCACTTTTTTCTATTTATGATTGCAAAATAATAAGGCCTTTTAGAACAGCAAGATTTGACAAATTTGACATTCTACAAAAATGCCAACCAGAATCATAAAAGACCCCACAGATAACAGATAATAAGGGCCCTATAAACCACAGCTATAAACTATCAAAATGTTTGTCTTTTACGTGTTTGTCAAACTATTTGATCGTATCCGGCTTTGTTTAAAGTGTTTGTCAAACAGTGTACGTGTTTGCCGTGTTTGATGAAAATCCAGATTGACAACGCATTTGACAAACAAGTTTGATGGTGAACAGCAGTGTTTGTCTAACAAGATCACAATTACTGCTTCATTTAGCATCATAGAGGGCGCCTTTACTGGTTATATTACGGAAAATGAATGTACGTTGCATATCATAATATAAAACGTGACATGCCGATGTTATGGAAAATAAAATAAAATAAATGTTGGTAAAAATTAGGGATGAGATATACTTGCAAAAATAAGTACCAGGGCTTCTAAGTACGAGTACGTAAAAATACTAGAGTTCAAAACCAAGTTTTAAAATACTTAAAAGTATTTTGTTAGTATGAGTTGGCAAGTTGTTGTATCTGATAAGCGTTCGAGATACATCTTTAGAATACTCTAGCAGTGCAGCGCTGCGCGGCTATTCCTCCAACTACGTGAGCGCTGCGTCATGTTATCACGTGTCTAACTAATAGGGGCGCGTGGCCTGCAACTTCCGCGAATCCTGTGCCTTCGCGGTGCTCTACGACTTCACGCAGGACAACCATCTTCAAATTAATTACGACACATTGTGGTTAACGGCAATTTTTTGAAAAATAACTAATATAATGTAATATAAACTGAATCATTAGGCTCAATTTTAGTAATAATTGGCAAATATACATACTCAAATCTAGGGTTGATGATTGACAGCAGGGTAACAAACTAAAATTGTAAATAATAATAAATGTATTAAGGAGGATCAAAAAACAATGTATTACGGTTTTATTAAGTAATTTTAATTATATGTCACCATCAAAAGAATCATTTGGGTATCACCATCATTATGTTTTTTTTTTCACATATTTATGCGATTTATGTTTCTTTTGTACCAATTTGATTTATGACATTTGATGAAAATTAGAAATTGTCGCAACGTTTCTCACTTAATTTTGGGCTTCAGCGTATTCTTAGTTTTTACTGACAAACATTATATACGTGCGTGGTAGCCTGTTGGAGACGTGCGTGGTGGCCTGTTGGTAAACGGACCGGCTGCGACTGCCCATATGTTCACGGTGGTCGCGGGTTCGAATCCCAGGGCACACCTCTGACTTTTCGGAGTCATGTGTGTATTAATAGTCAATCACCACGCCCACAACGGTGAAGGAAAACATCGTGAGGAAACCTGCATACCATAGCGGTTTATAAGAATTTCTATGGTATGTAAGTCCGCCAACCCGCACTAGGCCAGCGTGGTGGACTATATGGCCTAACCACTCTCAATCGTACTGTCGATTGTAGAGTAGGCCCGTGCCCTGCAGTGGGACGTACATGGGTTGATACAGATATTAATATCTATTTGGATATTTTATTGCCTTTATTAGAGTTAAATAAAATGTATGACATCATTTTCAAATAAAGAAATAAAAAACGGTTGTCAAATGTTTTTCGTGTCTGTTTTTCGTTAGAATTTTTTCCGTCTAGCCCCCTTTCACACCGCGCGATAAGGAACTACGTTCCAAAAAGCATAAATAAAAAAAATACTTCAAAGTATTTTCTATTCACAAATACAATTGTGTTTCTTCAGCAGACGCTGACACCTCTCAAGTTTTTTTATACGATGTTAAGGATAGTCTTTCTATGGAAGTATTTTTATGTATAGTGTTCCAAGTTCTTCGCGTACCGACGTATAGCGGCGTCTCAATTCGAAAATACTTGCATAGGAATTCATCCCGTATTTTATCTATACTAATATTATAAAGCTGCAGAGTTTGTTTGTTTGAACGCGCTAATCTCTGGAACTACTGGTCCTATTTGAATGATTCTTTCAGTGTTGGGTAGTCCATTTATCTAAGAAGGCTATAGGCTATATATCATCACGCTATGACCTATAAGAGGAAAGCTGTAGTGATATTTCTAGCAAATACGCGCTAATCTCTGGAACTACTGCTCCGATTTGAATGATTCTTTCAGTGTTGGATAGTCCATTTATCGAGGAAGGCTATATGCTATATATCATCACGCTATGACCTATAAGAGGAAAGCAGTAGTGATATTTCTAGCAAATACGAGGAAATTTTGTTCGTTTTTCGTGGTCCGATTGGTCGATATTCTAAACTGATAGACAGAATTAAATATTTTGAGCGCCATTTTAAAACGTGTATGCACCCGGGCGGAGCCGGGCCCGACCGCTATAAATGATAATTAAAATTTCATCTTGGGACTGAATGAGACCGGACATAAACCGGGTGTAACGGGACGGGAAATATAGTCGACGGCGCGCGGGAAAAATATAGTTAATACGCGAAATAATATGTTGTTGCCAAATCAGTACTGGACTCAAAAGCTATCTGCACGCGGGCGAAGCCGGGTCCGACCGCTAGTAATATATATAAAGTAAAATAGTATGAATACAAAAATAATATATATAATCATGGACTTATGGCATAGATTATGCAACTAAACTTAAGAGCCCTGTTAACGATGAAATTTGTTTGTCAAACTTCACGCTTTCATCAAACACGACCTGAGACGATGGAACATTTTGCTCGTTGATTCGATTTCATCTTTGCCGTGACGTGACGTCGTGCTGAGTCGCGACCTCATATAATGAGTAATACATAAAGATAACACATTTATATCAATTTATATTTATACATTTTACATTTATATTTCCATATATTCTTTCGATTTTATTTTCCATAACATCGGCATGGCCCAATAAATAGATATGAAATACAATGTAATTTTCTTTTTCCATAATAATCCACTTAATGTATTACTCTCCATGGTGCTATCACTGGGTGTAGCGTCTGCCATGATGCCAAACATAACAAAGACCGTAATCTTGTTTGACAAACACTGCCGTTCACGTTCAAACATATTTGCAAATTAGCTGTCAATCCAGATTTTCATCAAACATGACAAACACGTAGACTGTTTGATAGACGTGTCAAACAAAGCCGCATACTATCAAATAATTTGACATACATGTAAAATTTGACAAACAATTTGTTCGTTTCCTAAGCCCTTACGGTCACTATGACAGGTAATGTCAACGTAAACGTAGGTCATCGAATCGAATAGCAATGAAGTGACTGAGAAAATCTGCATCTTTAAAGATATATATCAAGCGTAATTCTAAACTGTTAGACTGTTTTTATGAGGTTTTTGCAAATATTTCACTGTTGACATGTATCCTGGATATATTTTTTACAAATAGGAAGATACCGCTGATTTGTAAAGTAAAAGTCATAATTTTCACATATAACACTTGTGCCATTGCGTATTCATAAAAGCATTACACTGCCAGTTAATACACACAACTTGTTTCCTATTTACGTATGCTATTCGAAGATTGTGTAATGGTGTGATACGTTTATTATAAAAATGTTTAAAAAGTTGAAAGACAAGTTAGCAGAGGAAGTGAAATCTTCACCTCAAAGGATACAACAATTTGCGCAGGCTGCACAGGTACCACAACTCTTTATCTTGATATTATAATAATATTTTACAGAGTGATCATATAAATAAATGACACACAGTTCATACTTCATTGCTAACCCCGCCTTGAATTATTGCTTTTTTCTTTCATTGAAATTGATTCATATTAATTAATTGTGATACAATAACATTATATGAAGAGTGTAATATTTTTATTTACAGATTCTTTTTTCTGAATGCGTTATAGTCATTGTTTTTGTTTTTAGAAATTTGTTACAATAATAATAGTAAATGAGGAATACTGGTGGTAGGTCCTCATATGTGAGAGGCCATCTGGGTAGGTACCACCGCAATGTCTCTTTCTCCCGTCAAATAGCAGTGTAAATACATTGTTGTGTTTCGGATTGAGAAGCATTGTAGCCAGAGTAACTACTGGACATATTGAGACTTCACATCTTATGTCTCAGAATAGCGAGTGCAGTGGAATGCCAAGCATTGCTTTGTAATTCAAGGTGTTGTTTGGTTTTGCTACTGCTTATGAGCGATTCTATCGCTTACCATCAGGCGAATGGCATGTTCGACATGTCATTCATTGCAATAAAAATAAAAAAATTACAGATGAAATCTATATCCAAGATTAATTTAAAAATAATGAACAGGACATTGTTAATAGATTATATTAATATAATAATGTTATTATTATTACAGAATATTCACCTTGTCAATAATGTAATAAAGCACTAGAAATTTTCCCACTTAATTCACTGATGTAACAAAAACTCATACTACAGTGACAATTATTTTAACTGTTTTATGGTGGGATCAAGATGGACATACAAATTTGTCCTGGCTCCATGTTTATTGTTTATACTCTTTGATTTTGTAAAAAATTTTGTTTTCCTCTAGGCTGCTGTGACATCGGCATCAAGCAGTATATCTGATATCACAAACAGTGACTTGTTTTCCATTGGAGATAATGGTAAGCAGCTACTTGTATAAATTGTATCACAGATAATATAACTATTGGCATCAAACATTTTACTGGTTATTATTGTGTGGTATTTACATATTCAATACCCTAAATGTGAAACCAGGTCACCTTTTAAGTGGAAACTTTTTTTTAAAATATACTCTCACTCTATAGTTACCAATGAATATTGAGGCAGTTAAACTGCAAAAAAATTACTGTTACCTAATATTTTTGTTGTAAATCTATTTGTCCAATTGCAATATTTGATTGTTTTTAAAACATTTGAAAGACAATATATATTTGTACACACACTGCCAGTTGTTTATCAACTTCCTGCTCATATCTAAACTAATATTATAAAGAGGATATAATTTATTGTATGTTTGCAAAATTCTGCATTGAATAGGTTCTGAGACAACTGGACCAATTAAAAAATATATTTTTCCATAAGAATCCTATATTATCCCTGCTAAATGTAGGCAATTGTATATTTAAAAAAAAATAACTTACAGAGCTGGGATGGGCCGTAAATATTTAATAAACATCCCCATTCCCCGCCAAATAGCAGTGTAAATGCACTGTTGTGTTTCGGATTGACAACATTGTAACCAGAGTAACTACTAGACACGGAGACTTAACATCTTATGTCTCAGGATGGCCAGTGCAGTGGAATGCCAAGCATTGCATTGTAAACCAAGGTGCTGTTTGGTTTTGCTACTGTTCATAAGCGGTCGTATCGCTTACCATCAGGCGAAAGGCATGCTCGTCTCGCAATTCATTGAAATAAAAAAAAGCAAGGCACAATTCACATTTCAAGGCTTTCTATAAATATAATTGAGAATTTTTGATTATTGTGTGATATTCCAGATGGTCAACAACCTCGTCCTGCCAGGTTGCAGCCTTCGCCAAGTGGCCGACAAAACACATTCCAAGATGTCGCTCTGGTTCAACCTCTGGAGTCTACGGATTTTGCTCCTGGACAAGAAATAATTGTAAGTCTGTGTAAAGCAATCTTTCTCTTTTGAATAGAGCATTGAAAATGTTTGATTTAACAAAATTTGTGAGAAAGCACTGTTATTTTCATTCATACCAATTAAATGCCAATTAAAATGAAAAATATATTATCTAAAGTTTTTGACAATGAAAATGAATGGTTTTCACTAAAATGCAATTTAAATAATAGGTGTACAAATAAGTTCCCGCCGTTTTTTGTCAACATAATAATGTTGATTGCGAAAGAACGATAATTTTAATTTAATCGAAGTATGGTCCATCACTAGCAACTACTTTTTGCAATCTTTCAGGCAGCGTTAGGATTCCACGTCTGAAGAATTTCTTATCTTTTGAGGCTAAACACGAATCAACCCAATTCTGGGTATCGTCATATGATGTGAATCGCTGTTTCGATAGAGCATGTACCATTGACCGGAACAGATGATAGACGGACAGCACAATGTCTGGTGAATACAGCGGGTGGGGTAGTATTTTCCAATCAAGTGTTTTCAAATAGTTTTTCACCGGAACCGCTAGATGCGGATGAGCATTTTTATGAAGAAGAATATTTTTGTCGTGTCTGAAGTAGTATTAAGGGCGTTTTCCTTCAGAGCACGGCTCAATCTCATCAATGGAGCTCAGTAGAGTTCCAGTGATTGTTTCGGTTGGATTAAATAACTCGTAATACACCACCACACCCAACCGATCCCACAAAATACACAGCATGAGTGTTTTTCTATGAGTATTCGGTTTTGATGTAGATGTTGACGCGTGGCCAGGTAGTCCCAATGATTATCTTTTTTTTCGAATATCATAATGTATCCACTTTTCACCACCAGTTTAAAAACGGTGATTTAGTCGTACAAGACTGTATCACTCACGACATGTTCTCTCGCTCAAGGCAGCATCATTATATACTTCTATGAGCAATCAATGCGCCTTAGATGCAGATATTTTTAAATTAAAAAAGTAGATTAAAAGTTCCCGCAAATGACGCTTATTTGGGTCGAATGTTGTCATTTTTGGATCAAAAGAAATATATGATGCTAATACGAAGTTAATAATTTGACAGAGTTGTGTTGTTCTTGAATGAGCAACCTAATTTTCAAGCTGGTTATCATCTGCGAAATTTAACGTGAGCTTCGTGCTATGTCATTTCTATCAAAACGGCGGAAACTTATTTGTACTCCTAATAATATTAATTAATCTGTGTCTATAATGCATTGAACAAATATCAAATTTCAGGACAACCAGAGACTAAGAAGACTTTCTAATAGTTCACTGGCTAGTGACATATCCTTTCGACTGCCTAGTTATGAGACACCATCAATGTATCACTTACAGGTATTTAGAACATTTAAATATATATCACACCTTTAAAATTAAAGAGACCTAACTAAAAAATCTTATTTTTTGGGAAACCTTCATTAAAGATTTGTAACATAAGAAATTTTCTACTTATTGAAGATGCAATGAGAAGACCGAAATATACTTACATCTTTCTGTCTTTCACGCGTCAATTGGTCCTTCTTTAAGGGTTGATGTAGATAGTCATTTTGAGCCAATATAATATTATTAAAAGCAAAAATCTATTTTTTGCATTAGTGTGCAAAAAATGCGTGGTGGCCTATTGGTAAACGGACCAGACGCGGCTGCCAACATGTTCACGGTGGTCGCGGGTTCAAATCCCAGGGCACACCTCTGATTTTTCGGAGTCAATCCCGGACCTTGGATCTCATTTCTACATGGGATTCCAGGAATATGGTTGAGTTCAATGCCAAGAAAACCCAGGTGTGTGCGTTCACGTGCAAAAAATCCCCGTTCTCTCCCCTCCCCATTCTTCAGGGTGCTCCCCTCTCAATGCGTAATGACCTAAGTATCCTTGGTGTGGATATCCGCTGTGATCTCAATCCAAGGGATCACATCGAGGGCGTAATAACTGCCACTTCATGCAGGGTTGGAGTCGCAGGTCCGGCCGGGTATGGAGTACTGCTCGCACCTCTGGGATGGATCCACACAGTACCTGCTCGATGCCTTGGATGGATTGCACCGGCGGGCCATCCGCATTGTGAATGATGCAGACGTTACGAGCAACTTAGAGTCGCTACAACTCCGGAGGGATGTCGCCTCTCTAAGCGTGTTCTACCGCCTGTATCACGGGGAATACTCTGAGGAATTGTTCAACTTGATCCCCTCCTCTCCATTCCTTACCAGAACCACGCGGGCTGGCTTGCGAAGCCATAGCTTGTCGGTCCAAACAATCCCGGCGCGAACCAAACGGTTCTATAATTCTTTTTTGTGCCGCACCGTCAGGCTATGGAATTGTTTGCCATCTCACGTGTTCCCTCCTTCCTACAATCCTGGGTCCTTCCGCCGTAGTGTGAAGAGGCACCTTATGCCAATGGATACTGTGCCTGGGCGGCATTTGCGCTTACCATCAGGTGCAATGCCGCCACTATACCGGGCCAAAATAAAAAAAAGATCGTCACGCACTAAAACGGTGAAGGAAAATATCTTGAGGAAACCTGCATACCATAGCGGTTTATAAGAATTTCTATGGTATGTAAGTCCGCCAACCCGCACTAGGCCAGCGTGGTGGACTATATGGCCTTACCACTCTCAATCGTACTGTCAATTGTAGAATAGGTCCGTGCCCTGCAGTGGGACGTATATGGGCTGATACAGAACATACAGTGTGGTGCGATAATTTTAATAGATTTTTTATACTTCCACACTCGGCATCAGTGAAACTTCAGAAAGGTATCCAATGAAAGAATTAGTTAAAAATTATAGATATTGAAAAAGTGGCACCAAAAACAGACAAACATCTTCATACATTCAGCCTATGAGAGAAATACAAATAAACAGTGTTTTCTTTCGTCTTCGTTTCCTCTTTTATTTCATATATTTTTCAAGATTTTGTGACTCAAGGATTTAAAAAGGATCTAAAAGAAAGACTAAAAAGTACAAAATGGCGGCCAAAATCTTTAAAGAAGTGTTTCCCCAGATATCGAATTTCGGAAATATCGGACAAAATTATTTTCTATAATATACTATTTTAAATTATATTAAAATAAATCAGATACCTTTTTTGCGTGTCGCTTCTTCGTTTCATAAAATATCAATTCACAACGATTTTGCAGAAGTATTTCCTTCAATACCGTAAAAAGGGGTGAATTGAAATATTTTTGACGAATTATTTCAAAATATTTCACTGTAAACTGCGTTAATTATCTTTTTACACGCTTTATATTAGCTTCATTTAATCGAATTTTAAACAGTTCGTCATATTGTTTTAAACGTAAGATCTATCGTAAGCTTTTAACAATAAGTAAAAATATTTGCCAGTAAAATGCGGCGTAAGAACTTTATTTGTAACTTGAGATTTGTTTGCAAGTTTCGTACAACATTAATTGATAATTTAATTTGTGGAGGCGATGTTTTTAAATTTCAAGGGTAGGTTGTAGAAATTATCTTACTGATTTAATTACGAAAATGCCTAATATTTAAATAGTAAATACGTATAATATTCATTCACCCCAACATCCAATATTGAAAAGCAATGCACATTTTAAGATTTTGATTTTGACAGATGAGTAAAATTCAATGAAAACAATCATTTAAATACTTACGTGCAAATTACTTTTACGGATATGTTGTTTTTTTTAGTCTGATATGGAAGTTTCGGCGAGTGAGGCAGAAGAGAGGGGATTCTCTAGCGGCGCTGTGAGCCTCGATCGAGTTACGAAAGAACAATTATATGCAGCCTACAGAAGAACACAAGAGCGGTATACAAAGTATAGAACACAATATGGGGATCTTGCACGACATTATAAACTTTTGGAAAGAGAAAATGCTAAAGCTAGGGTAAATATATACATATATACAAATAATTAAATGACTAACAAACTAAAAATGATGTTCAACTACGATT
This sequence comes from Hyles lineata, assembly GCA_030180105.1. Classification (NCBI taxonomy): domain Eukaryota; kingdom Metazoa; phylum Arthropoda; class Insecta; order Lepidoptera; family Sphingidae; genus Hyles; species Hyles lineata. The sequence continues at coordinate 9,255,048 of JARJEE010000017.1, read as the reverse complement.
TCCTTTTCTTTGTTTCTATTTGTCTTATTATGATTTTAGAGTGTTCTAGTAGAAACACAAGACAAAGCATTAAGAAGAATATCAGAGTTAAAAGAACAATGCTCACTGGAACAAAGTGCTAAGGTATAATATAATTAACCTACTGTTACTGGATAAAAATGATAATATGTTATTTAAATAATATTATTAATATTTACAGGCACATTTAGAAAAAGCGCTTCGCATTGAAATTGAAGAGAAGAATATGAAAATTGAAGCATTAAATATGAAGGTTCAAGTTTTACAGAGCAATATAGATGTAAATAATGATACAAATAAAAATGAGAACATAAACAAAGAACCAACGCAAAAGGAAAATGATGTACAATTAATAAACTTGTGCAATGATAATGAAACAAAACAATCTGGTGAAGAATCTTATGCTTCAGAAATCATCACTTTGAATAATAAAATAGAAAAAATGGAACAGTTGTTGAACAAATATAAAGAATCCCTTAAAAGCAGCAAAGAAAAGAACTCCCAAGTTGTGACTGAATTACAAAAGCTATCAAATGAACTTGAGAATAAAAATAAGGAGATAGAACAATTTAAAATGACTGCAAAACAATTAGACGACGCAATCCATAAAATACAAGAGCTAAGCAGTGCAAATGAAGATCTTCAAAATAGAATCAATACTTATGATTTTAGCAAAACGAAAGAAATGTCTGAGTTAGAAATGGATTTGCAAAGAGCTAAAGAAGAAATTACGCAATTACAAAGTAAAATTGAAATATTCACTAAAAGAGAGGAAGAATATGCCATATCCCTAGCTGAAAATAAATTAAGCATACACAAGGAATTAGAAAACAAGGAAGCTGAAATTAAATCACTTAAAGATAATTTGTTAACAACTCAAAAAGAAATACACTCTTTAAATATTGTCCTAAATGATTATAAGACTAATATGGCTTCATTAGAAGAGGAAAGATCAAAACTTATAAATGATAGTAAAGATTTTAATTCAACCAAATCAAGAATTACTGATTTAGAATCACAATTGCAAGAAGTGACAAAAAAATATCACATTCAAGAACAATTAAAAACTAAAGCAGATGAAGAATATAAATGTCTTCAATTACAATTGAAACAAGAAACTGCTGAAAAATTAGCAATGATTGACAGAAATACTTATTTAGAAAATAGAAACATGCAGCTAACCGAAGAAAACTCCAAGAAAAGCTCACAGATTAGTGCATTGGAAAATGAATTACAGGCGCACAAGAGCACAAGTTTAAATGTTAACCTCGATGATATAGAAAATGAAAAGCAAGAACTGCGCAAAGAATTGGAAATGTGGAAATTAAAATACGACAAACTGGAATCAGAAATTCAAGAAGAAAGAGAAGAATTGGTAAAGTTGCAATCGGAAATTGAAAAACTTCTATCCAATCATGAATTAACACAAAAGCAAAATATTGAATTCCGAGAAACAATTTCCGATTTAAAAACAGCTAATACTACATTACAAGAACAAATCATCAATAATGACAGACTAAAAGAAAATTTAAGAAAAGTGGCCTCTGCAGTTTCTGAATTACGTAACCTCGTTGATTTTACCTCAAATGAAGCAGTGACCATTAAGCAGCAATTTACCGGTATGTTTTTGGATTTAGAGAAAGACCTTAAATTCACACTTAGCAATTTTAATGACAAAGAATTAGAATTTATTTATAATCAACATGAGGCCTTAAAAATGGATTTTGATACACTTCAACTAAAACTGAAAACTACCTCCGATCATGATATGAATACCTCCAAAATAATAACTTCACTTCAAGACGAAAATAACAACCTCAAAACAATTATATCTCAACTGGAATCTGAAAAAGATTTTATCAATGAGAGTAAAACAAGCATTGATAAATTGTATGAAGCAGCTCTCAACAATATCGAAATCCTGAAACATGAACAAAAGGAATTAGTGTCCAAAATACAGGACACAGCAAATAAGTCCAAAAATCTCGAAGCTGCTTTAGACTTAGCCAACACAAATGCGTTATCTGCGACTGAAAAATTAACATCTCTCCAAAATGAAAACAAGGATTTAAACAATAATTTAAACATGGCCAATGATAAAAACAAATTATTAAGTGAAGAAATAGAACGTTTAAGGTTAGAAATAAATGATAATATAGATCAGTTGGCTACTATGAATAAAGAAAATAAAGAGCTTAAAGATAAATCATATGAACTGGACAATAAAATAATACAAATTAATAAATTGCAAGAAAACATTAAAGCTTTGTCTGACGAAAACACTTTGTTAAAGAACCAAATAGAAAAGATTGATTGTAATATTAAGGTTCTCGAAACAGAATTAATTGAAGTTAGAAAATCTCATGCGGCCATAGAGATAGAGAAAGATCATCTGAACACTATTATAGAAAAATTAGAATCTAAGGAAAATAGTAAATCATCTGATTCAGAAACAGGAGCCATCCAGACAAACGAAAATATGGAAATGCACGAAGAGAGTAAAAAAATTGCTTCAGACTTATCAAGCAGTAATAATGTAACAACAGAATCGGTAAAAGATAATATTGTAACTGGAACTGAATATGTTGGTTTGAAATATGAAAATGATGCATTGAAGGAGGAAAATAGACGACTACAATCAGATGTAGAAGGTCTGCAGAAATACTTAACAAAAATATCAAAAGAAAACAGCATCCTAAATGATAAGTTAAGGGAGCTAATTGCAACAAGTGAACATACACCTGATAATAATGTAAGTGATGTCACAGATTTAAAAAATGAATTACAAGTAGCCAAGGAAAAAATTGAAAATTTACTTCGCGAAAATAATCTTCTTGTGGAAGAAAACTTGGAATTGAAAGACCAGTTGGAATCCCATAATTATACTGGCACCACAGAAACCAACAACATGAATAACACAGACAAAGACTTAGAACTAACAAATGTTGCAGAAAAGTACAAAAATCTGGTTGAGAATAATACTAAGACAGAACAAAAACTGATAGATTCGGAACAATTAAACAGATCATTGAATGCAAATATACAACAAATACAGGACAAAAACGAAAAACTTAAAATGTCTAATGAAAAGTTAGAACGAAAACTTGATGAAGCCTTAGTAAGTTTGAGACATTTACATTCACTGCAAGAAAATACGGAGTTAGAATATTTAAGAAATATTCTTTACGAATATCTTACTGGTTCGGGAATGCATTCCATTACATTAGCAAAAGTTTTGTCAGCAATAGTCAAATTTGATGACAATCAAACTCAACTTGTGCTACAAAAAGAAAAAGAACGCCAAGGCTTTGTAAGTATTATTGAATAATTTGTTGAGATTAATGATGTTCCATTTCATTACATTCACTTGTCTATAACACACTATAAATGTGTGAAAGCACACTTATTTTATTAGTCAGTCACAAGTCAGGCAAAATTGCAGCATTATAAGCCGTATTGTCAAAAAACAAAATAATATGAATAGTTTTTCATTATTCTTATGTGGCTACATTGGATATGCTAAAACTATTAGATTAAGAGTGAGATTGTTTCTTTATATTATGAATATACTATATTATTAATATTATAGATATTTTACATATCTAAAACAATTTAATCTATACTTCAAATTTCATCTTCAAATTTCATTCTTACAAATTTCATCACACACAAATAGATGTTACATGACTTATAATTTCACATTCCTTTATAAAATATTGCGCTACACACATTTTATAAATTCTGAAATCATAATTGATCGACTTTTTTGGATGGAATAACAATAATATTTTTTTGCTCAGTATATACATAATACAGTGATTATAATTTTGTTTGCAGTTGCGGCAACTGGGTCTGATATAATGAAGGTTTAATATAAGGACAAAATAATTTAATTACTTTGTGACATAGATTTATATAGAAAGCAATTTATTACTGTACATTTGTAAGATTTAATTATTTTATCTGTAAATTGTATAAATTATGTTAATAGTATTAATAATTATGTTTAATATTCTTCACTAATTAAGTTTTTTTATTTTTTAAACTGCCTACTGCTAGGACTAAAGAAAACTCATGTTTAATATGTATGCCTTTTATTGATTACATGAAGGAAAAAATATTTAGCAAACCAAAAATACAATCTGCAATAAAAATATATTAAGAGTTAAAGACATTGTTCAAATCGGCCCATGAATCAAAACGAGTTTGACGTAAGCAATAATTTACTACTCTATTCCATACTAACGAACTTATTTTTGTAATTTCACAGGCAGCTTAGAATTGCAAAATAATTTTACACCGTTTTTTTTTTAATTTGAGTAGACATGACGTCTCCATCAAATCTGAAATATTTATTCTTAGTATTTATTATTTTAGAATTGTCAATGTGTTGTTTATATACTGCCAACTTGTAACTTTTGTCTGACAATTCTGTTGGATACAAGGGCATGATATTAATTTAATAATAAAATAAGATTGAAGAACACTTTTTCAGGTTTTCATCCCTTATTCGCAAAAAAACAGATGGAATGGGTAAAGAACAAGATTTTAACATGTATGTTTTTTCGATTCGTCATTAATTAAATACCTAGTTAACAAAAAATATTTTTTAAAACTATTTTTCACAGTAACAAAAATTTCATAGACTTTACCTACTCTTACCTACTCCTAACATTTTTTTTACACATCGGCCAGGTCATGAACTTTCAGCTGTTTATCCTTAAAAATCTCAAAATAGGCAAAATTAAAAAAAAAATATGGAATTATCAGAACTGTCCGTGGAATTTTATCATTTTAATGAAATTCATACACTTTTTACTTTGGAAAAAGAATTTGTTTAACTAATATTGTTTTTTATAATAGTAAGTTATGTATCCTGGACTCCTAGGACAGTATCTATTAGATACTGTACATCACTTGGAATTTTACATGTAATTTCCAGCCTGATATTCAACGTTTACATCTTTTATCACATTAACTATGGCTTATGCATATTAAACTCATGGCATTGCCAGATGTAACAAAAGAACCATTACTACAACATACATATTGACCTCAAAAACAACATTGTAAAAGAGTACATCTTCACACAAATAGAAATTACTGGATTTCTTCTTTTAATTATCTTCATTGCTCTCAGATTCACTACAATCATCATCTGAAAATGCATTCATTTCATCATTATCCATACTTAAATTATTAACTTTCTCCAAAATCTCTTCTATATTTGATATGACTTCAGGAGTAAAAGGTTCTTTAAGTCCATCATATTTCTTCAGCAATCTGAAATATTGAAAGAAATATTTTTATTAACATGATCAAAAACAAAAAAACATTTTTTTTTACTACTCTTAAATACCACATAATGTTTATGATCATGACATAAATGCAAATCCACTATTTTATATTATATATTTATATGGTATTCGTTACCCACAAGACATATCTTATTTTATTAAATGACCTGATAAATAGATATGTGTTATTTTTTTAACACAGTACAACTTACCTATGCATGGCACGGCGTTTCCGCTCAGATAATGTTTTGAACTTTTCAGTTAGCTCTTCAGTATTGAACTTGAAATCAATTTTCTCCGTGTCTTCTAACTAAAACGAAACAAATAAGCATATCAGAAGTTGCCAACTATTGCTCAACCAAAATCTCATATCTCACAATGAGTCATAGAATTATATTATTCATAAGATAATACTAAGGCATGTTTATATATGAATATTTTCAAAATGCAGTACCTACTAAATCATTGTTCAAGTAAAAAATATTGCCAGACCAAAGGGTATACTTAACTATTTTCTACACACATGGATAATTTCAAAGAAAAATATGCTATACTCACATCTATAGCTGTGCAACATTTAGCACACAGTTTCTTTTCATCTGCACAAGGTTTGCAGAGTACATGATACGCAAACTTGACTGTCTTTTGGGAACAAGTAACACACTTCCTTGGTGCTGTAAGTGGTTTATACTTCTTGTATTTGATCTTCCAGTCAATAATTTCTTTGCAACGTTTGCATACGCCATTTATTTCGAGCGAATTTATTATTTTCGTTTTCTTACTGGTATCGTGCAAGTCATTTTTAAATGCCGTTCTGTTTTGGTGTTTTTGTGGTCTAGTCCTATTAATACTTCCACGTGATGTACTCATTATGAAAGACTGCTTCGAAATCAGGAGTATCACTTATTACTTACTTTAGAGTATTATCAAATGCACTAAGTAAACAGTAACATCGCAGACGCACGCGCCAACCAAATTTATTAATTTACGTTTGTTAGATTTACATTTACCAGTTCACCTACCATAAAATTCAATAATATTTATATTGCCAACTACTCATTTGCTCAACAGTGAACACGCTTTTTAGGTTATGTCATAAAGTACAGACTAAGGGCGCGTTCCACTTGGCGTTCACGGCGCCTAAAACTAGAGATGGGTGTTGATTAAACGAACTAGTTAATTCAACCGTCGACGACCTGTGAATAGACGGTCGACGAACATTAAATCGACTAGTCGAATCCGTAAACGGCAAATTTAAAAAGTTACGTTGATACGTTCATTTCGACTTAAAGCAATGAACTCCATGCACCGCGACGATCGACGCCGCGACGACGCGCGAACGTGGCGGGTAATGTAGTTTCATACTTCGTTCAAAGAACACAACTTCGTAAGCAAAATTGAACTCGAAATGTATGAGTTTAAGGTTCTAAATGGCCATTTGTTATTAAGTCAAAATATGCGCTGACTTTTAAATACGTAGCCTACGTCACGCTGCTAAACCAGTCTATGGTCTGTTTAAGTAATAGGCGACGTCATAATATCGGTTAACCCCTCGACTGTCGATTGACTTTCTGTCAAAAAACTGTCATGTCAGCGAACTGTTTGAAGGGTCGCGGACCGTCGTAAGTCTCCTCGCTCTTCAAGCAAAAAGCAACCTACTGTCATTGAAATAGGGTTTATTTTTATTTAAACAGGGTATTGATTTATGTGACAGGAATCGCATTGCGGTTCGCGAGTTGCGAAATGTCGTAAGAGTCTCCTCGGCTTCAAGCAAAAAGCAACCTACCATCATTGAAATAGGGTTTATTTTATTTAAATAGGGTATTTGTTTATACACAGGATACCGCATTGCGGTTCGCGACGATTTGCGGCACCTGTCATGTTTTTTCGGCGACCCGCAATGCGGTTCGCCGACGGTTGAGGGGTTAAGCGATGACGGATTATCGACGTTTGCAAAACCGACTCGTTAAAGTAAATTCCTCAGTTGACATTTTTGATGTTTGGACGTTTCAAAATCCCGCCAATTTTCTCACGCGCACCACGACCCACCTCTTGACGTGGGTCGTCGTGAGCGTCGCGTGAGCGTTTGTCATGACGTCATCAATGACGTTTTCGCCGCGACCACGACGACCACAGAATACTAACAGAAGTCAAGCTTGTGTATGTACTTCACTTTTGTGCCTACACTCACACTACGGTTGGCGTTCGCGCCAGGGCTGTTAACTCTGGCTTATACGAAAACTAGTATCGTGGTAATAGCACTCGTATCGTTTGATTGATTGTTAAAATACAATACAAAAATAAAACAAAATGAGTTCAAATAAATGAATAAATAAATTGAAATTTTATTTATATAGTCGTTGAGAATGTGTATGTCATAATCTAAGATTTTTTTATAGGTTTGGTATAATATTATTTTGTATTTTCGAAGAAATTTATATTCAATGATTATATCTGAAGTTTTATATACTAGTGTAATAACTTTTATTCATTTGCACAAAAAATATCACTAGATACGTGTCCGAAGCGAGTGACACTCGCGCTCGCAGTGGTTTCGAATGGTCTCAAATATCGTGTCGGTGAACGCTGTCTATGTGTGCGTTGGTTTAGCGCACTTTGTATGGAGCTTGACTTCTGTTAGTATTCTGTGACGACGACCGTGATCGTCAAATGGAACGGTGAAATGAGTGTTGTGAGCGCCGTGAACGTCAAATGGAACGCGCCCATAGACTACCCGTGAATCGTGACGTTTTAATTGTCAAACAAATATTATTTTAGCTCACTGAGATTGATTGAGCTGAGATTATCTCAGCTGATCTCAGGATTTGAACTTGACACTCACTTCGTTTACTTCGTTAGGCACTACAGAGTTCTCACTTCTCGTGTGCTTTTCAGTTTTCGGTGGCCACCGACGACGACCACTTAACCAAGAAGAAATCAATACTCGGCACTCGTAACTTGCTCTGTAGTCTGTACCTACTCTGGTAGGATATAATATCACTACGTATCATTAAAGTGTGATTTTGTGTGAGGAGTGTCCATTTATGGATAATTTTGCTGAACGTCCACATAATATTGAATGACATCACGGTCAGTATAATTACAAGACACTATGACAATATCCACAAGAACTCTTGTTCAAATTGCCGGGTGGGGAGGTCTTATTGTCAGTACTACAGGATTTTATTTACAATTCCGCATAATTGATAATGTACGAAGCTACGACTACTACAAGACTGCATTGAAGAAATTACGAACGCATACTGGAGCTGTACATTACTTAGGAGAACCTATTAAAGATAAACGGTTTAAATTAAGTGACACAGAGAATAATTACTCTGATGGCAAAGACGCTAGGTTTTCGATACCAGTATATGGTCCTAAGGACAAAGGTGTCTATTACTTTTGGGCAGTAAGAGAAAATAATGAATGGACAATCACAAGAGCTGAGCTAGAATTAAAGTCTAAACCAGATGCTAGACTTGTAATAGTGAAGTGAGAGATTAATTATATTGTATTATTTCCAAGCACATAGTTTATTTACAAAATGTATTATTCTTGTATAATATATTATAATTAGTTGACATTCATTTATTTTATTTATCAATCCTAGTTACCCATGTTTTTGTATTTTCTCTTTGAATATAAAATTCAGGTAGTTTTGTAGAGTAATTAATGTTTTCAAAGCTGTATGTGTAGTATGTATCACATCAATTTCATTTTCAGAAATAAGCCGATAGACTAATTCCTCACAATGTTCATTGGAAATGCCAAGGAAAAGTTTAATTATCACAACACCTTGCTGTGTTTAGTCAAAGCTTTACAAAACAAAAATGTCACAATTGATCTGAGAAATGATTCTTATGTGTGTGGTAAAGTTGATTGTGTTGATGGGTGAGTGTAATATTGTTTACTTTTATAACTCACTGAAACTGGAATAACTTAACCTATATATAATAACATTGATTTGGAGTAGTACAATTTAAATTGCATAGATCAAATAATTTCCTAGCACATAGATTGTGCATTGTGACCCAATTTGTGAGATATTTTCGAGGTTTTTGCTGTTATTTATCAGAGTTTATTTTGGGTGTATTGCTATCAATTACATGGTTGCAAAAAGTAAAAACTATTGAGAATTTATATAACTTGTTTAACATAACAAACTGTATATAACATAGGTAATGATAACTATAATAGTTGTTATAGGTACATAATTATAGGCCTGTTCATTCAGTCACTGCAGGAGATCTCATTAAGGTTCTCCATCTTTACTAGCATTCCAGTCAGATTTTACTCTGTACTGTTATATTATTTTAGTAGTTAATTAATATTCCTTGATTTCAGTTTCATGAATATTTCATTTTCAAATGCTATATATTGTGATCCTCGGGGCAATGAGTTTCTTTTTGAACATATGCATCTTCAAGCCAGAAACATACGCTATATTCATATTCCAGAGACAGTGAGTACATTATAACTTATTAATTTTATTAAATATTGTTTCTTTTTTTTTATTGCACTTTAGTCAAGACAAACATGCTGTTCGCCTGATGGTAACTGATACAACTACCCATGAACAGAAGCAAAATCAAACAACACCTTGAATTACAAGGCAATGCTTGGCAATCCACTGCGTTTGCTTGCCACCTGAGACATAAGATGTTAAGTCTCAATATGGCCAGTAGTTACTCTGGCCAAAATATCCTTTAAATCGAAACACAACAAAGCATTTACACTGCTGTTTGGCGTGAGAAATATACATAGCGGTGGTACCTACCCAGATGGCCTCACATATAAGAGACTGAACTGGGACACCAGTAATGTAAAGGAAAATAATATTACAATTCAGAACCTGGATTTGTGACAGCTTTTATGTCCTGTAAAGATAGACCAAGCCACTATCCAGCTAGGTTATGAATTACGATCCTTTTAATTTATTTCAAAATATACCACAAATAAAAATATTACAAAATTATTTAAAAAAAAAATAGTACATTTGTAAGTTACTTCGCTCTTGGTGGTGTACTTTTGCTGTCTCAATATTCTGAATCCATTATTATTTTTGTGATTGCATTTTCAAGATGCCAATAATAACAACAATAAAAAATGAGGTATGCAGAACTAAAGATCCAAGACCAACCACCAAGAAATTAGCTGAAGGTTCTAGAAAAATGAAGAAAGCTCTAAAACAACACATGGACATTGTAGCATCATTGGACACTTGAATATTTTTTTTACCTGCATCGTTTGTATCGAGACAATATGTGGAGAAAGAAATAAAATACGTGAATTGAAAGACATTGTGTACAAATATTTATTAATTTTATACTTAATCCTAAAGCTTTAACACAATGTTACACACGTACCACAGTATAATACAGTTCGAATATTAACAAAATCACAAAATAACAACTCTATAAAATATCACGGTAGGTATAATAACAATTTTATTGAAAGACACAATTTCAAAATATTAAACTATCACTAAATATATAATACTAGTTGCCCAGTCTGACTTCGCCTTTGTTTACTTAGCGCCCATTACAGAAGGGTAGTGGATGATTTGCTAATCTGAGACAGACCCCTAATGATTAATAAACGGATACAAGGCGAAAGACGGGTATATGCTTATACGATGAGTCATCTATACATTCTAATCGTGAGAATAAATCAAATCATGGAGTGAACTTCGGAAAAGTTGTATTGGAAGGTCTAAGGGCCAAATGCTTTAATGCGACGCTGCGCATTGCGGCATTTCACGACATCTATGCACTACAACTGATTTTCGCCGATTGTGGCAACACCCTATGGAAAGATTTATTTATAATTTTAAAAACAGAAACGGACAATAGTGTAGTTTTGCCTGCCTGCTTCTCATAAATACATGCGATTTTTAATTAGACATGATGCCCAATATTTTTAATTTTAATATGCGGATACATTGAGAACTATGCATAAGGTATTTTTTTCTTTTATACTTAATTTAACACTAAAGTATGTATTCACTACACAAACAGCTCTGCGCAGGACTGCTCTAAAACATTTCGACTTGTAAACTTCACATTTGGCTGTGACAACAGATAAATATTACGCTCAATTTTTACATCAACTTCATCATGTGCAATATAATAAATAAGGAGTCAACGATATATATTATTAAATAATTGATATCGTTAACATTCCTCCTCATTTAATGATATATTACATTTATTGTTGCTCTTCTAATTTCTCGAACCAACAATCAATTCCAACATCAACTTATATCTAATACATAAAAAAAAAAACTTTTAGACCATTATTATTTAAGTTTCTACTCTTGGATTTATAAATATAAGCAAAAATTGTTTGCGCTTCCAAACCCGACTTCTATTTCGTGTAAGTATTTCGCATTTTAATTTAATGTCTAACGCATTAGAAATAAAGGCTAGCTACGCAATACTTGCAAAATCTGGCCATGAATATTTATGAATTCTGTTCGCTCTGTTGATTTTGTGACGGCATGTATGCGCATCGAGTTGTTTGACAAATTGCGGGCGGCCCTTAGTGGTACCTTTACCTACCCCTACGAAGATTATAATATGAATTTTTAGAAGTATAAGTTTGTAGGTACACTTTTTGGGAGACAAGTTTGGCTTATAAATGCAAATTCTTTCACTCGGCTAAATCAAGAACAAAAGACTATAATTTACCAAAATAAAAAAAAAAGAATGAGATATTTCCCACCAAAAGTTGGTACTTCTACCAACTGAACTACAAGCCCTAACAGTGATTTATAGATAGCAATGATCGTCTAAGATCTTTTGGCGTCCGGATGCGTTGTAGTCATGCTTTTGTCACAATATTGATTTTCTTTCTTCACATTTTATAAAATTGGTCATGTTCATACTATTCAATAACATAAATGCCTGTTATTTATATTATGAACACAGATCTCATATAATGCGTTTAACCTCTAGTTGTCAATATTTGTAGTACCAAATTTCACCACACGCCAATACAAGATAAATGAAGATTAAAAATAAATTATTTATATTACCTTGTAATATTACAATATTCTATGTTAACATACCTACTCATTTTATTTTTTTCTCAATATTCCAAATGATACAATCGTTGTATTGGAATTCGATTGGCAACTCGTACAATAAACCAAATAAGTAAATTAGGTGCCACAGTGGAACGCGCGTAAATACAAACACACGGACTGGTAAAATCTTTACCATCATCTTGTCTTTTCCCTTTTTCCTATTTCTCGAGGTTGGGGTAACAAGAATAATTAGTAAAGTTTCACATCTTAGATACAAGATGCATTTTATTTAAGACTACGATCAAAGTATTTCCCTGTATTATAAGAAAATTAAGTCTCACCTTCATTTAACTGAGATTGTGTAAATAAACATTTGAATTTTGAACTGAATTACTACTAGTAAATACTAATGCATATTAAATTACAGTCCTACAGACCAAATATGTGCCCACTACAAAGCTGAATCCTATAGCTATATTGCAGTATAAATATACACATTCAAGTTGAAATACATTCCTTGTATACATATTATTAATTTACTACATAGACAGGTGATGATAAGATAAATAGACCCTCTAAAAATTGCTGTAAAAATTCCAAACTGGTTACCGTTCTCTTCTTGAATTAGTTCTTATTTCTAGATAACTACTTTCTAATGACATAATGTCATTGTACAATGTCATCAAAAAATTACGACATGCAACCTGTGACTGACAGTCATAGAAAATGTAATATATTATCAAGTTTCCGCTTGTTAAATAATATTACGCTAACTTATGAGTAACACTTTTAAAGTAATTCACAACATAAACACAAGTTAATGTCAATTCACCTCGAATAATAATATTCTAATCAACGGCAAAAAATCACTTTTATGATGAAATATATTATGTTAATCCACAGGAAGTCTACCGCAGCATACATGTCTCCCCCAAGGATTCCGTAGCAACCTTTTGGAAGTAGTGCGTCTAGCGACTGCCAGCAATATAACTACGTCATTTTTGGCACAAAATAAACTAAACTACGTAAAATTGATTAATTAAATAAAATTGTCTATGTTGATTGCACTGTATAATTCAATTTTACGTAGTATTTATTAATTGTAAATATTTGTCATAATAAGAATTGCACTATTCCCTTCAATTCAGTTTAAGAGGCATCATTCATCATCAAGAGGAACCCTTTGAAAATTCAGCTGTTTTTCACTGGACATTACAAATCCTCTCAAATATTGAGTCCATTATACAATTTATGTTCCAATTCAACAACTTATTTCTGATTATCTTCAGGAGAATTATATTCACATTCATTGGGAGGCTGTGATTGCCGATTGCCCGTGGAGTACATGCTGTCTGATGCTACATTCAGTGGATGCAGGAACGAATCCTCGGATTTGTTTTTCCTGCTTTTACTTTTACATTCCCTGTTGTAGGCCATGTTTGAGGTATGACTCATAGGCGTGACAAAAGTCGGTTGCGAACTTGACACGAGCACACCATTATCTGAATAGTTTGGTAAATAGAATTTAGACTTGTCATATTCGTAGTTAGTGATTTTAATATCTTGTTGCGTGTACAACTCGTTCTGGTTCACTTGTTGGTTTTGGTACATGTTTTGGTTGTCGGTGTAGCCCGGGATGTGGCTGGTAATGTTGTAGTTCTTGTATTCGTAGGTTTCCTGTTTGCCGGCTTGTAGATGTCTGGTTTGCGATTTGTAGATATGTTGTTGGTCGGCGGCGATGTTGTCTGCGCGAGTGTTGCAGTCGGAGTTGTCTGGCGCGGTGGAGTTCTGCGGTTGTTGTACGATGACGACTTGTTTGAACTGCGGCTGCGTGGAGCGCGGGTTGTTCTTGTGCGGTCTGGTGAAGGCGTCGGCGTGCTCCTTATAGTTGTGGTTGGCGTGCGGCGGCGGGTCGGGCGTCTGGCTGCACAGGTAGTTGGACTGGTTTATGCTTCTTATTATCGACGTCGGACTCGGTGACGACTGCATCACGTTTGGTCGCTGCACTGCATGCGGGTTCAGGGTCCCTATAAATAATAAATAATGTACATTTCTGATCCTGATCTGAACGACATTTAATTCAAGTAGGGAATTAAATAAAACACTATATACTGGAAGCATAGTTTCAAAGAAGTATTCACCTAAAAAATAAAAACTCAATCTAATAACGTGTACAGGAAACAATCAAAAGAAGCTGCGCCAAATGTACCAAAAAAGTATAATATATGGGTAAAACAGGCATATGGAAGTCTGTGGATCGGTCTCGACTTGGAATTATACTTACTCCTCGGACCCTTTCTCAGCTTTGGGACGGGCTAAGAACATAGAGTGCTAATTTTATTTTCGCATAAATATTTTTCGTTTATTTTTATAAATATAATTATGGGTAATATAAAAATTATCAATATCATTTTATTTAATATATGACTGCTCAATAATTCCTAAGGCAACAACTAAACAGGTTCCTGTTATACATCTCACATTGATATGTTATGAATACCCGATATATTAATGTATAATTTATATACATACATATTTGTGAATTTTAATGGTATTGAAAGTAAATGACTCTAATGAGGTATATATTGTACTGAAGCTCCTGTTAACCCATTCAATGCGGCGCACGCCGATCGGCGTATTATTTTTTCTTACTCAGATGCTGAAAACGCCGATCGGCGTAATGTAGAGTTGTTTTATATTTTACCCAAATTTGAAGTTTTAATCATAAAATATAGACCAATGTGTTTATAATTTATCAGTGAAAAGCCTGGTACAAATAGTTTCTGGATATTTCAGTTCTAGAAAAGTTGAGTTTTCTTACTCAGGTGCGGCAAACGCCAATCGGCGTTTTCCAGGGATTCACAACTATTGGTTATAAAAACATGAATAGCATGTTTATTTATTCTATTAAACAAACTTATAAGTAAGTTAAATGTGAAAGTTTGTGAGTGTGGATGGATGTGTGGATGTATGGATGTTTGTTATTCTTTCACACAAAAACGTCTCGACCGATTTTGATGAAATTAGTTATAGGGATAGCTGTCACCCTGGTTTGACACATAGGCTAGCTTTTAGTCCGAAAAAAAATATTATTCCCGGGGTCATCCTACGGGAATATTACAGCAGTCAGGAATTGAAATAGAAATATTTGCTACTTTTAAAATTAGAATTTTCGTCATGGGACTGAGAGACGGAACAGAACGGGACATAACTCGACGGGAAATATAATCGACAGTGTTCGGAAAATTCACATTCGGGGAATTCATTGACAGCCTCCGTGGCGCAGGTGGCTAGACGCCGCCTATGTAACGAGAGGCCGCGGATACGATCTCCGCACCGAGAGAAATGTTTGTGTGGCCCACAAATATTTCTTTCGGGTCTGGGTGTTTGTGAGACCGAAAAGTCTCTCGTAGTTCCTGATACCCACGACACAAGACTCGATCTTAGTGTGGGGTCAGGACCATGTATGTAAATAATAATAATAAATAACACCCAACAGTCACATACATAGTCCTGACCCCACACTAAGATCGAGTCTTGTGTCGTGGGTATCAGGAACTACGAGAGACTTTTCGGTCTCACAAACACCCAGATCCGGAAGAAATATTTGTGGGCCACACAAACATTTCTCTCGGTGCGGGGATCGAACCCGCGACCTCTCGTTTCACAGGCGGCGTCTAACCAACTGCGCCACGGAGGCTGGATGTGACTGTTGGGTGTTATTATTTAATTCATATAGGTAGTTATAACGCGAAATAATATGTTTGTGATATGGACTGGTTTAAAAACTATCTACAAGCGGACGAAGATGGGACCGCTAGTCCTATTTACATTATACATGAATCCCTATTTTCCTTGGTCCTGCACAGTTTCTTAAACAAGTAGGTTTTGCTGCTTAAAAACAGTGAGCAAAATGCGAAATTAACAAATATTATATTTCGTTTATCTTTTTTGTCAATATTTTATTGATACTCTGGCAATTATCACATCCTGATATTTTAATTATTTTCTAATCTCTTTATTTGAACTTTCACTTTTCCGTTTCTTTTGTGGTGCCAATAACGACTGAGATAAGTAAATGTCATCCCAAACAATATATCAATTAATATATTAGGCGACTAGGAACGTTTTCTCTCTGAAAAAGAAGAACTGCATAAAAATCAATGTAATAAAACTATGTTTTACGGATATTGTCGCGGTATTTTAATATGATTTATATTCCCACGTAAGTGCGAAAAATAGTAAATTTCAAACTATCAAATTTTATCCATTACACTGAAATCAATTCCGTCTATTTAACGACACCCAGTTATGTATACGATTTCAATCAAGAAAATTTTTTTGAGAGAAAATATTTACTTATATATTATTAAATTATTTTTATATATTTTATTTATAATTAAATTCGTTTGATAATTTTAATAATAATAAGTACCTATACACTAACTTTGTATTGAGATTTAATTATTATGAAATTTAAAAAAATGTTTGCAACCCCTGATAATATTCGAAGTTATCAATAATATAATTTTTTATGCTTTAAACAAGGATGTTTGTACGACGGGAGAGCACAATAGAAATATTTATTAAATAAAGAGATTTACTCATCATTTAAATCCATAATCTATAAAAAAACTGCAGATATTCCTTTTCTTAAATTTCTATCAACAAATCTTCACGAATCTCATATAAAATTGGCTAAAATAATTAAATTAATTCTGCTACTTACTAAAAACAGTCCTTATTGCAATAATTATAGCGTACTACTCGAGAAATCCCATGAATTCGAAATGAATAAATTGAAATTCTTAACGAAGTGCTGAAAACGCCGATTGGCGTTTTATTTTTGATCCGTCAGGGGCGGCGCACGCCGATCGGCGTTTACGTTAAGAAGTACGCCGCATCTGGGTAGCGAGAGTAAAATTTGTTGCCGCATTGAATGGGTTAAAATTTGTGCTGTCAAATGATAGTAACCCTGTATACGATGATATAGCGACGTGAGTCATTTGATGTAAGGTAGTATGTAGTATGTTTATGTATATATACCTTGCGGCTTGTACTTGGCGAGCTGCGCGTACACCTGCTTGATCCGCTCGATGTTGAGGCAGGAGGCGCGCGCGTGGTCCAGCATGGGCAGCGGGTAGTCCACGCCCACCACGCAGCGCGCCGCCTGCTGCACCGCCTCGGGCGCCACCCACGGCTCGTGGATGTAGCGCGTCGGCATGTTCTTCAGCGCGGGTACGTACCGCCTGACCAGTGACATCAGTCAATAATACTTTTATTTCAAAGACTGGGTTTATTTTAAAAATTGACAATTGGCCCGTCAGTTGGCGGACATTCAAGTAGTTATATAATAATAAATAAATTAATAGTAAATACACTCAACAGTCACATACATACATAGTTCTGAACCCACATTAAGATCAATTAAGTCTTGTGTGGTTGGTATTAGTAACTACCAGGGACTTTGCGGTCTCATAAACACTCAGACCCGACACAAATATTTGTTGGCCACACAAACATTTGTATTGGTGCGAGGATCGAACCCGCGACCAGTCGTTTCACAGTCGGCGTCTAACCAATTGCGCCACGGAGGCTATCGATATAACAAACTAAACCTATCGGTCGCATACAAGCATTGTGATGTGGAAATCAAATTACAAGAGACTTTACAGTCTCACAATACAGACGTTTTACGAGATTATAATTTTTACGCATTCAAAAAAAGACAGACACACAAGGCAAATAAATTGTTTTACCAGTGTTCTTAAAAATAATTTCTAAGGAAATTACAATTCAATTACCAAATATTCACTGTGTGCTGTGCGCACTATTTATTATCAAAACGAAAAAAATATATAAACACAATGACACAACCTTAGAAGTCAGAAGAAATAATTATCCAACGCACCTGATGAAGTCTCCGTTGGGGTCGGTCTTGCGTCCGAAGCGCACGGGGCAGTAGCAGTGGAAGAACTGCTGGAAGAACGACGAGCAAGACAGCCACATCCACATGCCCGCGTTCACCGACCAGTCCGCGTCCAGCAACAACTCGTCGAACACCTAACCGTAACATACAATTAATATCGTTACTACATATCGGATGTCGTACCCGATAAAATATCGGACAATCTTATGCCTGAACATTTTTTATAAAACCTACAATAATTATTGGAGTCTGATTTTTCATCGGCTCCGATAAGTATTTGTCGTATGTTTTAAAATCAATACTATTCTCTATTACATTTATCATTTTCTCCGAACTTAGTCTATGGTTACGACGTATGATTCAAGATACCAACATTTTGTGGAGTATCTAGGCACATTAGTGAAGTTTTACGTACGGCGCGGCGTCCGGACATTCAAAATTCGTATCGTTTTTATCGAGTAACCCCTCTGGTTGTTCTGTAATGAGTGAATAATCTTGCCGATATTGGTAAAACATGAAGAAGTAACTAAGGGATAAGAACTAAGGAGGGTAAATAATATGGTGGTGGTGGTGGTACCTTCATGCCCTCCTCCCACGAGATCCAGAGGTCTCCGCGCGTGAGGAAGCAGGCGACGGCGTGGCGCGCCAGGTGGTGGATCCAGCCCTCCTCGCGCAGCTGCACCATGATGGCGTCGATCCACGGGAACCCCGTCTGGCCCTGACACACAACATTACCTTTTATACCAAACATACTTTTATTTTTTACTGTTGTTCTCGTTTGATGTCAACATGCTCGTGTCCAAATAATTCTTGAAAGAATCTGTCAGTTTTATATGTTATTTTTTTACACAAAATGTTTTTTTTTACTCTTAATATTCACAAACTAACATTAAGCTGTGCATATTCAAGAAATTACCTATATATACTATTCTCAAACATTTTTTTACAAACATTCACTATAATAATTAACTCAATAAATAGAATTGTCTACTTACATTAGCCCATTTCGCGAGTGCTTCCGGGTTCTTCTCCCATGGTATTTGCACGCAAATAGGGTTTCCCTCCATGCGATCGAAGTTGGGATTGCGAGTGGCGGCGCAGTAGAAAAATTCCCGCCACAGAATTTGTCCGTGAAGTGACAGCGGCGGTCTCACGCGTTTAATGCGCTTGTACAACTCTGTCAGCTGGTAATAAAATAACCTAGTCGATAAACAACCGAACCTGAAAAAATACACACAAAAACACATATTACAAAGAAAGTAAATTATATTTTTAAAAATAATTCACTCAACTAATCGAGGAAAAATGAAACTCGTACAGGAAATACTGCCTCACATAAATTTTAGGCAATCTTATCATATTTTTGTATTAACAATATTTTTTTAATTAATAATTTATGGCAACAAAATTTATATTTAAAAATAACCTTTTATAGCAGCAAATTTTTAAAGAATCATAACTTATAATAACGCAATAGCAGTTACTATTAGATTTTCCATCAATCTTAAAATCGTTTTATTCAATAGGAATGTACGTATTGGCGCTTTAGCACCTATTGTCAACCACAAAATGTCCTTGATTCATTGTATGTACAATGTTACTTGCTACTATTACTTTTAATATTTGATTTTAACAATAAAATATATTATTACGTCACATGAGAAGTACTTAATATATCAAACAGTAGCAAAATTAACTTAAGTGATAATTTTACTCCAAGGGCCAAAAGCTATTGTCGTAAAAATAAAAATTATCTGTAACATCGATTAATACCTAATTAATTAAACAGTACCTACAGACCTGAGATCACCATACAATAATGGCAGACGAAAAGATACTCTACTAATAATTCTCACCTTAAATAAGGTGATAATCCCGTTTGGCTCGCCAGTAGAGATTGCGGAGTCATTTTAGGTCTTCCGAATGAAGCCACCCACGCTTTTCTCTCGAGATGCCTTTCAAGCCTGGCCAATGCCTCGCTTTCTCCTCCGATCCATATTGGCGGCTTGAGGTTCTCCGTATCAAAACCTAAAAGAAAACGACACAACAGTGGGTACTGTTTTTATTGTGAATGTAAGCCGAACCGAAAAAATATTATGTTTGCATCTGTTATTCCCACGAGCCATAACGTGGAGGGGTTCTTTTTGACCAATTTAGCACGATGTTGAAACACTCAAGGTTCGGAAACCGGCTTCACGCTTGCCATCATTACTGGAATGATTAGAAATGTGTGTTCGAAGGTGCAAGAACGGGCGTGATTTTACCATATTTTTAACGTAGTCCTTTCCTAAGATTCCCAAGGTTTCGTTGTTTTCCGAAAATTCCGAAGATCTGCAAAGGCACATCCACAGGCGAGTCTTACATTTTAGGACCATATCTTAAGCAGTCGAGCTGTTATTTGTAGTTAGCTATAATTCGAACCTTTAGAATTAAAGTGACCTAATCCCAAAAAAAAAAAAATAGATTTTGGCTTTAAATCATATATTAGCTCAAAATGTCTATCTCCATCGACCCTTTTAAGAAGGACCTATTGACGCGTGAAAGACAGAAAGATGTATACTTCGGTCTTCTCGATGTATCTTGCATAAGTATAAAATTTCTTATATATAACAAATCTTTAATGAACGTTTCCCAAAAAATAATATTTTTAGTTAGGTCTCTTTTTCTAAAGGTGCGATGGTCGGAGCGGAGAGCACGACGAGGGTGGCGACATGAAGTGGAGCCTAACATACACACCGAGTTCCTCGAGCGTGGGCACTCCGAAGCGGTCGTCGTGGTCGTCGGAGAGCGGCGTGGCGGCGCCGTTGAGTGTCTGCGCGCAGATGGGCGGCTCGGCGGCCGGCGGCGGCGGCATGCTGGCGATCAACGCCTGGAACTGGTGGTACGTTAATGGCGCCTTGCCACCGTTGCGCTCTATTATACTGAAACAAACGACCGTCACATACAACACACGCGCGTCTGACCAAACAATACGATCGATGACTACAAATACTGTTTTTCTACTATGACCAAATTTTTACTTGTGTAAACATTGACAAGTAATATTTTTTCAGATACGTACCGATGCTGCCGCAAGCTACTTCTTTCATATCTGTAGTTATCGGGATGTGTAATACGTTTTTCTCGTGACGATTCTATTCGTCAGGCTACAACCATCGGTTCGTTGATAACTTTTCTATATACATATATTTAAACAATATTTTGCTTACTTGTCCAATTTATACAACGTGTGAGATACACGTGAAATAACTGTGATTCCGACTTCTCGACATTTTGACATTATATTATGGTCACGCACGCGTCCGTACGGTTCGGGGTCTTCTTCAAATGTGAGCGCCGTCGTGCCCCATTCGCGAAATAGTTTGGGGAGCGCATCTGCCGGCTGTCCGCGCACAACAAAAAGTCGTGAATTTAGTTTTTTCAAACTCTTGTCCAAGTCTTCCAGACATTGTAGAAGGAATCTGTAAATGCATATCGAATCGTTACGATGCTGGAATAATCACTTACTGGCCATTTAATGTAGTTTACGTACCTCCATTTATTAATGCCGACATTAGAAGAGCTGGCGAACCACGGGTCAATTAAGAATACGCATCGGAAGGTGGCGGCATCGATTAGGCCTTCCCTCAATGCGGGGTTGTCATGGAGCCTCAAGCCCTTTCTGAACCAGTGCACGATGTGCTTGGGCGGGTGCGCGGGCGCGGCGGGCGCGCGGCGAGGCGCGGGCGCGGGCGCGGCCGGCGTGTGCGTGCGCGCCCCGGACGCCGACAACGTCTCTGCAGCGGCTGACATGCTCACGTAGTCACCCACATCGTACCTACAACAAATACCAAACACGCTACACTCAATATCTATCATTAATATTTACCCATATCATATTCACGCCGCAGTCAAGTATAAATGAAGAATCTATTATGTACATTGTACACGTTCAGAAAAAACTTCATTCCCAAACATTGCTAAATCAATAACATAGTGGAGTCAGTATCAGAGATGCTTCAGAGTGTTAAAGACCATTACCACATAAGACTGTTTTTTTAACAAATATAATTGATCATACCCTATTTTGAAAATTTCTTAAAAAAGCTGCTTTGGGTGAGCAGCTGATGGTTGTGGTGATAGTGTGCTGCGGACACAGAAACAATTACACATTTTATAAGTGAAAAAAATGTATTGAGGTATCTTAACCTGAGATGTCTTGGACTAAAATCTGATATCTAGAAAAACTACTGACTTTTCTTAAGTATGTGGGTGGAGCCACGACCTAAATCTAGTAAACTATTAACTTTTTTAAATGGTATCATATTTCAATATCTCCCCTAAAATTTGATAATGATTTTATTCTTGCACCATCAGGAGTTGTATAACTTGTTATTCGTAAATTCCTTATCTCGCTTGGTCATTAATTGATAGCCGTCACTGCACATCTCTCCCCAATTCATGCGTTCTTGGCATTCTAGATATTTTAAAGGCTATAATATGTTTATTTTTCATATGCCATGTTACAACACCAAATTCAAGATGTTTAGATATGTTATAACATGAACATCAACTGTCATATGTCAACCATAGTTCACCACTATTCCCAACCCTTTTCAAATTGCTTGCGTTTAATCCCAACAATTTGCCCAAAAGTGACGACCCCGGCTTCAAAATTGATACTATTCCCGCTTCGACCTCCGCTTAAACCTAGTCTCGGTACCTATTAGTTTTGGCGACCTTGACATTCAAATGGGACGAAGTACCTCCCAATCACCATCATCAACGGCTATCTCAGAAGAGCATTATTTCTTATGAATTACAATATGAATGAAACAAAATGGCGAAGATATGTTTCGGACACTGAGTATTATGAAATTTGGGTATTTGAGACTTATATCCCCATGGGGAATGGATACCCCTTTGCATAAATGAGTACGTTTAATATAGACTTGTATACGTAATCAGAAAAACAAATCTGCGGCAGCATCTACATAACATTTGTCTCTTTAGCCTGGATTGAATAATTATAGTAGATATTCCGATATGAAAACGCTATAATATACAATTTCACTTATTACGACATACCGTTGCGTTGTCGCGGCGAGTTAAAAATCTTTATGAAATTATAATTTGTAAAGGAAACCTTAGAATTTTTTGTTTCAAAACTGGCAAAAGACGAAAGCTTTTTTGTAGATTCGGTGTCGGAAAATATAATAAGAATTTGAGCAGTAACTGTCACGTGCGATGCCCACTGGCCCGAGCGCAGTGGAGGCCACGCACAACTTTGTGAAGAAATTTTCTCATTACTTGGTAAGTTTCCCAACTTGAAATTATTTATATTTAGGCATTTCATAAGGATAACGAGAAAATATGTTTGGATATTTTGTCATCTGATTACGTGAAATATTGATATAATTAAAGTTTAAAATTCAATATTATTGATAACATGATCTCGTAGTTTTCCGACCAACTTATGCAATGAATGTACATAATGCACGCCTAGCACACATGATTAAATGATAGTATGACTCATAATCGTGAATGGACTTTGTGGTACAATAGTATTTCTATTCTATGCTAAATGCGAAAATATTTGTTTACGACATCCAAATTAGACGCTTCTATATAAAAAATACTATTACATAATTAATTATGTTTTTGCGGCACACAAACCTAGGATTCCAGATAAATGTATATGGTATCTTAACAAGCAAAATATTATGGTCAATTACGTAAATAATTTTTGGAATAGAATTCACAAAATGGACACGAGTTTCCAATTCAAGATCTTAATTTTCTTGGCCTTTGCACCCTAGCATCAGATCAATAATACGTCATAACAGGTACATAATAAGTGAACACATTACGTAAGTGCATATTGTTATTTAATGTCACTATAGGTGCAGTGACGTGATTGCATTACGAAAGTAATTGTTATTGTTAGGTACTTCAAGAAAAAGTAATATTCATAACATGCTGGCGTTTATGAGTGAATTCTGAAAGCTTCATTAATTTCTAATTACATAATCATATATACATTAATGCTTTATCAGTTTTAATGTGTTCCATTGCTGACTACGATCCACCTCCACGATTGAGGTGTTATGTCCTCGGCTTACATAGCACGAGTTGGTCGCCAATCATCGTAATGTACACACATACATACATACATACATACATACATACATACATACATACATACATACATACATACATAAACTCACGCCTTTCTCCCAACATCTTCATCCCATCCGGATGGACAGTAGGGGTTACACGTCTTAAATTATTGGACAGAATGGGACGGGACAGGACGGAATATTACGGAACGGGACTGGAAAAGCAGTAGAGAGTGCGGCAGTCACATTTTAAACGGTTAGTACCTAAGATGTTTATAAAGCATAGATGCGTTGTCCGAGCTTTATAATGGCAAGACGTTTGGAAGGTAATTGCCTCACTTGCAATCAGTCACGCTTCAACCAGTGTCGCGGATACACGTTTCTCTGAATATTTGTATTCTCAAAACCAAATGCGGAAAAATAGATTAGAGTGATTTAAAATAATGTACAAATTATTCTGAAACTGTGAAACAAAAAAAATATTTTATTTAGTGCGGAAGTACACACTAAATAAATTTTTTGTTAAATGAAATTAATAAATTCGCTCTCATGGCGACGTTTGACAACTCTCGCCACGTTATCCCCTACTTCATGCTTGGTGCTACGTCACACGCGCTTTGGCCAATAACCGTGTGGCACTTATTGTTACGTAACTAGCGATGTCTATTCATCTTCTTCTAACTTATATATCTAGCTTTTTCACTCTTTCTTCGAACCTATTTGAAATTACAAAACGCATCGCGCCATTTTTTTGTGCCATTATGTTACTGTATGACGTGTCTATTTGTAAAACGTCATTGGTTAGTACAAGAAATAATATGTCGATGATGTGGAATGGATTATGTAATAAAAACTTCAATATTTAATTGAATACCTAACTTTATGCAGTAACAGGCTTAAGCAACATTTAAAAATACATAGGGCACGCGCAAAAAATACTTATAAATAAATAATGTACATGGTTCAGGATTTCAAATTTTACATTCCGAGAGATAAATTTTGTGCGGGAGTGCCAACGTTATAAGAGGTTAGGGACTTATAAATTAAATGTAAAAAACTGCGTCATGGAATTTGTAATATACATATGCAAAGTCAATGATTTTAGTTACAAGAAAATACGGCGCTTCCTGTGGACCATAGTTGAGTGCACTGACAGTGGTTCGCATTTTGTTTACGAGTGAACAGATAAATCTTGAGCAAAGATTACATGTCATTTACATTGTATTTATTACCTGACTACTTACTTACTATGCAATTATTTCTCGACCTTTTTTACAACAGTAGACTGATGAGTTCGCGGACCGCCTAAATGGTAGGAAAGACAACAGTGTCGGCCGTCGATTTATTTGAAAATTAATCTATTACATATTACAAAGGAGAATGCCCATTCATAGTATCGGTAAAAATATCGTAGATACTGCTAACATTTATTATAGCATTTTTATGCTTTGTCCTTAGACGTTTTACTGTTTTATCCCGGGCGACAGATTTTCTATAAAATATAGTATTTATTTTTACATTTTGCATTTTGTTCACAGAGGATAATAGAGTAAGATCCCAGAGCGTTCTGACATAACTTATTTTCACATGGATGAAACCTTCACGACTTAGTAGCGTCTAGTATAATTTTAAATACCTGCCTACTAGTGTAGCTTGCCCTGTGACACCTGGGCAGGTACCAGGTGTTCTCACCTAGTACCTGCCCAGGTGTCACTTGTACCTTTCTAGGTAGCTAAAAATATGAGTTATCTAACTTAAATTTGGATGGCTGATTTATATATATATATATATTGTGGAATATTATTCTAAACTAGAATTATAAAGTTTCAGACACTTTTCATGGACCAGAGCTTGCGTCAGACGCTTTAAAGCTCGACAAAAAATTAATGAACTTTACTTATTTTTTCATGTCTGACTTTTGAATATGTTATTCAAGTAACTATGACAAAGTTATATTTCATCAGTCAGACAAATTCGAGTGACCAAATATCCCCTAAACACAAAATTATTCAGCCGGGAATGCGAGCGCAAGAGCACTTTGCGCATGCATTTCAGAGCGAGTGAGACGTTCACAACAACTTAAAAATTAAAAATTCAGGTACTATACTTTGACTTAAGTTTTAAATTTATTGTATTCATAATTTTATGTTTTTGAATTCTTTAAACTGTTTTTTGCGGAAGACGTTGCCAGCAACGACAACAACACTGATGACAACGAGGATGACTTGAATGGACAATATCATGACTGGATGAACGATGAAAATTTCAATGACTGTGTCGATAATTGTACATACATAAACTCACGCCTATATCCCAGAAGGGGTAGGCAGAGGTGCCAGGACACCCACATCTCGCCTTGTATGTTCCGTCCCACAATGTGATAGGTGGCGAGCCTACCGCCATATCAGGCACATATTCCTGACTCTGGGCTGATAATGACTAGAAGAATCCAATATCACTTTGCCCAACCCGGGATTCGAACCCGAGACTTCAGCTTTGTGACCGTAACTTAATACAAATACGCCACCGAGGCAGTCAAATACATAGTTTCTTCTTTAATAATAGTGTACACCCTTTTATTTGTACAGACGCTATGGTCCACGAGGTTTTAAATTATTATTTTAGCAAAAACTATGGATTTACCACCTAAACTCGAAGATATTTATAAAATAATTTAAAAAAGGTGTCGCGTTTCTTTGCGAAATTTTTAGTCACATTGTGTCTGCAGTCACTAAAATTACCACCCAGCTTAGCAGCAGTAAGTATTTGCAATATATTTTTACTCTGAGATGCATGCGCAAAGTGCTCTTGTGCTCGCACTCCCGGCTGAATAATTTTGTGTTTAGGGGATGTTTGGTCACTCGAATTTGTCTGACTGATGAAATATAACTTTGTCATAGTTACTTGAATAACATATTCAAAAGTCAGACATGAAACAATAAGTAAAGTTCATTAATTTTTTGTCGAGCTTTAAAGCGTCTGACGCAAGCTCTTGTCCATGATAAGTGTCTGAAACTTTATAATTCTAGTTTAGAATAATATTCCACAAAATATATATAAAAATCAGCCATCCAAATTTAAGTTAGATAACTCATATTTTTAACTACCTTTCTCACCAGGTACCTGTCCAGGTGTCACAGGGCAAGCTACACAAGTAGGCAGGTATTTAAAATTATACTAGACGCTACTAAGTCGTGAAGGTTTCATCCATGTGAAAATAAGTTATGTCAGAACGCTCTGGGATCTTGGTCTATAAGTCACAACTCACAGCGCTCAAGGATCAAGAAGCTTGCAAAATAAAGAATAATGT
Organism: Hyles lineata; assembly: GCA_030180105.1. NCBI lineage: Eukaryota > Metazoa > Arthropoda > Insecta > Lepidoptera > Sphingidae > Hyles > Hyles lineata. The sequence goes on along the minus strand of JARJEE010000017.1, from coordinate 9,227,366 downwards.
CTCATGCAGAATTTTATCTCAGGCACGTAGGGCACTTTATTTAGCTAGGCTCACCACTCGCCACTATACTTTTTTTTGCGTATTACAGGACTTTAATCATTTGCTGAACGAGCGGCCATCTTTTGAAAAATTGTCCAGCACTGAACAGGACGATATTTTTCAACATAAAATAGTCTGCCTATACATGGTGAATTTGGCGACGTGGAAACAAGCATAGAACCACATCGTTCGATGCGATATCATATTGTAAGATTACATTCACTCGTGAGTGACACAAAAAATAGTTAAAAGAATTGAAATTAACTATTTTAAGAAATATGGAAATAAGTGTGATTGTAACTTTGAGAATAACAATCAAGATGTTCTAATATTACACTATAAAATAAAATATGTGATGTAGATTTTCCAGTTTTAAGTTGGATTGGTAAATCATACTACAGTAGTGAAATCATACTATAGTATTCTGTCTTACGCATAGAGTAAAGAAGCGGCCATAAATACTAGAGAAACACGTTTAGACCGATCTGAACAATGGATTTTTTTGTTGTGTGCACATTATCAGTCGTAGGCTTATGACGTAACCTAGTATGTTCCATTGTACTGAATGGTCAGTTAGCAATGCTTGGCATTCCACTGCGCTCGCCATCCTGAGATGAGACATAAGATGTTAAGTCTCAATATGTCCAGTAGTTACTCTCGCTACTATGCCCTTCAATCCGAAACATAACAGTGCATTTACACTGGTGTTTGACGGGAGAAATAGATATTGCGGTGGTACCTACCCAGATGGCCTCTCACATATGAGGGACCTACCACCATCGAAAACATTAGTTGTCATAACAGTAACAAAACATAATAACAAAAACAAATCTATTGATTGATTGATTTACTATGTGATGTAATAAAAATTACTATTATACTTGCATAACTTGGGATTAAGTAATTTTACTGACATGCAAATAATATAGTATCATAACATACTTTATTTTAATAATAAACATAAAGAACAGCTCAATTTTATGCATGATTAATACAAATAGTTAACACATGTCATGACTTAAAAATGATAATAATATTATTTTAATGATGAATAAAACCTCTATCAAATCTTTACTAATCTTCTATATGTATATATAAAAGAGGAACCTGACTGACTGACTGACTGACGTATCAACGTACAGCCGAAACTACTGGAGCTAGGAAAGTGAAATTTTCCACAGGGGTTCCTATTATAACATAGGTGAGCACTAAGAAGGGATTTTTGGAAATTCAACCCCTAAGAGGGTGAAAAGGGTAAAAAACCGTTGTATGGAAAATCGAAACCGTTAAAGTTACAATTGTCAAACTTGGCACTTTAGTTAGTCATTTAAAAAGAAAACTAACTGCATACTTTGTTTGTCGTAAATTAGCCATAAAAGCGTTAAAATAAGGGTTGAAATGTTGCGAGTCTAGGGTGATTTAATGACTGTCTAATCAACGCACAGCCGAAACTACTGGAGTTAGAAACGTGCAATTTTCCTCAGAGATTTCTATTATGACGTAAGTGAGCACTAAGAAGGGATTTTTGGAAATTCAACCCCTAAGAGGGTGAAAAGGGTAAAAAACGTTTGTATGGAAAATCTAAACCGTTAAAGTTACAATTGTCAAACTTGGCACTTTAGTTATACATTTTAAAATAAAACTAACTGCATACTTCGTTTGTCTGAAATTAACCCTAAAGTGGTTAAAATATGGGTTGAAATTTTGTAGAACCGAACTGTGTAATCATCGCACAGCCGAAACTACTGAAGCTAGAAACGTGAAACTTAACACAAGGGTTCCTATTGTGACGTAGGTGAGCACTAAGAAGGGATTTTTTGGATTTCAACCCCTAAGCAGGTGAAAAGGGTAAAAAACGTCTGTATGGAAAGAACATCGGCCATTATGGACCATGAAGGGACCAGTTATGAATGGTACATCAAAAAATAGTACGATTTATTCGAATTAAAATGCATATTTCCATATATTTTTAAATAGCCGGATAAAAAAGAAAATCTTTAGGTGTTTTAATAATATTGAACGCGTATCAGCGCGTTCCATCACTCATACTTTGTTTCAAAATAAGGTTTTAACTACAGCGTTGAAGGTAGTCAGTGCTGAATTAAAAATAAAGTGTAGGTATTTTCTATGACACATATGACTTCTGAGCGCTGTCATTTGCTTTCTTGTGATTTAGTTTTTTCTCTGTTTGTATTTATGACTTGGCTTTGATAACGGGCTCCGATAGACCCTTGCATTTCTGAAGACCTTATACGATTGACCATTGGATAATGATAACGCTTTGTGATTTCGTTAAAAGTGCGAAGTATTCTCATATTTCCAACATGAACCCGGAGCGCCAGTCTGTCCTTCAACATTTGTTGCATTGTGTTCATATAATTCAGCATAGTGTTTCAAAATTATGTTCTTGTTTTATGTTGTTATTTTTGACATTGACATTATAATGTGCTATTTTTTTTTATACGTGTAATCATAACCTAAAAAGTTACAAATATATGAAATATTTTAATAAATCCGGCTTTTTTAAAACCTTCATCTATTTGGACATAATTCCTCAGGCCCTATGCAATAAAATAAACTATATCTCAGCTGTGTACACTATATTTTTTTGCCAGGTCCCAATATGTATGGACGTGACCGATGTTCTTTGCATTTTAGTTAGTCAATAAAAATAAAAATTAACCGCATACTTATTTTTTTTGAGATCACCCTAGAGGGGTTAATATAAGGGTTGAAATTTTGTAGAACCGAACTATCTAATCAACGCACACCCGAAACTACGGAAGCTAGAAACGTGAAACTTAACACAAGGAATTCTATTGTGACGTAGGGTAGCACTGATGAACGATTTTTGTATATTCAACCCCTAAGAGGGTGAAAAGGGTAAATAACGATTATATGGAAAATCGAAACCGTTAAAGCTACAATTGTCAAACTTGGCGCTTTAGTTAATCATCTAGAAACAAGAGTAACTGCATACTATGTTTTCTTATTATCGACCCTAAATGGGTGAAAATAAGGGTTGAAATGTTATAGAAACCTCTGAAGCCTCGAACTTGAAATGTAACAGAGAGGTTCCTACTATGAAATAGAGTAGCACTAAGAAAGGATTTTTGGAAATTCAACCCTAAAGAGCTGAAAAGGGTGAAATTGTGTTGTATGGAAAATCGAAACCGTGAAAGTTGCAGAGCTCAAACTTAGTACTTTAGGTAGTAGGTAGTAGATTTTTGTCTTAAATTAGCCCCAAAGGGCTGTAAAATAAGGGTTGTAATTTTGTATGCAAAATCAAAACCGCTGTTATTGGTACACTAGAAATTGTCGTGCATTAATTTTGGAAAAATGGCACGAAGAGCATGAAATTTTTTAAAAAGTATTAATGGTTCCGTGGGTACAAAAAATCCCTTAAAAATTGAGCTTGATGGTACAATTCAAGAACTGGACAGGGAAAGCAATATTTTATTTTTTACTAATTTTGTAAGTTGTTCATGAGTGGAAGAGTTTCTCATTAACTGTAGGGGTCAGGAAAAAGGTGGGAAAGGACGAAAAGTTGTGTTGAAATATCGGGCATAAGCAACTTTAATTTTAAACATACGTAAATGGGTTTAGCGCAAATAATACTCATAAGTAAAATTGTGCGTAGTTCCGGGATTATACATTTTTGAGGGAGGAATTTATGATGTTTAATATGACCAGTTGTAAGGTTTTGGATTTTTATGTTTTAAGTGGAGATAAAGCGGGAAATCGCTGTCAATAAAGTAAGCAATAGGCCACATAATTTGCCCAACGGGATGCTCACAAATAAATAGTGACGTAATTCGGAGTTTTAGAATTTTCTCAGTTTTGGGGGTGAAATGAGGACGTAATATCTAATTTTGTGGAGTATCGATTTTCAAGAATATAAAACATATTTTAGATACAGTTAATAATGCAGACGAAGTTGCGGGCAAAAGCTAGTATATGTATAAATGCGAAAGTTTGTGAGTATGGATGTTTGTTCCTCTTTCACGCAAAAACGGGTTGATTAATTTTGATAAAATTTGGTATAGGGATAGCTGACAGCCTGAATTAACACACTATTTTTTATGCCGAAAAAAATGTAGTGATCTCGTGTCCTGTGACGAGTCAGTAATTAATTACTATTTCACGCAAAAACGGCTCGACCGATATTGATGAAATTTTGGTATAGGAATAGGTAACACTCTGGAATACCACATAGCTAGGAATTTTAACATACAAATTTGCTACTCTTTCAAATTCGTATGGGTGACACAGGATAGAAGAGGGCAAGAAGACGTGTTTTTTGTCAAGGGACAGAAAAAGAGGGCATTTTAGCGGGACAAGGCAGGAAAAGCAATATAATCAACAGTTGTCACATTGAATTTAAATTGACAGCCTCCGTAGCGCAGTTGGTTAAACGCCGCCTGTGAAACGAGAGGGCGCGGGTTCGATCCCCGCATTGAGAGAAATTTTTGTGCGGTCCACAAATATTTTTTTCAGGTCTGGGTGTTTGTGAGACCGAAAAGTCTTGACACAAGACTTGATCTTAGTGTGGGGTCAGGACTATGTATGTGACTGTTGGGTGTTATATATATATATAACTAGCGGGCTGGCCCAGCTTCGCCCAGGTACAAATAGATTTCTGTACAATAATATGTACATATTATACATATAAACCTTCCTCTTGAAACACTCTATCTATTTAAAAAAACGCATCAAAATCCGTTGCGTAGTTTTAAAGATTTAAGAATACAAAGGGACATAGGGACAGAGAAAGCGACTTTGTTTTATAGTATGTAGTGATTTATTAAAATATAAGACAGTATGTGAAATAATATGTTGTTGTACTTGGTAAGTAGATATATTCTGTGAACCGCATTAAGATTTTCATGCAAAATTAGAAAAAATATATAAATTTTGGGTGTACTTAGAACTGAAAGTCAATTTTTTTTTCATCACACCAATATATATGGGGTATGGATGGGTCTATGGATAGGTCTTCAAAAATTATATTGGGGTTTCTAATATCATATTTTCAAAGCTGAATAGTATGCACGAGAGTCACTTCCAAAGTGGTAAATTGTGTGTGCCCCTGGAACTTCCTAAACTAAGAGAATGTTAAAACTAAAAAAATATATATATTGTACATTACCATGCAAACTTGCACTGAAAATTGGTTTGAACAAGATGTAGTAAGTAGTCTTTTTAAATAATCATAAAATATAAAAATACCATAACTATGACTTGATTGTTGTTATGGGTGAACTTTACTTATATATCTATAGGTTTGTACGGAACCTTCAGCGAGCGAGTCTAACTCATTTAAGATACTGAAATGGGAGAATACTGATTCAATTTTAGATTTTTTAGGATGAGATACTTTTGCCTCTAAATTCAAAATGGTTTTGTGAGCAACATTTATCTGTATTAGTTTTGAATAATGTAAGACAATACCTTTTTTTATTGCTATGAATGGCGGGACGAGCATGCTGTTCGCCTGATGGTTAGCGATACAACCGCTTATAAACAGTAGCAAAACTAAACAACACCTTGAATACCTAAAATACTTATCCCGATGTCTCTTATTCATGACATAAGAGTTAACTATTGAAGTGACTTATCACATATCCAAACAATATTTTCATCTTAATCAATATTCTATTTAGATACAACTTTTGTAAGAATCAACATATATTTGCCATAAAGAAAGTTGCAAATTTATTATATTTGATAAATTTCCAAGGTCACTGTTATTTCCTTCTATTTTTGTTGGAACTAAAGTATAAACAGACAGAATCAGACATTAGTGATACAAATGCTGAGTGACTTGAAATGCACTATTACAATTTTACATAATATGAAACTGAAAGATTGCTACCGAAATATCCATCTAAAATAGATAGGTACCTAAGAATGCATGCCTTAATTTAATTTTAGATTTCATAACATTTTAGCACCTAACTATTTTCATATTTTGGAATTCTTCCATATTGCAACAAGTGTTGTTGAAGCATAATATCCCAATTAGATTATGTATGTATGTGAAACAATAGACTCACCTGTTAAATTATATCCGAGTAAATACTCTCACAAATCTGAAGGTGCACAAATTGATAACTTTATATACTTTTAAGTGGATAATAAAACGGTACACAACTTTCTGTGATATTTCTATACGAATAATGTGAAAACACAACTTGTCATTGAGCGCAACAGTATCACGAAGTCATAACACAATTAATTCAACAACAAATAGTATTTACTAGCAATAAATAATCACACGCGTAATAACGGAAAAATATTTCGCACCTTCTAGAACAATTTACTTTGAAATTATAAAGGAACGGACAATCTCTCAAGTGGAGTACAAAACTACTGGATTGTGAGAATTACCGAACTGCACCGAACTGTCAGAATGATACACGCCGCTTGCAACGTGACCACTGGTGATCACAACGTGACCTAATTGTTTTGTATGTATAAATATAATGCGAGTTGCCAGACTTCTTAGATACATTTCAGGGTCAAAACAACAGCTTTTTTGTTATATGGATTGTATAGAAAGCGAACCCTTTATCATGTTTATGATATTTAACTTGAATACAGCGGAGTTGTCGCATGAAGCAACAGAGATAGGTCATTATAAAGGTCATAATAATAGTTCTTGGGGCAGGTATGTTCTATGTTCAACGAAATATGTGTAGTATATGGATTTTGCTATGATGAAAATCAAAGGTTCATTTTACCAAGGGCGGATCCAGGGGGTTGGTCATGGGGTCATGATCCGTCCCCCTCCCTCCCTCTGGGCTGGCTCCACATTGACAAAATTTTATTGACAGTACTATTAAATATAGATATATTTATTGAAATGAATCTTCGATCAAATATATCCTAGATACACAGTTCCCTGTAAAACTGTTAAAAAGTGGCACCGATGCATGACATGAAAAAAAATAAAGAAAAAGATCACATATTCCAAATATGTTAACACAAATTCCACCTTATTCCTGGAACTTAAAGTAGCTTTTCATATAATATTGTCTAAAGTTTTGCGACGTTTTGGAAGCAACGGTCGGTGCGTGACTGAGGGCGAAAGAGTGCTTAAAGCACTCTTTTTTGGTGCCATTGTCTAAGCGCTCATGTTGTATCTAGTGTATATTTGCTCGAAGCAATGAATATAACGTACTAACTTGGGGCCGACATTTAAATATCGAATTAATAATGACGCAAGTATCAAAAAATATGAGAGACTTGGGTCTAATAGCATCGAAACAAATCACATTGATTTTTAGCTCAGTCCGACATTCGATTCGCGGCCTCACGTATCGCGTCTTTGGTAAGAGAATAACTAATACGAGGCTGGCTAATGTATGAGCCGTATTTAAAGTATCATAATATTTATTAATTCAATAATTTTATAAAGAGTGAAATATTCATATACTACGTCCATTGAAATCATGGACGTCGACGATTTAAATCATATATGCCCAAATACTGGAAAGCCAATTAACTTTTAACTCCGGTTAACTAGCTCAAATGCACTCTTAAACTGATTTCAATCAAACATAACTAAGATTAAACCAAATAAGAATTAGATATTTAACGCGGCATTAGTCGTCCTATTCGTATACTCGAAAGCAACTTAAGAGTTTGACAGCTGTCAAACAGTCTAATTTCTAGTTTTAAGCGGCCGTCGTCTTAAGTCCGCCTGCGACCACTCTTAAATTTCCAATTCTGCATAATATTTACTAAAATGTGTCTCGCGACGTTTCCATCGCTGTCTGATGACGATATAGCTTCGTCAAGGCGAGTCAATCAAGAAAAATTCAATGCTTTCGACAAATACAAAGAAGAAAAAATTCAGGCAAAGTGAGGCTCCGCCTGAAGAAAGAACCTGTTCTGCATCTGTGTAACCTTGCTTGGAGACAATAGAACCCACTACAAACAGAAGTCGATTGATAAAAACTTGCGACCAACTGTTACTTGCATTACCTATAATATTCTGCGACAGGCAGTTACCAGAAGGTGATTGGAGACGTATTTCACGTGGAACAGCCAACTGTACATCATAAAGTTGCAGCAGAGCCGGTTAAACTACAAAATCGTGGCATGAAAATTCCCAACTAACAACAACAATGTCATATTGCGAATGATTTCTACGCGATCGCAGGAGTGATTGGAGTTATAAATTTCACACATATAAGGATCAAATCCCCAGGTAATTTCTATTTATAATGATGTATACATAACTATTTAGCTTTTACATGTACACAAATATATATTTTCTTATCTTATTTTAACTAAATGTGCTTCTAAAATGCCAAGTGTGTTTTATATTGTGTAGTAATCATTTAGAGTGTCCCTTTATACTGTACATAATATATTATTAATCATAGAATAGAATAATATAGTATGCATAATATAAAGGCACACTCTAAATTATTTCTACACAATAATTTATATATGTATGCTTCTTGGAATCAAAACATTTAGCAGGTAATTGGCTCTTCCTCAGCCCACTGGTACCCCATATAACCAAGCTCTCTGAATAGTTGTAGGGCTAAATAAATTGTTATTTTTTTTAAATAATCATTCTATGATTAGTACTGATTGTAGCTATTCAGTATATACTGGAACAATGTTCAACCACAATAATAGTTTCCTATAAAGAATCCAATTTTATAAATATATATAGGTTTTCAATGTATATAAAATAATCTGTAGTTTGATATAAGAATATTTGCTAGACCTCTAATTTTAACCATCTTGTTTTTAGGAGGAGCACAAGCAGAAACAGAAAAGGCCAATTGTCTATAAAAGTGCAAGCAGTCTGCGACCCTAACTGGAGGATAAGATACATTATAGGCCGATGGGCAGGCTCGATGCATGATAGCACAATTTTCAATGATTCTCCTTTAAGTGCATGTCTTGAAAGGGAAGGCTGAAGAAGCTTACAATCAATACCATATTAAAACAAGAAACCCAGTTGAGAGGGTCTTTGGTTTTAAAACAAAGATCTCCTTGTCGGGCTATAAGTTTTTGAAAATTTGCTTACTATTATAGAGGCATGTGCTGTTACATAATATAGCATGTTCCCAAAATGATCATATATTGGAGATTGATCTTTTTGAATCATTTCCACCAGCTCCACATAGTATAACCAATGAAAATGTTGTAACAAGGAATAATGTCATAAAATACATATTTTACACCATACAGTGCATTTTATTGAATTACCATAGAATGAATACAAATAAAAATGAGTTATGTTTTATTGTAGTTTATTTATTTTAATAACATCATTAGTACATATTATAATTTTTTACTTATCTACATTTCTTTAGATCTGTCTTACATTTATATCTATATTCCTTTATAACACAAAATAATACAATTATTTTAACATTAATTTAAAACTAAATTATTGAATGCGCTATTAAAAATGTACAATAGAAATATAATATTACATTTTTTAACTATGAAAATAGGTGAAATAAACAATTTATTTTATGTATTACATATTAATTAAAATTCATAACATTCTTCAACTTTGATTTAAAAAACTGTTTTTTGATGCAAATTTTTCTTCCTTGACATAATTTGTCTCATTATTTTTTGTATATTTTCATATTAGATACTCATTTCAAAGGGGTGTCTATTGTCCAAATGATTTGCTGTATGTATGATTTCTATAGCATTACCTGCAAAAGTTTTAAAGTTAAAGTATATCATAATTTTATATATCTCTTTTTATTTTTTATATATATTTGTTGAGCTTACTTATTTGGTCTATAGATGATGCACATGGCACTATATATATGAGCCATATTTCTTGAAAGGTCTTATTATTTACACATTGAACATATAAGTACTCCACTCCAGCTCCTGAAACAAAGGATTATTTATAGTTATACACATTGTACCATACTTTATTTTCCAAATTTATTTCCTAATACTATTATATGAGGAGGAGATAATATATAGGAGGTATAATATGAGAGAGGCCTATAGATACCCAGCAGTGGGATCCTACAGGCTGTAGATGATGATGATGATTTAAAATGTGCGAATATTCGATTCATATTATATATTAAATAGTTAATGATCATATAAATACGTTAAAACTTAGAGAAATACGTGTATACTTACCTGTTTATAATATCCAGCACAGCTTCTTTCTCATATCGTATTTATTTACGTAGTTTTCTCCGTTTGGTACTTAGCTGGTTTTGCAGCCGTTGTTTGGTATTTCATTTATTATAAAAGATATTCCAAAAACTAAATTTCAAACCGAGTGCAATTATTGTAAACAATAAATAAAAAAAACAAACATCATAATATTTTTAATCAACTCGCTTCGGATATAGGGACATAAGTTTTTTTGCCCACATGATTTTATCAACAATTTTTTTTAAATAGTAACTTAGCAATATTTAATATAGCTTTAAACATATTCGTAACATAAGTAAAAACGTGTCAATGATTCCTCAGATTAAATATAAAGGGTTAAATTTCCAATTTTGAGAAATCATGTATGAAGAATATTGCGTCAAATGAAACGTTTATATTTATACAATAAAAATTGTAACTGAAAACAAACTTTTCGTTTATCTGTGGAAATTTAACTGGATGTTTGCCAGGCCCGTTTAACTTGGGCCTAAAAAGTGATGCCATTTTTTATCTCGCTTTCTCATATGCCGTTTTCGCCCCATCTTTTTCACTCACGCTATTTTTGTAAATGTGTGCGTGTGCCGGGTGCACTTGCCGCCATTTTTGTCAACAGTCAATCGCTGTTTGTTAGTTTGGTTCGGCTGATTTTGTTTATATTTTTATCTTATTTCATCTATTTTGTAATCAGTAACGTAAATATTTAGCAGTGCGGACGTTATATAGCTTACTTTGTGCAAATGGTATCTATAAACTTGTGATTTACATGATAATTATTAAAGTTGGTCACGTGTTTTGTTCCCGGGTGAATTTAGCACAAATCAAATAAAGTATTGAAGAAAGTATTGTGTGTCCTTCCCAAACAAAGTATAGAAACAATGTACTAAATGGACAGAGCTATGTTGGCGGAGCATGGAGCACCAAATTACTGAAAAACATAATTCTAACCTCAAATGACAGAAACAAGGTAAATATAATATTTTATTCCGCTGTGACCATGTTGTGACACTATTCCTAGTTTTAAATTGTTGCCGGAATATAAGAAATAACAATATGTTCAAATACAGTATAAAATACAGATTTTTTGGATCTCATGTGACAAGGTTAGCTTTTTGTATGAGTCCATAGTGACGAATTATATAGCCATACACCTTTCATTGATACTCTCGGTTGTAGAGGATGCTCGTGCTCTGCAGTTGGGACAATATAGACCGATCTAGTACAGTACAATTCAATATTAGAGCTTTTTATTGGTATAGGTACCTGCAAGTTCATCACAGCTTAATTTATAATAATTTAATGTTTTACAATTATTATTTAACGTCAGGCAAGCAGTGGAAACAACTGATTGTGTCTTTTTCATATTTATTTTGTTATTAATTAATTGTTTTATAATTTCCAGGTAAGACTCGGGTTAAATTTGCAGTCCAAGTATTTAGCAGGCAAATGGGTTCATTGTTGGAAGCATAAAGAAAGTTTCAGCTCGATGTCTGAAGGATCTCTTCTCTGTAGGTTTATATGTTAATATTTACAAAGGTTAATTCACAGCATAAGTAATTATGTTCATTAATAATCTTTTTATAACATTGATAATATTTGATATAATTAAGATGTTCAGAAAAGGCATTTGTTAAAGCTTTTTGGTCATATGTTATTAAAATGAAATGCAATGCAGTAGTGTATTGAAGTTAAGAATGAAAGTGGAAACAACTGATTGTGTCTTTTTCATATTTATTTTGTTATTAATTAATTGTTTTATAAATTCCAGGCAAGACTCGGGTTAAATTTGCAGTCCAAGTATTTAGCAGGCAAATGTGTTCATCGTTGGAAGCATAAAGAAAGTTCCAGCTCGATGTCTGAAGGATCTCTACTCTGTAGGTTTATATGTTAATATTTACAAAGGTTAATTCACAGCATAAGTAATTATGTTCATTAATAATTTGTTTATAATATTGATACTATTTGATATAATTAAGATGTTCAGAAAAGGCATTTGTTAAAGCTTTTTGGTCATATGTTATTAAAATGAAATGCAATGCAGTAGTGTATTGAAGTTAAGAATGAAATGAATAATATTGAATACAGTATGCATAAAACAGGTATGCCTACCAACCTATATTATGTACTGTAATAGCATAAAAGCATTCTTCAAAATTACCTTATAACATATGTTTATAACATATTTTTTGCCTATTTCTTTAATATGTTGTTATATAATAGTTAATATCAAATGTTTTAGTATGTTGGTATTATGCATTTTATGTGTTCTATGATTTGAAGCCAACACATTTATTGTATTAATTTAACAATATTGCTTATTCTTCAATATGTCAATGTAAACAATTTACTATCATTATTTTTCATTACACTTTACACGCATTATTGCCTATTTTTTAATGTATCATAATATCATATCACTTGATATACATTTTTGTGTATATTTTCTTATTGTAAATATGATATTATGACTTTCCCAATTATATTTTTCATTATGTCCTACTTGAAATAATAATTTGTTATTATATACTTCAGATATGTAAGCATATGTTTTTAATGCTCTGTTTCAAATGTTTGTTAAATGGCGTGTATTTTATTATTAATTTACACGAATGGCTTCTTATATTGAATTTACACTTTACAAATATAGCAATATTGTGCTGTTTCATGGTATTGGAAAATATATTGTGCACTAAATGTTTCCATTTATACTTTTATTTGTTAGTGCAGTGATCATATTCTTTGATTTGGCATTGTTTTAATAGTCCTAAAATTAACAGAATTAATATTTACAAATTAAAAATGTTTAAATCAATTTGAAAATGTATAAAAATTATTTTAGGTTGTAATATTAAATTATGATCAAAATGTTAAAAATAATGTACAAATATGAAATAAAATACATTTATAATGTTATTGAGTAAAGGTTTTGAATTATAACTTGGTTTTATTTTTTTATTTTCGTATGAAATCGAGTAATTTTAACATACATACGAATGGTACCCAAATATAAAACCAGTAAATTTTCGGTAATAAAAATCGGATTGCCTAAAATATGTAGTACATCCCTAAAATTGAAAAATCGGCAATTTCGGTAAAGTACCGATTTCTAGCTCTGGTCCGAAACGCGTCGAAATATATATACGTATAACGCGCGAAAAAGATGGCTCAAATACGCGGAACAATAATCTTGAATACTATTGGTCAGTGGTAAAATTATGAATGAAAAGAAAGAAAGGTCCGATGAACATTTGAATGAATTCTATGGAATTCTATATGTAGAATGTATAAACACATGTAGTTGTGTGAGTTTGCTTAACGTGTTAAAACATTTGTATGGAGTTGGCCGTCTGTATTTTTAGTCGTCTGTGATGTTTGCTGAGTAGACCGATTTATGAGCTAAATGGCTATCCAGTATTTCGTTTCGAAATTTAACGGAACATCAAAATAATGGCATATCAAATGAGTCCGACGGCTGAGTAGCTATCCAGTATTTGGGGGATAGACAAGTATGGCAACATTAAATTGTATCACCCAAAGAACATTCAACAGTTCCTTGGGATTACCATTTATTTTCTAGGTATACCTATAGGTCCTACCTAGGTTACGGGTGGAGTGCCTAGGTGTCACCATACTCCTTAATTTTACCGCAATCGAAAGTAAATTAATAACAATCTAGTTTTCAATGCATGCAAAATCAGTAGTAGGCACATATTTGATAGAAGTGCAGAATACATATTATAATGCTTGTTTAGAAAATAAACAAAGCACAGTTTCGTATATACCGAGCGTAGTCTGTAGGGCGATTCACGTATTAAAATAAGTTCAGCTGCAGTGCAGTTGCGGTTAAGTTTCGATCAAAACAGCCCTTTTCGTATTCACGTAATTTTGACAACCGCTGTCAAATACGCTCGCGTCAAGTTTGCGTCACGCAAACGTTTTAGCGTATTCTACTGCTGCGCGTATATGTCAATCTCAAACAAATTTCATACATCTGACGTACAGTTGACGCGCAGCTCACGCGCAGTTCACGCGCAGCTAAACACTTACAAGAATACCATTTTGTACCAAAGCGTAAACTTAATTGTAACCGCACCGCAACTTGATCGGCGTGTCAAAAAGTTACGTGAATCGCACTACTGGATTGTTACTGAAAGCGCAAGACCTGCTACAACTGTCCTCCTAACGGTCGAAATTCTTTATTCTTTCTTTATTATTTTTTCTTTAAATTACTTTTTTCATAAATTATTTTATACATTAACGATATTTTAGGATGTCGAAAGATATTTTATACTTTTTAATAAAATATTATTCTGCATTTACACAGCGTGTAAACGGTGTGTTTGGCTCGGCTGGCCTTAAGTTTTTCATAGTTATAATAATAACTTGGAGTTGGTAGACGTTGGCCCAGCCTCAGCCAACATGTAAATCCACCATTTAAGCAGTTTAGGTTTTTGGATTTATTCAAGATTTATTATAATTAGGCCAACAGTAATTAAAAGTCATTCGAGTATATAACGAAAATCGTTACCTATCGTTCGTGAATCGCTACACGTGGCAACATCGAACTAATTATGTCATCTGCATTGATTTCTACTTTGGCAACACTAAATAGGTTCTTTCAAATTTGACCGTCTTGAAAATGTACGTAAACTTTTATATTTCCTCTAAAAATCGTAATTTATCATAGTATTGCACTAATATTTCTTCATAATTACTGCAAAATAAAGAACATAATGTAGCAGTAAATTAGATTGCACTAGGATTTTGGTTTATGTTCAATTGGTTATATTTCAGTGACGGGTCGTAATCATGGGTCGTGTGATCCGTGCTCAGCGTAAAGGTGCCGGTTCTGTATTCGTTTCCCACACCAAGAAAAGGAAAGGAGCGCCTAAACTTCGTTCTTTGGATTATGCTGAACGTCATGGTTACATCAAGGGAGTCGTAAAGGTATGTCGAAATAGGTTATTATTTGTAAACATAAGGGTAGCGTAGGATTATTAGCATCATGTACAGGAAAATGAAATATCAGATTGTGCTCTGATGGTTAGATGTAATTGACAAGAAGCTGAAACTAAGTGAATCGTCAAATTTGTATATTTTCCAAACATAACCTTACTGCGAAACGTTTTTAATAGGCGTTGTATATTCCATGTCCGCCCGTCTTTATCTGGTGGTCTGGTGTACCCTGCTGTATTTGTCGAAATCAACGTCACTGTTTGCCGAGGTGCATGTATTCATTTTTTAATATTGTGTATCTTTATCTGATTGCATTATGCATGTATCTTACAACTAGTGTAGCTCGTGGCTTCGCCCGCGTGTAATTTTTTTCCTCCTGTCCTGTTTTATATTTTTCCGGGTTAAAAAGAACCCCATAGTCTTCTTGATAAATTGACTATCCAACACTTAATTTTTTTTTCAATTTAGTCCAGTAATCCTTCAGATTAATGTGATTAAACATTTTCTTTAGCTTTACGATAGTATTTATAATAAGACAGCAGATTGTGTGATTTAGGAAGTAATTAAAGAACAAAGTTATAAAGTAAACATTAAAAGTAATTTTGAAGGAGTAATCAATATGTATAAAAATGTTAAGTTGTAGAGTAGACATGGGTAACTCAGCGAAAATCCTTGCGTTAACTCAGTAACTCAGGCGCAGTTAACTGCGCTAGCTCATTGTGTTAACTCAAAATTGCGCCATGGCGCAACAAATGCGCCGGTCGCCGAGTGAGCAACGAAATGCGTTATGCGCGCCATCTTAGAGATGGGTAACTCAGCGTTAACTCAGTAACTCAGGCGCAGTTAAGTGTTAACTGCGCCGCGCCGGCTCATTGCGTTAACTCAAAATTGCGCCATGGCTCAAAAAAATGATAACCCGCGGAATGAGCAATGATATGCGTTATGTGCGCCATCTGCACACGGCATGCTGCGCTCATAGATTAATGGCACAAACCGCGCGAAAACTACGTTGGCTCATTGTTCACTTAACAAGTGAGTGAAAGAATGAATAATATGGGGCATGAGTAACGTGACCATACGTCCCGATTTAGGCGGGACAGTCCCGCTTTCAGGAAGTCTGTCCCGGTGTCCCCAGCAAGGCCTACATAGTCCCGCTTTCGCAAACAGACCAAACGATGATCAAAAAGTATTTCCCGCTCGAAATGCTTTATCGAACTATTACTGAAAACGGTTGGGTCAAATTATTCCAGCACTTTCGTAAAAACAATCTTGATTAAAATAACTTTTCCACAATTATCGAGTACGTTATGTGTCTGCCTGGAAGTTACGCCACTACTGGGGTTTATAAATCGTGCTTAACTTACTATTTTGTGTTTGGTGCTATAATTATTTTTTGTAATTCAATCTTCTTTATTAAAAACTTGTAAAACACCAAAAACTTTTTATTATTATTTAATTCCACGGATGTCCCGCTCTGGCACAAAAAATAAATGGTCACGTTAGGCATGAGCCATGTTAACCTAGGTATAACTCCATTTAAACAGAGAGGTTCAGTTTATGAAAATTATAACCCCCAGTACTGCGCTGTGCGCCAACACATTTTGAATAAGTGAGTTAACACATCCAGCGCAGTGAAGTGAGATGGCGCAATTGCGCGGCGCAGCGCAGTGTTACCCATCTCTATTGTAGAGCATACTTTTCTGTGGCTATGCCATATTCAACATAACCATTTTGTAGGACATCATCCATGACCCCGGCAGAGGTGCCCCCTTGGCTGTAGTGCACTTCCGTGACCCCTACAAGTTCAAGACACGCAAAGAGCTGTTCATTGCTCCTGAAGGTCTCTACACTGGTCAGTTTGTCTACTGTGGAAAGAAGGCTACCCTTGAAGTTGGTAAGTTGAGTGTTTTATATTTGTGGAATTTCATAACACATTTTTTTCTATAAATCCCTTTCTTATAGCTACTCTTTTTAAAAACATAAAATTGTTATTGTATTCATAACCAAATGTTCCTATGTTTACTTTGGGATTATTTGGATGCAATATTGTAGTTGTTTTTCCGAAAATTGTAAATCTGTAGGGGTTTTTTTCATATCTTCAAAAGTCTTTGTGCAATATTTCGTAACACAAAGCGCATTATGCAATGAAGTTTATAAAAGTACAAAATGTTAAAAGCAATATAAAATATTGTATTATACCAAGTTAACTTCTCTTTCTTGAAGACAACAATTTTAGTCTAAACACTAAATGTGTTTTCACAGGCAATGTAATGCCCGTGGGTGCCATGCCTGAGGGTACCATTGTGTGCAACTTGGAGGAGAAGATGGGTGACCGAGGTCGGCTGGCTCGTGCCTCCGGTAACTTTGCCACTGTGATTGGCCACAACCCCGATGCCAAGCGTACCAGAGTAAAGCTCCCATCTGGTGCCAAGAAAGTGCTTCCTTCAAGCAACAGAGGAATGGTTGGTGAGTAATTATTGTTCCAAAATATATTCCACAAATAGGTGTAGTTCTTCAAATTGTAAGGAGTTTTAAATATTATAAGTTTTAAATATTTATATTTCAGGAACAGAATAACTTTTATTTAATGTTGAAGTAATTGGATATGATGACTTTCACTTACCTACTCTGAATCAAAATGATTACACAGAGGCTCTTTCTGAGGATTTAGATTATTTATAAAATTCTACAACATTTGTCTGGCACATATTGATGGCACTACTAAAAATTCCAGGCATTGTTGCTGGTGGTGGACGTATTGACAAACCCATCCTGAAGGCTGGTCGTGCTTACCACAAGTACAAGGTGAAGCGTAACTGCTGGCCATACGTGCGTGGTGTTGCCATGAACCCTGTGGAGCATCCTCACGGTGGTGGTAACCATCAACACATTGGTAAGTCACAATATCTTACTATTTTACAGTTAGTTGTATTTTTCAATACATGCATGTTTTCAATGTAATAAGCAGTGTTATTAATAAACTTATTTAAATTACAGGTAAGGCCTCGACTGTCAAGAGAGGTACATCTGCTGGTCGCAAGGTTGGTCTTATTGCTGCTCGCAGAACCGGTAGGATTCGTGGTGGCAAGACAGACACAAAGAAGGAGACGTAAATTTATAACAAAACTAAATAAAAAAATTCATAAACTCATATATTGTTTTTATTCTACAATGATATTGCCAAATAACATGCAACAAATATGAATTCAATGTATAGGTTGGCAAAAAAGTGTGGAAACAGAACAAACCCTCTATTTCACCTGCCAATACATCGCATCTTTTACATTTGTGAATTTTGATTGTATCTCGCATTAAAGTAATCGTTTTTATTATAGTACTAGCGGCCCGGCCCGGTTTCGCCCGGGTGCAAATACAGATTTCAGTCGATATTTTATTTAAAATCAATATGATTGCCGTTCTCTAAACTGCTATCCAATCCCGTCCTATACCTATTCTTCTGTCTCATTTCATCCACTTCATATTCTATTCCATCCCGTCTCCAGATTTAAATCATTATTTTGCTACGGAGATATTATAACACTGTTACTACTCCGACGACATTCATTGAAATCAATTAATATATAGCTGTACCCGCAACTTCGCCGCGTGGAATTTAACAATAACTTTATTTTTCTAAAATGTAGCCTAAGTTACTCCTTATTATATCAGCTACCTGACAATAAAAGTCCCGTCAAAATCGGTCCAGTCATTTCAGAGATTAGCCGAAATTAACAGAATGACAGACAATCAAAATCTAAGGTCATTTTCGTTATAGGTATCGTGTATATAATGATAGGACATATTTTTTTATATTCACTTTACAAACAGACACTTCAATTTTATTTATATGTAGGTATATAATAACTTTTGACTAACATTTATTGACACACTAATGTAGATTTTTGTATAAGGACTTTAGTAAGTGGTAGAGTTTTGCTGTAAATCGTTAAAGCTACGAAACACATGTCTCCTCAGCCAAGGAGGCTCTACTAGCTCACAGATGTACTGTATAGCAGCATCTTCACTGTTGCGTTTCATTCGTCGATTGAGACTGTCCAAGAACCAACAGCTGGCAATGTGCTTGATTACCATATTGCCGGGTGTTGGTTATCGAACCGTGTAGGGCTGTCATGCTATACACTGGTGGAAAACTCGTCGATGACCCATGCAAGCGTATCGCATTCAGGGATCAGCTTGTGTATATCCGTTAGATACCCTGTTTGGATCGCGCTAAGCTTATATCAAGTGCACTGGAACAATTTGATAGGCCAGAGTAAAAAACGACTCAGTGGTTGAGAATGTGACGCTGAATAACTAGCCAACAAACACAATAATTCCAGTAGCAGTTATCTTTGTTCAAAGGCAACACGGCAGAGATCACATTAGTAATCGCAAAAATAAACCTACAAGTTAGGTAGCTTCTTGCGAGAAATAATATGGTCAGAAATAATAGGTTCTGAAGTCTATGTTCTGAAGTCATTTTCAGTAGATTGGCTTGAAATTTTAAAAAAATATGTGGGTAGATTTGACTTTTTCTTTCACGACATTCATGTCCATGACTCATGTAGATATTTAGGACACTTTTAATCAGTAAATATACCTTTTATATTCAATTTGGTCAATATCAATACTAAACTATACTTGCTACCTATTATCCTACTGTCCTATATATAGGACGGTCATTTCCCGGAAAGCCTTATGGCAGATAATTTTTTCAACATTTTTTTTATTCGTCTTGAGGGTAATGAAATTAAAGAAAATCATTAGTTCTGATGATTTACACAAAAAATTGTTTCAGGCTTATCTGGGTTAATAAAGTATTAAATTATATAAGTTACTTAATCTATAGGTATATATTGAGTTACTTCTCAGTATTTTTTCCATCGTCAGAAAAGATTTCAACATCATAATCCACGCGATAATTATGACATGCACCTGTAATAGTGTGAATATAAAGTTACCCCGTATTATCCTACCGTCCTATATATAGGACACTACTTTTTATCCCTAATTATTTCCACTTTCCGAAGTATTATATTGAGGAACAAGTTTTCGAAAATAAGGAACAGGCTATCTAGAAGAAGACAAATGTGAAATATAAAACTTTACTGTAATCTACAGTTTTTTGTACCTACCTTTCGTGCACCTTGTCTGGGGCACACTTTTATTGCGTACTTTGAAGTGAAATATTTCTATGAAATGTATTTATATCATTGTTATTCTATTTTTTTATAATAAAAAATAGTCTCCTTACTTCAAATAACAACAAATAAAATCAACCATTTAACTGGTTTGTTCAATATATTTTTTTATTTTGACTGTCCTATATATAGGACAGTAGGCTTATCTGGGTTAATTTATATTAATAAGTATCAAAGTAAAACTCCAACCTTAAAGGCATGCTATAAAAAGGCTCAGTGGCGCCTCCATTTATTACCACAGTTTTTTGCCAAGCTGTAAATAATAATTTCACATAATATTATCTAACTACAAGTGTAATAATTTGACTCATATAGGTCATGAAACTTTTCTTCGCATTTATGTATATATATCGTATACATAGATCATTAGGTTCATAATACATATTGTAATAATTGAACTCTTAAAAAAAAAACTAAATTAAAATCTGTTCATTGGCTTAGTAACTACAATGCATTTATGACGCAATACATTCAACTTCGATTCATTTGCTTATTAACTACATTTCCCTTCGATCAAATATACACTAGATACCATTGATTTAAAAACTAAGGATAGCCCTTAGAGTATTTATTATAGAGGGAGCGCTGTCATACATTTGCAACTTCAAAAACGTAGATATTTTCTTGTTCGTAATGTTGGTAGCACTGCTATATTAATGTTACCGATAAATGACTTTTCCACGAAAAATATATAAATAAATAAATAAACGGAAATTAACATATTCACGTTACATTGTTTTTAGCTATCATAATACAAAATATTAATAATAAATGAAAAATAAAACTCACCCTTGGCTTATTATAATTTATTTCGCTCCAAATTCAAATATTTTATATTTTTTACCTAAAAATTATTCCGGAACTTTTTCGGAATTTCAACAATTTAATTACTTGCAACATTGAATAAAAAGGCGTTCGAAAATTCAAAAATATGAATGTTTTTCTGTAAAATTATTTAAATTATTTCTTGTTAATTAATAAGAAATTGGATTTATTGTCGATGATAAATGAATACACAGTTAATAATTAACGCCTAAAGTAAATTTGGATGGTATTCGATAACGCTAAACCACATTTTTAGATTTTTCTTTTTCACGAAATCCATGCATATTCCACGCTGTCACAATTCACACTGGATGTAGGGAAGAAAAAGGTGGCCCCGGCACCACCATTTTTATCTACGTTTTTGAGGTACCAGCGCTCCCTCTATATATATATATACTCTAAGGGATAGCCCTTCAGTACATTGGGTACGTCAAAAAGATGCCTGTGAAAATCGCGCCATCTGTTGGATTTTTACGTCAATGGCGGCCATGAAATCGTTTTTCAATAATGCTAAAATAAATGTTTATTGACTTAAAGTTATATAATTTTTACTAAGCGGTGATAAAAAATGTTATCTTTTTTTTTGTGAACTTTCGGTCATCTTTATTGCATCCACGACGATACAATTAGGCATTTGTCGACGACTTACAGACCGGTGCGCTGTGACGTCACAACCGTTGCATTGGTCCCGGGGACCACTTTCGTGACAACACTTTTCGTACTCTCCGCCCCGTCCATATATTTTACGTCAATGCTAGATACACAGTTCCCTGTAAAAGTTGTGTTAAAAAGTGGCACCGATGCATGACATTAAAAAGAGTAAACAAAAAGATCACATATTCCAAATATATTAACACAAATTCCACCTTATTTCTGGAGCTTAAAGTAGCTTTTCACAATGTTTTCACATAATATTGTCTAAAGTTCTGCGACGTTTTGGAAGCAACGGTCGGTGCGTGACTGAAGGCGAAAGAGTGCTTAAAGCGCTCTTTTTGGTGCTATTTTCTAAGCGCTCATGTTGTATCTAGTGTATATTTGATCGAAGACATTTCGATAGAAAAACAAACTTACAACCACAGAGTACATTACTATATATGACTTACAACGTCTTGCTACTTTTTATATGACCTGATGAGGATTATTAACACAAGTGAAAAGTTGAAACTGTGAAAGTGGATTTTATTGTATTTTTAAATCATAATAATACGTAAAATATCGTATATTTTTATAATTAGCAAATTAAAATTATAAACATGGGCCATCTTAAGGGTTTTTCATATTTAAACGCATTCCAAGGTCTAAGCAAAAAATATTTTATATGGCTTGTGTATTAGCTCAATAAATGGAGTATTAATTTGAATTTACAAGAAAGACTGCTCGAAACGAGATAAGAAATATACACATTACACACGTTCAGCGGAAATGTGGTGGTACGTTTCTAATGCACGTGAGTTCCTATTGGGTATTTTCAATCATAATTTACATATTTAATGCCCCTTATATATAAGTTGAAGTGGATGTGCGTGGTCTGTTGATAAATAGGCCAGACGCGGCTGCCAACATGTTCACGGTAGTCGCTGGTTCGAATCCCAGGGCACACCTCTGACTTTTCAGGAATTATGTTTGTATTGCTAGTCAATCACCACGCACTATAACGGTGAAAGAAAACATCGTGAGGAAACTGCATACGATAACCAGCCATATGTATGACTTTCTATGGTATAAGTCCGCCAACCCTCACTAGACCAGCGCGGTCGACTATATGGCCTTACCATTCATAATCGTACTCTCGATTGTGGAGGAGGCTCGTGCCCTGCCATGGGATGTATATGGGTTGATACAGTACAGTAGATAAATATAAAAGTTTGTTTTATTGCCCGAAGTACAGGGTGCGCTAGCAGCAGGCTTAACATACTACTTTGGTGACGACCACAAAAATATCGATCGATCTATTTCGGTGGTGTTAATCTATTGACAAAATAAATACCCTCTCTAGGTCAGTACCTATTGGTTGAAACTAGTTTATAAAAGTTCATTCATCATTTCAGCACGAGTTAAAATGATTCATTTTTATTGTGGTTTGTAACTCCATCAATACTGAATTCTGAAATGTCCAGTTCACTATCTTCTTTTTCAGATACTTTCTTTGTTACAGCAAACGCTTTTCTATTTACAGGGGGAATATTATCTGATTCATCCAATATGGAACTACCTAAGCTTGTATTACTACCGCCCATGTTATAATCTTTAGTTATTGGTTTGTTCATGCCAAGAACGTCTACTCCTCCGGTGAGTCCTGAAGATGTTTCAGTTCGACGAGCTAGTTGAGATTCTATAGTTTGCTTTAATTCTGCGATCTTCGGACTTGTGCGAGTACTTAGTTTTAATTTTGTGTCATTTTTCAATGGCTCGTTTTCAATACTGAAAAATAATAAATCAGTCATTAATACTAGGGTAGGCAAACTCCTTCTAAAAAAAGGCGTGATTTTATACATGTATGTACCTATATCATCATCATCATCATTTTAGCCACAGAAAGCCACTGCCGCACATAGGCCCATGGATGTATGTATGTATGAAAAAAAAACAACCAACCTTGATATGTCCCATTCCTCAGTATCCAAATTGACTAGACCCAGTTCGTAATTTTCGTTGTCACTTTTTTCAGTAATACTTTGAGAGGGTGTTGCGCTCAAAGATTTCATTTGTATTGCGTCCATGTCGAATATAACTTTCTTTTTGTTTAACGATGAGGTGGAGGTTGCATTTTTCAGAACACTTTTGGTTTTTTTGGAAGATGTATTATCTTCATACTTTTTGTGTTGTTGTAAACTAGACAGAGATTTTACATCATCGCTGCTGTCGTAATTCTCAATTTCCGGCGCTTTTGGACTAATGTTTATTGTATCAATTTTTTTTTCAGTCAAATCTATAGCAGATTGTGTGCGAGTCAACATTTGTCTATTCTGTTTTAAATATTTCGTAGCAATATGATCATAATCTGAGTTACTTGAAGACGGGCGGTGAGCTGGAGATTTTATTATCGTATCTATACTTTTGGTATTCTGTTGAACAACAGTTGTATTGTAATACTTTTGGTCGCTTTCAGAAGATCTTTCACTTGAATCTGATTTATCAACGGCCATGGTATTTATGCTTCCCTTAACTGGGTTAGCGGTCTTTCTGTTTTTATATGTTTTTGCACCTGTATTGGGTTCTTCATTTGGATATCGCTGTAGGTCTTCAGTATTACTAATGTTATCTTTCACAGGCATAGGATTTTGTGCAATCGGACTATCGGGTGTAGACCCCGGGGGTGTTTTTAATAATGATATAGCCCGTTTTGCAACTTCAGCGCCAAATGACTTACGTTTGTCTTTTACATTTTGATCGTTTGATTTAACCAGCGATATTGCTTTTGATTTGACACCGGATATCATAGAAGACAGACTTCGCAATGCTTTAGGCACCTTTTCTTCAGCAGTGTGTTTATTTGTAAGGGTTATATTATTGTCATTTGCTACATTTGTATCCAAGTATGCGAGTATAGAATACCTGATTTTCTCATGTGATGGATTTTTCTGTAAAACCATTTATATTAATTTAAAACTTATATTAAAATATACAGCATGAATAGGCTCTCGAGCACAAAGGCACCACAGCTTTCCATAAAACAATAATAAGATACAGCTGCTGTTGCGTTCAAGTACAGTCAATGAAATAATGAGAGAGATTGTCATAATATATTTTTTATGAAGTACGCAATAAGTATTCCCTGGTGAACCTAGTTTGTGTGTAGTTAAACGCGATCACTTTCCATCAGACGTGCTGTGGTTATGCCTCCAAAATGATTTAATGCGATAGTAATTTTGTTTTACTAGCTGCAGCAATTATACTATTATATTAATAGTTAAACCGACCTTTAACTTTATTTCTTGTTGTTTTTGTAAATTCTCCCGTTGCTTTTGAAAAATATTTTCTGGAAGTCTACTTCTTAGTGGATCAACGCCAAGTGATACTAAACGGCTGTTCACCTCTTCTGTTAATTTGGCTCGTATCACCCTCACAGGACTGTAATGCACACAAATAAAATATAATAATTTGATTTTATTACAAAAATATCTCGGTGACGTAGTTGCACTACGGTACGGTTACAAAGCTAAGATCTCGAGTTCGAATCCCGGGTCGGGCAATGTAATATTGCCATTATCAGCCCAGAGTCAGAAATTTGTGCCCGATATGGCGATAGGCTCGCCTCCTATCACATCTTGGGACGGAACATACAAGGCGAAATGTGGGTGACCAGAGAGCAACTCTGCCTACCCCTTCTTAAAAAAAAGGCGTTAGCTTAACCATATATTACAATATTAAAACTATAATTACCTATTCGACTCCATTGTACTTGTGTTTTCCTTTGTCAACATTCCATTTACTAAGGATTTTGACTTATTCTTTTTTACTTTACGTTCTTTTGGTTTTGTATTTTTAACGAAACTATTTTTGGTAAAATTTTGAATATGGTTTTGTTTTCCCTCTTTATTTGTAGCCATTTTAAGATTCTCTACCACTTTAGATTTGGTCGATTGTTTGACATCTTCCATTAAAGTTTTTTTCATTGGTTTTACCTGATCAATACTTGATGAATCAGATGTATTTGAACTTAACGAACCCATATTAAGAAGTTCTTGCGCTTTACGATGTAAGGCTTCTAATGTTTCGCGATCTGTTAATTTAGTGGGTTTAGGTATAGGGGAAGGTTTTGCTACTTCGGTG
This sequence comes from Hyles lineata, assembly GCA_030180105.1. Taxonomy (NCBI): domain Eukaryota; kingdom Metazoa; phylum Arthropoda; class Insecta; order Lepidoptera; family Sphingidae; genus Hyles; species Hyles lineata. Next base: position 9,201,408 of record JARJEE010000017.1, on the reverse strand, counting down.
CAAGTTTTTTTCTCATCGTTATTTTTCTTTGGAGGTTCACTAGGAGTCTGGAAATGAACATGTTGCAAAATTCAAAGGTTTTTTAAAGTGATATTAAGTTATTATCAATTTATTTTGATGACCTTACTATGACCTTGTTTACTTGCCTTAATTTCATTGGAAGAATTGTTGTTATCAATTTCTTTGTTGCTAATGTTATTGCGTAACAACGTTTGTAATTCCGCGGCACGTTTTCTTTCTGCATCTGCCAATTCACGAGATTCTTTAGCATCTCTTGTGACTTCATTTAGTTTTTGAAGTAATGTTTCATATTGTTTAGACTGAGCCTCGGCGCGTTTAGCCCAAAATGATATTTGTTCTTCTGCTTCTTTTATCCTTTCTGAATTTCTCATTTCCGCGTCCTTTTCCTAAACAATAGCATTTTAAACTTAAAATAATATATTTCGTAGTAATTAAAATTAGGATTATTGATGGAGCTACGAGAGAATCAGATTTGGTGGTTAATTTTCATTATTGTCTATGTCTCAAATGGAATTTTAGTTTAACGTCATAAATATGATCCTGGAATAAGTAAAGTGTGTATAATTTTGATCTAACTTACCGACTGTTTTAATTCTTGTTTTAAAGCTAATATTTCGGCACCCTGTTGTATAACTGTTGATCTTAGATGTTCAATTTCATTAGAATCTTTTGATTCCGGCTTCGTTTCATTTTGTTTAAAATAATCTATCGTTTCCATGATTTGTTTTCTTAAAAGATTAATTTCTTTGTTACATTTTTCATGTTCTTCTTTTTTCCACTCTTCAATTTTATGTAGTAAATAATCTTCATTGTTTGTGGATACTTCTGCATCTTTCATAGTTTTTGCTACATTTTGGCAAGAATTTTCAGTTGTATTTGTATTATTGGTTTCTTTATGGACTGGCGACCTGTCTTGCCTTTTTGCATTAGTAATTAACATCTCCATTTCTTTTAGTTTATTTTTCAATTCTATAATTTCATTATTCAATTTACTATTTTCTTCAGTTTGCATAACTTGATTTTCGTTATTAGTTTCTCTTTCTGGCACATCGATATGATTAGCATGACGTCGAGATATGTGACTTTGCAAATACAATTGATTTAGGAAAACCTTTTCGCAATACTTGCACTTGTTGTATTGGTCGAAATCTCGAGATGTGGTAGGAATAAAGTCCCCTCTGTTATTTAAAGTTTTTAAAATCATAGCTGCTATGTTGTCGTTACCATAAGGCAATGAAGTTTTATAAGAATGGCGTGTGCGTTTTTTAATTTTTCTTAGTTCTTCCTCTTTATCATGTAAGTTTTTCTTCGTTGCATCCAGTTCCTGTAATAATTTATTTGCACCTAGGTATATGAAAGCTAATTCATTTCCGTTTTTTGTTTAAAATAATAAATGATATAGAAACCTGTGCGAGGCTGGTTATTTCCTGGCGTAATACATATACGCTTCGATCAAGATAGTGTCGACAGAACTGTTGGTATTCCACGGCGAGTTGTGCTAGGCGAAACATTTTTATAAATCCTTCGTCGAGGATGCGCACGTCAAACTCGGACTCTAAGACGCATTCTAAAATCTATATGATAGAATTAATATTCTATTACAATTTAATTACAATTACCATAGCATATACAAAGGGACATAAATAAAGCGAGTGCGGGGTTTATCATTATCGGCGCTCTAGTGCGTGATGGGTTGGGCGCTCTGAGTGAGACGTATTGAGAATCTCTACCTCACTGGAATTATTATTCAAAGCAAACATTTATGGGGAAGTAAACTTCCTGTTAACTACTCTACAAGTTTAATAAGCAGTGAATGTAACTTAAAATAAATAATTAAGTCATACCTTACAATAGGAACCTGTGAATACTCACATTATTAATGTGTTGTTCCACGAGAGTAAACTTTCTCTCCCTTACCAGATTTTCAATATCAATTAATTCTGCAATAAAATATCACACAACTATTATATATGGCTTGCTACAAGTTCTATAATACAACAACGAGATAACGTTTTCGGTATCTTACTATAAATAAGATACTATTCAAACATATAATTTGTATTCTATAGTTACATATTATACCTACCTACCTTTACTTGGCTATTTATTTGTATTATATGAAGAGTATTCACAGGTGTTACATATAATTCATATTTTATGGGATATCTTTTTTACTTACTAATTTTGTTCCAGTCTATGTGAACTCGAGGACGATGTGTATTGAAAGTAAATCCTGATTCATCAGCTAACTTAGGAAAATTATGATGGAGCTCATAAGACGTTTTGCAAGCCATTGTAGCAAATATGCACTTGTGACCTGTAATAATACTGAAAAAATGTGGTTTTACCCTGTCCTAAATGTATTAATTGAACTGTTATAAAGTAGTGACCCAGCGCGGACAAGTTAAGCTTGACAGTTACCTACTCTTTGTTTATTTGAATTGCTGCTTAGCAACCACGTTTGCGCTCCATTACTTCCACTGTAGAATGGTCGACAACGTCCATGGATTCCTTAAAATACTAATAATTTTATGAAGGTTCAAACTTGCGGTTTCATTTTCAAGGTAAATGATGAATAATAATAATTTTGTCAGTTAAAACAGTGAAAAGTTATTAAGTTAACAAAAGTACCAGTTTTTAATAAAAAGTTCAAATTGGCGGCCAATATGTTCAACTCCGACTATTAACTCAGAATATTGGAAGAAGGGTATAAGGGTACCTTCAGATATAGAATTTGAGACCAATCGGACCAATAACTAAAAAGTTCAAAATGGCAGCTACAATTTTCAATTGTTACTATTAAGTATCAATAAAGAATTGTGGAAGTAAGGTTCTCGTAGATATCGATTTTGAGACCAATAAGACAAAAATATTACAAAATGTTACATTTAATCATGCATTTAATACATGACATATTTAAGGATGACATACTTTGATTTATATTTAAGAACTTATTACTTTTTCGTTTCATAAAACTTCTTAAAACTTATATTTCACAATCGTAAAGATGTTTCACTACGTAAAATAAGAAGTTATGTAGGTACAGAGTTAAAACCCATGGTAAAAATAAATGATCTTACATTTGATGCTTGATTTGATGGTTATTTGAATGTTATCAAGAGCAGAAGGATTATAAAACAAAACAAGTTTTTATGGCCACCAGCCAGCTTGCTTAATAATATGCTTTATTGGTCCAAGATACAGAGCTTGTTTCGTCGTTAAGAAATCTACCGTTATCTATATCTAAAAGGAGCAGTCTCATAGGTTAAGGAACGGTCCAACGACATTTTAAATTCATAGTTAATTTTTTTGTAGTTTTTCATGTCGCTAGCCGTAATTTCAAGCATATGTAAGGTATAAGAAAAGTGTGCAACGTTCAACTCGAGACACAAAACGTGAACTCAAAATACGCAGGAGTCAAATAAATTAAATGTAAAGACTTAACCTGAATATTTTGCAACCAGCACACGCTCTGTGTTCGAGTTTACAGCTTTGTACAAATGTAAAATGTTTGCGTATAAAAAATAATAAAGAACATCGCTTCGGCAGAATCATTGTCCAGTTGGCTGCAAGGTCGTTTGTAGTAAAGGAAAAGTGTTCACGCAGCAGGCTTCTCCTCGGAGACGGCAGTGGTGCCGGAGGCGACCGATGCTGACTCGTCGGGCGCCGACTGGCACTGCAGAGATGGGAACCTGGCGTACAGGGCGGCTTGATATTTCGGGTGGCTGAAAACAATAAATAATGATTAAAACGTACTCTTGTACTGACCTCAAATCATCTGAATGCAGAGTTTGTTAAAGATCGTTTTGTTTCTGATTGTGAGTAGTTTTAAATATTGCAAGTTATTTTAAGTATGTAAGTATATATTATTTTCAAGTTGCACGTTACCTGATACCGTATACAATAGGGTTGTAGACGGCGTTAGCCTTGGCAAAGAGTGAGCCCCAGATGGTAGCCAGTGGGCTGATGGGCGCGCTCTCAAATACTCCAGTGTAGTTGATGACTAAGTATGGAGTCCATGCCATGAACCACAAGGAAATGGTCATCAATGCAACCTGGATAATACGTAAGTTCGTAATTAGATATCAGTGACTATATGTGATATCAGTCATAGTTTAAATATAACAAACCTTAGCGAGTTTGCATTCGGCGCTAGTGTTTGCCGCGTCAGAAGATCTCAAGGAGGCCACGTTCATTTTCTTAGCCTGTTCCCTCATTGCTTTCTCATGGGCAGCTACAGCCTAAAATGCATTGGACAATTAATTATAATATAAACATTTATGACGTATCTACGAAAAATATTATTTATATGGACTGTAATATTTACCTGAACAATGAAGAAGTATGAGTAAATGATGAGTAAAAGTGGCATGAAGTAAACGAAGACGGAGTAGACGAGGATGTAGCTTCGGCTGAGCCAGTCCTTGGACAAGTAATCGGTTCCGCAGGCAGTCATGTTTCCTTCGGGCACATATCTAGGAAATATAACATCGTCATTGTAAGATTCTTTATATTGTTGTAAAATATGAAAGTAATTAACCACACTCGTATTACCTGTTCCAGCCAAAGAAGGGAGCAAGAGTCCAAGCAAGTGAGAAGGCCCAGATTCCAAGAATGCGAAGAAGCGCACCGTTATTCGTCATGGGCTTAGCTGCGATACCTTTCACGATGACATTGTATCGGTCGAAAGCAATCATCGTCATTGTCCAAATCGAAGCACATCCAAATAGAGAGCCGGCGCAAGCGTAGAGTTCACATGCAAACGGACCTGTAATTGTAATATTTTGTATTTGAGGATGCTCTAAGAGGGACAAATAAGAAGTATGGAGTTAATTTTTTTCCAGTATACTTACCCCACACCCAAGTTTCGTAGTAACAGTTAACAACCATAGCTGGAGACATAGCGCACATCATGAGGAAGTCCGAAAAAGCAAGATTTACCACAAGCAAGTTTGAAGGCGTCTTAAGGCTCTGAAATAATGGAATTTTAATTAAATATGTATTTCTTTCTTAAAATATCTCATAAAAATTATACACTACTCGAGGTTACAAACCTTAGTTGACAGAAAGATATAGATGACCATGCCGTTGCCAGATATCGAAATGAATCCCAGAACACCAATTGTAAAGCCCAAAAGAGCATGCCAAAGTGGGTTCATAGGCGGAAACTGGTACCTGATTTATTTGAAATACGTATTAGAGGATTTTTAGAAACGTATGAGCACTAAACAAGGTTGATTATAAAGAAATGAAGAATCGACTTACCAGTGGGGGTCGATCATGTGCATCATGTCTGGAGGCACTTTGTCGACGACGGTTTGGTTGGAAGCGCCGTATGCTGCGACTTGACCGCCCCATGCTTGTAAGGCTGCCAGCCCTGGTCCAGGATCCATTGAAATCGTCATCTTCACACTGATTCCGTTATGCAATTAACCTGAAGAAATATCAGATTGTCACCGCAATTCCAATACTTTCTTAAAACTGTTAAAGGCGCGAAATAAAATTTGAATGATATATACTTAAAAAGTCCAGGATAAGGGAGTCGCTTAGAGATGGTTAATACAAAAATACTGAAGAAAATCGTTTGACGAACTACTCCAGTCTTTAATGTAGTATAACCGATCTCGGGAAGTGGTTGGATTGCCGAGGCAGTGGAGGCTACTCGTCGTTTCTTGGGCCGCACTCGGCTTTTATACACACCTTGAGGATTAAAACCAGCGTCATAAGAAAAATCAATATTCATAATTAGATATAGGTGGCGTCTTAGAAGGTGAATACATTACCTACTTGAGACTTCCCAGGTCCGGCTTCACTTATTTAACCCAATTTAATATAATATCTTTGTTTTTTACAAGTTTGAAGATATGAACATTTATTTTATGTTTACTTTATTATTTATTGTTTAAGGAAATAAATTTTATTTGGTTTGATTTCGGGCTTGGCCTGGCTTCGCCCGGGTGCAGATGCTTTATGAGTCCAGTACACATCAGCAACATATTATTCATACAGTGCCCCTAAATAGTTTTTCTCAATTAATATCTTTCATGTATAGACATCAACCAGTTATATACTTAAATCTATAGATTGATGATTCTATTTAGTTAATACGAGTATATGATTTGAACGTTAGTAGTTAGAAGTTGCTGGATGTAGGCCGTTTCCAATAGGTTGATGTAGACTTCCTGTGGCTGAAATGATGATGATGATGAACGTTAGACCATAGCTGTCGGGAGCATAATTAGATTTTATAAAAAAAAAAATCGTAAATTTTACAATGCAATAGTTGAATGGAAATAACATTGTTTTCCTTTAACGTCGAAAATGTTACGAAATTTTAAAATTTACCAAAATCTTTATACAATTGGCAGCACAATATTTGTGCAAGCACCCGATGAGACAGGATGGGATGCGATAAGAAAGTTCAGGGCGGACCGGAGCAGGAAGTTATGGTATAAACGGGACGTGGCAGGATTGAGACGTCATGTAGGGTAGAAAATGTACGGCATGTCTATTTCAGGTATAGGTACAAGAGTTTGTATGTAAAATAAGATACATAGATTTGGTGTGGAGTGGAGTCGATTTTTTTAAGCGTCCAGGTGAAATGAGGCGGCCCGCTAGTATTGGTATAGGACTAGATAAGTACCTCAATTCGTATAAATACAAAGAACAAAAGCGTGGTAGATGAAATGGCGTATTTCTGTATTTATATTGCATGTAAGTTTATTGTTAATAATGAGCACCGTCCATAACCATTGGATCTTTCCTTTACCAACCGGTTGTCTGGAAGAGATCGCTTAAAGCAATAAGACCGCCAGTTATATCACCAACTTTATGTGTTTCTGTGGCTATTGTATTTTCTTCTTTTTTGTCTTTTGTTTATTCTTTGTTACATGGTGTTTTAATAAAGAGTTATTATTATTATTATTATGGCAGTCGTAAAAATATAAACAAAACATACTGCAACACGGCAGAAAGTCTAGGTGGTTATTTCTTTGTAGATGCAAAAAGCCTATTACTGATTTGTTAATAAAAAAAATGCGTCGTTCCCATTCAAACGTGGGGTGGGATAGGTAAACGCAGGCATAAATGTGTAGATAGTTTTAAGAAATCAGGAAAGAAAAGTATCTATTCCGTCTCTGTATCTTAAGGCAGTCTTACCCAGCTAATATTGTTATGAAGCTACTAAGAAGCGTAAGGGCTACATCTAATAGGATTACACCTTTGGTGGTTAGACAATATAGAAGGGCACTTTATAGTGTTTAGTTTTAAAAATATCCTTATATCGTGGCTGGTTCCTGGCTCTATTATTCTATTTCTTATTAATTAATTAAGTTCTTGCAGTGTTGCAAAAATTGCATTGGTTTACAAGCAATAATAATTAATAGGTAGGTACTCATTTTTAATTTTAGATTCTAAGTAAGTAAAGAAATAAATAGGTACCGATATAAACACAATGGTTTGACCAAAAGTTTTAATTAAAAAAAAAAATATTTTGCATCACCGAAGAAAGCAGCACGCTAAAATATTTGAATAAGAGAGTGGTACAATTTTCTTTTACATCACCGGCTCTCAGTAGTAGAAGTGTCAGTAAATTTTCAAGGGTTTTCCAGCCGAGGTAAAGAAGCGCAGATATCTCCGCGAATTAAAGAAGGGGTCAGTCTCTTTGCCGCTTTTTCTAGCTACAACGGTATGTAGCAAGAGGCTACGAAAAACAAACACCCTTGGTAGATGTGCTATGTTTAATGTCACAGAAGATGAGTACCAACTCGCGTCAAGGATGGTAAAATGCTAGATAAATAAAGGAAACATTGAAATGATGATGTCAGTTGTTTCAGGCTATCTGTCCCCTAATGATTTGGTGTTTCATTCGAATCGTCGACTGCTTTCTATGGTCTGTCGTAATTGGAGAAAATACATCAATATCCATCAAATTATACATATACCTATTTCATATGTGACAGGCCGCCTGAGTAGGTACCACCGGAATGTCTATTTCTTCCCCCAAACGGCAGGGTAAATGCACTGTTGTGTTTCGGATTGAAAGACATTGTAGCCAGAGTAACTACTAGACATATTGCGATCTAACATCTTATGTCTCAGGATGGCGAGCGCAGTGGAATACCAAGCATCGCTTGGTAATTTAAGGTGTTATTTGGTTTCGCTACTGTTTATAAGCGGTCGTATTGCTTATCATTAGGTGAACGACATGCTCGTCTCGACATACCATGAAATAAAAAACCTATCCTACGAGTGACGCACCTCTGCTGATTTTAAGAGACCTGTTTATGACAGCAACAATATACCCATAACTCACTCTGGTGTGTGGATTCTGATGCCAAATCACAGTGAAATACTTATACTATACCTACTTAATAGCAACTAGGATGGTCTTCTACAGTGATATCGTTGTTACAACAGGAAATAAAACCAAATAAAGAAAGCGTCCTAAAACAAGAACATGAAATGTCCAGTATAGTTAAACTAGGCATAGTTTGTATTATGGGATACCATAAAACAATCGCAAAACAAGAATTATCTTAATGGTTAGTCCATTTATAGGGCTATGTAAATAATATTATAAAAACTAAACTAAACTAAGAATAAAAAATTGTCTCGGTGCAGTGTCTAAAAACTACCAAATCTAAGTATGAAAAATATATTGGTGGTGTAGTAGTACTAAGGTATGTTACAAAGCTGAGGTATCGGGTTCGTATCCCGGGTCGGGCGAAGTGAAAGTGGATTTTTCAATTCTTTATCACCCCAGAGTCAGGATTTTGTGCCCAACACAGTGATAGGCTCGCCTTCTATATAAAGAATTTTGCAAAATACAGGAGAACCGAGAATGTAAAAATAGATGTATAGATACTTTAGATAGTGCTAATCAGTGCAAATAATTAAAAACTGAGTACCTATCACATAAAAAAGAGAAGTGAATCATATTATTAAATTAGTGTGTGTTATACTTTTGGTCGTTGCACTACATAATTAGGAGAAAAAAATCAAATCTAAGAATCTTCGTAGACAGTTTGGCCATTTTGTAACTACTTAACCCTTTTATGTTTCTTTGAGGAGCCATAATACAGCTCCTTACACAGTCCAGTTGCTAGGCTGTACGGATATCAACACCCTTTCTTAAAGAAAAAAAAAAACAGCTGTCATAACATAACCCGCAAATTGCGTATTTCAAAAAACTTGAATTATAGGAATTAGGAACACAAATATACATATAACTTACATTTTAACTTGCGCTTGCTTGTAATAATCGTACATTACATGAGTTGTTAATAGTGTGGACAATGGATTCAAATGTGGACTTAGATTTGAGTGATGATGAAGAGGAAATCACAGCCGAAATCGTGTTGAAAACGTTACAGACTGCTTGGCAAAACGAACGCTTGGCACCTGAAATCCTCCCTCACCGTAATGATATGGTAGAATGCATGCTAGGTCAAATCCAACACATGGAACGAAATATAAACAAACTTCCCAAAACGGATTTACGAGCTTCCATACATAAAATGGAACTTAGTAGGATCAAGTTTATAATTTGTAATTATCTTAAGACTAGGCTAAACAAAATAGAAAAACACTGCATTCCTATTCTAAACGAAGAAAGGTTGAGGCTAGAGAGTGGTACAAATTACTTGACACCATCAGAATATAAATATGCTCAAGAATATCTAAAAAACATGGAAAGTCACATAAAGACTGTTATATTAAATAAAGTGCCCAGTAATATGCAAGCTCTGGAAATGAGCAAGATGGCAGAGCATCCCAATTTACATACCCATGTGTTTTTGAAAGCAAACGAGATGGTCAATGGTGTTGTGTTGGAAGACCTTGCTGGAGAAGATGAAGAAATTGATTTAGAAGGTAAACAAATCCGCAGTTGCTTTATTTTATTTTACACCTAGTAATTTGCAATCTCAATAAAACATTGAGTTTATATAAATGCATTTAAAATTTATTGCAGTTAGATCTAAAATAGCATACTTATTTCAGTAAGGAAGCCATAGAGACATCAAACAAAGTTTCTTCTTAAAGTAAAACTGTAATAAGGTGTGAACATAATCCTATTACAATATATATTCCCAAGACTCCACTGTTATGTGTCTTTATATAGGTTAAAATTAAGGTTGACTGGGAGAAAATGCCCACATAGGCAAGTTAGCCTGTACCATTTCAGTGTAAAAAGTGTAATTTAATAAATAAAATTAATTATTAATTCACAACATACAAACACACATAAGACTACACCATTTTCCTAGAATGTGTAGGCAGAGTCCCTTAGTAGCAACCATTCATGACTCACATTTGTCCTTGTATCTTTCATCCCACTTTCTGATAGGGTGAGTCTTTCACCATATGGAGTACAAATTTCTGATTTTGGGCTGATAGTGAATAGTAACATCCAGTATTACTTCGCTCCACCCAAAATATCATTTAACTTTATAACATTTTATTTAACCATAAACTTCTATCTATTCTGAAGTTCATCATGCATCTTATATTTCAGAAATAATCTAGAGTCAAAAGAAGTAAAATTTGTATTTTCTTATTTTTCAGAGGGATCTCAACACATTTTGCAGTATAAGCCAATTGCAGATTTAGTCAAGAATGGAAAAGTACAATTGGTTTGAAATGGAGAAACAATATTCTTATACTTGTCTTAAATATACAAGGTTTTTTTAAGCAATTAAGTTTAAGCAATTTATTCAATGCAAAATTCCTCCCTTCATGGCCTATCTTGTTGAAGAGCCAGGTGTGAAATGTGTTACAGGTTAAACCCCTGTACAGAGGTACTGGTTTGGGTATTGAGACCAAAAGTTGCATTGTTTACCACACCACAATCATAGTGTGTAGTTAGGACAGTATGTCGAGATTTCTCATACTTAGTATATTCCATCATCAGCCAGCTAAATTTTGGTCTATCTTGTCTGTGTGGTATTTATTAAAATTGTGATGTCCTAAAATCAAACAAACTGATTTTGTGATGCAGATTTCCTTATCAGCAACTGTTGAGTTAGTGCGGAAAAGATAAAATTAAAGAATTTGCAAATAATGTTCTTCAAAGTATTCCTTGAAATTGATATGCCTATAGACCTTAGAGTATATATTATAATATAGAGGGTGCGTGTCACACATTTGCGTCTTCAAAAACGTAGATATTTTCTTGTACGTAATGTTTGTAGCACTCCTGTATTGGTGTTACAGATTCTTGACTTTTACAGGAAAAATAAATCAATGGAAATTATAATTTTCACGCTACATTACGTCTGGCTATCATAATTCAATGCATTTAAAAAAATATTGAGAAATAAAAGTCGACCTTGTCATAATATAATTTAATTGTCCAAATTCTAATATTTAAACTTTTCTATTTTTTTTCCTAAAAATTATTCTGAAATATTAAACGGAATTTACAATTTTAATTTCTTGCAACACTGAATTCGTTTGAAAAATTAACTGTATTTTCTGTAAGTTTATTTCTTTTTATTTCATTAGAAAAGAAATGCTTTAAATGTAGGGTAATCGAATTTACATTTAATTATTAAACTCTAAAATAAAATTGGGCTGAATTTAATGGTGCTAAACTAAACTCATTTGCAAAAAAAAAGGGGAACCTAAGCAATGAACCATTTCAAATCTTACTATTGGTTTTTTTGATAATTATAGGTAGTTTTACTTTCACAATTTTGTAAATTAAGAAGCAAATAATCGTTTTCGTCAGTATTATCATAAAATTTTGATAAAATTTATGGGTTTTAATGCTAAAGTTCACTAGTAGTGTATGCTCGCTAGTAGTGCATATGCTCGTGAAGTAAAAGTTAACAAAGATTTTTGTTTGTTTTTTCTTTAATAAAGTAAAAGCAGATAAATGTTTAGTATTGAGTGTGACCCCCTCTACCTGAAATCACAGCTTGAATTCGTCTGGGTATGCTAGCGAGGATATCCCGGATACTTGCTTGCGGAATACGTTCCCACTCCGCGGTAATCACATTCTTCAGCTCTATGATGGTCTGCGGAGCCGGTTGTACTGATCTCACGCGTCGTTTCAGAACGTCCCAGACATTCTCTATAGGATTGAGGTCGGGACTTCGAGCTGGCCAATCCAAACGACGAATGCCGACCTCTTGCACATACGCTTCCACATCGCCAGACCGGTGGGCGCGAGCGTTGTCGTCCATAAAAATTGAGTCTTTGCCTAAAGCGGCCAATGCGGGTTGTGCATGAGGAATTAGAACTTCCGTTATGTATCGATGTCCAGTCAGTGAGCCGTTTTTAATGAAGACTAACTCTGTACGATCCATTGAATTTATTCCTGCCCAAAACATAACAGAGCCCCCACCATAAGATGTGATTTCTTCAAAACAAGCCTCTGCAAAGCGTTCTCCTTGTCTTCTTAGCACTCGCCGACGTCGATCTTCACCGAACAGAGATATCCTGGCTTCATCGGAGAACAATACCCTATTCCAGTCTTCTTGAGTCCATGACTCACAATTTCGAGCAAACCTAAGCCTGGCAACTCAGTGCTCACGGAGTAACTTAGAGCCGCGGGCCGGGCGATGACTGCGTATATTGGCCGCGAGAAGCTTCCTCCTGACCGTCCATAGACTAATATGCACATTTCTTACTTCTTCGAGGTTGTTCTTAAGGTCCACATACGAAGACTTGCGATTTCTCAATGCGCGACTCACAAGAAAACGATCATTCCGTGGTTGGGTACATGGTTTTCTTCCAGAACCACGCCTTCTCTCGACGGAACCGGTGTCTTGATACCGCTGCCAGGTCCTTTGAACTGTCGAGCGACTCACACTTAGCCTCTGAGCCACGAAGCATTGGCTGGAACCCTCTTCGAGCAGCGCAATAATTTTGGTAGCTTTTACCACTTTCTCTAACATTATTGAGACTCTAAACAGCAATAAATGAAGCTTTGACAATTAAGAATATGAAATAAATTCATAAAAATTGACTAAAAGTTATGAAAACCGATATTATCTTTTGGAACTTCGCACCAAAAATGTAGGATAAAAGTGGTTTTCTGTAAAACGAGCATCAAACGAAAATTTGAATTTAGAACGTACTGTTTTAAACACCAGGGTATTTTTAAAACCGGCCAGTAACATGTACAAATGATTGAAATCATTTTGGTACCGTATTTTTTTAAAGAAGAATTAAAATCAAAACCGTCCGTTTTTTTTGCAAATGAGTGTATATTTTTTATTTTTCTATTGTATGTAAATCGTACGTATTCCAAGCTGTCACAATTCATACTAGAAGTAGGGAAGAAAAGTGTGGACCCAACACCGCCATTTTTATCTACGTTTTTTTAAGTATCAGCGGTCTCTGATCTTTCTGTATTATATTATATTCCATACACTCGAAGGCATAGATATAAAATTACAATTGCGGAGAGTAGTGAAAACTTAAAAAAAAGGATTTGATTTCAAGAATATGGATAATCACTAAAAAAGCATTCTGAAGTTACAGAAATCAATAACTTGCGACAAATTACGACATTACGACGGTTTTCGGCGAATACAGTAAAGGAGACGGGCGAAATTGGGCTTGACCTATGCTTGATTGTACACTTATGAAAGATTCACTAATATTATTTTTTATTTTTTTTTGTTTCTCATCGAAACATAATAAGATGTTTTACAATGGGAAAATGAAATTAATAATTCATGGAGTATTTAATAGATTTTCATAGCGGTCTGTCATCACGCCATCTTCTAATTACTGAAATAAAGGTAGTTTTATGCTGCATTTACACGCTTGGCCAACCTCGGCCAGCCTCCACCAACGCCAGCGTGTAAACGGGGTGTTTGGCCTCTCTGGCCTTAATATTTTCATTGTTGATAGCTTGGAGTTGGTCGACGTTGGGCCAGCCTCAGCCAACGTGTAAATGCACCATAAAATTGTATTCGTATTTTGCTTATTTTGACTTAGTCACTCTTGTCATCAGCCGTTGACATTTGACAATTTTGTTTTATACTTATCCCCTCAACCGCCGGCGAACCGCATTGCGGTTCGCCGAAAAAACATGACAGGTGCCGCGAACCGTCGCGAACCGCAATGCGGTATCCTGTGTATAAACAAATACCCTATTTAAATAAAATAAACCCTATTTCAATGGTAGTAGGTTGCTTTTTGCTTGAAGCCGAGGAGACTCTTACGACATTTCGCAACTCGCGAACCGCAATGCGATTCCTGTCACATAAACCAATACCCTGTTTAAATAAAAATAAACCCTATTTCAATGACAGTAGGTTGCTTTTTGCTTGAAGAGCGAGGAGACTTACGACGGTCCGCGAAAAAAAAAAAAGCAAAAAGCAACCTACTATCATTGAAATAGGGTTTATTTTTATTTAAACAGGGTGTTGGTTTATGTGACAGGAATAGCATTGCGGTTCGCGAGTTGCGAAATGTCGTAAGAGTCTCCTCGGCTTCAAGCAAAAAGCAACCTACTACCATTGAAATAGGATTTATTTTATTTAAATAGGGTATTTGTTTATACACAGGATACCGCATTGCGGTTCGCGACGGTTCGCGGCACCTGTCATGTTTTTTCGGCGAACCGCAATGCGGTTCGCCGGCGGTTGAGGGGTTATTAATTACTGCCAGCACCATCGATATACTTCAAAAAGGTTGCACATGAAAAAATGACAGTTTTGGTAATTTTATTTTGTAATAAATACCGATTATCACTTTACTCCCATTTGGCGCCAAGATGTTTATTTTTAATTTCGATATACTAGTCTCATCCCTACAAAATAAAGTATAAACCAACTCTGTAAGACGAAGCCCAAGGTTCTATGAAGTTTCGCCCGTCTCCTTTAAACCTTTCGAACACTAAGATAATCACATCGGAGCTGTTTAAAATTTTCAAGGTGTCTTTAGGATGCTTTAAGATTGAAAAGTTACTGACGATATCCTTCGTTTGCCTATTTTATCGAACGATATGCAAAGTTTTCCGAATATCCTTAAATAACCGTTTTTATACATTGTGTTCATTCAATAATTTCACTCAAAAATAATTATGTTTCTCATAAGACTTTAATACCAT
The DNA here is from genome assembly GCA_030180105.1 of Hyles lineata. NCBI lineage: Eukaryota > Metazoa > Arthropoda > Insecta > Lepidoptera > Sphingidae > Hyles > Hyles lineata. The sequence continues at coordinate 9,186,317 of JARJEE010000017.1, read as the reverse complement.
CTTATAGTGTATGTTTTCAAGTTAACAAAACCTTAATTTTGTTTTCCGCATGATCGATATTTATGGAGGAATCCAGTGTCAAATTGGGATAGATCATTTTTACTTTGATTTACCATAGCTCGGCTCCAAATCATGCCACGTAAATCTCTAGTATATCAAATTAAACTCAATTAAATAATCTACGAGATTGTTACAATGATGTCATAAAAATAACACCACCCAAGTAAGTTCACGGTATCAAAAATGAGTAAAAGTTTGCAACCTTTTTTTCTCGTTGGTTTTCTTACGATCGCTTATCAACCAGGCATGTGATCAAAAAATAGATCAAACATCTAAAAAATAGACATTCCAGGCTTCCAATTCCTGATTTTGGAATTTCTTAACGATCAATTTTCTCTTAGATACAGACTCTCAAAAAACACCCAAAAAACTCGATCAAAAAAAATATCCATTAATTTTTGTGAGTAGTATATATAAGAAATATTTGATTTTTAAAATATTTTGATTGACTCATGGCGACCGTATTATTGTAGTTCAATGGCACGGCTCCAACACTTGTTATATTGACTTGAACAAGATTGCGATTGCGAACAAGGTTTTGGAGATATGAATTAAAATGAAAATATTTTTGCTTAACAACAAATCTTTTTAATACATTTGATGTTATACATTCCTTACATTAAATTATCTATAATATAACAACACATAGGCACTCACAAAATAATGAAGTTAAAGTACATTTTAACAATTCTGTATATCATTTATAAAATTATCTATCTTACAAACAATTAAATACGTATTTATTGTGACATATATTTGGTCCTTTAACTAAAATTAAAGAAAATTGTAAAAAATAAGTACTCAGTTTAACATAAGTACTTTATCGCCCTAGTGCTTGTGACCGTTTGCACTAAGTTGCTTATTTAGATCATAATTAATAATATTTAATATAATTACTACATTCACACTTAAATGTTCAGTCGAACTTCAATAAGTCGATAACAGTCATAATACGTATAAATGCATTGCAACTGAATAACTTTCTATTTAAAAACGTAAGGCATCATCAAAATATATTTTTTGTTTTTCATAGGAATTCTGTTTTCGTAAAGGCACTGATGTGAACGCAGAACACTGATTGTTTGAGACCTTTGTTGTCTAGTATTGTACAGGTTTGTCGGTGAGTAAAGCTGAAAACAAAGTGTCGTACGTCTTACGCATAGCGTAAAGAATCGGTCGTAGATACTAGATGCGGCTAACTGCCCAACCAGGACAATGAAATATACAAGATCTCTACTTATGCTTACGACTGATAATGTGCACAGAACAAAAAAAAACTATTCTAATCTATTCAGATCAGAGTTTCTCTGGTATTTATGGCCGCTTCTTTACTCTATGCGTAAGATGTAATATGATAGTTTGATTTAGCTTAATTGGCGGTGAGATGGTAGTCACTCGGCGTCGACGTATTTGATGTGTTGTGCGTAGGCGTTGCTGGCGAGGTCGCGCAAGCTCTGTTCGGAGGCGGGGCCCAGTTGCTGTACCATCTTCGTGAAGTGGCCTTCGGGGTTTTGTAATAACTCGTGTGGATGACCGCACTCGACGATCCTACCGGCTTCCATCACCTGGAAAATAATTTAATATTCATCGTTGGTTATTTTTTCTTGTCGATTCATGTTGATGTAATCTGATGACTATGAATTTCCAAAAAAACGATAATATAATACGGTTTCAGATAACAACGTGATCCGGTTTGGTTAAGCCTTATTATTTGTTTCAATAAAAAATGTATTCATAGTATGAAAATAATACTCACTACGACTCGATCGGAGTCGGCGACGGTGTGCAAGCGATGCGCGACCGTGATGACGGTGCAGTCCGCGAAGTGTTTACGAATAGATTTTTGAATAAGTGCGTCCGTGCTGTAAAGGAAAATCACAATTCGTATTGTCAACAAGGCGTCTAATGTCTATCATCTTTTATAATAAGTTCTGTCAATTGGATTTTATGTAGTGTTTTTGTTATTTTGAAAGTAAAATTATTTACGTCCAATTTCAATTCAAGGCGCACTTTAAGAAGAGACTCCTTAGCCAATTCTGTAATGCCAATTATGTACGTATCTGTCACACACCATGTAACACTTTGATATTTTTAAGCGTTTCTAAGTGCCATCCTAGGATCGTTCCAGGTTCCTGGGGGGTTATTCTATACTCCGACATGATGATGAATGTTCAAATATCGTACGTAAAACTGTACGAATATGCCTAAATATTTTATAAAATGTTAGAATCCTTTATTGTACGTCGTTACCTTAGACTAAGTTCGGAGTAAATGATAAGTTTCATAGAGAATATTATTGATTTTAAGAAGTGGAAAACTTTTGTCTTATATGTGGACGTTGAACGCCCGAACATTCGATGTTCGTATCGGAGTATAGAGTGAGGCTGATTTTAGTTACGCTGACCGCGCGCTAACCGTCAGCGCTGACAGTTGAAATGTATGAGCTTCTAAGGAGCGTTTTAGAATAACGTGTAGTTGTCAGCGCTGACCCCCGTCCGTAAGCTACGCGCTGAGCTGTCAGCGCGCATTCAGCGTGACTCTAAAATTAGCCTAACCCCCCTGATATCGCTACTCTCAATATGGGGAAAACATGTACAAATAGTAACGATGCGTGTTCGTACTTGGGGTCGACGTTGGCGGTGGCCTCGTCGAGCACGAGCAGCTTGTTGCGCGCGAGCGCGGCGCGCGCGAGGCACAGCAGCTGTCTCTGTCCCGCGCTGAAGTTGGACCCGCCCGACGCCACCGGGGCAGACAAGGACGATACGCTGTTCTTCAGCTCCACCTGCAACGCACACGTTAAACGTCACATTCCCCTTATCTGATATCATATCGCAACAGCGGGATGTAGCTTTACCATAGTCATTCGAAATATGTAAAATTTGTAGCAAATACCTTTTTGGGAACAAATATTTTGTTGTAGTATATTATATAGATACACCGAATACAAAATAATTAATATGTTCGTAGATAAGTATATTTGATTTGGTACTGTTGCCGACATTTAAAACTAGTGGTAGTGACAGTATGCAGGGAGAGAGTAATACCAAGTCGTTTGAATCCGCTTGATAGTTACAATTGAATCCCTGAATTACCACTGAAAAAAATTATATACCAAATTCCCATAATTAATGCTAAAACTCACCTCTTCTAACGCTTTCCATATCTCTGCGTCGGAGTATCTGTCAAACGGATCCATATTGTATCGTAAGCTGGCTGAGAATAGTACTGGCTCTTGAGGAATGATGGCTATTTTCGTGCGAAGTTCCTAAAACAAAACAAGTATGTCAAAAACCATTTTCAATGTATGGCAGCAAATGCACATTAATAAAGTCAATATAACATACTTTGAGAGCGATCTCGCCGGTTTCAACATCGTCGATGTATATGTTGCCCTCGATCGGAGCCAGCCTGAACAGCGCAGAGATCAGCGACGACTTGCCGGCGCCCGTGCGACCCACTACACCCACCTGCAAACCAACAAATTGATTATAGCGATGCCACCACTGTAACACTCACTATTATATTATATTCTGTATGTATATGTCTGTAACTATTATACTCTGAATGGAAATTGAGTTTTTGAAAATATGGCCGTTAAAATTTCGAAAAATATTTGTCATAATAACAAGTTCACCGTTTTCGAAGTTCGTCGAAAACCCATACAAAATAGGTTATTTGAGACAAAATTGTAGCTCGATGGTAACTAGCCTAACCACTCTCAATCTTACTTTCGATTGTAGATGAGGCCCGTGCCCTGCAGTGGGACGTATACAAATAACACCCAACAGTCGCATATGTAGTCCTGATCCCACACTAAGATCGAGTTTTGTGACGAGGGTATCAAGAACTACGAGAGACTTTTCGGTCTCACAAACATCCAGACCCGAAAGAAAACATTTCTCTCGGTGCGGGGATCGAACCCGCGGCCTCTCGTTCTACAGGCAGCGTCTAAACGACTGCGTATATGGGCTGATACAGTACAGGTAATCAATATACCGTACCTTCCAACCACTTTCAACGACGATATTGAGTCCTTTGAGGACGGGTTCGGCGTCCTTGTCGTATCGCAAGTAGAGGTCCTTGAAGAGTAGGCGGGCTCGCTGCGGCCACGACTTGGGCGGCGAGGGACCCTCCGTCTTCTCCAGCGGCAGCGACGTGAACTGCACCACGCGCTCCACGCTCGTCATCTGAGACACCACTTCTGTGGCCTGCTTGATGCCGTATTGTACCATGTTTACCAGGATCAGACCCTGGCTGATGGCCAGACCGACGTTGCCTGATTTCGTTGAGCCTGTAACAATGTGTTTTAGTACGATAAGTAGGAACTAATATTTTTATTTAAAAAAAAGTTAATGGTGTAATATAGTATTGCCCATTTACATCTGCAGTTCAACTTTAAAGTGGAGTAGATGTCAGCGATTACTCTTATAATATTTTATATCAATGTTTATTAACCAAATTGAAAAACTTATGTATAATTTAATTTAAAATTACATGACGCGCCTTACGATTAAATTTAATAATAAAGGCACTTAATATTTAGTCATAAACATATTTGAAGGTTTAATCTTACCATCATCGCTAAGGAGGAACGTGTAAGCGACGACGACCACGTAAGCAGCTGACACCAGACTCAGATAAATTGAGAAGGCGGTATTCGTGACCAGCGTTAAGTACCTAAAAACAAAACATTATTATACCATCGTGTCAATTGAATAGTAATAATTAGAGTTTGCAATTGGGTACATAATATAATGAACTCTATTTCATATTGCAAGTTTTTGTTACGGACCCATTGTGACATTATTCAAAGACAAATATTAAAATGCGCGAGGTTAACTAAACACAAATAGGCACGACATCTATTCATGTGTTCTGCTCATACAGCTGTGTTTACGCAGAAAAAAAAGGAAATAACATCAGTATGGCAATAAGTCACTAAGAATATGTACATATGTAAATCTAAATAAAATTAAATTAAAATATTATACATATTCGCCTGATTAATGAGATCAAAATGTGTAGACACGCTTTAATGCGCGAAGTTTTAACCATACAATATGTTAAAATTAAATGCAAATACAATTTTAAATTACTAAAAATTCAATGTATTATTTAGAAACGTGTGAATTTGTGACCATCTTTTCGGCAACACATCTATGATCCATTATCCAAGCGTTGTGGACGTTCATGGGTGGCGGTGATCATTTATCAGGTGACATGTTTATTCATTTTCTATGTCTATTAAATGAAAAAGTACGTATAAGTATGTATGTGTATAGCGCTGAGCGTACTACACACCAAAGCCGCCGGCCCAGCGAAACTCACTCACGACCCGGCGTGGAAGCCTATAAGGAAGGAATCATGTCGGTAACAAGTGCCGGCATGTGTTGACGTCAACAAAACAAAACAACGTCATAAAAATGATCCTCACTATGTCAAATTGCTGCCATGTCGCCGACTAAGTTTTCTGACTTGCAATGAATGTCGCCGGGCTGTGCCACTTATAAAAATGTCGCCGACATAGACCAACGGGTAGGCGGCTTTGGTGTATGCGCTTTATAGGTTATAGGTGATGTGTTACCATGCGGCGGTGTGCACGTCCTGCTTGTCGTCGAACTGGTCGCGCAGCATGGACTCGGCGCCGCACGAGCGCAGCGTCGTGAGCCCCGCCATGCTGGCCGACACGTGCGAGAACACCGGGCTGCGAGATACGCCCTCCACTCTGCCGACACAAAATAATAATAATATAATAACAGCCTAGACCAGCTTCAAATCTATACTAATATTATAAAGCTGCAGAGTTTGTTTGTTTGAACGCGCTAATCTCGGAAACTACTGGTCCGATTTGAATGATTCTTTCAGTGTTGGGTAGTCCATTTATCGAGGAAGGCTATAGGCTATATATCATCACGCTATGACATATAGGAGGAAAGCAGTAGTGATATTTCTAGCAAATACGAGGAAATTTTGTTCATTTTTCGTGGTCCGATTGGTCGATATTCTAAACCGATAGTCAGAATTAAACATTTTGACCGCGATTTTAAAACGTGTATGCACCCGGGCGGAACCGGGCCCGACCGCTAGTAATAATATAATAAGAGCCTCGAACAACATACGCGTAGGCTCTCAATGAGCCGTTTGGAAAATAGCCAGATTCAGAAGGCAGTATTGCTTGAACGTCATCAATAGTGGGGAGCTTCCTCACGTTGGGGTCCTAACTTTGGGTTGGCTGGTGGCCCGGTTGGGTCCCGAGTCCCGCCACCGAAAGGCCAATATTTATATAATATTTAATTATTGTGTGTCAGAGGGTGAGTAATAGGCATGACGAATTATTTTAAAATCATGTTTTATAATATGGATACACATTTATTATATACGAAATAATCTATATTTCAAGAATTGACAAAGGTTTATCACAGTTTTAAGCCATTTTTCTAATAATCTTTCAATAGTGCACAGAAAAAGCTAGTAGGTGTCATGGCGTCCGTTATAACGTCACCACTAGGTAAACATGTCATTGGGTCTATGCACAGCGAAGAAAGTTAACAAAACAAAACATATTTCGTTTGATAAAAATGAATTCTAAAGTCTATAAGTGGTTCTGGTAAAGTTCACATTCCACATTTCTAAAGAAATTGGTAATGTTTACGGCAGGTTTACATAGGCGTGACGTCATGCGTCGTGACTAGCGTTTCTGTCAAAATGGCCGATTGCTATATTTTGTACTTTTATTTTATTGAAAGTCTTGATAATCCCCAATTCTGGATTAAAACTAAAACATCGTTTTAAACCCTTCTAATATGTATTTCCCCCTAACATCATAAAATATTTGATATTTTGATACTGTCGTCACGCCTATTCTGAGAAATGTCCTTGTACTTGTTAGTACCTCGAATTCAACATATTTACATAAGAAAATAATAATGGAGGCCGAACTTATCGAATCAAGCTGTAGTAGAAGTTAATATTGTTGTGGCCTTTTTCTACTTATTATAAGTTGCTTTATGAAGCATCTGCATAATATAGGTTAAGAGGAGTTTGAAAGTTCCTGCAATCCACTTTATTCATTTAATGTATTATATAATTCTTTATTATATACAAAACATTTGAATAATTTTGCAATTAAGGGTCGGATTTAATGTTAAATATAAGTAGGTACAAACGGCGGTCTTATCGCTAACGACTATATCACATATTTTTTTTAATTATACGTGGATTATGCGGGCTCAAAACGGATCTTACAGGGGCGATGTTTTTGTCGAAATTATCTACCATTTATCAGGCCAACATTGCAGGAACTTAATGACTTGTATTTTTTAAACATTTACTACGATGTTTCATAAATTCCTACATAAAGCCACTACAAAAAGCGAATAACAGTATTTTCCTGCAAATCTACTATTCCACTTGTCATGAGCCTGTTTGATAGATAACAATTGTTTGCCTGCAGATTAACATATAATAGATACATGTATTCATCATGTATTATATCTGCACACAATTCGAGGTTGTTCGAATGTCATCTACAAGATTCAAAACGTTTATAACTTGTTTAATTCTGAATGGATTGGCAAAATTGTTTTTTTGTTACATTTTGGATTTACTTAGATACCTCTTGATAAAACTAATTTAAAAAATGGAGTCAAAATACCCTAATTTGACACGCATACCTACCCCAATGTCTACCATTGCATTATGTATACGAATGTTCTTTAAGCCGAATAGATAAAGTAATTAAAATAATAAATGCTAAACCACCACAGATATCGTTCATTAACCTGCAAATATGTAGTTAGACACTAAAGTAAAATTAAACCGAGTAACCGCACCGTACCACGTCTGTAACCTTGATAAGATGTTTAAAAATAATGATCAGATATCCAGATATCTGTATTCTGTATTCATACCAGTATGAAGGTAGGTACTCGTAAATAATATATAATAGCTAGAACGCATTGTCACCTGTACATGTGGCACTTACTGAAATATAATACGTTTTCGCAAGGTCGATTTGCATTGCATAAAAGAGATAAGACGTATTATTAACAATTAATGTGTTTTTTAAGATTACATAACATCAAAGATGTTTATAATGGTGCATGATTTTGTAATTAATTTAATCAATTTGATCAATTTAGTCACCGAATTAACATGAACATCTAAATCACTACTTAAACTGTAAATTATTAAGGAGCTTTCCTCTTCTAAGAGCATTCGGATAATTCGAAGTTCTTATTGAAAAGGTATATTTTTTTAACGATAGTGGTTGCTGAAAAATTCTTACTACCAGTATTAGGCTAGGATAATGGATTACATGGCCTAACCCCTGTCAATCGTTTTTCGATATATGGGTTGATACAGAATTGTTCCTGATTAAATATCAATAGAAACACCGCTAGAAAAAAATTGAATTATAATCAGTAATGTAACACCAAAAGAAATGATGTGAGATATCGACGTACCTTTTGATAGCCTGCGCCGTGCTGAGGTAGACGATGGTCCAGAGGTACATGACGATGCCGCACACCCCCGTCGTCAGCAACATGTAGGGGCTCACGATCGCCACCATCACCAAGATACCCAGCATCACCATGAACACCTACGTACAAATTTACATTTCATCTATATCTATATACGTAGGTACATATATATATACTTAGTGTGGAGTCAGGACTATGTATGTGACTGTTGGGTGTATTTATTTACTGCTAGCGGCAGAGAAGTCATAAGGCAGCTGTGAATCTTAAATAGACGCGAGACGACCGTACATAAAGTGGTTCCTGTGCAATTTTGCGACCCTTTGTATGCACGTAATGTTTAAAAATGCATACTGTATTACTATAGAAAGCATTGTGGTTGTTACAAAAAAAAAATCATAAACAGCAGCTGTAGTCTTTGTTCGACAATCAAAATGGGCGCCCCTTGCTACAAATTTGCTAAGCACCCTATTCTATTTTAATCTGCCTATATTATGATCGAACATTATTTTTAGGTCTGCACATTGCGGTAGATTTGGCTTAATTACTCCATAGACCACATACATTAATCTTTCTAGAAATTAACCAAATTCACACAGCTGCACTTTTTATAAGTAATTTAGTAAACTGTTACGATAACACTTTTAGTAAACTGCGACGATAACATGCCTATAACGCACCTGGTATATCGTGGTAAATAAAATGCATTCCAATTGAGAAACTGGTAATATGAAGTTGAACCGGAAAACGCGACATACTTGTATGGGTTATTATAAGATGCTTATGCTGTAGTTGCTATTTGGGTCGAAACAAATATTCTGATAACAACAAACAGTTATTATTCGCTTGTTAAGGCCTGTGACGACGGTTTCGATGTCAGGGGTCCTCAATGTTGAGAATTGTAGTTATTACTGACATTTTAAATTGTAGTTTCAAAGCCTATTTAATGCATGCAATTAAATCTTTCCTCTTTATAATATTAGTATAGATAGTATAGAAGCATAGATTTGGTAAAAAAAAAAATTAAAATAACTCGAACACATTTTTCCCTTATGTCGTTAACATAGGCTGGTGAACCATACAACTAACTGCAAAATCATCAATTCCAATTACATTAATTTGTCCTTACATTATTTGATTACCCGGAAGCGTTGATATCAGGCGATAGACAGACAGTAATAAAATTGTAAGCTTAATTTAATCGCTATAAGTATATCGCGCCCAATTGAAATAAATTAAGATAAGAACAAATAGAAAAAAGTAAGCTTCTAGAAATAAACATAAACGATCTCCGTGTTATACAATCGATTAAGATAAAACATGAACATTAAATAAAGAATTTGTATTGTTTAAAAGACGATAAGCTAGAATATTTACTCAAATATAAAGCATTCGTTTCTAACTTGTTTAACCAGACCATTAATGTAAATATACAAAGTAACGCTCATTCAAAAGTTAATAAATAATACTATTCAAAAAATATAAAAGATAGATGTCACATTACACATACATGACATTTGGTGGAGAGAAATAACTACTGTAGGAATGCTAGGGGATATATTCTTATAAATACTGTAATCGTTACTGTAGTATGTGTACGTAGCTACTGAATTGTCCGATACTGTAACCCGATAAGATAGCATCATTGAAATTGCTGAAAGTGGTATGTTTTGCTGAAAATCGATATAATACGACAGGTATACTCTAAATATTATTTTTACATTATTTTAAATTGAAACACACATATTATTGACAGACAGGCGATCAATCAAGTTATTCAAAATCAGTTCTGTTTATCCTGTTTCGATACGGAAGACGTGAAGTCGCAGTTTATCTGCTTTTATATTCTGACGGCTGTTTTCAAAGACAATTTATACCTAAACTTATTTTAGCTGTTGTTTTCTCTTCTTCGCTCAAACTGAATTCAAAAGTCATTCTAAAGGGAGAAAACATTTTGTAGCTCTATGAGTAGATATTTTACTTTTTTCTCTTGCTCTTTGGCGAGACTAGCATGTCGTTCGCTTGATGGCAAGCGATACGACCGCTCATGAACAGTAGCAACACCATGTATAACAAAGCAATGCTTGTCATTTCACTGCGCTCGCCATATTAATGAATGCTTACCTGTATACTGTCCAGGTACATTCTGGGTAGTATTTCGTCGACGATGCCCATGTCCTTGGAGAACCTGTTGAGGATGCGTCCGGAGGGGTTGGTGTCGAAGAAGCGCATGGTGGCGGCCAGGATGTTGCTGAACATCTGGTTGTGCAGCTTGATGGAGCTCCTCATGCACACCCACAGGAACAGAATCGATCTAAAACACGACATATTTTATTGATTTATTTAAATCTTTATTGTACAAAAAAAAATACAATATGCAGAAACAAAAAGAATAAAAAAGCACAAATGGCGGCCTATGCGGCGGTATTTAACATAATATATTTTAAAATCATCGTCATCATCATCATCACAACCACAGAATGTCCACTGCTGAACATAGGCCTCCCCAAAGGATCTCCACATCGACTTGTTAGAAGCGTAAAATATTAATAATAAAATATTACATTCTAGATAACTCGGAGACAGAGTTATTTTTAGATATCAGAATATTGGCTGTCATTTTATTTACTTATTAATTTATACTCTTTATTGTACATCTTAACTGTAATCTATATATATATAAAAGAAAGTCGTGTTAGTTACTCCACTTATAACTCAAGAATGGCTGAACTGACTTGGCTGAAAATTGATGGGGAGGTAGCTTAGAACCAGGAGAAGGACATAGGAAACTTTTTATCACGTTCCCGTTTTCTCGAGTGTCTATTAGCTTATTAACATTTTCTCATACAAAATGTTCATGGGTTCGTAATTGTCAAACATTTCATGTTCATCCCGTCGATACGGTAAACTCTTCCCTCAAATTAAAGAACGTAATTAAATAAAGGTTCCGAATCGACAACATATATCCACAATATTCGATTAATGGCGTATTTTAGATTTTAAAGATGTAAATTAATGTCAAAAAAAGGGATTGACGTTTAAATTGGTTGTCAAATAATGCGCCAAGAAATGTATTTTGTGTGAACTAAGGAGAATATATCAAGCTACATCAATAGAGACAATTAAATAAATAATTTGCACACGTAAAAAGTTATAATATTAACTTCTTTTCAAGATCGAATATCACTTTATTCACGATTTTTTTTTACAGTAGCCTTTCCTTCGCTATAATTCACTGATAGAAATTAATGTTATATATCGTCTCTGAGTGAGATAGGTTATATTTTACCTAAACATTGCTTGCAACGTTTTTGGAAAAGCAGCATTGTGGGTGTGAAATGAGGGATGAAATATTGCATGGATAATCAGAAGCACTAAAGTTTTTAATGACAAAAATTCATAAGGCATACTATTTGGATATGGAGAGACGGGATATAATAGAGTGGGAGGTACGGGAGAGAACTGGGATAGCTGGCAGATTTGATAGGACGAATTGCACGGTATAAGACGGAATGGATAATGAAGAGAAAGGACGGAACGGATCGAGAAGTGACTGAACAGACGGGTTAAGACGGGATTTAGCAGGACAGTAGGATAGCTACGGCAAGTGTAGGCATTAATTATTATGCTAATTAATTAAATATAATATGAATCCTATGATAACCAAGGCAAAGCGAAGCGTGGCCGGGTCAGCTAGTAATAAAATATAACTAATCAAAATGTGGTACAAGTGGCGGCCATATCGCATTGAGCGATACTTCCTGGTAACCTTTGGATAAACAGGAATCTAGGATTGTAAAAATGGGCTAATTGTTAATTTGTTTTTTTTTTATACGAACTATCCGTATAACGTATTTGCTATCCCTCGGGAACCGTACATATTTTCTGGATGAAAAGTAGCCTTTTCGAGTCACCTAACACCATATATGATGTTCATGTTGATCGGCTGAGTACTTAAGACGTGAATGTGTAATGGCGCATCCACACCGCAGTTACCTTTTATTGAGAAACATTTTGCAACAATGTAATTGATTGTTACCACACGTTACGCAACATTACATACATCCCGGAATGCGACGCGTTTTTCACTGTAACGGGTTTCCACAATCGGGTCGTGTGTTTATGAGTGAAAGCAATTATTTTTATCAGCACGTTATATGCAGTTATAAGTTGCTAGTACGCAATGACGGATACGAGGACATTATTTTCATGGTAAAATTCGATAAAGTTAACTACATACATTTATAAACTCATGCGTATTTCGCAAGGACACACACTTTTCGCCATATGGGTTCCGTCCCACGATTTGATAGGAGGAGACCCTATTGCCATATCGGTATTGAGTCCGGGCTGATAACGAATAGACATATGCATAACGTGACCATTTATATTTTGTGCCAGAGCGGGACATCTGTGGAATTAAATAATAATAAAAAGTTTTTGGTGTTTTACAATTTTTTATAAAGAAGATTGAATTAAAAAAAAGAACATAGCCCTAAACACAAAATAGTTAGTTAGGCACTATTTATAAGCCCCAGTAGAGGCGTGACTTCCAGGCAGACTCATAACGTACTCAAAATTTTGTGGAAAAGTTTTTTAAATTAAGATTGTTTTTTACGAAAGTGCTGGAATAATTTGACCCAACCGTTCTCAGTAATAGTTCGATAAAATATTTCGAGCGGGAAATACTTTTTGATCATCGTTTGGTTTGTTTGCAAAAGCGGGACTATGTAGGCCTTGCTGGGGACACCGGGACTGACTTCCTGAAAGCGGGACTGTCCCGCCTAAATCGGGACGTATGGTCACGTTACATATGCATTATCACTTTGTCGCGATTCAGACCCGACTTTTTAACTTGTATAATGTAATCTATACTTGCGTCAACTATTAAATATAATTGACCCACAAAGGATTATGCAAATGTAGGACACATTGCAATGCCATTGTAATGCAAATAGTTCAGATAATCTCAGATCTGTTGATTCAATGCCGTCTTTTAGCTAAAATGTAATCATTATCATTATGCTGAAAACTGAAGAGTACACATTTCTTATCCGTTACAATTAAACAAACGACAATTTGATACCACTGTGTAATAATTAATGCTGGAAACTTTATGAAGTTATTGTCTTGAGTATAATCTAATAATAACTTGTGCAAACAAGAATGCTACTATCATTAACGACATGCAAATAATATGAAACTGAATAATGTAAATGTTATCTTCAAGCGTTTCAGTATACACGTACAAAATAAAAAGACAGTGTGATCGATTATGATTGATTCATATGACTTGCCATTATATTGACATTGTATGATTGTTCCGCACAATCTAGAGATGTTATCGAGCCCTGTTATCGTAACTGATGTGATCGGATACCCGGAACCAAATGCACCAAACTGAAACCGTGAAATGTAATTTAGAAGATTGAGTAGTTAATTCCGGATTGTGGCCGAGATTAAGCACGTTTCCGTTATATATTATTCCTTTAATATTCAATAAAAATATGAATACCCACTATTGAATCAATCCGAAACCGATTGATGTTCCGAAATAATTTCACATGAATTACCAAAACTGTTATAATATTCATAGATTGATACATATTGACACATGGTACTTAATTTGACCCACATGTTTCTCATCACTTCAGGCGACATTGTACATTTGAAAAAAAAAAAAACGAGATGATTTTTGCCAAAAGTCGTAATTTTAGTTAACACGATTTTTGGTCATACTATAGATACGATTATTTTTACCACTTAGTTGAACTTCAGTTCGGTTCGAGAACTTCCCTGAGCCGTAAAAAGACTTGAACCTAAACGGGTTGATCAAAAGCTTTGAAACCTGAAATCAGCAGGTTTTTGTATAAACTTGGTACAATAATACACGGGATACTTAGGAATATGTGGTTTAAACTAAAACCATATTTCAGTATCACCCTGTATATATGCAACATTTAATAAAAAATAAATGATCTAACCTGCCCGTGGTCAACAATATGCAGCCGAGGATTCCGATAGCCCAGATATAGATGTAGTAGGGATGGTTTATATTCTCTTGCTCCGACGCGGTAACATTTTGCATGGCGATGGCCGTCTTCACCATGGTCCCGATAACAGTGAGGTTGGGCGCTATTGCTGTGGTCGGTGCGACCGTAGTCACTGGCACTTCGGTATCATTCAATAGGGTCAGGTTGGACAATAAAGGAGTAATTTCCTGAGACCCTGGTATAGTGTATCTGGCTTCTACGTCATTCATCCTGAAATGATAAAGAAGTATATATCTACGTATGTTATTAGTACGCTATTATTGTAAAATATTTAATTATGTATATAAAATATCTCGTGTTGAATGTCAACAGATATTTTACATCACGTGATTATTTGGGTAAATATTGAATTAGATAAAAATGTACCAGTGTGTGAGCCAAAGGTCGCTGATGGAGGTGACGACTTGCGCCAGTATGATGCTGAGCACGGTGAGGCTCAGCAGGCCCCAGCCTCCGCCCGCCTTGAAGTACTTCAGGTACACTTTACTAGCTACGCGACCTGTGTATACAAAATCAATAATATGAAACTGAAGAGTTTGTTTGAACGCGCTAATCTCAGGATTTTTTTATTATAATAGTCAAAAAAATTGTGTTGGATTGCCTATTTATCGAGGAAGGCTATAACATCACGCTATAACCAAAAAGCATCCATGAATTTTTTTACGAAAACGGGATAAAATATTTTCGTGGATTTTTTTGGTGTGGAATGGAGTCGGAAGCGGGATAAGGCCGCTAGTACAAAATATATTATTTAGCTTTAAATTAAGCTTTAAATATAGTAACAGCTTTGTATTTCGAATCATGGGTGAGATTGCCGAAGAAGCAAAGCTTGGAGGCAGGTCATTCATGCCAGTAGCAGATACCGATGACTGACCGATGATCATCTCACTCTATTCGACAGGTGTATCGATATGGATGGTAGGAACATGATAACATCAACTACAACCGCATACTGTATCGTGATCGCATTTTTTATTATTTCGTAGGTATATGCCTATAGATTGTATTAAAAATACACAATTTTGAATTTTGATGAGACACTATTTAGCAAGTGTAAATTGTTTTCAATGATTCGTAAAGAACGCATTGTATAATATTTTAATAACATCATGATTTTAGATTTCTAAATGAATTTCTCAAAATATGGCGATAATAATGTTTAGAAAAAATATGCTTTAAAATTCCGGGTTCCATTTTACCAAAAGATATACATGTGAAAAACAAGTGATATGCATTTTTGACATGTGACAAGGAAGATATGATAGATATTCCTTCCAGTGTCCGCAGTTAGACTTGTATTTACGGGATTTTACAGTAATGCGGTAAAGCCAGTATTGATACGATAATCCTTGAGATTTGCTAAAACAACTGCGCGGCACACAATGACATGTCGCGAGAAGGCACCTTGCGATTATCTTCATAGTATTTGCAAAACTTAGTATAATTGCATAATTTATTATTTAGATATATAAGTAAGTTAAGCATGTAGGTAGGTGCGGCTGGTGATGAAATATTCATTTATAGATCGTCTACGATAATTTGGCGTCCCAATGTGTTGTTTTCATGCAGTTGCCACAAAATTACGAACAGTTTTCTCTTTTCAAACAATACGAAATTGGACATGTTGAAATTATTAAATTACGAGTATAAATGCTTATTTTTATATTCTTAAAAATTTAACAAACTATTTGTTAAATGAATATATATTTTTTTTTTGGGAATCAATTTCGCGACACGCCAATGGAATTTAGATAAAGTTTACAAGAATATTTAGCCGATCACTATTCATTTTCATTTCATTTTCGAACTTTTACGTCCTATTGATTTGTATGTCAATATTGGGAGTATTTATTTATTATTTGATATATTGCGATATTCACAACATCCGTAGCTTATCTTCAAGTTGACTCCTATGACGTACACACAGAAATCTAGAATTGACACACCGCGCACGATCATGTACGGTGTACCATCAAAATAGCATGAATCTGTTGCCGAGTTTCACCTTATTTAAAACAAATGAAGGCTCATATTTTACTGGTTTTTACAATATTATTGTTTTTAGTAGATCGAACGTTACTCGTTACGAGAACCACGATTGCAGATACGCCTTATTTAAATAATTAATGGCGTATATATGTATTGGTAAGTCATTTTCGTCTTATCCATGTGGTTTTTAGTGTTTACGGGACAAATTTTTACATACATACACACATACATAAACTCACTCTTTTTTCTCAGAAGCGGTAGGCAGAAGTGCCAAGGCATCCACATTTCGATTTTGTATGTTCCGTCCCACGACGTGAAACGTGGGCGAGCCTATCAACATATCGGGCACAAATTCCTGACTAATGGATAGGAAAATCCAATATCACTTTGCACACACATGGTGAATTGTCTGCCCCTACTGAAAGGCGTAAGGCGTAAGTTTATACAATTTATATTATTGTGTACGTAGATTATTTCGCTTACCAGATTCAGTGAGTTCAGCATCTTCCTGTTCGTCTTCTTGTATATCGAGTTGGCCGTCTTGTATAGTGCTCACGCTTGTGTGTGACTGCAATAAAATAACATTAATATACTATAATCATTGTTTTTGGATAAAAGTTATTACGATTTCCACGTTCATCATATTGATAGTCCTAATGTACTGAAAGGCCTATCCTTAGCAATTTTTAATCAATGGTTAATCTTTACCTTTAAGTCAATCGGAATTATTTGAGGAGCGCTTTGACGTTACTTTAAATTATTCTATGCATAAAATATGAACTCAGACTGAGACTCAGCTGTCAGATAATCAAACAATCGTGGAACAATTATCAAAGGCCACAGGAAGTCCGCTATTGAATAGAGACCTCTTCCAAGGATTCTGATAGCGACATCCTAACTTTATAAGGACATATATTTATGCACCTGATGCAGGTTACAGGAAGCTATGGAAATGTAAAGACTGCGTTTACTTAGAAGCGAAGAAGAGCGGTGATTTGTAGATATCGCCCAGTCACATAAATTCATCACATTGACGATTCATCATAATGATGATCGCGATATGACCAATAGCAGACGAAAGAAACGAGGAAAAAAACATTTTTTTAAGTGTATCTCTATAATCTATGATCTCTATAATATATAATCTATGATCTAGGTATACATCTAATTTTGACGTGGAGAGAAGTAAAAGAATATCTGCACTCGCATTAAGCTGCGCCAGTACGCTAGTTATTAATAGATTCACATTACCTGAATGGAGATTGTTCGCTGGCGGAGAAGTTGGGCTCTGGCAGGCGCTTCGGGTTCCTCCTCTTCTTGCAACAGCTCAGCGAAAAGCGGTGAGTGGGACACATGATCAAAGCTCCCTTGTGTTTCGATTTCTCCCTACAAAAAAATATTAGGTTAAGTATAAATAAATAGACTCACCCGACAGTCACATACATAGTCTTGACCCCATAATAAGATCGAATGTCGTCGTGGGTATCAGAAACTACGAGAGCCTTTTATGTCTCGAATCAAATACCTGTGCATCAAATATTTGTTTCGGTGCTGGGATCGAACTCGCAGACTCGCGTTTCACAGCCGGCGTCTAGCCAACTGCGCCACGGAGGCTATCAATATATGAATCATTCACACATTTGTGACCGATAGGGTTAGGGTATAGTTAGACAGCGTGCGCGATGCTCGATAAAGTACCTTATCAATCCTAATATACACAAAAGGATTAATGAAATAAATAAACATTAGTAGATTATAGATATTGATTATAGAGTGACTCGGATCGATCAATTCCGCAATAATAATGTAGGAAGGGGTTGTTCCTCTTAAAAAGGTCCAAATAAAGTCCGCGATACCTTATTACGTACATAATATATACTTCTAGGTTGACTTAATGTAACCTTTTTTAGTACTAAATAACCAGATCTGTTCCTAAATAATTTATCATAATATTATATACGGTTTTGATCCTTATTCAAACGAATACGTTTTACATTGAAAAGAGAAGAAAAAATAGTTTTTCCTCATGTGGACTAGAGCCAAAAAGATACAGGATAAACCTGGACGTAGCACCGGTCGGACTGCTAGTCGCGAATATGTATCATTAGTCATCATGATGTTTTACACAAGCACCAATAAAATGCATCAGCTGTACAAGTGTACATATACAGGCGCCGTTTCTTTACTTTCTGTTTTTATCATTGTTTATTCTCATTAGATAATGTGCGCGATGTCTGCACGTACCTAAATACATGAAAAGAAATACTTACGTTTGCTATTTAGTAGTTTTTGTGTAATTGTTCAACTTAAGTAAAATTCACCAAAATTAAACTTAATTAATTGCATGTTTTTAACCGACTTTATAGTATTTTAGTGTAACCTCATTTCATGTGATACTATATAAATTACAAATTAACAATAAAACTCGAATAGGCAATATATTTGATACTAAAGTTGAGTAACAATTTTAAAAATCGGAAAAAAAATCTACCACGATGCATAGCATATTATGTAGCCAACTAGACTGTATCTGCATTAAACCGCGTATTATTTAAACTATTAACAAGAGATTTTTTTGTGTAGGTTATAAAAATTATCTTACTTTAATGTAAACTGTTAATGAATAAACATAGCATATGTGGCTAAAACGTGAGTCACTCAAACCAAAGGAAAAATATTATTATGTTTGTGCGTTGTCATGCTCGATTAAACAGCAACACATTCGCGGAATTGATAGTCTGGCCAACTCATGATTCGCCTGCACCCAAATATCCCGTGGTCGGGTAGAGGATAATAATTGGGAAAAGATGGGATGAGTGCGGTTTGAAACCACTTGTAATGATTTAGTGATGTAGCCCTCAAAGACGCGAAGGGAAAGAGGTGAATCACGGTGGCAAGATAAAGTAAACTGAATACTTAGATTATTTATAATATAGAGGGAGCACTAGTACTTGAAAAACGTGGATAAAAATGGTGTTGCCGGGCCACCTTTTTCTGTCCTCCTATTGGCTAGTATATGACAGGTTGTCCAACAAGCCAGAAATACTTGGCAAAGAAAAATAAATTGTTTAGAGCTGTGTAATTCCCCTCACTCATTTTAAATAATAACACAAATATACTTGCGTTTATCCAAAGAATTAATTTATATGTTTTTAAATAATAAGCTCAATTTTCGCTATTATAAGAACGCTACCAAAATTTCGACCAAGAAAATATTTACATACGTTTTTGAGGACGCAAATGTATGACAGCGCTCCCTCTATATTGTAAATACAATAACGGTCGCACTCGGAGACGTTTAATATCAATTAAATTGTTCTTTAGTATATATTCTCTTCTTAAAATGTACACTCAGTAATGATTAAATTTACATTAAATGTCTCTGAGTACGGCAGTAATACTGAATACTTAGAGTATATATATATATAGAGGGAGCGCTGGTACCTCAAAAACGTAGATAAAAATGGTGGTGCCGGGGCCACCTTTTTCTTCCCTACATCCAGTATGAATTGTGACAGCGTGGAATATGCATGGATTTCGTGAAAAAGAAAAATCAAAAAATGTGGTTTAGCGTTATCGAATACCATCCAAATTTACTTTAGGGGTTAATTATTAACTGTGTGTTCATTTATCATCGACAATAAATCCAATTTCTTATTAATTAACAAGAAATAATTTAAATAATTTTACAGAAAAACATTCATATTTTTGAATTTTCGAACGCCTTTTTATTCAATGTTGCAAGTAATTAAATTGTTGAAATTCCGAAAAAGTTCCGGAATAATTTTTAGGTAAAAAATATAAAATAATTGAATTTGGAGCGAAATAAATTATAATAAGCCAAGGGTGAGTTTTATTTTTCATTTATTATTAATATTTTGTATTATGATAGCTAAAAACAATGTAACGTGAATATGTTAATTTCCGTTTATTTATTTATTTATATATTTTTCGTGGAAAAGTCATTTATCGGTAACATTAATATAGCAGTGCTACCAACATTACGAACAAGGAAATATCTACGTTTTTGAAGTTGCAAATGTATGACAGCGCTCCCTCTATATATAAATACTCTAAGACTGAATACTAAAAGAAATAGAATTCAAGTAACTTACATTTCTCAATATGATGACATTGTCGGCAGTTTTGAGGTGGTGCAGCTGGTGGGTGACGAGGATGCGCGTGGCGTGCTTCAGCAGTCCGTTGATGCACTCAGATACTAAGAACTTGCCCACGTGCGTGTCCACGGCAGACAGAGGATCGTCCAGTAGGTAGATATCAGCCTGAACACGAAAATATATAACATACATTCTATGGTATGTAGTCAGCCACAGTGGTGGCGTAAGGTAGTTTGGCACCCGGGGCGGTTTTGTCTTGAGCACTGCTACATAAAATATTACACCCAATGCTAAACAAGGCTACAACGGACATATCATGCACGTATAAAATGAGGCCCTGCACCCTGTCGCTCATATCCAAGTTGTTGTAGATAAGTGCGCACCGCCCCCTGGACAGTTTGCCCAGCGTCCCCGTTAACCTCGTTATATCGTCTCTTATGACGGGCAAGAAATACCGAGACGAAATTCTTACACCCTACGATAGGGTAGAGGCGTGGCAGCGGTTCAGCCGTTTATCGCTTGGCAACCCTTTTGTGCAGGTAGCGGCGAGCGGGATCATTCACCTCGCGATCCCATTTCGTGGTCTTCTTCTCCGAGATCACAATCTCGCAGAACGAGAGCATTGCTTGCCAAGACCTCTGAATCTCGACCATGGAGGGAATCACGGCCGAGAACGAGAGGTCTACTCTGATGGCTGCATGGAGTATTCTACACTCGCCACCCCAGGCCGGGCACTCCGTGTGTGTTACTTTTCACAATGATGACACACAGCTGTTTCATCCATTCTCGCCACCCACCACAGATATCTAACGAAGCAGCCGTGCCCTGATAGGACCGATGTCAGATGGACCGCAACATGCCGTGGCGTCTGTTCGGCCACTGGTAAAAAAAAGACGCACTGCCAGATTGGCCCACTCACCAGCACTGGGATGATTGTCTACCACCACTCCTCCAAGACGGCCAGTCTCTCTCTCTGTAAGGGCTGGTGGCTCCCCTTAACGTGACGATTCTAGTCGCTAGTAATAAACCGACGACGAAAGGGCTTTGGTGTCAATATTCTAGGGAAAGAAACCGGCCAGAAAATAGGCGGCCCCATGGGATATCGTATGATATCCCTTGAATAATGATCATCCGCTGCGTCACCACTCGAGAGAACAGCACAGTCTGCTCAGAGATTCAACCAAAACGGGATATGTTCTAATTGGCCTCAAAGAAGCTTGGTATGCTCAACAGATCGAGGCGATATATCACGTCGGGTCTGCAACGTTATAACGCGCAGGTTCGCCCCCACGTGGAATATTGGACCCATCTTTGGGCAAGGGCACCCCAGTACCAACTTTTCCCTTTCGATCTATTTCAACATCGGGCAGGTCGAATAATCGAAGACCGAGTTGTTTTTGATGTTCGGAATTTTCTCTGCTGCTGAGTTCCGCCTACATACAACACGGCAAACCTCTAAATACCAATATAGTATATTTCTCCCAACATTTTCTTCTACGTACAACAAATCCCGAGAACCAATTGTCGACAACAGCATTTCCGGACAAATACGATTTGGCCACCTTCAAGTAAAGAGCGTACTCTCGCCTAAAGGTCGCAACGCATCTCTATGCCCTATGGTGTTGCAGATGTTCATGGTCGGCGGTGATCACTTGCTATAACGTGAACCGTATGCTAACTATATATAAAAAAACCGTAAAAGGCCATCGATCGCACATTTCTGCGTACAGCTTCTGGTAAGGGGTGCCGGAACTTTCGAAGTTGAGTAGGTTAGACCAGAACTTCCCCAAGTTATTTGTACTGTTCACAGACAGGTAGCATTCTCAGACCCTTAAGAAATTGGCCTTTTTTTACGATTCCCTCAGACCCTAATAACAGATTATCAGAAAAACTTAATTTAACATAAAGTCTCTTTTTTAATAAGAAAAAAAGCAAAAAAAAAACAGATAAATGTGAACAGAATAAACAGGGCTCCAGTTTGGCTTATTCAACTCGGTCGGCCCCTGGGACAATGCTGCGACACCCCAGGGCGTCGTGACGCTCAATTTGGGAAGCCCTAGGCTAGACAATGCGTCTGCTGCCAATGGCTATGAACATTCCACCGACTATACACGACAACTCTAACATACTTCATCAGGACCTCCGAGACTCGTGCAAGCGGATAGTCTCAAATTCTGTGGGTCTCTGTCTAAAAAATTCTGTGGGTGTTCGAGTGACTTGTCTTTGTCACCCCTTGAGGCCTGGTACCCGGGGCGGACCGCCCCCTCCGCCCCCCCTTTACGCCGCTACTGGTCAGCCAACCCACATTAGGCCAGCGTAATGGACTATATGACCTAAATAAATGAGGAAGCTCGTAGTCCGTACCCTGCAGTGGGACGTATGTAGGCTGATACAGTGCAGTATATATATGTATTTATTGTATAAACATGGCTCTTAAAATCAGCAGAGGTGCGTCACTCTTAGGGTAAGTTTTTTATTTTTTATTTCATAGTATGTCGAGACGAGCATGTCGTTCGCCTGATGGTACGATACGACCACTCATAAATAGAAGTAAAACCAAACCACAAAATAACAAAGCAATGCTTGGCATTCCATTGCGCTTGCCATCCTGAGACATAAGATGTTAAGTTTCAATATGTCCTTCAATCCGAAACACAACAGTGAATTTACACTGCTGTTTGGCGGGAGAAATAAACATTGTGGTGGTACCTATCCAGGCGGCTTCTCACATATGAGATACCTACCACCAGTGAACATTCCATTCAACAAACAATTCACTACATTTTTTTAGTTCTCTTATGTTCTTATAATAAATTTTGTTTCGTTTTCCTTATTCAAGTACAAAGTAACGGACGCAAATTACCATTTTGTTATAGCACAAAGTATAATTTTATATTCATATCATATATCATTTTTCTTTATTTATAACAGACGATATGCGTTCCATTTGTAGGGACGAAACTCTCTTAAAGTTATGTGAGAGGCTTACTTCTAAATATAGATTATAGGCTTCGGAGTTCAGCCTCAGTCTGCTACACTTTGGCCCGATGCGGATGAGTTGACAGTTGACAGCATTTTATTACGATACTGACCAATCATGGCAGCATTAAAGCCGTCTTAAACATATTTATCTACGCTTATGAATTGCCGAAACGATTTTAAGAATTATCACTAGTTAAGTTATAGTTAAGATTTAATTTAACAGTTGTATAATATCAGCAACGCACCGCAAACTTATCGGCAAATAATATGACGTAATACCAATGATACCACAAGACCTTACTGTGATGCTCTGATAAAAATTTGCTTGTCATGAGTTTGTATTACATTCAGATAATCACGGCTTTTGTTATTATGACAATATGACGTATCAACCGCATCATTAAATGCAAAATATGTGTTACTATTCAGACAGAGCATTAGTTGCTATAATTTATCATACAAATCAATGTTTTTTTTGCGCAATGAATTAGCTCAATTGTTTACTATCTAATAAACCGGTTCATTATTTAGCGTTCAAAGAATTTTGTATAGTATGACCTTAACTCGTCACAGGAAACAATTAAAAATACGTCTCTGCTGTATCTATTTATATCCATCTATTTGAGTGTCAGTTGTCACTGCTAACCGCTAAGCGCATTACCTCTGCCACAATAACATAGAGTGTGTTTATCTGTTAGCTCTTGGCTCATTATAATTATATCCGAATAGGTTTTCTTATTGGTCGTTAATCAGTGTTAGAATTTTAAATACAAGCTTTTTAAAGTAATCTGCGTGAATAATTGTTTTTATAGAAAGTATTGAATTGTTCCTCCAGAAATGTTAAAACTTCACGGCAGTGTATGTCCCGTAAGAATCTTTTACTTCAATATATGGATAAAACAATGCATAATTTCCGAACCTATCTTGACCATAAGATTAATCTTTCAATATTTAGAATTAGCTGGGCATATTTACAATATATTATGTGTGAGTTTTCATTGAAAAGATACAGTTTACATTATACGGTTTCGCGGTTTTTCACACACACGGTTTTAACACATTGTACGATAATATAATTAAAATTCATTTCCTTTTAGTTATAGCCTAAAATAACCTGTCACGTGAATTAATGATGGCGCTTGTCTTCGGCAGAATATATTTGTGGTGGGGATACATCGGCGTGGAGGGGTTTTACATGTGCGAAGAGCCAGTATGTGGGTTGGAGTGTCTGGTATTTAGGCCTCGGAATGGAACTTTGCTGTTAGTTTTCTATAAAGTTATACATTTAATTCCAAATAGAATCAAAGATGACAATCTAACACTTCTTAAAGGTTTATCTTTTTTAATTGTCATATTGATAGCACGTTTTATGAGGGTCATGTTTCAACCGCTAAGTAAGTATTTACAATGACATGAACTTTAATTATGACGATGGAAATACATAGGTACTGAATCTTTAGTGACAAACAGTAACTTAAAATTAGAAGTAAGTATTGACTACTTTGCCCAGAAGAAGTGAATTTCCGAGGAGAACATTCTAATAAGGCATGTAATTAAGCGAACGGCACGCTCGTCTCGCATTCATCATTCATTGCAATAACAAAAGAAGAAAAAAAAATGACTCGTTGCCGACGTATTGTCATGTCAAATGTGAGATGCAACCTTGAGGACAGATTGCCGTGAATTTGTTTGTTTGATAAATTGAGATATAATTGGTTGTGAGGTTGGCATGTGTAAATGATGTAAGGTATAGCTTGACAAAAAAGTATATATTTTTAAGAAGGGTGTGATATTAATATAGCCGATATACTACGTCGGAAAATGTTTAGATAATTATTATTTATTGTTTTAGTAGTCTCTGCTTTTAAAGCTACAAAACAAAACCCTCATGGTGCATTTACACGTTGACTGAGGCTGGGCCAACGACTATCACATCCAAGCTATCAATAATGAAAAGCCAAGATCAGGCGGGCCAAATACACCTTTTACACGCTGGCGTAGGTGGACTCTGGCCGAGGTTGGCCAAGCGTGTAAATGCACCATTACGAAAATGTATAGAAATACCTACGTATAAAATTATTCAACGAACACAATGACATTCTTAATAGTGTTGTTTTTTTTAATGCCAATTGTCCCCGCATCGTACTGGTACTGTTTTCACCAGGTTATACTGACCTGATATTATTATTATTGGTCAAAACTACTCTGAACCGACGTGAACGAATGCATGAAAGTGGATGAAGCGAAAGTGATATGTCAGGATCGAGCAAAGTGGCGGTGAATAGTCTCTGCCTACCGGGTACCTCTATGGGATACACGCGTGTATACTGACCTGTCTGTAGCAGGCGCGGGCGAGGCCGATGCGGGCGCGCTGTCCGCCGCTGAGGCTGATGCCGCGCTCGCCGACCAGCGTGCTGTCGCCGGCCGGCAGCTGCTCGAAGTCGCGCAGCAGGGCGCACGCCGTCACCACCTACAAACCAATGTCAATGACCTTCGTGTGCGCCGCGCCCTTCCGAACTCGGATGGCTCTTTCTGATAGAGTTTGCAAATGATTGAATGAATGCTGTTATCCAACTAAGATAATTGGTAGCGTTTGACTTTTCATACTTTTCAAGATTAAACAACTTTGTACAGGTTAAACTCACACAATTTCAATAACATTTTCCGTAAAACCACGGAATTGTGGTTTTACGTAAAATGTTATTTACTAAGTTGAAAAGAATGAAAAGTCAATCGATACCTCTTAGTTTAGTTGGATTAAAGGGCACCCATCATAAAGCGTTAAAAATTCTTCCCATATTATTATTAGAATATCGACTTAAACAAGCTATTTTGAGGAAAAATCTGTTTACATCAGATTTATCACCGGTTTATAAAACGGGTACAATGAATATCAATGAAATGAACTTGACATGAATATAAGCATCTACAACAAGTATTAATTATTATTTGTGCGCATTATGTCGTTTTCTATAACAACATAATGATATAATTGAAGTGGAAATCGTGAATATCAATATAAAACGCATATAATATATAACATATGTAAAGCACCGAAATCAAGTTTGTAATGTTGTTAACCGGGAAGTATCTACTCAGATAAAAACTGAATGACGTTCGGTTGTGTAATGTATTTCTAATATGAGTGAAGGTATATTGAAACACGATATGATCAGATCGCCTTACCTTCTTATAACGGATCTTGTCGTACGGTAGACCAAACAGTATGTTTTGTTTGACAGTAGCCACGAACAGCCAAGGTTCTTGACTTGCGTAAGAAATCCGAGCGCCTCCCAGCGACAAAGTACCATGTGACGGCTGTAGCTCTCCCAATATGAGTTGTAACAATGACGACTGCAATATTTTAAAATTGAGTCATACAGACGTAAAGTTATGCAATAAATCACATTGGTGTGATTTATGCCGTCTTAATCTAAATATGTATACTTGAGATATTTAATCTAATCGACTAGAGCCACCATAACAACCTACTGGTGTTATCGAACCAGATTTTTTTAGACGAGAAATATTAGTATGCTGCCGATCTGATTTTTATTTACGAAAGTTGGATTTTTATGAACCATTATTTACTTTTATTGCTATTCGATGTTATTTTTTTACGACTTTTATCGGCATAAGGACAAAATATTCGATAACTAAGATATGTTTATTAACTGTATATGAATAAGGTCGTACCTAATCTTTAGGTGCAAAATATTATTTAAAAAAAATGTATTTTTAATTGTACGAACATAATTATGTGCTGTACAAAAAGTATAATTTGGGTCGTTTACCTTGCCAGATCCCACGAGTCCAGCGACACCGACGAATTCCCCAGGTAGAGCCGTAAACGATACATTTCTTAACGTGGGTACAATTGGATCGTCCTGCCAACTAGCGGTGATTCCTGCCAAAACCAATCCTGTCGGCTTTTCTTTTTCTTTTCCTTTCTGAGTGTCACCATTCAATATCAATTTTGGATCAATTTTCATGTTTTTGTACACTTCTTTCTCCTTCGTATTTGGCAGTTCATCTAACAACAAGAATTCCTAACAAGAGAGATATTTAATCAATAAAAAATATTTCAATACATGATTAATACGATGTGATAGTAGATTTACCAACCTCTATACGCTTGATGGAAACTTTAGTTTCAGCGAGGAATGCAAGCGCTAGCGGGAAGAAGATGTTGCAAGCGAGTTGCAGAAGGTTGAAGTACTGGACCAATGAAAAAGTGATATTGGCACGGATTTCGCCACCCATTACTACATACGCGACGACAGAAGCAAACAGTATAAATCTTTCCGTAAAAACGCTCAATGCAGTTGAGAATCCTTTAACCATCGACGTTCGCATTATGAAACCAACCTCGAGTCTGAAAAAACACATTGCATATTACAATATATTTATGTATTTATTTAATAGTCTCATGTGATTGAAACACAGTTGATTGAAACTTACTTCCTCAATTTATCAACAAGTTTTTCAAAAGGCTTTTCCCACGCATACATTTTAATGACCTGGACGCCGTTTACGAGTTCACTCATGACTTTCACTCTTTCATCCGTACGATTTGCGATTTTTCCTCTCAGCACTCCCTGCAGGTTACTTAAATATGCTAAAAAATGTTGTAAGGATTAATAAGATAACTGGAACAACACTTTCATACAATTTTCGTACAAACAATTTCATACCTTGTACCAATACTGTTTGTAGGAATATAACAGCAAGCGCAGCAAATGTGGCCCATGCCAAATGTTGCCACACTAGGTATGAGACGACTGGCACGACGATGGGCATCACCCACAAATAGTTGAGGAATAGCGCCACCATGTCGAAACGACTAACATCATTAGACATTAGGTTTATTACTTGCCCTGGTTCCGTTTTATTTAAACCAGCTCTGTTTAATTTCAATATCTAAAAAAGACACGTTATTGTAAGAAATTTCTTCTTTCACATTATTCTTTCGATTTTATTTTGTTTATATCAATACATACCTTTCTATATAATAATGAACAACTGGCTATTCGAACTCTCATTCCTACACGTCCTTGGCTTAATTGTAAATGATTCAGTATTAAGGATGTAGAAATACTCAACATATTTAAAAAGAAATTGTAAATGTGTGCATCTCTGTAAGTTTCTGCTGTTTTTTCGCCCGAAAAATATGCTATAAATAAAGCTAAAGTGAATGGAATTAGTGGCCTGAAATGAAAAAAATACATTACTTAAACACCAATTTCATCATTTATAAATGATATAATATCAAATACTGAATAAAGTTTACCATAATACAATAAACAGGAGGCCGACAAACAAACCACACAGCATGTATTCAAGCCAAAATGAACGGATAATGGCTTTTGAAAATGAGGGTTTTGTTCCAGTTTCTTGTGCCTTTTTCAACTCCCGCTCCCAAGCATCTTCTAAGCGATCGCCCAACCGTTTGGACTGGTCGCTGCCACGAGCTTGAAACAGATCTTCTAAGGATATTCCATGTTTGTAGCCCTTTTTGAATAGTTTGAAACTCCATCTGTAAACAAATGTAAATAGCACATAACCATATGTTTTACAACAGGAACCTGTTATCGTTGAATAAACATAACAGAATATTATTCTGCTATATTCTGAGAATAACGATTCCTTGTCTGCATTTAACGTATTATTTTGATAATGCAAAACTGGTCAATCCAATTTAAGATGTTATAGAAATGTATTAATATGTTCACGTGTGTTTCTTTTTTTTGCGTGGAAAATCACAATCCTCAAAATTAGAAAATAAGATTGTTCATCTATTAAAAGAAGTAAATAAATATATTATCGTAATAAACTTATTTTACTTAATTATTCCTTTCCCAGCTTTTTCAAACAAATATGTAATATTATTGTTAGCTTTAGTCACGCGTGAAATAAAGCATAGCAACTGTAGAACTAACTTTGCAAGTACACATTGCGAGCATTCGACCAATAATGTTTCCTAGAAGCGAATTTACTCTAAGCGAATACCATGGACTTAATAATGGCGAATACACATAGTGAAACTGACACTGGAAAACTTTTTAAATACAGATAAGCTTTG
The DNA here is from genome assembly GCA_030180105.1 of Hyles lineata. Taxonomy (NCBI): domain Eukaryota; kingdom Metazoa; phylum Arthropoda; class Insecta; order Lepidoptera; family Sphingidae; genus Hyles; species Hyles lineata. Next base: position 9,156,553 of record JARJEE010000017.1, on the reverse strand, counting down.
ACTAAGGTAGAACGTAAAGATGGGACGAGGGACGTTTATCGTATTGATAGATGAAATATTAAGAAATAAACACCTAAATGTGCTTACATTTGATAGGAAAAAATATCGCTCTGCCTGTTTTTATATTATAGGCATAGTTGCGGAGAATCATAACGAGAATTGACAACCCGTTTTTACGAGAAAATGTTAATGAAATACTCCAACATATGCATCTCAACAGTTTGCAATAATTTTGCAGCAGTCTTACATAATGATCGATGAATGCCTGACAGATACGCGATGAGATAAAATATCAGATAAGTAACCCAGGAACTAAATTCAGTATTTTTGCGATAACTTGTGCGCGAGGAAACTTTTTAGTTAACGTGTAAGCTTATATTCTCGAAAGATAAAAACCAATAATCGCTGGCTCCATTTCAAGACACTTTAAATTCAAATGAAGCCTTAATTATGGCTGTGGGAACAAGAACGTGTCGAGTTTATTTTTTTAATATTTATGTAAACATAATTTTATTGAATCTTCTTATGGCTTCTATTCGGTTCTTAACCAGTGGTCCACGGACAACTAGTGGTACCTGGAAGCATCCTGAGAGGAACGAAGAGCCATCCCAAGACAATTTTTAAAATAGTTTTATGCATGTTTTTTTTATGGATAGGTAGCATATCCTTTTAGTAATTTGCTTTTATGTACTGTGTAAACATATAACCAAAGCCATCAACTGGGTGGTCAACATTTCTATGTAGCCATCATACATCCCCTTCCCTCATGACTAAATGGTTTAGAATCACTGATTAATGACACCAAAGCAAAAGATTTAAGTTTATACAGCCAAGAGATAATTTATATTAAGTATGTAAAAAGAGGAAAAAGGACGGTGAAAAATCCAAGAGGATTTCCTTAGATACTTCTTTCCTAAGATTAATTCGAGCATAATTAATCGTCCGTTTTACCATATGCTTTATTGTTTGTTCCGTTAGAGCCACATGTAATATCTACGCTATATTTACGAAGTATGAACGTTGAGTAAGCATCTTGTATTGTTTTATGCTATCTTGCGGCACGAGGTCAGTGTAGTTAATTGAGAGTAAGTGAACATTTATTAAAATGCGTCTACACACTACACAGCCAGTTCCTACGCGAATACAGAAACGAGGAGAGTTTATTGGATTTACATTTCATCATCATCAAGGAATAAAAACTAGCGGCTTTAAGTAAATATTGAATTGATTTCGAACGAAGAAGATAAAACCTTCGATATATTTGATCGAAGGATAAAACATTCGATAACTGAAATAGGTTTTACTGTCTATGAATAATTATTCTAGTATAAATATGTTGCTAAATGTACAATTGGTCAAACATGGAGGAATATAATCCCAGATCTGCATTTTAGAGGCAAAGCTAATTTATTTGCTTCTCGTGCGTTCTGTATCTCCCTGCAAAATGCTTAATGTTGCATAGATATTATAGTAGTTATAGAAGTCTCAATGGCAAAAATACAAAGCTTTATTGAGCATTGGTTTATAATACATTCGCATTATAATTTCGTAATAACTGACGTAATACTGATGCGTAATACCTACGTGTATTGTGTAATATCTGTATATAATTTTTCACAATTGGAATAGTATATTTCTATTGACCGATTATTTATTATCGTTAATCAATGAAAATTATAATTCTCTTCGCCTACATTTGATTTTATTATTGTTTAATTTACATGTTGGCTTCGAAATTCTTAAGTTTAATCAAGTGACTACAGTTAAGTCAGTAAAAAAACTGTTCTTATCAATATTTTAAAATGGTTTAAAAAAATAATAGGTACCGGTTAAGTTTTTTCGCTTTTGGCATTGACTATCTACTAATATTAATTTTAGAGATCAGTCTGTGCTTTAAGTTTTAACTATTTTCCAAATACGGAGTTGTTTAAAATGTTGTTACATTGCTCCCTACTTCGCGCGAGCGCTATATTGGGATGCACATATGCATCAATTAGTTTAATAAAGTTAAGGGCATATTATTTTGCAAATATACTGTAAATATAGGTATGATTTACATTATTAAATCCTAAAAATTGTGTGTACGCTATCTTTAAATTGTCTAAATTAACCGTTTCATTCAAGTCCAATAAAATAAAACATACATATTTTCGTGTCGTTTTCATTTAAGTAATTATATGTTAATTATTGTATTTTTTTTATTTGTATAATTGAATTTTATTAAGGATTTAAAATAAATAAGTTTTTGTTTACTAAGTAACACCTAATGTACCTATGTAAAAAAATAATACAGTATGGTATACGATTTTATACACATATTACGAAAATTATAAAGAAAGAGTTCGTTATTGAAGATTGGAAGTCATAGGTTTTTTGGAACAGTTCACAATAATTCGATCTTGTCTTGATAGCGATAAAGAAAGATTTTAAATGATACACATGCAAATTTGTTTTTGCCAATCCACAAAATATTTTAGCCTCCGTGCTTCTAACTCTTCGATATACGTATATCTCAAATCCATCAGGGCATAACTTTTCTTTCTTAGTCCCCACATAGACTTTCAATCTATGAATCTTCTTAATCAGACTGTGTCGATCAATATAGCTCACGCCTTCTATTATCCTAGGCTTAGCGGTTTTTTGCCACACACACTTCAGAACCATAGCGACCAGACGGACAAATATACGTTATATTTTATATACGTATGGATTATATAAGCAACGGTGCTATTATTAAAGTTATTATCATATCACGACAATCCAAAAAGGCATTTCAATTTTATCTTAGTATGCGACATTTTTGTAATCTGATACGGGGAACTTGTTCAAGAAGATTTAGTATTTCTTACAAAAAAGGTAAGTATATTGCCAATTTATTTATTTAACACTTCACAATAAATGAAAAGCAGTGAGAGATGACGTAGTTAAGAGTAGATAGGAAAAAAAAAGCAGTTGCAGTGGGTTCGACCCCGGGGGTCATACCTCTAGAGTTTTCGATTTAATTAGTACTTGTGTATTCAAAAATACGATTATGTTAGTCATTATGCAGAATCATTTCAAATATTCGAGGTATTTGCTATCGGTTATTTTAAAACTGAAATTATCACAAATAAGACAAGTATTAGAAACACGGTGACCTACTTCATACCCACATATTTCTTTCGGTATTTTTATTGTCTCGGTACGTTTACGAGATTGGGAAGGAAAAGGGATAGTAAGAGAAAAGGGGCGGAGGCGGTCCGGCAATCTCAAGCATTTTTTCCGCAAAAAATAACCGAATCCAAGGCCACAAAATAAAGAAAGTCGATTACGTGTGAAACTCTACTACTTAAATATAGGTTCTACAGTAAATAAATAAAGGTAAGAAATATAGGAACTAAAGTATGTTTGTGGCAGTCAGGTTAAAATTAAAATTATAATTAATTAAGGGATCAGAAAATACTCTAATATTTCATGAATATTTCCATTCATATCAATAACGTAACAAACTCTACATTTTATATCAAGGAAATGTATTTCACGATATTTTTTAATGCACACAAGATTCCTGACGTGTGGTAGTCGAAATCGTTAGTAATACCTGGTAAGCTGATTTGATTCATCACTACATAGTATAAAACAAAGTCGCTTTCTCGGTCCTTATGTCCCTTTGCATGCTTAAATCTTTAAAACTACGCAACGGATTTTGATGCGGTTTTTTTAAATAGATAGAGTGATTCAAGAGGAAGGTTTATGTGTATAATACGTGCATATTATTGTACACTATTATTTTAGAAACAAAGTCTTTGCATTTACAACTCAAATATGACGATAGAAAAAAAATCGTCGTTTATTTTGCATTTTTTTTTTGTCTGAGGTCACTAAAACTACCACCCGGCTTCGTTTTCGGTAGCAGTCTTGATATACAGGTGTATAAAAACAAAGTCTGGTTTGTTCGAACACTTATAACTCGAGAACGGTTGGACCAATTTTCTAAAGGTATTGAAATAAGGGTTGCAATGTTATGTCGACAATGGAATCCATTTGAGTTATTTCTATGAAAATTTATATTTTAAGTCTTTTACATGATCCGATTTTGAAAGTTCTTTTACTGTTAGAAAGGTATATCATCTCTAAATGGAAGGAAGAGTTTTAAATAAGGTTTGAAATGTTACGTCGAAGAAAATCAAAGCCACTGAAGTTATTTCTATGAACATTTATATTTCAGCTCTTTATTTTAACAGAAAGTAATGGCAATGGCAAAATTTTTGGAAAAACAGCATTTTAGGGGATGAAATATTGTATGGATATCCAAATTACTGCAGCTTTTAAAGTCAAAATATCATAAGGCACAATATTTGGGGGTAGAGATATGATAGAATAGAGTGGGACAAATGGGATAGAACTGCAGCTGACAGTTTTCTTTTGATGGGATAGGAGGAAATGTAAAGGCACCAGAATGAGACAGAATGGAGAATGGATAATAAAGAGAAAGCACGGGACTGATCGAGAAATGACTGGACAGACGGGACGGGTCCGAGACTGACAAAAAAGGTCATAGTGGGATGAAAAGGACAGTACGATAGCTATGTACGTCAAGTTTAGGTATGCAAGAGAAAAAACACTAAGCTAAGGTATGCAGGCTTCCTCACGGTGTTTTCCTTCATTGATAGAGTCAGAAGTCAGAGGTCTCCTGGAATTTGCCTAAAAATACCTAGTAAAATATCGATATTATAAGGATGTACAAGACCGATAAATTGATATATCAATATCGACTTAATTCGAAATTTATCGATATTGATTTTTCTATAAACTTCGCATTCCTCCTTGTAAGTTGGATCATAGAATAAGAAAGTAACCAATGATAATGTTATGAATCGTTTATTTCATTGAATTGAAACCAGAAAATTCAAATATCATTACTCAGATATTTTACGTATATAAAATAATGGCTATAAAGGCTGCTTTTGCTCAGTGTAAAAATAAATTCCAATTGGCAATTGATTCAATATGTTTATAGTAAAATTCCAAGCTGATGAAATACATTTCTGAACGAAGTATTTACAACGCTTCGTGCCTACTAATGGAATGGAGATGTGTCGCGACTCACGAGACTTGCACGAGACACGAGCATCACTGGTGGTACCCATTGCCTAGTTCATCGTAATAAGGTAATAATAAAACCGTAGCCACAATACTCACGTTAAAAATATCTTGGACAAGATATTGGCATTGTCTTGAGGATTCTTCTCTTTTAACACCACTTTTGAATCCATGTTTTTTTATAGTAGATATTTTTATTATTAGTATGCAAAATATAATTTCACAATCGTTCCTTATATTAACATATCAAATGTTCCTATACACTGATATATTGATAATACTAGCACCGGTTGAAAGGTTAAACAAGAGTTCTCAGTTCTCACTTGATACCTCAGTTGTAAGCAACTGAGCTTTATTTCCCCTTGTTATTTGTAAAATAAAAACGTTTAAATCAGATTTGCTTGTATAATGAATAAGCTATCATGCTTTTTAACAGTGTTTCACAGTCGTCACACATTGACCACTAGTTGACACACTTTCAGGACGAACACTCGAATCACAATGAATACGTATGAACATTGACTTATATTCTACCGATAGACGCGACGCGTCATAGAAACTGTTTGTCCCATATTTCAATAAAGCTCAGTAGCGACATCTAGTACGTTTACTTGAATATTACAAATTATGATCAAAGATTATTAGACAGAAGAGACAGTTCAAATCAATAATAGCTTTTCCTAAGATACTGCCTAAGTATGAATGCCGTCATAGCAATTATATATTTTGTAATATTTTTTTATTTATGTGAGTAATTCATGAAAGTTATCTAAATTAAACTAAAAACTCTTATAAGTGTACAAGTTTATCACTGTTTTACAATAAGATAATGAAACAACAGACAAATATTATAGAGATCTCCCTCTTTTGTAACGACGCGCAAGAATCTAAAACAATTTTTAGTGATATTAGTCTTTAATAACATTCAGTGGGTTCGAAATTTCAACGTAGTCCATTAGGTATTTCATATAAAGAAATAGGGCCTAAAAACTGTCCACTGTTTCAAAACATATATACAACACATATTTTGTGTTATTAATTAACAACATAAAATTAAAATAAAATACTGAAATCAATTTTTACCTACATTCTTCCTACATATCTGTATTTGTAATCTATTCGAATAGTTTATGCCTATTTGGTCGTCTGATATGAATATCCCATGAATAATCTATATCTAATATAGTTCGTCTCTCTCACTCGACGGGCAATTTTAATGCGCGGGAATGAGACATACGATTAAGAAGCTCACCTTGTATTTGTAATGAGCTATACAAATATTTAATCGAATAATAAATAAAATATCTGTATTATCGGCATTATACTGCAATATTTTATCACTTAAGTTGTATGCTTTAATTATATTGTAATTTTAGAAAATTTCGCTATCGGTTTGACGGGGAAAAGTCAAAATAAATTACTTATAAATATAATCAAAGAGGCATGCTGCTGCGTAGCCGTCACGCGGCAGACTGATTCGTGTGCGGTGCATGCACCGCACTTGGGTGGGACACGTTTTTTACAAAGAACGTCTTATCTAGTGTAACATTGATATCGATGCGTATGAAGGAAACACCACGATTATATACTACGGTATTAAGTAAAGTATAAATATTGGTTTTAAGTATTTTATCACAGACTGTATAGGATCTAAACAACGACGCAATCCCGCTAAACTGCGAGCGAGTCACCCGAGCGTCGCCGGCGTACTGAACTGAGTGTCGACTGTCGGGCCGCGGCTGCCATGAACGTCAGACACCACTCGGAACTCGCCAGGCCGAGTCAGGCGGTCGCCGTTCGCAAACATTTATCAATACCATGTTGTAGTTTACTTCACTGAATCACAACACTCTTGCACTCCGTAGCTATAAATAGCGTAAAATATGGAATTAACGAGACGCCAGCGGTTTTTGGAAATGTAAGTAAACTCATTCAAATTGAGAAATAATTCGTTTTCTACGAAACTGCCTATACGTAACTAGAAAGAACATTCATGATTTTGAAAAAACTTGTTATATGAAGCATGAATAAAGAAATTGAAGCATCTACCGTGGAAGAAATTGTTTCTTGCGATTTACTTGCCGATTTTTCATTTCATCCCATTCCTTTATCTATCTAGATACTTTCAACCTGGATACAACCTATTTGGCTCATCCACAAGTTCACCATTACTCTGTGGGAATTCCTCCAGCACTCCTGTGGATAGAATTGATAACGAAATTATCAGCCAGAGACCTACTGACAATGCTCACAAAGAAGCACTCTGAAGTGGAAGTGGGAATGCCACTTATGTCGAAGGACATATTATGTGAAGATTGTCGGTGAAGCGGTGAAGAAGAGTTTAAGTAGAAACAACACTTAGGCAGCCGTAATGTAAGATGGCGTGGTGTACATCCGGATTTATAAATAGTCAGGGAATTGGATAGATGTGAACTGCTAAACACCGTGATGGTTGGCGCATCCTTGAACCACAACTTCATGGGCTCGTCCATCTTGGCCCGAACCAAAATCTTCTCTATTAATATTTCCTCGACGCTTATAAACACGTGTTTCCTATACGAAGCAATTATGTTATTATTTATTATACCAAGATGCAGTACATCATAAGCGTGGACAGAAAAATCTTATGTGTAACCATTATTCAAGAATGAAATCATAAAATGTAATTATCTTTTGTAAAGTCTATTCTGAAAAGATAAAAAAAGAACGAGATGCAACAATTCAAGATACATACCTAGTTTATGATTGGGATAAAAAGATAGGTTTTTTTATCCCTAAATTACCCCAGGACAGCAGCCTCATATTTAGAACTATACGTATTGGCAAAAAAAGTAATTAAGGTTTGTTTTTAGAATAGCATCATGTCAATTTCAGTAGGTATAATAATAAATTATGTAGTTAGGATAATATGATAATGGATGGAGTGGTTGTGATCAATCAATAGCTACTTAATAGATGCTTAACAAGTAGACATTACATTATAAGTGCAGTACCTATGGTACTTGAAAAGCTGCAATGACATTTCGTAATAGCGGCAGTTGCATAATCAACATCATCATAGTCTTTTAAATTATAACACATCAAAATGAAAACTAATTTTTGCGGCCTAATTATGCACGTACCTAGGAGTTCGATGAAAACTAAAATCCTAAGTATCATGAAATGAACACGTTTAACTAACTCTTTAAAAACTTGAGAGCTTTTTTTATTAATTGCGATTTGCAACACAAGCAGAATACGTGCAGGCAACAAACATTTGTCTGCAAATAAATAAATTACACCACATTTTGTAAACAGCATAAATTATTATATCCTATTTTGTTATTTTTGACTAGGGCGGGATTAATTTTGAAAGATTTTTATCACGGAATTATTCCCTTCCGCTTTGATTTGCGAACTTTAATATTGCGCAACTGTATTAAATTGCGTGAATGTTATGCAATTTCGTACTGAAAATAGTCTGTAATCATTCTTATCAACGCGTCGCGTTTCTTTTACCTTCTAAAGCCTATTCATCGTAGCCAGTGTATGTGTGTGTACTGTGTATGCGCAATGATTATTCATTATTCTCAATCTGAATCAATCACGGTTACTTATCTAATTTATTCGCACGGTGGATTTATATTCATACTATACGCAATCTTTGTAGACTAATACTTAAATGATATGATAGTGTTAAGTAGCTATTTAAAAATATATCTACAGCGCTATTAATGTCATCCAGATTCATCATTAATCTATATACGTAACTATCTATCACCATGTTTATAATTTATATTTACTAACAACCATAATAATATACGGACTACTTCCGTGGATTTTTTAGTATTCTGTTTTCAACAAGAAACCGGGAAGTCCTCATCCGGCATACCGACTAAAACTGAATGCAGAAATGACGGATACGCGTGTCCTATAAAACTGGTCTTATTACCATAGACAATAACTGAATTGAGCTGAACAACTGTAGTTAGTCGCTTCAGGCAGGCATCCACATAATATAAGATAGGTCTACTTTATTCAGCAAAACCTACATCCGCAAAAGATGACGTTTTATTTCGAGTAATACGTATTTGTGGGTAGGTACATAATATCGTAATCACCAATCTGTCTGACGATAATAATCATAATTAATCGCGAGACACATGTTAAATCGAAAAATTTCATATCACATGTCTTTTATAGTTACATTTTCATTGATAATCAGCTGCAAAGAACAGACTTGCTGAGACAGACCACGGTGATATTATGTTGATCGATTTGCTTGAGCATTAAGTAAATCCGGAATCCGGCTCAAAGGACCAAAAAGGTGTACGGGCTAAGACCGTACGCGTACAGCTTGGATTGATAGTAAAAGACATAGACATACGACATAGATATAAGTAAATGTTTATTTGATTAATGATAGATCAATGATGTAAGAACGCGCTACTGATTGCCATGTACTGCATTTGCATACTGACTACTGTTATAAAATATGCATGTTGCATATACTGCCGACAAACTAATATTGTACATGAAAGCCCGTACACGACTTAACGATTTTGAGGATTCAAGTAAATTATGGTATTTTATCGACAACATAAATATTAAATAATATAAATTTTAGGCACGCCGCTGACTGTTCTTAGTCTTGTAAGAGTTTCTATGGTATCTAAAGTCCATTTGCCAGCACTAGGCTAACGTGGTGGACTATATGGCCTAACCCGTCTCATTCGTACTCTTAACTGCAGAAGAAGCCCGGTGCCTGCAATGGGACGGATATAAGTTGACAACAGAAACTCCAACATCATTGGTAGATTGCCTGATAATCTGAGTAACTTTGCGTACGATTTGTTTTACTATTTGAGATTTTATAAATTATACTCTAAGTTTGAAAATAAGTATCTACTATAGTAACTAGAATATTACACAAACATGCTTTGATTCTGTCTACGCATTCAACGTAATAAAACATCATGCGGAGATTAAGACTGGATCGTATATTACTACTTGGATATTAAAGATAAAAGCTAACGTGTACCTAATTTAAATAATCATAGCGCCAAAATCAGCTTCTGTGTTTGTGTTTTTACGCTGATTTATTTAAACTAGTGAACAACCCACATATCTGAAACTACGCAAGCACGTAAGTAGGAACGTGGCTTGTTTTACTACACCAATTGACAGGGATGTGGGATGCTCAAAGGAATTTAACGACTCGGAAACTTACATTTACATAAATATAGCGTGCAAGGTGTTACGTACCTGCACCATACCACATACACTCATAAGCTCTAACCAATGTGCCCGAGTATATAGACAGAGATGACATTGGTACTACCTACCATTCTCGGACCATCGAGTTTACGTCCCATATGTGAAACAAAGCTGCCCGAGGGACTTATTTTTATTTTATTTTATTTAATAAGATTCTCCAATAAAGAATATACTTTAGAAGCTTTAGTAATGTACTGTTTTTTATTTGATATTCGATTGTCGGTCTAAATAAACTTAGGTAGGTATACCGCATACCAAGCTATGTACTAGCGATTCGACCCAATTCCACCCGTATGCGTATAGGTAATACACCGTGCTACTTAAATATCATTTATCCTTATTAAAATGTAACGACCCGACTCAACTTGGCCCAAAATAAATTATTTTTTATATTTTTACTCTATTCCCCATCGATCTATAAAAATATATTAAAATAGTAGACCCCCGCTGTTCAGTCATGACTCAGCAATCAGCATGAATGGGTAGAGTCGGCCGGGATAGTACCACTTTCTCCCACTCTTTCCGCTCCCTTCCCGATTTGATGGGCCGGTAACACATCCATGATTCAAGCGTTATTGGAGTTTATAGGCGGCAATAATCACTTGTTTGGTAGCGTGCCGGACCTGCGCAATAAAAAATACATACAATATCTATTTATATTAAATATCCAGTTCATCTTCATCGTCTTTATTGTAAATGGTATTTACTATGAGCATATAACTGACAAGTGCCAACCTACTGCGGAGCACATGACTTCTCTACATCCGATTGAAAGAGTTTAAAGGCCAGGGATTTCCAAGGTGCCAACGTAAACGAAAGCTGATTCTAGAGGCATTAAAAACGATCCGTAATGAATTAAGCTGTGTAAGTTATTTTAGGAGAGACTAATATTTAACTGGCACCTGCCAATTTTTATAGTGGTAAGCAGCTTATTAGCTATTAATGCAAAATATTCCATTTCATATTGGTAACATAAGAGAGATGAAAAAAGGCCAATCAGATCAATAACTTAAAAAAATCGAAATAGCGGTCAAAATGTTCTATTTTGTCAGTTTAGTTTAATTATATACCTATATCGTAATTTCTGATACTCTATATTTATCTGTAGTTGGTATGTCTCCTATATGTGAGAGGCCGTCTGGGTAGGTACCACCGCAATGTCTATTTCTCCCGCCAAACAAAAGTGTAAATGCATATATGTTTCGGTGTTATGGACATTGACATGGACTGCCTTGGTGGCGTAGTTGTACTAAGGTACGCTTGCAAAGCTGAGGTCTCGGGTTCGAATCCCGAGTCGGGCAAAGTGATATTGGATTTTTCTATTCATTATCAGCCCGGAGTCAGGACTTTGTGCCCGATATGGCGATAGGCTCGCCACCTATCACATCGTGGGACGGAACATACTGGCGAAATGTGGGTATTCAGGCACCTCTGCCTACCCCTTCTGGGAAAAAGGCGTGAGTTTATGTATGTATGTTATGTTATGGACATTGTAGCCAGAGTAACTACTGGACATATTGAGACCTAACATATTATGTGCTTAGCATGGCGAACGCACTGGAATACCAAGGATAAAGCATTGTTTTGTAATTTAAGGTGTTGTTTGGTCGTATCGCTTACCATCAGGTGAACGGCATACTCTACTCGCCATTGCAATGATAAAACTCTCATAAGCTACTCTTTTAAGTTTTAATTCTGCATTATGTGAATTGCTCAAACTCACATTGTGTGCTCAATCATTTTTCCGCCAAGATAAAATATGTGTGTGATATGTGTTTGATGGAATTGTTTATTTGCAAGCTCAGATGATTTTGCAAATATTTTTGCACGTCATCGGTTACATCAGTAGGTATAGTGTTTAATGTTTATATTGTTTCATCCCAGAGGGCTTAATTAGCACAGCACTGATGACTGAAGTCACTAACAATAATTATTTTCTATACTTTGCTATAATGCACTAGCGAGCGACGATTTTTACGTTCCTTTGCAGAAGGCGACTGAAGGAACTTATGGCGTCACATCACTGATCACACTGCAAGGCCGTGCGCCCTCATTGACTGCGCCCATAGACTTAGCTATGGTCACAGTCAAGCCAAACTGCGGCTGCGAAATGGTGACAGAATTCGTATCTGTGACAGACCCATATGCAAACAAAGCCAAAGAATAGGCTTTACTTATAGTCCTACGAAGAACTCGTTTCAATAAATTGGATATTTAGTACAACTTGTGTCAAGCGAGGCGCAATGGGTCGTATCCATTATTCAAATGTAAATAACAATTATAATATTCTAAATGAAATAATTTTACTAGTCTCTCATAAGAGGCGGCCGGGAAAGATTCCTATTGTGTTCCGGTTTGAAGGACATTGCAGCCAGGGACTACTGGATATATTAAGACTTAAGCTCTCATGACTCAGGATGGCGAGCGCTGTGGAATGCCAAGAATTGCTACTGACCATGAGCAGAATATGATAATGGATGGATTGGCAATGTACAATTTAATATGGCAATGTAAATTGTACATTGCCAATCCATCCATAATTAGCAATGTACAATTTGCATATAGTGTACAAGTATTTATTACCCACTGGCTACTAAAGACCCGTTGCACTCCTTTTACTTTCTAGATTGTAGGATGAATATGTAGAAAAATGAGTCAGTGTTACGCAATCGGCCACCCGCCTAAACGTTTTTTAGTTACCTCGTGTGGCGATAGCGAAGCTGAATTTCGAATGCCTCTCAAAATCCATATTTGAACTCCTGTTTATAGAGCCTCTTGCCTTATCAGTCTATATGTGAACTCCTGTTTGTAGAGGACGTTTTATACTGGTCAAATCACGACAGTTACAGATTGTGTAGGTACTTCATTTAAATTGAATGGTGCTAGGTTCAAACATTAATACTAACACCATCAATGCTGTACAAGTTACGAGGTCGTAAAACGTCACTTTTTTTTTTTTTTTTATTGCTATGAATGGCGAGACGAGCATGCCGTTCGCCTGATGGTAAGCGATACGACCGCTCATGAACAGTAGCAAAACCAAACAACACCTTGAATTACAAAGCAATGCTTGGCATTCCACTGCGCTCGCCATCCTGAGACATAAGATGTTAAGTCTCAATATGTCCAGTAGTTACTCTGGCTACAATGCCCTTCAACCCGAAACACAACAGTGCGTTTACACTGGTGTTTGACGGGAGAAATAGACACTGCGGTGGTACCCACCCAGATGGCCTCTCACATATGAGAGACCTACCACCATCATTAATGTCAATTCATCATTAATGTTTACGTCACATCATTAATGTTTGTTTTTCTTTTTTATAATTGTTTCTCAGAGCTGGATTCAATCTTAGTAGCTATAAACTTATGTAACTACTCGTATAATTCGAAATTAAAACTAAAATTATTACACATCTACTACTAAATGTGAACACAACATGCTTATTGATAATTTAGGTTGTGTTGTATATTAAATTACTACATTTTGCTAATCAGTTACTTGTTGCTCAATTTAATGAATTGATTTTATAGATTTACAATATTGTAAGGAGTTTCCATGTACCCCCACCAGCCAACTTGGAACAAATTATATAAGGAAGGCGCTTAGAAGAAACAGCCTATTTGCTCGTCATCGCTCGTACTGTACGGAAGTCTGTGATAATCTGTGTCGACCACCATTAAGGTCACGTAAGCCATTTTTGTTTTGTTTCTCTTGTTTTTTATTCGTATTGAAGTTTGCAGTGGGTTTTGGTAATTATTTTGTGTTGATTGTACTTGAATAGTTTGTAATTGGTCTAATATTGATTCAAATTGTAAATAAACGGATTTATTGTTAATTGTGTATTTTTTTTAATAAAATTCCACTTCTGGTGCTAAAATCAGAAGTGGGATAAAGGACTCATAAGCTCACAGTAACGCTAATTTTCAACATAGTTTGTGAACACGAATTCCATTAAGTTTATAATTTGAATTTTATTGTGTCTTCAACTACTGCTTTCTTCATTTCTTTATTATTTTGTATGTGTTATCGCCTGATTTGAACATTAACAATGAGACGTACGAGGACACCTAGTCCACGGAGGCGTCTTTATAGGGGTGATTCGCGTAATCGGATTCAACATACTTCTCGAAGGTCCCGCGACCACAGTAACGATAGATCGAATCGAAATTCAAATGGTAGACGTCATACTTCACAAGATGGCTTACGTGTTCGAGATCGACGTGATTCTCACAGTACTGAAGCACACCGATCGCGTACTCGGTCTAGACGTGAATTGCGCTGTAGAGATCGGTCTCGCAGTGACCACCGCGTTAGATCACGGTCACGATCGCGAATGGTTTCGCCTGTTAAGGGGCATTCATGTATCAATAAGGGTCGATCTGTTCATAAAACTGACGCCCAACCCGCGGCTGTGACTCTTCCGCCCGATAATATTGCACCGCTACGACAGTCTATAGAATCTAGTGCTCCCTGCTCTGACGCGTCTAGCCTCGCTAATGCTTTGATGCAAGCAATTAAAACAATGCAACCCTCAAGGTCGCAACATTATTATGTGTCTAATTTCGACCCGTCAATTAACAACATCGAAGCATGGTGCGAAGAGGTGGACCGCGCCAGGGAGGCTAACGACTGGAATGATCATGAATGTCTGTCGCGCGTTGCATCGTGCCTTAGAGGTGACGCTAGGGTTTGGTTAGGCGAATGGGTATCGAATGATCGTACATGGTCTAATTTTAAACGCGAGTTCAAACCTCTCTGTCCCGGTAAATTGGACTATGCCAACATATTGTTCGAAGCAATGAATTTAACTTCTGACAAGTACTCTAGCTACGCTGAATACGCTCGTCGCACCTTATTGCGTTTAAAGATAGTGCAGGGGCTAAGCGAAGATTTGAGAACCCTCATAGTAATACGCGGTATAGATAATGCACAAGTGCGCGCAGCCGCCGCGAACGCTAGCCTGACTCCAGACACCATAGTTTCGTTTCTTTCAATTTATACAAAACCCTTAGCATTAAGACGAGACAGGGTTGTTGAGCATAAAAGAAATACCCAACCAAAGAAGTCAGATGGCACTCCGGCTCCGAAATGTTTTAACTGCAATCGGTTCGGTCATGTTAGCCGCGTTTGTAGGCAACCCAGGTCCAACGCGCCTAGTAGTCGACCGCCACACATGCATTCCGAATCAACTTTCAATGCCCAACCGTCGTCAAGTAACACTTGCACATTTTGTAAGAAACTGGGACATACCGAGGACAAATGCTTCATCAAAGCCAAGTCAGAGCAACGTAATCAACGTAACGTCAATCTTTGCTCCTATCGATCTAATACTTCACCAAGTAACGACATAACTTCGGCAATCGTAGATGGCGTTCCAGTAGATGTGCTCATTGATAGCGGGGCCCTAGGTGTATCCCTCATTTCTTCTGGGATTTTAAAGTATTTTACGTGTCAACCTAAACCGATGCGTTGTTCGTTGAAGGGTCTTAGTGACCAGGAAGTAATTGCAACATCTTACGTCACCCTCACCTTAGAGTTCACTGACATCTCGATTGAAGTAGACCTAGTGGTAGTTCCAGCGTCTTTCATGAATGTGCCCGTTATAATCGGAACTGACGTACTAAACCGTGATGGAATTACTTACGTCCGAACTAAAGATAAACAGTATCTCACGCGTACTGTCACAGTTATTAAGAAAGTTAATGTTGTTGGAGTAGGCGACCAGTTTCAATTAAACACACCCCTACAGGGCATGGAGTTGGAGAGTCTTATGTCTGTTATAAATGAATTTTCGCAATTTTTAATATCGGGTACCGCTGTAACTACAGTTCGAACTGGTGAGATGGACATAAGGCTAACCAATTCTACTCCTGTCGTTTATAAGCCATATAGGCTCTCATATTCCGAAAAACTTAAGGTACGTGAAATAACTCAAGATCTTTTGGAGAAAGGAGTTATTAGGCGCTCCAACTCTGAATACGCGAGTCCAATCATACTCGTAAGAAAACGCGATGGATCAGATAGACTTTGCGTAGATTTTAGGGCACTTAACCGTATTACGGTGAAAGATCGCTACCCTCTTCCACTTATTGATGATCATATCGATAGGTTGGGTGGGTATAAATTCTTCTCCTGTCTTGACATGGCCACGGGGTTTCACCAAATCCCTTTGAAAGAGGAATGCATTCACTTAACTGGGTTTGTGACACCAGAAGAACATTTCGAATATATCAAAATGCCTTATGGCTTGGCAAATTCCCCCGTAGTTTATCAGCGAATTATTAATAACACTCTACGTGCTCATATCAACGAAGGGAATGTATTAGTTTATGTCGATGATGTGCTCCTTCTTAGTAATTCTATAGTTGAGGGAATTGAACTGTTGCGTAAGGTGCTTAGGACTCTCACAATAGGAGGCTTTTCTATTAATCTGGCAAAATGTTCTTTTCTGGTTAGAGAAGTTGAGTACCTGGGTAGACTTATAAGCGAGGGTCAGGTTAGGCCGAGTCCTCGAAAGGTAAAAGCCTTGGTTAACACTCTACCACCAGCAAACGTAAAGCAGGTACGACAACTACTAGGTCTGGCAGGCTACTTTAGGAAATACATAAAAAATTATGCCACTAAGACTGCCCCTATTGCTATTCTCACCCATAAAAATGTTAAGTTTAACTGGACTCCTGAATGCGAAAATATTCGTTTAGATTTAATTAAAGAGTTAACGAGTGAGCCTGTACTTACAATCTTTAATCCAGACCTTGCTACTGAAGTTCACACGGATGCAAGCAGTATTGGATATGGCGCAGTCCTATTACAAGTACATCCCGACTCAAAGAAACACGTAGTTGCATACTTTAGTCGATCCACCCAAGGGGCAGAAAGTAATTACCATTCCTATGAATTGGAAACACTTGCTGTCGTTAAAGCCCTCCAAAACTTTCGCCACTATTTAATTGGCTTGCAATTTGTAATAGTAACCGACTGCAATGCACTTAAGTCCACTGAGCGAAAAAAAGATCTTTTGCCCCGAGTAGCAAGGTGGTGGATGTACCTTCAAGATTTCAATTTTTCAATAGAGTATCGCAAGGGAATAATGTTACCCCATGCAGACTATTTAAGTCGCAATCCCGTCAGTGTAAATCAAATCTCGAGACCCCGTAACTGGGCTCAGATTGCACAATCAGCTGACAACGATACTAAAGACCTTATTCAAAAATTTCATGATGGTAGACTAGACCCTGGCCGCTATTCGATCCAAAATGGAGTCCTGTACTATAAGTACGTCCCAGTTGGTCAAGAAGCTAGGTTGCTATGTTACATTCCTAAAGGTCACCGTCTTAGCCTTCTCAGAGTGTTCCACGACGAACACGAACACATTAATGCAGAGAAGACTCTAGACCTTATTCTTCGACACTTCTGGTTCCCTGGTCTCAGGCGATTTGTTTCCAAATATGTTGCTCATTGCCTAGTGTGCATTTCTCAAAAGAGAGTCCCTCGAGCCCCTTTACAAACTATTACTTCTTGGGAAAAGCCCGACACTCCATTTAACACCGTTCACGTAGACGCCTTGGGACCTTTACCAGTTTCAGATGGCAATAAATTCATTCTCCTTGTTGTGGATGCTTTTACCAAGTACACGCTTCTTTACCCCATTTGTCGCCAAGATTTCACGGAACTAAAGCGCGTTATCACTCAAGCTATATCATTATTTGGAGTGCCTAAACTTATGGTAGTAGACAAGGGACGCATTTTCGAGTCCAAAGAGTTTGTAACATGGATCAATGACCTGGGCTGCAACCTGCACTACATCACACCGGAGATGCATCAGGCAAATGGTCAGGCAGAGAGGTACATGCGTACTGTCCTCAATATGCTGCGTATCCAAGCGAACTACAAACGCTTACCGTGGTCAGAGACTTTATGGAAACTACAACTGGTGCTGAATATTACTAGACAGAAGACTACGCGAGTGTCTCCTTTGAATCTCCTTATAGGCACAGAATCTACAACTCCCGTGGTACGAGCGCTGGTGCGAGATGTGGCAATCGAGGGTTCGGCGACCAACAGGGAGGCCCTTCGTGAAATCACAAGGAATAGAACCCGTGAACTTCTTCGAAGTAACCGAGCCAGACAAGATGAGCAAGTTAACCAACGGCGAAGTACACCACGTCAATTCAATGTTGATGACCTCGTATTCGTCATAAAGTATTCTCAGTCGGCAGGTAAACTTGACTCCGGCATGCGTGGCCCATATAAGGTGGTTGAAGTCCTACCTAACGGGCGTTATACTTTACGTCTACTCAGCGGTAGTTATGGTAAAACGTCGCAAGCCGCTGCGCAGTATATGGTGCCATGGCGGGGAGAGTGGAGCCCTGAGACGTGTGCCGCATTTTTTGAGAGTAAGCATATGCTCAAAGTTATACGAATTCCTGTGTAAGCCCGTAGGGTGAACCACAGATGAATAATTACTCTCATTGTATTCCTCACTTGTATGATTAGCTCTGCATGTTGAGATGCCTTAATACGTGTGACTGTGGTCAGCGTATTGAGAAGCCTCGAACGTTTGAATACATTCAAACGTGTCGGGAAGCTTCACACGTTCGAATACGGTCTGCGTGTGGAATGCACTCGTACGTTCAAATATAGTGCTCGTACGAGTGGGCATTAGGCCATATTTCGGGACTCATTTATGAATGAGTCATGAAGTAGGTAGACTAATAAGATGGGCTACACGATTCTTTGGATAACAGGAACATGCCTTGGCCGTTTTATGTTTTGTACTTTTAAAAGTGATGTATGAGTGTCATATGAGTGGTAGCTATAGTGGAGGAAGATGAATGAATTGACTGACTGGAGATAGAATGATAGGTATGTGAGGTTGAGTGCTTCAAACTTACTTCTCTAGATGATTACTGATGGTCCTTTGTTTTTAGATGAAAATAACGATGACGAGGAAACAAGGTTAACCACGCTCAATCCTTCGCCTAGTCTATCCATGCCTTTGCTTGATGACGACGTGGATGTCGATCCATCGACTTCTCCAGTAGCGGGCCCTAGCGGACTCCAAAGGATTTGCGTCGAGGACGACACAACGTCAGGAGAGGCCGTGTAAGGAGTTTCCATGTACCCCCACCAGCCAACTTGGAACAAATTATATAAGGAAGGCGCTTAGAAGAAACAGCCTATTTGCTCGTCATCGCTCGTACTGTACGGAAGTCTGTGATAATCTGTGTCGACCACCATTAAGGTCACGTAAGCCATTTTTGTTTTGTTTCTCTTGTTTTTTATTCGTATTGAAGTTTGCAGTGGGTTTTGGTAATTATTTTGTGTTGATTGTACTTGAATAGTTTGTAATTGGTCTAATATTGATTCAAATTGTAAATAAACGGATTTATTGTTAATTGTGTATTTTTTTTAATAAAATTCCACTTCTGGTGCTAAAAATATATTATATTTTCTAATGGAAGCTTTAGCACTAGGCTGGAATATGTATTATCAAAATTTTGAATGCTATCATATACAGAAGTCATACGGTAGACACGATTATTTAAACGACTCTCAGAGCGCGGGATAGCGAAATCAATACGATTTAAAATATCTGGTGTGTCTACAAAACCATGTATTATAATAAACACAAATATTATCACCACACACACATGTGCAGCGACGGCATCGAATCGCCATTGCCGCATCAATCTTTATTTTGCGCAAATGGTCACAAAAACACATAAGGCCAAAAATCTGACCAGAAATTGCCAATTGTCAAACCACTGCGGATCATCTGGTGTGGACCCGACTATCGACGATGTTGAAGAAACTTGAAACTAACACTCCATATTTTTTTTTTTTAAGGTAGTGGTAAATTTAGTGCACGTAACAAAGTTGCTATGTAAGTATGTCGATTAGTAGAATCTACTCCTTAGTCTGCGGTAGAATCTAAAGTCGTTACTAAAACCAATTAAGGACTGTTATGATGTTTATGCATGGTTACTTTGTGGAGTTTCCTAAAAATAGGTTATTTCATGAAACATATTGTAATGTGGTAGCTGTAATGATAACTTACATTTCAACTTGATTCATTCATTAATATATGTAATCAAAATGATTACAGTAATACGGAAATTATAAACGATGTAAGTAATGATGTAGCATTATTTTTTCTTCGTTAGTCGATTCCTCGATAAGCATATTGCCTTGTCCAAGGATTCGTGCACAATGTTTTATTTTTCATAAAAGTCGGGCTCGTGACTTATCTATGCTCATGACTCCTTTTATTTCCTATTTTTTTTTTTGTTATTTCTTATATTCGGATGAAGGGTGAACCCTGTAAAGTTTATTTATATTCCGGGTGTGTACACAGTAGGCCAGGCATGTCAAATGTACAATCGGAGGAGGGCCACTGGCTCTTTGTGTAACACTCTCGACTGCTATGGACTTAGTTCTGAAGAATATCACCAGGGTGCCTACCAAGTTGCAGCGAAAAATAATATTGCCAGACCCCTGAAAGACAAATAACGTTGATCGGAAAAAACGGATGCGTAGTTTAAAAAAATATATTCCTGACTGACTCCAAAATAAATTCCCTATCAACTACTTTTATCATTTATTATTAGATAATTTGTCTCGACTTACCCGTGGCTTAAGTATTATATCCTTTTTTTAAAAGAACTTTACCATTTACCCATCATTTACCACATTCAATTAGTTAAAAAAAATAACATCTTTCAACTAGAAATAAATGCATTTCATTAAATGACATTGTTTTCTTTTATGATTTCTATAATAAACCAGTTATTTTTAAAGTTTTTGTTAAGCTTGACTCATTGTGAATTTTGCCGACTAATTGTGTACGACCTCTCTGTACATTGTGTACTGCAGGCTTCGATCAAAGTGTATATTTGATCGAAGACTGCAGGTGTAGGTTGAGTCATTTCTCTTTCTTCGAAAAACCTTTATAATGTCATGAAATAGAAAAGAATATACAAAACTGGTGTAATATTTTCACATTTAATAAATTATCTTTACATACGTTGAGAAAATGCTTGAATCGTGCACATTGAAACAAAGATAATTATGTGGGTCGAAACTTTACGTGGCATTGAACAATGCTACACCCTTCCTTATGTATGACTAGCTTTTGCCCGCAACTTCGTCTGCGTTATTAACTTTATTTACAATATGTTTTATATTACGTCCTCATTTCTCTTTCTCTCATCCTCTCTCTCTCATTCTCATCCTCTAAAAATGAGAAAATTCTAAAACTCCGAATTACGTCACTATTTATTAGTGAGCATTCTGCTGGGCAAATCATGTGGCTATATATATTACTTACTTTATCAATAACGATTTCCCGCTTTAACTCCACTTAAAACATAAAAATCTAAAACCTTACAATTGGTCATTATTTATCTATAATAAGTAAATACTATTAAACATAATAAATTCCTCCCTCTAAAATTGATAATCCAATAGCAACGCACAATTTTACTTATGAGTATTATTTATGCGAAACCTATTTATGTATATTAAAATGAAAGTTGCTTATGCCCGATGTTCCAACACAACCTTCCGTCCATTCCTTCCTTTTCCCTGACCGTAAATGTGAAACTCTTACACTCATGAACAACGTACAAAATTAGTAAAAATTAAAATATTGCTTTTCCTATCCAGTTCTTGTATTAAACCATCATCAAGCTCAATTTTTATGGGTTATTTTGTACCCACGGAACCCTAAATACTTTTTATAAAATTTCATCCCCTTCGTGCCATTTTTCCAAAATTAGTGCATGCCAATTTCTTGTGTTTATAATAGGTAGCTGAAATACGAATTTTCGTAAAAATAACAGTGGTTTCGATTTTGTATACAAAATTACCACCCTTATTTTAAGCCCTTTAAGGCTAATTTAACACAAAAAAGTAAGAAATTATTTTTGTTTTTAATTGACTACCTTAACTGCCAAGTTTGAAATCTGTACCTTTCACGGTTCGTTTTTCCATACAACACAATTTCACCCTTTTCACTCCTTTAGGGATTGAATTTCAGTAAATCCTTCATTAGCACTGCTCTACATTATACATACATACATACATAAACTCACGCCTTTTTCCCAGAAGGGGTAGGCAGAGGTGCCAGGGCACCCACATTTCGCCGGTATGTTCCGTCCCACTATGTGATAGGTGGCGAGCCTATCGCCATATCGGGCACAAATTCCTGACTCTGGGCTGATAATGAATAGAAAAATCCAATATCACTTTTGCCCAACCCGGGATTCGAACCCGAGACCTCAGCTTTGTAAGCGTACCGTAGTACAACTACGCCACCGAGGCTTTAACGGATTCGATTTTCCCTACAACTGTATTTTTCCCTTTTCACCCCCTTGGGGGAGGAATATCTTAAAATTCCTTCTCAGTGCTACCCTCCGTCAAAATATGAATCCCTGTATAAAATTTCAAGTTTATAGCTTTGGTAGTTTCGGCTGAGCTTTGATCCGACAGTTCGGTTTTAAAAAAGTTCAACCCTTATTTAAACCACCTCAGGGTTAATTTTAGAAAAAATCAATATGTAGCTATGTTTGTTTTAGATTTACGAAATGGCAGTTTGACAACTATGGCTTTAACGGTCTCGATTTTTTATACAACCGTTTTTTAAAATTTTCACCTCCTTAGGGATTGAATATCCATAAATCCTTCCTTAGTGCTATCCTATGCCACAATAGGAATCCCTGTGTAAAATTTCACGTTTCTAGCTCCATCAGTTTCGGCTGTGCGTTGATTAGACAGTTCGGTTCTACGAAATTTCAACCCTTATTTTAACCACTTTAGGGTTAATTTTAGAAAAACAAAGTATTCAGTTATTTTCGTTTTTGATTGATTAACGAAAGTGCAAAGTTTGACAACTGTGGCTTTAACGGTTTCGATTTTCCATACAACCGTTATTTACCCTTTTCACCCCCTTAGGGGTCGAATTTCCAAAAACTCCTTCTTAGTGCTACCCTAAGTCACAATAGGAATCCTTGTCTAAAATTTCACGTTTCTAGCTCCAATAGTTTCGGCTGTGCGTTGATTAGATAGTCATTAAATCGCTCTAGTCTCGCAACACTTCAACCCCTATTTTAACCCCTTTAGGGCTAATTTTAGAGAAACAAAGTATACAGTTAAATTCCTTTTTAATTGACTAACCAAAGTGCTAAGTTTGACAATTGTAGCTTTAACGGTTTCGATTTTCCATACAACAGTTTTTTGCCCTTTTCACCCCCTTAGGGGTTGAATTTCCAAAAATCCCTTCTTAGTGCTCACCTACGCCACCATAGGAACCCCTGTGGAAAATTTCACGTTCTTAGTTCCAGTAGTTTCGGCTGTGCGTTGATACGTCAGTCAGTCAGTCAGGTTCCTCTTTTATATATATAGATGATAAACAGATTTAATAGGCATTGAATTGCATTTTTGTAGTGTCTAGTTGAGATACTAGATACCTATATCTGATAAATGGACATGATTTAGATCTAAATTAATTACCTACTTATAATTTTTTACCTACTTTATAATTTACTAGTGGCTAAGCCCGGTTCCGCCCGGGTACAGATAGTTTTTCACTCCAGTCTACGTATGAAACATATTATTGTGTATACTGTTTTTATTTTAACTCAACGTGAGTGCCGTCCTCTATACGGCTTTACCCATCCCGTTCTATCATATTAATTTCGAATAATAAAAATGCGCATGCGATGATTGACCATTATTTTGCTGCGGCGATATTTTATAACTATAAACTCTTCTAAATATTTATTGAAAAAAAATATTTAGGGAAACTGTCCAAAATTGAAAACCTCTTAAAGATAGGTTATTCATTTGGATAAGGATTTATACCTTATGGATAAAAACTCATTCGCAAATAATGCATTAATTTGGAACAGATCTGATTAACATTAACAGGGTTGTAGTACGCCAACCTGGGAAGATAGAACCATTGAAGGCTTTTTTAGACCTTCTAAAGAAAACTTTTAGAAAAGTAACAATTCCGTCATACATGGTTGTTGCGTAAGTTAAAACAAAAATTATTATTTAGATTTAAAATACAACTAGTTACTTCCGTCGCTACATTAAATTTATTCAGAATTTGACAAACATATGACCATACCGTTAAGAAATCGTTGGGAAGTTGGTACGAAAATACTAATGTCGATAACACAACATATCAGTGTAGCTAACTCCTTTTTTTTTTTCAAAAAATACTTTTTTTTCACTCGTCCCTGGTCTCCTCTCAATAAATGAACTAACCAACACAAAAAAAAATCCAATTCGAACCAATACTTCCTGAGATTAGAGGATTAATAAACAAACAAACTCTTCAGTGTTATATATTAGTAAAAAGAACAGATAAAAGTCTTATCTTAGGTCCGCATTTAAGAAAATTGTGCAATTCATTGTTAAATGAAGCACCTGAGTTATAATACTCAGCTATCATTACATAGCTTTTTTTTAAATATTTTTTTGGTGACCTTACTGACAAAATGTATTAAGAAGTGGAAAAATGTGGACTTATAGGTCACTCAATATTCACAAACATTTCTTATAGAGTAGTGTTGTGATCAAAAATGGATGAGCATTCTGATACTCGTGGCTGATAACGCCAGTAAAACCAATTTATTATAGCAGTTATCAATAAAGGACCCTTATTAAACATATTATTTTGTTTCTCAATTGTCTTCTGATTTGCTGTGAATAGAAGTGAAAATTCTTAGGTGCTCGTATTATTTTCATGCTAATTAAAACTCATTTGTGTCCTCAAAATCCTATTATATTCCTGACGATATGGACGGGTTAAAATAATAAAATAAAATCAATCCATATTCATACCCAATCTTCACGATCTACACAACATTTTATACGTATCTGATTTTAAACAGTAAAACGTTACACAATAATTAAAATAATTATGAAAAGTTGTAGGCCGTCATCAGTATCTAAATCTTAAACAATGATATATTTGATAATTAATTTATGTAAGCGTGATATTTGTAATTAGTTTTGTGTTATCCGATTATCATTTTATTTTCCAAGGGTAAAGTACCTCAGTCTCTTCCGATAAGCTACGTCTTGGCTGCCTGTTTCCCGCCCGAGAAACTGAAGAGGAGACCCACAGTCCGCGTAATGCAGCATCCACCAAGGGAGAAAAATGTGTAAGTAATTTAGCGATTTATTCGAAATTGGAATTTCCAAATATGGCATCTCTTCATACTTACACATTAGTTGTTGTTGTTGCTGATGTTATTGGAGCAAAATATACTGCCGAATTAAGGAGAATTTAGAGATCATCAGAATTTCACAATATTCCGAATATTATGGAATTTTAATTATTATGACTTAAAAGCAAGAAAAAATATTTCATGGGCCGCCCCGAAGGATTACCACATTTACCTGTTGGAAATAGCCTGCATCCAGCGACTTCCTGCAACCTTAACCAGATCGTCCATCCACCTTGTTGAGATTCTTGGGGAGGCCTATCGCTAGTATTAGTCCTAGTCGCTCAGAAAACTGCCCTGAAACCAGGTGTGTCAAGTTGTTTTACTTGTAACTTGGATGTATACGAGTAAGTATTAAATATGATAACGTGATAATTCTGTCACGGTATACCTACTCTGCCCGTTAGAGGCAACATAAAGGCCATTGGAGTCGTTGGACACACTGCGGTGCTTGCACTAACTGCGATTTCAAGATGGTCGGACTGTCGTCCATCTTCGTGACTATCTATATCTTGCACGCCTATAACACCTTAAACGGGCCTCCTAAATCTAAACCCACTTGTACCGGTGGGGCAATTTTAACCACAATTAGAGAGACAAGTAATAGTTCTGGGCCGTGACCATTAAACCACTAATTTGTAACGCTGTTTCCAACAGAGAAGAACAGACAATAAAATTTTTGGTTTCTCTTTTTAAAGTTTTTTTTATTGCAATGGATAGCGAGACGAGCATGCAGTTAGCCTGATGGTAAGTGATACGACCGCTCATAAACAGAAGCAAAACCAAACGACACCTTGAATTACAAAGCAATGCTTGGCATTCCACTGCGCTCGCCACCCTGAGACATAAGATGTTAAGTTTCAATATGTCCAGTAGTTACTCTGGCTACAATACCCTTCAATCCGAAACACAACAGTGCATTTAATAATAATAAGATAAATAATAATAAATAACACCCAACAGTCACATACATAGTCCTGACCCCACACTAAGATCAAGTCTTGTGTCGTGGATATCAGGAACTACGAGAGACTTTTCGGTCTCACAAACACCCAGACCCGGGAGAAATATTTGTGGGCCGCACTAACATTTCTCTCGGTGCGGGGATCGAACCCGCGGCCTCTCATTTCACAGGCGGCGTCTAACCAACTGCGCCACGGAGGCTGTCACTGGAGGTTTATAGTGCTGTTTAACACTGCCGCCCATGAACATCCACAACAATGTAGACTACCTAGTCTCGATTGTCAATCATATCTACGATTGAGTGTAGTAGGCCATATAGTCCATCACGCTGGGCAATGCGGTTTGGCGGACTTTACTACTATAGACATTCTTACAAATCGCTATGGCATGCAGATTTCCTCACGATGTTTTCCTTCGTCGTTATACTCGTAGTGCGTGGTGATTGAATATCAATACACACATGATTTCCGAAAAGTCAGTGGTGTGCCCTAGGATTCGAACCCGCACCGAGCACCAAGTTAAATGCTTGTGAGGTCCTGACGTATTTGTCTCGGGTCTGGGTGTTTGCGAGACTGAAAATCTCTCGTATTTCCTGATATCCATGGAAACAAATACCTGTGGTTCACACAATATTTGTGTTTGTCGCGGTTTTGAATCCCGGGTCAGGGAAAGTGATATCCGATTTTTCTATTCATTATCAGCTGTAATCAGTAATTTATGCCTGGAATAGCGATAAGATAATCCCCTATTACATCGTGAGACAAAACGCATAAGGCAAAACGTGGGTGTACTGATTGCTACCAGGAAAACCTCAAGCTACCTTTTCTGAAAAAAGGCGTGAATTAATCTATGTATGTAAGAAATTGGAGTTATAAAAAGAGGATGGGGGCGAAAAATCAATTCCACCCGTACAGGTCCCTGGTGTTTATTAAAAAACAATTTTTACAATTCATATTTATATATTAAAATATATTCATAAAAATTCTTTACACTGTATAGCATTCAAAGCAGTATATATTTACTAGAGTGATCTTTGTACTTTTCGAACATGCTGACTCTTTGATTCTTTTAAAGCTTGCTCTAATTTATTTGTAAGATGCACTAGGTTTGGAATGTCACACTGTAACACATTATGGGTTATTATATTTTGACAGTGACTTGCAGCTTTGGACTCTTGTATGCTGGTATTTATTACAGATTTTGTTGAAATGTTTTCTTTCTTGTCCTCTTTATACTCGCCAAATTGTTTAGGTGTCATTGTCACAAAGTCTAATATGGCCATCGGTTTTATTTCTTCTTTTTGTTTCTTTGAAGCCACCTGAGCAATAGTCATGCATACATACTTACACAGATACTTGAATAATGTGATTTTACCCAAAATATATAATGGAAAGATGAAGACACAATTTATATATTTGTTTTTCTAAATGTAGAGGACTTTCATCAATACTTATTGTTCATAGAAAGTAATATAAAGTATATACAATTAACACTTCACAATCAGTGATTAAAGTGATACTAAACTTATATACTGTAATACTTAATGGTTTCTTAGATTTACGCGAATGTCACACATTTAAATAAAACTATTATTTACGGATTTTATCGTGGATTTGATTTAATTTTTTCATTTTTTGACTTCCCAGCGTTTCGATCACTTAATACAGTTTTTATGGTCACGGGGTGGACTGAGGTATTAGTCATCCGCTTAGTGACTGTTACAATTTAAATTTCCTTATTTTACAATTATTATTAAATTAAAAAGTAAATTTTAAGTGCGTGGTGGCCTGTTGGTAAACAAACTAGATGCGGCTGCCAACATGATCACGTTGGTCGCGGGTTCAAATCCCAGAGCACACCTCTGACTTTTCGGAGTCATGTGTGTATTGATAGTCAATCATCACGCACTAAAACGGTGAAGGGAACCATCGTGAGGAAACCTGCATACCATAGCGATTTATAAGAATTTCTATGGTATGTAAGTTCGCCAACCCGCACTAGGCCAGCGTGGTGGACTATATGGCCTAACCACTCTCGATTGTAGAGTAGGCCCGTGCCCTGCAGTGGGATGTATATGGGCTGATACAGATACAGATACAAATTTTAAAAGTTAATTGGGTTTGGCGTTCCAATCTACGCAGAAAGAGCTCATTGTGTCTTGAGGTCTAGCAGTTGGTCTTTTGGGTTCCGATTTAATTAAATGTAGAATTGGATCCCACGCTGGTGCAAGCTTCAAGCCATCTTCTCTATTGAAATTTGGATGATTTTTAATAGCCTCACGAAACATCCTGGGCAGGTAGCGGTGTTCTTTCGTGAGGACTTGGGCCTGGTCAAAACGAAGATAATGCTTGGAACCTCCTTCAATATGTTCAGCAACTGCAGACTTTGTTGAGCGTCGATGTTTAACATCACCTAATAGTTCTTTAAAAAAAAAATAGCACACACCATGAGCTACTTCTAGGTAGATCGGAACGCCAACACCAATTAACTTTTTAACTTAATAATTGAAAAATAAGGGTAGTTAAATTGTAACAGTCACTGAGCGGATGACTAATACCTCAATCTGCCCCATGACCATGAAAACTGTAAAGTGATCGAAACATTGGGAGTTAAAATATGTAAAAATTAAACCAAATCCGCAATAAATACTGTAAATAATAGTTTTATTTCAATACTGTAATAGTTGCTAACAATACCTACCTGTACTTCAAACCTCCAAGTAAAATCTTGATATGTGGGGTCCCTCTGCCTGAGTAAATACAGTGCTTCAGAGAGCTCTACTTTCTTTGTGATGTAAAACTTCAATAAGACCTCTTGCTGTTCATCAGAGAATCCTGCTATTGCCAGCGATGACTTGAAGTCAGATTCAGACAACTACAATCAAAGCATGGAATGTATAATATAATCTGTAAATATTTTAAACTTAGCTTTGTCTGTACTACATGTACAGACAAAGCTAATTGAATCTTCTATAACTTACAAATTATGGATTGATTTGAAATTTTTATCACTTACCAATGCCCAATGTCAACACAGTAACTTAAAATGCTTGTCCCATTATCATTACCAATACCTTCAGATGTTGCATTTTTAAATATATTTTTAGTGTGAGATTTGTAAGCCTGCTGCCTTCCTTGGATATGATATTCATTTTTACAACAATTACACAAACTTGCCAAAGTCTCTTGGTAAATATGTATTACTTTTAAAGTTTTCTTACAAGAAGACTCATTACTTCTACATACATTATTTTGGTTAATGATGGCTAATCTAATCTATACAAACAATATAAAATGGTATTTATATGGTCAAGAAATGCTCTTACTTATTTGAGATAATACTTACATTGTGTTCACATCCTTCAACAATGAGATGCACTAATGCATGTACCACATTCTGAACATCAGTTAAACTTATACTTAGTTTTTCTGCAAATAAAATAAGCATTTCTTAATTTAATCTAAAAGTATAAAAGGATCAGCAATTTTTTTTGGGTAAAACTTTACAATAATTTCAATAAGAAATTTAAAAACGTAAATATTATTAATATAGGGATATATTTACCTGCTGCGATTGTATATTTTTTGTGATTAGATCCATTGTTCAAATAATCAAGTGCAAGTTTACAGAAATCTATTAAAACTGTAAGAAATATAACAATGTATTAACCATATTTTATGCCATAAATTACAATTTAATTATTTTTAATTTATTAATTTCAACCTTGAATAGAATGTTCATGTAGCAAACTAAGATGCTGCTTTTGAAGCTCCGTTAGGAAAATAATCATTTTTTACGCTAATGAAATTTTAATGTCAATGTCTGGTGTTATACCGTTGCTTACAACTATAAATAAACTTTTGTTTAATACATTAAAACTGGATAATATACAGAAATCTAACAGAAAATTGAAAAGAGAAAAACAACTACCACAACAACTGTCAAATTTCTGACACTGACAGCCAACTGACATTGACACCTGACAGAAACATACAGACAAACAATGAAAAACATATTACTAAAATTATAAATATATAAACTATTAAATTGCTCCCATAATCCATGGTATAAATAAGTTTGGAGATATCATAATCAGAAATGTAGAATAGAAAGTATCAACTAAATAATAATTATTACAAATTAATTGTACACTAGATCACCATATGATCACAATAGTACAATGACATTTGATTTCTAAACCATTACCAACCATTATTATTTTCTAATAGTACATTAATTAATATAAATTATACATATAAATATAAATTTCTTATATATACCAGATACGTGGATATACGATTCTCTGATAGTCTAAACGGCTGGCAATTTTTTGGGCTTGACTCTCATTTTATCTGTCAATTTTAGCAAATGTCAAATATTCAGCTTCATTGACGTAGATACTAGAAAATTATTTCAATTTTATAGTTTTGTTATCATGTTTCTTTGATTTTTCTCAATATAATAACAATTCCGATTACTTAATGGTTATAGAATTAAAACCTTCAATATGGCTTTAAAGAAAGTCAAAGGAAACTTTGAGAGGATGTTCGATAAAAACCTTACGGATTTGGTCCGTGGTATCAGAAATAACAAAGATAATGAGGTATTTATTAACATATTAACCGTTTTGATATTCCCTAAACACCCTGTATGTAACCGTGATTTATGCATTTGAAGTACTTATTATTGCTTTACACGATTCTTTCATATTGCCACATAAATCGTATACCTAGTACCCATGTAATGAGAGCATCGCCCGTGAGAGGGGATGCTAATTATCATATATTTAGTTAGACATATAAAATGTGCTGATATAGCAGCATATATTTATTTATATATAGGAAATAAATACAGGTATAATATGTGTAATGTTGCATTTAAAACAATAATAATTCAGTCTTGATATGAGAGTGTATTTTAAAAATATTTCGCTACAGATACAGACTAAATTTATATTTATTTTACATAGTGAATTACTCTAAACAATGAGAACACTATAAAAAGTATTTTTTTAAGATTTCTTAATTGTTTCCAATGACAACTTTACACTAAATCTATAATTTGATAAAACATGAATAAAAAATCCCTTGTGACAATGAATTATGATCTCAAAATATATTTATTGTCACATTTACTAAAAGTAAATAATGAATTATTGATCAAATCTATTCTTGAATGAATATTTTTTTGTACATGTACACAAACTGTTACTTTCTGCCTGTCATCAAAAACACATAGGGATTACCCAGCACATGTTATGTGCAAACATTATTATTCATAATACATATGTCTTGTTTATTTGTTCATCAAATTATGTATTAAATATAACAGTGTAGTCTGTATATAATTTGCATTACAATGTAAGTTCTTTTAATTAATGTCATTGACCTAAATAAGCAGTTATACTTCTAAAGTGCTTTAGGATGATTATTAATAATTTTTTAACAATAAAGCTTATATACCTGCTGCACAAAACACTAAGATAATGGACAGCACACTTAGCTTTCATCATCATCAAAACCTACAAGAAGTTTACTGTTGCAAATTAATATATTGTGTGTATTCAAAAGAAAAGCTTTTGATCAGTTACACGCAGTGGAAACCTTATTGTGACAGCACATGTGATTCAATGTATTTTTTTTTTTATATAAACAAAATCCAATAACAACCTCAACATGATCATGTGAAAATGTGCCAATAATTAATAAAGCTTACCATGCCTTAAAAATATTAAAAGTATGGCACTTTATGGAGCAGATATTACATATATTTCTTGTAAATTATTTTAGGGAAAATACATAGCACAGTGTATGGAAGAGATAAAGGTTGAGTTAAGACAAGATAATATTGCTGTTAAGTCTAATGCTGTAGCAAAACTGACATATGTGAGTATATTTAGTTATTTTATTTTATGAGTAATAACTCATTGATTGATTTATTTATTTTCATTGAACAGTTCATATGTTTTCTTTTTCTAGCTAAAATAAAACTGTCTACTTCACAGACCATTCAACCATGATAAATGATCAATTAATTCAAAAGTATAGATTTGTTGTACATATGGTGAATGTTGGATGTGTAACAATTACCTAAAAGTGATTAAGTTGTGCTATAAATATATTCCCGTAAAATGATTGTAGTAGTAAACTACTATTACAATTCCTGTTCATTAAAAGATAATTAAAAAACAAAGTTTCATAATTGATTGCTATTTGCAATGAGTATTTCATATTTCATGAAAACTATGCCACAAATATGATAATTTTCTCACATTAGTGTACAACACTCATATTCCTTAATATTTCAGCTACAAATGTTGGGTTATGATATATCATGGGCGATATTCAATATTATAGAAGTAATGAGCTCAAATAAGTTTACGTATAAAAGGATTGGATACCTAGCAGCCAGCCAGTCCTTCCATGCCGATTCGGAATTGCTCATGCTCACCACAAACATGATCCGGAAGGACCTCAATGCTCAAAATCAATATGAGGCTGGGCTTGCACTGAGTGGTTTGAGTTGTTTCATATCCCATGACTTAGCCAGAGATCTGGCAAATGATATCATGACACTGGTTAGTATTATTTATGTTTAGTATTATTTTTGTGTATGTTACACAATGTATTCTAGTTTTACTGGTACTATTAAAACTTTTGCAATTATTTTTTAAACCTTTTCAAATTCTCAGGAGAAAAAAAAATTTTTTTTTCATACTGCATTATCTTAAAATTTTTCAAAAATGCATTAAATTTTATGTTAAATAAATTAAAGTTAATCGTTGAATGTTAAAAACATATCAAACATGGATAAGCTTAACCAATACAATAAATTTTTTTCAAGGTTATCAAACCAAGTTCTGCTTATTGAGTCATATTATTTAATTTGCATGTTTGTAATAAATTATTCATTATACAAGATTGAAAAAGTGAAGACTAACAATTCATATGTTAGGCTAAATCATCATATGTGCTTAAGTTATCTAATCTAGTGTGTCCACTTTTATTTTGTTTTTTTTTTTTTAAATAAATTTTAGTCATTCATGAAAATTTATTATAATAAGTAGCCTTATGCTCATATCTCTTATAGGACCGTCGTATAGGAACAGCTACAAGAACACCTAAAATGTGCTCATCGTAATTCCATCCCAAAATGAAATATGTAGTTGGCAAACAGTTGCTAATCCAGCCACAATTTTCCGAACAATACAAATCAGCCTGTATCAACCCATATCCATCCCACTACAGGGCACGAGCCTTCTGTTCAACCGAAAGTACTATTGGGAAGGGTTAGGCTATATAGTTGGTCACCACACCTGGTGCGCGCTGGCGGACTTTACGTAGCATAGAAATTCTTACAAATCGCTATGATATGTAAATTTCCTCACGATGTTTTCCTTCACCGTTGTAGTGCGTGGTGATTAACTATCCATACACATATGACTCATAAAAAGTCCCAGGTGTGCCATGGGATTTGAATCCGCGACCACTGTAAAGATGTTGGCAGCGGCGTCTGATCGGTTTCCAACAGGCCAGCCCGCACTTAAACTATACAAATACTATTTTTAAATTCGAAATAGGTACATGAAAAGAAATCCTCGCTTATAAATCCAGGACTTCCGGATAGTCAAGCCGCCGATATAAGACCAATCAACTGACTAAAACATTTCAAACTAATTATTCCATGTTTATTATAAACACAAAACTATTTCGAAAGTAATGTTTTCCAAGAATTTTCTACTGCCATCCTGAAATTCAGTGATCAATGCACAAGGCATATTGCTCGCTTATAGAAACACGGGGTTACATTAATGTGTAGAATGAATAACATTGAAAAACTCAGTACAGTTATGATTGTAATAATTTAATTTTGTAATGCTCTTGATCCCACAAATTAATCAAGTTAGTAACCTATAGATTCCGAGCTTAGTAACATTTATTGCAATAAAAAAATATGTCAAGAACCTTCTCACTAATGAGATTGAGTTAGATTGCCAGTAGGGTTGTAGTTTATCATTTTATTCGATTAGCATCAGATTATACATATTACAATCGGTTTGGATAAACCATATGTGCTGCCAGGAAAATAACCGGCAGTAAAACAATACTGTACAGTACTAGCGTAAAGGTACGATTAATATAAAATACATTTTAAAAAACACACACGCACGCCTTTTTCCCAAAAGGGGTGGGCACAGATGCCACCAGGGCAAGTTTCGTCTTATGTGGTCCGTCCCAAAATACATAGATTACGCCAAGTCATAGTTGGTGTTCGGGTGGGGCGCAGTTGGGTGACCATGCAGGTGGCCAGGAAAGGGTGTTTTACTGTTTTCACTTAGATAGTTATCGTCCATAAGGGAAGCCTTAGAAATATTTACCTAATCCGCCGTTAGTGTGAAAACCTCAACTATCCACAATTAATCATCATTCTATAAAAAAAAAATCATTATAAAAGTGTA
Organism: Hyles lineata; assembly: GCA_030180105.1. Classification (NCBI taxonomy): domain Eukaryota; kingdom Metazoa; phylum Arthropoda; class Insecta; order Lepidoptera; family Sphingidae; genus Hyles; species Hyles lineata. The sequence continues at coordinate 9,121,551 of JARJEE010000017.1, read as the reverse complement.
TTAATGCTTTTAGATGAGTTCTACTAAACCATATTTGAGAATGAAGGCTGTTTTGATGATGTATAAAGTATTTTTGAGGTATCCCGAGGCCTTAAGACCTGCCTTCCCCAAGTTGAAAGAGAAATTAGAAGATCCTGATCCTGGTAAGCAATAACTTTGTGCCTAATATGATATTTCAAACTTTGAACAGAAGGACTACAGCTAGCAATAATTAAATTTTATAATTCTCCATTGACTATAACTAACAGTTTCTAGTCAGGTACTTGATTCTTTTTTAAGGTCTTATTAAGCAACTCTCATGAACGAGGGATTGAATTAATTCCTTAAAAATTGACTTGATTATTTCGAATATCGAGATATTCATGACTTTAATAGTAAACGCGGATGTACTTCGGTCTAACATGACAGTCTTAATGGTTTCTTAGATTTACGCGAAGGATACACATTCTAATAAAACTATTATTTACGGATTTTATCGCGGATTTCGTTTAATTTTAACACATTTTTACTGTAAAGTAATCGAATCGTCGCGTCGGGAAGTCAAAAAATGTAAAAATTAAAACAATCTGCGAAAAAATCCGTAATTAATAGTTTTATTTCAATGACAATCCTGTTATGGCAACCTATTGAATTAAAAGTAAAAAAATAAATGAACATAATAATAGAGTCGACTGTAAAACTTCGGGTCAAAGTTGCTCATCCGAGTTTATTAATGAGTTACTTAATATTTTATGAAGTTTACGTTATTCAGAAGTTAGAACTGTAAACTAACGTTGTAGTAATAGGGATTATCTAGTAACGTAAATGTACATGATGAGTAGTGACGTCACCACCATTAAGGCGTGGGCGAGGGTGTTCGATGGAGATTATGAGTTATTCCCACTACGCCAATATTATTTTTCAAACACTAATTGCTGCCTCATTAGCCAACCTAAGTTAATACACTTTTTACAAAAATATTTATTTGGTCTTTGGTGAAAAATAACCTACAAAATCACAAGTAGAAATAAGTCATTTAAATTAAGTTACTTATGAAAATAATTCTCATTTTATTTCAAATGTATTATGTATTAAAAAGCCAATTACTGTAATCCGAATTTTGAAATCACACTCTTTCTTATTAATGAATAATAATGTCTTAATAATTATGTTTATAGCTAGCATTAGATTGTACTCTGTAGTCAATTAATTGATAAGATTTTTCATTAATTTAAAAAAAAACTGGCAATCTCAATTCTCAGCGTATTCGTTTATTTTAAACTAACTATATGTGTATATATATTCGTATTTAAGTATAAAAGGTAATTTAAAATTATGGGATGTATGATATTTTTTTCTCCTTATAGGTGTCCAATCAGCAGCTGTAAATGTTGTATGTGAGTTAGCCCGGAAGAATCCTAAAAATTATCTCTCTTTAGCTCCCGTTTTTTTTAAATTGATGACTACCTCAACCAACAACTGGATGCTGATTAAAATCATCAAATTGGTACGTACAACATCCAGGCTATGTATTTAAACTGTGTATTAATGATGTTGATACAGCTGATGAACAGACCGAACAAAAACCGTTTCTTTGTAAGCAGTATGATGTACCAATATGAACATTGATAAAAGATAGTTAAAGAGTTAAACGGTACTTAATAACAATAGATAGGGCTAATGTTGACATAATAATAACACTTCTTGTGTTCACCATTATCTAAGTAAACAAATCGTCACATCAAATAATGGAAGACGAAGAAACAAATATAATGCTCCAACAATTTTGTATCGACTTGATAAACTTACACGTTTTGTGATTCTTCACAGTTCGGTTTAATGACACAGTATGAACCTGATATCGGAAGAAAAATTACTCAAAGCCTGATAGATCTTATTTGCAGGTACTGATAGTGACAAAATTACAGCGTGTTTACAGAACCGCTAGATTCATTCACCACACCCCCACCATTTAAAATTTTAAACATTATAGCAATTACGTCACATTTACCCAATACACACGGCGGAATATCAAATAAATTGCAATTCTTGGCCTTTCCGACATACAAGGAATATTTACCAAAATTAAGCTATAAGGTAAAATTACAAATACATCACTACCTTGTTTGCATTGTTTATCCAGCCTGTTACATTGTTTACTGTGTAGGCTAATATTCTTTTGAAAGAATGTGTAATGGAATTGCAGTTTCCTATATTCCAAATAATTGACACGTAAACACTTATAAATTGGCACATAAAGTTCACTATTTTTCTATTATTTTTGCCGCTGAATAAAGCAAATTCGGAACATATCCCCGTGTATTCGAGAAAGACACTTGAACAGTGACATAATAGCATCACATCGTTCAGTTCTTGGTTGCTCCCACATAAGCTAGTCTTATGTAGTGTCATTGTGTTTGTTGCAGTTTGGTGCCTTAACCCCATTAGAGCCTCGGCTTGGCAAGAAACTGATAGAACCATTAACTAATTTAATACATAGGTGAGTTAGCTCAGTTGGCGACCGTTTAGGACTTCTCTTGTTTAGAGTTCCTACAGGATTGATAGTAATGACATGTTACTAGTCGATATTTTGATGCTATTAATTTTAAGCTTCGTCTGGTCTCAATATATCGAGGTAGTCTTCTTCAAGGGATGTTTTGTATAATTTTTCACCTTTTGTAAATAAAGTGGTTCGCTTTCACTGCTTATTTCTATTATTTTCGTTATTATAGCTTAGTTTACATCATCGAACATCGTTCTTATCACAACACTAGATTATGCTTCCTTACTTGTAGATTGCTTAACGTGTTCAACATTATTTTTATTTTCATTTACAATATTGTTTATATGTAAAAAACTTTAAATTATTTTTACCTGTCTGTCTTGTCTATCTTTTTAAGTGTATCTACTTCCTAGTAAATATTCTTCACATTTAGAGTTTTTGACTCAAAAAGTTTTGTTGAAATCGATAGCCATCGCACGGTATTGTACCACACTTGAAGTAAAAGTTAGAGTGCGTTGTGTGTTCGTGTACGTATGTGATGCGATGTGTGACGTGTGCGACGTGTGTGGCAGCACGTCGGCGATGTCTCTGCTGTACGAGTGCATCAACACGGTGATCGCGGTGCTCATCAGCATCAGCAGCGGCATGCCGGGCCACGCCGCCTCCGTGCAGCTCTGCGTGCAGAAACTCAGAATACTCATCGAGGACAGCGACCAAAACCGTAAGCCTTTACAGTTTACATGCACGTCTCATATTACTGCTTCATTATTACTCTTCTTTTCTTTAATGTCTTTTAGCGTGGTTCACAATTCCTAGTGTGTAAAATTCAAGAAATTTTAGCTTCGAGGTGTGTTTTAACAAAATATGCACGCATTACTAAGTTTACCATCAGAAATTACTTTTAAACATCCGAAACGCCAAAACAGCATTCCTGGCAGATTGTCTTAATATTCCGTCATCAAAAGTATTAAAGCCTTATCACTTACTGCCTCAAATGTAAGTTTGTTAACTAAAATGCATGTCACAATTACGAAAAAAATGCTAAGCAATATTCATTACGTCAGCGTCAAGTCTGCGGTGATAAAATAATATACTAAAAAAATCTACATATTGACATAACAAACAAGAAAATTAAAATGTCTATATGTATATAATTCAACTAATAAAACTCTCAAGATATATCATATGTGTTCGTTTATCAAGCATGACATTACAACACAAGGGATTATACAACAGTAGGAAGATGACAACTGCTAAGGTTGACTGTGATCCATTTAAATTGAAACAATATTAACACAGAGTTGACGTTTGTAAACATTAAATATCATTTATACGCGTAGCAATTGTGACGAGATGAGTTTGCGTGAGCTTGTGCAATAATTGTTGCGTTTGCACTGATATCCTCACAATACTGTTCATATTCACTATATTTCATCATTATATTATGTATGAACACAACTTCAATAAAAAACGTATACCACTAATACCCCTTCCCTATACCCATCCATTATCCTTCCCAATCCCTTCCCGATTTGATGGGCCGGCAACACATCCATGATCTAAGCATTGTGGAGATTCATGGGCGGCAGTGATCCCTTAACATCACGTGCTTGTTGAACCTATGCTATAAAAAATATTTTATATTACTTTGTATCGAATTTATATGTATTTAAATCTCTGACACTAATTTCTTATAAATAGATAACTTACAATGCTTTAGTAACGGAATTCGCAATGGATTCAATTTATATTTTTAAAATCTCGTATTAATAGTCTTGTCATGCACCAGAATTGATTATAACTTATGATTCGAGGAAAGTAAAAATCAAAGTATCAATTTACCCAACTCAATAAGTACAGTGAACCTCCCTATTATCCAATGAAGGGCGTGTAACGCTTAATCGAATATCTGTCTGTATTATCCGTTCCCACCAATTTATATCAAGGACTCAATAGACCATTTGTAGAGAATTATATTTTTACTGACGAACAATAACATCGGGGACTTATGGTCTCACAGGGAATCAACATAAAAGTCACATAAACGTACATAAACTCACTTTTATCCCATAAGGGGTAGGTAGAGGTGCTTCTTGGACATCCACATTTCGCCTTGTATGTTCCGTCCCATAATATGATAGGTGGCGAGCCTATCACCAAATCGGGCACAAATTTCTGACTCCGGGCTGATAATGAATAGAAAAATCCAACATCACCGTTCGTACCATAGTAAAACTACGCCAACGCGGCAGTCATTATAAGTTTCCTACTATGTATGTATGCCCGTAGATAACTTGAGATTGTCGAAGACTCGTCAACTTCTTGGACACTTCCTTTATCATCCGCTAATTTCAATCAGAAGACAAATCTTACTTCTAGTATTGTTCTGATGTTGTATTTATTGTACCGGCGAATTGCCAATCATGAGGTTTAATGCCAAAAAAATAGTTCAATTTTATGTTATATACACACTATGACATACTTGGCGGATATAAAATTTATGTTATGACGTAACAAAGTTGACGATATATAATGATATACCGTCAAAGTACTGACTTTGACTCGTTATTTTTAATGTCCAAGCTAGGTCCAACATTCAGGTTCCGTATAATATTAACATAGCAATGAATATATTTGTCGCAAGTGAAATACCTGGGGCTGCTGGCGATGTCGCGGATACTGAAGTCGCACCCGAAGTCTGTGCAGGCCCACAAGGACCTCGTACTCGCCTGCCTCGACGATAAGGACGAGTCCATCAGACTCAGGGCGCTTGGACTCTTGTATGGAATGGTAAGTAGGATATTCTCAACACATCGCATGTCAGATCACACAATCAAATCAAGAAACATGCATGAAATTAGAAAATGTCTTTGTCCATCTCAATTCTTTTGACGGATCATAGTAGGCTTATTGAACAAATTTTTACTATTTGAGGTATACTAAGAAACTCAGTGAATTAATTGAGAAAAAAAGAACATACAGTCGAATTAAGAACCTCCTCCTTTTGAAGTCGGTTAATAAAGACACTGAAATATGATTTCATTATGGATAATGCAACATGTTTATTTATCACTTTAAAGCTAACATTTTAAATTATAATTTTATCGTTGGGTAGAGAAACGAATCCGTAATAGCAAGTAAACGTGCTGCTAGCTTCGTATTGTGTGTTTCATTTAATTTGTGTTTACTCGACCCCACGAAACTTGAATAAAATCTTGGATAGAAGAGATTCAAAATAGAGTATCGTAACGTCAAACTAGGTATCGAAGAAGAACCTGATGGAGATAGTGAAGAAGCTGATGGTGCACATGGAGCGCGCGGAGGGCACGCTGTACCGCGACGAGCTGCTCACGCGCATGGTGGAGATCTGCGCGCAGAACAACTACCAGCACGTCGTCGACTTCGAGTGGTACGTCACCGTGCTCGCCGACCTCACCGAGATGGAGACCAGCGCCAAACACGGTACGAACAAATATAGTTGGAACTTGTTTATCAATACAAACTCAACAGATTAAGTGGAACTACGTGCTAGGCTGTTCAGATTAAAAAACAGAATCGTGTGATAGCCAGCTATCTACAGAGCTTCGGAAAATGTGCATCTTACATTCAATATTTTTTATAGAGTAAGGTAGAGTCGCCAAATATCGTCCCTTTTTTGTAAGATAATTATAAAAAAATAAAAAAAATGCCACAATAATAAATGAAACGTAAAACATTAGGTTCAATATCCCTTTATTCTTAAAAATAATCATAATCGCTTCAACATTGTTAGAAAATATTTAAAAATAGCTTTAACAAAAATACGGAAATTATGGAAATATATTCTTGGGCTCCTAATTCCGTCCCGGGGACGATATTGAGATCATAATAATCAGTAAATGAACTGGAGTAGTACTTAATCCTTTTCTATTATATAAAACTGAACTTAACTATCATATTAATATATAAACAGTCTTTCCTTAATGATTTTAATCATTGATACAAGTAGGTACTTCTAATTCTCCAAACAAATTGTGCAGACAAATTTTGGTCCTGGATTTTCAACGTTATGTCGTGCATGCATTGGAAACTTTGAATGCATATTATCCATTTTTCTCCTTTTTTGTCTTGAGAATAGATATTATGACAAACTGGGCATTCAGCATCATTATTCTCGCTATATCTTGGGGACGATATAAGGTTCACGTAAGGGGACGATATTAGGAAATTTCTATTTATTTTGTCGCCTCCATTTAAAGAAATAACGTGTCATAACCTGCACATTTTACTTAATCAATTAACATCTTAGATAATAATAGTTAGATTGACAACAAAAATGTATCAATAAGTTAGGTATCCCAATTTTTATGAAGTCCGAGAATATTTCAACGAAAAACTCACCTTGAACACTTTTTTTGATTTTCGAATTTCTACCTGTACGAACGTCGTGACGCTCTCACATCTACACAATGGCCGACTGATGCAACTATAACGCTTCGTGGCATTGATAGTAGATGGGGCTTTTTAAAAAAGTAGATATTGAAGGGGACGAAATTAGGTTTGGGGACGAAATTTGGCGACTGTACCTTCATCCCCAGCTCATAGCAATGTCTATCGAGAGGTGGTTCTTTTATTGCATTCTTGCTCCTGACTATATTTATTTAAACTTCACTGCACTGGTGGCATTGGGTATGCGACGCTGATTTATGCACTCAGGAATTGTAGCATAATATAGGTATATGTAGTATATGTTTCGAGCTGCACTATGTGTGTGTGTATATGTGTGCGCGCGACAGGCGTCATCCTGGCGGCGCAGCTGACGGAGGTGGGCGCGCGCGTGGCGGAGGTGCGCGCGTTCGCGGCGCGCGAGTGTGCGGCGCTGTGCGCACGCGCGGCCGCCTCGCCCGCGCCCGGCGCCGCCTCGCGCGAGGTGCTCTACGCCGCCGCCTTCGTGCTCGCCGAGTACTGCCAGTTAGTCACCAACACATCTCTTATTGATTATTGATAGTGTCACTCTGACATGTTCGTATTTATTTTTAAACGTTTATTTTGTGCTTTGTTTATTCAAAGATCGTGGCAATAATTGTGACTTATTTTTCTCATTAGCGTGTTTTTATATAATTACATTGTTGTAAAATCGTCTGATTTTATCTGCCGTTATGTCCGCCGGTGTCTGTTTTCACCTAATTGAACGTATAACTTTTTGTTTTCATTACATAAAATTGGTAATTTATTTGTTTATTACGACTAAATGGACTTGTATAACAAAGCAGGCACGTGTGTGTACTATACGATGTGTGTGCGTGCGTCAGGGAGGAGGAGGTGATGCGCGGCGCGGTGTGTCCGCTGCTGGCGTGCGCGCGCGTGGGCGGGGCGCACATGCGCGCGCGCGCCGTGTGCGTGCACGCCGCCTTCAAGCTCACCGCCAAGCTGCTGCGCATCTACGAGCAGCGCGGAGACCTCGACGCAGCCATCGCGGTGCGTACATTTATATTCACTAATCATATGTGATATGACTTCTTGACCCTGTCTTTAGTATTGATAAGAAAATTAAATATTTTATTATTGTTTACGCAATACACTGAGCTTATCAAATAGTGTATATTTATATTACTTTTGTGATTCGGTTTGTAAGATCTCTTTAGATAAGAATTATATGTTAAATGGGAATCGGCGCTATGACTTGAACTTTGTACACAAGTAGGTAGTAATAAAAATGTGCATGGCAGTTTTATTTTTTAATGTTACTGACACTAGTACGTGAAGTAGTGACAGTATAATGTGTGTGTGTGTGTGTGTGTGCACAGATGGCGCGCGAGTGCTCTGCGGGTATGCGCGAGTTGCTGTGCAGCGAGGACATGGAGGTGCAGGAGCGCGCGCACAACGCGGCCGCGCTGCTGGCGCTGCTGCTGCGCACCATCAGCCCCGGCGACGCGCCCGACGCACCCGCCGCGCACGCACTCGCGCCCGACGCACTGCTGGTCCAACACGAACAGAGGTACCACACTCATTATTGACAACTACCATTCAGCATCTTCAATTTAAGCAGGTCCAATTATGAACAGACTTTTTGGAATTGGTTTACATTCGGTAACTTCCTATGGCCTGTATTAGCCTTAAGCGCACTACACACCAAACCCGCACAACCCGGCAGCCTATAAGAAAAGAATCAAGCGCCCGCACGTGTTGCCCGCCGACGTGACATTTCGACAACGCAAGCGCTCTGCTCGTCATAACGTCAACAATGTCATTAAAATGTTCCTCATTATGTAGAGGCACTGTCATGTCGCCGATACAATGTTTCTCAATAAGAGAAGCTTATATCGCCAACAAAAAGTTGGCGAGTCAGCGACTTTGGTGTGTAATGCGCTTTACAGGTAAACAGACGACAATGCGTTTACCTCTGATCTGACCAACTTGCACTTGAGCAATTATTTTAACTAATTTGTAACACGATAAGTTACACTTCGCAGTAATGGAATAGAGAATCCAGAAGAGGAGAACGACAACGAAATTGAAGCAGAAAAACCCGGTCCGGGTTTCAGCGGTGGCCTGATCGAAGAGCTCGCCGAACTGTTCGACGGAGAACTCAAACCAGTGGCGCCTAAAGCACAGAAGAAAGTGCCCATGCCTGCAGAGTGAGTTGACCAGTTTCATTTTATACAAAAAAATTAAACTCAAAAGTTTGTGTTGTTTGTTGATGTATGTGTTGTTTTTGCGTCTTTTTTCATTATAGTTACGATCTATACCTACATAATGTGATTGCAATATTAATGATAATAAAACAAATCATAATCATCATCAGTCTATTATAGCTGGACTTAACTTGTCTCCCCCAATTTGCGCCACTCTATCCATTTCTATATCTGTTTACTGGTTTCTTAGATTTACGCGAATGTTACACATTAAAATAAAACTATTATTTACGGATTTTATCGCGGAATATATCTGCTTCCCGCATCTAGCGCAATCCGTTCACAAATCGTCACTCTAGCTTGTTATAGAGCGTCCTATACTGCGATAAAATACGAGTACTTAATATGAATGAATTGTTATATATTTTGTGTTTCAGTCTGGACCTGGAGCAGTGGTTGTATTGCGACCACTGGTCGTCGGAGAGTTCGAGCTCGGAGGAGGAGGGCGAGACGGCGGCCGTGTTCGCCGCGCCCGACCACGACCTGCGACCCACCGCGCAGTTCACGCCGGAGGAACTGCAGATGGTACGCCTCTACATATATACAACTACATATAAGTATACATACATATGTCTCCCAAGAACAGGCCGAGCTGGATGGATGAATTATAGCCGCCATTTTGAACCTTTTAGTTAACTTTATTTATTTTATTTTATTTCTTAGTGTAACTCTAATATCTGGGCATCCCAAAATAATTGAATGTGCTATTTTTTTTTTAGTGCAATTAATAGCGACACTTGCCATTCGCCTACCTAATGGTAAGTGATAAGATCGCTCATGTGCAGTAGCAAAACCAAACACCATTATTATAAAGCAATGCTCGTCGTTCTAAGACTCGTATGTCTCAGAACGGTGAGCGGTTTGTCAAATCTCAACCGGAAGACAACAATGCACTTACACTGCTGTTTGGCGGGAAAAATATATACTACGCAGAGTACCTACCCAAGCCTCTCACATATAAGAGAGCTTCAGTGAATATATTACGAGTACGTAAAACTGAATGGTTATTGTATGTTTCAGTTGCGCGAGGCGCGGCGCCAGGAGCAGGCCAACAACCCGCACTATCTCAAGGACGACTCGCCGCGCTCCTACCAACAAGATGACATTCCAATCGCAGAGATCGCACTCGAAGTCCCACTGCAAATTAACAGTAACACTACTCCTTAGTTTTGTTTATTACATAAGTCTGACAAAGTAGTAAACAGCTGTACTGGGATAGAGGAGGGGGTTACTGTATGTTCGGAACGAAGTTCGAATGATCGAATGACGTACGTAAAACCGTACGAAAGGTGCCTTAATACTCTGCAAAATGTCCGAATCCACTATCGTGCGTCGTAACCATAGACTAAGTTCCGTGATTACCTCCGTAAAAGAACTTCTACAAAAGCACAACATAACTTAAACACAGATAATAAAAAATCACTATTTCCTTTCTATTTTTATAATGAATATTAAATATTTATTTTCAGCTAAGAGATCTGATAAGTACTTAATGACGCGAGAGAGCACCAAAAAGAAGAAGGAGAAGCGGCCAACGAAGAAACGACGAAGCAAAAAGGAGAAGGTATCCTCCGACTCAGAGAGTGAAGGTCAGTTCCGCCAATATATCAGTTTATTATATAGATTTTAATTTTTTTTTTTTTTATTGCTTTGAATGGCGAGACGAGCATGCCCTTCGCCTGATGGTAAGCGACACGACCGCTCATAAAAAGTAGCAAAACCAAACAACACCTTGAATTACAAAGCAATGCTTGGCATTCCACTGCGCTCGCCATCCTGAGACATAAGTCTCAATATGTCCAGTAGTTACTCTGGCTACAATGGCCTTCAACCCGAAACACAACAGTGCGTTTACACTGCTGTTTGACGGGAGAAATAGACACTGCGGTGGTACCCACTCAGATGGCCTCTCACATATGAGAGACCTACCACCAGTATTGTATTATAAATTGTGTTCATTTTATTCCTATTAAAATTCATATTTTAAATTAGTTGTAGCATATGGTGTCTTGTAGCTTAATTCTCATAATACATCAAATGGACATCCAAAATCAGTTATAAGTGGGGAGGTTTCATCCAATCAGATTTTAGAGGACCAGGGTCCAGCTCTGCAACGCATGATCAAATAGATGTAAGTCGGGATCTCGCCCTAGGATATACGTTGGCCAAGATAATGGCCCTTTTGCTTTACTGGTTTTCTCATGATGTTCAGTTGAATATGATATCTCAATACTTATACACATACATACATAAACTCACGCCTTTTTCCCAGAAGGGGTAGGCAGAGGTGCCAGGGCACCCACATTTCGCCTTGTATGTTCCGTCCCACAATGTGATAGGTGGCGAGCCTATCGCCATATGGGGCACAAATTCCTGACTCTGGTCTGATAATGAATAGAAAAATCCAATATCACTTCGCCCAAACCGGGATTCGAACCCGAGACCTCAGCTTTGTAAGCGTACCGTAGTACAACTATGCCACCGAGGCAGTCAATAAACTCAATGCTTATAAGAGTATAATATCGTATAGCTATGAAATAGTGGTGTGTGTGTTGCAGAGGAGTACGCGAGCGCGTCGCGGCCGGCGGTGGCGGCGGGCGGCGAGCTGCCCGACGGCGCCGCGCTCTCCGACGACGACGCGCCCGCGCACCGCGCCGCGCACCACGACCCGCACGCCGCGCTCGACCTCGACCTCGACCGGTCGCTATACACTGCTCCACACGCACTGCACACTGCGCTATACTCGCGACATACTACGCGATACTCACTACACACGGACCAATACTCACCGCGACATACAATCGCAATAGCATATCGAACCTTTAGAATTAAAGTGACCTTATCCAATAAAATCATAATATGGGATTTTAATCATAATATATTGGCTCAAAATGACTATCTCCATCGACCAGTCGAAAAGGACCTATTAATTCGTGAAAGATAGAAAGATGTATATTTCTGTCTTCTCGATGTGTTACAAATCTTTAATGAACGTTTCCCAAAACATAAGATTTTTTAGTTAGATCTCTATAATTCTAAAGGTGCGATATTAATTACGCCGCTAAAACAATCACTTATGTATTGACATGTGACAGTCATCATGTCGCAGCCAGTTGAGAGGCGACTGTAAGACAAGAGACCGCGAGTTCGATCCCCGCACCGAGACAAATATATCACGTCGTCGCGTTCAATCTATATATTTTTCTTATACAACGTATATTTACTACGAATATGAAATATTTCATTATGTTCATAATCATAACTATCATTTTTTACGTTGCGTACACGTTTTAAATGCTTATAAGTAATTTTGTTTTAAATTTTAGACCACTGCGCGAAGATGAATTGCTCACGTCGAGAATACAGCAATATCCGTCACCGAACGCGGGCCTGCTCGACGAAAAGACAAAACCATCAAAGAAAACTAAAATAATTGAGAAAGAATCTACAGAGAAAGTAAACAAGAAGAAAAAGGACAAGAAAACTAAACGGCGCAAGAACGCCGAAGTGGCGAAGGTCGAAGTGAGCGACGATTTGATCATCACTCACACAAGCGAAACTAACGGGAAACAATCTTCGAAAGACAACACACCCGCCGATGGAGAACTATTGACGGACGTAGTGGAGGATTCAAAGACTGAAAAAAAAATTAAATCCAAGAAGGATTCTAAGAGCAAAGATTCGAAGAAGAAAAAATCTAAGAAAGGTGAAATAATTTCTAACAGTATTCAGTGATGATGTCATATGACTCTAAAAATTATGTTTTTGCTAACTCGTTTATTTGTTACAGATAAACATGAAACAAAAGTTGGATATGAAGAAGCGTTAGGTATCTCCACTCCAAGCAAGGAAGTAATTTAGTGTTCGTCAACATGTAACTGATTCTCAAGTCGCTCTATTCATGCTGTCTCAGTGCAATCGTTTGAACAACATAGTTATTTTTTTTAATTATGATTAGTTTATTACTCATAAATATATATATTATTAAGATAGTACTTGTTTCCATTTATACTTCATAGTAAACATGTCCATTTAATATATCATAAGTCTATTGTAGTTACATATGAAATTATATAATTATTTGTAACAATCATGTACAGTTTTATTAAAAATGATTTTATCAAACGTCATAGTTTAATTTCGATCTCTTGGAAAAATCTGTAAGCGCTAATACAATGTAATTAGAATGCTTATTTACTTGAAATAAAATAAATCCACTGAAACTTGTAATAAATTTAATATAAAGTCCAAAAAAAAAGATTTTACAAAAATAGACGGGATGAGACCAGTAAGAAATACAACGTTTATTTGCACTTGCATTTGCCTCCTTTGCCGCCGCCGCTGTATTGGATTGCCACCTGGAACATTATTCCGAAATAAAGTGTGTATCTACTACCACTACGTGATTGTGACTGATAAATAATGTTCACAATCCATATATAACTACTATGACCTTAATATACAATGATTATGCGAGTGATGTATTCAGTGAGAGCTACCATAGTTCAAATTTCAGTATCCAGGGGATCAATGCGAGAGTCATGACATTCCACGTAAGCAAAGGTAACGTATTCACCGATTCGTTTTGAAAATTCGATGAAACGAAAAAGCGACACCAAGAAGCATAACTGAGAGTGCTAAACCAACATAGAAAGGGAGAAGGTTTAGTTAAACCCAAGTCATGAATATGCAAAGTGCTTCTGTTTGAGATTTGAATCTTGTAAGTATCCTTATACTCCTGAGGATCACATTTTCTCGTAGGCTTTTTTTTTTTTTTTTTATGTTATAGGGGGCAAACGAGCACGCGGTTCACCTGATGGTAAGTGAATACCGCTGCCCATGGACATCTGCAACACCAAAGGGCATGGAGATGCGTTGCCGGCCTTTGAGGTGGGAATACGCTCGTTTTTTGAAGGTCGCCAAGTCGTATCTGTCCGGGAATGATCCCGCTGGCAACTGGTTCCACAGATTTTACTTCACACTTCTTTGCTTAAGTTTCACTTCTGCTGTGCAAACACACACACTTTTTTTATTTGGGTAATTTTGATAGGTGTAACGGGCAGTACAGTAGCCGACTTAAAAGCCTCACGAGACAAACTATTAGCAAAGGCCCTTAACTAGAATGTGCGGAGGACCCCACGCTGATTTAAACCAACACTGCTTATGACTATCTAAGCGAGAGACAGGGACAGCAGACCTTTTACTTGCTTGAAAACTCTTTAAATACCTACTCTACTCTATAATATAGTTTCCAAAACATGGGAAAAATATTGACACAGCTACTAACGCAGATGTAAGTAGGAAAAGGGATGTCAGGGTGAACTCATGTATATTTTTTGGACTTCTAAACCTAAGCGGTGTACTTTCCATGCCAACGAACAAATCTTTGGTCACCGATACATCGCGGAATACCCTTAGCAGATACGGTGTCAGCATTTACCCTTAGTTAACTTACAAGCTCGTAAAAGGTAAAATAATGGATACGAAAACTAACATGCCAAACAATATCGTAAATCATCACTTATAGATATTCCCAGTACACTTATTGATACAAAATATATTTTATGAAGAAAATATTAGTTGTAGGTATTGGTAATCTACGGTAGTCATGTTTATGTCATTAGTAACGATGATAGTCACGCTAAATAGTAAAACGCGATTTCGTTCGTCACAGAGCAAATGTATTAACCAAATAAATAAATATTAAATGATTATAACCAGAACTGGATTTATACAACTACAATCCCCAATATGGTATTGTCTATGAGTTTTACTACTAAATATACTTACATTTTAATTATTATACAGGGGTGATTATAAAACAAAACTACAATACAGATCTAGAATTTATTTAATTGGTGACCCACTTAAGAAGCCAATAAATAACGAGCTAATATTATAATATTAGTCGAGTAATGTTAACATTTCACAATATTGTACTTTATTCTTTCGAGAAATAAAAGTCTAAGTTCAACAGATACATGAACTTAGGTATGCTATATACAAAGAAACATATACATATAGTACATAATGTACAAATTACTTTGATTATTGCATTGATACACGTCTTAAAGATCAGCCGTTACTGACCGATCCACAATAATACAATTATTATTAATACATACAGAGTACAAGCTTACAGCTCTATATGACTTCAACTGGCAAACACGATTGTTTCATTTTAAGCATAATTAAATAGTTAAAACGACTTAAAGCTGCATCGTTACAGTATGGTATGTTATGGAATGCAGCATGTTTACTGGTGGTACTTTAACTATTAACAACTAACGCTTACTTATTCTAAAATATATGAATTCAATAAATAGTGAATGAATTTAAAAAGTGAATAATAAAAATAAAGTACGCTTGTACTATGCTATGGACTGTTGGTAACTCGCGAATTACAAACTCATGATGCAGTTCCGTCTATCTAATGATTAAATCATTAACTAAATTCTACTATTTGTAACAATATAATACATATTTGTACAAACTTTTGTCACTGAGTGATTTCAATGCAAAACATTCGAGGCGAAGTGATTATAGTGAATTGCGAAGATACAACAATAAATTCGACGGAAAGCGAATACTTTTCAACACTAAATTAATAAGTAGTATTATTTAAAGTAATGTAAGGGTGACATAGACGTGTGCGGCGTAGAATACTGAAGTTATTTGTCGTGGTGGATCATGTTGCTAGGGATGTCGAACTGCACCTCGACGCCGGCCTTCTTGGCGAGCGCGACGATCTCGCACAGCTGCACCACGAGCTTGGCGGCCTCGTCCAGGTCGTCGCGCGGCACGATGCGCAGCCCCGACTCCGCCACCAGCTTGCGCGCCTCCGTCACCTTCGTGCCCTGCAACACGCAAACACACTCGCTGCAATGCGCGCCAAATAACAATACCTGGCGCCATGTTGTGTCATTATAGCTGTTTAATCAAACAAGTTAAGCAGGGTGAGCGAAACAAAATTTCTTAAAATAATATTTTTAATGAATAAAAATGATATTTTTAATGAATGAATACTGTCGGCTTATAGTTACTTTCTTTCAAATGATTGCCCACAAATTAAATAAAAATTGAAAAAGTTAATTTTTGACTAATTATGACTACTTGTTTTTTTTTTGTCATACAACCTGTTGTTAAAGTTTCAATTTATTTAGATAATTTATATTAAGGAACTATGTAAAAAAAATTATTGATGCGTAAATATTTTTTTGTTGCTAACCATACTTTTCATGTGATATTTGACAGATAAGTGTCATTGACTTCCCTATTCTTATTTGAAACGCATAGTACATGCTGTCATTACATACTAGACCAGATATATGGAACTAAATCTCAGAATACCCATGTGCGTGCACACGGGAACCCAGTGAAGCGAGTGCAAAGATGATCTTGCCGCGTATACCGTTCGTTTTTGATACATTTTGTTTGCAATGTTCCCTCTAATATCTCAAACATTACATAAATATACTCTGTCCTTCCTCACCTGCAGACGCACAATCACGGGGATCTGAATGTTCAGGTTCTTCGCGGCGTTAATGATACCCTCCGCAATCACGTCGCATCGCATGATACCGCCGAAGATGTTCACGAGAATGGCCGACACTTTGGGGTCCGATAAGATAATTTTAAATGCTTCCTGGAAAACAGAAAATTGTTACATGTAACAGTGATCGTTGTTTTAAAGTAAATGAAAACAAAATGCAAATATTTACCGATACAGCTTGTGCTGTAGCGCCACCGCCTACGTCAAGGAAGTTGGCTGGGTCACCACCGTACAGTTTGATGATGTCCATGGTAGCCATGGCCAAACCGGCTCCGTTGACCATGCACCCGATGTTACCTGACCGACGAAAACATTATCATTCTACCTACTGACTACTATCATACAATTTGTTAAGGTCATTCCAATACTAATAAAATACACACCGTCAAGCGCAATATAATTCAAATTAAACTTGGCTGCTTCGATCTCTTTCGGGTCTTCTTGAGTGATGTCTCTGAGCGCGAACAGTTCCTTTTGTCTGAATTCCGCATTGTCGTCGAATCGGAACTTGGCATCCAAACAAAAGACTGCAAAAGATGGACATACACGTGTAAGTGAGGAACGTAAGTTAGAAAGTACAGCGCATTATAATCTGGCATCTGATGACGCACAATGTATTCGCAGATAGTACACGTACTTCAAACATAATCACAATCACACCATTCAAATATTATCTCTCGAAATCGTCAGATAAGTATGTTTTACTGCATAGCACTGTGTGCAGTGATTCTTGTTATGTATCACTGGCGAAGCGTGACTTTTTCAATTGGGAAGCCGAAAATGTAATATATCCATTGCGAATTTGATAACAGTAAAATATGCAGCATTTTTTAAAAATCAAATTATATAACAATGCCATCTATGACATAAAAATGATCCATCTCATCTCATCTCATCATAGAATTAACTACAAAAGCAAAGCCGGTAGGAATACGGTATGTATTGAAGTTTCGCCACTGGTATGTATTGGTGAACAATATCTTACATTTGCCGGTGAGCGCGTCCTCGGCGTAGGGGTTTATTTCAATCAGTAAAGCATCTTTTTTCAGGAACAGGTCGTACATTTTCATAATTACATCGGCGGCTTCGTTTGCGGTTTCTTTCAGTCCAATCTACAATAAAAATAATAATTTCTAGATAATTTAATTTCATGTCCTACTATGTATTACGTCGTGATATTTTAAGGGATATTACCTTGTTAACGACGCGGCACACTTGTTCGTTTGTGATGCCTTGCTTGATGTCGATGGGTTCATAAATGATCGCCTCGGGGTTGGTGGCTGCTACATCTTCAATGTTCACACCTCCTTGGGAAGATGCGATTATAACTGGACCCTAAACAATAGGAAATTATTATGTACATCATATTTATGAATCTTCTTCAGCAAACATTACAATGTGTACATATGTTACATTCTTCATTGATTTGTTATTTACCATCTTAAAAATGTATTTGACCACAAGTTGACCCTGATCTAAAAAAATATGGTAATAGACATACGTATCAAACCTACGACTGAAGCCATCAATGGTTACAATCAATTGTAATCAACCGTGAGGTCAATTTCGTAATGTACTTACAATTGTGCTCATCGCTATTTCTACTAATGTAACGCCAATATCAACGATGATGGCCACTGAAAACTCTTTGGTTATCAATCCCTACATATTATACGATTTGTAAAAGTATGGATAGCAGGATATTGATAAAGGGTCGATACATTCTTTAAATTGGATAATTTATTACTATTAGTCTCCGTCTCCCCCTGCATATTTTTCTTCCTTATTAATTTCGATGCGGGTAAAAGACAAGTTAGTGTCCTTAACCTTCCTATACCCGCGTATTGGTCTGTCAGACCGACACCGTTTCGGTTTGCGTCTTTTTCTTATGAACGGAAAATGTTAGCACATTGGGCTTTTAATCGTAAATTAAATTTTAATGTAGTTATAATGATAGATATTTATTTAGTAAACGTTAGAACTATCGGGTCCGAGAGATCGACGCGGGTATATGTGTTATTGTATTTGACGCGGGTATAGGAAGGTTAATAGACTCGTCGATTTCTGGCTGGAAGGGGTTACAAAGGATTTTCACGACGCGGTTTGCAACCGCGGACGTTGCGGTTGCGGGCCCTCATATTCTGTAGAATGCATATGTATACGAAAAAACAAAACCACATTTCACGAAGTGATTTATGCCCGCACCTTTTTGTCATATATATCTACCTAGTACGCGTCGTAAGAATCCTCTCTTACGTCCCTTCTACACGATGGGCCATCGCGATGGTCCACGATAATGGCCCAGCGTGTAGAGGATGTAGTGGCGTACAATGACTTATGGCGCGTGCGATGGTCTTGGAATAGCGACGGTGTCGGTGTTTCCGGCGCACATCAAAGAGAATGGGTGATCACTACTGAATGTCGCCATCATGTAGTTGCGTTTCCATCATTCACATGGCCATTCATGGCAAACTCGCTGGTCGAGCGCTGGCCCATCGTGTAGAGGGGCTGTTACAAGTGTTAGGTGTGAAAGTGTAAGATACATACGTTAAAGCTGCGCTCCATCATGATGGCGATGTAGAACTCTCGGCGTGGGAACTTGCGCTCGGTGACCATCACCATGTTGCAGATGCGGCCGGCGGCGCCCGTCTGCTTCGTCACCAGGAACTGCTTCAGCATCTTGCCCGCGATGTCGCCCGCCACCTCGGGCCTGCGCACCACAACACATATCCATCATTTACCAGTTTGTCACATCTTTCCACGGGTTTGACATCTAGTGGCCGCTTGTATCGACTATGAAGTATGTACCCCGTGCTTAATAAGAAGTGTGTGTGTGTTCACAAATCACGGCTGTAACAAACTTTAAAAATCATTATTACGAATTCGAGTATCGGAATCGGACCCAGTGTTCTGACAAGAACTATATGACACCCCCCCTCCCCCCTCTCATTGAACATATCTTGGACAGAAGTAGCTCAATGAACTGTTAATTTGCTTTGGTGAACTGGCACTAGTGGCACATAATAACTCTTCGGCGATATGGATGTGAGCTATACGTATATGTAATCACGAACATGCCTTCCTTATCCAAGTCACATAATTCTACGAGACGAATACGAATTCGCAACTGATTAGTAGGTAGTAAAGTTGACGTTAAGACTTTTTCATAAGAGACACTTTTAGGTGTAAATTAAATAAGCAACAATTTTTTTGTAAAATATCTTAGGCTTCTATTGGTGCAGCAGCGTGTATGGGATACGAATCGGGAGGTTTTATGTTTCCAGATGGGGCATTTCACTTTAACTGTTTATTGTGATTTCAGATACTATAGGTTTAGTATTATTGTTGTTAACTTATTGGTACAGTTGTAATTTATCAGTTGTATTTCTCGAGCTGCTAGTATTTCCCTTAATATGAGGAAAGATTAGAAACAGTGATAATTTGTTGATTCATAATTTATAACAAGAAAGCTGATATGTAAAGCGCACTACATACCAAAGTCGCCGACCTGCCGACCTAAGTCGGTACTTTTTATCGGTGTGCTACTTCACTCATTGCAAATGAGTAAACTTTGTCGGGGCCTCGATACGAGGAACTTTGTTATGACATTGTTGTGTGTCGCCGGACAACTGAACTGAACTCTTGCGACATTCCGCAACATGTCGGCGGACAACACGTGTGGCCGTTTGTTGCCGACACGATTATTTCCTTATGGGACGCCGGGTTGTTTCGGCGGGCGGTCGGCGGGTCGGCTTTGGTGTGTAGCGCGCCTATATTTGAAAACTTACGTGTCAACCATTCTGACACCACCCCTCAAGCCATTCTTGAAGCTGCCTACACCTCGACCGCCAGCAAGTACCTGTGTTGAATCATTAACCTCATTTGTAATACTTAATATACAAAAACTATGAAGTGGGTACGGTATGGATTTGAATCAGGCTTGTCGGCATAACATGCGCGTGTCTAATGCGCTATCCAGATAAGTCTTATTGTAGAGAAGTTTCGAGGTAAGCATCGATTTTTCCGGAACCATCTATTACAGTTCTTCCGACGCTTACGCTAGTCGCTACATACTATGCGGTATACTATTCTTACTCTAAGTGTGAAACGTTAACGTTATATTATAACAAATTCGTGTACTAAAACCTTTACTAAAACCGATTATTGTACGTCGACTTGTCTAAATGCCAGATACATCGATTTCAAAATTGTCTCAATTCGCGCATTTTAAGCCGGATGAATGTGGATGGTTATTTCGATTTCAGGTACAATAGCATATCAAAGAAAAATATAAAGAAGATATCAAACAATATTGGATTAGAATTGAATTAATTTAGCTTATCATCATCGTTATACACATTCATGTAAAAGCGGCTAACTTAGTGGCGAAATTGATATATAATCTTAATCCGTATCTTAGGCTTAATCCCGAAAATAAATCACGATAAATATGTGCCGATTAATCTTTCACCGGATTGGTTTAATTTCTGGGTCAATTCTCAAATTGGAAATCAAGCTCGTTTAGTAATTTCTGCCATAAATTATTGCTTTGATGGAACAATTTGTTAGTATGGCTAAATTGATTAAATTCCATTTATTTTCGTAAAACTATTGTAAGCGCCTAGAATCTTTTCCTCTTATTGCATGTACAACATAGAAAGACAATGCCATTTTATGTTGGCAAGCTTTCAAATAATGTCTGCACTCTACAATCCAAGTTTAGAGGGCAATGACTTTAATGTGTAGAATGTAGTATTATTATCCAAATGCTATTTATTTAAACTAGCCTATAAAGGTATCAATGCTGAGCATGCCACCAATTTGATTTGGTCTTTGGAATTTATACCTCAGGGCTTAGTCCACAAAACTGGTAATTTGAAAGACAAAATGCTATTCTAAACAAGTTGTTCTTAACGGGTGGTTACGGACCACTTGTGGTGCCTGGAAGCATCCCTAGTGGTCCATTTTTTGCATGTGTTATTTATAGATGCATAGCGAGGCCCCTGCTTTATTTAAATTTCAGTACTGTATTAACAAACTACCAACCAGTCAATCAACTGGGTGGTCAATGGCTAGATATTTTTTTGTAAATGGTCTCTCAGTCTAAAACCCTGATAACCACTGTTCTAAACAGTATGTTAATACCTAACTTTAAAGCTTTTCAACACACATAAGTAAATTAAAATCTATCAAAAAATTGCTGAGGTAAATCAATGTAATTAGATTTCTAAAACTCCACTGCAGAATGTTATCTTGATTATACAATAAATCGATTGATATAATATTTTCTTACAAAACTTACCTGTGCTTTTAATACAATGTCCTTTGTTTTGAGATCGGCGGCAAACTTAACTGCCTCATCCTTGGTCTTGGCTACATTAAACCTTGGCACAGGGATGCCATGGTCCCTGAGTAGTGTGTAGCTCACATACTCATGCACATTAAGGTGACGGACTTGTTGTTTTGTAGGAAGGTTGTTGTTGGAGACTGCTGCCAAGAACTGCCACAATAATATTAACATTACCTTCATTTATTAATAGTTGCACATTCATAAATATGTATTAAATATTTTTGTATGAACAACCAAATTACAGCATAGATTAATTGATTATTACATCATTTGCATCGTGTGCTACCTCCATATATGACAAGTGATTGCTGCAGCCCGCATATTAACATAATAATTGGAAGGATTATTTAAAAGTATATTTGACTTACTTTATTATTATTAATTCATGATTGCATGCCAATGTAATATTATTATAATTAATATATGTCTAGTTTGGGAATCTTTCATTTGCAATTTGCATTTGTAATGCATTCACACATGATTAAATTACATTATTGAGAATTTTTGTTTGCACTTGTACCATCTTTTTAAATAAATGATATTTTAACAAACAATACTTAAGTAATAAAGTTATATTCAATATTTTTTTTATAACTCTAATGAAAAATTCCTAATGAACATACTTGATACATTTAAAGATTATTAATGTACATATTATAATGAGTAACATATACATATGCTTTATTGTCTAATCATACAGTACTACCTAATTAAAATAACAAGTTAATAACACTACATAAGCAGAGCTAACAGCATGTTTAATTGCAATAAATAGATTTAACCTTCAAACATATACAAACAAATCAATAAAAATATGATTATAATCTACAAGAAAGTCTAATCTGATATCTCGTATTTTTGACGCACTGCTGATGATGGTTTACATAATATTTTTTGCGGAGGTGAAAATTACTTCAGTAACCAAAGTCAATGTCTGTGACGTAAGGATACATTAGAACTGAAATTGACAAGGTCAATTTATAAATAAAATGTAACCAAGGTGAATTATTATTTAATTAATGTTTTGCAAAAGAACTTACATAATATTTTACTAGAATTCCATTAATTTTTAAGAAAAACATCGACATTCATAGCACAAATTTTTATGACAATATGGACGTAAAAAAATACGACAGTATGGACAAGAAATAAAAATATAATATTATTTGATATAAAT
Source organism: Hyles lineata (assembly GCA_030180105.1). NCBI lineage: Eukaryota > Metazoa > Arthropoda > Insecta > Lepidoptera > Sphingidae > Hyles > Hyles lineata. The sequence goes on along the minus strand of JARJEE010000017.1, from coordinate 9,098,316 downwards.
AAACTTTTTATTTACCTTATTTCCATTTTTAACAATAATTGATTCGGCAAGACCAAGTGAACGAGGAAGTAAAGTCGCCATTTTTCCCACTTTATGATTTCAAGGGAAATTATTCGAATGTCATTCCTATCTATCAACCATTGAGTCAACCATAGAGAAAATTATCATAGATAAGTTGCAGATGTATAGATTTAAGAAAATATTTTAGGTTCTAGCATGCCTGTATAACCTCTGTATTAAATATTTTTCCGTTACATAATCTGTGGCACAATTTGATCGCCAACCAAAGCTGACAGTTGCATCCAGCTTGCACCCCTCGCGCAAACCCTGCATGCCCCTCGGTCGCCTATCGCTCTTTCGGCGTCTGCGCCGCCATTTTGGCCGCCATTACAAGTTGTCAAGTTGTTTACGTTTGTTGTTTACTGTGTTACTGGGATTTCAAGTACTGCGTATAGTTCTAATCTTTGTTAAATACAAAGATTGTATTCAAGGATTTGTGAAGGTGCTGGAAAAAATGTGAATATTCATGTTGAGAGAAGCTGTTCATAAAGTGGCAGCAGAAAATATGATTTTACTTTTCCCAAGAGGCTACATCTGTACCAGAAATAAAAGCTATATCAAGACAGCCTTACGGCATTAATATGCGACCAAGAAACATAATTCCGATAAGCTTTTAAAAATTTGGAATTAGAGACAACAAATAATTATATTTTGCGAAATCAAAACCCAGGTTGGTTACTCAAACAAAGTACTTTATACGCTTATGTTGTCATATTGGATGATAATGGTAACTAAGTATACTGTTTCTTTTTTTGCAGATGGAACCGATAATATTGGTGGGGCGAATTTAAATATATAGCCAAAAATATAGTCTTGTATAGACACATACCTCATTAGCAAGATATAATTGATGTCTATGAAACTGACTGGTGACTGACTGCCTGCGTACCAAAATGAGTTACATAAATTAAATGACCAATATGTCATACTTGAAACAGTAACAAAGATTAAGGTATTTGATAATTGAATATTCATCAAAGTATTATAATAATTTATTTTAAAATGAAAATGGAATCTAAGGAACTTAACTAATTAATGTCCTTTTAATCATCAGTTTTGTGAAAATTGTATCTGTAACAGCCCATCCCACTGTAGGGCACGGGCCTACTCTATAATTGAGAGTGTGATTGAGAGTGGTTAGGCTATATAGTCCACCACGCTGGCCTAGTGCGGGTTGGCGGACTTACATACCATAGAAATTCTTACAAATCGCTATGGTATACAGGTTTCCTCACGATGTTTTCATTCACCGTTTTTAGTGTGTGATGATTGCCTATCAATACACACATGACTCCGAAATGTCAGAGGTGTGCCCTGGGATATGGACCCGCGACCACCGTCAACATGTTGGCAGCCACATTTGGTCCATTTACTAACAGGCCACCACGCACTTCATGAAAATTATTTTATAAAAATATTATAGTAAATAGTAATCATTTTAAACTCAAAGCAAGAACATTTTAAAGTGATGTGTATGTTTTAGTTCTAATTGTATCTGCAAGTCACGATTGTCAATATCTCAATTTATTTTCAGGTCAAAAGCTGTGTCAGAGTTTTCAGCAGAACTATATCTGCTGCTCTCCTTTACACAACAAATTTTTGTAAGTATTGAAAAATCATACAATCAGTCTGTTTTAATTGATAGTTCATGTTAACTTAATGCACCCTGCATTAAAAGACTTGGTTTCTGTTCATGAATTTGATGAAGATTACTTTGAGCTTTTGTTTTGTATCATATAAAGCAGATATAAAAATTGTAGGAATTAAAACAAATTTTTGATTTCTCATGTTTATGATTATGCATTTTGCAACTTGTTACCAAATGATATAGAATCAACTACCCTATTAGTAAGTCAAATTCAAACTATATCTTTTTGTAATTATTGATATTTTTCATTCCAGCAACATGTACCGATGAAAGCTCAGTCAGCTCGATGACAAATAAGACTACTGCAATAGTGGCCTTTTTTTTAATAAAAACTACTAACAAGGCAGTAACAGAAAATCCTGAGAATCACACATTTTGGCCAGAAGCAATAAAAACAAGAGAAAAGTCAGTACCCTCTATAAAAAACAACTATTACTCGGTTAAAATGGTTTATGAGGGTGTGGAAGTGTTTAAAATCAAATCAAATTAATATAATGAGACACAATATTTTAATTCAGACCCTATTGAAAAGAAAATCAGACAAGTTAGTATAATTATAGATACAATGATCCTAACTGCCACACCCCCAGTTGAACCTTCAAATCTTTATTAGTTACAAGATTAATCAAAATTCATAATAATAGTTTCAATTGGTAAGATGATTAGACAAACCCAGACATAATTTTAACTAATTATTCGAAAATGGAATTGTTGGATAGTCAAATCATCAAAAGAAAATATGTGATATTGGGAATATACTAGAGCAGGCCCATTGAGAAGGTACGAAAACTTGCGGGCCTATGCTGCTGGATGGGTAGTAAAGAAAGTAACTAGTTACATAAATGGTTGTGAATGCCAAGACAAGTTAACGAGAGATGGAAGTCTTGGCATTCACAATTGGATCAGTATTTGAGAATTTGAGATTGTTCATAAAATTAGGCACAAGTACCTATCTGAAGGAGCAGTGATGCTGTTTAACAGCTAATGCTGATAACAGTGAAATCTGGAATAATATGTAAAAATATATTTTCTTTAATTATTCGTTGTAAAGAGTACTGACATTTCAAGAGTAATGAAAATTACGATGTTATCAAAATTTCAGCAAAAATATTTATTATTTAAGTATAAAAAAAACCATTAAAAAATAAATCGTTTAATAAATATTTTTAAGTGTTTTATTCACAATCTATCCATCTTTTATCTAAAAGTTACATTTACTTTATTATTTTGCTAAGTTTCTTTGGATCACTTTAATGTGATTTATAGAGACTTGGCGAAATAATAAAAACGATGAAAAAAAATACCCTGTGCAGCCGCGCGCAGCGCTCGCAACAAGGCTGAATACAATCTACCTTTGCCTGTATTACATATCATATTTAAAAATAATAATCTTGATAATCTGTCAACCGACTTTCGTGATCAAATGACTGAGCGGCTATGGCGTTGGTCTGTGGCTATGGCTACAGAATCTATAGGCGAGTTAACCGTCTGTTTCTAGTTGGTCTGTGGGTTCTAGCGAAATTGGGATAGTATATTTGGGAGATGTTTTCATAATACAAATAAAAACGATTTATACTCTTTATCTTTCTAGTTGGTCTGTGTCTTTATCTAATAAAGGTAACATGTCAACAATAAAATGCGAATGAATAAAACTGTATATAATGGTGCATTTACACGCTTGGCCAACCTCGGCCTGCCTCCACTAAGGCCAGCGTGTAAGCGGGGTGTTTGGACTTTGGCTCGGCTGGCCTTAAGCTTTTCATTGTTGATAGCTTGAAGTTGGTAGACGTTGGCCCAACCTCAGCCAACATGTATACCTAGTGCATTTACGGTATTTATTACACTTGCGGCTCGGCCCGGCTCCACCCGAGGATAGTGACCTTCCTTTTGTTGACGATAGAAAGTTTACAAAAGAAATAAATTATTTCGTAATGAATTATCAGCCAACTTCATCATGTCACTTTTTGATTATTGGTAAAGCATCGTAAAAATATTGCACTCATTTTTTTTTTTTTTTTTTTTTATTGCTATGAATGGCGAGACGAGCATGCCGTTCGCCTGATGGTAAGCGATACGACCGCTCATGAACAGTAGCAAAACCAAACAACACCTTGAATTACAAAGCAATGCTTGGCATTTCACTGCGCTCGCCATCCTGAGACATAAGATGTTAAGTCTCAATATGTCCAGTAGTTACTCTGGCTACAATGCCCTTCAACCCGAAACACAACAGTGCGTTTACGCTGCTGTTTGACAGGAGAAATAGACACTGCGGTGGTACCCACCCAGATGGCCTCTCACATATGAGAGACCTACCACCAGTAAATCATTTTTTTCGAAACGTGCGAAAAAAAATAAGTACAAATCCAATAAAAGTTCAAAATGACAGCTGTAGTTTTCCATTCTGACTATCTATTAAAATATCGGAGCAAACCATGGAGCAAAGCTTAGAGTAATTACTAAGCAAAGTGATCGATTTTGAGATCAATTGAACCAACAGCAAAAAGTTCGAAATGGCGGCCAAAATATTCAATTTTTACCAATATTTTAGAATATCGGACCAAAGAATCCCACGGATATCGAGTTGAAACCAATCGTGTGCGCGTAGCACCACGTAGCACACAGCGCACGCAACGGAAGTCAGCAAAACGAGTAACATTTCCTCGTTTTCGTTATATTTTTCACTATTGCTCCCCCCTCTTTATTAGCCATAGCTATCGCCTAAACTCTAAAGCAATTCTAGATAAATAAACTATCCAAAAGAAAAATAATTTTCAAATTCGAACCAGTAGTTACTGCGATTAGCGATAACAAATAAACAAAATCTTCAGCTTGTATGAAAATGATTGATGATTTTTTCTATGATCGCGTCTTGAAAAACGTAGATTGCTCGACTTGGCGGGGGCACTACCGTGCCGGGTGCCCTAGATTTCAGATCGTTATCACATATAAAAAAATAAAGGTGTGTAACAATTTTTGGTAACAGTATTATGGGGTTGAAATATGGGATGAAATGTTGTAAGTATGGAAAATCAAAAGCGCAGACGACCCGGTACTTCTAATCCGATTTTGATAATTCTTTCAGAATTCAGAAACCAATATATTATTCCTGAGTGGTATAGGCTATGTTGTTCTTAAAGGGTCTAGGGGACCAGGGTCGTATTGGGAACCAGTGTGGCATTAGGAACTACTGTTTTAATATGAGGCAGTGTCATATTCCGTCCTGTGTCGTATTGTGACTTGTTTTATATTATGACCTGTGTCATGTTGGGGCCTGGTCGTATTGAGTACCAGTGTCGTATTGAGTGCCAGTATCGTATTGAGTACCAGTGTCGTATTGAGTAGGTACCAGTGTCGTATTGAGTACCAGTGTCGTATTGAGTACCAGTGTCGTATTGAGTACCAGTGTCGTATTGAGTACCAGTGTCGTATTGAGTAGGTACCAGTGTCGTATTGAGTACCAGTGTCGTATTGAGTACCAGTGTCGTATTGAGTACCAGTGTCGTATTGAGTTCCAGTGTTCTTATTGAGTACCAGTGTCGTATTGAGTACCAGTGTCGTATTAAGTAGGTACCAGTGTCGTATTGAGTACCAGTGTCGTATTGAGTAGGTACCAGTGTCGTATTGAGTACCAGTGTCGTATTGAGTACCAGTGTCGTATTGAGAACCAGTGTCGTATTGAGAACCAGTGTCGTATTGAGAACCAGTGTCCTATTGAGAACCAGTGTCTTACTTTTTACTTAAAAAAAGCATTATAAGTAAAACCAATATTAAAATATAAATAATATAATTTATTTTATTTATTGCATTACAAACAGTTTTCGCTATTGTCTGCTATTGGTGATTCTTGTAATGTATGATCAAGTGGATGCTTTGATTTCTCTTCAGACCACACACCATTACCAGTAAAATAATGTCTCTTTTCAAGTATATATAGAGCTAAACTCAATTTTTGTGAATTGTTCAAAATATTCAAATTAAAATTTTCTGTTGCAAATTGAGTATTGTTTGGACTTCTTGTTTCCTTTATAATTTTCAGGGTATCTCTTATTTTATTCCAAGGATATAAAAGAATAGGACAATTTTCATAAATATCTCTATGACTATACTCTTTTAATAATTTGTTACATACATATTTTACTTGAACCAATGGTATGTTGATCCAGAATGGATGCCTCTTTATAATTTGACGAACTTCACTCATACTATATTTTTTGTCTAGTGACTGTGAGATGCAAAATAGAAGATCTTTGCCTTTCCCTAGTCTATCTCCAGGAGCTTTTTCGAAAATTGCATAGTGAGCAGAGCTGCCTGATAATATGTTGAGACTCATACACTTCTTGTTATTGTCATACAACTTACCTAATCTCTTAATCACAGTATTGTTGTAATGTATCATTTTTAAAAATCTTGGATGATTGTAGAATGTGTTGAACTCTGGAGTATTTTTAGCTTTCTCTAGCCTCTCTCTTACTGTACTTGGTGATAAGGTGTATATATCAAAGCATCTCTTTTGGGCTTCATTGCCAATATCATATTCATGTAGGATTTTCTTTATCTCAACCATCAAGCAATAATTTTTTGTAGCCAATTTTGGACGTAATCTTATGACTTCTTTGATATCAATACCACCTATGGACCTTAATTTGAATATGATATCTTTTAAGTTTTCTGGATCAGCATGTAGTAAATATAAATTAGATTTAATTTTATGTTTTGGCATCATTATTTTTGATAATAGAATTTCTAAGGTTTCATTTAAAAATGCTAAAGGCCGGTGTTTTATTGTAGGATAAGTTTCCAAGCCACGTTGGAACTCTTCTTTTGTGAGATCCAATTGAAGTTCTAAATATCTTTGTATAATCTTATATCGCATATTATAGAGTGTTAGTTTGTTGACATCCTCTGATATTAATGTAGTAAGTGATGTAGGCCACTGAGTCAAGTAACTAGCCAGTTTATTTTCTATATTTAGAGTACTCGGTATTTGTCCAGTCTCTTTCAACTCTCCAATAGTTTTCTGCCTCACTAAAGACAAATAATTAGTTAAATGTTCTGGCGTTATGATTTGAATACCACATTCTTGCAAGACTTTGAAACGGTTTCGTAACGTGATAGGTATTACACCGAATAGCGATGGTTGTTCCACCAATACCCTTTCTGAGAAACCCAAATCATATAAAGTGTTAACTAAACAGTCTAGTCTAGTACCATCAATTTTCTTTATTACAGGGTGTTTTAAACACAAATATTGTGCTTCACTTTCACTTATGTTTACATGTTTAGGAAAATATTTCAAACAATCTTCTCCTTTCACATTTGAAAAATATTTGCAAAATCGAATTGATCTACATCCAAAAAGGCTTAATATTCTATACTTTTGCATATTCCTATATGCAAAACCACGAGTTGTATATGTCTCATAAACTTACAATAAAGATTGATATTTATATATTTTTGCAATATTTTGGAAAAAACAACCTTAAAAATAAGTTTGTGAAGTGACAAGTGTGGTGACAAGTGATATTTCATAGTACAATTTGCCTACATCAAAAATTAAGTTTCAAATACCTAAGCACAGGGCCATCTCTTATCGAAGTTCTTAGTAGTTTAAACTTGATATTCATCAACTGCAGAAATGAGCTACTATTTAAACGTTTTCTTTCTGTTTGAACCTCAGTTCGAACTTAGCCACTTGAACACTTTAAATATACCTTATTTCTATTAAATTAAGGCTGTCAATATATTAATTTATTCGAAAAATAGTTATTTTTCCGAAAATTAGACATCACAAATTAAGAGCGTAAAATATAAATGATATCTCGTAATAATTAATAGATGACGCTACGTTTGGCTCAATTTTGACAACTGTAATTTGTGAAGTGTGAACTGTCAATTGTCACAAGTCAACGGTTTCTGTTAAGGGCGTGTATTGTTTTTATATCTTCATTTTGTAGTTTGTAAGACTAAACAAATTGCGATGGCTAAGTCTAAAACTGGATATTTTGCACTAGGCTTTTTCGCCTTCGCAGCTATATTCATAATAATATCGTTTGTTAGTCCATATTGGTTGGTCACTGATGGAAAACTTAAAGATCCTAAGTTTATAAAACTGGGTGAGCTCATTATGATATTTAATATAACACCTGAGAAGAATTACCACGAACATTTAATGAATAACGAAATACATTTACAGGTCTATGGGAGGTATGTTTTAACAAATTCGAAGATGTTCATCATTGGTATGAAACAGTTTTTAGCAGCTGCTGGTGGATATTTGAGGAAGAATATTACATTATACACGACCTACTTCTACCCGGCTTCTTTATAGCAACACAGTTTTTCTTTACTATAGCAGTGTGTTGCGTGTTGGTGTCATTATTTTTAACATATCTTTATATGAAGAAAGACAACGACGATGAAAACTACTTGACACTTTTGGTTACTTTGGGAACAGTTCTTGTTATTGGAGGTTTGTATCAATAATTTTTAATTTATGAAACTTAGCAATAGATTATTATGTATATTACTAATATATACCAAGAAAATGGAATTAAATACTCTATGTGCTCAGTTTTATTTAGCTTAGTAGAAATCAATTTCAAATGTATACAAATTGCATAAAAAACATTTTTCAAATAGTGTATTACACAAATAAGTTACATTTTTATCTAATATTTAATACATTTATTACAGGTTTTGCTGGCATCATATCTGTAGTGATTTTCGGAGCCAGGGGTGATGGTCGTGACTGGATGAGGAACTGGGAGCACAATGATCTTGGATGGGCATTTGCCCTTGGAGTTGTTGGTGTAATTGCCCTCTTCCCAGCAGGCATTCTTTTCTTAGTGGAAGCAAGAGTACAAAAATACAAAAGGCTACATGAGATGCAAAGTCGTGAACCATCAGCATACACTATGCATGAGAGAAAGATTGGCTACACTGGCGGCCACACTGATATTTAAATGTTAGTGGAAAGTATTACTATGACTTATTTTATTTTGACTTGTCTTTTACCATAAATTGTAAATGTAATGTAGATTAGTTTAGATGTAGAAGTAACATTCATTGGCAGCACTAATCCGTCCATGTGGAATCTCATAAATATATTTTATTAAATCGCATACTGCTTAATAAATTGTACTTAGATAATAGATTCATAATTTATTAATCATTATACATTGTACATGTTGCTAGATTTGTTATATTTCTACAAGTGCATATAGAGGATGTTTATGAGGATAAAGTTCTGGCCTATCAATACAGATTATTATCTTATATTAGTTAATTTTTTCATATAGTTCACAAAACTATTGAACATATTGCCACTAGCATGATCCACAAGAAATCAAATGCAATGTTTTGATATTATAATATGAATGTCTCTTTGTTTTTTACAAAATATATTAGGGAGCTTTTGATTTCTCATCTTTGCTGTTTTATATACATACAATTATTATATAAAATATAATTGGTTATCCGTAAGACTACTTTACAGATCTGTGTGAGTTAAATATTTTTTATGAAATATACTTTTTTATTTTTTTATCCTCTTTATTTATCATCTTCTATTTATTTTGATTGTGTGCAAATCCTTTGGTACAGTGACTTCACTAAGCAATGCTGCTTTAGCAGCCTCAAAACCCAAGCAAATACATTTTGATTCTGAGTAACCTTGAAGCATTCCGCTAATGAAACCACTGGCAAAACAGTCCCCAGCTCCTGACACGTTTTTTATTTGCTCTAACGCATTTACTGGATAAAAAGTAATACTTTCTTCATTGTTGGTATATAAATTATTGACAGTTGCTACTCCTTGTGATCCCATAGTAACAATTAAAAATCTAAAATAGTGGGAAACAATTCTTGATAGCTTGGAAATTTCATTGCAATCATACGTTTTCTTTACATTAGATTGGGGCTCAAGAATAGTAGCCATAGCTCTTAATTCTGCAAAGTTGGGAGAACCGAATGTCACAGCGGCTTTTGCGTTGAGCGTTTTTATTGCTTTTCTGCGATCCGTTGGCTCGAAAAAAACTGTAAAAGTAAAATTATAACCATCTTTTAGAATAATATTTGGTAGTCGAATACAGGTTTTATAGTTTATTATCTTGGAGTATTTATAAAGAAGGAGCGCTGTCATACATTTTGTGTCTTGAAAAACATACATATTTTCTTGTTCGTAATGTTGGTAGAGCTCCTATATTAGTGAATTGAATTAATTATTTAGCAATTAATTGCAACAACTTCCATTCCTAATCGAAATTATATTTAGGTATTATACTTTTAAAACCAGTTTGAGTGGAATTAAACTGCCCTAAACTATTTATTTTTAATTTTCTTTTCCAAGTAATTCGTGCACGTTGAACAACCTGTCAAATGTCAGCCAATAGGAGGGCAGGAAAAGGCACCACCATTTTTATCTACGTTTTTGAAGTACCAGCACTCCCTCTATATTATAAATACTCTAAGTTAATTATATTTAGTCAATAAAACGTAGTAAGTAAATCAAATAAGAAACCTTTTTAGAACATAGTAATATCACTATATTTAAAAGTTTAGGACTATTCGCCTTATATTTTATACAGTATTTTACACCTTTTTTAGCTATCGAATGTTGTCTTCTTCGTTCCAACTTAATTCGAAAGTTGTTCGAAAAGAAAAAAACATTCGATCACTAACATACGTTGAATAATGAATTTATTAGAAATGTGTTAACTCGCGTTATGTCTAACTCGAGTTAACTCGAATTGGATTCTGAATTCTCCCTAGCTCGAGTTTGAAAATTGCGATAGATTAATGCATCAAGCGAAAGAAAGGTGCGCGATTTGATACTCCACCTTTATTATTATTTATTTCGGTTCTGTGCCTACGGCCTGACCTCTGAGATTACCTCCCTTGTTTATGATCGCGAAGTCGGTGTGTGTGCCCCCTACCTATCCCTTTCTCTCTTCCCTACTAGAATTATTAATGTCCCTTTCGTATGCCGTGCCTGCCGACAAGAGTCGGGCCGTAACGCGGCTCGCTTCAATTCTTCAGTACGCTTTTGTTTACGGAAGCGAATGGTTGTGTGTGTAATACAAAATAATAAAATTAAGAGTTTTTAAATAGCTAAACGTTGAGTAACGTTCCTAAAATATAATATGTGAAGGTGAGTAATCTAATTAATTTATTTTTCATCTAAACAGATCTACGAGTTTGCTACGTACCTTTTAATCTCGGTTTGACGCCAGATTTAGGTAATTTACAACTATTAACGATTAAGATCCTGCCCTCGGGTACACGCCCAGGCGGATACTGACTGCTATGTGCAGTCTTAAAACGCGTTCGGTGGCATGATGAATGGCCCGACCGGCTCGGAAGTTCGACCCGACCGGGTCCGAAGTTTCATCCGACCGGGTCCGGATTCTGATCCGATCGCGTCCTGATTCTGATCCGACCATACCGATACGTGATCCGACCGGGCGAAATTTCGGATCCGATCGGGCAAAATCTGCGATCCGACAGGACAACATCTTAGATCCGACCGGGCAGAATCTTCGACCCGACCATATCAGCTCTTAAACCTTGAACTAACCGGCCTCGAAAATTGACCGGAATTTGTTCACTTTGGCCAGAATTAATTTAAAAATGTTGGCCCTACCGATCTGAAACACCAGGTCGGATTAGCTGGAGACTTGTTTAATCTTTCTAATTAACAGATGGCGACCTCACAGAATTACGTTACGTTGAGGGAACTGTTCAGCCGCAATGGGGAGGAAGAGGACGATGAGCTCTTGGAGAGGGTCAAAGTCATCATTGAAAAAAGCCTGCCTATTGGCTGGGAGAATTGGAAAGTCCTAGACTGGTCCAAAGAAGAACTTTTAGGAAAAAGAGTCGACCATAAAGTCTTAAACAAAATCCGTTTCGCGATCCCATCAGTGGAGTTAGTGCAAGCTTTCCATCCGGATGCGGATACAATAGGAGAAAAAAGTTACAGGAATATGAAGATAAAACTTTTAGAGTGGGATATCTGCCGCGCTCTAATCACCAACCCAAATTATTTAGCCGCTAAGCTACGGGGTTCGTCCGCGCAAGCAGAAATTTTCCGAAGAGCATCAGTGTGCTCAAGGGAACGAATCTCGGACACGCTGACCATAGAGTCACACCAAAACAGACTCAGAAACCGATCCAGATCTGCTTCGGGCAGTGGAATTGCAGAATTTTTAGCGCAAAAAAAGCCCAGGAAGCGATCGAGAATCTTGTCGGCCTCCTCGGAAGAGTCATACCATCGTTCAACATCGTCAGAAAATGGTTTAACGAAACGCTCACGGCGATCATTATCGCCCTATCCGTCGAGGGGGGACAACACCGATGTTCGACTTGACCGTATGGAGGGATTAATACAGAATCTGTATCAGATGATGTCTGCGAACAAAGAAAATATAAACGGGTCGGAACATTCTAACTGGCGCGCTCCGAGTCCAGATATGGATTTACATTTAGAACACCCGAAGGAAACTAGCAATAGCTGGGATATTTTCTCGCCCTCCACAAAAGAGAGTGAGCCGTTAATTCCCAGACCAGACCCAACTTTAGAAAAACAAGGGTTTAAATGTCAAAGGCTGGGGGAATCAGCTTGGAATAAAATACGTTATGCTGACTCCCAAAAGAAGCTTCAAGCCTCGCCAGTTTTTCAAGGCTTAAAAGTTAACGCTACGCTGTACCAGCACTCCCAACCTAGTCAGCTCAAAGAGCAACTAGCCAAGTGCGATACGGCATTCGGCACTAATACGCATGGTCTATTGATCCAACGCCATCGTCTTCAAGAGGCTCTTAAGAAAGCAGCCGAGCAACAACCCGAAGCTACGGAAACACTAAAGAAGGTATTAGCTGCGGACAGTGACGTCAGATCGATATCAGACGATTTATTACAATATACTTGTGGGAAACGCGCCGAAGTTATTGAGAATCGCAGAAAGCTATATGAACCAAGGAATAATTACCGGACTATACTAAACGAGATCCCCCCTCGGGGACTCATCTTTGGGACGAGGAAAAATTACAGGAGGTAATTAAAACCCACGGGGTTTCAAAGATTGCCCCGCCTCCTCGTCGCACAGTCACTACTTATAAGGAGAAAAATTATAAAAGGAAACAGCTCCGGGAGCTTAATTCAACTAAGAAGCCTCACCAATCCAATAAGACATTTAGGAAATCGGACCTCCCACAACGTTCCCAGAAGATTCAGGCTGCGAAGGATAAACGTCAGAGCTTCAAAGAGAGAAGTGGAGGAGACAAACGGCGTTATCTTTGACGCCAAAGGTTTCCGAGCGGGCCGACTGATAGATCACATTTTAACTTGGAGAAGCTTAGGTGCACCAAAGTCAATCATAAGCATCATAAAAGGCTATGTTGTTCCATTTCTAGAAAAACCACCCTTAGCAAGATTTACTCCAAAGTTGCTGAAGAAATATCAAACACCAACTACATTACAGATGGACAAAGAAATCAAAAAAATGATTGTAGAAAGAACTCTAACGAGACTAAGCTGCAAAACAGGCTTCCTTTCGAAAATGTTCCTTGTACCAAAATCGGACAACCAGTGGAGACCAGTTTTCAATTTAAAAAGGCTAAACGAATTTGTGAAAGTTCAAAAATTTCGCCTTATGAACCATCGCAAGTTACGATATTTCCTCCAACAAGAAGATTACATGACCAAAATAGACCTGTCCCAGGCGTACTATCATGTTCCCGTGGCAGAAAGACACAGGCGTTACCTAGCACTTCACTATCGAAACACAACCTATGCACTGACAGCACTCCCATTTGGTCTGAGATCTGCACCTCAAGTTTTTTCAAAAATAATAAGTTGGGTAGTGAAAGTACTCAGAAAACGAAATATCCGACTAGTGGTGTACCTAGACGATTTCTTAATTGTCAATCAAAACCCACAATAGTTAGTAAACGAGGTATCACTGGTCTTAAATACACTGACCAACTTAGGCTTCAGGATAAACTGGGAAAAGTCAATCCTAAATCCTACCAAAGAAATAACATTCCTCGGAATAGTTTGGAACACACATTCCAATCAAAAGAGTCTGCCACAAGAAAAAAAACAATCAATAGAAACAAACATAGAAAAAATTATAAAAGCAAGAAAATGGAGTTGGAGGCAAGGAAAATCAATATTAGGAAAGATGGAATTCGCTTCTTTTGTGATTCCACTAGCTCGATTACATTGTCGGAATATTCAAAGAGCCGTAAACCGCTTACCGGAATCCATGCCCGGCTTACGCATAAGAATAAGCCCGAAAATAATCGAAGAGTTCCAATGGTGGTTAGCAAATCTAAATCAGAAATCACAAATAAGCATGAAAGAACCAGAAATCTATATAGTAACCGACGCCTCGAATACTGGCTGGGGTGCGGAGCTAGACGACAGATTAATTTCAGGACTATGGACAAATTCCCAGAAGAATTGGCACATAAACATAAAAGAAATGTTTGTGGTTTACGAAATCCTGTTAAACTATCAACACGTTATAAAGAACAAAAGCATCCTCATCCAATCTGACAACAAAACAGTGGTGGCATACCTGAAGAAGCAGGGTGGTACAAAGTCGGTGACCCTTCTGGAGCTTGCGGGAAGCATTCTGAACTTGGCAAAACGCCGAAATATAAAAATACATATAGAACATATCCCAGGTCACTACAACGTAATAGCAGATCATCTATCAAGGGGCAAGAGCTTACCAGATTGGCATCTCTCGGACTCGGTACAAAAGATTATTTTCCAGAAATGGGGCACACCTTACATAGATCTATTCGCAACCCAAGAATCAGCAGTAGTCGAAAGATATGTCACAAGGTTTCCATCCAAACAAACAGAATTTGTGAACGCATTTACAAGGACGTGGGGCTACAAATTAGCATGGATATTCCCTCCCCCACCACTAATTCCCAGGATCCTGAAACATCTCAACCAATGTCGAGGGACGTTCATAATGATAGTCCCCAGATGGGAGAGCGTCTTCTGGCGGCCAATCCTGAAGAAAAGAGCACTAGACAGGTCGTTTTCGATACGAAATCTACACGACAATCTCCTAGACCTTCAAACAAATCGACCTCCCCCCAAGGTACAGGACTTATTCTTGGAAGTATGGAAAGTACGGGGTGGTCCGATTTAGTGAAAAATTGGTCAACCCAGGATAAACAAATTCTTCAGACTTCGTGGCGGAAATCTTCACTCGGGACTTATTCGACAGCATGGAAGAGTTGGTACCGATGGGCTAAGGATAGAAATGTTTCAATAAAAAAGCCAGATCCCGCAGAAGTGGCACAGTATCTTTGCTACTTGTATTATAAGAAGAAGCTGTCGTTCAGAACGATCTGTCTACACAAGTCAACAATAGCGATGTTCTCAAATCCCTTGGACGCCGATAAAATCTCTAACAATATACTAATAAAACATACCTTAAAAGGAATTTCAAACATAAATCCTCAGATCATTAGAGCAAAAATATAGGATATAGATACTTTGTTGTCCTGGCTTCGACTTAGTCCCCTATCCGTGGACAATCTTTTTCAAGTCTCAAGACATCTAGCAATATTGTTGCTTTTATCATCCGGAAGAAGAATTCACGACTTAACACTGCTTAGAATAGACTCGAATTCTTTAATACAATCTGAGAATGAAGTAATCTTTTGGCCGCAGTATGGATCAAAAACAGACAAGGTTGCATGCATCCAGTCAGGATGGAAAATAATTAAGAATCAACAAGAACTATGGGATGTTGTAAATTGGGTTAGAAAATATCTTGATTTATCCCATTCAAGGCGACACGCAAACGGTCTAGAAATCCGATCTTTATTTGTCACGACACGTGGAAAAGCAGGGCCTGCTTCTCGGGCCGTGATAGCTGGTTGGGTGCGGACAGCTTTAACGTCAGCGGGAATCGAAGCAGGTGCAGGTAGTACACGGTCTGGAGTAGCTACCTACCGATTTAATAATTGTCTGCCTTTAGACGAAATACTGGCAAGAGGAAACTGGCAAGGCCCAAACAATTTTTTTAAGCACTACTATAAAGAGATCGATAAATCCTGTAGAAGTGAGGCTAACATTGTTCCTAAAAATATTGTCACCGAATCTTTTGTGCCAATATAATAGTCTGATTCACTAATTATTATTTTATGTCATTGATCTCATGTTTATTACGTAAGAATATTTTTATACTTTTTAAGTTTTTTTTCTCTTTTTTTGTTGTCCTAATTTTAGTTGATTATAACCAAAAGACTAAGTCAAAGACTATAAATTGATATGTGATGTCAATGTAAGACAAATGACAATAACCAAAGCGGTATTTCTTTTCTTTTCTAAGTATGTTTCTCATGATGCCTAAGAAGCTGAAGATACTTTAATTATTGTATGGTAGAATTCGTTAATTAAAATATTTAATAACCTTAATCCTATTTTATTCTTATTATCATGAAACCTATCCATTTCATTTAACCTGTAGTAAACTTATCACAGTACGCTGCTGTTCCCAGAACTATTATGCCGACAGATTGAAGACATCTCTCAGAGGTTAGGCCGTAGGCACAGAACCGAAATAAACCAATTTTCCCCCCAAGGGGACGAAAATTGCTATTTCGGGTCTTGCCGTAGGCCTGACCGAGGCAATTCCTTGCCGGCTAATATATTGAGTACTGAAGAATTGAAGCGAGCCGCGTTACGGCCCGACTCTTGTCGGCAGGCACGGCATACGAAAGGGACAGCAATAATTCTAGTAGGGAAGAGAGAAAGGGATAGGTAGGGGGCACACACACCGACTTCGCGACCATAAACAAGGGAGGTAATCTCAGAGGTCAGGCCTACGGCAAGACCCGAAATAGCAATTTTCGTCCCCTTGGGGGGAAAATTGGTTTATTTTATGAAAACTGCATTAAGATAATATACTAGAGGGGACACTGCAAACAAAATATTTGTAACGAAATGAACGGTACATTCTATTTCTGTCTCTGTCACGCCTACGAAATACAATATCTTCCCTCTCGCTTCACCCTTGTGTACCCTTGTCCACGCGCCATACGCACGGATTTTGTTCCCGATGTCCGCTCTAGTATAATACCTCAATGGAAAACTGCCAACTATTTTTGTTGCTGTGTTTGTGAAATTGTGGGGCCCTGACGACTCATAGGAGGCAATTGGCCAACTAATTATTCAACTAATTGTTATTGCGTAACAAATCTGTATTGCAGAGGCATCTAGCTTTACTGTAAAGATAAAAATAGGAGAATAAACCGTGTTATTTATGTTAATAGAATTTACCCATTTATTCCTATTGATTTAGCGTTGTTTTATAAAATCATTAAAATGAACATATTAAAAATCTTAGGCCTGGCGACTTTTGTATTCACGGGGCCTTGAATTGTGGCCCAAAAAGCCATTAGGTAGATCCGACCATGGCTGTAGGTACTTAATATAATTTAATTAGGTAGGACTACGACAAAAACATGTGTAATAAGAGTAATGAGAAAGGTATAAATTATAATGCTTTTCCTGTCCCGTCTCGGTTAGATCCCGTCCTTTTTGGATTCCACGACTCAAGTCAGGCAATAAAATTCATTTACTTATATCTCATTTCATGCGCTCTATAATATGTTCGATCTATTGAGATAATATACTAGAGGGGACACTGCAAACAAAATATGTGACGAAATGAACGGTACATTCTATTTCTGTCTCTGTCACGCCTACGAAATACAATATCTTCCCTCTCGCTTCACTGTGTACCCGTGTGCACGCGCCATACGCATGGATTTTGTTCTCGATGTCCGCTCTAGTATAATACCTCAATGGTTCGATCCCACCCCTTTTGGTTAAAAAGAGTAACAAATATAAGTACATAATTTAATTCCTTGCTCATCCCATGTGAACGCTTCACTTTTTGGGATAAAAAGTAGCCTATGCGTTAAATCAGGGTATCAGCTACCTCTATACGAAATTTCATTAAAATTGCTCTAACCGTTTTCAAGCGTGAACAAGTGAAAAACACAAACTTTCGCCTTTACAATATTAGTGGAATAACAACCTTTTAATTTCAATCTCACCTACTTTAGGCAATGATAAATGTGCCAACATATAGTTGGATCGAATAAAAACTATGCAAAAAAGCAATTTGTAACAAATCATACGCTTAGTTTTTCCTCTTAATTCGAGTGTAACTCGAGTTCAATTCGAGTTACCTGAAATTTTACTCGAGTTAACTTGAATCGTGTTTATCTCGAGTTGGTACATGGTTGGTACATCACTAAAATGTATTACTTATTTTTTCTACTGTTGGCAGCTGTTGGCCATGTTCTTTTTTAAAATTCTATAATATAATACCTGTAGGCTGTAAAAAATCAAACTTCTATATTGTCGACGTTACCAAAAGTAACAGAAATATAGGCCGTATAATATTTTGAAACTCGCAGTTACACGCAATCTGCGACCGTTGAATAGGGATGTTATCATTCATCTGTAATCTTTTGAAAAATATAATTATTAGCTGTAAAAGGAATTAATCTAGAAAGAATACCAGCATAATAATTTGCATGCATGTTTTGAATTTTTCAAATAGAAATAGTAGTTACATACATAATACATAATATGTGGAATTGGTTTAATAGCAACCATGGCAAAATTAAATTTTATTACGACTAAATGAAGAATTTTAATTGAATAATATAAATTCGTTTTCAATACGTCCATGATTATTTTTCAATTCATATAGTTGTACAAGTTTATCGATTAAATTTTATTCACAATTCACTCACATCTCTAAAATCGTTTTCGAGCCACACCCCCACGCAATGTGTCACCCATCCTTGTCCCACAAACAAGTGTTTTGACTGTTGAAGCGTTAATACTTTTAGATGAAATAGTTTTTAATACAAAAACAGAACTGAATAACGATAAACAAGACTAATATAAGATATTTAACCTATTCCACCGCTTATTAACTGTGATTTTATATATTTTTTATGGTAAGTACAAGCACCAGTTAAAAACAATACGTGTTTGAAAATTCTTTCACGTTTTTGATGCATAAATGCTTGAACACTATGTTTAATTTCAGCCTCTCAATTTTGCTATATTAGATTTTTAATATAAACTTTTATTTATCTCAAGAATCCATTAACGGACGTGTCATGAGTTTGTTGAATTGTTAGAGTAAAAAATGGAAACGCATTAGATGTATTGTGTCATATTTGACGATATTTATCGCAACATGACTAAAATAAAAGTAAAAATCCGCCACAATAAAAGTGCAAACTATATACTTGATGAATAGAAAACTTTTTGTACAGCAGCAATTTGCCTACTGAATAGGTTTGATCTTTGGATGTGATGTATAACAATCACCAAGATTAATGATAATATTTTGAATAGGGGTATTAAACGCAGGGTTTAACAATGTTATGTATCTTTAAACTTAATCTGTTAATGCTGGTTGAAAACAAAATTGCAGCCAATTTGGTTTTAGTATATTAGTATTAGGGTAATAATATTGTTCATCTATATATATAAAAGAGGAACCTGACTGACTGACTGATGTATCAACGCACAGCCGAAACTACTGAAGCTAAGAACGTGAAATTTTCCACAGAGGTTCCTATTGTGACGTAGGTGAGCACTAAGAAGGGATTTTTGGAAATTCAACCCCTAAGGGGGTGAAAAGGGTAAAAAACTGTTGTATGGAAAATCGAAACCGTTAGAGTTACAATTGTCAAACTTGGCATTTTAGTTAGTCATTTAAAAAGGAATTTAACTGTATACTTTGTTTCTCTAAAATTAGCCCTAAAGAGGTTAAAACAGGGATTGAAGTGTTGCGAGACTAGAGCGATTTAATGACTATCTAATCAACGCACAGCCGAAACTATTCGAGCTAGAAACGTGAAATTTTATACAGGGATTCCTATTGTGATTTAGGGTAGCACTAAGAAGGAGTTTTTGGAAATTCGACCCCTAAGGGGGTGAAAAGGGTAAATAACGGTTGTATGGAAAATCGAAACCGTTAAAGCCACAGTTGTCAAACTTTGCACTTTCGTTAATCAATCAAAAACCAAAATAATTGCATACTTTGTTTTTCTAAAATTAACCCTAAAGTGGTAAGGGTTGAAATTTTGTAGAACCGAACTGTCGCATCAACGTACAACCGAAACTACTGAAGTTAGGAACTTGAAATTTTACACGGGGCTTGCTATCATAATGTAGAGCAGTGCTAATGAAGGATTTACTGAAATTCAATCCCTAAAGGAATGAAAAGGGTGAAATTGTGTTGTATGGAAAAACGAACCGTGAAAGGTACAGATTTCAAACTTGGCAGTTTAGGTAGTCAATTAAAAACAAAAATAATTTCTTACTTTTTTGGTTAAATTAGCCTCAAAGGGCTTAAAATAAGGGTTGTAATTTTGTATGCAAAATAGAAACCGCTGTTATTGGTACGAAAATTCGTATTTTAGCTACCTATTATTAACACAAGAATTTGGCGTGCACTAATTTTGGAAAAATGGCACGAAGGGGATGAAATTTTATAAAAAGTACTTAGGGTTCCGTGGGTACAAAATAACCCTTAAAAATTGAGCTTGATGGTATAATTCAAGAACTAGATAGGGAAAGCAATATTTAAATATTTACTAATTTTGTACGTTGTTCATGAATGAAAGAGTTTCACATTTACAGGAGTGGTACGGGAAAAGGAAGGAATGGACGGAAGGTTGTGTTGGAATATCGGGCATAAGCAACTTTAATTTTAAATATCCATAAATGGGTTTCGCGCAAATAATACTCATAAGTAAAATTGTGCGTAGCTCTGGGATTATTAATTTTAGAGGGAGGAATTTATTATGTTTAATAGTATTTACTTATTATAGATAAATAATGACCAATTGTAAGGTTTTGGATTTTTATGTTTTAAGTGGAGTTAAAGCGGGAAATCGTTATTGATAAAGTAAGTAATATATATAGCCACATGATTTGCCCAACAGGATGCTGACTAATACATAGTGACGTAATTCGGAGTTTAAGATTTTTCTCAGTTTTAGGGGAGAAATGAGGACGTAATATAAAACATATTGTAAATAAAGTTAATAACGCAGACGAAGTTGCGGGCAAAAGCTAGTCTATATATATAAAAGAGGAAGGTGACTGACTGACTGACGTATCAACGCACAGCCAAAACTACTGGAGCTAGGAACGTGAAATTTTCCACAGGGGTTCCTATTGTGACGTAGGTGAGCACTAAGAAGGGATTTTTGGAAATTCAACCCCTAAGGGGATGAAAAGGGCAAAAAACTGTTGTATGGAAAATCGAAACCGTTAAAGCTACAATTGTCAACCTTTGCACTTTAGTTAGTCAATCAAAGACAAAAATAACTGCATACTTTATTTTTCTAAAGATCACCCTAAAGGGGTTAAAATAAGGGTTGAAGTGTTACGAGACTCGGGTGATTTTATGACAATCTAATCAACGCACAGCCGAAACTACTGAAGCTAGAAACGTGAAATTTTCCACAGAGGTTCCTATTGTGACGTAGGTGAGCACTAAGAAGGGATTTTTGGAAATTCAACCCCTAAGGGGGTGAAAAGGGCAAAAAACTGTTGTATGGAAAATCGAAACCATTAAAGCTACAATTGTCAAACTTAGCACTTTGGTTAGTCATTTAAAAAGGAAACTAATTGCATACTTTGTTTGTCTAAAATTAGTGATAAAGGGGTTAAAATAAGGGTTGAAGTGTTACAGCTTCGGGTGATTTAATGACTATCTAATCAACGCACAGCCGAAACTACTGGAGCTAGAAACGTGAAATTTTCCACAAGATTTTCTATTGTGACGTAGGTGAGCACTAAGAAGTGATTATTGGAAATTCAATCCCTAGAGGGGTGAAATGGGTAAAAAACTGTTGTATGGAAAATCGAAACCGTTAAAGTTACAATTGTCAAACTTGGCACTTTAGTTAGTCAAACCAAAACAAAAATAACTGCATACTTTATTTTTTTTAAATCACCTTAAAAGGGTTAAAATAAGGGTTGAAATTTTATAGAACCGAACTATCTAATCAACACACACCCGAAACTACAGAAGCTAGAAACGTGAAACTTAACACAAGGAATTCTATTGTGACGTAGGGTAGCAATGAGGAAGGATTTTTGGAAATTCAACCCCTGAAGGAGTGAAAAGGGTGAAATTGTGTTGTATGGAAAAACGAACCGTGAGAAGTACAGATTTCAAACTTGGCAGTTTATATAGTCAATGAAAAAAAAAAACACTTCATACTTTTTGGAATTAAATTAGCCTCAAAGGGCTTAAAATAAGGCTGTAATTTTGTATGCAAAGTCGAAACCGCTGTTATTGGTACGAAAATTCGTATTTTAGCTACGTATTATAAACACAAGAAATTGGCGTGCACTAATTTTGGAAAAATGGCACGAAGGGGATGAAATAAAAAGTATTTAGGGTTCCGTGGGTACAAAATAACCCTTAAAAATTGAGCTTGATGGTATAATTGAGAGAGTGTAAGAGTTTCACATTTACGGGAGGGATCAGGGAAAAGGAAGGAATGGACGGAAGGTTGTGTTGGAATATCGGGCATAAGCAACTTTCATTTTAAATATCCATTAATGGGTTTCGCGCAAATAATACTCATAACTAAAATTCTGCGTAGTACCGGGATTATAAATTTTAGAGGGAGGAATTTATTATGTTTAATAGTATTTACTTATTATAGATAAACAATGACCAATTGTAAGGTTTTGGCTTTTTATATTTTAAGTGGAGTTAAAGCGGGAAATCGTTGTTGATAAAGAAAGAAATATAAATAGCCACATGATTTGCCCAACATGATGCTCACTAATAAATAGTGACGTAATTCGGAGTTTTAGAATTTTCTCAGTTTTAGGGGAGAAATGAGGACGTAATATAAAACATATTGTAAATAAAGTTAATAACGCAGACGAAGTTGCGGGCAAAAGCTAGTATATATATAAAGTTTTTCATTTTTGATCATTAACTGCTAATAAAATCTTATGACAGAGATAAGTATGTAATATTTCTCAATTTTGATTTTTATATAAAATTGAATTTTAAGAGTTCTTTTTAAACAATTATTTAGAAATTTATATTATAGCGGCCTAGCCAGGCTCTGCACAGTTATAAATACACTTTTTGAAAATATGTTCCTTAGAGATAATGTAGTATGTGTATGTATGATACTAATAGTAAAGGAATTTTTCAAATCAACACACCCTACATATACTATTGAAAATGAAAAAAATGCATTTTTGCAATTGCAAGTAGATATAAAGGATTATAATTCATTATAATTATATTAAAATATATAGCAATGTTATTCCTTCAATTGTTAGGTATTCAATCAAATAAAATAGAAAGTTCATTAAATTAATATAATATGTAAAATATTTATTTCTGTAAAGTCTGATTAGGTTTTTAATTTTATAACTTTAAAGGACTTTATAAAATAGAATATTTATAATTAGATAATATTAGTGAAAATGTTACACATGAAATAAAAATGCCTCAGGTATTAAGTTCGCTTATACATAATTTATATAAGGTATTGAAAATAAATAAATAAATGAGTAATCTGTGGAACAGAAATATGCATTTGACTGTTCACTTTAATGTATCAAAAAATGGTAATTGTATGCTAATTATCTAAATATATTTTCAATGTTTTCCCACAATTAACAAACTGTGTGAACTTTTTGGCATTGTCTTTCTGGGTGAATGTTAAGTTGTATGAAACATAAACACATTGAGACCACCATTATGTGTAGGTTGCGAAACATTTTACATTCATACTGGTGTGTGCTAATACGTCAGTTTGAGGACCTTGTGTTGGTGTGAAATAGACATGCCTTATAAAGCTCTCCTTACTTTAAGTTAATTAACAATGTCAAAGTAATTGTTGCATTCCGAAGTATTTTGGACATGCTTTAACTACAGTAATAAAAACATACTTTGATTTCAAAGAACATGTTTAAAAAAATAGTCACTTTGAGTGCACAGTCGTTTTCTTTGAATGTATTCCAAAGCCAATATTATTTATTTTGTAGACATATATGACTTGAACTTCATTAGAATTATTTTAAGCAAGTAAAAAAGTTAATTAGTTGGAGTTAAATGATTAACATCAAGCAAATGGCTTGTTCGTTTCGTCATTTATGGTAACAAAAAAAAAACAATTATACTTCCAATTATAATTACTTTAAGAACAATTAATCCATGAAATACTTACATTAATGAAAAACTGTTAAGAATACATTTTTTAATCAAAATAAGTAGGCTAAATGGGCTAGGACAAGTACATAATCATAAACAGGAAGTATGGATTTGTGTAATTGTGTGTATGACATTGCTGACATTGTAATTAATTTATCACAGAGACAATGAAGAATAGGAGTTTGGCCGGTAATTGTGGCATTGGTGTGTTTGTTATTGCCCTTGTCACTGTGGCATTGGCATTTGGCACACCAAGCTGGCTGGTTAGCGACTCTAGAATCAGAAGTGCCAGACTAGACAGGTGGTTTTTATTTTTATTTATTTTATTAACTTTACATTAATAGAAAACTATATACAAAGTTTTTTTTTAGATTGGGGCTATGGAACTACTGCTTCAGATCACTTCCAGACCCTCTGGATCAATATCAAAGACGGTTTTTTGTGGGATGTCGGTGGGTTTATGATCCATTCACAACAGGATATGATAAGATTCGAGGATATTTGTTGCCAGGTGTGTTTTTTGTAACAATAAAATGATTGTTTATCAAATACACAATGCAATTTTGAGAGCTTTACCTTGTACTTTTATTTACATTTATCTTCTTATTTGCAGGTTTCATGATAGCAACCCAGTTCTTCTTTACATTGTGCCTTGTGGGAGTGCTAATATCAGCAATATTGGTTTTAATATTTTTCCTTTGTTGTGGACCAGATCAAAACAGATTTGTTATTATAATTCGAAGTATAGGATACATAATGTTGGGAGCTGGTGAGTATTATAATGAATATGAAATGGCATACAAATACTATTATTATAATTATTATAAATTTTGCAATTAATTTTACAGGTATCTGTGGTGTGATTGCAGTGATTATATTTGCATGTTTAGGAAACACAGATGGCTGGATGCCAGATCATCCAAATAACTATTTAGGTATTGTACTTTTACAGATATTTATATTACTAAGATGTAAAGTTGACTTCAAAATATAACCGGCACAAGCATAAAAAAGCATGTTCTCTTCTAAGATTGTTTCTTGGTTATTTCTAATAACCATGAAGCCATTGTATCATAGTAGGAAGGCATAGTAGATACAATACTTTGATGAACAATATGCTAGTTGAAGTTTTATAAAAAAGGTATTATCTAAAGTGTTAGTTACACTACAAGAGAGATAGTTAGAAGTTCCCATTATACCCTATTATTATTATTTTTAAATATCAGTAGTGTTATATTTTGCAAATTGTTTTATTATTGGTTGGACAGACATTACTAATTATATTTATTTCTCAGTGAATTAATAAGTGATATGAAACACGGGTAACTATATTGCCTGGATTGATCTTGATATATAGGTCTTGGAGTCTTTTCGGTCCCATAAACATCCTGATCTAACACAAATACTTGTGGTTCACCGTAATTTTCAACTTAAACATTTGTCTTGTGAGGGGATTGAACCCACTGCCACTTGTTTCACAGCAGTGTCTAGCCAACTGCGTCACGGGGGTTGTCACAAGTGATTGATTTAAAAACAGTATCAACTTCTGTGATTATTAAAATTAGAATAATTTAAAATGCAGGAATCCTGTATATTTGTTGCAGATTAATTACGCCTCGTTAAGACCAAATTGCAAGCTTTGGAAGTTATTAATATGTTCGTTTAATTCCAGGTTGGTCTTTCGGACTTGGAGTGGTAGGATCAGTGGCTTGTATTGTAACATCGGCACTTTTCCTGACTGAAGCCAACATTCAGCACAAGAAACGTAACAAATTGAAAGAGTCACAATCACGTTTCGAAATGGAATATGAATCAAAAGCATAATTAGTGTTTATAGTCTTAAATAGACTGATAAAACCAACGAATACACGTAAATATTTTAATAGTTTCTGATTAAATGAAAGCTTAATTAAAGTATAGAAAAACGGAATGGCACACATGTAATGTATAAATAACATTGTTAACATAGTTATAGAAGAGAGGTTTAGGAATTGTTCAGACAGGTTGTTCAGTTTGTATTTTCATTTACAACCAAATATTTTCAATTATAAGATATGGCATTTTTTTTATTTATGCCACGTGTTTTTTGTTTTTTTATGAGCTGTAACATATGTGCCTAAATTATGTAATTATTTCATGATTATGAATTTTAAGGACTTTTATTTTAATTTTAAGGTATTGTGCCAGATGACTAATGTATGTAGTAATTAGTTACACTACCTCCACATTTAATTTGTCAAATGTTCACAATCGATTTATGCACGTAATTATAACAAGGTAATCTATTGTATTAAGTGTGAATTACGTAAAACTTAATATGCGAAAAAACCGTTTGATGTTATAGAAGGTCTCGAATACTCGATCATAAGAATCTCGATTAAAATCTACAGCAATGAAATAACAGAATATCTTGGACTTGACTTTCGTTACTACTAAACATATCATAACATATCTTTATTAAAAAAGGTAATTGAATAATCACAATAATTATTATATTTTTATATTATAAAAATTATGTCAGATAAGTTCTTTTCCATTTATATCGTATGTACCTAATTTTAATCCGTCCATTTTTGTACTTTTTATTTTATTGTAGCTTTTACGATTTTGTTACTATTTTGGAAAAATACTGCCTTTACCAATAAAATGTACAAGATTTGTAATATAGTTTTTTCTTAGACCTGTTTTTTTTGTTGCTATGTTTACACATTTTTTTACTTCCCGACGTTTCGATGACTTTATAGTTAACCAAATCCGCTATAGAATCTGTAAATAATAGTTTTATTTAGTGCGTGATGGCCTTTTGGTAAACGGACCAGACGCGGTTGCCAACACGTTGGTCGCGGGTTCGAATCCCAGGGCACACCTCTGACTTCGGAGTCGTGTGTATTGATAGTCAATCACCACACACTACAACGTTGAAGGAGAACATCGTGAGGAAACCTGCATGCCATAGCGATTTCTATGGTATGTAAAGTCCGCCAACCCGCATTAGGCATTGGTGGACTATATGGCCTAACCACTCTCAATCGTATTCTTGATTGTAGAAGAGGCCCATGCCCTGCAGTGGGACGTATATGGGCTGCTACGGTGTAACATTCGCATACTTTCCAGCATCTGATTTGTAGCCTATGCCTTGTGCCGCTTCTCTTATGGAACAGATGAGCGGACATAGTGGAGTCACACCACCTGCACCGTACAGAGCGGTGGGTTTGGCGGAACAGACGAGAGGGCAATAATTGATTACACATTTATCGCATGGTCCGGGTTGAACCAGCCACACACATTATAATAATGTGCGATGGACTGCCATCCACATGATCGAATTTTATGCAGAGTACAAGGTAGCGGTGCGCTCCGGACCATGTATGATCTAGTCATGCGCAAAATGAATCACTATAAAGAAAAGAGAGATATATATCTTTCAAGTCAAAAGATATATATCACTCTTTTATATCTTTATATCTCTATCTCACAATGATCGATGAGCTAAAATATGAGTTGATTAAAATTTTGAGTTATGAATCTTCCATAATATCTATATCTAAGATTGGTGGACTATATCTTTATATCTCTATCTCATAATGATTGATGAGCTAAAAGATGAGTTTAAATTAGTTGATTAGAAATTTTTTTATGAGTCTTCCTTAATATTTATATCTAAAATTAACATTTGGGTGGACGTTCAAGTGGCTATATTCTAGTAAAAATTGCTTAGTGGTTTATAGTATTGTTACAGTGAGATAGAGAGATTAATTATTTTCGGCTGATATCTATCAACAGAGTTAAATTGTGTTTAGAAATATAAATAAGGACTTGTGAAATATGTAAAAATTCATGGACATTTAAAAACATTGAATAAACTGGATATTTTTGTAATAAAAACTTTTGTGCTATGGTCACCGCTGGTACTAGATATTTCACGGAAACAAAATACAAATCCGATAAAAAAATGAATACAATATATTATCTTTGCTAATTTGAAAATATGCTAGCGAAATTAGGCCTTAAATCATTGTAAATAGCTTTGTTTTCGCTTACACTCCATTTACCACTGTGATCGTATTCCACTACGCATGGCGCATGCATTACATTGTGAACATAAACATTCTCTTTTCCGCTCACTCAAATGTAAAAGTCTCTATCTGTTTCTTTCTAATCTTCGCAGTGAAATTTAACCAATAATGATCTTTACTCGTACGGATATAATGAGTTAGTTTGAGTGCAAGGGATATAAAGATATAATCTAATCACTCCCTACCTCGGATATATATCTTTTGAGTATATCTAATCACTCCCTACCTCGGATATATATCTTTTGAGTATATCACTATTCACTCCTGAGTTACACATCTCTAGTATGATCGTCTGTTACGGGTTTAATCACAATAGACCGTAACGCAATTTTTGTCTGACATTTTTAGCAGTTACACCTGTGCCAATTAGTACCAGATGTGGGCGCAGAGATTTTGTTTACGATTTTCATAATATTCCCTTAACAGGGACGAGAGGGCACATGACTATCACAGACGAGTAAATAAGAATGACTAAGAACTCATCTCTGAGAATTCGTTTGAAATTACGAAACCTACAAAATGAATCTGATCTGTTAATCGAACCCAGGACGCACGGTTCACAACCCGCTAAAGTTATAATGAATTGAATGGTATGAATATAAAAACGTCTAATTATAAGATAAGTAACAAGTACGAAAATTTAAGTAAAATATTAGTTAATAGCGGTCGGGTTCGGCTTTGTCATATACACCATACATACATGAAACATTTACGCATTTATAATTATTTAGGTAAGGACCAGGAGGAAAGTCTCAAAGTATGGTTTTTAAAGTGACGCACGAAGCGCCAAGAGTTCGACACTAGGGAGGCTTTTGTTTAAGTATTTTATATTTTTTTCGGCACTGTATGATGCAAACTATAGGTCTACCAGAATCTCATGGCATAAAATTTAAAAAAAAACAATGATTTTTATGTGGCAATACCATCGACGAACAGCTGATTCAAAACTTGAGTTACGTCATTCGATGTGAATATTTTAAGATTTCTATCCTTTCTTAGCGAAAAGGTACAAATTAGTTCTACAATCACAAGTGCGACATATTGTTTACAAGGTTTATCGCTAGATCCGTGAATAATTTGGTCAAATTTAAACAAAATCGTCGATTTTAAAATCGACGTCGTTTTAACAAGTAAGTCGGAGCGAATAGTTTTGATACTTCATTTTTTTTGGTTAGTGTTAGATATGTGTATGTGTTTTATCGTATATTGATATCATTTTTTGAAACTATACAGTAATGCATTAAATACCTATTTACAGGAGTTTCCAGAGATATTAGATAAGGAACAGTTTATTATTATTCCTTTATCTTCATCGTCTTCATCAGAAGATTTACAGGAAGAGTATTTAGAAGTAAGCTCTGACTAAAGTGTTAATGAAATAAAGAAGACTGGAAATAAAATTATACGTTTTTATTATACAATCTTGCATCTTTCGTATTACATTTATCGAATCTAATAATAGGCTATTTGACAATATTGAAAATATACTACGAATTGTGGTCATCCGGCAAGATAATAGCATAGAAAAGCATATTTCACGATAATTTGAACTAAATTAAGTTTATTTTTTGTAAAATACACGAAATAAAATTGATTAAAAAAAGATATTTTTTCTGTGACCGGAACGCTCTGTGATTGGTTGCAGCTCTCGTGACGTCGTCGCGCAGTAAAAAGCTTTGTTAATTCATTGTAGAAAGTAGTTGAGGCTTGTGATTATAGATCTAAGTCAAATGTGGTTGAAGTTCGCGATTTTTCTGAAATAGTTTTCAGACCTTATCTAAGAAATCTTTAGACTTATTAAGCCATTTCGTGGGCGAGTCTCAGAATGGAGTAAAATTTTGTACCAGTTGATAGCAGCAAGCTACCTAAGAAAGATGCGTTGATGGTTGCATATTTCTTTAAAAATAACGCTGATTAATATGCTGCGGAATTTAAAAATTTAAAAACAGCACTGTAACAGTATTTATTTATAAAATATACTTATTTTATATTATATTGAAAAACACATAGAAATATATTTTTGTTTCACATATCTGCAAGGGAATCCTATGGAGACGATGCGATTATTTGAATGAAAACAAATAATTTTAGTTACATTGAGAATAATGTCTTCGTTAATTAATATTTACATCGAAATGATCTTCATTCTTCACACATGAAAACGTGCCCATGGGATGAAATGCTTTTTGGGTCTCCCCGAGCTAGGTCTAACCACAGTTACATTATTTTATCACGTTAACTTAACCGTCTTATTTATGAAACCTATGAAAGCTAATGTTATAAGGAGGGCCTAATAACTGCGACACAGTTACAACTGCTGCAGTTATTATGACAACATTTTTATTGTTCCATTGCTTCTTGGTTCAGAAATAAACTTTATTTTATTTACAGTTTACATCTTTTCGGATTCGTTGGAATTGAAACAAAGACTTTATTGTACCTTTTATACTCGTATTTGTGCATTGTGACACCACACACCATTTATACACCACTATATTAATTAAAAATGAAGAAAACTGTTAAAAGAAGATTCGTCGCTATAGTATTAGTAAACCGTGCACTGCGCTGTGACGTCATATCTCAAACAACCAGCGCCATCATTAAAAACAGCGTTTTTGGCGCACTTTTGGAAATTTAAACTTTATCATTGTTTTTCTTCATAATGCAGTAAAATATTCCGGAAATATCAATGTAGTGAGCTTAATATGCGATACGGGATAGTTTAAAACCATTATTGAAATTAGTCAAATACCCTATTATTGAAATAAAACCGACTCATAATCAAACTACTTACAATTTGGAAATTGAAAGTTGTTTGATTAAGTGAGAACTAACAAGAAGAGAGAATTAAAACGAAACTGGTGGCTCGGTACCACTTTTTTTATCTACGTTTTTAAAGTACCAGCGCTCCATCTATATTATAAATACTCGTAAGACTCGTATGTATGTTATAATTTAAAACTGAAAAAAATCTTATTTGCCTATTTTAATTGGCTATTAATCTAAAAGTACAATTTTGAAGTAATTTTAATGTTTAAATAACCTTTATATTTTTACTTAAAACATTATGTTATTTATTTAAAAAGTTGTACTAAAAAAATAATGTCAATTTGAAATAAAAAATAATTACAATTATTGAAAGTATCAAAATATGTTCATCCAATTACCCCAGTGTTGCAATGCGTAAATTCAAATTTCCCAAAATGCCATGAGATTCTGGTAGACCTATATTATATATTATTTTTCTGTAACTAGTATAAGTTTTAAAAAAAACTGTCCTTGAATAAGGACAATAAGTTTACACCACAGCAAATATACCTCGAATACCTTTGCCTTTCTGATTGGACAACCTAATAAACGTCAAATTGTTTACAAATGACAGTTGACGTTTATGTGTTCAATGCAGTTCAATGTAACGTTTGTTTTGTGGTTTGTTTTACTAAACAAATTGACTGACTCCTAGCATTTATTATCGAATTAAAAGAATATTTCTGGAATAAGAAGGAATTTTGATATAAGTAATAAGCACCGCTAATAATAATGACGGCTGCAGACAATGAGTATCCGAAGGCATCCAGTAAGTAATTTTATGGGCACGCCCACTGCTCCTGGCTCCATGGTTTATGTATCTATTTGAAAGTTTTATTATATCTAATTACTGTGCCGCGTATGACATTATGTAAAATAGTTTAAATACTTATCAAATTGATAACTATTGTCAGTACAGTATCAACGACTGTCCGTTTTTATATTCATTCATTAATATTGTAACTTCAATTACGTCCGTACGTTAAAGTGAAATATTTTTAAAGTTTTTACAGTTGTAAAACAGCAATTAATCAATTGTAGTTTAACACACTTAAGTCTCTAAAATAATAAAATATGAAACAACAGATATAATTTTGTAATGGAAAGCAGTGTAGTTAGTTGCTTCATGTGTAAATGAAGACAACATTGATTTGCAATATAATATTTTTTTATTGAATTACTCTGTCAATAGACCATGTTGTGTTAATATTTCAGATGCCACCCTTATTGGTGCCAGTATCACTTATGTGGCAGGATTATTCCTGCTGCTATCATTTGCTGGACCTTACTGGATAGAATCTTACCCAGAAATGTTTTCATCATTTAAGCACATGGGATTGTGGGAGTACTGCTTTGACAATTTTAGATACCCATCATACCAGTTAGATAAACTATTTGATGGTTGCCATTATGTATTTAGTCATGTGAGTATATTTGCAATTTTGATTTTTAGTTTATACTTTTTTGATACTAAGATCATTTGATGTTCCAGTTACTTAATTTCCAATATGATGGATGGGCTAATCTAATGCATTTAACTAATGTAAAGGAGGTCTTGCTTTTACCATATTTTCTGTTGCATACACCAACTGCAGTATTCAATATCCACATAAGAAATTCTTTTGATTTTTTTAAATATTGAAGCTATGTGTCGATTGCTAGGAGACACAAAAGTCTAGAGGTTATCAACTATACAAAATCAATGAACAAAAGAATTTATTTTAAAATGTTTGCAGGAATATTACGTAATAAGAGAATATCTCCTGCCTGGTTGGTTAATGGCGGTGCAGGCCTTTGTCACATTGGCCCTGATGAATTCATTTACTGCTCAAGTTCTGCTAGCATGTGTCATAGTGCGTTGGCCTCTACGCACTGTACTAAGATATGAGTGGATATTTGTGTCCATTGCATTTGGGATGGTTGCTATATCAAGTAAGTAATGTTGACTGATTATGTGGGCTGATTGTTCCTAAATTATAGGTTAGTATGATGCCCTGTGGAAAGTGCATGAACTCACCACAAATTAATTCAAAAAGGTGTGGAATCATTAAACTCTGCTGCTGAGAATGTGGCTCATATTGTGCTTTTGAGATTATGTTATGACTTATGTTGTATCATGCTGATCATCTTATTCTTAATTTTATGTCAGGCTTAGAGATGTGCACTATACCATATTTAATAGGGATTAGAAAAATAATGATGAAAATACTTTTTTGAACCCATAAAATTACATACCATTATTAATATTGTTACTTTTTTACATTACCACCCGGTTTAGAAAGCCGTTTCAACAGAGAAGAACAGCAAAGAAACTCTAGAATTTCTCTTTTTAAACAAGTTTATAATATGGTGTTCATACATTAGTTGTAGATTAGTTGAATAAAGTGCAGTTCATCTATATTATAGAGAGAGATTTGATTGCTTGCATTAAATAGGTTTCAGAGATTTTTGAAAAAATCTTTCACCTTAGAATCCTACATTATCCCTGATGAATCTATTACCTAGGCAATAGAATATTTTCAAAAAGCTGTATCCGCACCCGGGCGGAGCCAGGCTGGGGTGCTAGTAAATAATATTTCTATACATTATGCAATCACGCAGATATAGATATATATATATTTATCAGATCTAGCATTTAACGAAGTGGAGATATACATATACATAAATGTTAAGAGATGTGCTTTAAATTTACATATAACTAGAAATAAAATAGTGAATGTCTTGCTTCAGGCTTTTTCCTTTTCCTGGCTGTGGCTGTATTCGGAGGGAATTGTTATCGTCGCGATTGGATGTTGTACCCTTCATTCAACGTGTTGTCGTGGTCTTACGCGTTTGCCGTTGTGGCATTTATATTATTTGGTAAGTATGAAGGTAATTGTTCAAATTATGATAAACAAATAGAAAACTATAACATAAGGTTTTTACCTTGTGTTTTTACATATTCATAAAAAAGTGAAATATTAGAAAGTGATGTGGATTCTATTAACAAATAAATATGTGTAATATTTAAATACAATTTAACAAAGTAAATAATGTTTAATTAACTATTTCAAAGATGTCAAAGAAAGACAGGTACATATTTAATTTTTAATTTTTTTATCTTTAAATTCAACAGGACTGGCAGCTATACTCCTCTATTTGGAATCTCGTAAACTGTACGAATTGCGTTCGGAGGCGAAGAATCTCGTGGGGCAGATGCAACACAGCCAGCCCGAACACGCTCTCAACCAGTTCCGCGACCAACTGCACCAGCAGCGCCAGTGGAACATGTAATATTACACTATTCTATGTACCTTGGCACTTA
Source organism: Hyles lineata (assembly GCA_030180105.1). NCBI lineage: Eukaryota > Metazoa > Arthropoda > Insecta > Lepidoptera > Sphingidae > Hyles > Hyles lineata. The sequence goes on along the minus strand of JARJEE010000017.1, from coordinate 9,064,152 downwards.
AACAATTTACTACTTTTACAACAAATAAATGACATTCCCTCAGGAACTTCTTAACATATACAATGATTAAGAACGACACTAAAATTTGTACCTAATATTTTATCGAATTGTCGAATCTCATTTCAAATGTCTCCGTCCGGCGAATACTTTAAAATCGATATTTTTTTATACATCTTATGATATTGTGATTCGTAATAAGTGCACTTAATGTTAGTTTTAATAATGTAATGTATATTTTATGTAAATGTTTTGAGGTTCACTCATACAATATTTTAAGTAATCTTTTTCTACAAAATTACGAATACTTGTATCAAGGAACAGAGAAAACAAGTTGAAGTGACACTATTGCAGGCGCCCTGTAACAATATCCACATAAGAATTCTTTTTAATATTTGCGTTGTCGCTCAACATTTCGCCCAGTTGTTCGTAGCTAGGTACCTACCGTGAATAATAAAAACGTGTCTCATGGTAAGGTATTATACCATTAGTTCGGGCATTTTTTTTTGTATATATTAAAATACAAATTTATTTAACCGAAAAAATCATTAAAAAGTCAAACGAAAAACTATTCTATGTCAATAAGATAAAGTTTAAATTTGAATTTTCAGTGATAGATCGAAAGCGCATAATATTGCCACATGGCGCGTGCAGTCTTGTCACTTCCACTTGCTTTCTCTCTTTCGTCACTTGTATTTATTGGGCCTAAGATATACAGTTTAGTTTCTTTTTCTGTAGGGTACCCATGGTAGAATAGGAGTTAATGCTTGATGCTCTCTTGATGGTCCCCTTTTGAAGTAAATTGTAATATTGATTTGAGTAAACCTTAAAACAGATTTTTTAATTAATTACGGAAATTATGTACTGTACTTAGCAAGATATACGATATTTAAGAAGATATTGCCAGCGATTTGGTATCCACAAAATGGTCTGAATAGGAACAGAGATTATCTTGTGGATATTTTTATCATCAAATTGTGTGAGCTCAACTCTCAATCTTAGTTGAGACCTATACCCACTACCCAGCAGAGATACTCGTATTGGCTGTTATTATAGTACATATCTTATGTCCGCAACTGTTTAGGGGTTGTATTTACTATTTGTGATAAATTATGTTGTCCATATCAATAACGAAAATATAAAAGTAATGTAAATACATAATTATCAGCTTATGTATATTCAACCTTGTTCCTATTTAATCCATTTTCTGGTACTTGTAGTTCAAATAATTAGGCTTACGTGAACTATAATATAGTCCGTCCTTTTGTCCTCCGACCTATTACATTTTAAAATCATTCCCTTAGATGTATTTTATTAATGGCATTAAATAAATTGAATTATGTGAAAAACGTGTTTGTTTTTAATTTTTTTAGATTAATAATTATTATTGCGATACATTTTTTTGTAAATAACCTGTAATAATGGAGAATGTTCCTAGGTCCATAAAATGACTTCCGCATTATTTAATTATTTTGTGCATGCTATGGCCGAGTGACGTTACATTATAGTTGTTTGTCGGACCGCCCGCTCTCCTAGTACTGTTTCGCTCATTTAATTATATTTGTCGATACAAATTAAATACGATCAAGTTGTTTTGGAACATTTGATTCGACATATTAAATAATTTTGCGACGCAATCTTCACATAATATGTCGTTGGGAGCGCTGTGCGTATCTGAGCCGCAACTATAAATCGACGTCACTGCGGCTAGCGAAGACATGGCACGCAAAGCTTCATAAATGAATATCCCAGAAAGTGTAAGTCTTATCGAAGAAATTTTTTACTTATTTTTTGCTTTTATAGGGCATCCCATAGTTCCAGTGAGAGGGCTTTGTCGTACTTCTGCATATCCTTAGGTGATATATACTTACTATATACACATGCACAATGGTTATTCATAATAAAGTCTAACCTGGCTTCTGTAGCTCTTGACACAGTTTAAGCACGTGGTTAATTGTAGCTTGTGGAGGATTTCCGTCTAGGATGACTAGAGGAGCCGCTTTCAAAACTTCTATATGCGAGTTAACCTGCACAGAATAAGTGAATAATATTACTTTAATTTGCCAGATGGATAAACACCGTTAAACGGATATTGAAATTCTGGTTGCTGTACGAGTATCTGTTAATAGTATTTGAGGGGCCAGTGTCTCTTTAAAAATTTGCCTACAATTATATTTTAGTAATTTTAAACAGTAGTAAAAATGTAGTAATGGAAACATGTAGGCACATTTAATTCCATTCATAAACAGGTACAATGAATCGCATCGATTAATTATGATCGATCAATTCATAGATTAATTAGAGTGGAAATCGAATCAATATTATCGCGGTTCCCATATCTACTCCACTATGATAGAACAATAGACTTTTTCATACCTTCATTTCATTCCATGTACACCTAGCATGCACCTACCACTGCAACTCATGTCAGCTAGGATCAACAGTGGCTGGTGGCACGCAAAGAATTGATGCCGAGCTCGAGAGCTTTGCGAGACTCTTAGTGGCATTAGCTTGAATTTCACCCGCATCGAAATTAATCAGAAAGAGAAAAAAACCAAATAGGAGGAGTTTGGAATAATGGTGTGGGCCCTGTAGTATCTATGAGCTGCTACATTTGACTCTAATAATAAGTATGTCAAAAGCACCGAATAGCACGGATTATGATAGAACAATATTAAAATTACTACATTTATTGAAATGTAGTAAATACCTTGAAACAAGGAATAATTTCGTTTGATGGTAAGTCAGTCCGTAAACGGAAGCAATACCCAGAACTAAACTAGGCTCTGCAATAGACGCTGCCTCATCAGGCATTAGGTTTTAAGTTTCTATTACTTACAATACTTACTCTCCACTCCTTGGCGGCAGGAATAGATAAAGCGGTGGTGAATATCCAGACTGAGGATGCGTGAGATCAACTTGCATAATGAACTTAGTATATAATTAAATATAGGCCTAAAAATATCCTATATTTCTAGTCTTACGAGATCAATAGTGATGTGGTTTTGTAGCTCCATTTCGCCGAGTCCGAGAAGACACTCTCCTTTGTTGTCAAGCACGGCCGCGTAAGTGGGTGTTCGCCCGCCTTTCACGATGCATCCTGTATTATCATAATAAATCTCATTAAATATTTTGCATAAACACATAATCAACAGAGGTTTAGGCACTGAGAATTATCGACAAAAAATACTTACATTGATATTGTCCTTGTCTCCACGACAGCGTATGTAGATATGTATGGATAAAAAAACAATGGTATGTTTCTCTGTTATCGGGGCAGAATTGCTTTATTCATATCCATATAGCAAATTAATTATTAAGATTATGATATTACGATCAGCTGCCTGCCATCAGGAATCAACCCAATCATCATCAATAAAGGATGGACTAACGCGTATTTATAGACTTGTCCCTTGACAATCCTTTCAAATTCTTGTAGAGAACTTTTAGCTATGCAATTTTTTTCATGAGGTTTTCATTCACCTTTATAGAATGTGACATTTTATTATGAATATAAAATAACTCCGAAAAGTAACTGTTTTACTGGTGGTAGGTCTCTCATATGTGAGAGGCCATCTGGGTGGGTACCACCGCAGTGTCTATTTCTCCCGTCAAACAGCAGTGTAAACGCACTGTTGTGTTTCGGGTTGAAGGGCATAGTAGCCAGAGTAACTACTGGACATATTGAGACTTAACATCTTATGTCTCAGGATGGCGAGCGCAGTGGAAGGCTAAGCATTGCTTTGTAATTCAAGGGGTTGTTTGGTTTTGCTACTGTTCATGAGCGGTTGTATCGCTTACCATCAGGCGAACGGCATGCTCGTCTCGCTATTCATAGCAATAAAAAAAAAAAAAAAAAAAGTAAGTGGTTTGTGGGTGAAAATAAGTATGCCTCTGGTCAGATTTATTTTGATGTTGCTAAAGTTCTTCGACATTACTTAGGAAAATTAAATTCGGCAATAATTTTTAATATTCAACCCCCGAAAGGAAGACCGGGTTAGCAAAGTGTTATATAGATTATAGGACATATCATATCACAACTTTAGAATTGAACTGTCCTAATTCATAAAAATAGATTTTGGCTGTTGATGATATATTGGCTCAAAATGACTATCTCCATCGACCCTTAAAGAAGGACCTATTGACGCGTGAAATACAGAAAGATGTATACTTCGGTCTTTTCGATGTATCTTTCATAAGTATTTCTTATGTTATAAATTGTTGAAAAATCGTTTCCCAAAAAATAAGATTTTTTAGTTAGGTTTCTTTAACTGTAAAGGTGCGATATTATGTCTGATAGTTTTTTACCCGATGCGGCCATGTGGTATAATATATTATAATCCATTGGCGATAAGTCGGAGGTCCATTCACTTATATACCACGATTATACGAAGTAAAGGATTAAGTTGGTGCCGTACAGTGAAGAATTTACGATCTTACTGACCAAGTCGGTGGAGATCAAGAACTAGCGGTTGTCTAAAACAGCACGCGTGGTTTTAAACAAGAAGAGAAAGAAATGGGTGATTGGAAATAAAAATTGGATAAATAAGATGGATTCATTCCACTTAGAAGAGTTGAAAAGAGTGAAGGAGAAAATGCTTTCCATCCGAGTAAAGCCGGGCCATACTTATAAGAGACACCTAAATCTTAGCTTCTTAGAGACACCTAAAGCTTAAGACATTAAATAATGTAAAATATTCTATGCAAAATAAAATCCGCTCAATTAAATTTTATTCCTTTAAGTGATCGTCCTTCTTGGAAATCTGGATTATTATATAGAAAGTAGGTTAAGGTAAGTTACTATAAGCCTATACAATTATTTTGATCTTTCCATTACATTATGATTAGTAATACCTACTCCGTTTAACTTAATTTTGCCAAAGCAAAATAATTTCAACCGGAATATCCAATGCTAATGTCCGAGAATATAGGCCACGTTGGCGCATACCATCAAGTAGAAGTCCCGGGGCGATATCGGCGAGGTATTTTCCGTCGACATCATCGCCGACGGCTGTCAGGAGTCGCGTGCGTCCTCGTTGCAGCCGCCACAGCGCTTCCGCCATATTGCGGCCGACGCCCCCGCCGCACTGCATCGTTGCGCATGCGTGGGTACTGCCATCTAACTACAACAACACACAAATTAGCTATAAAGTTAAATAGTAAAAAAAAATTCAATTCGTGCTCAATAAATAATTATATAATTTATACGAATTGTTTTGTTTTATACAAATCATCAACACTAACAGCTTTTAGTATCTGTACTACTTATTACTTAGTAGGAGCTTTTATATAGAGTTTTTTTTCTAACAATTGAGATGTAGGTAGGTATATATTATGTACCTACATAAGTAGTTAATTATAATGTTAAGAAAGTTGGCAAATATATCTTAGGTATATATAGGTAGATATATCTGCACAGATATATATTGACATAAAATGTAAAAGAATTTTATTTATGAATTAGAAATCTGAGATATTGATGAATTATTAAACTTCTATGAGAAGATGTAGTTTGCGTCATATGCAAATATAGGAATTGGCTGTTCATTTTATTAGCTTTTTAACCTAGCACTTATAGGATTCCATTAGTTTGTCTTGTCAGACAATTTATAGCCGCATAGTTCCTGTTATTCCATATTTATTAAACGAGTGAGCGGAAATTGCTATTTAATTTTTAAATACAAACTTAGCTTCCAGAAAGCTACATTTAATCACCTAACCGCTTTAAATAAACAAGGATACATATTCTGCAAATGGTGTTTAATAAACTTTTCAGTTTGCCATTAATTTACGCTACATGTTTTTTTGTATCGCAAATAACGAGGAACATTAATATGCTTGCCCCAGTAAATGTGCGGTTGCTGTTAGTGAATAGAGGAAATATTTTATTGCACGTGAAATTTAAATTATAATCAACGCGTTCGGACTCGAGGTGACACTTTGTACACGTTCAGGTTTATTTGTTGACGATATTCGCGTTCACGCAGTCGTGACTGGTGACATTGTTACAAACTACAATCAGTTACATATTTATAAACCAAATTTACAGCATATTTCTTATAGTTAATATTTCAACTAAGAGTTACACGTACAGTCCAGTTGTAACATTGAAACACAAGTCTCGCGTCAAGGGTATCAAAAATTACCAGACTCTTTTGGCTGTTACAACAGCCAGAGAGGATACAACTAATGGATTAATAGACATGTTTTGTCTCGGTGCGATGATCAGGCTTACGGAAACTAGTACCAGATATTCTGTGCCCGTTTATACGGCTGACTTCTGTACAATCTTAATGTAATATCTTGTAACAAACATAAGACATAATTGGTATTTTAGCTGTGATAAAGACTATATTAAATATACTGGCATGAAAAAGTAATTATCGTGCACTTGATGGTAAGTACAGCTATAGTGCAAGTTGCACTTACTGTAGTTGTACCAAATACAGTAAGTCTATTTCTCTTCCGCCACAGGAAGTCCACTGAACATAAGCCTCCCCCATAGATCGCCACATATACCTAGGGGCCTAGATAAATGTAACTTCTATAAGCGTGAACGCCTGCGGAAAGTCAAAATGTACGGAAATGATCTTTGGTAACCAGAAGTTACGTGACTGCCAAATGTCATTTCGATACATTTTGATCTTTACGTAGGCGTTCACACTACCAGAAAAATAATATTTTTAAGACCTCTGTTGGAAGCGGCCCGCAACTAGCGAATTCCTGCTACCAGGTCGTCTGTATCTTATGGCGTCAGACATTTCGCTTGCCAGTACGTGGCCTCCGCTCGAGAACCTTTCAGCCCCACGTGCTACGGGCCCGGCTCACTGCCACTTCAACGAGTTAGTCCTTAGAGCTATGTCGGTAACCTTTGTTCTACTACGAATCTCCTCATTCCTGATCTCGTAGGAATATACAGCATAGCCCTCTCCAAAGCGTGTTGAGTGACCCTGAGCCATCCTATACAGAAAGTATAATTCACATATTATATTGTCAGATCTAGTGTTTGAAGCATCTAGCAATATTGCAAAGAGCGTTGCATAGTGTGCGCTGGTTGGCGGCAGTTTTGGGTTGTTGGCTTTTGCAGTGTCGGTCAGTAGGGTGTAGCAAGGCGATGCCGTCGACCGCAGCGATGGTATCGACGGTAGGCACGCGACTGTCCGCATGTACGCCGCTGCATAATGCGACAACAGCTTTTTTCGCCCCCATAAATACCCTCCTAATGTTTTTAATCTTACGCCGTACGCCGGTATTTATGAATTCATTTCAGTAATAAATTGAGGTTAAAATATGGGGCAGTGCATATCATGTATAAATTAGAAGTGGTTTATGAGCTGACGTCTACCTGTCCAGTGCTTTTGAATGCACTAAACATTTTAGTCATAATTATGTATCTAGTTTTTATAATAATTTATGATTATGAGAGAAATGTCTGCTTGATTACGTTAGATTATTTTGATTAAACTTGCGTTATGATAAGAGCACAAACGTGTGATGTGTACGTCGGTACTTGTAGTTGAGATTTGGCAGACAATAGACATTGAATAGGCACATGAACTCAACACTAGCTTATAGCTGCAAACAATCAGTGAGAGGCAAAATGAACATGTAGCAGCACATTAAAACATTTTACAGTCACGAAGACATTATTAAATCTATGTAAATATTATCTATGTTACAATGCAGGATTAAACTATATAAAATATTTTCTTTAAATCGTTTATTATTATAAAATATCAGTCTTTATTTCAATCTGTAATATCTTGGGAAGTAAGTATAGTATGAAATCAATAAATAAAAACAAATACATAGGTACATACATAAACTCAAAATGAATTCAAAAGTTGTTCGTAAGGGACAATACTCTCGATAACTAAAATAGGATTTAAAATGAATAAGTCTATAATTATTCTACCCTTTAGTATTTTTTCCATCGTTTTGGTGTAGGTAGCTTGTAGGCTTCATTGACTACTTTTGAACCCGATGTCGCACAGATAGTCAAATTTGGTAGAATTCTAATTAGGACACTAGACATCTCTTTACCATGTATTCTACTAGCTACTAGATAGAAAATATTTGTAAATTACTTAATGAAATAAAAATAGCACAAAAGTCGAGCTAAATTCATTTAAATTAGTGAACAAAATAATAAACGCGTGGTAAACAAACCGTTGAAATAATTAAATAGCTAGTTATTCTCGGAACACATGTATAAAATTGGAGGCGCTTGTTAGAGTAAATGTAACCGGATATAAGCGAGCGTTTGGGACGGTTTTTGTAACACAACTCGGACATGGGACACCGAAACATGCTTATAAAATCCCGATTTATTTAGATATTCGTACGGTTGGAAGTTTTTCGACGCTGGGGGTCGTCAGTTCATGTCTAGGGCAAATATATTTAGATACACACCAACATAAACACACGCCTATTTCCCAGGATAGAAGGCAGAGGGCAAAGGTGCTACCAGGACACCCAACTTTCGTCATGGGTGTTCGGTCCCTATTGCCATATCGGGCATGAATTCCTAACTCCAGGCTGCTAATAAATAAAAAAATCCTCGGGATTTGAGCCCGAAATGACAGTTTCTCATCATACCGTACAACTGCGCCACCAAGACTGTCTAATTTTTGAAATATATCTATTTTTGGATATTATCTATATCTTCATACCTAATTATCTCCTGCTTTTTGGCACGATAAAGGAACTACAACTCATTTTCAAATAGGTGCATTGTAATTCGATCTATTTGAATTGCACCTACACTGTTATGAGATAGTTACTAGTCAACATGCTTACGCCAACCCATACAGGGGTTTAATCTATACTCTGACACGATGACGAATATTCGAATATTGCACGTAAAACTGTACGAATATGCCTAAATATTTTACAATATGTTTAAATCCTGTATCGTACGTCGTAATCTTACACTAAGTTCGCAGTGAATGATAAGTTTCATACAGAATAGTATTGATTTTTAGAAGTGGAAAACTTTTATCTTATATTTTGACGTTTATCATCCGAACATTCGATCTTCGTGTCGGAGTATAGAGTTACCCCCCAGGTGCGATGCGAATCTCCTGCCACCACCCATAGTGTCCGGCAATGGCCTCACCGAACTAAATGCAATAATAAAGTGATATTTCGCGTCAGGTTTGTACGCAACCATGGTATCATTCCGGTTGACTCTACTTATTTGTAGTATGCCTTTACGGCTCTATAATTTCCAGACTACACATTAAAGGTAGAAAAATCATTGCGAAAAATGTTTACTGTAATTTTATATCAATTTCTAAAGTATGTGAAGACTTTTAACACGAAGGTGAACTGTGTGGCGGCCTGAAGCCTAAAAATATTCCCGGATGGTTCGAATTTTTTTTTTTTTATTGCTATCGCTCATGAACAGTAGCAAAACCAAACAACACCTTGAATTACAAAGCAATGCTTGGCATTCCACTGCGCTCGCCATCCTGAGACATAAGATGTTAAGTCTCAATATGTCCAGTAGTTACTCTGGCTACAATGCCCTTCAACCCGAAACACAACAGTGCGTTTACACTGCTGTTTGACGGGAGAAATAGACACTGCGGTGGTACCCACCCAGATGGCCTCTCACATATGAGAGACCTACCACCAGTAAATGAGGCCGGTAGCCTGTCGTGAAATCCTAAACAAAATTATTTTGGAAAATGTACATAATTATGTTGTGCTGACCTCACGTAAGCGTGGTCAAGCATAGATAAGGTAAGTAAAAGAAAATAAAATAATCGAGTAAAATACATTTGTATAAAATACACATTAGCGGCCACTGCAGCTCACATTGCGGAATAATTACACACAGCTCGCTGAAAATTATATATTGGATTGAAAATGTGCACTTAATATGCATTTATTCCTATACCGAGTTGACATTAACGCCATAATACTCTTATATATGAGGCCATTAAAATATAATTATGGTGCTTCGAATATAGGATGAGTGATAGGGATTGATGAGTTCATTGGCGGTAAAATCTACACAGTGATTAATGTCCGCACACACGAGCGCAATACACTCAACGTAATATTGTTAATTAAATATTAGGTTACAGCCGGGTGAAGCTTCTGCTGCAGAGCTGCCCCCTTCACACCAGGGAGGAGGTTCGCCACACTATATCATTCTAGTCCATGTTCGATAAGGCGACTTAGATTTGCGGCTGGTCCTGTGCCAGAATTTTAAGCGAGTTAGTATTTATGGCCTGCCTTAATCCAAATAAATTATAATAAAAAAGAAAAGTTTTCAACGTTTTAGTTTGTGATTATGGGATAAACGAATGGAGTTATTAAGTGTACCACCGCCGGCTAGGTAGGTACCACCGCAATGTCCATTTTCATCTCGCCAAAAAGCAGCGTAAATGCACTGTTGTGTTTCTGTTTGAAGAACATTATAGCCAGAGTGACTACTGGACGTATTGAGACTTAACATCTTATGTCTCAGGATGGCAAACGCAGTGGAATGCCAAGCATTACTTTTTAATTCATTGTATTCTTTTGCTACTGTCCATGAGCAGTCATATTGCTTACCATTAGGCGAATGGCATGCTCGCCTCGCCATTCATTGCAATAAAACAAAACACAGTTATTCGGTGATGATTCTCTGTCAAATGCCTCTGTATTGTATTGCGACTGTTGTGATTATGGCTAGGATTTTTATCCGAACAAAATCACAGGCGAGGTTAGTAAATGACAATTATGACCGTAGCTCTGAATAAAGCCGGCTTGATTAATATAACACAAAGTCCTTTTGTGTTTTGTGCATTAATTTTTTGTGAATATTTGAACCAACGTTCCAAAAGAGGTGTTTATGGAATTACTCTGGTTTCGTTTATCAACATACTTTTGATGTGGAAAGTTAAATTGGACGCAGTTGTAACAATTTAAATTTTTATTCGGCTTTTTGGGGGCCAGTTTCGTAATGAATATAAGGGTGGTCGCAATTTTTTGTCGTACCGTTTTGTACTCATATAAATGGTAAAAAAAATGGCAGCGACTGCAACATTATGAATGTATATTCCATATGGACCCACCATAAAAAAACTGTTTTAATCAGTTTTATTTGCTCTTCAGAAAAATATTTTTAAAAACTAGTTGGTAGTCATGCAAAGTTTTAGCACCCCGAAGCTTTTAAGCTCCAGGTTCAACTATTAAGGTAATTTAATCACTAACAAACAATAACATGACACGTTCGTCAGCTATTAAACAGGGCCGTGCAATTAATTTATACATGAAAAACAAGTTAGCAATTAAAGTCAAGTTGCAGCCACACATGTCCTTAAAGAGGGAGGAATCCTCACTCATTTATCGCATAAAATTATTATTCCTTGGCTGGGCGCTTCGCTAGCAGTATGAAATAGGTCAAGCGTGCGCCACATTAAGCTAGCAACTGCAACCAAAGAAAACTGATAAGATGATGCTTCATGTTTCACAGATACGATACTTATTCAATTAAATTAATTTATATATTCTGAAAAGTCAAGGCTTTACAGTTTGTAGTAGGAAAATTATTGGAAATGTTAATTAAATATTAAATACAGGTTCAGAGAAAAGAATGACGTTGATAGGCTGCAACATGGAATTAATACATTATTAATTATAGAGTCGTTTGATAGAACATTTTCATACGATGCATGTATAAAAATAGGTGTCGATCATCGATAAATAATTACTCAATTCATGCGATGCTGGTACCTATTTGTTATATATATTAGATATTTGCACAACTTTAACAAAAACAACCTAAACACATATCTTGTAATGGGTTATTTTATTTATTCTTGGGTGAAAAATTATATGTTCTGAATATAAATGTAGAAAAAATTTACAAATTTAGCACTAGCCTGTAGCAGGTTTGTGGTCATTACATACTTTTTTTTTTTGAACTCCTGTCATTACACTTTTTATTAAGATATTCTCTACCGACGTTTTAAGTGCGCGATATTTATATTTAGCTACGTATTAAGACATAAGTATGGAGGCCTAGTAGCACAGAATACTAATAGTAGTGTGTGCCTGTGGAAGCTAGTTCGAACGTGCTACCTCCGGTTTTTTCGTTTGGTCTACTCTCAACTAGACTTTTTATATTTTACCAAGTGTATTGGTGTCACGGGATATGTAGAACACATGTAATGCGAGTGTGATTTGTGTGCGACGGGGCAATAAATTCGACACCCCTTAAACCATAATTGATCACGGCCCATGTGATTGATCTCTTTGCATCACCTTATCAAAGAGCTTGTGACTCATTGGCGAATGAAATAATTACGGGGATTCATATTGAAAAATATTAACCATAATTATTATTTTTCACGTTATATGTTCCACATGGAAATGTTTTGAGGCGGAAATATGAGGACGTAAAGCTACAACACGATGACTAAGATCGAAACAAAGTCCTTTAAAATTAACAAAATGTATTAAAATAAAAATAAAGACAGTGTTTGTAACAAAACTTGAGCGCAAGGTCAATCGGTGGAAGGAGACGCTCGAGAGCGGTGGTCTGAAGTTAAATGTGGCGAAGACCGAGTACATGGCTTGCGGGAGTACGGACCCCCAAAGCATCGTGATAGGGAACGAACTTGCCGTGAAGACGGACAAGTTCAAGTACCTTGGGTCCGTACTGCATGAGTCCGGTGACATCGACCTTGACGTCAAAGCCCGTATAAGCGCTGCTTGGGCTAAGTGGAGAGAGGTCTCAGGCATACTCTGCGACCGCAGGATGCCGATGAGGCTCAAGGGTCTCATCTATAAAAGCATCGTGCGGCCGGTGCTCCTGTATGGTTCTGAGACGTGGCCTGCCCTCAAACGGCACGTCCAGGAGGTTCACGTCGCGGAGATGAAGATGCTGCGATGGATGTGCAACGTTACGCGTTTGGACAAAATCCGTAACGAGCACATCCGTGGCAGTCTTGGTGTCCGCGATGTGGCTGATAAACTCCAGGAATCCCGCTTGAGATGGTATGGTCACGTCCTAAGGAAACCGCAGGAGTACGTCGGTAATGTGTGCCTGAGCCTCAATATTCCCGGACCTCGACCGCGGGGTAGACCCAAGAAGCGCTGGCTCGATGTCGTCAAGGAAGATATGAGGGTCAATGGCCTTACTATTGAGGATGCCGAAGATCGGGCGAAATGGAGGAGAATTTGCCGGAAGGCGGACCCTGGTACCGGCCGGGATAACGCCAGGTAGAAGAAGAAGAAGTGTTTGTAACAAAACTTAGTGACAATATAACATGTCCTATAGTAATTCTATGTATGTATTCTAATAAAGGGCATTGTTGTTTGTTTCAAATAATTTAATGATTTGGAATACAACGTACTGACGCGATACTTTGTAAATAATGATTGTAAAATGTGGATCATGAAATTCCACGAAGATTAGAAGTTGAAAAGGGGACGGAAGAAGAAGAAGAGAACGAGGATTGACAGTTGGTTTGACTTTTTTTTTAAAGTAAGACCTAGTCCATCTTTTACATCTGTGGGTTAAACTATGAGGATTACGCCCTGACACTTTAGCCATTTTAAATTATAATAAAACCTGCACGGCGTAAGACTTAAGAGTACAGGCTGATTTTAATACGCATTCTTAACAACATTCTAAATTTAAAATAACTTAATATTGCATTTTTCGACATTCAATTTTTTTATTCCATTTTCAAATTTATCAGAAATACAATTATATTTTCACCACTGCAAAATAATTTATAGTAAGTAATATTCTTTGTTTGGAGAAGACACGATTATTCAACGAACTTTGTGTTTTTACTTCAATCAATTTTGTGGCGAACGCTTTGAATCATTGAAGAAGTGAACTGCGAGGTAACCAGACCACAAAGGTAAATTGCAATGATTTAAAATTAATTAGAAATCAAATTACCAATGAATACGCATTAAAATAACGTTTAGTAGGTTTGGCTATCCGGTCACAAGGAGGATTATCTATTTTTCAGGATTAGGCATTTACCATATAACGCCATTTTCGTATAGTGTTAAATATTGTCCGAAATACACATTGTTTTTCTGAGAATATTTTCTGATTTTCTTATTATAAATATAACTTACTTATACCGTGATACCGCATATTCAATGACAGCAGTTTTCTGAGACACCCGCTTAGAATCAACAAAGCATTTTGCATATAAATCGCATCAAACCTTGAATGTCGCAGTTTATTGTCAACGTATGCTGCCGACTGTAGAATATTTAGCCGACATTCACAAACCTTACGTAAGTCACAGACGAGACAGTCTTAGTAAACGTTTTCATTCATCCCTTGCTAATAAAATGGTACTTTTTGTTGAAATATTCACGAATACTACCTTACTCTACTCAGTCCATACGTATATGCCGAAGAAATAAATAATAATGCAATCCGGTGTAAGTAGATATTGAAAACATTAAATAATATGATTTTCACGACTCTTTTACAATTTCTCAGCAAAATATTATCCAAAACGCATTTTGTGATGTAAGATAAGACACGTTGTCTGAAGAGTCTACGAACTAAAATATCGTATACTTAAAAGGAAAAATAGTGGCTGTCTACCCCCTGTCGAGATAACGCACTGCAGACAATGCTTTCTAAGTAACTCAAAAACATGTATAGTTTTTGTTTCAAATTTTTATTACATAAATAACTGGAGGAGCATTCATGTAAAGTGTGACAGCAATATAGATTATTTAAAATCTTTGCGTACCTGATTTGAACTAGGATCAATTAATACTAATAGTAATGCGTTACATCTCTACGGATTTGCTACGAAACGATACGCAAGCATGCTACATCGCTACACCATCCATAATAATGTTCCTTAGATTATATTAACACGACAGTGCTTCAAATTCAATACAACTGAGTTGAAACGACAACACACAGTACTATATTATATTTATAAAATCTAAATTTCCGCTGAAGTAGATTGATCTAAAAATAAGAATATCAAAAATAACGTATTATACAATAATAATAGTAATAAAACACAAATGATAGTGTAAACAGTTTTATAGAAAGCGATGATTAGTCAAACAGCCACGCCTCCGGTGCGTACGGTATCATTACTGAAGGCGGTAATTTAATAACACTATAAAGAAGCGAGGGACAAAAGAAAAGCGAACAATGTGTGTTGAGTAAATAAGATGTTTTTATAAACAGTTGAATTTTTATAAATGATTTTGCAATGTGGGAGGGCGCTGGGAAGGCAGGCTAGGTAGCAGTATCGAGCGTGGGCGCGCCGCCCTCGCGGCACAGAAGCCCTACAGTGGAGTCCGCGGAGACGGGCGGCGCGCACGCCCGGAGCGACGACACGCCGCGCTCGCCAGTCGACACAACTCACATTGTGCCACTCACTCACTGGCACATCACACATCACACATCCCGCGTCCCGCGTCCGACATCACTACACTGTACACACTACACACTACACAGTACAAAGTACAAGCTACATATTCATATTTTTATCGGCACATTGCACGTGAACGCGCGTTACGCAGTGAACTAAAACCTTTTCTAAGCACCGTGAATATTTGTTTATAATTGGGAGTTGAGAACCATTATTAAATCAGTGATACAACTATGATATGTGACATTCAAATTGTGATTTTTGTATAAATTTATAGATCGGTGTCCTGTCTACGTCATGCTACGAGGTAAAGTACGATATTGTATTATTCTAGTATGTAACTGATTTCATATAAATAATATTTAGGAATCTTTATTCTGATTCAAATCAGTTTTTAATTTACGCAGATAAAAAAATATATGTTTAACCTCTATCTATTGTGATTGTTTGTAATCATTAAGCAGATGTTAATTTTATGGGATTATTTATTAGAAAACAAATTTCAAAATCTGATGAACGGGGACGAGGTTTTTATTCCTTTATCTAGGTGATATTAATGCTTCTTAGACATCTTAAGTATGAGTGTTGAAAACAATTAATTATTCCTATGATATTAATTTATTACTTACTTTTTTATCAATCTTTGCTTTTACTCAGCTACTTACTTTCAAGATATTTTTAAATTGGCTGATATTAAATCAAGGATTATTCCTTGAAGGGAAATTTCGATCCCGTAGTGACTGATTCAAAAGAATTCCTTCGAATATATTTATGTTCTACAATTTTAATGGATCTTCTAAGAGCACAAAGCGATCAATTTATTACATTAAACTAATTATGATTTCCAGCAGATTCGTGAAAATAAATTAAATATCCTTGTTAATATATTATTTTTATGTTATTGTTTATGTATAGAAAGTCGTGTTTTTTCATCATAATGTTAATGCAATGATCAATTACTTATAAATTTTTATATCCGAAATATTCCAAATATATCTGTTTAGACCCAATATTTTTCATCAATGTATAATATAATTTTAGTTAGGTTGTATATTTTTTATTTTTATTAAAATAATAATCGTTTTACGTCACGAATTTTATGATAAATAATACTATACTATATTAGTGAGTTGTTTTTATGTTCAACCGACGCACATAATTGAGTCCTTTTCTAATTAATGTTGGGTGTAGAAACCGTTGGGTCAGGGGCAAATATCGCGAATGATTTATTTAGTGTCCCTCGACCGTTTGCTTCCATAAATTAGACGCTTAGGTTCCAGGGTCTTATTGCATAAATAAATTACACAGGTAGAATTAGAGTTATGTTTCGTACAAGCCGAAAATTCTCCTAAAATCCAAAAATGTATCCTTATTTCTTTACATTAAATCTCTCAGAGATTTGTTTAATGTATGTCTCTCATTTTTACACGATCCGTGGTTTCAGCTAAGTCGAGATAATCTAAAAGTTTTAATTCATTAAATTCTTTGGAATTAAAAAGATCACTTGTCGAATTCGTTATTTTAGTATAATACAAATGTGATACTGATGCTATTTGAAGAAGCTAATTTCGTAAATATTGTATCGAATGTATATTATATACATATTACATATGTACAGATATATTCAAGCTTACACTTATATCCCCGAAGAGATACATACATGCTGGTGGTATTTGGTGGCAATTGAAACCCACACAGTTCGCCGACCTTGATTGCTATACTTTTTGTTATAGAAATTCAGATAGAAAAGCACAAATTTATCAGCAAGTAAAGTATTTTTTACATTTTAGGGAAGATAAGTGTGAAGAGCAATTTTCACATGATAATTAATTGAACATTACAGTAGCTTCTAATTAGTGACTACTTAATAGTTATAATTGATAAAATTGCGTATTGAATTAAACACGAAAATCTAATCACATCCATAATCAATAAAGAATAGGTGGAGAATGGAAATAGAATGTATTGATTGCACTTTCCTATCTGTTTAAAAAGCATAAGCACGGTAGCTTTCAGGTATTCGTTGTTTCGAACACAAATTACATGCAGACCAATGTAGGCATAAATATCGATGACATCGCGGCAGAGTCATGTCTTTTCCTTTGCCTTAAAAGCTTGTTATTACGTTAAGATGAGACTCATTTTGATGTCGGAGTAAGATACGAACAAATGTAAACTGCGGGTTTTTAGAAAACTTTTCAAGCAATGGTTTTCATGATTATAGCCAAAACAGTATCCAGCTGTTATAGTATTGAAATGGGAAGCAGCTATACACTCTTACGCAGAGTATAAGATTTATAATATATCGGGAAAATATATCACAGTGAAAAAAAATGTTTTTATTATATTATTTTGTATGGGCCTTAGTAACTTTGCGATTATGTCGGCCCTAAATAATATAAATGATGTCACAGATAATTCATTAATAAGTTGTTGACTTATTTTATTTACAATAAATCAAAAAATCATTTAAACAATGGGAAAGTTATATCAAGTCACTAATTTAAAATCCTCATGTAAACTTATTTTAATAAAAACATAGTGATTAGTTTTGTCCAGTTGGCACATCTAGTGATCTTAAGTAATTAATAATTAATTAATTACCATCATACACAATGGTGGAAAACTCGCTATAGTGACTCACGCAAGTGCTACGCATTTCTGATTCACCTGTTACTGAAATTTAGAAATCTTTAATTCTAATATACTCGTAGATACTTTTATAGTACTGCATCGAAACAACCGAGAGACAATGTATTTTATTTCTATGGTAGATTTTATATTGAAATTTTTCAGTAACTAACAGTAGCAAATACACCACTTTTTACTTTGAAATCCTAGTTTCTTTTAATACAAATAGGTACGATGTACAAATATGAAAGATTTTTTGTAACATTCATCGCAATATACTTGATGTATCGGTCTCAATGCTTTTTAATTATTTAATTTATTTATAGAAAGACCAGGAATATGTTTTACTAAATCTGCCTGTCAAGTTACTTTACTATTATAGATTGTGTGTATATAGCTGTGAAGTGCAGTTAAATTCCATAAAATAAAACCAATACTTTTTATTCACTTTATTGACGTTTGTTAAATTTTTGCCAGGATTGCGTGCATAATCAACTTTTATCTTAATAAGTTTAATTAACTAAATTAAAGCAATTTTAAACCTAATTTATATTTGGAGAGTAGAGGAGTTTCATATGTAAATTAATTGTAGCTGGTAGTGCGCCAACGGTTGTTAGAAATGTGATAGTACATAAAACTTAGTAAATGGACACTGAAAAGGCACTTCAAATGATTTTAGTTTTATTAAACGACGTCATAAAATGTGTCCACTGCAATTTTTATTTTTATTGCGGCCTGTCAGGTATCGAGTCGGAAACAAGTGGCGCTTATTTACTCAGCTCTAGGAATATAGGCGCACATAGATTAGAATAAAAACCACATAGTATCTATACGTATGTAGCCGTCAATTTCGCAATTTGTTTTATCATAAAAAGTAGTTATTATCTGTCTATAAGCTTGTTATGAAAAATAATATATTATTATTACACGTTTTTTAAGTGTAGAAAAAAAAGACTAGGTTTAAAACTACATTCTCACGTGTTGGAATATAAGTAGTGCAGTGAGGATGTTGCGCATAAATCAGGTTAAAGTATAAGTTAATAAGAGACTAGATATTTTCAAGTTGTTGCCTCGAGTTGTTGAGATTTTCAAATTTGTTTCTAAATGTAAGCTTATAAAAGTGACAGATATGCAAAACGGTAGGTTGGGTTTTAATTCGTACGTTTAGTTATTTACTTAAACAAGTATTCGTTACTATGTATGTATCTATACATGACTATTTATACATTTCAACCTAATATCGTCCTTTTCTTATAAAGCATTTTTAGATTAGTATCTATCTTGTGTTCTTGTTTAGGCCAATAGCTAAATTTACACCAGCAGTAGATTCACAAATCTCTTATTCTTCAAAGCACCTAATGCCTATATTATCTATTAGTGTGAAGCTTAGTTGTAATAATGGTCTTAATAGTACGGAGGTTTTAATATAATATAAACTATTTTTATTCGCGTCTATCCGAAAAATAGGAACTACTACGTTATAAATAAAGTATAGAGACATTTTACTGTTGGTAGAGACTATGACGTCAACTAAATGTTGGCGCCGCCTCGTTGCCCATTACGCTGAGTTTCTGTGTGGATGCTGTGTTTTGATAAACGAGTGTAGCCTTCATTCTAAAATACTCGATACTGATCGCCGACAAAGCACTGTTATGTGCAGAAGATAGTTAGATGTCATCCTAAAAATGTGTAACCTTGTTGGTATGCGGCACCTTATTCCACTAGAATGGTTTTATACATTCCAAATTCTAGAATTCTAATCCCAGAACTAAGTAAATGTCTATGTCTTCAAAACCAAGATATTTACTTAGTTATTTCGTTTTTGTGCAATGGAAGATAGTTCTCGGTTATCAAACTGTATTTTAAAACGGGTTTTTCTATGCCTATATCAATGAGTTGGCACCTAATTATATGAGGGTGTTGTAGTCTAAGACGCAGAGAAGCAAAACCATAAGTGACTGCCCCCTTGGGCAGTATTTGTAAGCAATCTCCGAAAAGTTTGTTTAGAATTTTGGCTTTCATCCAAAAGGTTGGGAACCTTTGCAAGTATACAGTCTTCTGTTGTTGCTGGTCAAATAGATAGAGTATATAATGTGTACCGGCATAGACTCACGATTAGAACGATTGTTTCTGAATATAGAATCTTTGATAAATAGTCCATAAGAAAATTAAAGCATCAGATTCTCTTATAAATGATTCGTTAGGAAATTTTAGGGTCAGCAGTAAATATACTAACGTAACGTCTCTATAAAACATTTTTCTAATAAAATCTAATAAATGATGCAAGATGCAAAGTTAGTGCTGTCACAAAAGTTTCGAATTGCAAAAACGATACGATTGAAATTAATGATAACAACGACTTATTTTATTCAATAAACTTTGTATAAAATCTGAAACGTTTTCAGATCAAATACGGTTACTTTGTAAGTGGCCAATTATTTCAGAACGAAATGTTGTTGAACTATTACGTATTGTAAATGTATTCTTCTCATCCATAAAATAAACATTATTTTTGTTTTACTGTCAAGTGTTGGATGTTTCACCGTGTTCTACAAAGTTACAAGGTGACAGTCTGACCGAAATTGGGCTAAATCGCAAAGCTTTTGTTTCACTTTATTTGAGAGTGATCTGTCATTTTCATGTAAGTAGTTGTAAACTTACCGATATATATGTCAATTTATGTGTTAGGCCCTGGTTTCATCTCATTACACGTTATGAGACAGGAAAAGAGGGTTAAGCCATTGTTCCATTGCGGTGGGTCGTGGGTTGTTTGGGGAGTGATGAATTTTATCAAAAATTCAACCAAGTTAGTGAGTTTACGTTAAATTATAGCATACTGTTACCAAAATATTTCAATCATATTTTGCTAGTATTAGAGGGTATTAGGTATGTTTAAGGTTCGCTGTATGATATGTACACTGTGTCCCAAACATACATATTACTATACTAGGTATATTTTTGATTATATAATCCTGTACTATAATTTGATGATCAATATGATCTCATAAAAGAGTCTTATAATACACTTGTAATAGTCATGACATTGTCATGATCTTGTGAGAGTTTAGCCTTGCTTTCAATAAAATGATGCGTTTTATTTATATAAATATGTTTTATTCATAAACAAGTACGTACCTGTTATGGCATTGGCGCTCAAGCATGACCCTAAATAGAACAATGTTTTTGTCACCTTTTGACCCCGTTCCAGAACAACCAATTGTTACCGCGTTGGGATTGTGACAGGTAAACGTGATATAGTTCTATTGTGAGCTATTTCAAACGTTTCCTGGCTATTAATAATATTAAGTAAGTACTAACTAAACAGTACATCTCTTTTTATACATTTTATAGTTTCAATTAATTATTTATAGGTACTTCAAAAGCAAATTTAAAAGATTTATGATAAAATCATTAGCTAGATTGAGGCCATAACGTTTAATAAAAAAGTGAAGTTAAAACATGCACGCGTTTCATAAAATGGCTTTATTAATTTAAAGCTGATGTTATCGACATTGCGACACTATATGTGTAGGTTCTTTTGCAACAAGTATGCAGTAATTGAGTTATGCGTGCCGATACCGATATCAGATGAGAGTACACGCGACACTCTCGGTATGAGCCATATTAAGATTATTCGCGTGTCTGTCTTTTCCACTTGATAATAAGGGCCTGCTTTGAATTCTTTGTTGCGATTGTGAGAGAACCCTTTAAGAAATGTATGATTAAAAATTATTGTAGTAAATAATCAGGATTAATATAATTTTACATATTTTATGATGTGGTATGATGTATACATAAAAAAATCAGTTCAAATTGTTTTACTCATTCACAGTTTGCGGCGTATTGTAACGATATACTGAATAAGTAACTTACGGATGTTTGTACCTACGCATGTTAATTTAAATATTACAGACAAGCGACGAATGTAACGATTTTCAAACTGTACGAAGTACACATTTTTGCTGGGTTTTTGCTCTATTTTACCTTTTTATTCTTCTCCTTTGACTCTGGCTACTATTACTAAGGAATAAAAAAATGCTTTGAGATATAAGGAACATATTGTTACTTTTGTCCCTATTCCAATAATAAATAATAATAAATAAATTTTTGAAAACATTGTTGAAAAAGCAGCAACATTTTCACAAATTCATTCGTTACATTAGTCCCAAGTCACTTTCGTTATTATAGAGTGCTACAATTCAAGTCTGGTATACTTCAGCTCAGCAGTTTATTCTTGCTTCGAATTAGGAATATGTATATATTGTATGTATGTATTTTAATATATTTAGGTATTTATGATAATATTTCCGCAAAGAGAAGGAAACAATGTAGGCAAATACAATGCGTAGTTGCTAGTGGCATAAATCACACTAATACAATAATATGGAGTAAGGCATAACAATAAGTAAATAGCTTATGTAACGACACATGTTGCGAAGGTTATTGGCGCCGTACATGAAGCATGTCCCCGCATGTCTACATACATGCATCTTGATTACAGCCGAGATAAATCTATTACACTGACAGTTAACTAGTCAATAAACTTAAAGTGGTTTAGCGTGTAATGCTGGCAAATAAAGCTATGCGCAAAGTTTTCTTCTAAGATACGAGGGATGATGATCTGAGAATGAACAGCACTTGCGGTCGTAACCCTTGGAATTAGTACGTTGAAATAGGAGTTGGCTAGGGGCTTTTGGATCCGATAACCACTGGAGTAAACGACTGTATTTGAGTGGAATCGCACTCGAGCTCTTTTTAAAGTAGATGGGGATGATATTAATGTCTGTTGAGCTTTTGATTGTGTCGGGATTGTATTTACTTTAATAATCAAGTGCATATAACTTTTCGTAGATCAGAATTAATTGAGAAATTAGGTTCGTATACCTACAGGTGTTTCTTTGTCAGATTGTGTTATAGTAATAAAATTATTTTACTTTTATTTTTCTACGAATGTTCAAACAATAAAGATATACGTGAAATGCATTGTAGTTACATCTCAGCAACAGTGCCAATACTACGTTGCGGTAATCACGTTTGATGTACGTACAAACCTGTTTGATTTAGTACAGTCAATTAATTATACACCGCTACGCATCACGTAATCGGGTTTTGGTAGCAGTCTAATTAGTACCATATATCATATTGCTATATGAAATGACATTTCGATAGAGAATAGCCGAAAGAAGTTTAATTCGTGCACGACCTATAAAAAATGGTTTGTCTATAAATAGGTCAGAAGAATCTCTATTACGAGTATGTACTTAGTATTCTGTGTATGTATTCAGGTTTATTTTGAATTGGATGAACTACTAGATACAGTCTCGGCATCAAATCTACCAGTTAATCAGAAATGAAGTCAATCGTTCTAATATTCGGTATGTATTATATACATAAACTTACGCCTTTTTCCCAGAAGGGGAAGGTAGAGGTGCCATCAGGACACCCACGTTTTTCCTTGTATTATTATTATATTATTCATCTCACGATTTTATAGGGGGCGATCCTATCGCCATATTTGAACCCGAGACCTCAGCTTTGCAATCATATCGTAGTAACCGAGACAGTCCATGTATGAATTATGTGCCGTAAATCATTTTTGAATATGTCAATTATAAAACCTATGGAATATTTTTTTTCAAAACCATGATCAGAACAAGGACACTTTGTAAATTGGAAGAATACTGGAGAAATGATATGGCATTATAGAGCAGGCACGTAGTGTATTTGTAAGAATAAACCGTCTTATTGTATGTCCGGTGGTGCCATCCTATTCGTCATTTGAACGATTGGCTGGTGGAGCTCCGGATGAAAGGAGGATCGCTATGAAATTGCACATAGAAAATACCGGATGTGTTTCAATTGTGTATTGTTCCGTATATTAGATATCCGGTAGACAATATTGATATTTTCTATGATATCGATGTGTATCAACTACATACATACATAAACTCACGCCTCTTTCCCAGAAGGGGTAGGCAGAGGTGCCAGGGGCACCCACATTTCGTCAGTATGTTCCGTATGTATCAACTATCAACATATAATCTATATATATAAAAGAGGAACCTGACTGACTGACTGACTGACAGACTGACTGACTGACGTATCAACGTACAACCGAAACTACTGGAGCTAGGAAAGTGAAATTTTCCACAGAGGTTCCTATTATGACGTAGGTGAGCACTAAGAAGGGATTTTTGGAAATTCAACCCCTAAGAGGGTGAAAAGGGCGAAAAACCGTTGTATGGAAAATCGAAACCGTTAAAGTTACAACTGTCAAACTTGGCACTTTAGTTAGTCATTTAAAAAGAAAACTAACTGCATACTTTGTTTCTCGAAAATTATCCATAAAAGGGTTAAAATAAGGGTTGAAGTGTTGCGAGTCTAGGATGATTTAATGACTGTCTAATCAACGCACAGCCGAAACTACTGGAGCTAGAAACGTGAAATTTTCCACAAAGATTTCTATTATAACGTAGGTGAGCACTAAGAAGGGATTTTTGGAAATTCGACCCCTAAGGGGGTGAAAAGGGTAAAAAACGGTTGTATGGAAAATCGAAACCGTTAAAGTCACAGTTGTCAAACTTTGCACTTTCGTTAGTCAATCAAAAACCAAAATAACTGCATACTTTATTTTTTTTTAATTAACCCTAAAGTGGTTAAAATAAGGGTTGAAATTTTGTAGAATTGAACTGTCTAATCAACGCACAACCGAAACTGCTGGAGCTAGAAACGTGAAATTTTACACAGAGATTCCTATTGTGACGTAGGGTAGCACTAAGAAGGGATTTTAAGATATTCCTCCCCCAAGGGGGTGAAAAGGGAAAAAAACAGTTGTATGGAAAATCGAAACCGTTAAAGCCACAGTTAGTAAATTTTGCACTTTTGTAAATCTATCAAAAACAAATATAGCTGCATTCTTTATTTTTCTAAAATTAACCCTAAAGTGGTAAGGGTTGAAATTTTGTAGAACCGAACTGCCGTATCAACGTACAACCGAAACTACTGAAGTTAGGGACTTGAAATTTTACACGGGGCTTCTTATCATAATGTAGAGCAGCGCTTATGAAAGATTTACTGAAATTTAATCCCTAAAGGAGTGAAAAGGGTGAAATTGTGTTGTATGGAAAAACGAACCTTTAAAGGTACAGATTTCAAACTTGGCAGTTTAGGTAGTCAATTAAAAACAAAAATAATTTCTTACTTTTTTGTCTTAAATTAGCCTCAAAGGGCTTAAAATAAGGATTGTAATTTTGTATACAAAATCGAAACCGCTGTTATTGGTATGAAAATTCGTATTTCAGCTACCTATTATAAACACAAGAAATTGGCATGCACTAATTTTGGGAAAATGGCACGAAGGGGATGAAATTTTATAAAAAGTATTTAGGGTTCCGTGGGTACAAAATAACGCT
This sequence comes from Hyles lineata, assembly GCA_030180105.1. Classification (NCBI taxonomy): domain Eukaryota; kingdom Metazoa; phylum Arthropoda; class Insecta; order Lepidoptera; family Sphingidae; genus Hyles; species Hyles lineata. The sequence continues at coordinate 9,038,738 of JARJEE010000017.1, read as the reverse complement.
TAAAAATTGAGCTAGATGGTATAATTCAAGAACTGGATAGGGAAAGCAATATTTTAATTTTTACTAATTTTGTACGTTGTTCATGAGTGCAAGAGTTTCACATTTACGGTCAGGGAAAAGGAAGGAATGGACGGAAGATTGTGTTGGAATATCGGGCATAAGCAACTTTTATTTTAAACATACTTATATGGGTTTCGCGCAAATTGTGCGTAGTTCCGGGATTATATAAATTTTAGAGGGATGAATTTTTCATGTTTAATAGTATCTACTTATTATAGATAAATAATGCCCAATTGTTAGGTTTTGGATTTTTAAGTTTTAAGTGGAGATAAAGCGGGAAATCGTTGTTGATAAAGTAAGTAATAGACCACATAATTTTCCCAACGGGATACTTATAAATAAATAGTGACGTAATTCGGAGTTTAAGAATTCTCTCAGTTTCAGGGGGGAAATTAGTACGTAATATCTTATTTAGTGAAGTATCAATTTTCAAGTATATAAAGTATATTGTAAATAAAGTTAATAATGCAGACGAAGTTGCGGGCAAAAGCTAGTATAATATATTCGCTTAAAATCTTTGTGAACACTGGTGGTAGTCTCTCATATGTGAGAGGCCATCTGGGTGGGTACCACCGCAGTGTCTATTTTTCAAACAGCAGTGTAAACGCACTGTTGTGTTTTGGGTTGCAGGGCATTGTAGCAAGAGTAACTACTGGACATATTGAGACTTAACATCTTATGTCTCAGGATGGCGAGCGCAGTGGAATGCCAAGCATTGCTTTGTAATTCAAGGTGTTGTTTGGTTTTGCTACTGTTCATGAGCGGTCGTATCGCTTACCATCAGGCGAACGGCATGGCACACTTTCTTTTGCTTAAAAATAGGGACAATATGTCTTGAAGAATTCCATGTGATTTTTGAGACACCTAGAATAATTTGTGCGATCGTGACGAGATGTAAAAAAATTGAGACAAAATTGGTAGATCATTAAAATGCGGGATAGTCCTGGCAACATTGAGGTATGTGGAAACGTTGGCCTGGCCATGACATCTCATTGAGCTAAATATCATTATATTAGCAAATGCCTTTATTGCTGTGATTACTACAATGTAAAGCTAAAATAATTTGCTACCTATAATTTACATACTATACAATTTACATATTACATACATTTTTTTTATTTCGTTTTAGTGGTTTAGTTATTAACTTATCCAACTTTTTGCGCAAATTTTAAATATTATGAATCTAAGTTAAGCTCTATCGCATTAAGGGCATCGCATTACGGTAGTGACATCTTTATTTTTTCTAATTGAATAGACTTAATTTTTTCATTGATTTCAATGGAAATTTTGCTAGAGTTCATTTGGCATCGTAAAAAGTTCACACTACATTAAGTCCTGACGTAGTTTTGGCCCGAAGCCACAGAGAGCGTTATGTTGGAATGGGATAACTGGATATTATTTTCGAATATTAGTTTCCCAATGCAGGTTTGGATTGCTAGCCATATTTGCCCTCAATTTAGCATAAATAAATCTTAGATTTATTCCTAATCATCCCTTTATAGTCTATAGGTCAACGTTTTGAAGTTTATTGGGTTGTGTGGATCAAAGAAAATCATATTTTTATAGTAAAACTTCTTACAGAATACTAAGTTCTTGGCAATACTGCTAGTTGTGGAGTAAGGAAAGTTCAATACATCTCGGTAGGTGACATTACCTATGCATGTCCTCGATAAGACTCGGGGCACGCTACGTCTTACTTGGGAAGATTTGGAATAAAAGTTTCTCTCTATCCAAGTTTACTAGTAATAAAACTGGAGTGCTTACTAGTATTCGTACAATCGACACGAAACCGCAACTACTGTACAGAATTCCCAATGGCCATATACGGTCGCGTAAAAGGCTGGATATCAAATTCGATAGCAAAACGAGTCTGGGAGAGGTCGCATGAACAAAACATCGTGGCTAGTGGGTACATTATCAAGGCTTGGTACAGGCGTACAGCGGTACGTTGCGGCATCACTGCTGGAGTAAATGACATGGATGTGGTCTGGCACACTGCCATACTCCGTGTCGCTGATTCTGCACCCCACTGCTTTACAACGCTACAATTTCGTTTTTAGTACGACCGTCAGCATACACACACCTACATCTCGTTTAAATATTTTACATTGAAAATTGATTAAATACAAATATTTAATTAATTATTGTGAATAAATAAATTATTATTATTATTATTATAATTGAATGCATTCAGTCATGAGAATAGGGATAGTGGTTTTAATGACCGTTGTATTTTATTGAAAAGACATTGCTGATTGAAAATTTATGTTATATGTAAGAGTTACGTTTGCTTGCTTCATTTAAAACTTCACGCAGAATGTTTGATCTCTTGTAAATATTTTATACAATATCTTTTTTACATAAGGTATCCTTATTATATTATAATCATTACAGTAGGTACGGTAGATTTTGTATAACTATAATATTGATCTCCGCTTAAGATGGCTTACTAATCATATTTATATATTTTTTTTTTATGAAGATACATGTGTGGATTCACACCAATATACTATGTCTATAAGCTCAGTTAATCCACCTCAATCGAAGCGACAATAACTAGATAATCACTGCCGCCTAAGCTATGAATCCGTTGATACATTATAGTATAATATAAACCGATTAAGCAAGATTTATTTTCCGTATTCTACCTTACGCATTCGCACATTGAGGATTATATTTAAAATACCAACAAAAGTAAAAAATACTTTGGAATAACTACGAGAAGATTCTATTTTAAAATTATTTGGTTAAATAATAATATAAGATACATGTCAAGTATAGTGACATTAGATATACCTAGTCTTGCCATAAATATTGTAATAAAGAAAAAAGAAAATTGTTAACTGCAAATAACATTTATTACTTTTACAGTGTGTCAGTTTAATACATAAATATAAAACAATTAAAAATATAAAAAGCTTATTCGAAGTGGTCTCCATTGGCTGCAATACAGTCCTTTAAACGATGAGGCCAGTTATCAATAGAAGCACGCACTCTTTCCATGGGAAAATTCTTCACTGCCAATCGTATAGATTGTTTTAGGGACTCCAAATTATCATGGCGTTTAGAGCAAGCTGTACTCTCTAAAACTGACCACAAATCATAATCCAGCGGATTAAGATCGGGACTAGACGACGGCCAGTCTTCAGCTCTGATGAAGTCCGAAACGTTCGATTCCAACCAAGACTGCGTGGACCGAGCTTTATGACCCGGCGCCGAGTCTTGCTGGAAGGACCATACTTGGTTATTGAACATGGTGATGTTAAGGGGCTTAACTACCTTCTCAAGAATGGTATCTTGATACACTTGTGCCGATGTTTTGATACCTTTTTCACAAAAATATGGCTCAGTCACTCCTTCATAGCTAACACCCCACCAAACCATCACTGAAGTCGGATAATGTCCACGTTGCACTCTGTCGACTAATTGGGAAGCTTCCTTAGAGCTTTGAGCATAAATACGGTCATTTTGTTTGTTAAAATGTTGCTCAATTGTAAAAATTTTCTCATCCGTAAACAAAATTTTTCTGTGACCTCCCTTTGCGTACCGCTTCAGTAGTTGTTTCGATTTTACCACCCTATTCTTCTTTAAATTATCAGTTAAGAAATGGCCAGTGCGTCTCTTATAGGCTGCAAGTCCTAAGTCATCTTTTAAAATACGCGACATGGTTCTAGGTGCTATCTTCATTTCCCGAGATAAAATCTTTTGCTTTCGGACAGGATTTCTTCGAATTCTTTCCCTTACTGCTTTGACCACCTTTTTCGTACGAACACTACGTGGACGGCCAGATCTTTTTCTGTCACAAACAGAGGAGGTCTCATTGTACCTATTAATAGCCCGGTACACAAACATTTTACTAATACCAAGTGTATGGAGAGTTTTAAAAATTGCATTTGGCTCCATACCTACTTTGTGTAATGCTATCACAGCGATTCGGTTCTCTTTATCACCCCACACCATTTTAATATCGCAAAATATTTTACAATGTATTGGCGCCAAAATGAGAAAACACAATGAACAATCGTATAAAAATGACAGATTCGAAATTCAAATGTAATATTTTTTTATAATTAAGTGTAACAGTATTTATGGCCAGACTAAGTACATAATTACATACTAGTTTTCTACACACCGATGTAGCGTATGAATTGCAATACTACGGACTTCGAGAGTACCTACCTCTGTAAAGTTATGAGAGGGCAGCATACAGTCCATACATATTAAATTTTAAAGTTGTCAAGTTTTGTTCCGATATATGAAGGTTAGCAGCATTTTTCACCTTTTGATATAAAGGTATTTTCAAATGTTTATACCATTCAGGGACAGTAAATGCTTTGTACTCTGTTTAATAATTCTGTGACCGTATTCAATTAGGCTATTATGTAATGTAACTACTTTAGGTTCACGTTTGCGTACGGTGCGATTATACCATTAATTTTACTTAAGTTGTTTACACGCCTCAACTTCTTATTGTAATTGATGTGGCATCGAGGGAAAATAGAGCCTAGGAGGAGACTACGTCTTGAGTTTTGTCGTAAAGTAATTGTACTATTTATGTTTTGATTTTTTAATGCGGTGTTATGAAGTAAGCGTGATATCAGCAGTTGCTACAACTTGCGTTATATCTAGATTCAACAATCGGCGTCCAGAGACGTAGCATCTGGCTATTATCTTCATATCGGACAATAATAGTGGCTTAGCTACAGACTGTGCAATACTGGGGAATTCTAAGAGACGATTGAAAGCAGCCGTCACCGGCTAAATCAATATTACATTATCGTGATTGACCTGGATCAGGGTATCAGCTCAAACAAAGGGCGATCCTCTTGCAAGCGTACCGCTCGTCGATAACCACTATCGACTTGATGTTAACATGAAAATAGGTAACGGTCACTGTTTTCCATTCTTGAAAATGTAAAGACCAAATCTTGTCGCAAAAAATGACTGCAAAAGTCCTTAAAGTGATGCGAAAGTTAAAACAACCCAGTGTGTCTGAAATTGTTAAATTTACAAACAACTGTTATAAAAAGGACGCGTCATATATGTATCTTGTATGGAAAAGGTGTATCATAACAAAACAACATGATGGAAATCTTATAAAAGCTTCAAACGTTCTACGTAACTGTATCATGCGAGAATATTGAGCGGGAGCAGGTTTATTTTTATTAAATTTTAAATGCGACACTTTAACGGGTGGTTGTACAAAGAGCGACAATTTAGGGTTACCACAAAGAGAAATTACAGTTGCGAAGTCCCTTTAGCGACACCGAAGTTGATATTACATTTACATGCACGTAGGACGCTCTACTTTGAACCGTGGAAAGGTTTGTGGTGAAATAGAAGCCCCTCGAGACTTATTTTACGAGCACGTTGTCTTGCTGATAGAAATAGTTTGATAGATGATATCGTTACTAGTGTTAACTAAATTATTGGACTGATCAATACCTAATACGACTTATAAAGGTCTTGTTTGTGCTTTTAACGTAGTGGCATGGACTACAAAACATTTAATAAACGTTTATTTTCAGTCAGTTACCATTACTACTTACCAATGAAAAACTATTTCCTGTAACATCAAAATATACATGAGAATTTTGTGTACTGTGTGTAATATGATGCAAAAGGTTCAGTAGTTCATTTGATATACTGTGCATTACGAAGCTTGTAGGATTTATATTTCTGTAGTTAAGTGTATTTTCGAAATACCGATGCGTGGGAATGACGTGGGTTAGGACTTAGAAGTTAATTCGGGGAAGCGGCGATGTTAGGTAGCAGAAATCTAGGAATTCTCTGTATCTGGAATAACACTGCGAATTTATGTTTCTAGTTATTAGTGCTAAAATGTAGCTGTTGTTACTCTGAGTCACAATTCATGTTTTTAGTAAAAATTTTAGCGCCGTATCTGGCTGCACCAAATAAAAATGATTTACTTTAACTATAATATGTTAACGTCATTTATAAGAATGCCAAATGGGTTCCCATAGTTAATTTCTTAAACTTCTACACCGGCGTCAATATAAAGTTTGGGCATAGTCCCTTTGATTCTAATGGGCCTAAGCCTTCTTCAATTTGAATAATTAAGACGTAATCGAGATAATCACACACTATTTGTATTTTTTATAACAACAGGTTAGACTATCAAGTATACATAATGCGCTCTTTTTTAAAGTCGACCTCTTTCGAGGAAAATATGACGAGAATAGATTCGACTGATATGTTAACTTACACTTAGTAAGTAAATACGAAAATATGCGTGTTTGTCCTTGTCATTTTTATCGGACGAATTTTAATAGAATAGGTCTGTTTCACCATTAGTCTAAATAATTCCATTCTTAATTCTTCTAAACATCTGGAGAGAAGTCAGTTGAATACATAGCTACCAACTGGCATAATCAATTTGGCCTCCCTGATGGCACCGAAGGGGAAGTTTAATAGTTATTTCAAGTCAAAAAAGTGCGTTACATACCAAAATACCATAATATTACAGCGATGTGTATGCAAGTATGTATGCAAGCCAACCCGCACTAGGCCAGCACGGTGGACTATATGGCCTAATCACTCTCAATCGAACTCTCGATTGTAGAGTAGGCCCGTGCCCTGCAGTGGGACGTATATGGGCAGATATAGATATAGAGTATGCAAGTATGTTACAAATGAGCGACTAGGCTTTAAATATGTGAATATCCGATACAGAAGCGCTCACATATAAACAAGAACAATAGACGTTATCAGTGAGCAATGTCATTGTGGCAGTCAATAACGAATCTTTTTTGTTCAACCGTTCAATAATTATAGATAGGTAAAAATAGAAGCGGTGAGGGCCATTCGCATTTATAATGAAATTGACAATGGTGGATTAAACATTAATAAATCAATACTATCGGAAAGAGGTAAATAAAAGACTTGAAAATAGAATACTAGTATGTTTGTCACGACAACATACGAACATGATAATTAGAAGTAGGTGTAAATAATTTCGTAATTATTATACGTAATACTAGCGGTCGTGCTTGGCTTCGCATGGGTGTAGATAGTTTTTAAGTCCAGTCTACATCAACAATAAATTATTTCACGTACTAGTACAATGTGACCGCTGTCGACTATATTGCTTTTCCCGTCAAGTCCTGTTATATCCCATCTCAATCTATACCTTGACGTACAGCATGACTTCTTGTCTCTGTCCGTCCCGTGCCACCCATTCGAATTTGAAAGAGTAGGTAATAAATATGCATATTTTGAATATCTGAATCACAGGCACATAGCGCGTAGAACTGATGGCCGTCGGGGCCGAAAGGTTCTAGAATCGAGGCCACGTGCAGGCAAGGGAAATGCATCTCTATACCAAATTCATCAAAATCGATAAAGCCTTTTCTTGCGCGAAAGAGGAATAAACATCCATAAACGCATACTCAAAAACATTCTCGTTTATAATCATTGAAATAATTTTTAAATCAATGTATAAAATATGAGGGAAGAATACACTGTTAATGAACTAATAAATAATATTACTTTTTGTCTACAAATAAACTTGGTAAAAAGCTTGGAAGAATAAATTTAATGGATAGAGAGAATATTTTCCTCACTTTATTGTGTCAGTGGGAGTAAAAAATGCTGGCTCTTCTGGCTGGTTCTCGATTTTGTCATATATGTTTTGCCACATCCTATGTGGTATCAACGTATTTAGTTTGCTAAATCAGAGTAAAGAGACTCATCATTTGCTCTAAAAAGTAGCCGTTGAAAGGCATTCTCGGTGTATGTACACATATTTGTACACAAACATCTTTAGCGCACAATCAATATAATCTTCACAGAGTGAACGCACAACTGAAAGGGCTCTTTCTTTTGACAATTGACATGGCATTTCCGAATTGTCTCTTTCCGAAGATTTCTTAAATATCTTTGACTTCAGTGTTTAAATATAGCATTGTAACAACCCATATACGAATGTCCTTGGACAATAATGTTATCTTTTGTAAAAAGAAGCAACAACAAAGGTACGTTAAAAGTACAATTGTCTATACGGAAAAGTTTTCATTGTAAAAGAGTTTAAAAAGTTTTACACAAGAATTTGAAATAAGCAAAATGCTTAAATTATTAATGTGTATACACTACACAGTAGCAGCCGGCAGGAGTGCACAGTCGTGGCAGTTTCGATCCAATCTTATTATAACTTGGACGACTTTCTGTTCACAGTTTCGTGGAAGTGAACGAGTGTCGTCTCTAAATTTCTTTGATAATACTTTCTGATTGGATCTATTGAATAAACAAGCTTTCCAATATGTTTCATTTGGGTGTTTGATTTTCATTTCTTTCTGTACCAACGAATTTTACAAACATGTCAATAATAATTACTTTTCAACAGAATATCGAAACTCGGTATAGCATGATGTTTCTGCTTAATACTCTTTGAAAATCACCCAAAACATAAAAACAGACGTATAAATGTAAAAATAAGTTAATCATTAAAAAATAATTTGAAATATATTTTACACACAAAATATGTGGTTAAAAAACCTAGTCGGTAATGAAGGAAATAATACAAACTAGAGATAGAACGATCGACGGGTACCTATAAGATAGGTATTGAAACTGAGTAGGTCGAAGTAGCGACCTTCAGTTTCGCTACAACGTCAATGTCCACATTGCTCTGTAAGGCAATAAGTTTGTGTCTAGTCTAGAAAATATGATATTCGAGGCAAGAGGTCTTGTCGCAGGTTTAATGGCGTGGTTTGAAGCTTGTGTATTTTTAGCAGCAGACTAGTTAGTTGATGATGGTTGAACATTGCACCCTTCAACTTGAAGTTTTCTCGGCTGAGGTTCAAGAGCTATTCCAATTATATGAATTTTGTACGGTGGTTCAGTGGCCTCATGGCTTTCTCAATTTGTGTGTATTTTTGTAAACTAATTGCCAGATTTGTTAATTAAAAACGTCTGTTTTTTATGTATAAGTCGCGAATTAGGTGCCTCCCACTTTTAGGGTTTTATTCTATGAAAAACCAATAGAAATGAAGCAATAGAATGAGAAATGAAATGGCCTTATTCATAGACAATGTGTTATCTTCTACGCTCAAATCGAATTCAAAAGTTGTTTGAAAGAAACATACATTCGATAACTAAAATAGGTTTATAAACTGTGTATTTATAATCTTTACCAGCGTTTTAAATCAATGTCAATAGTTTTTGTAATTGCATTGGTCTTGCAAACAAGCAAACAGTTCACGGTGGTAAGTGATCACTGCCCATGAATAATATACTACTTAATTATTTATATTTTTCTTTCCCCAATGCCCGTTAGTTTAAAATATAGTTGACGCGGCGTCGAACAAACAGAGGAGCTTTAAGTTCAGCTTGTAGAGATGTTTGTATAATTCATTGATTCGTCTATACCGCACGTACTATTTACGTTTTTAATTAAAACTGAGATCGCAATTACTAGGTTACTAGAACAACTACGTGCCATAAAACATCCTGACTCGTGAAATGTGTTCTCGCACGCAAATTACGAATCTTATTTACTTTAATGCCATCAGGTGTGTCAATGAGCGTTCGTATAATATGGCCGTGTAAGTATTTTTATGAGCGCGTGGCAGTCTGTTAGTAACGGACTAGATGCAGCTACCAACATGTTCATGGGACTCGCGGGTTCAAATCCGAAGGCACACATCAGACTTTTCGGAGTCATGTGTGTATTGATAGTCAATAACCACGCACTATAACGGTGAAGGAAAACATTGTAATAAAATTCGGACGAATTTACATGGTATGTAAAAGTCCGCCGAACCGCACTAGGTGCACTATACGGCCTAACCCCTCTCAATCGTACTCTCGATTATAGAAGCGGTCCTTGCCCTGCAGTGGCACGTGTATGGGCTGATACAGATAGAGAAGTATATTTAACATTAATTTATCTGTTGAAATGTTTCTTACGTTACTTAACTAGTTCCAAAGGAATCCAAAATCACTTGCGATAGGAGTGCAACAGGGCATTATATGCATCTGGGCAAAGCCAAGCCTTGCTGCTAATAGATCAATAAAAATCGTTTGAACGTTAGTCGAGCCATTCTACGGAACATTTCGAATGTACGATTTAGGTTTTATAGTAGTGTAAATATACTGTTCTAATTCACAAACAACATCATGGTAACCGTAAGTATTTCTGAACCAGAACTAAATCTTCATCAAAAGATTTATCGCCACAATCGGCTGTACCTCCTCCTAGGTCCCGAGCAAATCCGTCACGACCGCAATCGCGACCGCAACATCGCAGTTCTAAACCGATTGATCTGTTTCTTATACCCATGACCGAGCTTAAATTGGCTATACTTCTTCCTAAGTAATCTTGTACTTTCTTTGTTTCAGGATAATCATGAAACTAACAATTTGTTTTTGTTCCTCATTGAGTAAAGTTTTATCTTGTGTACTTGTATACACTTTGAAATTGTTAAAGTTTACCATACTGAATAATGTGTGAGTAATATTATAGTATATAATAGTTTTGGTTTATCACAGAACGTACTTTCATAGAAGATGTAGGCACTATCAGACTCTTCTATCATATTACAACTGTATTTAATTTCTAGTGCAGGTTTGAAGTGTTGAGTAGAATAGTAGTTAATGTAACTAATGACTTTGGCCTTATTCACAGATTGCTTTCAAAACTACGAGTATTTTAGTGGTCGAAGGTTTGGCCCTTTCAAACGACTTTTGAATTTACAATGGATTATGTTTATTTGTGTGTGTCTATGTGTATAAATAGAATAATTTATTTGAACCTTTGATATTCTCTTTATTATACACAGCCCTGTCTTTCTTCTTCTTTTATATCTAGCTAATGGGTGTCTGGTAGATAATGCTTTAGTGCAATAAGACCGCCATTTGTACTTTGTTATTTTATCATCCTTTTAAAGTGTTATATTTTTTGGTGTACAAAAAAGGATAAAAATAAATAAATTGATTGTTGTTTAATCGTTACTGGCTTAGAAATGAAATAATACTGTTGTATTTTGGATTATTCAACACATTAGAGTCCACAATTCATTATACAAACTAAATACTACCCATGTATTATTTAGAAAACATTTATTTTCTTAATTCAAAACTGCATTATGTAGATTTATGAAATGTTACTTTTAGCAAATGATTCGTAATATTAATGTAGCAAAAAATGAAAGAACACAGTAATTATGTTAAAGCAAGCATAAAAGGCACCTCTATTTGTCTGAATGAGCTAATAATGTCGCCGGCGCTAGCGGCTCCTATAGAGAATTAAGTAGGTACGTGCCGTGATGCTTTTTGCACTGAAAAGTGTAACAGCTCAGTGGCTCTTTCGGCTGCTCCAAGCCACTCGAGCTCCACGTGACGAGCCGGCGCCAGCGCTTAATAACTAGCGTTGAGTTAACTCCTCAAACAACAACTATTCATGGAATATGTACTTATATGTATGTAAGGTACAGTCGCCAAATTTCGTCCCCAAACCTAATTTCGTCCCCTTCAATATGTACTTTTTTTAAAAAGCCCCATCTACTATCAGTGCCACGAAGCGTTATAGTTGCATCAGTCGGCCATTGTGTAGATGTGAGAGCGTCACGACGTTCGTACAGGTAGAAATTCGAAAATCAAAAAGTGTTCAAGGTGAGTTTTTCGTTGAAATGTTCTCGGACTTCATAAAATATTGGGATACCTAACTTATTGATACATTTTTGTTGTCAATGTAACTATTATTATCTAAGATGTTAATTGATTAAGTAAAATGTGCAGATGATGACACGTTTTTTCTTTAAATGGAGGCGACAAAATAAATAGAAATTTCCTAATATCGTCCCCTTACGTGAACCTTATATCGTCCCCAAGATATAGCGAGAATAATGATGCTGAATGCCCAGTTTATCATAATATCTATTCTCAAGACAAAAAAGGAGAAAAATGGATAAGATGCATTCAAAGTTTCCAATGGATGCACGACATAACGTTGACAATCCAGGACCAAAATTTGTCTGCACAATTTGTTTGGAGAATTAGAAGTACCTACTTATACCAATGATTAATAATAATAATATAATAATAATAATCTTTATTTCAGACTTTTGTTTTTACATCAGTCCATATTTTCTACGAATTACATAAATTTCTAAATAAACTATACATGAAAACAAAAAACAATACACTATTATAATTACGCTTAATCCAATACTAGATACTAATTATTAATTAATAGTTCTCAGATGCAGTTTCAGCCATTGTTGCATGAGAAGACTATCGGAATCCATTTTATCTGCAATAAGTTTCAAATAACTGTTGGTACTAGTTCGAAGTCGTTGCATCATGGATGCTGTTCTCTTGCGCATAATGGCAGCAAAACCATCCACTCCCGCCACCAGAAACATTTGTGACGCGCTACAGTGCCGCGGTAGTTTCAGCAGCACCCGGAATGCATTGTTATATTGAATGCGTAAACTATTCCACGCTCGCTGTGTATGTTTGACCCATAAACTGCATGTATAAAATGTTTGGCAATATGCCTTAAATAAAGTTAATTTCACAGCAGTGGTGCATCGTGAAAACCTACGTGCCAGCATATTGGCCCTAACTGATAATGCCCTACGCTCTCTTTCTAAATCCACATCATCATTAAGAGTGTCAGTCAACCAGTGACCTAGGTATTTAAATTTAGTAACCAATTTAATCCTACTGTTGTCAAGCAGAACTGGAGGGACAGTGTTATAAGTTTTGGTACCCGCCTTAAAGACCATTAAAATTAAAATCTAATGATTTGAAAATGATTTGAAATGAAGGAAAGACTGTTTATATATTAATATGATAGTTAAGTTCAGTTTTATATAATAGAAAAGGATTAAGTACTACTCCAGTTCACTTACTGATTATTATGATCTCAATATCGTCCCCGGGACGGAATTAGGAGCCCAAGAATATATTTCCATAATTTCCGTATTTTTGTTAAAGCTATTTTTAAATCTTTTCTAACAATGTTGTAGCGTTTATGATTATTTTTAAGAATAAAGGGATATTGAACCTAATGTTTTACGTTTCATTTATTATTGTGGCATTTTTTTTAATTTTTTTATAATTATTTTACAAAAACGGGACGATATTTGGCGACTCTACCTTATAGGCCTCCGTGCGTATTTTTTATGAGTGGAGATTACAGGGCGGCTCTAGAACAACAGGTTTTTCCTTAAATGAAATTACCTACGTTTACAGCTTCATGCATTTTCATAAGTATTTTCTACCACGGGCGCAGGTTATGAGTACTCTTCACGTTTCCATTAAATGGAGGCAAACACACGGTTAGAAAGGTTTTATTATGATACACTTTCCTTTCGTTCATTAAGTTTTCGTTAGTTTCGTCAGTGGAGTCAGGCGACACATGTTGCCGTAAAGTGTATCGGTGGTGCTACGTGTGTGTAGGTAGACAAGTTCTCGTATAATTGTGTTTAGCGTGATCGTGCCAGCGGTAACCAAGTTAAAAGACACTACCAACCTTTCCAGAAATTTATCAACAAAATATGTAGTTTGTGTAGTTATATTATACCACTTTAAATTTGATCTTCATCGAATTCATTTAAGAGTATGTTAATAATATTTTTGACCCATTAAGAATATCTGTTTTTTTCTCATGTAATTCCAAGGCATCTTTAACAAAAAGGATAAATGTATTATAATACACTAGGCTAATTTCAAAAGGGTCCATGTCAAAGGAAATTGTAATTCTCGTGGATCATCGTATTTGGGGCATGTTCAGTGAGCGCCGGAAGGTCTGTCGTGTAGCGTGAACTGACTGACGGAAAAGGCAAAACCATATTTCCTTTCAAGGTAGCTCGCTTATAATTTCCTATTTGTAAATAACGGGGTTATTAAGGCCGGTTATGTGATGTGTGTAATTCGCGAGTATGTTAAATATTTTCTTTAAGAAATGGTGTAGCATTACGATGTTTTATAAGTCAATGTACAATAATTATTTTTAATTTCTCTATAAAGGTAAAAATAATTATATTATATAATATAACGGCCCGATCCAGCTTCGCCTGGGTGCATATATTTTTTGATTCCACTCCACACCAAATACATGTTGTTTTTCGTATAAACTCTTGTATGCCTAAACTTGACGTAGCTATCCTACTGTCCGGCTCAATCCCGTCTCATCCGTCTGTTCAGTCTCTTCCCAATCCGTCCCGTCCCTTCTCTTTATTATCCATCCCGTTTTATAACGTGCATTTAAATTTCGTCCTAACAAATCTGTGATCTATCCCAGCCCTCTCCCGTACCTTCGATTCTATTTTACTTTATGTCCCTTCTCTCCACAAACATCCATAATATATCTTATACAACGGGCCGTGCAGCAGAAATCGTAATATTTTAATTTCACCACAACTTCAAAACCAAACGTCCAATTTTAATCATTCAAAGACCAAATATTATCAACATAAACTGTACTTATTGATGAAATAATTTATTTTGATAAGGATTAATAGCATGAGTAAAATAAACGCGTTTAAATGTAGTCCAAAAAAAAATTCAAGATATTTAAATAAAAATGTGGTTGTTGTGCCTCACTCGACATAGATAGGTATAGTGTGTCGCGGACTTTTTTGTAGATATTTATAAGATCTACAATTAATTATAACATTTTATGGTTCTATCTTTTGTAGTTTAGGCAGCGTACGCAAAATAAGTAACTTCTTTGGTTGATTTTTTTCAGTTTGTGTCCGAAAAATCCAAATATCTTACGGAACCCTATTTTTTCCAAAATAAAATATAGTCTATGTTACTCGTGGATAATGTAGCTTTCAAATGGTGAAAGAATTTTTAAAATCGGTCCAGTAGTTTTTGAGCCTATTCATTACAACCAAACAAACAAACAAAGTTTTCCTCTTTATAATATTAGTGTAGATTATTATAGTATACGCTAACATAGATGGTTATAGTTAAAGTAAAGGATTTTCCTACTACACCCTAGTACATTTTTTGTGTACCATCCTGGCTCAATACAGATCGTTTTTTAATTATTATTTTTTTCATGCTACTGAATTACTGATGCTAAATTATTCTAAAATATTTGGATTTTAACATATTACTTGGACCTCTGTGTTTATAATGAGAAAGTGTCATATTTATTATGTCCCTTAAATATCTGAACCTTGTGCACAACATATGTATTTGTTGAGTTATTTCTATTACAACAGCATAATAGTCGTAATAGCTCTGTTGATGAAAGGAGAGCTGTGCGGTCATCGCAACAGAATGACATAGGTCAGATCTCCGGATGTAAGCGAATACGTTTAGTGGCGAAACCACGGGTTGTACGGTCCCTCTGAGAGCTTGTTAAGCCAATGGCCATCCCGTTGTTGACAAATAACAACCGTTCTTACACACCGTTTAAAGCCTTATGACTTACTTTACATTAAAAAATACGTTCCGTTTTTTTGACACAGAAGCCCAGCATTGACATCGGCAGATTGTATAATGTAGATAATTAGCGTGATCGCGATTAAAAAGACATCAAAGACGAGAGGGGCAGATTGTATTACGTAGTGATTGTTTGTAAAATAAAATAATTTTTGGTAGGGTATAATTAAAAAAAAAACAATATAACATCGTTCACAGCTGAACGTAAATAGCCAAAAGTAAGTATTAATTACCTACATGTAAGTACTTTAATAGTTCGGATTCATAATATTTGTATATAATATAGGTAATTAAAAACTATATACAATGAATAAAATAATATCTATGTATGATATTTAGAAGGGTTAAATCGTCATGTAATCTGAGCTCCGTGCAGTTATAAAATATACGATTTATAATTTCGTTAGAGTTTCGTCTAAAAATAACAAGAACGTAATACTTTCCGGTGGCATTAAAGTCAGAAGACGTGTGAAAGGTTTCCGATGATGTATGTGTGTCAAGACAAATGATTTAATAAGCCACAATGTGTGAAAGCTTTTTGTGACTTGGCGGCCTTAAGGTTTCGCCTTCATTTATCTTCAATATTGCTAATGGAATGTTTTGACTTAGTCCCGCTCAGTGAAAATAAAATAAATAAATAATAGATATTGTCTCATTATAGTATCTACTATTGTGCATTTATCTGCACTAATTTAAAAGTAGCAATGTTTCCACAAAACGGTGGGTACAATTCTTTGGCCGGAATTTCATTTGATATACTTTGCGTTGAATTTTATTTGTACTGCCAACATTTCTACAAAGTAAGAGGATGGAGAAGATAACTTAATTAATTTTAAATTTACAATTTCAAGAATGTGCCTACACAGGTGCGTATTCAGAATATTTAATCGTTTCATAGTTATTTAACCCTTAGTCATATAAGATTCGGTGCTACAAATGTGTAAATACAATGTGCCTTGAAATGAATTGTATTAAAATAATTTATTAGGAGTAAGAACTACCCTTATTCATTGTTGTCGCAAAAAGCTTGAGATACAAGTCGGTTAGTTCATACACGACCACGCCTGTAATATACTGTCACGCCAAAATCTGATTAGTCATGTCAGATAATGGAAAGTAAAATATAGTGAAAATCTCTATTGACTTTTAAGATTTTTTAGGTAGTAAATTACAATCCAACTTTGTAGCTAGTAGTAAAGTTAAACATAGGATGAAAAGTGGCAGCATTTGGTGGCGTAAATATTAACGCTTACGGATCGCAAAGAAATACTGGCACAGATTTGAGTACCAACGATGACACATGTATTCAATGCGGTAGATTGATGTCCAAACGCCCGCAAATCACTTGTATGTGAATAAGTTACAGACTATAAAAAAGCCATAACCGTCAAAGATAAATATAATTTACATAATTTTGTAATTTTATATAGTACATAAAATAGAATTGTGTATACTCTTTCGTTATGATTCAGGTCACCCTAATTTTGGACATGTACAGGTAGGATAAACTACTCACTGAAATTTACGTGGATAGCGTAGCCAGGTCGTAAAAAGTTATATTAGTAAGTGGCTTATATGACCGGAAGGGTGGTTTTATTTCGACCGTGTTAAGGGTCTGGCCAGGGCCAGCTATTGCCGCTCCAGCCACGGATCATAATATTGAAGTTATAGTTGGTATTTTGAAAATATATTCCGATATTTGCTTAGGTCGTATTAAGTTCCACTATGATAGTATGGCGAGTGTGTCTCAAATCAATACCATTATTGATATAAATAAATGGGTACATTCGACAAATAACAAACATGTCAAATTGAACTGTAGCGTTATTCGATGCCGAGTTTAATTCCCTCGAGAGTGGGAGCAAAGGTCGACCTCTCCCGATGAAATTATTCATTAACTTAGGAGAGCACTCGCGGAGCGCTTTGTGCGTGTATGATCTCGGGTTGTGGTTCAACTGCCTCCAGCTCTGACTGTCAACTTTAAATTAACTTAGCCGTGAGTGTGTTCTCACGTCCTTAAAGGGTTGGACAAAGGTAAACGTTTGTTATGGTCGCATTCGTGATTGGCTAAGAGATGACAGGTACGCTGATTTCAACTTGGGAATGTGTGGCTAGGATTCGAGGACTTTATGACAACTAATTTTATGCTAACATAGGGAACTGGCGGCTGAACCCTTTGGAAAATACCTGCCAGTGTAACAAACTTTGACTTCATGAGCTCAAAAGGATATTACTCCTTTATATAATGTTTTATTGCACATTACCTTGCTTGATACAGTATGGAAAATACATCTTACATTATATAATTCATACTGAGTGCTACAAACAAACAAAGCTACCGTTCCACGAGGTAGCGTAGTTTTTTTTTATTGCATAGTTCCGGCAAACGAGCAACCTTGGTCGTAAGTGATCACTGCCACCCATGAACATCCAAGACGCTGTGTTACCAGCCCTTCAAATCGGGATGAAAGTGGGATGGCAAAAGAAAAGAGTTACTGAGCATCCAGTAGTCTCACTCACGGAACGAAACATATTACAAACACAATGTAAATATTTTTTGTCTAGTTTGTTTACTTGGTGCAAACATATGAAGGTATATAGGGAGGAACACATAAAGCCTTTTTATTATGTTTCGATATAAAATCCCCTATTAATGGGACTATTAAGCAGGGCCCAGTCCCAGGATATAGCCTTAAGGAACCATCGATAATATTTACCACGAAATATAACGGCGAACCGTTAATAAAATAAGTGTTGTATGGGATATATTTTGGCAGAGAGTTGCATGTATGTATGTATGTAACCAGTTTGTCGTGGGAGTATAAATAAACACACTTAGACAACTAATGTATGTAAAGGTGTAACTCAGGAAAATACTACACGAACCTGCACCTCGCTGTATACATGTGTAGATATGTTTTATCCTCTTTACTACAGAGATAGAGACGGGGAGAAGTTATTGGCACACGCTTTGGCGTGAACATGCCGCCTCTAGAGAATCGGAATTAATAATGAAGCCTAATTCACTTCCTGTATATATGTACGTGTTGATTTAGGAGTTGTGTTTGATCACTCATATTTAATGTATAAAAACAAATGTCATTAAAATGTACTAATTAAGCGTTTTTGTTTTAATCAAATATCTCTTTACTAAAAGTTTATTTCGGTATAAAGCTACTTTGTGTATATCATTTACAAAAACATTTAGATAGAATAGATTATATTGATGCTGAAAAACGCACCCTTCCATAATGGATTCACAATGTATTTATGGCAGGCACTAGTATACTGCTTTTTACCTAAAAGCATAATGTCGTCCGAGCGATAGATGTTACGTATTAAGGCACAAAAGATTTGTATTTGTCGTTAGTTCCATTGTTTTCTCATTGGCCTATTGTCCGCAGCTGTCATGTCATACCAAGTGCACTAACCCCAGCTCTGAATTATTTGTATACAAATAAATGGAAATGTTTTCTTTTCAGACGGCTGTCCTCATCGGAGGTGCAGTTTACAACAATGCTGTCTATTAGCTTACAACGGTCACTGCTCAACCAACTGAAAGGTAACTGTGTCTCGAAAATAATGGTATCATTTTATGTGAGCTTGTAAAAGTATGTATTATGTGTTTTATTATTGGCCATTGATATGACTTTTTTATATGGATTCAAATATTTTGGGATAGGTATGTGTGCACGTCTCTACATACGCTTTTTACATACTTTTACATACTCTTATGTAACTATATGAGCACCCTGGCATTTTTATAATTAATCTTTAGGTAATAGGTATTTCATTTTTGAACTACAGTTGATAAAATGTATGTTCAATATATTATCAAAAAAGTATAACCAAAACATAAAAATCGCATCAGCTTTTCCACGTAATGAGTCGTAAAAATATTAAGTACTAAAATATTTTCTTCTGTAAAATATTGGACGTTGAATATAAAGTACTTATTTTAAAATACATGCACAGTAATTCATTATTTTTCGGCCCCAGAGATATGAGCGTGTATGAAAACTAACAAGTTATTTTGGACGAATATTTTAATACTGTAGTGAGTATGACATCAATGACGGGTTTATTTCGACGTCCAATGTTCATTCGAATTCACATAATTATTGGAAATTTTGTTTCGATATTCGCCTTCTGGAAATTAAAGATCGCAGGGGCTCATTACAATGCTGCTTATTTTCCTTTCTGTGATATTCAGAATATATAATAGAGAATTAAATGATCATGAGTTTGGAGGATAAATGTTAGATAAAAGGTAGGCATGTGACTTTGAGCAGGCATCAGACGCCGGCTGATGGATGCGGCTGGCTCGGGCAGACGGGATCAATAATATTAGGTACCAACCTGACCTGTAGCTTCGCATTCTTATTGTATGATTATTTTGCGATGAGCCGCATGAAAAACTAGGTAAATTTATTCGACGGATGAGAATACATTTTATTTTAATTCCAGAGCCTGACTCACTTCACGAATTTAAGACTGCCATTAAAAAATTAAGTAAGTTAATCGCAATGACTTATTGAGCTTTGATTTTTCTATGAAACATCTAACATTAAAGGTGTTCGCGTGCGGCGCTATCAACCATGATCAATGGGTGGTTTAGATATTTTAGCGTAGGGTACTACATTATTATTTTGTAGGATAAATTTTCCCAAGTCTTTTCTGAAATGTTTCTTTAAAAACACAAATCAATTATCTTTTCTCAGATTGATTTATTGCGATTGTCGTTTCCAGACTGCGCTGTATTTGTACATGTCCAGTAAACAAATTATAATAATAAGTCAAGAAAAAGAAAAAAAAACTAGACTTTGCATAATATAAAACAGTGTTACTTTAAAACGCTTTATGCAATAAAGTAAAAATAATGAGTCCGCAATATAAACCGCATTGCATTTTTTCTTATGAGTATTTGTATAAAGGATTGCATGCCAAGTTTTTATATAGTTAGGGACGTTGACTCCGGTAGTAGATTTTATTTTCACAATCAAATATTAGTTCCATTAACGATACAAAATTGATTAATTTTCTTTTTATTGCTGAGATTAACCTAAGTGTACAAAATCGATAAGGATTATTTTTTTCCTTTGGGTCAAGTGGTAGAATGTAAGAAAATATTCAAAGGCCGATGTTTTTATAACGCAGCCAGTAGGTTTTCATTTGTAGTACGACACTCATTCTCTCTTGCCGTCAAAAACAAGCGCTAAGCTCACGAGATCAACTTCTACACAATCTGGACAGCAACAAATCTTCCTTGTTACCAACTGAGCAGCGAGCCTCCTTAAAAATATTTTCTCACCGGCTCTGGACCTTCTTCACTTACATAAGACGGTCTGACTCAACATTTCTACGGATTAAGTGAATATAGCATCTATAACATTTAGGGCAGTTGCAGAGCTCGACAAATGTACCGGATTACGGAGCATTAGCGACAGGCTTGTAGTATGTAGTGGTAGTTAGCGAAGCGGATTATATCGAAAAATTCCTTTGAGGCACAAATTGTGTGTGCATTTTACGATAAGTGGCCGTTTGACCAAAACCTAGTTTTGTGAAACATAGCTCACGATGTCGATAAGGCACGTACACTCGCCATCGGGAAGATTGCTTTTCATCCGTGAGCTTTCGACTCGTCTCCGGGCTAAGTTTTATGACGTACTTTATAAAGTAGACTGGAATTACGTAAGAGCCCATTCATCAATGAGTTGCATATTTCATAACTACATGGAAATGGTATCCGGTAAAACGGCTATATGGCTTATCTTTGGGAAAATATTTATTAGGTCATTTTAATATTGACACCACCTGTGGTCCAGTTAGATGCGTTATTAATCTTTGAGCATTGACGATAAATTATTTTGTGAAGGAAATAGAAAAACGACGGCAAGAGTAGATATTATTGGGCCGACGAAAACTTCATCGATCGCAAGAAAAGCCGGAGCAAAGCTGTTTTTCCTAACAGTGGTACATATTCATTCGACTCCGAAATGCCATGCTGTAGTCAAAACTTGCTTCATTGTGGCTCTACTACCATTTATAATTCTCGCACTTACATTTATCAAGTATTTTATCTATTATTTACGTGATTTTAATATTTAATTATTACGCCATGTGAACATTATGTAAGCGTATCGCAGCTCTGATATTGCATGGCCCACATCAATAAATCACGCACCGGCACAACAGCTAGTATTTCATTAATCTTTTCTGTCAAGCACATATTGACCAGGATTCGGGGTTTCCTAACGATTGTCGATTGTTATAATCGGAACTAGACATGTGACTCTCGTGTCAGCCTTTCGTGACGGATGACTTTGTACTTTGTTGTTATCTACCGGTTACACTATTCAAAATGTCTATGTTTTATTCCGATTCAATTGGTTCTCACAAATCACATCTACTTGCCATATAAGCTATGTAATCTTTGCAGATATATGGGGTTGTGATTTGCTTTGAGCGTATTTCCAGTCTATTTGTATTAAGGGAGTTCGAATACGTCGAGTAAAAAGTAAAGAATTTAAATGTCCCTAGTTGCTTCAAAATGAACCCGTGATAAAGGAATATGTGGCTTGTTAGATGTCAACGTTTCTGCGTGTAACGTGCCCTGTCCGTGATTAATGTTATGCTCCCGAGTTTAGCTCATACATTGATGAATAATGTAGTGCACATTTTTAAAATGTCACGATCGTGATTTTCACTATATAATTACGTTATGCTTATACTCAATTATTTAATTACCTACATGCTAGTTTTTCTTTTCTATAATTACACCCATCATAAATGTTATGAAAGAAATTTAAATACGAGTACCTATATAGTTTTTATCCGCGACTTGATTTGTATATTATTACGCATTAGGACCAGACCTTTGCATTTTTCCTGCATGATAACTATATCTATGCAAACATAAGGTGGATGCATTGTTTTTATAATGTGTGAATTCGGAAAAGAGAACAAACCAACAAACACCCTTTCGCATAATAATTTGATGTTGCTAATATCCATCCATTGCGAGTATATTCACATTGTGACGTGACATGTCAATGAGGTGTAGGACAGATAGAAGTTTTTATGTAGTTTATTTTACGAGTGTTTTATGTAAAATGGACCATCTTGAATCGCGTGTCAAATAGTAAGTTAGGTGAGTTATGGTGTCGGTGGAGCGCGCGCGCGGGCGGCGTGCTAGTGGTTCGCGTCACGAAGACTGGCGCCGCGCCACCACACCGCCGCACTGCCGCGCCACCACGCTTGCATGATGCACTGCGCCACGAGCCACCAGCCCACCACCCACACCACTCTGCTACTCAATTCATAGTCCGTAGGTGCCTCCGTTATCGGGTTTCCTGTGGCGTGTGCAGCAAAACCATTCCACCATTCCACACAAACGTAATCTATGCAAACGTATAGAAAGCTAAGGGGCTCTGCTTAACATGCAAAAACACTTTAATGGCCGACTCGCCTGCGGCGAAATGATCATTTACCAACATTCTGCCGACACGATATGCCATGCAATTAAAACCTTTTAATTAATGGAATATAATTAAAGATGTAGAATCGGTCGAATTGTTGTTTATTGTTGTGCAGAGTCTGACGGTCACAGTGTCAACGGTTGGAAAGAAGGTCATTAAAGAACGAGCTTTGAAGCAACACAAATAAACTTGCTAGGTATTTATAAATCAAAGCGAATGTGCCGAAGGGCGTTATTGTTTTAAATTGATAACTTTGCAGTACTTGGACAAAAAACAATTGCAACATGAATTCATGAATTAAAATACCAAAGAAAAACAATTTCGTCAGTAAAGCTTCACATCTTTTAAAATAAAGAGAAACCAATTTTAAAATAATTAAATTGGGGCTACAGAGGTGTGTTAACGTTCCGTAATTTTCATACAAAATTTATGAACCTTTTAGGGGTTGCTCTGTTTAGATGACCTAATTAGGTCGCGATGCTTAAAATAAAGTAAACAATAAGTTAGATAAAATGGTGGTGAATTAAATAAGAATTTGAAATCCTCTAGTTGAGCGTGTAAGTGGCAAATGGATGGATATTGTCCCGGCAGTGTCGGAGACGTCTCGAGTGTTACGAGTTCGCTTGCTCCAAGAGAAATCCTCAGTGTAAGCATTCCTCTAAATTCTTCTCACAATTTATATTTTCCGCCTCCAAGTTGAAGTTTTTGCTTTAACGTATAACATATATTCGATTTTCTGAAATGTTTGGGTTGAAAAAGATTCTGAGAAAGTCGAACTTCATTTTCCATAAACATTCCCAGTGGTGTCGTAGTCGTGTGAAGATTTGTGTAAAACTACGTTATTTTAAATTATGAACGTGGAGAATGAATTTCTTAATGTACGAATTCTCTGTGAAATTGGATTAACCTTCCCGTGCTCCAAATTATTCGCTGTAGATTTAGGATGAAAATTATAATTTATTGTATACATACGTTGATTTAGATGAGGATGTACACAATTTGTTGTAAGTTTTGAATTTAACCTATGGATGTGAATAGCAGAAATTAATAAAAAAGGAAGCCAAATATACACACAAAATACATGGCATTTATAAACGTTCACTCATTTCCACCGACAATTTTCTTTTAAAATTGGAAAGTAGCGGAACATACACCAGTGTTGGATACAAGTGCAAATTGAGTTTATACGCATCAAAATATAACATGCGAGCAAAATTTTAGCAAATTGTTAATTTTGTTCCACTTACTCTCAAAGTTACCTCAAGCTTTTAAGCTCAGCGCTAACATATTACGCAGTTACAACAATCTATTTTATTAAAACTCCAAAGATCTTTATCGCATGTTAACAGGCGAGAAATTAATTGGAAGCTATACGCACGTTTACCGCGATAATGAGTAGTAAAGGCTCTGTGTAAACATCAATATCGTAACGTTGCTGAGCGTGACCAACTTGTTTGTCTCTCTGTACTAGCAGCAGTGGGGGTGCCTACGTGATATCTATGCTCTAGGACTGATCGTACCTATACATACTAACACATCGACATACCTGTGTCTCGTTAACAAAGGATACTTATGTTACTAAACTTACAAAAGTCAACGTGTTGAATACGACTAAATAATAATGAAATATGAACTCAATAACTTACATTTGCCATATGAAAGTTCACAACCTATGCCAATACAACGTGTCCTACCATGACGGAGTTACGAACGTGTCTGCCACGGCAAAGAAAATACGGAGATGTACTGTAAATGCAGTGACAACGTGACAACACCGTAATTATCATATTAGTATTCAACGCGTTATGTGGCCGTGCGTTAAATATATGCGAATATTTTGTAAGCTAAATCGTGGTTTCACATTATGAATATATTCATCATTATTCATATTATCTCACAATAGAAAGGTACATGGTAAAGAATTAAAATGCTGTTCGGTGAGGACAACAGGTTAGTGGACTGTAATTTCCAATTGATGCAAAGATTTGTTTTGCCTGACACGTTAAGAGCGCGATTATGATGAAGGACATAAACAAGGCAGACGCATTAACTCTTTCAAAATTGTGGTCGCTTCTAGCTCGATTCATTAAAGATTATTTAGTGATATTTTTTACTAAAAAATAAGGTGTCGCATCATTAAAACTATTATTCTGCGTAGTCTATCAAAAATCTTTCCTATTTAAGAACTAGCGACTTCGTCCGTGTGGAATTTAGCAAAAACTTTATTTTTCTAAAGTAAAAGATTTTTTCTTAAATAAATGTAGCCTACGTTACTCCTTATTATATCAGCTACCGGACAATAAAAGTCCCGTCAAAATCGGTCCAGCCATTTCTGAGATTAGCCGGAACAAACAGACAGACAGACTATACTGGTGGTAGGTCTCTCATATGTGAGAGGCCATCTGGGTGGGTACCACCGCAGTGTCTATTTCTCCCGTCAAACAGCAGTGTAAATGCACTGTTGTGTTTCGGATTGAAGGGCATTATAGCCAGAGTAACTACTGGACATATTGAGACTTAACATCTTATGTCACAGGATGGTGAGCGCCGTGGAATGCCAAGCATTGCTTTGTAATTCAAGGTATTGTTTGGTTTTGCTACTGTTTATGAGCGGTCGTATCGCTTACCATTAGGCGAACGGCATGCTCGTGTCGCTATTCATCGCAATAAAAAAAAAACAGACAGACGGACAGATGGACAGGCAAAAAAAAAACTAAGGTCATTTTCGTTATAGGTATCGTGTATATAACGATATGTAGTTGAGTATTTTTGTTTATTTTCACTTTACAAACAGACACTTCAATTTTATTTATATGTATAGATGTATAGATGACATACATACATAGATAAATAAGCGTCACGCCTGTATCCGATAGGAGTAGGCAGAGACTATAGAAAACCATGAAAACATTATTTGTCTTGGGAAAATTCATTAATGAGTTTCAGGCCAGCGTGGAAGACCATGGTGCAAGTTTACTTAAATAATATGCAAAATTTTTTATCTCCAGCGGTGGGATGTTTGACGATATAGATAACAGATTGTTCATAAAGAACATAATCAATAACGCAATGACTTGAAGTAATTGTACCGTTTGGCACAAGACAGATGTGTCTGGAAAATTTGTACAACACTGAATACATATTATATAAGCATATTTTTCTATATCTAATTGTATAATTTAAATAATGTATTTTTTTACTTTAAATCGCAATTTTGATATTATTTATGTTATAATAGTATGTAATTAAGCTAAATATCATCACATGAATATGAAAATCAAGTTACTAAACTCACGTTTAAAAAAGACAGAAATTATTCAAATTGTTTTACATAATAGTTTTTCTGCTGAATGGGTATAACAACGAGGTATTTTTAAATATCAAATAGTAATTCATAATGCTTAATATAGTAGTTATTTTGTAATGCTGGTGGCGATGGATTCCATTGAACACTTTAGAATAAAACGTAGCCGGACAAGACATTTTACTTAAAAACAGTAAGAGAAGCTAAATATAAAATCTAAAATCTGATTTTATTACGTGTTAATACAGAGAAAATCTAAGCAATTCATTGACTAAATAAAAATATATGAAAAGAAAACTGAATTTAAAAGTATATTTGTGTAAAAATGGGCATTGCTTGTAAAAGACTGGCTGCACCGGCCAATGAGTTATAAATAAATGGTTTATTTTTAGTGTAAAAATAAACTTAGTGTGAGTAAAGACTAAAAATATAGCAAGAAATATGAAGAAAGCTAAATGCGGCAAATGTAAATATAAAACGACAATATTTAAAACGGAGAGATTTGTAAAATATGTTCAAAGGAATTTGGTGTTGTAAATGTATGTAATGCCTTTCCCATAAGGTTCGTTTTGCCAGTTCGATTGATCTCCAAGACGCCGAGTTGCTAATGTGCAGCACGTTGAAGAGGACACTCGTCGCTTAATGAGGGTAGTTAGGCTGCGAGGACCGGCTTTCATTTTCATGACATGTGTAACGACATTCAAATGACGCCCTTCCATCTTAATAAAACGAGTTACTCAGCAGATTAGGAAAGACATTATACGATGATTAAATTTTATAATAGTAATTCGCATTAACTAGAAATATCAACTAGATATGTACATTAAACGCAAACGAATCGAAAATTATTTTGGACGCCCGGGTAATATATGTGGCTTTGGCGTTGACATTCTTTAACCTTCCTATACCCGCGTCAAATACAATAACACATATACCCGCGTCGATCTCTCGGACCCGATAGTTCTAACGTTTACTAAATAAATATCTATCATTATAACTACATTAAAATTTAATTTACGATTAAAAGCCCAATGTGCTAACATTTTCCGTTCATAAGAAAAAGACGCAAACCGAAACGGTGTCGGTCTGACAGACCAATACGCGGGTATAGGAAGGTTAATATAATATTTCTCTTCTAAAATTTAGTAAATAATAAAGTGTGTGGGTTTGTTTTTTTCATATGGCAACCGTGCTAAGCATTGACATAATTCGCATACTGGATTTAATTTAGGGGCTGGAAATGTCATGAACTCCATTTTATACCGAAAAAATGCACGGCTTTTGTAGGATATGTGGTTAAGAGTGTGGGATTTTTCAACATCACTTGTATTTAATCGTTTGTATGGTATTATAATTCTCAAATCAAAAGTTTGTATACCTATAAACTTTAATCTCGTAATAAGTTTTTTTTTCTACTTTATATAACCAGCAAATATTGACTTGTGTCTTATTTACACTCATATCACACAATCTAGGTTATAGTTAGGTAAATATTATATTAATTTACGCACAAAGCTCTGGAGAGTTAAAGTTTATACTTCGATGGATTTGCTATATATACTTAAGATATCGACTAAACTTATGATGTCATTATACTGGAGTGTCATCCAGAAGTTGTCAAAACTTGGCTCCATTATCGAAACAGACGTTATCATGGTGTGCGCCCCGCAGTCGCACCTAAGCCGCTTTCCGCTCTTCGATATCTCTTTGATTACATAATAAGGAAGAGAAACAACGCACAGTTTATCATTAAATTGGCAGGAAACGTTCCTTTCATCTAACTGATTAACCTTGCTGTTTTAGATGATTATTGTAATGGGATTCTAAATAATTAATCCGCGACGCACAAGTACCTACTGCTATGCTGAAAATTAGGGTACACAGGTGCCGGTTAACTGGTTTATAAATACGTTTCATATTTGCTGCCTCAGTGGAGTAGTTGTACTACGCTACGGTTACAAAGATGAGATCTCGGATTCGAATACCGTGTCGAGCAAAGTGATATTGGATTTTTCTATTCAGTATCAGGAATTTGTGCCCGATATGGCGATAGGCTCGCCCCCTGTCGAAATAATACCCCTATGATGTCGTTGGTGAAACATACATGGCGAAATGTGGGTGTCCTGGTTGCCTGAGATAATATTTCCAAGGAAGTAGGCACGTTATCTAAAATACAAGAATCAGCGCAATATTAATTAGTCTCTTCATAATTGCTTTCTTCTTCTTAATTGCGTATTGTCTGCTACAATTCCCGATACTGTCCATCCTAAGGTTGTCTGGTAGAGATCGCTCTAAGAGATAACTCTACTAATTGCAACACCCTATAGTTGTTTTTCTAAAATGTTATGTTATGTTTTAGCTCCAATATCTATTTGTATGCTTGTGTTTTTACTAGTTTTTTTTTAAATACATTTGGTCGCTGTGACATCAGTTTCGTATATGTTGTAGAACGTTTATTTGTAGATACTTTTCGGCTGGGTACCAGCTTGTTTACCAGTGTTTTAGGGATAACGTTTATAATAAATTACACCGATCTGGTTTAATTATACTAATTATTGTATTATATACACAATATGGATAGCTTAGAATTATTTTAAAGAATCCTTCATTACTGGTTTTCTCACGAGTGTCCTTCAGGTCAAAGTCTATGATCACACTGATAAAATTATTATAAATATGCACCTTACTTCTAAAATTGAGAGGTACTCGCCTCTCATAAGGTTTGAGTTCGCGACCTCTTCGACTGGAACCGTTTGCAAATAGACTAGATTGTTATGGTTTGGTTTTTATTTTACTAACATGTTTTTGTTAATTATTAAATTAAGCTTTAAGACAATTATCTGTTCTATTTAATTGCGGTGTCATTAAATAGATGTTCAAGGATCACAGCTATGAGGGATTTGTAAAGTTTTATATTTTTTATTGGAATTTTCCCCGCCAATTTCTATATACATTTAGCATGTTTAATTTGAATTAAACCGACATAAAAATGCAATTATCCCGTTCAGCTTTAATGCTTGGTACTTTTATCGGCCCCTAATCATTTTGCAGAACCAATAGAAAAAAAGGCTCGAGCACAACAACTTTCCTAGCATAATGTGGTATTCATTCCGACTCCGATCAAGTCCCCCGTGTATTTAAGAAAAAAGAGGGAAATAAACTCAAAATATACGTAGTCCTCCATATGTGAAGTGTGATACGATGCGACACATACATGCGAATTTTATTCAGTAAAATATCTGACAATATGAAGACAATACACGTAGAAGTCAAAATAAGGTCACGGTTGATCACAATTTACGTTTGGGGATCAAACAGGTTACTTTATATTCTCAATTTAATCTTTTTCCACAAAATTCGGGTCACCAATATCTGTTTGATTTTTTCAGAAGTACAGACAGTGACTGGAAGTGGTAGAGCCACGCTATTGACAGTTAAGTCTCAGTATGAATGGGTAGGCTCGTCTGGGGCGGTACCAATGTTACATAGGAAATGATCGTGAAGCGGCAGGTTTTCTGTCGCGGTTCGTTCAGTGAGAGAGATTGCTGCCTCTTTTCTTTCCCCGTAATTTCTCTTTCGCTTTACCGTCCTAATTTGATGGGCCGGCAACACATCCATGATCCAAGTGTTATATATGTTCATGGGCGGCTGTGATCACTTACCATCAGGTGACCTGTTTGCTCGTTTGGTGGACATCTATACCGGCTTCGTGCGGGAACCGACTCCTTTTTCGCGTACTTAATGTTTTATATTTAAACTCATCGTGACTGCCGTCCTTTGTACTGCTTTTCTCCTCTGTTATATGTCGTCTTGCCCCATCAAAATCCGTTCCATGAGTCAAGACATGCCATCTTGTCCCTTATATCGCATTTCATTCGCCCTATATTGTATCTCAAACCATCCCAGTAAATTTGAAATATACATATTCGATTCTGTGCTCATCCCAAGGGAACTGCATTTTATCGGGATAAAAGTAGCCTATGTGTTTATACAGGGTATTTGATAACTCTATACTAACGTATAACGCTAAATTTGATCTAAATTGATCCAGTTGTTGGAGCGTGAGGATGTACACACAAATTTTATAATTATAGTATGATTTGTATCTGGTTCTGAACAGGTCGCCATAGTTGTGTCGACTTGCGATAATCATAATGGTTTTAGTCGATACCTACTCTATATGGACCTCCCTGCATTTATCACCACGTGTCTCAGCGGTCACCTTACCGAGATCGTTAAAAATATAATGATTACATTGAAAGCCTAGCAAAATAATTTTAACTGCGCATAAAGTTTATTCAGTATCACTATAACATTTGGAAATAATAGTTTATATTCGCTGACACAGCAATTTGCAAATATGGTCACTCGTGACAGGTTTCCGTCGATACGATTCAATTGAAATGTCTAGAGGAAATCCGAAGAAGGCCTCAATAATTGGATAAAGTTATTTTAGTCCGGCATGGCTTATTCGAGGCGTTGGGTGTTTGTCGCCAGGTGTCGTAATCTCCGCATGTACCGTACAGATTTATTTGCCAGTAAATATTGGCTTGACTTTGTGAGAACCTCAAGCCTAGAAATTGCCTTGTCTGAAACACGAGTACACGGTGAGTACATACATGTGACATATGTGCGTGTGTAATCTGTTTCAAAATTGAATTCCTCCTCCTAAATGTGAAATTAAAAATAGTTTAGCCAACCAAACCGTACAGAGATTACGTAAAACAAATTAATTCTAGTTTCGTGGTGTGTTCCACATATTAAGTTTGTTGTTTCCGTAATTGAATTAGCGTTAACAACGTTTTGATTTCCACTTACAATGAGTTTGTTAACATTATTTATTGTTATTTGTTTACGGGTGTTTATGCAGATTGTTTAAGAATGTACATATATCATGCATGCTCACTAGTTAGTTAGTGGGTACTCCCTTACTGCTCACATATTTCTGTTCTGACCTCATTAAATATTTTTCTGCAAACGCAATCTTCGCGGGAATAAATCATGTCTATGGGGTGTGTGGGTCTGGCTTGCCGCCCTCTCCTCTCACCCCTCCCCCGCGCCGCCCACGCTCCACGCAGGGGCGGGTGGCCATAGCTTGGAAGGCCATACAAACGGACCTGATTTATTTTTAGACAAAAATGCCTGTTTATTGGCACTCAACGCACTCTTCGTACACCAGGGCCTACATACTTTAGACATTATTTATAGCTTACCACTGAAGTGTTGTTTAGGAGCACGTGTTGTGTTTTATTTTTAATAGCCTTTTGATTGCCACATTGTTTGCTGCGACTGTGCATATTCTGATAAAGCTGTGTACAGTGTGTAAAACGCTGTGTCGCAGTGAACTATTAAAATTGTGTTAACAATAAACGTGTAGTAGCAAACAACGATCAGTGCACCGATAGTTAGAATAATTATGCAGATTTATTTCCATCAATCTTTAAATTAAGATCGTAATGAAAATGTATTGGCTATTTAAGATTTACTATTAGTATACAACTAAACTCGTGTCACAGACAATTTTATCTTTAAACAGGGTCTCGCGAGATTCCGCCGTGTCACCCTCAGATTAGTAAAGCAACTTTGTCGTAGTCCCCGCGGACAACTTCATGACTGAACCACTGTTCTTCAATATTATACGGTTTATTATACTTTCATCTAGATATATTTGTCATTTAATTATAGCTCAATGAATAAAGAGATTATTTACTACTTTTCGATATACAATAAAACATACATTGTTAAGCGTCTCATCTACTTTTTAGTGCCTGATTCTGTAGCTAATTTGTAAATAAATTACAATATACTTTTTGTAAAAATATTAAGGAATATACAAGCTATAACAAGAAAAGTAATCCACACTTCCATTGAAACATAAATCGTAGTTATTTATAGGCTCAAGATATTTGGATGACCATGAAAAACAGGAACGAAAAATCGATACTGCTGAATTATACGGCGGCGTATCATTTATCAGATGATTGCTTTGAGAAAAAGGTATTTTATAACAAAAATGTATTTCAGATATTGAATATCGGTGTTGACTGTTGATACAGCTTGATTTTATAGAGGTTAGGGCGTGTTGTAAAAATTAATTTGATAACAAGCAAGTGCAGTACTAAAATGGTGTAATTATATTCTACAACCCATCGTCGCTCATTTTTCTCCTTATTATATTATAGTTACCCTCAACAAGGGTCAGGTCAAAAGTACCCTGAACCAACGAGAATGCATGAAGACGTTGATGAAAGTGGATGAAGCGAAAGTAGTATGTCAGGATCGAGAAAAGTGGCGGTCTATAGTCTCTGCCTACCCCTATGGGATACAGGCGTGACTATTATGTATGTATGTATGTATATATATTATAGTTTTTGGTAAGCAATGTTTAAAAATATTTGTATTCTTTACCGTACTACTGTATACTTACGAAAAGATTAAATAATTTTGTTCTTAGCATCCGTCGATTTGTCTCCTTCTTGTGTTTCGTGACCTTGTTCAAATTTCTCATTTATCAAAAAGAGCTTGGAAAACTTTGATGAAATTTCATGGAAAGACTCTTTATATGTAAGTCCCACATCCGGAAGACATTTATAACGAACTTAATCTCATTTTTTTGGCACGGTCCACCTTATACTTGCCGGAATCTTACGACACAAGTTTTAAACTACTTTGGTTAGTGCAAAACTCGGTTAAGCGATAACGATCTCAACGATTATAACAGTATTATCTTATACTTTCATATAGCTCGCTCGAAGCTTCGGGCACATACGGAGGTACTTCGTTATATAGATTACCTTCATTACGTAGATGCTACCTTGTCATGCTCGGGTTGAGAAATTAGATTAAGATTCTTGAATCATTTTATTTCCTTCGATATTTTAATGACTATAGCAGAAGCATTATATAAGCCCACTCCCGTATCGTAAATCATACCCATTACTGGAATCAAGTATAACAGTTCACATAAATAGGTCCCATTTTAATGTAGTAATGATTTGTCATTACTACATTAAAATGGGACCTATACCACGGATCAAAATCCGTGGTGCTTTACAGCTGGCTTCTCCGGCTGTAAAAGTCTTTTTGCGAGGTTATTTACCTCTTTAGTTCATTGTTTTGTCACCCGCTTTGCACGGAGAGAAGTAGACAATAATTTATTTCCAACTTCTCCTATTAATTTAACTTTCTGATTGATTTCGTTGCGGGTTAAAGACAAGATAGACATTCCCGGAGACTCGCCGAGCTTCAATGCTCGTTGTCATTACATTACGTGCTACTGTTGATCCTGGCTTACAGGAATTGCAGTGGTGGGTGTGAGGGCGGGACAGTCTCTCCCGTATCATAAAGTGGTAGGCAGATTACCCACTAATGCCACCTATAGCACCGAATTAGCCGAATTTCCCGATGTAGGAATAGCCCCTATTGCCAATCGCCATGCTACAGCTGGGCACAAACTCCCCACAGGACCCAACGCATACAAGTTGTTTGAAACGAATTACTCATATAAAGTTCAATGTCCGTCCTAGGAGTATATTCCACGGCGCTATGGTTTTGGGCTTTTACTCTAATCTAAAAAGGCTAATCAAACAAGAAATAGTATATTATTATTATTTATGAATATATTAAACCGTATCAGCCCTATTCATACCTTGGCAGGGCACGAATCTTCTCTACAATAAGATAACGATTGAGAGGAGTTAGGCTATGTATGTATAAGTAGTCCACCACGCTGGTCTAGTGCGCGTTGGCGCATTTTTACTTACGATAGTAATTCTCACAAATGGCTGCGGTATGCAGCTTTCCTCACAATATTTCCTTCGTCGTTTTAGTGCTTGGTGATTGACGATCAATACACACATGACTCCTCAAAGTCAGAGGTGTGCCCTGGGATTTGAAACCGCGACGACCTTGAACATATTGGCAACCGCGTCTGGTCAGTTACTAACAGGCTACCACGCTCTTTAAAGCTATTAACAAGTATTTCTAATATGGTTGACGTGTCTTAATATCTAACTTACATGAAATATCGTCTTTAGTAATCATTCGAGGTTGAATCCGAGAAAAACGTAGTTTTATTTAGGCAAAATTAATTATTATTACATCTGGAACGTAATAGTTTATATTTATTCCTGTAAATACAGGCCTTTTCGGCTCTGGCATATTTGGGTCATATTTTACCCAACGTGTCAGCTTAAACGAGTTGTTAGACAGATTTAGATGTTCAGTTATTTTCAAACAAAATAAATAAATCTACATGACTATGGGAGCGTGTGTTATATGCGTTAGCTCGCTTCACTGTACATATCTTCATCCATCCGTGAATCGGAATGGGGGAGTTAGTGAGAGGGCCTAAGAAGGGATAAGTATCCAGACACATTGCCCATACATATCGAGTGTAGGGTCAAAATGTGTGCTTATTTTGTGTGATAATTTTACCACCTATTATTTTTAACTTGTTACCCGAAAGAATACAAACACTAAATCATATTTTTGACTTTTATGGAGAAATATGTTAAAATTACTAATACAAAACTCGAGAATCGCACCAAACGAGAATCAAATGTAGATACTATTAACGAAGGTCATTTATAAGCGAAAAACATTTCATGAGAATTAGCAACAATTAATGTTTGAATAATATTTCACTAACTAAAATAAACAGACTAATATTGCAGTCGCTGTATGTGTTCCATTTTAATGAAACTTTTAATATACCTGTTAGTTCTTTATTATTACAACGTGTTTGGTGTAAACGAATCATTCTGATTAAAAATTCACAAGAAGCGCGCCTTTGGCAAATGGTTGAAAAGTATTTATTGGGCAGTCTCTCGTGCGGTGTTAATTATCTGGCTACTAAGACGTGAACGTGTATTTATTTATATTACATTTGAAAGACCGATCGATTGTACTACGGTAGGGCTGCGAGGTATATTAGTAATTTACCTGTTGGATTTTAAATATAAACTTAATTTACCATCTAAATACTTTGAAAGTCCGTTAAAAATATTAATTGACTAGTTAATGCTGGTTTTGTATTAAGTATTCCACCAAATATGAGCAAAGCTTAGGCTTCTATAAGAAAAAATAAGGAAATTTCTGTGATATTTAATTGTCATTTCAAATCGAATTTCAACAGAATACCTGTCTTCAGCCTATAGGCATGAAACCTATTAGAAATGAAACAAAGTAGTGGGCAGCAGAGAGGTCGACGTCTGTGATTACAATTCAAATGTTGTCTGTAAAGTTGAATTGTAGCGTCCGGTCGGGCCGAGCTACGTCCCGCACTACGTCGGCCTGTGGTCTTCAATCAAGAACTCATTTGCTCCGGTGGCTTTGCGTTGCCTATGTTATTTTAGCGTACATACTCGTTTCTGTTAAGATGGTGTATACTACGTTTGTCCACACTATGGGTGTATAACAGACTATTGATGTTTTCTTCCTTGTGTTATATTTATACCTACTAAATGCGGAGATATTGTTATTTGTTATCGACTTATTTTTGTGCTGGAGCTTCGATGTAGCTAGTTTAGCAGATAGTTGGACCGCTCAACCAGGATGTCATGAAAACCTTTACACTCCCGTTTCGGTTTGTGAATGATATTGCTGGAGGGTCAACGATCTTTTTATTCGACACTCATACTCTTTAATTCTTCTATTTATTTCCCATCCGGAATGGGAATCAGTTTAAATCTTTGTAATTAATTATAACGATTTGTATATCAGGAACGTAATTACGATCTCCAAGTATATTGAGGATATGATATATGCTATAAAAGTTGAATTATTGGATTAAACGTGGCACACAATAGAGATTATCCCGCGAGTGGCCACGCCGACATAACAACCCACTATCACATCAAGTACATTGTTATGCTACGGTACGTGGGATCAAATCCTCAACTCATACATGTAGCGGCCTGTTACAGAGCTTTCATGTACAACAAAGGAATTAGAGCTATATAACTATAATGTTATAATCTCCTTTGCTAAGAATGACTTTGTAATAGAATTATGGCATAGCGCGACCTTAGCACGTAGCCAGTGTGCGTTGTGAAAGGTCATGGTTTTCATTTCAATGGGAGCTTCTATTATCTAGTATTATGTTTGAACATGCGCCGGGTTTATAAAAGGTCATCGATGAATACTATAAATGTAAATGTTGGCCGTTTCGCGTGGTATGTCGTAGTTATATTGTTGCTTGTAAAAGCGCAGTGGACCATGGTTTAAAGTTCGCACAGTCTGGCGGTCACGTGTGTCATTCGTTGGAACTAGCATAAACGGTCAGCAATGTAATGTACTTATAATGTTTATTTTTAATGCATGACCAACTTCATCCACTGGTGAAGTTGAGATTTTCAGTTACATGTATGCATATCCAATTTAATATTTTTAATCCGAACTCAATATAATATACTGCAGACAAGAAGGGAGAGTTTGACTATAATGTATTTATAACCGAATTACCTGCATTCAAGAATTATTGAAATAAACTAACAAAATTATAGTACTATTATTTTAATATCTAAAGTCGGATTACATAGTAGGATAATTTTCTTTAAACTTAAAACCATTTTGAAATTGCGTTTGTACCGTTATATTAAATCATGTAGTGGGTTTCGATAGTGCCATGGGAAATTAATAACCTGATACATGTATCGGTGATCAATACACGAACAGCACTCATGTTAATGGCTCATCGGGGTTGATAACGGCCCAGGTAGTCTGTTGGCGGCATCAAGTGAACATACTATAACTCATCGCCCGCCGACATGCCGGGAACGAACTGCCGCTACAGCGTACAGCCTACAGCACACAAGCGCACAATTTACTGCAATTAATTTCAATATCGTTCCCGGAGCTATTATTTTCACGCGTCATAAAATAGATAATTTAAAACCAAATTACAATGTTTGTATGGTTGATTATTTTAAAAGATGAGAATGTTGAATTATATCGGTGAAACAAATATACAACATCACCGAACTGGGCTTGTCAGTCCGTCCCGAGACCACGAAAGCTGTAAAGTAATCAAAACGCCACTCGGGAAGTTAAGAAAAATAAATAATTAAACCAAATACGCGATAAAATCCGTAGAAATTAATTTCATTCCAATGAATTTATGAATTCGTTTGTTATCATTTGTTTGTACATATTATATTTTGCATGAAAACGTCTGTTCTACTCTGCAACAACAAGTCTTAAAATTTCAATATATATTACTATTTTGTTCATTAAAGATTCTCTTTTATATCTTTACAGTCTTGAGTCTGTATTCTCTACGTGTGTTACCTTATGTCTTCCTTTATAAATATTGATTAAAGATATTATAAAATGTTAGTTCAAAATATGTATGTGTAAGAATTAATTTATAATTGGGCAACACAGTAGAGTCAACCTTTAGTTTGAAAGAGTCGCTACAAAATATATAATAGTAGTTATTTATGTTTTTAATTCAATATTGTTTAAAATAGTATTCGTTAATATCGACTATATTTTATTTATAGTTTTCTTCATTTCGATTGGACCGTTTCGACCAATTAATACAAAATGAAAATATGTAGTAACTAGTAAAGTTTAGGTTAATTTGTTTTACGAGCGGTCCCAGCCTGACGTTAACTCTCTTTCAAAATATTTATAGCTACTTGCCCCCAGACGGTTAGAGGGGTGAAAGTGGGATATATTTTCTTTAAACATGGATGAAAGGTGGCTGGTGAATGGATGAAACTGGCGACTCACCCTACAGTCTACTTTCATGACAGCTCTTTCGATCCTGATTAATAAGCAGGATTGACTTTACCCCAAGGCTTTAGAATTGACTCGATTTTTTTTAACAGCGAGGTATTCACGACTTTATTAATAAACACGGATGTACTTCGGCCTAACACGACAATCCTGTTATACTAACCCATTGATTAAAAAAGCAAAGAGAATGAACAAAATAATCGAGTCATTTCTATAGCCTCGGGCTAAAGTTAATCCCTCAGTCATCCGATTTTATTAATATGGCTCTTAATGTTAGGAGGTCTAAATAGCTGTTTTAGTATTGTGGTTCTATAAAGTCAGTACGTGTTGTTTATAAACAAAATAGTTAATAATTTGTACTTAAGTATCGACTGGTTCAAGCATTATTAATTATTAAATCAGGAAGCGTGTATTGACACGCATCCTTCTGATCACTGGGCTGCTTTAAATGGAGTGTTCGATTAAGTATTTCGGTTTGATGCATTTACCATTATTAAGATAAGATATACATTTGTAAGTTTGACTATGTTTTATAAAAGTTTTCCTAGTTTTCTATGGGCAAAATGCGGAGAAATATGATATTGGTAGTTGGTTACCAATACCGAATACAAATTTATACCGTTTTTTTAAATAACATTTTTAAATAACAATATACTTAAGAATCTCATGCTAAGATTGCATGATTGATGCATTATTATCTTTTAATGAAACCTAAACTTTAGTAAATAAACTTATTTCGAAAATGTTTAGTTTATAAAGACACGTGCTAGGAGTAGTGAGACATAACTTGGAGCGCAGTCATGTTTTCATAAGTTGCCTCTTTAGAAAATGTTGCCCAGGAACATGTATCTGGGAACGAAATTGCTGTCTGCATCGTGCGGCGCAGTAATAAGTAAAAGCGATGCATGTTTAATGAATGCCTACCTTAACAATCTTGTATGAACACCAGACCCTAAGATTTATGAGTTCGTGACTTAGAAATGAGATACATGTTTATTTACGTGTGCGTAAAGCAGCAAGCACCACATGTTCCTAATTAATTAATTTCTCTAATTATATTAATAGAAACATCTGTCGCCCCACGCCTGCCGCCGAGAAAGCGTTTTACATGCCCTCTGCATTCCTAACTACACATAATTATTCATTTATTTTATTCTTTATTTTACGAAACACATAGCAGTATATAGAGATGATTAAACAGCAAAGTACAATTGGCGGTCTTGTCGCACTAAGGCAATCTCTACCAAACAACCATTGAATGGACATAAGAGAAATGAAAGTAATTTTATTTAAAAAAATATTAACTCAAGAATGTTTTTGTTTTTATTACAGTGGTACGACAAAGTGACTATGAAACAAAAACGCGACACGCTTGTATGATGACTACTATAATGATGTCTACGCTAAGATGTTTTTATAGACGTTATTGTGTCTTCCATGGTGTACGGTGGCCACCACTAGACGGATACGGATCTCATTTGGAACTATCGTTTCTACGAGTATTAGCTCTATCTGGAGGGTATATTTTGAGAGAGGACCTAATCTTGTTATTTATTAAAATTATAACCGAATGAAAATTTTGCATGGGACATGCGCGCGGTACGAACACGATATTCATTTTCCTTTTATAGATTTTATTACAAAACAATTAAATGTGAACAAAGATGTGGCACACGTTTGTACGGGCATGTGCCTGCCTATGACAAATGAGATGTTACGCGTTGTGTATTTGGTGACTATTATGACGAGAGCGTTACATAAACGGGGCGTGCGTCACCGAGTTCAGTTGTTGGGCGCCGATGTCAAGTTGTGCTATCACTGTATGACGTGAAAGAATCGCTAGTGAGTGAGCTTTACGTAACACGTACTCACGGTAAAAACTTCCCGCCAAATGTAATTTACACTGCACGGTATAATATCAGAGCCAAGTGTGTAATTATTAGAATTGCATTTTCAGCAATCAGTTGAAGCTCGAAGCTACTGAAAATACATGTACGATTTATCTTTCTTAGTTCACGTTTCATGTAACTCCGTATATTTACACAATTTTCACGAAAGAAGATAAAAGTATAAGCAACTATAATATGTC
This sequence comes from Hyles lineata, assembly GCA_030180105.1. Lineage (NCBI taxonomy): Eukaryota > Metazoa > Arthropoda > Insecta > Lepidoptera > Sphingidae > Hyles > Hyles lineata. Next base: position 8,998,642 of record JARJEE010000017.1, on the reverse strand, counting down.
GGATGATTGAGTAGTTTCAAATTTTTTCTAGCATCCCTCGGCTATACACGACGGGCGAGTTTTATAGATTACGGTATAAGTCGGCTCGGACTTCGGACAAAACAGAAAGGTTTTTATCCCGAGTGTGAGGTTGTGCCCCTCGAGAGAGCATTAGTTTATAACGCGGGTAAGCTTCAGGCGATCTTTGTTCTTTCAAAAGGGTTCAACAATCTTAGATTAAAAAGATCTCTTTGTGTAAGTATAAGAAATTTTAATACAGTACATTTCATTATAATTTGGGAGAAATATTGAGAATAACAAAGTAAACATTATTCACAGTTGCTGTGAACAAAAAATTAAACCAGCGTCTACAAGTTTAATAGATTTTATAATATCTAACTTACTTATGGGTGATTTATTATTCTTATCAATGGATTGATGAGTGCTCACGTAATGTGCGGCGAGTTAAACCTTAACTCTTCACGCTGTCCTAATAAAGGGTAATGGATAAATATTTTTTTTTATGGCAATGGATGGTTTAATGTTAGTATTTTTAACCACAAGGAGTTTTTACAATTCGTAATAAATGCTGCCATTATTAAAAAAGAAAAATCGAGTAACAAAGCACATGTCCTCTATGACGCGCACATAAACTCACGATATAACCTTAAAATCTAGTCAATGTTTATTCAACGATATCTAGTTTTAGCCCTGTTTCATTACAAAAATACTTTTTATTCGCTGAGTCAATAGAAATTATCGTAGATAAAGAGAAATAGAAAAATATAAATATGAGTGTTTCATGAATTATTATAAACAATATTTTTATATCTACAACGAATGTGAGTTCCGAGAGCGAAAGCCTAGTTAAGAGTATAATGAGCGGCTGTAACGCGCGTCGGTTTCAGTGCAGACACCTTTCATACCTATTATATTCATTATGTGACTACTATTTCGGTAAAGTGACTATAATATAGTACACTGTATATAAAACTAAATGCATTTCCGTCCATATCTACTTTCGTTGGACGGTTATCTTTTTTCATTGAATGTAATCATGCTGCCTGCAAATGTAATTACGAAATCACGTGTGATAAATAGTTGAGTATAATTAGAACCTGATTTAACAGTAAAGGAAAACGTCGCGAAAGACTGTCCTTGATAGTCTTCCATAATAATATAAGAGAACGTGAATACCATGGTGGATGTGCCTTATCTAATTTTAGCATTGCAGCTGGATGTAAAAATTTACTCATTATTTTACCTAAAATCCCGGAATTTACACATAAATATAGGTCTCATAGGGTATGATTCCCATATGGGGCGCATAGAAGATCTTATGATGTATGTATCACATGTACCAATGTGCATCTAATCTTTCATAACTGCTCTATCTTCTGTAATGTGGGTGGAAAACATTAGACTTCACCAACAAACAGGTCCGAGATCAAACATCCGTGTTTAAAAGAAATTCTATTAAAGCCAAAGATCAAAAACAAAATCTGAAATTGCAAACAGCGCTCCACTGATTAAATAATAATCTCGCTGTAATAAATCTTCTAACACCTATCTTTAGTATAGGACGTACGCAATAAACATTTTTAGAGGTAATACATGGTCTACTCGTATTAACTATATATGTCAGAGGTTGTCTGGGTAGATACCACCGCAATGTCTATTTCTCCTGCCAAACATTAGTGTAAATGCACTGTTGGGTTCCGGTTTGAGGGACAATGTAGTCAAAGTAACTACTGGACATATTTACTTAACTTTGACTTATCTTATGTCTCAGGATGGCGAGCGCAGTGGAACTCCAAGTATTGTTTTGTAATACATGGTGGTGTTTGGTCTTGCCATTGTCCATGGGCGGTCATATCGCTTACCATCAGGCGAATGGCATGCATGCAGCCAAAAAATATATTAACTATACCACATACAGCATAACTCTTTTCAATTTCAATTGAAATATTGGCCATTGTAATTTTAGTTTTATAAATTATTATAAGTTACGCTGTTCACGAACATTTCAGACAAATAACAAGAATAATTAATGGTGTGCAAGTCAATTTTTTTCAAGTGTATCCATAAAACATCTTAACAACAACTAATGAATATTCTAAAGCTCATAAAACATGGTAATAGTAGTTGTGAATTAAATTAGTTATTTGAAAATACATTGGCCGAATTACTCGTAATTGAATTTTCTCTCGTTACAGGAATTTTGCAAGGTGTAGCGCGTACTTCAGCATGCCACCTAAGTAAGCTAAAATAGCAATTTTATTAACTTTGTTACCGTTTTAGATTATATTGTAACCGTTATCGTTAACACGTAGTTGCCTAAACTTTACACATAATTTATTTTCATAAATTTTAAGTTGACAAAGTCACATTGGATTCTTAAAGTATTTTAGATGTATTTTTGTTTTAGCTTCGACGCTCACGTTTAATGAAGGACATAACGCTTAATTAGCATGCAGCATTAGAGAACATTTGGCAAATTATTTAACAGTTTAAGTATGGCATGAATGGTAGGTACACTTTTAAACTAATTACGTTTGTAGACACATAGACAATGGTTTTGTTAACCTTTTGAAATTTAGGTGAATGTTTCGAGCACCATGTGTAATGTGTATACAAATAAATTGGTGTGTTCCGTGTCTGTGATCATTACCGTGCCTGCAACTTTTATCACTTCACATTTAACATTCCAACCTTATTTCCGATTTAAATAAATAAAAAACAACTAGTTCAGGACTCCACCGCCATAATGGATATACCGGTTTATCGGAAATGAAATTAAAAATGAATTAGTTCAAATACTACTGTTCGAGGTTAGTTTCCGATTATTTTACACAATCTCAGGTCAATACGAGCACGTTAGCAATTAATATTTGAGTAAACAATTGATAAAACTATTTATTTTTGAGAATTTCAAATTCATATTTAAAACCCAAAGTGCAGGTGTTAGTGTTTATTAGTATTGCATTTAGGTTTTCGCTTTAATGCGAAGTTCATACTACTATACATATCTAGTATTCATTTCATAAAAAATAAGCCATTGGATTTTGACTTTTGGAAATTACATTGATTTACAGAGAGAAAATCTATTATCCTATGAAATGTTTGTATGGATGCTTGTACAGGGTAGTGTTTAGAGAAGTTAGGTAGGAGGTACAGGGAATTCGTTCACAAGTTAGAAACTAATTTCCTGCGGCACAAAGCAATCGCCGGGATCGATGTGTGCTTTCTCCGCTAGGCACGGCGCGCACCGGGCACGTCACGCCGCCGCTACGGCAACACCACGTCTCACTGATTGAATTCCACTATTTCCCTGTTTCGTGTTTTTCATTTTACCTAAATGTCTATATCGCCTTAGGATTGCCGTTGTTATATTATTAAATATTGCCCTTACCAGACTGGAAGAAGTATTATAAAAATATTATTGAAATATTGTTTATCAAAGCTTCAGAAAGCGTATTAATGATGTGTTCATTAGGAGTGTATGTATCAGGGTATTTTATTGTGAATATTCGCAAGCTGGTTGGATTCATATATTGTTTTGAGTTTTGGGATTTAAGTAGTGCGCGAGGGCTTACCGTATGGTAAACAAACAACAAACCCTGATATTTGCGAAGCGTGCGGACACTGCCGACCGCATCTCACTTTGTAGCTTTCATTGCTTTTATCTCTTTGTTTGCTTTAAACCCAGTTATATAAAAGTCAAAGGTTAGAACCACATTGGATTTATTTAATATGCTGTGTTTTAATAACACAATCGTGAGCTTTGGAACTAATTGTGTTGTGTATTTAATTTATGTTGCGCGCAGAATGAAATGTTAATAATATATATTCGCGTAATGCAGCAGACGCCGCGCCGCGCCGTAGCGAGTCCCCGGTCTGCGGTGCGTGCGCTGATTTATTTTCGCGTGATCATTATTATAATTTGTGATGTGGTCGCCTTACAAATTATTCAGTTACAGTTAATGGAAGTTTTGTGGTTTGTTCCTGTTTGTTCGCCAATAAACACGCCACGACGAAAATCCCGTTTTTAAAATGGAAGCAAATTTATATTTTTGCCGCATTGATAAAATATGGGACGAAATTACTTTGTGAGGCAATATATTGCCTCCATAACGAAATTTTTTGGGACACGGTACCGTAGGTACACTCATGTGTAGAGGATTAATTAATTCCGGCCACGTGGTTTTGGCGTGAGAGGACTCTTGCACATTGTAGTTTTCCTGCTGTATTGGTTATAAGGTGTGACGTCTATGAGGAGAATCTCATAGTGGACTTTCACAGTTACGATTATATTTCTGTTGGTAATTAACCTACACGTGAAAAGTTGGTAAACATAAATCTGTTTTCCAAAACACAAATTGTTTTCACAACAATATCAATACCAGTTATTGTTTACTTGATTGTTTGATATCGGTTGTTTCCGTTATTGAAAACTAGCATTTTATAAAAAATAACAAATAATTAAACAATACCATCTCTATTTTGATACAATGTTCCATCCGGATTTGTGTGTTGGGAAAGCATATAAAATGATTGTCATTTATTAACGGGAACGTATATGAATATTTTACATACATACATAAACTCACGCCTTTTTCTCCGAAGGGGTATGCACCGGTGCCATTGGGCACCCACATTTCGCCTTGCGTGTATGAATATTTTAAGATTTTAAAAAGACTATTTTCAATATTTAAAGATTAAAGTTATGAATGTTTTGCATATTATAATAATGTATTATTATATTTCCTAAGCTTTTCATCTTAATTGAGTTCTAAGTGATTTCTATGTCCTTCGTTTTTCGATACGTTTTTATTATTTTAAACATTGACCTCATAGTGTTTTGATTCAGTATCGTAGGTTCGTAGGCAATAAATAATTGGTTATACCGCCATTTTTAATAAAGAAAACGAACTTCTTAGTGACTTTGTCAATTGGCGGTCATTTACACGTGCTAAAGCCATTCTCGCGTTACATTTTAGTCAAATATGAAAAATTTAGAAGACAGCGAAGCTGAATTAAAATGCTCAATGAACAATCTACATAATGTGCTGAATGAGAGTGTAATAGGGATAAGGGCGCGCAGTGCACGGCCGAAAAATATCTCACAAGAATTTCATTCTTTATGCTCGCTTATATAATTCCACGGAATAAAACTCTAACGCGGCCGTAAACGCAAGCTAGTTGAAAATAAATGAAGTCGCACTTAAAGAGACCAATTCCTTTGACATGATGCTCTGGCCGAACAGACGTTTGTAGTAAAAGATAGAATTTAAATGAAAATATATTACCTTTGGCAGGCTTTCATTCTCTCTTCATTTAGGAGTACGTTTGAATTACCCGTGCCACTGAGTTCAGTAATTTTTACTCTAATTTATCAGAGCAACTGTGCTTTTAATATAAATATAACAAACCAAAACTATTTAAACAAAGAACTGCCGCAAAAGTAAACACAGTACTTTTGCAAGAATAACAAAAGCACACCGTATATTTTTGTTAAAAAACGAATCAGTTAACGCTAGGATGGATTTATCAATGTCCGATAGTCGTTATTTCGTCGGACGTTTCTCCATTTGGGGCAGAATACAGCGGTGTTGTTGTTTTGTTAAATTTAAAACGTTTGTGTAGAGGAAAGGGCGGCACCTGGACCCGAGCCAATACACTTCGCGAAATGTAGGTATTCACATCGGTATACACGGTGACATTTGTATCGGAATCTGTTCCGATTGCATTCTTACAAGTTTCATTATTGCGTGGCGTTTTATCAGCAAACTGTTCACGACCCCGCCTACGCTGCAATTGGATGTGATCCCTTGAGAAACAACTTCTATTTCGGGATAAAACTACACACAACCATGTTACACGTACAGGCAGAAAGCTCTTTTTATAGAAATTTATCTAGAAGTTTCCGCATCTTTCAAGAAAAAACTCAACTAGGTAAGTTCTAAAATCGCTGTTTTAGTTTGTACGAGATTGCTTCGATGTTCCTCTAACAAAGTTTCCAAACCATTTTAGGTCAGTATGTAGATGCTAACACAATTTGCAAGATTTTGTGTTCCATGTTTGCTCATTTTGAATAAAGATGTACGTGAAATTCTTTAAAAAGTGAATATGATTAAATTTAACTGTAAAAAAGACTTTTTCTAAACACAATTACTGTAAACCTCCAGTAGTATCGTTCGTCAGATCACAAATTCAGTGGTTGATATTCCGTCCATGTAGAATATTGGTGAAACTGAAGGAGTTTTAGCATAAAGGAACGATTTGCCAAGTGAATAAGTTTTTCAGTAATGTTACATGATTTTGTTAAGACTTAGTAATCGATCAAAGTCGGCAGTGGATCAGTATATTTTCCGAATAGACACACAAGAGGTGGTAAAGTGTAGTGCGGAGTCGGAGAGCCGGACGCACGATACGGAGTGATATATTGCGGAGATATGTGTTTGTACGTTCCACATTACGTGCTCAAATATATCGTGTCTATCGGTAATGTTTTTTGAACTACCTCATTTTAAGAGCGGCGTGGTAAACACTTTTCTGAGATTCGATAGTATTGCAACTCGAATACGATTTTATTTGTTTATTCAGAATCCAGTCACTGGAAATGTGAAATATTTTATTATTATTCGTCTGACGTAATGGTAAAGCACTGTTTAATAAAATGTTATGTAACCATGAAAGTTATAGCCCTTATTTTGTAAATATTTTAATTCGTCGCGACTTTAAATTGTGAATGTTCAAGGTTTATTATTAAACATTTCAGCACTAACAAAATGTGACACACTAAGTTATTACAATCATTATAAAGGCCAATATCATAAATAGGTGGTACACACTAATATTTCTACGATTTAATATATGCATGTTTGTAAAAAAAATTCAGAGCCCAATGTGAAATCAACGCGCTGATGTCGCGAATAAAATTTCTTAATAGGTGCAAATTATTATTTAACCACGCACTAAAACGGCGATGGAAAACATCGTGAGGAAACCTACGTACCATACCGATTTATAAGAATTACTATGGTATATAAGTCCGCCAACCCGTACTAGGCCCGCGTACATACGTACAAGGGTTATTTTACCATGGTGCTTGAACTAAAATATATCTACATAATTATTTTCTTATGTAAATATTTTTTTAATATTAATACATACCTAGATAGTGGTAGAGGGTTAGTCGAGACATTTTCAGTATAGAGTCCATCGTCATCTATGGGAGAGTCATTTCCTTCTTTTGTGGTAGAGACTGTGGAACAGAATTGTCACTTAGAATTGTATTATGACTGACATTTTCAATTTTCATTGAAATTAAAGTCACATTCATCCGCAGTAATAAAATTATAGAGAATATCATCCATCATCATTTAACGCCCCATTCGGTAAAAGCTGAGGCACGTTTAATCAACTTTAAAGACAGGTTAATTTTGCAACGTTGATAAATCACGCGGATACGATAAGGATGGGGCGGTTTTTATAAAGAGAATTATCTTACTCAGGTGAATAGGCACGTTTTGCAGATAATAGCTTGGACTGCTTGTGCAATAGATGTTAGACGCCCTAAAGGTATAAAAAATATTTTAATTATAATTTATTTTCTGGTCAATGTTAGATATGATGTGGTAATGGTGAGATTCCTAAATATAGCGCTAAAACAGACTTCGTAAATAGATTTGAATGATGTAGTTTCTTTTTAAATTTTAATAACACGGTTGTGTGAGATAAGTATTTAGACAATTACAAAGCATTTTTATTAAGTTAAGAAGAAGAATTCTTTACATTGTTCCATTGAAGAAACGTAATTTGATTGAATAAATCCTCATATTGTTAAGAATGTAATTAACATCAGTCCTCTAGCAACATGTAAACATTTTAATTTTGACTAATCAAGACATTCTAAGAGCTCGCAGCCCTCTATTAAATATGATTTAAGTCATTGAACATATTAACAACAGCGTAAAATAGTGGCTTCTCTTTTTATACGAACACCGTAAATTAGGACTAACAGCTATTTTTTCATCACTATATGGATAAACATTTATTATTGTTCTCTATTATTCGAGTTACAAATGACTAATAAAAATCTTTCTAATAAATAATTTATCTTACGTGTAGTTGCTAGTAATTGAAGCATCTTTTTCCCGTACCTCCCGTACAAGTGTACCTCGTAAGTATTTACAATTAAGATGGCACAATATTGAATATATACATGTTAGTCGTGAGATCAGTTAGGAGGGTCGTCGATGACAAGGCAGGCGACTGTAACCAGTACGCTCCAATATCTGGCGAGTTGCCAAAAGCAGCTGCTCCTTACACATTGTTGTACTATTTTTCTTAATATCGAAACATTACTGGGCTCTCGAATCGATGATGTAATAAAGTCTTGAGAAACACCAACCGGGGCCTTTATATTAGTTTAGTTTTATTTCACACTAAACTTCAGCTATTTATGCCTTTTGATACAGTGCAAGTTGACAATCTGCTGTTTAGTGTAATAAAACTGAATGACGTAACGCCGGCCGACTAATTGCCGGCTTTACGTTTGCTAGATAAATTGTGTCTACAGTCGTATAATTAAAGCGAGCTGTGTATGTTACATTACAACAAAACAAAACCACTACCCACACAGGGATACGGGACGGGAATTAGAATACTGTTATTATAGCAATTTTAATAAACCCGAGAGAGAAAAAGATTTAAAATTGTTTATTTTCGCTCATTTCCCCGTGGAACAAACGAACGAAGTTAAAATAAGAAAGAAAAGCAATTCAATCGATCCGCGTCAGTGTTGACGAAAGGTCTTTTATCTGCTGAAAACATGCATATGTATGAGCACGTATGCCAAACGAATTTCATCCCTCTAAGAGAAGATTAACTGAACATTACAAAATGTACGCGACGGCACTGAATAGATAGTGCCACCACGAGCAAATTAAAATCTGTTTGTGTCAAATTCAACATTCAAAACTTTGTAATCACGAGATTCTAGAGTAATCCCGTGATAGAGCACGACATTTTGAAATAATTGCTTCTATTCTTCAAAGCTGTCGATATGCTGTCTGCCCATGCTAGGGAAATGAAAGATTTTAATAAAGAATATCACTATTAAAGGCTCGTCCACTACTAGAGAGAAATATTTAACCCTGTCTTTACACGTGTCTAATTTCTGCCAGTGACTTGTCGTAAATCATCACACTTAGTACACTAAAGAACATACCAATACACTGTATAAGTAATAATGTATATAGGGCATAAATTATAAGATTTTTGGAAAAACCTAATACCTATAGTTCTTACTATAGGTATTATGCGTGGTACAATACTTATGAAACTTGTAACAAGTAGGTGACAGAACGTGCAGCCGAGGGCGGTGTGTCTAGAAGCATGAAATTTGCACAGATGTTCCTCATACAGAACGGTGGAGACATGACGACATTAAAATGCAACAAGCTCGCTACGAGCCAATTGTAATAACTTAAAATTATAAAATCACGGATGTCGTAATAAATTAACATATACATTAATTATAAACAAATTAAGTGACGAAATATAAAAAATATTATACTATAGTAATTTATTGATGATCCAGGAAAACATGTAGCGGTGAAGCTCTTCAAAACAGGGCTCGAAGGCATTACAATCTTACAAAACATGCATATTCTGCTGTTTTATTATTGTCAATACCTGATTATGTATAGACTAAAATCTATCATATTTATACTAAGTCAAAAATATGCTGAAGCATAAAGAATTCAAAGAAATATTATTTAAGAAGACAAACTTCTTGTCATTGCTCTCAAACCGAGTTGTTCATTGTAAAAGGAGGTCGTAAACTCTTGAAAAGTGCTTGAATAACAGAATGCCCAGGTCGCCTGTTACAGACATCAATACTTTATTATACTTTACGCTACTTGACACACAAGACTCAGGAAATTGTATCATAATCCGTTCATTAAACAGAGATTTGTTGAGATTCAATCATTCTTTTACTGGAAAAGTATCAACAAAGAATACAAACGTAACAAGTGTAGAGTCCTTGAAAGATTGCAATTATTAGGAAGAGCGAGAACTGAACTTTTCCAAACGGAAAATAAAGCCAATATAACGAGCTCAAAGATTAGTGGATCAAAAAACAAACAAACATAAGTTGAAATGGGGGAGAAAACAATGTGAAAGCAGAGCCTAGTGGTGGAACAGGGAACTGGGGAATGGTGAATAGCGAGTGCCGAGTAGCGAGTATCGCGCGAGTAACACTAGTTTCAATTCGGCTGTATGTGTTTGTTGACAGATTAATTATCTTTGTGTGGTGTTCGTACAAAGCTGACTGCTCCTACGTTGGCAATAATAAAAAGGTCGAATGTTTCCATTGGTTTTAGGAATTGGGCTGATCGTCTGTAAGTTATGGGTATTGGTTTCGTGAGAATAGTTTTTAGGTCAGTTATTGGAAATGTGGTAGGCGCGTAATAAATCTTTATACCGGGTGACTGGTTATTAGAATTAAAATGGCGGTAGTAATAAAACTTATATAGAGACTATGCCGGGAGTTATTGCGCTTCAGGGGTTATTTTATTGTTTTTGTATTTGAATTTTGCGCTCTGTTTAATAGTTAACAATCGAACATCGAAAAGGTAATTTAGTGACAAATGGAATGATGGAATAGATTTAAATTACTTAAATTCGAAATTCGTGTCAAAGTGTATTTTATTAGTTGCCCATAGGCAGACGAGCTATCGACCCACACTGGTGGTAAGCGGCTACCGCTACTTTTGGACCCTACAATGCCAGAGGCTGTGACAAGCCAATGTCTGGCTGGATTCAAATTGGATAATTAAATATACCAATATGTAATTAATTAAAAATAATTAGGTTTCTATGAATAACATAGCAAAAGTAATTGTTAATATTCATAAACAATGTTTATGTGATAAATTAAATATAATGGTGGCTATGAAAGCTAATAAGTCTCTGGCGTTTTAATAATAACAATGTGCTTTGGCAGCATAGCTTGACGTAGTATCGGCACGTGCGTTATTAATGCCGGCAATTTAAAGGTCGTCGCCCTTCGCAACCTAACCATCCGAATCGAATCTGTCCTGAAATTGGTCCAACGTAATAAGTTAACAAAATTAATTACGTTAGCCAATCAATGCGGCATGGGGCCCGTGAATCAGTATCGCGCAAGGTTTCAATCATCACGCTTGAGTGCACGCTATAACGGTGAAGGAATACAATACATCGCCAAGAAACCTGCATACCATAGCTATTTAAAAAAAACGGTATGTAAAGTCCGCCAACCCGCACTAGGCAGCGGTAGCTATATAGGCTAACCAATCTTAATCTTACATTCGATTGTAGAGGAGGTCCGTGCCCTGCAGTGGGACGTATATGGGCTGATACAGATACGCTTAAGTGACGGAGGCATGTAAATAAAAGTTTATTGTTTTGCCACGATTACAAAATGTTGCGTCGTCATAGTGAATCCTCAGTCTTTGCTAAATTTCGTATTAAATGGAAGCAATCAATTAGTTTTAATAGGTTCAGATATTTTGTTTTCTTACTGGAATATTATTTGTAGTGTTTATAATAAATAAATTCATAAATAACACCCAACAGTCAAAGGGGGGGGGGGAGTGTTTTATATCTGATAGCTCTGACTAGATCATAGAGGTTAAGAATAAGATTTAATATGTCACGTTAAATCAAAGTGTTCTTTTCAAATTACTTTATTCCAGTCCAGTTCAGTCAGTACAGACCAGTTCGCTAGTTTTAAATAACCCATTGTACCAAGAATAGACAATTTACATTCCTACATATTGTAATAAGTGACAAGTGAATTCGGAAGCACGCCTGTAATATCTCTGTTAATTGACAGAGGCACTAAATATAGAATAGGTTTAATATCTGAATATAACCCGTTGAATTATTCATATTACATTGTAAACCACCTCTGTATTAATGTGAGTTGTAACCTATACATATTTATGTACCTATAGGTTGTTTTCTCCCATTTGCACCATAGCCAAATAATGGCAAAAGGCAAAAAAAATCTTCTGTATTTGTTTTACTTTCGCAATAATCTAATAGAACGGTCTCTGAATAAATTGTGTATTTGTTTATCACAGACATAATTCCCGTTTATATATGTACAATCTCCCATAAATCAGAACTTAAAACGATTGTGAAAACATCATTGCATGGTCAGTGAATGGATCTTCACATCATTTCATAAAGTGGTTTGCCTCATTTAGTACTAATAGGCACTTGTTCCTCGTTCAAAAGATCCACCGCGTGGCTGGCTTTGCAAATTGCAATGGTTCACTGTGCTTCTTTTCAGCATCCATGGATGGACCATCGCATTATTCTTTGAAACACTTTCTTCGTGAGAACCGATATTAGTTTCGCCCGACTGGCGTAGTAAAAAGTTACAAGAATCAGCTTAAAATGACTATAATTTTCAGTTTCGTATATATAGACCAAAATTAATGGAGAATGAAAGTACCTACTCAGTATCAAATATTGGAGATTATATCTTAAACAGTAAAGACTTCCGCTTGGCTGGAATTTATTGCGTAGTGTTTGTCTTGAATCTCGTATTCTTGCTAAGCCTTGCAGACAGGTGACCTCCGATTAAGGTAATTCGGTTTAGACATTAAGAAACATCATCAGCAAATGAAACAACGTCACAATTAAGGACATCCATGTTATTCTAAAAATGAACCTACACGTCTTTATCAGCCCAATGTCCAATTCATTGCAAGACACGGATCTACTCTGCAATCAAAAGTGCGATAGAGAAGACTTACGTCAAATATTCCAGCATGCTGGCATACAGCCGCTGCCAATAAACAATCCTAATCCAAAATTTGCCGTTTGAGTTTGACAGCTCGATCTTTTTTCTGATACTATATTGCCAATAATCAATCTCAGTAGTGAAAAAACTATGGCAACATGGTAAATGACAAATCGAAAAGTAGAAAACAATCCAGATTGACTTCAATCTAATTTTTTCGATTGATTATTGGCATCGGCCGTTAGTGCGCGTTATTCGTCGTTTTTAACTATCAATACAAACATGACTCGGAAAACACGCACACCTCCGGCGTGCCCTGGTATTCGAACCCGCAAACCACTAACCACGAAAAAGTGTGAGCCATCTGCACATTGGCAGCTGCGTCTGGTCCATTACCAATAGGCCATCACGTACTTCACGTTTCTAGGAATTTTAATATAATAAGTAAAAAAAATCCGTTACAATTTGGTTCTTGCCAATTATTTGTATTTGTTGTAGCTGGAACATAAATCGCGTGTTCACCGAATTTAACAAGCCAAATTTAACCTTACCTAACATCAATATCGGCAGCCTTATTTAATAAATCCCTTGAGTCGGTGCGCGTAAAATTTACTTCACAATAATCTATAAAGTTTCAGTAAGTTTACAATCGCCGATAAGTTTTCACATTTCACGTTGAAAGGACACATTGCTAAAACTTGTAACTTCCAAATGAATTTGTTACGAGAGACCCTTTCGTCAATTTATTGTCGACAATCAATAAGGAAATTAGAAAACCAGTAGAAAATAAACATTGTCAGTTAAAGGCCGTGCTCCCGAGAATTATGCGAAATATTAATGACCGTTCGTTAGTCGACGGGCGTGACTAATACATTGCATATGGTCTATGTTAGTCAGGTATGGAGTGAGGGAGACAGGAATCGTGTTAATGAGATTGGTATACATACACTATACACGAAACCAATTAGGAAAAAAAATTAGATATGCGTTTGAATCGTGGTTTTAATGAGTGTCCAAATTACTTTCAGGATATTAAACAAAATAAGACATAAAAGCAGTATGGGTTTAAATGTGCGTAATCTGTCTTAATTTTGGGGTTTTCCGTAGTTAAACTTGCCCCAGTGCGAATAGTCAGACATTATCACTAACCAAATCGATACTTAAGCCTCGACCAGCTAAATAACAAAGCCCGTAAATTTCAAGCGGTAATACCAGGGGAGTAAAACTAATGTAAATGCTAATTTAAAATTTAGGAAAGTGCTTTTCTATGTTTCTTTAAATGTTATATTCGAGCTAGCTGTGAGACCACAAGCCTTATATTGTGAACTTCGTTATTAATATAGCCGCCGGTATATCTTTACAGTATTAATTACGAACGACGGAGCCCGACGGCCGTAAACTGAAGACTTGACTTATAGAACACTATAACTCTTATATCCTACTTACCTTAGTTGGATTATTATTAACAGTTCCTGGAGAATAATCGACACCTAACAAGATTGTTAGCTCTGAAGCACAATGTTTATTTAAAATATAATATTCATTTATAGGTAGGTGTAGGTAATTTTATACTCAATGCAGGTAGTGGAGTATCCTTTTGTAAGATTGTAATAAAAACACTTTTGAATTTTTTAATAAGTTATCACGAATCTTATGGAAATCATCCTAGTAAAACTACGTAGTGTTTGTAGCGGTAAATATTTATTTGACAATTTCGATATGCGTATTTTTTACGTAAGAGCTTTATTGTGATTTTATTAACTTTAACACACGGGGTCTTATACAATAACGCTCTTAAATGTTGTTAGTCTAATGTTTTGTTTATAGCTTTTACTGTGGTCCGTATATATCGAGATCAGTGTTCATTTTGTGAAAAATAGACTTGTGGCTTGAATAACGTCTAAAGCTGCCGGTGCCAGCTGTTGCCACTTGGCAATGACAGCAGTCGTTAAGGCCCACTTTGGAATATATGGATCGCTTAACACGTCCATCGCCAAGCAAATAATTGCACCTTTCTATTTGGGTCATAGGGGATGTCGTTTGGCCGACGGAAAACGTTCCGTTGGGGCCGCCGCGGCCATCATTTCGACGCGCGCTTTATGTGATTTTAAACGGTGCTTACTTGACCACAGGTAACTTTATAATATTCAACGGTAGACCAATACTGTTCTTTATAGTATTTTATATTTTATAGAGTCTTTGAAGTAGGGTTTGTAAACCTATGCGTTCAATCACAAAGTCGAATACATATACATTTCTTTTCGGCCCTCGTCCTGTGGCGAAGCATTCAACAACAACAAAAAGACCATTATGTCAATATAAACTTATGAAAATAAGATTCTAGCAGTGAATTTTTGGTTTCAATTCTTCAATATGTCCAACACATAATTATATGAGATAGACCTAGATCTTAGCACAGAGAATGGGTGATAAAGAATATTTATTCTACAGTGTGTTATAAAGCGAGATCTCATTAGTGAATGAGTAATACTCGTGTTAGTTACTGTTTACAACACCTGCACGTTGTAGGTATCTGTACGGCTTTAGAAAAATAGCAAATAGTTTTTACGGTGAATTTCTTAATAAAATGTGTACTAACCTCGTATTACTAGGATATATTTTTGAGGAGTAAAGAGAAATAACAATCGAATGTAAAATTCTATCTTCTTTGATGGTATACGAGTACACATAAATTCTATAAATTGCTTAAAATATATTTTTTAGCATAGGGACGTTGGAAGAAGTTATGTATTTATTGTGTCTGGATTGATAGTAGACACACATGGTACTTCATTAAAGATGACAAATAATTCAATTAGTTGATTAGGTATGTAGATTTATTCTACAACTGAAATTAGTATAATAACTTAAAAATGTATTGTATGTAATCGCTTCATTGTATTTGTGGTAGTGAAAACGAGTTTGTAGGTTTGATGTTTTATTTTCATTGGTGGTACCTTTGACTATTCATTTATAAGCCTAAATTATAATATAAGCCTAAATATTTGTATGTACATATGCATGTATTGTTTATAGCTAGAGTTTCAGAATTATCAGATATCTTGATAACAGAGAATGAGAGGCACTCGTACAAATGCCATACCTAATATTCAGTAGATGGAATATAATGTAGAAAGTTGTTCAATCCGCCGTCCGCAAGGGTTAAAAGTGAAGTTTGGAATCGAGTGAGCCAGGAGCGGGGTGATCGTTACGCGACCACACCTAGCCACAAAGTCACGTGCCATCACGTGTCCCGAATCTGACTAAAATCGTATCAATTCAATACCTCCACTCGGCGAAATGATATGGCTTCCGGCTTTTTGTTTAGCTTTCTTTGTTCGCTGCACAGCAACATTATCGCGAGAATAAATGCGACTCATTAAGTCTGTGCTAAGCCATCGATCGTAAACCCCTACCGATAATTCTGACACTATACTGGTGACTGAATTTTGTCCGCCAGTTTTTAATGAGGCTTCGTCGAGTTTCGTCTTTAAATGAATGCCTGCCGCCAGTAAATGGTTATTGTTAATCAAAAATCACGATACAGTACCTATACAATAAATGGCCCTGCCGTGTTACTCCCTTGTGAGCTAATTACGTGTTTTCTGAAAGGTCAAAATGGTACATTTATCAAAAGCGTACCCTTAATGACGAACATGTAAAGAGAATATTCAATTATAAAAATATATGAACTTTCATTAAAATATAGATGGATAATGTAGGTAGGTTATGGATGAAACAGGTATGGAAATATTTTGTTGTGAATAGTCGCTGTTTCTTCAATCTTTTAGACTTCTGGCCTGCGATTTCCGTTCTTATTGAGGGTTAATAATAATAATTAAATATTAAACGATTATTTGCATATCAATTTCTTTCAATTTAATTTTTTATTTTTTTATTAAGACTTTTTTGATTTATGTAATATATTATGGATTTATTGATTTATGAAATAAAAGCATTTTACTGTATTTTTATTTAAAGCAAGTAAGCATTTTTATTTGAGTGCCTACGTACACTCGTTATATAAATTGTTAATAATCCGAATGGATGTCTGTGTCCTGATTGGTACTCGTACGTAGCGAAATGTCAAGTGTTCATGTGATAATGTCGATGTGATATTTTTAGCCGGACATTTGTCTCGCTCGGAGGGTCTAGGGTAGCCAATCCGCACTGTAGAGGTCAATACACCTCCGTCTTGCGATGTTATTCCATCAAGAATATTATCCTGTCAGAGTATTAGCTATATATACCTACTCGTAATATGGCAATGCGGGTTAGGTGCAGCTGTAAAGTGTATGACATTGCTTCTATAAGTACCGAGTCAGGAATTTGTGCTTTATATGGCGATAGACGGAACACATGGGTGTCCTGGCAGCACCTCTGCCTACTCTTTTTTGGATAAGGCGTGATGTTTATGTATGTATTATAGCTCTCACGTAGGTTCCGAAGACATGTGCCTGAATAATGCTTAACCTTATTAATTGTTGCGAATTTGTAATTAGGTTTTATCTGAGATCAAACAGACCAATTAAATTAATATTTGGCTGCATACTAAATATTAACTGCTCTATTAGCCTGAGTCCATCATTATAATGAATCTTTAGTTGATGTACTTGTTTTTAATTGGTCTCGTTGATGGACTGACAAGGAAAAGAAGATAATAATATAACGTACTAATATTAAAATGTGTACTGAAAATGCAGCATTAATTATAACGAAAGCAGTTACTACATAAAATGCAAAATATTGGCAAATAGTTTGATGAAGCGTAACACAATGCACGTAAGAGCGAGTTCCGAGCGCAAATTGTTGCAAAACATGTTTATGATAGTCTGAGATGCAGCGCGCAAGTTGTTCGGCAGTCGGCACACAGGCACAATGCGGCGCATGTTCACGTACTTCATACACCAACTAACAACAAAAGCTAGTTCGAGAGACTTGTCGTCCTGACAATTCAACATGAGGCCTTTTATGTCCGTTCGCGAGATAGTTAGCGATACAAGCTTTCTGCTCTTAGAGCCTTTATGCACGTCTATGCCAGTATTTTAAAATAGGTAAACGCTCGTCACTTTTGCCGGTTTTATTTCGCCAGTATTCATTTCAAATATCTCCATTTCCATCTTATTAGTATGACAAAGTGACTACAGTGATGGTAAGGTCTTTTCAGTCCAGCAAGAGTAACCATCGGCGAGAGATGATTATCATCGTTCAACGTATAACTATATTAATATGCTTGAAATTAGATGCACAGGCAGAAATCGAAACGCGAAGCGATAGCGTGGGTAACTATGATAGATTCACCGATATTATGTGCATTGAACAATGGACGCTATTGGGATCTGATATCCATACCATACCAGCGTCAATTTGTCTTCTATTTCGATACCGATACTGAAAGTATATCTTGATCAAATGTATTGTATTCATGTGTTCAATATCCATCCTTATTGGTTCTACAACAAGATCCATGTATTTTTGAGGAGTAATTTGTTTAAATAAAATAGCTTAAAGGCAACTTATGTTCTTGTAATTTTTGTGAGGAGAAATAAAGTTTTTTATTATTAAAGCGTGATGTTTGCGCATGGTTGCAGGCCCCGCACCGGCGTGGTAGGCGCGCTGCAGAGGCTCGCACGCCCGCTCCTGTGACTAGCCAGGCTTCTCGCGCACGGCACGGGTGGCGGATTGTAAGTACACGCATATCACTCTCATTAAATCATGCATCACCATACAACACCAGTCTTTGCTAGTTCCCCTAAAATGTGAAGAAGACCTAGTAAGACCTGGTAAACCGGTAAGAACCGGTAAGAACTGGTTATTATTATTTATTATTTATTAAACCTCTTAAAAGTTGATAATTGTAATATAATAGTTGTAATTGTAATAGTGTTACTCACGTTACTGAAGATGCTAAATATATTGTACATACGATTTTTGAATCTTATTCTAATCTCTCCTGGTTTAATATCTTAATTTTTTTTTGGGTATAGTCGTATCTAGCTTACTAACGGCCTTTGACGTCTTTATAATACATACTGTCGTATTTTTAGGCATCCTGTGGTGTCAGTCTTACATGTTCACATTTGATATTTAAACGTACTTAAACGTATGTTAGTTTATTTCAAATGTAATTTCTGTAAATTGACTGTTTCTTTCAAAACTCCCATTTCGCTACGGATGCACTCACGTAACATTGCCATTTAACGTACTATCTTGTTATTGTGACAACTGCACATGGACACGGTCCAAAAGGGGTTGACCACGTTATGTTTATATCTGCACGGGAAGGAATACCGCGTGCTGCCCATATAAATGCTATTTATTTTCTAATTCTATCATGATGGGACTTGATATTGCAAACATAAATTCAGGTTCACGTGGCTCCCTTTTCCATAGCAATTCTATTTTCTATATCCCAAGAATAATTCTCGACTCAGAAAACATCAATTTGAGTACTTCTTGGCTGATAAAAACATGATTACTCTGAGCCTATTTTGTTGCCGTCTATAGAAGTTGGATGAATCAATCCTTTACGTGATAGCTGTAGGTACTGATATGATATAGTATGATGAAGGAAGGGATTAAGACGTGCATGTGGTTGTGTCGTAGAGGCGTGGGGCGCGGCGCGTGGCGGCGGCGCGGGCGCGGGCGGCGCCATGACGCGGCGCCCGCCACCATGACGCTGCCGCCGCCCGCGCGCCCCGCGCACCCCGCCGCGCATCGCGCAATGCGCTATTACCGCATCTGGATCTACGCGTGCAACGGCGCGCTGCTGCTGGGGGCGTTGGCGTTCTGTGCGGCGGCGGGCCGCGCGCTCTCCGACTACCGCCGAGCGCTGGTGCCCGGCCTCGGCATCGCGCAGCCGGGCTTCCTCTACGGCTACGCCGCGCTGCCGGTGCAAGCGGGGTTGCTGCAGCTATTGGGCTGTTTGGCCGCACTGCGCCTCTCGGAGCGCATGCTGAACGCTTACTGGCTCGCTTTACTTGCGTTGCTGGTGGGAGACTTGGCCGTGGGGGTCTATTGGGCGTTCCGATTCGAACGAGTGTGCCGAGAGCTCCGCCCGCAGCTGCGCATTCGTCTCGCCAAGGACTACGACACGGACGTAGATTTTTCGGAGGCGTGGGATCGTCTCCAGAGGGAACAACGTTGTTGCGGAGTGACGGGACCCGCAGACTTTGCCGCTTTTAACCGCACCACACTACCGGCCAGTTGCTGCCGGATACCGGCGCACACGTCGGCGGTGACTCCGGCGTTGCTCGCCGTCACGTCGGCCACCTCCGCCGCTCCCTTCACGCCGGTTCACTGCGCTCCGCACACGGCCGCCTGTGCGGAGAGGCTGCTCGTTTGGCTCAAAAGGACCGCAGACGCCCTTTTCGTGCTAGGGTATTGCGTGATAGCATTTTTAAAAGTGTGCTTCCTCGGGATTCTCCGGTACGAAATAAGAGAGATGATACAGAAAATTAGAATATTACGAAGCGAGCTCGGGGCGGGCGAACTGCTCGACGGCAGTCCGCTGCACGGAGGGCCTCTGTCGCAGACGGTGATAGTGAACGCGGTGAACGTGAACGGCGGCGTGCGCGCTCACGGCGGCAGCCCCGAGCGCGCGGGCGAGCGCGACGCGTTGCTGGGCCGCACCTCCGAGCCGTGCTCGCGCCGCAGCACGCACGACGAGCCGCTCGGGCCCAAGACCATCAACGGAAACAACAACTGCGAGATGCGAGAACTGGCCCGAGGCGAGTACAGGCCCCTGGCGGCAGACAGCGCGGCGACCAGGATCTGACTAAGATGTTACTTGGAGCGGTTGTTCGGGCGGCGCTGGCGCTCGTTCCCGGCGGCCGGGTGCGAGGTGGAGGTGCCGCTGGGCGGCGGCGTGGCCGCGTCGCTGCGCCGCTCGCCCGCCGCGCCTGCCGCGCCCGCCGCCCGCGTGCGTCTCCACCACCGCCGCCAAACCCGCTCCGAATTCGAGCTGTGAGCCGTGAGCTGTGACCACGCTCGCCCCGCTCGTCACACCGCTGTCAATTGCGAGTAGGCACCGACACTCGGTAGGACTGAACGGTAAAAATATATAGCGGTAGTTCAGTAATTGTACAAGCGATACGATCAGTGTTAGAGTGTTGTTATTTTAAGAACTTTTTAAACTATGAGATATGAGTGTGTATTGACGATATTGTGTGATAGACGAAGTGAATACGATTATTTCACGAGCAAAGCTTGTGTTTAGTTCCTACACATGGCGGTTACTGTTTCTTTATAGGTGCATAGAACACGTATTTCTACCGATTCCGTTTAAGTTTTATTCAAGTGGGCAAGTACAGAAAAGGATAGCGTGCGCGTAACAATTGAAAGACGCACAGCTGCTGAGTGGCGCGGCGGCGAGCGCCGGGCGCCACGCGGACACCAGGATGATGGTCATAAGCCGAGAGGATTACAACAGCACCACGCAACCGATCAACCACGTATCACTTTTATTGTATGTGTTATAATATTATAGTTTTAAGTCGGGTCATTTTTAATAATTGTATACCAATAGATAAGTATTAATGAATTAGCTCCATACTTTACTTGAACATCAGCTGAAGACGGCGGCGTGGCCGAGTATTGGCCGGCATTGCGACCGTGCGCCCGCCACGCCTCTTATAGGATTATGATTATTTCTGAGCATATCATGCATCAGTACGGAGAACAATATTCATAACCGGTAGTTTAGAACAATATACACTCGCTTTAATAGAGGAATCCGCGTCACGAGCAAATCTCGTTTTGAAAACTTTCCTAATTCGAAGCGAGAGTGATCGCGACGCAAATTGTTCATTGTCTATTCGTCTAGTTCCCAATAATATTTACCTACGTAACGTTGTCGATAAAAATATTTTGTAAATAATAACCATAATTTGTACATGTGTAGTATGCGAGTAATTGTGCATGGACAGATTGACAAACATAGTACTGATATGAGCTTATTCGACGTAGTGCCTACAATTATATGCTTGTAAACAGTATAAAGCGGTCAACAGCAAAATATTTTTTATTTTTATGCCGAAGAAATATGACATTTTTAGTACTACACTTTATCAACTTGAGAAATATTGAAATATACAGAAGCTTGGAAGGCGCTATTTAAACCGATCGCGCACACATTGATACGTTTATTATTCTCCCGGTGCGCACTTGCAGTGCGCCAGTGGAGATGACATTATAGGTGAAATTTATGAATGGCTGTGTCCAGGATAGGTGTAACCTATGCTCCGTGTCGTGCGAGTCACATACACGATGCGCATCGAGCGAGGCGGGCGGGCGGCGCATGCGCACGCGCCACCACGCCGCCACCGCGCCGCCCGCCCGCGCGTTCTACCGTCGTACTTATACCTACTTAGGTAAATGTACAAGTATTCGTAAGAAATACCTTTATAGATATATTATAATGACAAGTACGAAGTTATGTTCGCTTAGAGTAGGTATAATATTTTGTGAATTTATGCAGAAAAATAGTTTTTTAATATTGTTGTCACATGAATGTACCAATCTTATAAAAATTTGTACCTATATTCGGAAAGTTGAATAATTTGTAGTTAGGATCCAATCTAAATCTTGCATTTCTTCCAAAAAAAACGGTAAATTGACATGTGCCTTGGCTTATAAAATTATATAACTGACGTTACGTTTATTTGATGTAACTGATCTACTCGTATATATTAAAGTAACGGAACGACAGAGACTCGAGTCCGACGTGCTGCCTACACCTTCTCACTTTATGTTATTGTACTGTATAGTTACACTTGAGGATATTCGGTTGATTGTACTCGCTAGCGGCCAGACCGCCAGACCGTACATGAATACCGACGCCGAGTGGTCGAGTGGCCGACACGGCGCTATCATTTGATCTGTACGACTCGCGTAACCTGTGTGATTGTATAATTGGATAATAAACATTCGTTGTAATTGCCGCTGTTAGCTGTGAGCTGTGAGTGAATATTGTCCGATGTAAACTGAATCAAAGACGTTACACTGTACCTACGTGATGTTTTAAATTCTCTATTCTCATTGTATTTTTAATGTTTTTTCTTGTTAAGTGTGTTTTATTATAAATGGTAGAGTTGTTACAACTTTCCGAAGGTACGCACTAGGCGACTGAGAGCTAATATTATCATAACAAATGCATTAAATTAAAGGTTTGTTAAAATTTTCCTTTTTTTTCATTTTCTATCCTCTAATTGTATCGAATCCTTGCTTGTTGCACTTCTTTTTGCGACATCGTCGAAACCTGAAAGGGCATTTAGTTGGGCCATTTCAAATACACGAAGGTGTGACATTAAATCTACTGTTTGCTATGCATAATTATATAAAATACCTGAGGTTATATTGTATTGTATTCGACACTAACAATTCGATTAAAATCCATAACAATTTTACTACAAAGCACAAACTAAATAAATAATGACACAAACATTCCTCGTTTAATAGCCTCACAAAATCACAAAATCTCAACAAAGTAAATGCACGCGTACAGTCTGCTAAGACATTAACCTATTACTCACCTGAACCTTGTCTTCGGCCAGCCGGTACGTTCTGTCCACATTAGCTCCGCCTATTACGAGCACGTCGCCCGTCGCGTGTTTATCCGCAGTAAACAAGGGCTCGTCTTTATCGCATCCCGCCTCTCCTCTCCTCACACTACACGTGTGGAACTTCCTTCGACACTCTGTCAAACTCGGCCCGTGTCCCTTCACCGAACCGATGTTCGAATTCACCGGAACATCAAGTTTTTTAAACTCAACAGCAATGTCGGCGCCAACCTTAGCATTGTTCTTTATAAGGGCGATATCTGCGAGCCGTTAAAGAAAGATATTGTGGCAATTAGCTTCACTATCATTTGAGTTGGGTGGCGTTTCAACACACTTAATTTACGACAGCGTTACGCAAGGAGCGGGCCGGCGTCTAATTAAGCATTTTAACGGCTCCATAATTATTCTCCTTACATATTAGGATTTAAATGGATTTTGCGACTTCTCTCCGTCGCCAGCTGTATATAAAAAGTAGAATATATTGTAATGAAGTATTTCAGAAATGGTTTTTTCTCTTATGTCATCATGTTTCGTGTAATTTATCATGTCAATAGTATTTGTATAGTGTGCATAAAATCCCAATAGTCTAAGTAAGGAGTTAATCATTTTAATAATAAAAATTCCCTTCAACAAGTTTTATATACTTTTCTGTGACAAAATCTTGTGTTCACAATATCAGTAGTAACTATGTATTTTGTCAGGTGTGTGAAAGCGTGTCGCCATATGTTAGCTGTATGCTTTGGCTCTGCATCAAAGCTTTTTGCGGAGGTAAGCATCTCATTTTTATTATCTACGCTGATACCAATGCAATTGTCATATTACTTAATATTCTAAGTAATGTGTAAAAAACGCATCTAACCCGATTTAGCTACATATTTTGATTAAGGTATAGAGTTTGTGAAGAGTTAGAAGTTAGGCTCTACATGAGAGCTGATTACTTTTTGTCAGTGCGAGTCATATGTTCTCGTCTCTACATTTTACATGAAAATATTTTTTGTGGGATAGATTGAACATAAAATTTAATTAATAACAAGTAAAAGTAAATAAATAGTAGTATAAAGTTTTTCAAAGGATACTGGCTTCTAAAGAAGCACCGCTGGTCGCGCTCGCCACGGCGGACAAAATGAACGGCGTCACTTCTTTACCGTGCACACCTTTTTTCTTCGCTTCTTCCAAAGCATTGTTTATGGCGCTTTCTATTACTTTCTCTGGAACAAAGGAGTAACATTTTAAAAATACAGGCTAAGAAAATTATTAAAAAAACTACAGTTCTAGATCAATATGAAAGAACAAAGTTGAGCGAAACATAATTAAAAGAACTAATAGTTTCAACGGGCGTAAAACTTAAGCATTTACACGCTTAATAACAAAACTTCGACTGTTAAGCCTTTGTGAAATAGGACAGTGAATATGCTCTGCTGACAAATGGAACCTCTTGCCAAAAGTATCGACTTCAGCAATTACTGAATGGCATCGTCTAACTTCTAATTTCTGACGACAGCGCTTTCTACACTGAACCTACTAAACTCCGTGATCTATTTTACTTTCATATTAAATGGTCTGAGAAATGTTGCTTCCTATATTATAATGTGTATGATTTTTTATAAATAGTAAGTATAATTCATTTTCCTATTGATCATAGGATTGGATTGAAGTTGTGTAATGAAGAAAAAGCCTATGTCCAGCATTGGATAAGTGTATACTGATATGATGATGATTGATCATAGCAATCATCATATTATATATGAGCCAATTTTACCATCTGGCATTTTTTAAGAAGATGAAAAATAAAGTATAACAATTCCACACAGTCAAAAAAATAGATAAATAACACCCAACAGTCACATAAATAGTCTTGAATCCACACTAAGATAGAGTCTTGTGACGTGGGTATCAGAAACTACGAAAATCTTTTCGGTCTCACAAACACCCAGACCCAACCAGACCCAAATAAAGAGATGGCGATAACCGCGCAATGTTTAAACTACACAATACTATTTAACAAAATACGTACCATCCATAGCATGTTCGGCCGGCAGTGGCACAGCGATGACAATACCAGAGGCCAGCCGCAGCAGCCTTGAAGAGTGCAGGAGGCGAGCGGCGTGGGCGGCATCAGGCACCCGGTGCGGCGCACGGTGCCCCGACGACGCCGTGTAGAACGCCGGGAACTCCTCCGACTCACCGAACGAACATACGCACACGCCTTGCGTCTCCTAACAAACACGAAACATGTATAGATAGATAGGTGGTATATATATGTGCGTGATGAGCTGGGTATCTACAGAGCATTTCTTTGCTAATCAGTAATCACTAAAGGAGAGCTAAGAGCTGGACCATCTGAATTACTGTTCATGAAATAACGATCACATAAATATATTTATATGGTGATTACACTATACCTGATGGCACATCATGTTAAGGCTATCTCTTACCTATGGATAATAATATTTTACCATATTATCTCCCAAACTCCATTTCTAGGACTTCCTCAGTACCTAGATCTTATTAGCGGTATCAGCCAATGATTATATTGTCTCAATATTTATTATTGACAATTGGTGAGTTTGGTATCAGGATTTTTCAGTCACAGATTATTTATATCCGATACCCTATTCTTGCACTAACGGTGCACATGGACAAAATAAAACACCTACACAGTTGAATATCTAACAATAAACATATTTATTTACATAAAGCTGAACAAAACCGTGATTGCCATATCATAACACAGCAAAGGCCATAAGTAAGCTCGTGTTATATTATTCACTCACAATGCCGCAAAGCTCGTGTCAAGGGAAAAGCGCTCAGTTCCCGAATGACGTCAAACTAGTCCTGTTTATTTGCGAAACATTGCGACGAGCGCCACTAATTAAAGGGCTATTAACATATTTATTATCCAATTTTGGATTCGAGGTGATGACACTTCGTAAGACCTGTCCGTTCTATAAAACGTTTATATTGACTTTCATTAAACGGGCTATTTGGTGCTATTTTCGTTTTGTGATAACGTAGGCACATCATTCAATTAATGTATGAAGCATTATCGATTTCATATATGTTTGAAATAATTTCTATTATAAAAGTCTACTGGAAGAAATTGCTTGTTGCAGTAAAGTTGGCCTATGATTTCGCCATATTGTATTTAATACTTACTAATATAATTTACTATTATTGCATCTTCCTTTAAATAAAAATGTATTGTGATATTATGCGAATTGCACAATTGACTCACGCCTTGAATAAAGCGATGGGTAGCGAATGGTTGAAGGCTGCTCAAGACTGGGTCGGCTGACGCTTACTTGGGGAGGCCTACGTCTGGCAGTGGAAGGCGATAGTCTGAGTATACGTACTAAGTATTCGAGAGTCCTCCCGATATCAAGAATAGATTTTACTCCACTGCATACTACTAGGGTCTTGCTGCGGCCAAGTTCGTTGAGATCGGCTGAAATGTCCAGGGTATTTTCACCTTCACGATGCACGCCACCTAAACAATAAAAGTCAGCAATTAGAATTTGTCCTATTTCACTTTTGCGTTGTTAGTTCAAACTAAAATAACATCTAGAATACGATCGTCTAATTCGATTTTACAACCAGCTTGGTTGAGTAATCGCACGAATTGTTACGAACCAAGTTTTGATCCCAAATATTCGCTTTACTGCGCGCTAAACTTGGAAAGATAAATGTTATTGAATATAAAATGCACGTAAAAATCCTTTGCCGTACTTCTGTAGTGTGCGAGAATAAAATTTGTCAACGAAGCTTAGCGCAAAATGGCTTCTTTTGCGCTAAGGTATTGGGAATCAATAAAACTGCTGATATAGCAAACTTATATATTACTGGTTCCGGTTTGTACGCCATTTCAACTTCTTGTTAGTTACAAATGGTCACGATTCCAAAATGCAGATACCGTTCAAAGTTTTAACCCATTTATTTTCTATCGCTTACTTCGAGATCTATGTTAAATTAAAAGAGTAAAAAAATATAAATACTAAATGGCTTTAGAAAATATATTATAAATTCGCGTAATTAAAATACGTATGAGAAAACAACCCTTACAATTCCGTTGTTTGAATTAAGAAAGAAAATACGAATAATAGCGCTGTAATGAACTGTTTGTGTTCACAACGTGATCAAAGCTGTTAAACTGCGTCTCGTACCCCAAACGAGGCTGGAATGCTGGTGTGACTGACCTTCCCAACTGGCATGCTTTTACGGATATTGCGAATGGACTAGATTCCCAAGTACTCACTAATACTCCTCGGTGACCCCTACGCGCATTAGGAATGACGTTGGCGATATTAGGGCGAAAATCCCCCTAATTTTTATTTTATATTTATGGTACTTTCAATCGGGGAGCACAGATACCGTCAAATATAATTTTTGAGACGCCTGATTGTGTTGCTATCGGCGTCTACAACAAATATCTATGTGTCTACGCTCTCTGTGTCTCATCTCAGAGTCCCTATCGTAAGAGCACTCCCGCAGTTTGTCCAAGGTAAGTAACGCAGGGGACTCACTGCGTTGCCAATGATCGTATAAGTCGCTCTTACGACGGGAAAGGGATACTATGGCGAAATTCTCCCACTCCCTACACGCCGTATGCTACGTCTGTGGTGACAGAACAATTTAATTTCTTCAGACAGACATATTGCTTGTAAGACACATATCATGTGATGTAATGGTGCATAACAGGGCGTCAAAGGTGATGGGGGTTACAAATCTGGTTGTACGGGGCACAGGGCCGGAATGGGTTGTTAATTACACAGAGCGGCGCTGGACACGTCGCCGATACAGCTGCCTCCACTAATTGAATACGCCACGGAAAAGCGATCAATTGATGCGCGCCATCCCACATCGTTGAAATTCAATGATATTCAGGTACTTAAAGGCTCCAAAACCCCTACTTATTATTTAAACGCCCACGTTACCCATGCTATATACGCCCAGTATGATTGTGATTTGTACCCCCGCATTCATAAGGACTTCACGCAGTTTTCAAATGACGTTGATATCAGCTGACTCAAAAACGTTATTCATAGACGTCAAAAATCACGAAACAGCTATTTAATAGCTTATTAAAATGGCCGAGACCCTTGTTTACGCAAATTACCCTTTTTTCTGTGAAGTGGCAATATTATTTAAAATATGTAGAAAAAAACCGTTATTCATAAAAAACTTATTAACGTTTTATCTCCTTTTAACGTGATTTAAGTAACTTACGTTTATTGGTTGATCAGCGGCTTTTTATGAATAAGGGGGTTAGTACAACCATAACATCGGAACAGTTCGACCGGAAAAAGATAACCATTGCACGTCGGTGGATACTCTTTGTGGTACTTTGGGTTGCACCCAAACTACCATCAGCTAAATAATTGCTTTGGGGTACCAGTATAAAAAAACGATAGAAATAATATTAATTGCAATTATAATTTGGAATCATGGCGTTATTAAGCTATAACGCGATCGCTGCGAGTCTGAATCAAAATTTAAATTTGTTTAATTGTGTTATCACACCAAACGAGGCAAGCTTGGTGAAAATAGCTAGGCTCTCTTAATTATAGAGAACTTAATATGTGCCGTAAACGGGAATGTATAAAGGTGGGACTATGATTTTACAGTATTATTGTTTGCTTATTGTATCACATCTGACCTTAAAAATCCACTTTCGTAGAAATAAAACGAGAAAATAAATTATACTTTAGAAATCTATTAAAAAGATCCAATGGATACGGCGTCGATACTTTTGTGTAAATATTATTGATTTTATACTTATGTGGTTTCATTAAATGTTGTCACAATATCCCAACCACCCACCCGCACATCGGAATACGAATCATAGAACATATTGGATAATTTTTCATAGCTTACACAATTTTGGGCAGGACTATTATCTTGTCAGTTTTTCTCTGTTGTTTTTTGCCTTCTCGCCATTTCCTGTTTCGCGAGGTAAGCTTTCTTAATCTTAAGACGCTTAGGCGTCTTCAGAAAGTCAATTTATTTAAGAGTTTTCTCTTAGAAAGGCAGAGTGTTAAAATAAACCTAGAAAGGTTTCCAACTTTATTATTCAGCTAAAGCATCATCAAATTATTATTATTAATAGGAAACGGAACAATTATTAAAAAAGTACATTTAACTGCGTAATATCTTATATATGTATCTGTTTGATGGTACAGTTTATGCTATATATACAAACTGACAGATTTGTGGTTAAAGTTGAAGACAGATTCGAACTAGTTTAATCCAAGTTTGAGCAAGTGAGGTTAAGTTAATGTAGAGTCGCATCGCTATTCACCATATTAGAGACAAATCAGCCTTTAGAAAACCACCAGAAACCGCTATTTGTGTTTTTCCGGGCATGAAGGCTCCCGCGAATATTTGCGGCTATACTCAGTCATGCATCAAAGTACACCCCCGACCGAACGATGTTCAAGCTTAGCCTTTGTATCAAAATGATTAAAATACTTCACAGCATAATTAATAATTGTATAATGTAATTGAATTTCTATGGCATGTCCGCCAACCCACTCTCTGCCAGTGCAGCTTGTGGAATATTTGGCCTAACCCTCTCAATCGTACTTTCAGTTGTAGAGGAGGCCTGTGCCCTGCAGTAGGACGTCAGTGGTCTGATACAGACCAGATACCGAATGTATACCTATTTGAAATATTTGTACAGAATTTAAATAGCATGTTTGAACCACTGTGCCAAATCATAGCGAGTAAATTTAACTTAAAACAGAGTTAATTAAAATGTACCCGTTAATTAATTAATACAAAACGAAATCCACTCATTATACAGCTTCAAGGTTTCAAGGTTTAACTAGATAAATTGTACCTGGAAATAATTATTCTTGGTTATTTTAAACAATAAAATGTTGTTATTTTTAAACCATTATATTACCAACTTAGAATAATTTAAAGTATGCGCGAAAAGCGAAACTATATTAGCTACCTACTCGTATATCATTATGAGTTCACTGTATAAGCCAAGTGTGGATTAGCGGACAGGATTAGGAAATCGATCTAATAGGATTTGTCACATAACTAAATAATTTTACCTTGACACAAACAAGTATTTGTTTATATATGGGGGCTCGGCTGTGCCCCCGCCAAGTCGAGCATATTAGTGGCACGGCCATAACATAATTTGCTCAAAGCAGTTCTGGCCATTTTCGATGGCCGCCTATAACTTCGTTGTGGATAAAACTAGAAGCCTGATTTAGCCAAGCAGGCATTGTGTAAACACGGTCTGTTTCAAATTTCACTCAATTTAAACTAGTCGTTTAAGAATTATAACTAGTTAAAGTTTCTTACTTTTGTCACTCACTGCCTGACCGATCATCAAAACTCTTAAGCACTTCTAACATACATAGAAGCTTGAAATTTAGAATCTTATTATTAGTGTTTAATGTATAAATCAAGGAAAATCTATATATTTTGCAATTTTGGTTAACCTTTGTCGATTGCTCGACATCAATTGCAGAAATGATTTCTGCATAATTTATTTTGTATTGATATGGGCACCATATGATATTGTTAGGTTAGAACAATGACGTTTTACAAATAGACGCGTCATACACTAACATAATGGCACAAAAAATGGCGCGATGCGATGAAACGCGATGAATAGACATCGCTAGTTACGTATACGTTAACAATAAGTGCCGCACTGTTATTGGCTAAATCGCGTGTGACGTAGCACCAAGCATCAAGTACGGGATGACGTGGCGAGAGTTGTCAAACGTCGCCATGAGAGCGAATTTAATAATTTTATTTCATAAGAAAATAAATTTGTGTGTACTTGCGCACTAAATAAAATATTTATTTTGTTTCACAGTTTCAGAATAATTTGTACGTTATTTTAAATCAGTCTAATCTATTTTTCCGCAATTGGTTTTGAGAATACAAATAGTCAGAGAAACGTGTATCCGCGCCACTGGTTGAAGCGTGACTGATTGCACGTGAGGCAATTTACCTTCCAAACGTCTTGCCATTATAAAGCTCGGACAACGCATCTATGCTTTATAAACATCTTAGGGTTAGCAAATAACATTTAACACCTCACTAGACACAGTCCCTTAAGTAGGGACTGAAGTAATTAATCAACTTGGTATTACAAGTATCTCACATTTTTTTACGATAGAAGAACTGAATTGCGGGACTTTGTCTTTTTTACAAGTTTTGTTTTTGATGGAATATTTTTATACTGATTCGACACACTAGCTACAGATTAGTGTTGATGGCCAGTGCTGTGGAAACCAAATAGAGCTTCCATAAGCAAGCAATGTTTTATCCATGCAGTCCACACAATTATGTAGCCCTGTCGAAACCATACTTTTTTGTTTTTATTGAAATTAATGGCGAGACGAGCATGTCATTCACCTGATGGACAGTACCAAAATCAAACAACAAAATGAATTACAAAGAAATACTCGGCATTCCACTGCGCTCGCCATCCTGTGACATACAACGCTAGATCTCAACATGTTCAATAGTTGCTCTGGCGACGGTATCCTTAAAACCGGAACACAACAGTGCATTTACACTGCTGTTTGGCAGGAGGTAGAGACATTGCGGTGGTGTCCAGGCGACTCTCACATATGAGAGAACTAGCACATGTATTTACAAAGATAAATTATATGGGTGTATATAATAATTACAAATATGATACCAGTATCAACTTGTTAGTCTATTAATTCGTGTTTTCAGTTATTATTAAATTGCAAATATTATGGATTAAGAAATTCGCATTTACAAGTACGTTACACAAAAAGAACAAAATATGATTATCTCACAACAGTTCTTATGTAAATTCTCTAACACAGTAAAATATTGCCGGCGTATTTATAACTTCAATACTCTTATACAAGCTTATGAACATGTATGGTATATGATTAACTCTTGTTGTACCAAGTTTGTACTTCAGAATATACCGCGCCTCACTACTACCGGTACAAAAACCTTGTCGTAAGGTTTTTTATTAACAGTGTGGACTTATAACGTTGCAATAATTGCAGTGTTAGTTTTACACAGTGAGATCATGAGTTATTTAAGTACGACAATATATTAAAAATAACTTGCTTATTATGCATACGTAATTTAATGATTTCGTGCTGACGTAGTTAGTAATAAAAATATACTTGTTGAAGGACATTGTAGCTAGAGTAACTACTGGACATATTGAGACTTAACATCTTATGTCTTAAGATGGCGAGCGTAGTGGAATGCCAAGCGTTGCTTTGTAATTCTAGGTGTTGATTGGTTTTGCCACTGTTCATGAATGGTCGTATCGCTTACCATCAGGCGAGCGGCATGCTCGTCTCGCTAGTCATTGCAATAAAAAACGTATAATACTCTTTATATTATTACTGTCCTAAAACTTAACATGTATGTTGCATAATATACCAGTTTTCGTGCATATTTTACGCATTTTTCATGTTTAATCCGGTGCCTAGTAATAACCTACTAGCCCATGAATGTTGTTAGAGGGAAATAACGTATTAAATTTGATGGCATGGGAATGCGATCAACTGATTACACTACACCTAATGGAAATATGCCCACACGTAGATAATGTATTGATTCCCGGGATTTGATAATTTCCCCAAAGGATAGAGTTCAAACAGAATGTAGGTCGTAGAAACATAAACCTTGTACTTTTGCAACATAAACATATTTTTACGCCAACCGCACGTATGTTATACGCAATGGAAGGCAATAGAAATAAGCATGGAGGAAAGTATTATCAAATTAAAACATTTTCATAATATAAATATGCCATGTTATTTTCCAATACAGGTAGATATTACCAAAAAAGCTGATGAAAAAACGAGAATGTACCCGGCGGTGGAGGCATGATAATAATAATAGAAACTGCATTCAGAGTAACATGTCAATTTTCAGGAGTTCGGAAGCTATAAAATTATATTCAAAGGTATACTCACTGAATTATTTTACTAAATGATTCTATGGAATTCATTACTTCCTCATGTGATTTACTCAGTGAAAAGGTATACAATAAAAATAAAAATATACAATAAAAATCTTATCCAACACAGAATTAGTGAAATATTCATACAACAGCTCCTAGCTAATGATCACCAGATTCAGCTTCGGCCAATGAATGTTTAATGTTTATATTTATTCGCATTATGTCCGAGGTACGTGGTAGCACGCGGCTCTAATGGACACAGCTACGACTATTACGCAACTAAAAGCTTTCTTCAAACGATACCTTTATATCCGCACGTCGGGAATATTGTTTGCTCTAAATGTTTGATGCATAAAGCTATTCCGTTGCCAAGGAAACTTGCCCTATTGAATTTAACAATTCACGCTTTCTGCATTCGGACTCTTCCTTCCATCTCCGTTGTTTTAAAATTAGAGGCCTTTGCACTGCAGAATGTGTAAATAAATAATTACAAATATGCAAGTATTATTGCCAAATCGAAGCCGTATATTTCGTATATTTTTGTATAAGCGGCTAATAGACCAACCGGCTAAGTGGCAACGTTGAAGATAAGATTGTAATGTATTGTACTTCAGCCTGTAATCGCGCACATATTAAGTAGTAAGTACAACAATTTAAAGGGGTAAAACCACAATATGCAAGATTGGTAATGAAATAGTTTTCGTTTTAGCTGAAGGTGCTTATGCATAAACTATAAATGAACATAACAAAATTAAAGTCCATTGCAGAATTAAGCAAGTTCGAAACATTTTCAAAACTTTTAGTGAGGATAGTTGCCCACCGACAAAAAGGACGCCTAACAAGTAACATGACCATTAGACTGCCGGCGTGGGTAAGAGATAGTGTGACATGTTCCCACTCATATTACCGCTACGCCTCCGCTTTTTCTTAAAGCTAGCCATACACGATAGGGTTTACCTTGAAACTAAATACTAATGTCAATTAAAATTCATAATTAAACAAACTACAGAATAGATAACGAACAACAGTTAACGATAACAAGTTATTTGCTGGAGATGAAGTAAATCTATTAAAAATAAAATCTAAAACTGAACGAAAAAACTAAGCTCATTTTGATTACCATTTCACAACACTTAAAAGCATTGCATAATAAATGAGGCACAGTAAATATTCAAAAACAAAAAAAACAACTGAAAATCTTACCTATACCGCCAGTAACAAACACAGGTATATCAGCAAGTTCGGCAGCTATGATAGTCCCAGCTACCGTGGTAGCACCATCCAGCTTGGCAGCCATGACTGGTGCCATGTCTCTTCGCGATACCTTCACAATACCCTTGGCTTGAGAGAGGTACCGCAGCTGATCTTCAGTCAGTCCAACCGTCAACTGACCGTTAAGTATGGCTATTGTGGCTGGTACGGCACCCTATAAAGATAAAATTATTTAAGTATAAATCACATTATAACGGGTATATCTAGACTGCGACCGAAATGAAGCCAGTTTTTTCAGATTTAGTGACTTCATACACAATAGACTAATTATTTCGAATTGGCGTCAGTTTCCGTAGCAGTATCTATCAGCCTATACAAGGGCTATAATTAGCCGTTGCTATGACTATACAATATGACTGCCTCAATGGTGCAGTTGAACTACGGTACGAATACAATGCTGAGTTCTCGAGTTCGAAGACCGGGTCGGCCAAAGTGATGTGTCCAAATGTGTCCGATACGGCGATAGGCTCACCCCCTATGACATCGTGGGACGGAACGTGGAAAGCAAAACGTGGTTGTCCTAGTAGCACCTTTGCCTACCTCTTCTGAGAAAAAGGCGTGAGTTTATATAAATTATTGCGTTTGGCTAGTAGCAATCGCATAGTAGTTTGACCTTGTTAAGCCTTCTCATTTCTATATGGTATGGGTATTAGGTTACAGTATAACCAAACAATACACATGAAAATAATTCGTCCCATTTGATGTGGTAAGTTGATAAGTATTAACAAAAAACAAAAAGGGAAGTAACAAGCTAATTTATAAATGAGTCTTCCCATTTTACTATTTAATGAACCACATACCCGTTGCCGTACTATATTTTCGACTTCCAAAGCTGTGGCCAAGTTGTGAGGGTAAGGCATTCCGTGAGAGATAATGGTGGATTCGAGAGCAACAATCGGTTTGTCTTCTGCTTTCGCTTGGCGCACTTCTTCGGAGAACACGAGCGGAGCCGCGAGACCATTGTAATGCCGGAGAAAAGGTGCAGCCATGCGTGTCCCCCTCGACATAAACTTCAGCAAATACGCCATCTCGTTAGCTAAAAATAAATCAAGTTCATTAAATATAGCTAAAAATACATTCCCTGTTATTTAAGTTGGGAGAAATGAGGGTGGTTCGTGGGTGGAACTATTTATTCAACCAGACTATATGCAAAGGCAGCTGTATTCTGGTATTGTGTTTTCCGCTACTGGCGTATAGTGGGAGAACATTTGTGAATAATTTGAAAGTCCGTTCTTAGTCTACAAATTAGATGTTTCTTAGCAACATTAAAAATCCTTAAATTTTATTTTTGCAAATTGTATGCGGAATTCATCTCACACTTCGTTGAATTTTCTTATTACAAGCTGAATGACAAGGAAGTTTAAAACAGGTCCAAAGTAATTAATTTTTAACTTAATTTGTTTGTTAAAATTCAGATGGAAATGCAAACAAAAATGGCGGCTATAACTCAATTGCCGTATCAGGGTATTTTAATTGCCGTATCAGGGTATTTTAATTGCCTAAACTGATGCAATCAAATCTTTACAATTCGCAGGTGGTATACGGTGTCACATGTCATAAAAACCATGAATATGATCAAAATATCAAACTTTGTTATCGTTTTTTACGTGTAGAAGTAGGGGCTGATACAGAACAAACAGGTATAATCTGGAGCGGAATGGGCAAGAGATAACCAAGAAAGTACAGCTCTTGGATTTAATATGTTTATAGGATAAATAAATATTGTGGATGTTTCATGTTTGTGACTTTTTAACATTATCAATATTTTTACTTAAGTGCATTATATGGGTTTGATTTTCTGTCTCTACAAGATTGTAGCCGAGGAATAGCTTTTGTCTATTCGCGTCTTTTGCTACATAATTATTAGGATAGGTTTATAGATACCTATATGTATGTTTATTGTTTATGTATGCATTACATGTATTTGTATATTAATATATTATGTATGTGTTTGTATTTATATAATCTTTTCTATTTATATGTATATAACTTATTTTAAAAAGGATTAACTAAATGATTCAGGTTAGTACGTAAATATCAATTTTGATTTACGAGTTTAGAATAATATGTATATCGTGATTTAATTTTGTTCCTGTCAAAAAAGATAACCATTGACCTTCCAATACAATACAACTTAATTTAAAACATATTGAAGCAACAAATATCGAAAATGGCCTGGTTCAACTTGCACACATCATTTTTTACACCATTAATAATCCCAATTTGCCTTCATAACGGCCTCAGTTCGGGTACAATTAGTCAATTTTTGCTCGGGGCTTTAATTCAGCTGTACGTAACAAAGATTAAGCGAAGCTGGATCCACGTAGGATCTGTCAGAGCTCGCTAGTTCGACACATTTGATGAAGGCTATCCATCAGGTTTTCACAACCTGGCAACATTAATCAATGTCTGACGATGCTCGTGTGTATCAGAGCCGTTAGATCGGAAAACTGCCCACACATGTATGTGATCTGTTTTAAAATACACGTCCAAAACAAATGGACTGAATTGAGGTTATTTTTTTGTGATGGTGCTTTGGTATTCGCTATTCTAAACGACAGACTGACGATAGACTGTATGCATCTTCGCCCGCCATCACATGCCCGGAATAGCTATCAGAATACATAATCTGAATCAGTACGCTCGTCCGTATCATTGTTACAGATCAATCTGAGAAATTCATAATCAGATTTGGAATTCAGATAGTTACTATTGATGTGTGAAGCCGGGCTGAATGTGTAAATAAATATGCAAGGTTCGGAATTGTGCTGCAACGTACAAAGTAAATAAAGTATATAAAGATCAATAAATGTCGATTTTTACATTGCAAAAATAATATAATTAGGCATCAGCTAAGTGAAATACGGTAGTGAAATGATTTTTTTATGGTATCAATTTTTAATATTGTTATGGCTTAAACAGTAACTGGTCTAGATATTTACAGACAAAATAAAGCAAAGAGAATACCCTCAAATTATTTATACCTAGTTATTTTTATGATGGTGCACTCCAGAAAGCGTGAACATGAAGCATCTGTCCGCGAATTAAAATGTAAGTGGAATTCATAAGTACCTATTCTAAAAGCTGTGTATTTGGGAACTACAGTATTTTATATATTGTAATAGACATAATAGATTATGTTTTACATGTGCCATACGGTTGCCTATCATAGTAAATGTTTCCAATCATGAGGCTGGATTTCTATTAATATATCAGTGTTTGTATCCACTGTTTAAGTATGTAAATAAGCACAAATGTATTACAATGTTTTATGCGTCTTGTAATTGCAGAAAAGCTTGTTCATTTTTAACAAATTCCAATTAAATGCAGGCAAACTTATTGAGATCCTAGTCAGTAATTATGCTGAAGTTAATTGCAGTAAAAAGTAGTTAAATTGCATGCAGTGAATTATAATTGCCTTTGAAACGCTTCATAAGTTCCTACTGCGGAGGCGGTTATGGTTTATAAATTGTTGTGCAGTAAGTTATTGGCGTAACTCGGCGTTACTTAGCAACCAGCTTGTTTATTATTCCATCAAATGTTTACTCAACAACACAACTGACACAATATTTGTCTCATCGCAATACGTTTTCTGCGATATTTTATTCTTTAGTTTATTTTCTACTTATATTTCTTCGTAAAAGTTTATCAACACATTCATTGTTTTTGGTGAGGATCTGTTACTTTATTTTATCTAATTAGAAATTCCTCGAAATGTATTGCTCTTGATGTTATTGATTAGATGTATCTAATAAAATTTTCCACGTTTAAAGACTATGGCCTGGGGTCTTCCAAAGCTCCCTGGCCTCACGTTCTCCGACCCGACCAAGACCCAGTACCACATAAGGAGCTCTCTACGCTACTACCAAGGACACAGGTTTCCCGACACACTCATTCGAGGTCCTGGGGCCACTGCCACCGACGTCGACAGCAACGCATTCGCACTGCCAGATGATTCTGTCAAGTAAGTGGCTGCTATGCTCTCTGTTCTTCCTGATTAATAATCCTACATAGTTGGATTATAAATCTTTACATTTTCTTCGACTTCACATTGTTCATCATGTCATCAGAAACATTGCCAGCTATCCAGCCGACCACAGCAGCTAATTATAGCGCCAAATATTTTTCATGCATAGACACCAGTTGATATAGAAAGAAAATTGATTCCGTAATCACAGACACATTTGATATATGAACAATATTTGTGTTTGTAGTAAATAAGTGATAATAAAATGTTTTGTAATCGATAAGATACAGTAATTTCAATATAAGATAAAAATCATAAGTATAAGTTGATTGTTATTGTTCAAACTTTTTATCTTCTAGGCTACCGATGCCAGCGAACATGATACGAAGAGATATCTGGATAATTGGCGAAGTAATTCGTGATAGTAGAAACCCAAAACACATCATTTTAACGTAATGCAATCTGCCCTATAAATAAACTGATGTTATGTAACGCTTTTATTGATCAAACTGATCGAATTGCAGTAGTTCAATAAAATATTACCTGTGATAAAATCATACATAAACCACCAGTTTAGAGGTATATAAATAAATAATTAACAACATAAAATAATTATTTATCAAAAATTACATTCAATTCCCTTTTCAAATAGATCACGATAACAAGCATGTCGGGACTTAAAAGGAAATGGCGGCTTCGCAATTTTACAGCAAAGTTAATAAGTTTGTTAATTAAGTCGGCAGTTAAAAGCGAAATAAATGCTTTGTGTTATTACTGGAATACGTTTTGACCGGCGCGAGGCGACCGACGGCGTCTGATGGCAAATCTCGCTATTAATTATAAGCCTATAGTAATGCTGCACAATACCAGGTTCACTCCTCTTGACCTTATATTCATGACGTCTATTAGTAACGTTGTTAAGGCTTTATAATAATGTATTAATTGTAGAATTCAGAATTTTGACTTAATACACCTGGCTTTATTCGACCTGATGAATGGATGATTTTGTATTGAAGTTTAGAGTTCACTAAAAATTGAGACAAATGGGAGGAACAATACCTCCGCCCAAGTGTTAGACACAATCTAGACTAGAAATAAAGACCAATGTCGTTGGAATTTTTACGGTCCCAATAAATTTGCTGACGCGGCTAACTTCTGCGTTTTGTCACATAGAAGCGAACGGAATTGACAAGTTAACGTGGCCTTTGAATCCTGCTGCATACTCGAGATTTTAGTCGAATGTGAGCAGCTCTCTGTACTAGATTCCAGCATCCTTTGACGCCATGGAAAATGAAATTGCGTTCGACTCAATTTGAACACGTTTAAGTATAGCTTCCTCTATACGTATGTGATGGAATCTTTGACGTCGATTTTCAAACGATTCAAAACGTTGAATTGATTTGAAATTTTGCCCAATTGTAAAGTACCGATGACAATACTTTTAAATAATAATAATTTTAAAAGTTTGTCTTATTAATTTCATTACCAGGATATTTAGGAAACATTATTTAGTGATAATTTTTTTGTGGGTAATTTGTGTACCGCCCACTTATTATTCCTTGGATATGGTAACCGTTTTTACAAAAAAAATATAAATACATAAGTAATAGTTTAAAAGTAAAAATAATTGTTAATGACTTTAACGTTACAAAATGGAGGAAAATTCATTCGTTTTATTGTAATAAAGCGTGGGATGCTTATAACAATTACGTATTATCAAGCACCCTTTTAAGCCTTTTAAGCTTTTTAATCGTACAATGAATGTATTTGAATCAATTTTCTAATCATAAATTTTAGTTGTTTTTGACGAGTTAATATGAACCAGAATTAAGAAAAAAAATTGGATTTATTTTACAACACAATATACACGCGAGACAGAGTTAACAACTTGCCAAAAAAAATGTCTTACAGCAGGTTAGTGGCAGCCTTTTAAGAACCTGAGCAGGCTATAAACTGTTTAGTGTTTCATATAGTTTTATATTAAAAGATACATTTTGTTCCTGATTACTGGTCTAGGTCTCTCATATGTGAGAGGTCGTCTGGGTAGGTACCACCGCAATGTCCATTTCTCCCGCCAAACAGCAGTGTAAATACACTGTTATGTTTTTTGTTACTCGACATATTGTGACTTAACATCTTATGTCTGAGGACGGCGAGCGTAGTGAATGTCAAACCTTGCTTTGTAATTAAAGGTGTTAATTGGTTTTGCTACTGTTCATGAGCGGTCGTATCGCTTAACATCAGGCGAACGGCATGCTCGCCTCGCAATTCATTGCAATAAAAAATAAAAATTAGCTGAATGTCGTAAACTGTGTTAGTTAACAAAAATAAATGAAACCTAAAAAGGATACTACAAACATGTAAAACATCCACAGCTACGATCCGTCTCTGACGTACGGGCGAGTGAAGCAGGCGGCGGCGCCGGCCGTGGTCCCCCACTGGGTGCACTACGACAAGCGATGCCTCAACTTCACGGCCTTCTTCAAACAGCCCGTGTACGACAACCCTGACGAGAGCTACCGAGTGCGGGTCGTCAACATCGTGTACTTTCTCGAAGACGACACTCTCACCATAATGGAACCGAGAGTCAAGGCGAGTGATAAAAATATATGCATACAACAAAACCTTTTAGCGTAACAAGTTTTCAGAAGTAAGAGGTTATCTTTGTATTCGTAATGCAGGTACGAACACGTCCTTGAATATTTATTTAAATTCCTGATGCCTGAGCGAGATATTACGTATTCATGATTATTTTAAGTTACAATGGCTCGAGAATAAAAATAAATGCCCTAAGTTACTGTTTGATACATATTAAGTGAGTCAATTATACTATGTATATAATATATCAACTCAACAGTGAAATATTACTGTACGCGAATTCATCACAAAAGTCCAACTTTAAAATTAAAAATATAAAGTTGAGTATTTATGGTTCATAAAAATAACTAACTTACTAAGAGTACATGAAGTTATTTAAGTTACGGCTGAAAATATTTTTATCGCAGTATAAATAAAATGTAATAAGGAAAATGTCTGCGTCGTAATATTGAATTACGTTTTACAGCACATTAAACACGCTCGGGAATTAAAAGCGGACGGCGCTTAGAAGTCCACACATTTAATCCCAAGTTCATATCTCCAAGTGAAGATCCCCACCTAGAAGTGGTCTTGAGCTAATTGCTTCCACTTTTAATCTGGTTAGAACGCCTTAAGCACCCGCCTACTTGGCCTCCCACTGAAAACCTATCCGCGGCTTAAAGCAAACAAAACACTAATGAAACAGGACATAACTAATCCATTACCAAGTGGGAGATATAATCCAACATAAAATAAACAAGGTTTAGCAGATATGACGCATGGCATGGGCGTCCTGATTGCTTCGTATGTGCATGTACAGAGTGCAT
This sequence comes from Hyles lineata, assembly GCA_030180105.1. Lineage (NCBI taxonomy): Eukaryota > Metazoa > Arthropoda > Insecta > Lepidoptera > Sphingidae > Hyles > Hyles lineata. Next base: position 8,956,722 of record JARJEE010000017.1, on the reverse strand, counting down.
GTACGTGAAAGCAATTCCAGCACGCTCTGCCACGCTAACGCGGATTGGCAATGGATGAATTGTATTAGATTAGTGTCCAGTTTAATCGTGTTCCTACATCCGCGATTCGCATGAATATCACTCTATCCGGATATTTGTATGCCGCCCGGATAGCTAGAGCCACTACGAGCCTTCGAATAGTTTTACTGCTCCCATATTTTTCCAGCTCGCATGTCGAATACGTGGCTAAATTGAATCACATCGCCATGATCTCAAGCAGAACATTTTTAAGGATCTGAGAGATTTACGGTAACAGAATATTTCACCCTCATTCAGTAAACGTTGTTCGTCGGATTCAAATATGTAGATTATATTCAAGGGCTCACACTCAGCTTATTCAAATCGGTAGGTACTGGGTAGGTATAATGCAATCCGAGTGTCTCCGGTTGTATTAGAGCTGGAGGTAATACCTATTTGTATTGATTTTTTTACTCATTTGATATTCTAAACGTATAACGCTGTCGCCACGTGTTTTGTAAAACAATACTGTACTTGCTTTAGCTAACCCACTATCACGTTGCCAGTTGCCACTGGGAATGCACGGTGTCTAAACAAAAATATAACTGTTTTTGTACAGGGTATATCCAGACTGAGGCTCAAAACAAAGCCGGATGGTAGTTTAAGTGACTACAGACACAAAAAATTTCGCTAATATTCAGTATAATGAACTTAGTGTGTCAAATTCAAGTCCAACTAAAGATGTAGCAGCTGCTAAAAACACATACTGTATACTGATATTTAACATAATATTGTAGTTTATTTAATAATATTTCAGTCACAAGGTTGCATGCATATTAATTTTACCATAATTAGAACTTTGTTCGTGTAATAACAATTTTATTGAGGCACATATGTATACAATAATGAGCTGCTTTATTGTTTTTTATGACAAGTCCACGTTTCTGGTAACATTATTGGGTTATAACATATATTGTTTTTAATAGTTTAAAATATTAAACTCACTCTTTATTTCCGTCAGAAAATAGTGAGTGATAAAACAAAACCACTCCTGCGGCCGCGTACCGGCAATATGAATGAAATAACGCACGCACCTGAATACATGACTACGTATAACGCAGTAACAGGCGACATCACCCACACATTATCAGCCTTATTCATAGACATACATATAAACCTATTTTAGTTATTGAATGTTTTGTCCCTTTCGAACGACTTTTGAATGCAGTTTGGGTGAAGAAGACAAAACATTCGATGCCTAAATAGGTTTATACAGGGTATATCCAAACTGCGACCGAAAACGAAACCAGGTGGTTGTTTTACACTATACTATGCAACTAATATTTACGTAAAAATGCCTTTGTGTGCAATGTATTCATTTTTTAAGTATTTTGAGTGGTAAACGCGTAGTTTTAGCTAAAATAATATTTGCGTACCATTGCGTTTTCTTAAATAAACAGCAATATTATACTATTTTAGGAAAAACTACGTTCTACCCCTCAAACACAACGTATTTAAAAAAATCCATAACAAAAGAAAATTATCGAATATTTTTGCTTTATTTTTAGTTGCATTGTGTTTGAAGTAACTAAAACTACCACCTGGCTTCGTTTTCGGTGGCAGTCTAGATATACCCTGTATACTGTCTATGAATACGAACTTATTATATATACAAGCCTCTCTTGCTTTTTCCTCCTATACACAAACTTTAATTAGATCCTAATAACTTGTTGCCAAGTTTGTGTGCCCAGCCGATGAGAACAATATTATTCCGCGAAGATTGCACGCGTGACTTGCCTTAAAATATTGTTATAATGCTATCTGAACTTACTATTATGTGTGAAGGAAAATATTCCGACATGATGTACTGTCCGCGACAGGGCGACATGACAATTTTCTAGTGTTGTAGTATCACGTTACATGTAGTTTATATCGATATTTTTTTTTGCAACGCAGTGACATAATAGTAAAAATAATTAAATCGAGTTTATTATATGCTATATGACAAAATATTTTATCTACAATTTATAGGTGATCGATGTCTGACATAGAAGATATATGAGAAAGACGATTATGCATGAACGTAATAAACCGTAATCTGTATCTGTATCAGCCCATATACGTCCCACTGCAGGGCACGGGCCTACTCTACAATCGACAGTATGATTGAGGGTGGTTAGTCCACCACGCTGGCCTACCATAGAAATTCTTATAAACCGCTATGGTATGCAGGTTTCCTCACGATGTTTTCCTTCACCGTTTTAGTGCGTGGTGATTGACTATCAATACACACATGACTCCGAAAAGTCAGAGGTGTGCCCTGAGATTTGAACCCGCGACCACCGTGAACATGTTGGCAGCCGCGACTGGTCCGTTTACCAACACGCCACCACGCACTTCACTAATAATGAGAATGAATTAGTTTTTTACTTTAGCTTTTAAACCTACCGCAGTCAATTCAAGACAAAATAATACAGAGAGAACAATGTGAAAGGGACGGGGGCGATGTGCCGGGCGTCGCCTCTCCCACGTGTCATATACCGATTGCCATCTTGACTTGTCGCGTACTACATCTGTTTTACGATACATCCATAGTCCAAGATTGTAGAAAGATTAAACCGTTATAAATCTGAGCTGTATTCGCTTAGAGCACTAGTAACAAGTGTGCTAACCGAGATTTATATGACATAACTATGTAAACTTGGTCACAGGTTTATTCTCCTCTATTTATCTTTCCCTTTCAGCGGACCATTGTGAAGTGTATCTGTTATGGGCCAAGTGATTAATGCGGGCAGTATTCATAATGCCCGGGCATTATGAATATGGCTACATGATGATCGGGCAATGTGATTAATAGGTGATTTTTTACGTGTTGCGCTGCCGCATTGTCGCATCTGCGATAGATCTATAAATTAGAAAGGTTGATCTGCTTATCTTTAGTTGTTTTTTAACGTCCGAAACATTATCTTCAGAAGAAAATTAGTGTATCCACTTTATGGATCAGTTAGGTTGACTGTGCCCCAAAACCGACTCGGAACACCCCGACTTCACGTAGTCTTTTGGTTACCGACCCTAGAGTGTATATAAAATGCCGGAGGCGCGAAGGGAGAGCAGCCCCCGCCCGCTGTAACGAAGGATAGGCAACCGCGCGAGCCGTAGCGGCTGAGGCTGGTCGCCGGAGGCGACCAGCAAGCCGAAGCTGCGGAGGTGAGCATGGGTGTCTATCTTTTGTTACGCAAGGGCGAAGGGGATGAACTTCCCGTAGCGCCGGAGACGATGCATAAGCTAATTTGTATTGACAACAAGTGTTTCAAGGGTTAGGTTGCTATAATAGGTATTTCTCAGGAATGGTGCGTTACCTTTTTATGGGAGTGTTACCAGGGGAGGCGCGACACTCCCTCTCCCCCTCCACTCCTCCCAACCCACCCCCTCGTGCTGCTCTATTCTAAATTCTACCACTTCGGCTCATTGTTTTGATTTTAATTTGCTTTACATCACTCTGCCCAATAGGCACTTTGCATTATTCATAATGCCCGGGCATTATGAATAATGCTCGATTAATCACTTGGCCCATAACATATCTACGTAAGCAATGGTAAATGGAAAATGGATTAGGAAATGTTAATATCATATCCGTATGATTTTAAGTTAGCCAGCCCGCCTGACGCCAATCGTTTTCATAAACTGTTTATTCCCGGGAACACTTTGTTTTACAGAACTTAATTATTTCGGTTGAATACGATTATTTGGAAACCTTCTCCCAATTTATATTTACAATACAAACAATACAAGAACTTTTTATTGTGAGCAAGATAAAGAAATACAATCAATTATATAAAACACAATTATAGTAGTGTTACTTACTTCAAAGTTTTCAATAATAATATACATACAAGTGTACAAGTAACAAAGCTTTGTTGTTTTGAATATGTATATTTTTACAAACCAGCAGTCTGTTCTATTGTAAGGTTCACTTGAATGAGTTGCAAGGGAATAAAATACAAATAAGACGGGAATGCATTTGTGTCAATGTGGATGCACTATGGTTGCAGTCTGCAGTTTGCTTTGTTCCGCGGCAAGCCAACCGCACGCTATGCCATAATGCATACGGAAACAAAGCTAGTTAGAGCAACTTAAGCTGCGTAGCTATTGTTAACAACATTAAACCATGTGCGTCTATATCTATGATTGTTTAATTATATCTCTGTTTTTCAGGATATACTTGCGGAACATTGAGATATTTACTAGAGGGGACACTGCAAGCAAAATGTTTGTAACAAAATTAACTGTATCGTACGACTCCTTCTGTTTCTGTCTCTGTCACGCCTACGCAAAAACATCATCTTCGCTCTCGCTTCACTGAATTCTCATGTGCACGCACACCGGTATCCTGTACCAGCACAACGCGCGCAAATATTTTTTCCCGATGTCCTACAATATTACCTCAATGCTGATTGATTTATATTAATTTTTACTTGGACCATGGCTGCTTCATTGGAATAGACAGAGACCAGAGACTATAGAACGAATGTGTTACGGTCCATGTAAACCTTATTAGTATCTATTATCAACGGTCATTAATCTCTATGCTCATGACTCGGTTATTAGTATTCTTTATTTGACCTTCCTTTCCAAATCGTATATTTTCTATTTGTTTATGTCTTCATGAGACGTTCTTAATTAATTAAAAACAGTACACTCCGGTTGAAAACCTAAAATGTGTATAAGTTGTTCATCGTTTTCAATAATTTTGCCACGTATAATAAATTATATGTATCGGAAAATTCATTTATTCACAACACTACTGAAAACCTTACAGATTTAGCTCACATCCGCGAATTATCCTGAATTATTTATTTTGACTGTTTCACATTTTAATTTACGCTTTGGCAATGCATAACAAGGACTAAAATTGAATAAAATCTGCTATTTATGCCGCATTACGTATTCCACTGTTGGCTGCGAGAAAATTATTGGTGTGTAGAAGACACTGACCACCACAGACCAGACTGGTGGCAACTTGACGTAGCCCATTTAATTATACGCATTGTTGCACCCGCCACAGCCTTCGTGCACTTATTGAAAAAAATACTGGAATACAATTTCCAACCAAAAAAGTAAAAACATCAAAAGAAATAAACGAGAACACCCGAGTGAAGTCTACGTATTACACGAGTGCTGAAAAACCTGTCACAGTGACGCATTCGTGAGTCACGTTTCGGAAACAACCTGTGTAGGTAGTTACGTCACAACTCAAGCCCTCGTGACTATAACTACCAATTATTCTGTATTCACCCTTTAGTTTGTCGTCGTGAATTTTAAATTGGGTGGAACTTATTTTGAAGCTCTTTATATTTTGACGAGACACAACAAAAATAAACGAGGCTTGAGCGCTTCGTTCAGAACAATGCGCCGCGTGGAATCATACTAAGCCGATGATTGAAGCTTCGATTAAAGCCTTTGTCTTCTTACTGGCAGATACTGCGGTGGACGTTTAATGAGCTTATGCAACTGTTTACTGACGATACGCTTTTTTGACGTTTTATTTATCAACCTATCGATTCAGTTTCAACATCCAAATAGTCTACGATAAATACATACATACTATTGATACGTTATTTTATAGCGAAGGAAGGCACATCTGATGTAACTAATGGTGATAATGTTCTGCAATTCAATGTAATGTAATTTTATACGATAGCCTTCGTGGCGTAGTTGGTTAGACGCCGCCTGAGAAACGAGAGGTCGCGGGATCGATCCCCGCACCGAGAGAAATGTTTGTGCGGCCCACAAATATTTCTTCCGGGTCTGGGTGTTTGTGAGACCGAAAAGTCTCTCGTAGTTCCTAATACCCACGACACAAGACTCGATCTTAGTTTGGGTCAAGACTATGTATGTGACTGTTGGGTGTTATTTATTTATTTATTTTTAGTGCATAAATATCTAAATAATCATTTAGCTACTATGCTTTTATTTGCGACAGTTTAGATAATAAGGTTTTGTAAAAATATCGTTTACTTGATCGCTGAAGATTATTATTATGAAATATCACAGACTAAAAAACAAGAGTAAATATTATATGTTCGAATAACTTTTTCTTTTTTTATAGAATTCTGGTTTGTGGCAAGGGAGACTGCTAAAAAGAGGTAAAATACCGAAAAATGACCTCGGAGAATACTGGCACTGGAAGGACTTAGACAACGGAAAGGACATTTGCATCTACGGGAAGGTCTTCCACACCGTCTCGTGTGACCTATATACCAAGGTAAGTATATTGTTATTATAGAAGTGCTAAAACTTAATCATTGTAGTGTGTTGTGATGTCAAATTTGTAGTGATTGTCGAGAAATTCATGCGTGTCACCTCTCGATAATACATCTAGACGACATTTAAGGTACTCGTCACCACGCGTAGTTACATTGCCGTCTGTCATAATAAAAACAAAAAAAAACTAAAATATTTTCTAACATATTTTTTTTTAATTTGGTGTAAGTAATAATTAATAAACAAAGGCACTGACATTTTGACCCAAATTTTAAAATGCAGCTGAACTTTCTCGTCTAGTGTCATTTTATTTAGCTCTATTATAGCGGAAATTATTTTGCTGTCTCCGTTCCGTCGTACTTTTTTTAATCTGTTTGAGGCAAAATAAACGAGGTTTTCTTAATTTATACACCAATCCCGGGAGAAGTAGAGATTTTATTTTCCTCTTCGTAAGTTTTGTGTCTTGAGGCATAGGTATAAGAGGATTTGCAAAATAAATATAAAAATACAACAATATAATAAAAATTAGAAAGGCATATAGTGTCGTGAGACAGTAGGTGCCGGCAGATAGCAAGTATTCTCGCTAATCGATAAATATTGATAACAAAAATAGTTAGTATTCAAAATATATTATTACAGATTCTTTTTACAAAATGTATAGATTGTCTTTTATGGTTATTTGAAATTATTTACTTTTAGCTACCTTTCTATCCGTATTGTAAAGTAAACTTATCGCTAATAAGATACGTAATATTTTGCCGGATGCCGCAAACTGCGATAACATCCCGCAGATAAGATTATAACATCAAATAGCAAAGTCTCGTCCACTTGCCGGTGGCCAACATTATACACCACCTTATAGAACAGCGACACAATCATACCCCCCCAGAGAAACATATAGCTATAGCTCTCCTTGGTGTTAAAATTGTTGCGTATATGTTCCAATTTATAAGGTTAAAAAAGGCATAATATGATAATATTATGTACCTACTAATTATATACAAAGTTCTATTAAGTATATAACATTCACGAACATCAATAAAATTATGTATCATAAGTACTGCTTAGTGATGAAAATTTTCCGATTTTTTTTAATTTTCCATTTGTAATGAGAATATGGAAAATTTCCAGACATTTTCCATCTGAAATTGAAAAATATAGTGAAAAATCGAAACTCAGGAACAAAAAGAAATAAAAGTTTTAGATCGCTTTTAGGTTTTTTGTCCAAAAGGCCGCTATTACATTTGATCCCTACCGTGAATTTGGACTTTACTGTACGGATATTGACTTACAATAAAGGATAAAATCAATTTTACGATTTTTTTCATCATTTTCCACATTAGTCGTTTTGTTTTTTCGTTTTTTTTTCAGTTTTTTTTTCGAAAAATAGACATTTTCTCAACACTTGTCATAAGAACACAATAAGGCCGTTTGTTAAGTGTGTTCTTAGTATTGGTTTAAAAACTATATTATATTTTAAATGTCAATGGTTTTAAAAATGTATTTTGCTGGCAGACCGCGATATGATTGTTTACTACTGAGTTTTCATCATACAACTATCTTATCATTGGATAGTAGCCACTTTATCAATATATTTTACGGACCATGACCCCAGTCTAGCCGCTATTCGCTGAAAACTTAACAACTCACACTAAGGTACGTATGTAAACATACTGTAACATGTAGACGGTCAATAACCCATCGTGCCGTCCTTTACTCAACAACCAAGTGCACACTGCACTCATAAAGGTGGCTGCTTAGTACTTGCCGACGTTGTGGTGTCAAAAGTTAATGTACTTTTGACATCTTAACCCAAAAAATTATATGAGGTTTATAAACTACAAATTAATTGCACCCGTTGTTAATAATTTAGTATATCTTACCTTGTCAAATGTAAACGTTTTCCAACAGTAAATAACTTGACAAAATTAAAAGCGGTGAGCGAGATTTTTAGGTTATGTATATTGTCTTTGGCAACAAGGTCACAACTCACAGCTGATCGCTCGACGCTGGACCACAGATTATATTATGGCACCTTGCAAGATGAAGTTTACTATTATTAAATTGATAAATATTTCCCAAGCACGTAATGTATTGGAAATATGTGTTGTCATTATTATTAATTTATTATAAATTGATTTCAATATGCAAGCTGATTATTAAATACAATGATGTCGACTTTTACCAATATGAATATAGTGCTGAGTGAAGCTTTTGCCGCGAAACTCGTAGTTACAGCTGTACAGAATTATATTTTTAGAACATATTTTGTAAAACGATTTTATACTTAGCAAAGACTGTAAATGGCTCAGGATGTATTTGAGGTTTTGGGCTTCTACTTCCAATATTTTTTTCATTAAACTTGCTTATTTATTTGTAAGAAAAGTCGCACCATGTTGCTTTATTGCTAATTGTTTTTAATCTATCCGCCAGATTTTAGTATTGGAAAAACAACCCCGCGATAGAAATCTCTCCTCATAATCCACAGAACAACGGAGCACGATATGTTTCTGGGATTTTACTTGCATGAATATTTTAAACTATCGGACCGACCGAGCTTTGCCCGGGTGCAGATACTTTTCAAGTCCAATACATGTCCTCAACATTAGATCTTTCCGTTTTAGCTCATGATATATATGCAGGTTTTTTTTTCAAATTATATTTACCTATAGCTATACGTTTTCATCTGTTTAAAGCACTCTTCATTGTGCGATGATCAGCACATTTTAAAATTTTTAACGCCTTACCTCTGCAATAACAGAACAATAATGGGAAACGAATGGCCGCAGTAAAACCAGCGAATGGCTTTTCGAATAAAGCCGAAAGGGAGGTTGTGGAGCTTAAAGAAATGTGTTTATAGCCTGAGGAACAGTGCTGGTTCGCGTTATTGCCAGTTGCCAACACTGCCCACAGCCCAACATACCTACTTATAAACTAAAAACATGCTCTTTACGTTCTTTGCACTCAATTACGTTCTAGGATTTTATGCGAGATAAATCTTATTAAGCCAACATCTGGTTGTGTTAGGCTATGCGGTAAGCGTCGCCTGGGAAATAAAATTCTATCACTTTTACGTATATCCTAATTATAGATTCCTGAAAATAAAAATACAGTGTATTATACTCTCGAAAGTGATGTTAATGAAAGGAAATACTATACAACTGTCCTACGATGTTGCCATGAAGTCCATAAATATGTCATATTCGGGTGGTAGATATGGTCTGGTGGAAGGTCTCTCATATGTGGTTCCGTATGAACGTCAAGGGTTCCACATTACTAGTGGGTACAGCTTATCGCCCACCCTGGTTGGATGTAAACGAATTTTTCGAAGCCATCATGGACTCTGTGTCTTCGTTTTCCTTCTGCGATAATGTTATCCTCTTAGGAGACTTTAACATTAACATTTTGAGAGAAACTGATAGGAGAACGGTTTTATTCTATGAGTTTTTGCACGGTCTGGGTTTGAAACAGATTGTGAATAAGCCCACTCACTTTACAGAGAATAGTGAAACATTAATCGATGTGGTTTGCTCTAATGTCCAGGCAGTCGATGTGAAAATTGAACACACAGGCTCTCTTTCAGGTCATGCATTCGTTACAGCAAAATTTAGTTTCAATAAACCTAAGACACACCCTAGGCGGGTTATTTATAGACCTATTAGGGACATCCCTATTGAATTGTGGGAAAATCATCTTAATTCGATTCGGTGGGATTTGATTGCTTCATCCGAGCACTTGGATGGTATGGTTGGTGACCTTACTAATGCTATAATATCGCTGTTTGATATATACGCCCCTATTAAGTCTAAGGTTGTAAGGGATCTTTCATCTCCTTGGATCACTGACAATGTTAAGTTTATGATGCGGCTTAGAGATGAAGCATTAGCCAAATACCGGTCGACGAAACTGGAAAATCATAAAGTATGCTATAAAGAGCTTAAAAGTCTAGTTAACGTTGCGTTATACAATGAAAAAAAGGCATTCTTTCAACAAAACATCAATTGTCATATCCACAATTCTCGGCTGCTCTGGAAGAACTTAAGGGCAAAGGTCCTACCACCAAAATCCAGTGAACTTCCCCATCACTTTCATAATCCTGATCTGATCAACAGTATTTTTTTAGATATGCCAAGTGACTTGCAACAAAGTGTATCCATACCCCATTCTTTAGCGATTCAAAACCACGAGGCAGCTACATTCTCTCTAAAACCAATCAATATTACGATGGTCCTTAAATTTATAAGACAACTGTCTTCAAATGCTATGGGTGTTGATCGGATATCCCTCGAAATGGTCAATTTGACGATTCCTCAAAGCTTGGAGACTATAACGGCCATTATCAATAAATCTCTTAATATAGGTGAGTTTCCTTCTGCATGGAAAACTGCTATAGTTAAACCAGTTCCAAAAGTATCAAACCCTATAAGTTTTAAAGATCTTAGGCCGATTAGTCTCTTGCCCTGCCTTTCTAAGATCCTGGAAAAGGCTGTGTACTTACAAATGACGGAGTACCTTGAAAAAAATTCCATCTTACCAGATTTACAATCCGGATTTAGAAAAAACCGAGGCACTTCCACGGCTCTGCTGGATGTGACTGACAATATTCTTGCTGCCCAAGATCAAGGAATGGGCACTATCCTCGTTTTACTAGATTTCTCTCGTGCGTTCGACATGATCGACGTCTCACTGTTACTGACCAAACTTAGCCTATATGGCCTCGACCAGAACACCGTCCAATGGTTTAGCTCGTACCTTAGCGGACGTACACAGTTTGTTGAGATCAAGAGAGATAACGGTGATATTTTAGTGTCCGAGAAGCGTGCTGTCACCAGGGGGGTGCCGCAAGGTTCAATTCTTGGTCCATTATTGTTTAGTCTTTATAGTGCTGATGTGGTTAGTTGCTTCCTGCATTGTAAATATCACATTTACGCCGATGATATACAGATGTATATATCCTTCAAGCCTGAGGACACGCTTTCCGCGGTAGTCAAATTAAATCAGGATTTGGAAAGAGTCTTTATCTGGGCACAATCAAATTTTCTTGTTTTAAATGCAAAAAAAACTAAATTTATGATATTGGGCACAAAAAACCAAATTACTAAAATAATGACAACAAACCCGAGTCCAAAAGTCAACGGAGTAATTATTGAACGAGTTTCAGAAGCTCGCAACCTTGGACTATTAGTAGACGAACAATTAAGGTTTGAAAAACATATCATGAATTTGGTAAGCAATTGTTTTTATCGTCTTAAAATAATTTACAAAATAAGGAACTATTTGTGTACTGAGCTTAGGATTAAACTTGTGGATTCATTGGTGCTCTCAAAATTTAATTATGTTGACTCGGTTTATGGCCCCCGGTTACTTTCAAAGACATCCCGCTTAATTCAAAGAGTCCAAAATGCCTGTGTCCGCTTTTGCTTCGATGTCCCTCCACGTAGTCATATAACACCTTTCTTGAACAAACATAATATATTAAACATGAAGTACAGGAGGGACTTGCATCTCGCGTCCCTAATGTTTGGTGTGGTAAAGTTGCAAATTCCACGGTATCTCTTTTCCAAATTGTTGTGGGCTCGTGATTATAAAAAACATGACTCTCGTACCACAGCCTACTTATTACGTACTCCGCGACATGGTACAGCCGCATTCCGGGGAAGTTTTCGCTTTCAAGCTACTAAATGCTGGAATTCGCTCCCGCCCCCTTTGCGTGAGCTGAAAAGTAAAATTTGCTTTAAAATTAATTATAAAAAGATTTTATTAAATTCTCAAATCCTATCGTTCCCGTAATTTTTATTTGCCTTGTATGTATATAGTTAAGTGGTATTCTCTGCGGTATTCTCCCATACTTATTTTTAACCTGTAATATGTATGTGTATGTATGTATGTATATTATATAATGTATATAATTAAATAAATAAATCAATAAATAGCACCCAATCAGTCACATACATGGTCCTGGCCCCGCGCTGGGATCGAGTACTGTGGCGTGGGTATCAGAAGCTGCTAGAGGCTTTTCCGTGTCACAAGCACCCGGACCCGGGGGAGGTGTTTTGTGGGCCGCACAGGCATTTCTCTTGGAGTGGGGACCGAACCAGCGGCCTCTCGTTTCGCAGGCGGCGTCTGGCCGCCTGTGCCACGGAGGCTGCTATTAGAGTGTGTGTATTAGAGTGTTGCTTTCGAAACTCATCTAAGCGGAGAAACTATTTTATCGTGAACCTTATTAGTAATTCAATAAGCAATTGGTATCAGTAGATGATGTAATCGACTAAGATCACCACAAATTAGTCATAGTCATAGTATAGTCATAGACATAATCTTTGTTGATACTGTAAATGTTGCTGGGCTAGATTAGCTCCTGTACGTCGCGTCACCCTAGGTTACATCTGAAAACCAGCGCTGTGTGGTCGCTTCTGTTATCACACAGCAACATGCTGAGATGTCGACCTGTTGTCGCGGGTGAGCCGCGCAACATACTTACCTTACTGTTTTGTACTTTTTTTTTTCTGTTTTTTTTTTTATATATGTTACATTATTTTGTTACATTATTATATTGTTTGCATTGTTATAATAGTACTGTGTTGTATGCGGCTGATTTCCGCGATAATAAAAGCATTTTTCTTTCTTTCTTTCTATATGTGAGAGGCCCACTGGGTACGTGACACTGCATTATCTATTTCTCTCGCCAAAGAGCAGTGTGGATGCACTGTTGTGTTTCGGTTTGAAGGATATTGTAGCCAGAGTTACTACTGGACATATTGAGACTTAAGATCTCATGTCTCAGGGTGGTGAGCGCAGTGTAATGGCAAGCATTGCTTTGAAATTCAAGGAGTTGTTTGGTTTTTCTACTGTTCATGAGCAGTAACGCTTGCCATTAGGCGAATGACACGCTTGTCTCGCCATTTATTACAATAAAAATATTCAGACCATATTTCCATTAAGTATTAAACAATTTCCTTCTGTATTATGTTGCTAGTGGCAGGATTCGTCTTTCTGGTCTTTTTTACTTGCTAGTTTTATGACGCCCTTCATTAGACAGTTCATATCTTCATTGACGAAGAAAAGCCAGTGCATTCTTGATTTAGGTACACCAGTGAAAAATTATAATGAAATATTACTAGAAACTCAAGATAATATGTGTAACTAGAGAGCTAATAAAATCAAATTTTATACACTAATATAATGGCGCTACTAGGTTTAGTTTCCATCCTAAAACTCATTCTCGCTATCATATAAAAATAATTCAAATTATAACCAAGTTGATTTTAATTGTAACTTTTAAATGGTTGCATTTTTTTCTTTTTGATATAATAATATACTTACTTATGTAAATCAGGTTGTGTAACGTTCGTGTTGTTAGTGATAAATTAGTGTAGAAACCTTGTGACTTCACAGCACAGATCGAATCTAACTCCATATAATACAAAGCTTATAGAGTAACCTACTTATTATAGTAATTATACAGTATATGTAGGTATTATGTTGAATTACGCATAGTTTTCCTGTAATCTTGTATTAATCTACATATTACTCAATGTTATCGGAGATGTGGCTTGGTGCTGTGATAAAAAAGTTGCTAGCGTGGGGCAAACGAGGAAAGAGAAACAATGAATAATGCAAACCGCAGGTATCTCAACCATGTGGAAATAAATTCATCGCCAAGCCTCACTCCTTTACATACATGTACATTATTTTAGGTCCGGGTAAGCAAAGAAATGCGTGGTTATAACCCTATTTCTCAGAAATTTAAGCTTTACTTTTTGGCCTGAATGTTTCAAACGTTTTCTTGTGCAAATACATGAATAAATAATGTTCATTAATCGCTAGGAGTAGCTAAATTAAAAGCGTGCGTCAAGAAATGGAATGCTACTGATATCTGTATTGGTATGTCGAAAGATTGAGATTATATAACATAGTATCAGAAACATATAACTAACCAGTTTCAGTTCAGCGTCTGTAACCGCGTTTGGTAAAGAATAAAATTGAAATATAGATAATGTATGCTCAGATCTAAGTCGTTTTATAAAACCAATTAATTAATTGAAGCTCAGCTGATTTAAACATTCAATGCTTCTAGAAAATGTAGAGACGTTAATGGTCATTACGAAGACACTTATCATGCAAAAAAGACGATAGTGCAAAGTTCAGATTTTATTTGCATAAGTAATATGTTGTTTGTGAAAAATTATCATTATTATCTACTTTCTTATCTTTATCTACGATTTGATCATATTGAATTTCTGTCTTTAGAGCTTGCCTTGTAAATTGTAATTTTTACCACAAGCTATATGTATACTGAATTCATTTTGTTCAAAATTCTAATTCATCTGGCTGAAGGCTCTATGCACTCAAAACTGGCAATTAAAAAAAACATTTCTTTTACTATTTACGTATTTAATTCATTTTATCTACTTATCAAAATAAAGGCATTAAAGTTAAATTACAACATAATATAAATAAATATTTCTTGTAAGTACACACCTGAGACATCTAAATACAAAAAACATAATATGTATTTGTAAATATTGCAAGATACGGTCCTATAGTTATGATAACACTAATACATAACTTTATTTAAACACACATTAACACAACTGAAGTTAGCTAATTAGAATGTAGAGCAAACAATTTGAGGTATTTATTTACGTTTACAGAAGGTATATTTCCTAATACTATCCATTGACATAAATATTTGGATTTTTAAATCGTTGATACTGTCATTATAAAGAACTAGCGTAGTGCAGGACGACTTTTAGGCCCATGTACAGAGTGATAAAAAATGGAACTCCAAAAGCGATGCCCCGAGCCGGCTGTGGCAACGGTTTGATGGCGTATACGATTGTGTGTAGCACCCGCCCGGCTGTATAGATCCTAAACAGGAGCGTTGCCCATGCCGCCTCGGGTGAAGTGGTCAGGTACAAAGCGCCCAGTATCCAAAACGCTGGAATGTTCTCCAAATCATTCAAGTGCGCCCGTCTAACTCGCTCCACGTCCGGGTCGTTGAGTTTGACTTTGCCCTTGGAAGCTCTCGCGTCTTCTTCGTTGGCGAACACTTTTTTCGTATAACGCACTCGGGAGGTTAAAACCGTCACAAGGAACAGTTTTAAGGCTAACACCCCGGAGTACAGGATGTAGGATTGCACCGCCGGATCAGTTAAAGACAATACATTGTCTAGTTGGGCGTTGTGGGGCGCCATAGCCTGTTTGATCACAAAATTACCGGTTGAGCGGAGGCCGCGCGACAACGTGCTGTTGCGAGACGGCAGCGTATCACACTGTTTATGTGAGCGGCGGCCATTCCCTGGTTTATGTTTTTATACCGTTATAATCGGTAGATAAGCCCATTTGGCCTGATATGAAGTTGCTTTATGACGCAATATTTTTTTAGTTCTGTACAAAGTTCTAAAATGAGGAACACATGAGTTATTTACACTTTTTTATTAAATAACATAACCATGAACTTAAATAACAGTGCGTTTCTTTACAACACATTTATAACATCCATTTATATAATATTTGTTCAGTTTAGTCAATCACAATAAAGCACATATAGCGTGCTGACCTACATTCACAATTCCCCAATTTACACCCACAATTCACAAGTCACAACACACGTAATATGTTTACATTAACCTGGAAAATAGTTTTACAATGCGCTGATGTAATGGGTGACGACTTTTACTCCCATGTACAGAGATATAAGGAAGGGCACACCAAAGGCGATTCCGCGCGCGGGCTGTGGCAGTGGTTTGACGGCGTAAACAAACGTATGTAGGACGCGGCCCGCCGTGTATATGCGGAACAGGAGCGTCGCCCACGCCGCCTCGGGTGACGTGGTCAGGTACAAGGCGCCTAGTACCCAAAATGCTGGAATGTTCTCCAAGTCGTTCAAGTGCGCGCGTCTCACTCGTTCCACGTCGGGGTCGTCGTATTTAACCTTTCCTTTGGTCTTAGCAGCGTCTTCCTCGTTCGCGAACACTTTCTTGGCCATGCGTACACGCGAGGTTAATAATGCCACGCCCAGCATTTTAAGGCCTAATATTCCAGAGTAAACTATGTATGATTGCACAGCTGGGTTTGACAGCGCGATCGAAACCATCTTGGCGAGATAATTTAGGTGACACTACTCGACTCGACTGTTACCGGTTGAATGAAGCCGGCGCGGCGCGGGGCCTAGAGAGATATTGTTGATATTGTACGGCCGAGTGTGAGTATAGCGCATATCGCAGTCACGATGACGATGTTATTTTATTACTGTCGCGTTGTATCACATATCAATGTACCTACTGAATACGTGCATTGTGTACGCCGGCCGGCTTGAGGCTAGTTATGATGAAGCAACAACACACATTGTTATTATTGAGCAAATTGTTTTATTCCACTACATATCGGTTCAGTGTAATGGAACCGACTATTTTAAAACTATTTATTGTAAGCACCATAATCATTTTATATTACCACTTAATCAATACCGATCTTACACCATTTTATTAAATTAAAATCTATATAGCGGTAATATAGTAAAGAACAATTTGAGCGCCCATGTACAAGTTGATCATATACGGCACGCTGAAGGCGAGGGCTCGCGTTGGCTGCGGCATAGGTACTATGGCGTAGACGATTGTGTGGATGATCCTGCAGGCAGTGAACAAGCGGAACAATAGTGTGGCCCACGCGGCCGCCGGCCCAGTCGTCAGGTACAAGGCGCCGAGGATCCAAAACGCCGGAATATTCTCGAGGTCGTTGAGGTGCGCGCGACGGAATCGCTCCACAGTGCCATCATCGAACTTCACTCTTCCTCCTAGAACTTTAGTGTCCTCTGGATTTGCATACACTCCTTTAATTACACGTGTGAGAGCGGTAAACGTCGTGAGTGACAATAACTTCAAAGCAAGTATCGCTGAGTGAGCTATGAACGATTGCACCACAGTATTGTCAAGGGACAAAACCATTTTGACTCGAGAAATTAAATACACGCGATAAACTTGTTGACGCTTGGTCAGACGTCTTGTAAAAGAATAAACTGACTAGTAACTGTAATTCTTACTTTGAGTGTAAACTGGTCACTTGTTTATAACTTCACGTCACTAACGTAATGAAAATCAATGAAAATTTTTATCCATAGCTCGTTATGGTCTGATGACTATGCACGATGGCAATACAAATACTTCAATGTATTTAAGTTTAATGATAATCGTCGATGGCAGTCATTGTGGGAGTATCGTACGTGATGAAAGGTCACTATGTTTTGGAAATTTATGGACTGTGGACTGGTTATAATGATTACTATTTTGGACAAAAGAAAATGTGTCCATGATGCCAAAACTGTGCAGCTATGGACATAAATTGTTTTATTTATTGCAACAGCGCAGGAAAATACTTCACAGCTTGTGTATTTACGGTTAAGAATAAGTATGTTCTCAAGGACATTATTATCAATGTTGTTGAAACTGAAGTTCATTTATAGGTGTATGATTAATGATAGAATACAAGTAGGTACCTGCACTGTGATACAAACAGCTATCTTCAAATAACAATGTCAATGTTCAAGTTTCGACCCATGTTTTGGTATGAGATAATCTCCATAATAGTCTAGTAGAAATAACCGTCGCGATTATAAAAGGAAGGTTTCAATGCACTGCTCTCATGCCTTAGATACATTTCAAGCAGGTTAATGATACGGAGCGCCTGCGGAACTGCTCATAGCAATGCGATGCGCCCATTACTTATATTGGCACCGGACCGAACGGCGCGCACCGAATGTCCTAAGATAAAAATATTATTTATTTTCTGAAAAGGTCACGAGGAAGTGCAGGTTTCTTTAAGTATAATAATGATTTGATTATTATTGATTACCTTTTAATGATGAGTGTTTTGGAAAAAACCGGTTTTTTTAGAGGTTGGTTGTTTGAGGGATTTTTTTAAGAAATGCCCTGATTGTGAATTAACATTTAATTACTTTGAGAGATTTTGAGCCAAACACATTCTGTGAGGGTGAATAATAATAAAATAATATAATAATTTTATTGCTGCAATAAAGATTCATCCCAGTCACAGCACGAGCTGTTGTGATGCTAAAATTAGTCTAGTCTATTGAATTTTATGGGACGAGTATTTACGCTTAGTTTTCAAAAAGTTCAAACAATTCATGTCTAAAGCAAATTCACCAATTTACGTTTCTGTAAAAATACAAAAAGAGAATTGACGCCCCCGGGTGGGCTCGAACCACCAACCTTTCGGTTAACAGCCGAACGCGCTAACCATTTGCGCCACGGAGGCGATGGAAGATGTGTCGAAATTACAATATATAAACTATATTCACTTATTTATGTAAAATTATAACGCGAAATCTGGATAACGTCATATTTTTATTTAGATAGCTTTATAGGTATAGACGTTCCTGACAACTAACCGGTATGCATTGTATACTACAAAATATATTGTTGCAGGAATGGCTAGAATCCCAAGGCGTGGAGTTATCGAAGGAGGAAGCATTGCCGGTCGACTCGTACACTCAGAAGGAGCTGTGGAAGTCAAAGCAACCGCCGCGACGCACCGCGGCACACGACGACCGCTTGAGACGCTTCCTCGAGTACGACGGGAAGGTGCTCGCGTACGTACACACGTGCTTTGTACCTTTGATTTATTCTTCGATACAGGATAATCCGTAGATAGAGGAAAATGGTGCAGCCACACTAACAAGTCATATCTCGCTGTGAGATTTTAATAATTTTAGTATCATTAGGCGCTGCTGTTTCGGTACTTCGTGACTGTTCGTCCTGTGTGTGGTGCGATTATGTGTTATGAATACAGCACCTATTCCGATCTTCCATTAACAGCCATAAAACACTCTAGTACAAAATAACATCGGATAAAAGCACTAAAATCATTCCGCTACATTTATACTCCAACTTGCGAAGTTCACATTAGCCATTCGAGCAGAAAGCAAAAACGTGGTACGGTGTGCGCATGTTTTAAGAACACCGAATGTAATCGGCGCTCTATCAAGACCGAGATGAATAGACTACACGTTATGGCAGGATATGAACAACCTCCGTGCGAAATGGTAGTTGAATCGATGGCGAAATTGAACGAGCGTCGCTAGTCGGAACAGTTAAACGTGCAATTATGTTCGCAGCTGTGCTGTGCCCGTGTTTGTAGGTGCAAAGTGTCTCGAGCTGCGAATTAAGACTTGGCTGTTCGCGAATACGTGTGTGTTTAAATTAAACTGTGTATTTATGACTGATGCACAGATGTTTGTAGGATTGGTTTGTAACCTCATTGTCATAATAATTTCCTGTCGAGTTTTGTAAGACATCGCATTTTATTTAGGTCGTTGCTATTTTCAAATTAACTACTTATGATACAACGCTTATTGGCTGAGCTAAGCAATAGCACATAACTAAGCCAATTAATTTGAAGTGCTAGAGCCTTTAAGCTACAATACAAGTGGCTCGGCTCGACTGGAGTGGTAACATAAATTTTGCTAGTATTTCTTATGAAAGATACTATGACCGGTGTAAGGATATTCGAGTTTTTCCTAAAAACAATCAACATACAAGATCATGGAAATCGTATCATTATGACATATGCAATTGTTATAAATTGTTGTATGTTGATAATTGTTGTTGGATATATCCGACTTCTCTCTCAGTTGGATTTTACGAGTACTAGTAAATCTCGTATATGTGAAAGGCTGCCTAGGTAGATGCCACCGCAATGTCTATTTCTCCCGCCAAACAGCAGTGTGAACGCACTGTTGTATTTCGGTTTGAAGGACAGCCAGAGTAACTACTGGATATATTTGAACTTAACATTTTATGTCTCAGGATGGCGAGTGCAGTAGAATGACAAGCATTTTTTTGTAATTCAAGGTGTCATAAGCGGTCGTATCGCTTACCATCAGGCGAACTGCAACCTTGTTTCGCTATACATTGCAAGAAAAAAATACATATGTAAATGAAATAATGAAGTCACATTGTCGTACTAGGATAAAATATTATCATTCAAAATGCGAGCTCTACGTCTTACGAGCACTCACAGTACTCAGTTTAGGGTAGCTGCATAGCTGATATTTGGAAATGAAGGATGTATGTGCATTACAAATGTCGATAATATTACTAGTTGCTGCTTCATAAAACAATGATTTGTATCTAAAAATATATTTTTTTAATTTTAATTTTGTTCAGATTTCATACATAAATGAAGGCTAATAATTCATACAATTGTTCATACAAAGTTAAGCACTAATGGAATCTAATTAGATGACACTCAGAATTTGTGTAAAACAAAAGTTTATTTATTGAAGGCAAGACTGAGACTGGCAGTGCAAACCCCGCATGTGGCTTTACAAACCTTAATATAACTGGATTTGAGCCACGGACTAGCTTTGTAAACTAAGATGCAACGTTGACTCTGGGGGAACAAGTAAGCAGCCCTGATTTGTCCCCTTGTTTGTGTCAGTTGTCTCTCTCGTGAGAAATTTCCAGCACAAGTTTATTCGCACTCAGTAACGTTTGCACACGGCTGCTTGAGCTTATCTTTGAGACTAATTATACACATTCGCTTTACCTTACTCGGGAAAGTTGCTCGTTTAATATAAACGTTATTTAACATCCTCGCCTAACTAAGCTAACTAACTAGCCTGTGATGATGCCTGAATTATAAATCAAGATTACGTCTGTCTCGGTGGAGCAGTTTTACTACGATACGATTACATAGCTGAGGTATAGGGCTCGAATCCCGGGTTGGGTAAATTGATATTGGATTTTTCTATTCATTATCAGCCCCGAGGCAGGAATTCATGCTCGCCTCCGATCACATCGTGAGATGGAACACACAAGGCGAAATGTGGGTGTCCTGGTAGCACCTCTACCTTGAAACCACCCCTTCTGGGAAGATATATGTGTATATATGAATACCTACATCTGTCTAAAATATATGGTCTTCAAATTGACAAGTAAATTCATTAGGTCATCGTACCCCAATGCATGATGCAACTTATAGGTCTGTGTTTGTCAATCTTTTCTAAGTGGCAATGCATCATGAATGGCCCGCTCCAACAGTGCGGTACTATTGTCTCATACAAAACCATAAATGCGACGTGGAGCTTTCCTGTCGCTATTCTTTCGCTCAGTGTGATTGCCGAGGGCCAACAATCGCCATTCTCATCAGGTTTCAACGATAACAACGTTTTGGACTCTACTACAACTAAACTTGGAAATCTGATTATAATTATTGCAAACACAGTAAATTTCAAGATGCTGATGCAATTCCAACGAGGGAACTGAAGTCCGAAATGATTAATGCGACTGCAAAATGATTTGCTGTTATTGAATTGAAATGGAAATTCTACAGGCAATAAACACCTTTTTGTGGCTGCTTGAAAAGATAACAATGTAAATAGATAATTACGCTTCTATTGACACTATAAAGTATAAAATGATGGACGAATAGTCAATAAACACGTAATACAATAATGACAGGGTTTACTTTACTTACATATTAACCGTAGTGTGTTTTATTTCGTTATTCATAGATAGCGAAGCCATTACACATACCTACGCCACATAACATTTGTAATGAATTATAATCTACTTTCTTGATGATACCTGATTTCTTGACATAAGATATGAGTGACAGAGTGTGGCCTCAATGACTAAGTTCTCAAATATCGTATCGCGGTATTTCCCGTATATTAGAATACATTCATTTTTGACAAGTAAAACAATTTAGAAAAGCTTTCTGGGCGTAATTCGTTATAAAGCCAAGGCTGAAAGGTGAGGTTGCGGGTATGGTTCCCTCTTCGATACAATTTTTTGTGTGATCCACAAAATACAGGTATTTATTTCGGGTCGGTCGTCTGGTTTATGTTAATCCAAAAAGACTTTTACTTTCTAATATTGTGGATAATATAAGACTTTGTATAATCAGGTGATAGTAGTTAAGATAGAGATCAAACAACGGGAGATACCTATATTTCTTCAATCTACAGAATTATGCTGTCTTACACAAACCCGACATACACAGGTTGAAACTCTAATTTGATACTCGCATTATATATCAGAAGAATATTGCACTATTGTATCTCGTGATAGTTATTCGGGCGGATACCAAAATCCTATCATAAATCATTAGTGAAATTTGGTATGCTTACAAAGTTATAAGTTAAGTATGAGTACTTTTTGCTAGTACGAGCTTGCTTTTTTGCTTTTTGCTCGTACGGTCCAGTTTTTAACTTATGATGACTGAATGACGTGTGTTCGTATCAGAAAAGAAATGGGTAACAAATTATCGATTTAAAATAAAACCATTTTTTTGCATATTCGATTTACATTGGGTACAAAGATCTATGAATTAAAATATTTTCTTGTAAATGCGTTTTTCCTGGTTGAATACCTATATCAAATATCAACGCACAGTTAAAACTACTATATCTAAAAAAGTGATAGTGGAATATGTGAAAGGGCGCCTAAAGGGTAGAAAAACCGTTTAGGTTTTACACAATTTACCAATAACTATTGTAATATTATATATCGAACAAGCTGCGGACATATTTTTTTACCGAAATCTATTAAATGTAAGGTGCATTCTAAAAGGTATTTCTACTAAATATTTTTTTGAAGTGGAACATTATTCAAGTAAAATAATAAATTGAACTATCACTTTGTCACCGTCATAAATATTTATTGTATTTTTATAACTATGATTGAATAATCGTAAGTAACTAGAAAAATATGCACATGACTAATAATTTGCGTTCCAATCTTATGGTAACCATAGTTTTAAAATAAGTATAAAAATATTATTTCTACTAAATTAGGAAGATTCGTATTAAAATTATAACGAAATACAATTTAGTTATTATATGCGTACTACGATATTTTCATTTCTAACATTTTATTAGAATAATTATGAAATCTTTTAACGTGGAATGAAAAGTGTCGAAAACGTCGTGGCTCGTCACATAGCAACTGGATTTTAATGAGTATCATGTCACCACCAGGTCAAACATTTGTGTGTTTGTGCGTATCATATATTTTAAATATGTACTTAGGTGCTAGTATTTTGCGGCGTCTACTTTCTTCGGTAATGCCGGTACTGTAATTAAATAACCAGTACTTATGGCGTCTTGTAAATTATAATTTCCGTATAATTTTTGAACGTCCATATTTCTCCAGGGGTGACGTGACATAGAAGTATTATTTTGAACACGGCACTTGGTACGGCGATAGTTCCGCCTTTTAATTGCACCCAATAAAATTATTGTTCCTTAAAGTATGTAAATTGATGTTTACAATTTCCCAAAACACCTTTATTTCTTGTGAAATGTCTCAACAAATACTGCGTATAATGAGTCACCGAGGAGACAAACGTTTATTGTCTGTTGCGGTTGCCGTTGGTTAAATAATGCATAAACAGATTGGTCGGTCGCGAGCTGACCAAGAGGGAGATACTGCGGTCTGATTTTCACCAAATTACTCCCAAGTTAATTGCTAGCTTTAATTGTACGGTTTCTCCGTTCGGGAGCCAAGTTCCGCGTTTTAATGCGTACTCATTACAATAGGCGCGCCATTGTGATTTAAATGAGGTCCTTTGGATTTATTTGTTGAACAAATAGGCAACAGCCTGGAGCGACGGAAACGTAATTACCGATATTATTTCACCTCAATGTGGTTAATGCGGTCTCAGTTTGTACACAATTGCAAAACGTAAGGCAACCTTACTTAAACTCGCTATTACATTGTGTAAATAATTTGGTCACTGTAATTACCTTGTCTGCTGTATACGATAACAGGGCACTGATTAGGTATTTACTTTCTTGAAACCACAACATTCTTGGAAGTTGGGGCAAATTGTTAATTAATTTTATATTCTGGTTGATAGACTCACAGTAAATAAAATGAACAGCAGCGATTGATACATAAACTTGTTTAATTGAACTGAAATGCAGTCACTACAAAATACCAAATTGAATCTACATTCGTGAGCAGTTGCAAATATGTAGCGGTATGAATGCGAGATGACCAGAGAATGGATTTGAATTGTTAGCGACTTGTGTCAGAATATTTCAACTGCACTGATTTTTAGCACAGCTCACGATTGTTTCCATTTGACAGCAAGGGGATTAGCCAGCTTAGTCTGCCGTCTGGGATATTTTTTCATCCTTTGTTTCCTATACACGTGCCGGAATGTATCAAAGCGCTTCGTGCTAAGCCATCTATTTCTCCACTCCGTCGGCTAAATTCATAAACGTGGATACATTAGTGAGTAGGTTGTATCCGACTAGGCTGCGGATTTGCCAACTATCAATTGAGCCTACGTCGGAGCGACGAGACGTGGGCGGCTTTCATTGAGAGCGATTCCGATGTCTTAGATTTATTAAGATACTCACGTACATGACTTGAAAAAAGTAAACAACACTATTTTTTTCCAGGCAGACATATTCAAAAATGTCGTTAGTATGTCATAATGTTGTTATTGATGTATCTATTTATAATTTATTTTTAATGATTTGAAGTTTGTGCATCTAATCTAAATATAAGACTGACATTTTTGTTGAAATGTATAATAAAGATTGTTTGGAGTTATTCATCCCTTTAGATGCGGTAGCGTATCGGTTTATATTGGGCCGTATATTCTGTTAATTGATAATTTCTAGTGACTGGGTGAAGTTATTTACTCTTAATAAGTAATGGTGTTACAGTGTCGTCCTTGAATGTAAATGACTGTGACGTGACCACCGGACATCTGTGCCTGTGCCGACAGATTGCCATCTTTATTGCTATTTATTGCAATTATTTCCTTATTGGTCCAAGGACTTTAATAAAACTGGAAGGTTAACTTCGAACCTTTTGTTAGAAGTCCACAGTTTGGAACCACTGCGGCCTCGCGGCTCTTTGGAAATAATTACAATTCATATTACTGACAATCGCTTGTGTTTTCTTTTTGTTTGAAAAATATTAGAGCGTGATTGGATTTGTGCCAGATATGGAGATTGGCGTTCCTATCGGTTATCATGGCGAAGAAGGGAAATTATATTGTCCAAATAGAGGTGCATTTTAGGCTCTAATGTATAAAAATATAACAAATGATAATTGATATGTTTTGTATTTGCTACCTTTCGCTTACTTTATGTTTATATTTGCAGCACATTCAAAAACATCGGAGTCATCAGACATTGGTTATATTATTTTCATTCAGGAGTCATATTAGATACTGATAAATATTTCATACTTCTAACTAAGCTCTTTACATAAGAAATAAAATTTACGCCAACAATTATATCTCGCTTTTGTGATTTCTTTGCGAATTCAAAGCACGAATCATTTATGACGTGAGTCAAAGGACGGTCGACCAACTCCGCCCAGCTGCCTTTTACGATCCATAAACAAGGACCTGGTCCGTTTTAATATAGATATTTTTTTACATTAAATATACCATAAATACGAACTTCTTTATGAAAATACTTGGCATGAATGTAACCACGCGAAGACTGGGCGATATTTGAACTTTTTACTTTGCATAAATGTACGTAAACCTCGTAAACTTCTTTTTATTGCGTTAACAGATATTACATTTTAAAATTGTTTTGCGGCATTGTTGCGTTGTGTAATAAACAGTATACAATTCTGTCTTTTCTGTACTGCCAGGACTAAGGTTGTAAATGAAACTGGTTATTGCGTATAAATCAAATGTCCTAGTTGTTATAACAAGCCATAAGAATATAAGTAATATATATTTTAATATAAGTACGTAATAAAATATGAAGTACGTTTATTTAAGGATGAGAATTTTGCGGGTTTATGAATTCAGTGTCTTCTTTTACGTTTCAACGAAGAGAGAGGAATAGATTCCACGATTTTATTAAAAAGTCAATTTACCTGTTCTTTATGGATTTCAGATAAATATTGCCAACATTAAGTATTATTACATAAGGCTACCAATAAAATGACTTGAAAGTAAAGTTTAAAAGAAACATCATATAAATGTCAAAGGATTTGACCTACACTGCATAAGTTAAAAACTTTATTTTCACACGGCTTAAATCACTTTTTACGTAAAAAAAGTTATTATTTATGTATGCGTACTGCCGCAAAGTCTGTGGCTTTAACTATTTTTGGATACGATCCGTAATTTGGTTTGAATTTGTTTGTCTGATTCGCAAAGAAATCTTGCCTCTTTTCAACTCGCAAACTGAATCCCTTGCCAAGAACCGACCGGAAAGACAGGTTTAAGTCGCAATGAAGAAAAATTATGCCAGTGGCTATTTCTTTGCTGAACAACGAATTTGATCGGAAACAATTTATAAAAAATTCACGATGCCAATGTGAATCTTTGAAATTTCTTAACAGGTACCTATGATCAGTAGTTCGATTCATGAGGCTTAATAACTCCGAAATGTTTATCGTTTTACACTACCCAGCAGTCACACTCCTACCCTAGAGACACTAAAGTAAGGGTATTTTTATATTACAAAGTCTAAATTTTGTGTGGTATTAAAGGAGGTGACAAGATCTTATTAATATTTTCCTTGTCCTTTGGCTTGAACACTCTCGCCTTCTTTAGAATTGATTTCGATTGGAACCATGCAATGCCACTGCCATTATGTAAAAAAGAAGCATTCAACTGACAGGTCACACCAAAATGACAGATTTTCGGTCTCAAATGATATCGAGTGCCAAGAGTAGACTAACAGGACCGACTAATCAATACCTTCTTTTTATAGAGATGGGAGGAATAAATATTGTAAAATTGATTTTTTGCTTTTACTGATCCTGTATCTGCATGTTCTGATCTCGATTCAGAAGCCGGTGTTGGAAAATTAAGCTGTAGGTTCAAATACTACACTGATGTTTGCGTGACCCATGTACATTGTTTTAACACTTAGGTGCTGTGAGACCAAATAGTCTCTAGTGATTTCTGTCTCAATTGTTTAAAATTCATCGTATTCTGATTCTTTTAAATAAAAATGCATTCGGATACATCTTGTTAAAACGGTTCTAAATTAAAAAAAATAATTAATTGAATATCGACATTAAATTATTTTGATCAGCTACGAAAGTACGGGTCATTCGTATTTGTGTTATTTTGTGAGTGACGTCATAACTTGCATGCGGAGCCAGGGCACTGTTTTATGACAGTCTCCTAAGTAGTCCATTGGTCATTCCGAATTATATGAGCGCAGATTTAGTATCTTTTTGTTTCATACTTTATATCTCCAGTTATAATTAAACTAGTAATGAGTAAAAATATATAAAACAAAATTGAATTAAAAAAAACGAACTTTATTTTTGTTACAACAAAAAAATGGTTTTCCCTTTGTTCGCATGCCTTGTAACTTGGAATAATATGAAAAACTTTGCTTCAAACACAACGTTAGTTAGTTTTAAAACATAACGTCTACAGTTGTTCAATACCCACGTCATTGCATCGCAACATTTAAGTACCTAAGACATATAATATCCCGCAGTTTGCTCAGTTTAATTCAGCGTTATCAAATCTCGAGGCATTATGGACCGAGTCGCCCCTGGAGACGTTTGAATAAATCATAATTACAGCTCCTCCATATCGCCGGTGACCGGTGGGAGCCGTGTCGCTGTCACTGTTTACTCGCTACTCTATTACCGCAGGTTTTCATGCTAATGTTGCACTATTTACGGAAAGAGGCAATCAGGTGTAGAGGTCATTAACAATTGATAGCTTATATTCGTGAAACTAATAAAATACGCGCAAGACTGACACGGATTAGGATAGTGAAATCTTCCCAAAAAAAATACGTGCTATGTTATGCTAGCGGCTTATGCTAGCGTAATATTAGGCTAGTTCATAGTGCCAATGACATATAAGCGGACACAACTTTGTACATCCCGCAGTAAACGTTCAGCGCACGCGACACAAAAGAAGTGACGGGGCTTTTGCGAGAAGAAGAGTACTAGTCATTGCACCCGATAGTAAACGCAATACTGTCTACATAGAGTATAATATCGATTGTTAACAGAAAGTTACCTCCTGCCAATTAAGAATTATAGGATCGTCTTCAAGGATCATTAGCTGTTTGACCGCGTGTGTACTCACTGCCCTTAAATAATGTGTGTATGTGTAAACACCGGACGGAGAGATTAATTATCGGCCGTTGTAACAGGCACTCAGTTGTCGTGGCAACAGGCTTTTGGAGATAGTAAGACTTAATACACGATCTTAAGATCCGATCTGTTCGTTTCGAATCCATATGGCAGTAGGTTAGATTTCTCAGAAAAAAATGTGACAAGAAGCTCTATTCGTACATTCTGTATAAATATCTCTGTAAAACTCTGTTTTCGAGGAGTACAAACCAAGAATAGGTAATTGACGTTTTAAAAAGAACAAGATATCTATTCGGGTGCAGATCTGAAATAAATATTCGTGTGTTCTACTTTTATCTGTAACCTGTCCTTATTTGACCTCATTTACGTGACATCAGCGTTCAGGGCATCATATTTTTTGTGCACGTTGCAGAACGATTTGGTTTTTTAGTGTTACGTCCGGCCGTCTGCTTACCATCAACTCTTTCATGAAAGGGAAAGCCTAGAGGCTTACGTCATTCAGACTGGTTAATGATGGATGGCAAATGTCACGTAGACACCAAAATAAAAACTAAAATTCTCAATGATGTCTTCTTTCAATGTTTATAATTACAAGCGATAAATAAATCACTAATGATTACTAAAAGTTCTTTACGTTAGCATTCGTGTCCACCCTAACTAGGCTATCGTTAACTTATTCATTTAGTTAGTCTTGTATCTAAACACCCGCGGCGACTTCCCCGTCGTTTTTTAACTTCAAGAATGTTCAAGACAATTAAGCTGAGACGTCCCGAAGTA
The DNA here is from genome assembly GCA_030180105.1 of Hyles lineata. Lineage (NCBI taxonomy): Eukaryota > Metazoa > Arthropoda > Insecta > Lepidoptera > Sphingidae > Hyles > Hyles lineata. The sequence goes on along the minus strand of JARJEE010000017.1, from coordinate 8,927,599 downwards.
ATGTGTACAATAAAAACAGTGGCTAGGTGAAATACGAGTAAAACGGCAAGCACACTTAATCTTGATAATCACAGCTTTTCTTAGCAATTTGAAGGTTAACCGTCTGTGAAAAGTAGGATCAATATTAACGCCCTTGTGGGCACTGATATGAATTATCATTGCTGTTTCGTAGAAAAATACATAACAGTTATTAGTAAAAAGATTTTCATCACATTTCTAAAGGGATTTAATTACTCTTTGTGTTAGTATTTATGTTTTTTTTTGTTTCTTTTATTGCGATGAATAGTGAGACGAGCATGCCGTTCGCCTGATGGTAAGTGATACGACCGCTCATAAACAGTAGCAAAACCAAACAACACCTTGAATTACAAAGTAATGCTTGGCATTCCACTGCGCTCGCCATCCTGAGACATAAGATGTTAAGTCTCAGTATGTGTAGTAGTTACTCTGGCTACAATGCCTTTCAATCCGAAACACAACAGTGCATTTACACTGCTGTTTGACGGGAGAAATAGACACTGCGGTGGTACCCACCCAGATGGTCTCTCACATATGAGAGACCTACCATCAGTAAGTGTTAATTGAATGGACTGATAAATCGTTTCCTGTAATTGTATTTCTAAAAGTAAGATACAATTTAGTTCCTTGATTACATATACACACCTAAGTCAGTGCCATTTTGGTTGCATTATTTTCGTATGAATTACTTTGGTTTGCGAGAAATAGAAAATTTATTTAACTTATTTTTCATCATACTTGTAGAACTACTAAGTACTAACGATAGGAAATCTTATTTCACTTATGTATTAGGTAGGAGGACTCAAAGTTCCCCTTCACATACAAGTTGCTCCGGATATGATAGTAAATAGCCATCAAAAATGATTGGTGAACAAACATCCAAACATCGGCGTTTATAGGTGGCCTATTTAATAATAGTGTTTATTGTTCAGGTTCGACGTAGTGTGGGACGATCGAGAATCCGAGAAAGGCGAGTTACGCAACTATAAGCTGCTCTACTTCCTACAAGACGACACTATTGCAGTCAAGGTGAGTTTTACTAGGCAATCCCGCTATACATGTAGTACTTATAGAAGTTTTTCAGTGGAATTTTGCCATAGTGTTGTCTGAATGAACTAGAACTATTTGAGCACTGACAAGAAGACATAATTATTGCTTTTGGCGTGGAATTTCGTTTGGCGAGTGAGATTAATTGAGAACCAATAATTATTTTTATTTCTTTTTAGTCGCATTTTTCTTTGTCTTTGTCATTAAAATTTCTCAATTCAGAAAAGTAACAGTTCAAGCCAGAAATTCAAAATACTTACACGCTATAATTTTAAATCTTAAGATGTGTTGTTATTAGTTGATCTTATTTTTTTGTCTGAGGAGATCTTGTTGGTAGATAGGTAATTGCAATCAGGCAGCAACTCGCAAATTATGTGCATTTATACCGGCGCAATAATAACCTATTATAATTATAATCGCCTCCTCAGTGTTTGGCGAATTTTCTTTTATCAGAATGTTACGAGCTGAGAGCTCCGCACTCGAATATTATCGTGTTCTTATGACACAACAGTAAATTATGCTCAATTCATTTCGCCTATAAAACGAAGATCAAACGAATGTTTGTTCATTACTACAGTTGTATCAGCCGGCAGATCATAGGCGCGCTCATTCACTTCCCTTAATACCTAACACAATTGTTTGAGGCGTGCATTTGACAGGCAGGACCTTCGTCTCATTCCAGAAAATTGTAACCAGCTCAAGCGATATGTGATTTTCTCTGAAATACGGTGATATTTCCCCGTGCGATCCCATATAAAAATCGGCACAACAAAAGCCTTTCGTTAGTGGGGTACCTCACGAGTAATTCCCTCATTCACTTGAACAAATTCTTGTTAATATTATTGGCATTGACGAGTTCCCTTCCTCTTTGAAGTTGTACGTAACATTGCAGCATTATTCACAATAAAATTGGACACGTGGATGTTGACCTAATTGTAAACGCTTTAAAACGGTATCAAGTCTATTTTAGAAAATGGCGCCGTTAGAAAATCAGAGCAATGAATATTTATTGGGCTCCTGAGAGCAGGGCGCACTCCAATTACTTGGTTCAATAAAAATTCCTCTGCGCCCACAATGTCGCCGCCGATGGGGCGACCCAATAGTAAATAACTAATGCTTTAATAATTGCATTACTCCCTTTTAGGAGCTTCACGATGAAAAAGGTGGCAAGGATCCCTTTCCTTTATTGCTCAAGAAAACAAAGCTGCCGAAAAAGTGGAAGGAGAGGCCTGGTAAGATATTTTATTATTTGAATAAGTGACCTATGGTCATTATATTTTTCGTTTCGTTCTATTTTGGCTAAAGGTTAATTGTAATCTAGATTAAGTTAGGCTTAGTATAGTAAAAATAGATGTCGCCCACGGTCCCATTTGGAACGGAAATAAACTCAGCTGGCGGTAGAGTGTAGGTGGTATTAATGTCACCGCTGCCTGCCCTTACAGGGACAGAGACATGAGTGTGAATACGTATATAGTTTTCACAAAGCGTAATCAAGAGCGCATCGCAACTAGTGAGAGCTCAGAGCTCGCTGACGCTAAATGTTTGCTACAAAAACCTTTAATGGCCTTTCAATAGCGCTTGTTAGAGCGCGCTCGAAAACTTCGATAAAAAATGAACGTGTAAATGATATGTGCCTTACTGACTGAGAAAACATCGAATGCCTCCGCTGAAACGCTACGTTCTGAACGAGGGGATTTTCAATACCGCCGACATGAATTGTCACGGTTTACACGATTCACAAAATCGTAATCCTGCTATCGTAAACACATTTATTTTCTTTTATATCTACGCTTTTAAACGGTTTTTACGAAAAATCGTGTTTTAGTTATGAAACAAATGGATTGTAGGTATTGTTTTTGGCATTCCAAAAATAATGTCATAGGTTTTAATAGAACTTAATTAATATACTACACTGTATGCATATATTTATATATTATATGTAAAATTCTATGACTTTCGTTCTACTAGTCAGCATGATTTTGTACTAATGGTGGGAATCTAAAAGAACACTTAAAAATGGTAAAGCCACGCTGTTCTCGGTCATGACTCAGCATGAATGGGTAGGCTCGTCCGGAGCGGAACCACCGTCTCGCAGGAAATCGACGTTAAGCGACAGCTTCGCTGTTGCGTTTTGTACGGTGAGTGAGATTGCCAGATGCCCTGTACCACTTTCTTCTTTTCACCTTTTTTCCTTCCCGCTCCCCTCCCGATTTATGGGCCAGTAACACATCTATGACCCAAACGTTGTTGATGGTCATGGGCAGCAGTGATCGCTTACCATCAGGGGAAATGTTTGCTCGTTTGCAAAAAAAAAAAACACTGGCCAAGAAAACAAATCACTTGCCAAATAGGCCTTACACTGCACACAATAGCATCTGTTTGCATAATGCTCATCCATACACGTACGGATAGAAAAGTATTTCCATTTAGAGCAGCCAAATACTTGGTTTCCGCATTTTTAACTCTTCAAATAGCGTTTCGATGTTCCAGTTTGTTAGATTTAACGCGCGCGGCTGAACACAGTAATCCCAAAGCTCTATCGACTCCCAAACATTTTCCTAATTTACGCGCCAGTTTTAACCAAGTTCATTTTAATTGAGAACTTTTATGAGACCGAAGTATGTGCTAACTCATAGTAATAGCGTATGTTTTCAACCACGAGGTTTAACTCGCGATTCTCGAACTAACTATCATGCAATTAGGAGAGTATGGTATGCTTTGGATTTATTATACGCTTCGAGGTATTAGTTTAGGTATTCTAACAAACTTTTAGATGAATGAATGTATTATGGAATATGTTGCTTCAAACCCGTGATTATGTATTAAAAGTTACAGTGTATGGAATTTTAAATAAAGTATAACGGTTTTGGCAATGATTGCGTCAAGATCAACTCGCAATGAAATAAAATAACTTTTCAAGTTATCATAATTTTTAACTCTCATAATGTTTTCAAAGGAAATAAATAAGGTACGCGCCTTATATTAATAGGCCGCTTTTAAGGAGATTAAGCTATGAAAGTTTGAGTTGGCGAGCCGTTCCAACTCTCAACTTTTTCACTAAGGAGATTATGAATTATTGCAGTTCGAGCGGGCTCGCTTGCTGCCGGGCCTGCCGAATTGATTTTTGCTATGTGTCTATTTTTATAATAGGGCAGTTCAATAAACTATTTGCGTAAACTTAGTTGACGTCCACACTCGCAAGGCTTGAGTCGAAGTGCTTGTCTGTACAAAATTCGCTGGCTTTATGTTCAGCTTGGTTTATCAAACTATATATAAAGTACACGAAACCAATTAGAATGATACAAATCAATGCCGCAAGCAGCTCCATTTCATCTCGATCATGATGTCTTATACCTACATAGATATTGATAGCAAACGTAAATAATTTATTTATTCTTGTTTCGTTGTGCAGTATCATTTCCGTCGACGGTGCTGGAGGTGACGGAGGAGGAGGTGACCGAGTATTACTCGCCGAGGGATCTCATCGTGGGCGAGACAATATTCGTTTTCGGTCGCCGATTTCTTCTCTGTGATTGCGACAATTTCACTCGGAAATATTTCAAGTAAGATTCTCTTAGCCGTTTTTATAAAACAAAACGTTCACGACTTAAGACAACGGAAACTGGGACGGAAAATAAGAACTCTCCTCATTTACATAAAATGTATTTATATTTTCGTTGGGTATTGTTGGGAAAATAATTTCCGATGGACTTTTCATCGCTGAAGCTGGATTCAATTATCAACTTTGTAACACAATATTATGTTAGAAAATTCAAATGTAATTTTAATTATCTAGTGGAATTTATTATGAAAAGAATATCAATTTATTATGTGATATCGGGACAACAGATAATCTTATAACAGCTTATGTAACACTTTATCTGCGAATGGGCTCTTAACGCGGTGCATTGATCGTTGATAGGATCAAAAGGTTCTTTAGTAGAGCCTCTTACAGGTAAACGCAATGTCGAACATCTACACACAGAGGTGATTTGACCTGATAAAATGACAGGTAGCCGCGGGATATAGGTCATTTCTAACAAATTGTTGTGGTAATCCTTAGTTATATTCAGCAGTGCACTGTCTCCTCCCTAAAATGACGAAGAAAGGGCGGGGCATACTAAAATAACTGTCCCTAAGTCGAATGTATTATATAAATCGATTTCGCGAGGATTCTTACCTATTTCAAAAAAATAAGCAATTCAGTTATTTTATATATTGATATTGCTGGCGAAAAGCACAATATAAACTTAATGAAACAGTTAACATTTAATATAATATTGGAGAATAAAAGCTCCACTGGCTTAACAATACTGGTGGTAGGTCTCTCATATGTAAGAGGCCGCCTGGTTGGGTACCACCGCAATGTCTATTTCTTCCGCCAAACAGCAGTTTAAATGCGCTGTTGTGTTTCGGATTGAAGGATATTGTAGCCAGAGGACACATTGAGACTTTACATCTTATGTCTCAGGATTGCGAGCGCAGTGGAATGACAAGCATTGCTTTGTATTTCAAGGTGTTGTTTGGTTTTGCTACTGTTAATGAGCGTCTCCCTATTCATTGCAATAAAAAATATTTAGATAAATTACGAGATCAAAATCCATATTTGTGGCGTAAAGATATTTGGTGGATTTTTGTGCATGTGAAATTTTAATATAGACTAAAAAAATCAACGAAGAAAATTTACCAAGCACAGACTCAATGCATTTTCCAAGTTCTTTTATAAACTACTGTTAGAGAGCTGCTTCAATAACCAACGTATTGATAAAAGATTTGGCAGCGATCTTACTGTAATCAAATGAACTAAAACAAAAGTTGGTAGAGACGACGCTAGAGAAGTATTCTGAATCTGCAAGTTCTCCGATGATAATGACAATTTCATTGGAGCATTTGGATGTTAGATATAAACATTTAGCTGATATGGTGTATCCGCATTTTATTCCACTTATATGAGAGTTTCTGATTTCTTTTTGTAAATGCATCATAAGTTACAACCTATAGCGTATCATCCATAGTATTTCTGTAACATTATTCAAATTAACCCCTAGTATGTCATTGTTACGGCGCGGAGTCAGCTTTGTCTGATGATGTTTACTAATTTGTAAAAAATATATTTGGAATTTGTAAAGCAAGTAAGACTTAAAATTACTCTAAAATACTAGGCCAGCGTGGTGGATTATATGGCCTAACCACTCTCAATCGTACTGTCGATTGTAGAGTAGGCCCGTACCCTGCAGTGGGACGTTTATGGGCTGATACAGATAAATCATTCTAAATATTTGCGCTACTTACTCTGTTACTCTTGGTAGTGTTATTAATAGGACATTCCTATAATCAAATATTCATTTAAAAGTTTAAATTACCAAAAACCTAACAGAAAAGTATCAGATTTTTGTTAGGATGCTTGGCGTTGTAAAAGAACTACATATTGCTAAGTAAAGGAAGTTAGGCTTTTGAATGTTGCAAATAAATTGTTCCCAAATATACATGTGTCTAGGCATAATGTAACTTCAAATAGAAATACTCGTAATGTTAGTTTGTAACTGTCTACACAATACGTTTGTATTACGTAATTATTAAGGTCATTCAGTGCCAGGGGTGTGGTTTCGACAATGGATTTGATGTTTTCATGCTATTAAGTGATCGTTAATATTATTAACGAGTCGACGGTGTACAAGCACAATTTTACTTGTTCATGAATTTAGGGTATTGTATGTGCGCTCCACACATCTCTTGCGTTTGCATGTTAAATTAAAAATTAAGTAGTTCAATTTTGTTTTTAGATTCATTATAATATCTGACATATCTTCAATAATGGCGAAAACCTAAAGATACATGTTTATTTTTGTAAAATATCTGTACGTTAAAATCAACGATTTTGTGTAGGTGAATTATTTGCTTTTGTTTAATTAAGCGTATGATAACAGGATCAGCTAGTTTAGCCCCGCAAACAGCGTCTCTCGGTATGAGGAAATCAACTCTAACCAGTCAATACTCGTTATGAATAGTACACGTCAGGTGTTTAGTTGTTATGTCGTACAAATAAAAAACATCAAAGCGCTGCAATAAAACCTTCGGTTTTACACACCAACCACATAAATCAATACAACATTCTAAATATGAATAAGCGGAGTGCAATTATTGAGAATAAATAGAGCACATGTACAAGTTCAACGAATCGACCGAGCCTCGGCAGTTTAGTGACGCAAACTGCATTAGGATATTATTAGAATTTTGATGTGCCAGCTCCGTTACCTGGCTGTTTTTAATATTACATGTTATTCTTGTCCTTTTGCTTTGTGCTTATTTTACTAAAAGTTTTTGGAACTTGTGAGGAATATGTTACTCAGATGCCACTGACTTTTAAAATGTCAATTGCATATGTATCAGCCCAAATTATACGTCGCACTGCTGGGCACCTCCTCTACACTCGAGAGTACAATTGGGATTGGTTAGGCCATATAGTCCCCCACGCTTGTCTAGTGCGGGTTGGCGGATTTTACAAACCATAGAAATTCTTACAGATTGCTATGGTATGCAGGTTTCATCACGATGTTTTCCTTCACCGTTATAGTTAATTTCATATAAGAGTATTTACTATTTCGAATGTATGGTTATGACATGGTCAGAATTAAAGATATCGTAAAAAATATTGCAGTTTATACAACTGGGCCATAGACATAAATATACCTATTCAAAAAGTTTAAACTATATTTCAACCGGCAAGCGCAGTGTTGGACGTCGACCCACAAGGTAGACAGACGACCTATGAAAAGTTGCTGTATATCAATCACTGCATGCAGGCTGTTTCCAACAACTTCTTCTGGCCAACCAGATTACTTGAGGTGTCACTGAGCTAAATTTTAGTAGTAGACTTCCTGTCGTTTAAGTTGAGGAATTATATTTCAATAATTGTTGATATTTTTTTCTATACTATAAAATAAACTCGTTTGCAAAAAAAACGGGCACCTAAGCAATGAACCATTTCAAATGTTAGCTATAATAACTTTGAAGAGATTGATTCACGTACCAAATCGCTAAAAATCTACTATACAAATATTCGCAGTATTGTGGCTCCAGGAAAATTCGATGAATTACGCTGCACGCTCAAAGCGTTTAAAAATACTATTCATATTGTTATCTTAACGGAAACATGGATTAAGTCTGAAGCAGAAGCAAAACGATTCTCAATCCCTAACTTCCATCACTATTACAATTACAGAAGTACATCAAGAGGTGGCGGAGTATCTATTTACGTTATCAACAACCTAAACCACAACCATTCAGAGGACCTCTGCATGGATGGCCATCACTTTCTTTGGGTCAATATTGAGAAATATAACCTAGATATTGGCGCGGTATACAGGAAACCAGATACGAATATAAAAAACTTTTTGAATGAATACTCTAATCAAATAAATAAACGCAGAAGAGCAATAATAATTGGAGATTTTAATGTCAATTTGATGCTTACTGATAATGTAACTCTTATGTATAAAGAGGCCCTTTTAGAAAATGGGTATAGAATTATAAATAAAATTGAAGAAAAATTCTGTACTAGGGAAACGGACACAACAAAAACTATCATTGATCATCTATGTACAAACCTTAAAGAATACTATTATCATCTCGCTATTCTAAACACGCCTATCTCTGACCACAAGCAATTTTATATTGAAGTAAATAGATGTGATCCTCCACCACTCCGAAGAATTCAATATGAGGCTATAAACTACCAGAAGCTGTACCAGGTTATGAAAGATGACTACATCGCAAATATATGTAAAGAGTATAGGAATCTAGAAGAAAAAATCTTAAATAGCATCAGTAAAACTAAAATTACCAAAGAAAAAATTTTAAACCCTCCGAGGCAAGACTGGATAAATAAAGGAATAATTGACAGCATAAATAAAAGAAATGTGATATGGAAACAATATAGAAAAAATCCTGATTGCGATATTATAAAAGATACATACATAAAGGAAAGAAAACAAGTTTTAGACAAGATAAAGATCGAAAAAGGAATATATTATCACAAGGCTTTTAGAGACTGCAAAACTAAGCCTGCAAAAATGTGGTCTTTAATTAAAAATTTGTCCATGAACAAAGTAAAAGAAGCAACTGTACCCAGCAAACTAGTAGACAAGGACGGGTGTATACTAAACAATGTAGATAATATTTGCGAACGTTTCAATGAGTTTTTTGTTGGTGTTGGTCCTAATTTAGCTGACGCTATAATAACAAACCCTATGTACAACAAAATAGATGAAGGTATCAATAGATGTGGCTCAAGTCAATTACCATCTTTGGCTGCAGCAAGCGTAGAAGAAATATCAAAAATAATTGATACTTTAAATGTTAACTCAAGTGCAGGATTAGATGGCATCACTCCTAAAATTATAAAATGTGTCAAAACTATAATAATAGAAGAACTTACCGATTGCATAAATAAATGTCTAGATACAGGTATTTTCCCAGATAGTCTAAAGATTGCCAAGGTAACTCCAATTTACAAATCTGGTTCTCGAACGGACCCGGGGAATTATCGTCCTATATCGGTCCTTCCCACTTTATCCAAAGTTTTCGAAAGAATTTTATATAATCGGCTTGACACTTACATAAGATCTTTAAATTTACTCTATGATAAACAATACGGCTTTAGACCTAAATCAAACACCTTATCTGCTTCAATAGACCTAATAACAAAAATAAAGTTAAATATCGATGACAAAAAAATTGCTCTTGGCGTGTTTATAGACCTAAAAAAAGCTTTTGACACAGTCAGCCATAAATTAATGATACAAAAACTAGCTAACATCGGCCTAAAAAATGTTGCTCTGGAAATTTATAAATCATATTTAAGCAGTCGCCAACAAGTAGTGAAATTAGGTAAATCACAGAGTTCTCCGATGTTTATAACAACTGGTGTACCTCAGGGGTCCATTCTGGGGCCACTACTGTTCCTAATATACATAAATGATATTGGAAGGATAGGCTTGAAGGGCGATATTACCCTCTATGCCGATGACACCTGTCTCTTTTATTTTGGTCAAACCATAGATTCCATTATTGATGAAGCCCAAAAGGACCTAGATCTATTAAATGCTTGGTTTCTTAGCAACCTCTTAACTATTAATATATCGAAAACTAACTTTATGATATTTGCAGCGAATAATAAAAAAGTGGGTGATTACTGCCCCTTAAAAATAAACGGCATAAATATCAATAAGGTAGATGAGGCAAAATATTTAGGACTTATCTTAGACAGTAAACTCACTTGGGTCCCTCATATTCATAAAGTGAAATCTAAATTGACGTCGCTTAGGGGCATGGTTAAAGGTCTAGTCCGCTGCCTTCCACGTCCAGTACGATATTTAATTTATAATTCCCTTGTAAAACCTCACATTGAATACTTAATTGAAATATGGGGAACTTCAGCTAAAACAAACATGATGTCCCTTCAAGTAGCTCAAAATAAATTATTGAAAACCTTGTTTCATTTTGATTACTTTACGCCAACGGATAAACTATACAAACAAATAAAGGTCATGAATATCTCACAAACATGTATGTATCAGAGTTGTATTTTAGTACGAAAAATATTAAACAAAGACATACACACAAAAATAACATTTTCTAAGAAAAAAATACAACATAAAATGAAACTCAGAAGAAGCAACGATATATTATTAATAACACCACGGACAAATTATGGGAAAAAATGTGTAATGTATGAAGGTGCTCAACTTTACAATAAACTGCCGAAAGATATAAGGGAGTCAAAATCAATTACTATGTTTAAAAAACTTCTGAGGGATCACATAATAAAAACTATTAAAATCAACCGTAATATAGAATAAAAAAAATAAAAAAAAATAAAAAAATTAAGGAATTACACGAACAAAAATGTATTAAAATAATAGTAATAGTAAAAAAAAAAAAAAAAAATAGTATTTAAGAAATCCATTAATTACAAAAGCACAAACTTTTTAAGTTAACTAACACCAATTATATCTACTTATCATTTATGTTTATATATTTTTATAAGTAATTTTCTATGAGCCACATCTAGAAATGCTTTATCTATAAAAAACTACTTTAGCTGTCGAGTATGATCACTGGCCGATGAATCAACACCAACTACCTACATTTAAAATAAAAAAATAATTGAAAAAAAAAACATCAAAGTACCTACCTCTACATAGTATGTACGAATAAGCCCAATCAAATATAATAGTAATGTACAATAACTTAATATAATTTTCTCATGTAAGTGAATGTAAATTCTTATGAGAAATAAAGTTCTTAAACCACAAATGTTACTATTGGTTTGTTTGATAATTATAGGTAGGTTTACTTTCACAATTTTGTAAATTAATAAGCAAATAATCGTTTTCGTCAGTATTATCATAAAATTTTGATAAAATTTATGGGTTTTAATGCTAACGTTCACTAGTAGTGTATGCTCGCTATAGTAGTGCATATGCTCGTGAAGTAAAAGTTAACAAAGATTTTTGTTTGTATTTCTTTAATAAAGTAAAAGCAGATAAATGTTTAGTATCGAGTGTGACCCCCTCTAGCTGTAATCACAGCTTGAATTCGTCTGGGTATGCTAGCGAGGATATCCCGAATACTTGCTTACGTTACGTTCCCACTCCGCGGTAATCACATTCTTCAGCTCTCTGATGGTCTGCGGAGCCGGTTGTACTGATCTCACGTGTCGTTTCAGAACGTCCCAGACATGCTCTATAGGATTGAGCCTGGTTCTGGAAGAAAACCATGTACCCAACCACGGGATGATCGTTTTCTTGTGAGTCGTACATTGAGAAATCGCAAGTCTTCGTATGTGGACCTTAAGAACAACCTCGAAGAAGTAAGAAATGTGCATATTAGTCTATGGACGGTCAGGAGGAGGCTTCTCGCGGTCAATATACGCAGTCATCGCCCGACCCGCGGCCCTAAGTTACTCCGTGAGCACAGATTTGCCAGGCTTAGGTTTGCTCGAAATTGTGAGTCATAGACTCAAGAAGACTGGAATAGGGCTCAAGGAACTTCCTTGACTGGCTCCGATGAATCCAGTTTATCTCTGTTCGGTGAAGATCGACGTCGGCGAGTGCTACGAAGACGAGGAGAACGCTTTGCAGAGGCTTGTTTTGAAGAAATCACACCTTATGGTGGGGGCTATGTTATGTTTTGGGCAGGAATAAATTCAATGGATCGTACAGAGTTAGTCTTCATTGAAAACGGCTCACTGACTGGACATCGATATATAACGGAAGTTCTAATTCCTCATGCACAACCCGCATTGGCCGCTTTAGGCGAAGACTCAATTTTTATGGACGACAACGCTCGCGCCCACCGGTCTGGCGATGTGGAAGCGTATGTGCAAGAGGTCGGCATTCGTCGTTTGGATTGGCCAGCTCGAAGTCCCGACCTCAATCCTATAGAGCATGTCTGGGACGTTCTGAAACGACGCGTGACATCAGCACAACCGGCTCCGCAGACCATCAGAGAGCTGAAGAATGTGATTACCGCGGAGTGGGAACGTATTCCGCAAGCAAGTATCCGGGATATCCTCGCTAGCATACCCAGACGAATTCAAGCTGTGATTACAGTTAGAGGGGGTCACACTCGATACTAAACATTTATCTGCTTTTACTTTATTAAAGAAAAAACAAACAAAAATCTTTGTTAACTTTTACTTCACGAGCATATGCACTACTAGCGAGCATACACTACTAATCTACTACTTACTTACTTACTAATACTAAATCAAAATTTTATGATAATACTGACGAAAACGATTATTTGCTTATTAATTTATAAAATTGTGAAAGTAAAACTACCTATAATTATCAAACAAACCAATAGTAACATTTGAAATGGTTCATTGCTTAGGTGCCCGTTTTTTTTGCAAATGAGTTTATTTAAAAAATAAGTTCTTATGTTCTAGGTCCATGCTAAATATAACCCAACCGCCTCGCGTAGAAATTCGCCATAAGGAGAGAAAGGAATTTCCGAAGGTAAGTAATGTGTAAACTAGGTTATATGTTCGTAATTAAAGTAATAGTAGAACTAGGCTGAAAATTAAGGGCCACGGAAAATGTGAAATGCAATAATTCTGTAGCTGTTGCTTATTATATTTATTTTATATTCATTCGCTTAGTGAAATTGGAAGAGGATCCAATATTGTTTATCATTTTAATTGTTGCAGTCATACCCTCCACACATTGGTATTGGTACTCCCGAGGATACCTTGCAGTCTTGTTACGGACTTTTGCCGAAACCACCCCACAAAGATGTCATCAAATACAACCTTAATGCTAATAAGGTACTGTATTACTCTATTTTTTTATTATAGCTCTATAAGTGCCGAGAAGACCATGCCTTTCGCCTGACGGTAAGCAATACGACCGCTTATGGATAATAGCAAAACTAAAAAAATACCATGAATTATAAAGCAATGCTTAGCATTCCATTGCGCTGTCCATCGTGTGACATACGATGTTAAGTCTCAATATGTCCAATCAGATAAACATGGCGAGAATGTCCTTCAAGACGGAATATAACAGTGCATTCTCACTGCTTTTTGGCGGGAGAAATAAATAGACATTGCGGTGGTACCTAGTAGGTACCGGTGTAGGTACTACCTACACAGGCGGCCTCTCACAGATGAGAGACCTACCACCTTTAAAACTTGTAACTTGATTGTCAACTTTTTTCTAGAGATCTCGGGGTCCCAAATTTGCGATGATTCATATAAGGTCAAATTAAGCTTATTGGTCTAATACATTTCATGTGTGTATTAACCCGTTAGGGTTAGAGCAATCTACTCTAGTTGGATACGTACGAAATTTATACTTGAGATCTCACGGTGCAGTGCCAAAATTTATCAGATTTATACAAATAATGTAATTGCAGTTTCCTTCTACTAAAATGTATACATCAAAATTCAGATTTAAATATCCTGTAATAATTTCAATACAGTGTAGTACAGGTTAAGAAATGCAACATTTTAAATCGTTCATAAAAAGAACTATTTAAACAACAACAAACAGGAAACATCGTCGGGGAAAGTTATTGCATATTTTCGTTGAACAACATAAATTATTCTTTGATATTTAAGTTAGCTTCTTGTCGACTCAATTAAAGTTGCAGTGCTTCACAAAGAGTCGACGAGCAGTCTCGTCATTCGTTCCTATCTACGGGCCTTAGTTTATTGCGAAAAAGTTCCTCTTTACCTCCCACCTCGACGCTACAGTGGATACTCGTCCGCCATTATTAACAGCAAAGACATTAATTACTTCACTCTTGTTTGAATAATTTACAATTTTAACTAATAAATTGTTTACGCTTTACAGTTAACACGTTGGGAATTGAAGTCGCTAAACATTAAACATTTTTGTCATGTGGAAAAAATGATCAAAATTAATTAGGTATTCAAATAAACGTGGGAAGTTGGGCGTAGATAACGATCATACACATTTAAAATTTAGAATTTTAATCACTAAAAAAATTAAGTAGAAAATAAAGTAAGGTAGAAAATTATCCATATTTTTAATTAACATTTTAAAAGAAGCTAATTTTTATTGATTTTGGAAGTGGTAGCTACGCTGTTGTCACTCATTACTTCGCATGAATGGGCAGGCTCGTCCAGGGCGGTAGCAGTATCTTACGAGAATTTCACGTGAGGCGACAGTTTCGTTGTCGCGGTTCATTTGGTGAGTGAGATCCGATCCTTTTTCCATCCCGCTCCCATCCCAATTTTAAATTGGTTAAAATGGGTCAGCAACACATCCATGATCCAAGCCTTGTGAATATTGGCGACAGTGATCATTTACCATCAGATAACCTGTTTGCTAGTTTGCCAAACCTAGGCAATAAAAAAATACTACTTACAGTATTATATTTGGTAATTTAGTGTATGTGATAATTTTGTGAAATGATGTTTAGAACACAATTTGTATGTAATTTGTTGACGTCACATGGGCGGCTTATTTTGAAATTACCTGTCGAATTATATTGACATATATCACGCTGGCGTCACATAAGTGTAGAATAAGAGTAAAGCAAGTAGAAGTTGATAAGGTAGAAACTGTCGCGAATGTATCTCGACGTTTAATTTGAGCGCACGCCTTGTCAGGCCAGTGTCGCCCACACGTCCTTATTGAACTTTACCGATACATAGTTCAAGTTTCTAGCTGTACACTGTACAGTGACCTATTGCTTTTTAATACAATACTGCTATTTTCTGTTGTACGATATTGCCATAGGATTGTTTCAGGCTGGGTTATTGTATGATTCTTGAGACGGGAATATAAGCTCGACGAAAAGCAGCAAAGACGAAGGTAGGATAGTCTGTGATGCGTTTTGAAGTTGTAATGAAATTTTAAACATTATACATAAAATAACGTATTACTGGCGGCCCGGCCTGGCTTCGCCTGGGTGTAGATTTTTTTGAGTACAGTCCACATCAGCAATCAGAAATATATTATCATTTCGCGTACTAACTGTTTTATGTACGTTCAAACTTAATACCTTCCTCGTCCTATTCTGCTTTTCCTTTTTCACACAAACAGACAAAAACTCTGACAGTCATTGTTTTAGGTTCTATTATATTAATGCAGTCCTCCCAAAATAGTTTTTCTAATATATCTTCCACGTACAGACATCGATCAGTAAAAAAATATTATATGTATAGATATAGGTTTCGGTTAAAATAGGTAGCAATAGATACTACTCGTATGTCGTAGCTCAAACGGGTCGTTAGTTTTGTCGAAAGTCGACGTGTTTTCTTCCACAGAGCACTTTGCCTTTTGAACAGCTTTCCTGTTGCTTGTCGAAATTTAAAATTCGGAATTCGAAAATAACACAACATCTCTCCTCCAAGCTCAAAGGATGCCAACGTAGTATGTACTATTTACAATCTGGTATTGTGGATTTCCACTAATGGCTGTGAAGATTCTAATCGGGGGAATCCTGTGGCCCTTTTCAAGCATCCATACTATGGATATGTCCAGAAAGACATATATCCATACTATGATGTATGTCTTTCTGCACTTATCGGTTTTTGAATTAAAAGGAATCTCTAATTTTAGGCCAAATTTAGGCGAGCGCTTTGACTTGAAGTGTTATTATGTGTTTTTTTAATTAGATATGATACATCAACTACGGTCTCGATGTGGTAAATCACAGTGAATAGTTTAGAATATCTTGACATGTAATGATCCACCCATGTTTTCCTTGTTTTATTTCATTCTAATTTCTAAAATATATCAATTCCTACATACGTTATCGTAAAAACGCAAGTCGTGTGCAATTAAAACACATGTCCAATTGTAAGCCTAAGTACCATACAAATTGGACAATGCCCTTTACATTGTATTTTTTTTGGCATGATACGTCTTTCTTCTATAAAGTTTTCCATTAAAGTCTATTGTACATCGCTGATTATATTCTGCATGCGCATTTTAATTGATCTCGTAATTTCATACTTTTAATTGACATAGCGAGGTTAGGTTCGTAATCTACTGGATTTTAATAATTCTAATGTACTTTTTATCTCTAACAATGCTACAGAATATACTAACATGAAACAATCAAGATTTTATGTAATATGTATGTGTTCTACTCTTCGCATTTATTTTCTCTTTGGTTACCTTCATTGCGGGTTGAGAAAGAGTTAGTGTTCCCCAGAGATCCTCGAGCTTCGGTGGTCGATAGTATTTAGATTGTGCCACGAGAAATACTGAACAACTGGACTTACAGAAATACTAGTGGTAGGTCTCCCATATTTGAGAGGCTAACTGGGTCGGTACCACTGCAATGTCTACTTCTCCAAACAGAAGTGTAAATGCATTGTGTTCCGGTTTGGAGGACATTGTAGGTAGAGTAACTATTGGAATATTAAGAATTAAATTAATCTTATGTCTCCTGATGGCGAGCGTAGTGGAATACCAATCAATGACTTGTAATTTAAGGTGCTCTATGGTTTTGCTACTGTTCATGAATCATCAGGCGAACGGAATGCTCGTGTAGCCATTCCTTGTAATATAAACATAACTTACTATGGTGGGTGTGAGTGTCGTACCGTAGGTATATAAAAGTACGATGATCCTAATCTTAAATTTCTACTTTTTCTGCAGTATCTGCGTTATTTATGTGAATTGGACTGGATACATCCTGAGGATAACGGCAGGAAGTTCGTGATGTCATACAGCTTGGCCGACGGGAGCATCAAAGTAGGCGAGATCCCTCGACGAAACTCAGGAATCAAAGAGGGGAAATTTTTGAAAGCAATGATGTTACAGACGCCAGATTCCGATCCCAACTTCCCAACATACTATACGCCAGACATGTTATATATAGGTATGTAGAAGTTATTTATTTAATTTTATCAAATAGTCTAAAAGAT
This sequence comes from Hyles lineata, assembly GCA_030180105.1. NCBI lineage: Eukaryota > Metazoa > Arthropoda > Insecta > Lepidoptera > Sphingidae > Hyles > Hyles lineata. The sequence continues at coordinate 8,910,120 of JARJEE010000017.1, read as the reverse complement.
GCTTCATAGAAAAACTCTTAAGTAGGGCCAGTTTTTCGGGTCAAAATATATTGATAACTCCATATGTAGCGTAGTTACAAACAAAACCTTCATTTCTTAGTCCTTAAAATCTTTATGGGCGTCGAATGTCTACAACCACCGCCGCCAGCCGCCGTAGCGCAGTTGGTTAGACGCCGCCTGTGAAACGAGAGGCCGCGGGTTCGATCCCCACACCGAGAGAAATGTTTGTGCGGCCCACAAATATTTCTTCCGGGTCTGGGTGTTTGTGAGACCGAAAAGTCTCTCGTAGTTCCTGATACCCACGACACAAGACTCGATCTTAGTGTGGGGTCAGGACTATGTATGTGACTGTTGGGTGTTATTTTTTTTTTATATTTACACACAATATATGTATAAGTGATGTTTATTTACAGCCTTCAGCAGCACAGTATTCCCCAGCGTAGCTATATTTAAACCAATTCTGAGAACTGGTAGTTGGTAATAAATATTCTATTTTGTCAAATGCGATGTAAGCTGAATGTAAAAGCCATTAGTTTTGCATGCAAATAGCGTCGGTGTATAAGTGAACACTCAAAACTTAAGTGCATGGTAACGTACTGCTTCTGAAAGCAGAAGAAAATGTCGCGATACAACCACGCACTACACAGTACCGACACAGCTAGATATCTCGTTTGTACATATGTACATATATACTATCCCTTTAGCTATGTATCGTCATTTTGTTATATTTTTGTTTGTCGGAAACTTTATTATTAATTTGATATTTCCAAGCTATTTATGGCACAATTTAGCAATTTATTAAATCTTGCAATAATATACGAAAATACTTAAGAAAATGTGGAATTATTTTTCATTTGGATACTTATTTAATTGTAACGTTGTCGATTATTAAAAATATTAAAATTTATAATTGTAATAATTTATGTTGTAAGTAAAATATGTTAAGTAAAATATATTGTGTAATTTAACAATGTAGTTTATTTAATTTGTATTATAATAAAATGGTACACTGTTACGAACAATGATATAAAACAATTCTTAAAAGTCAAACAACTCCTGACATATCATAGATTGCGCTTACAAATCGTAAGCCATCAGTAAGATGTATCGTGGTGATTCAGGTGCCATAATCCCAATATTCAAACACCGGTTCAAGATCATCGGGTGCGATCTGTTTGTGTACCGCTACATGAGCGCCAACCCCGACAAGTTCCCTCAGGAAGTGATCGATAATGTACGCAACTATCACATGCGGGAGGGCAACTTGAAGGACGAACTTGAGGTGAGAATTGCTATCTCTTTACTTACACCAAAGATCCTCAAACTTTGTCTCGTAGACGTATATCTTGCTTTTGGATACAAAGCTTTGTTTAATTATGATTGAGTTACTTTGAATTTGTGCAAATTTAAATGTGTTTTATGACCATGTTTAGTTTTAGTTACTTTTGAGTACGTGCGGGATGGCCTGTTGGAATCCCTGGGCACATACCTCAAACTTTTCGGAGTCATATGTGATTTGTGTATTGATATTTTATTACCACGCACCATGACGGTAAAGGAAATCATGCATCGTATAGAAACAACCTGCATACCGTAGCGATTTGTAAGAGTTTCTAAGGTACGCAAAGTCCGCCAACCCGCACTAGTTCAGTGCGGCGTGGTGGACTATTATGGCCTAATAACTCTCAATCGTATTCTCAATTGTAGAGGAGGCCGGTGTCCTGGAGTTAGACGTATATGGGCTGATACAGTATTTTGGAATATAAGGTTTTAGAATAAAAAATTAAAAAACGTCAGGACTTGTTAAAATTAGATTCACAATCATAGAGTCCAAATTATATTTTATGGAGACGTAGATCCTTTGCAGATTGTCATCGATCCCGGGGGGGTCAGTATAAGCCACTTTGGGTAACAATGACTTAACCAACACTCACCTCCTCAGATGAATCGTAATACCTAAGGTGGGAACCTTATCTAAGCGCGCAAACATCAATAAAGCTTCATGTAACACTAACTTGTCCTAGATGAAGATTATCCTCATATAACACGGGACCAATACGAAAGTAAAATACATTATGGATAATGATAATAATGTAGGGCAAATACGAAATGGAGACAAATACCCACATCGGCTATTTGTTCCGTTGGCGGAAGTCGGCACTTCCGACCGGGATACTTTACACGGATATTAAATGAGCTCAGGCTAAAAGAAACATCCTTGTAATTGCATTTTTTATTGAAACAGAATTTATATTGTATGATGTAAACGTTATTTATGTTTACATCGCAAATATCCGCTCTCATTGAACACAATCAAAGCTTTTGTTTTAAAAAATATTTAATTCTTATAGATTCCTTGTTTGAATCCAATGACAAAGGAAGTATTTGATGAGTTTTGTGTTCGTTCTGTAACGTAATACGATGGTGTACATTGTAATTTATATTTTGGATAAATGTATTGACTGCAGATACAATTTATATCATTCTGAGTACTTACATAAGAATAATAACGATTGTATTCTCCGACACGTATGGGCCGGTGATATTAAATACTAATTTATTATAATTATATACTGATCGAATCAATTTATATCTCATCTATCAAAATCGGATACGTAGTTTTGGTGCTATAATGGAACACATCGAAAAACTAATATGGTTCCATATTTAAACTTCTAAGATTAACCAAAACTTTTAATCTTTTCGCCGCAGCCGAATAAAGAGATAAACCAAGTCTATGATAGTTTTTATCCTCGATTCTCCTAACAAAAAGAATTTAAGACGATATTTAGATTTTTATTCGAAGTGAACCATCACAGCATTCAACGTTTTTAGGTACATCTCAACACACGTACAAGCTATATTCATCCTAGTAATTACCAATTAGTAGGTACTCTCTTTAAAAAGTTTGGTTGTATCTAGATGGCGGTGCGTGAAGAACAAGCGGCGGAGACACGAGCCCAGTTGGCCAAGATCGGGCAAGCGGCGGTTGCCGAACCCAGCGCCATGGAGCGCTGCCTCACCGTGCTCGACGTGGTGGAGGGCAGCGCCACGCCGCCGCGCCCTCCCACTCCTCCCACCACTACTGACAGGATCTCATATGATGACACGCTCAGGATCACCAGGCAGACGTAAGTGGAAGCCCTGGCTGACATATGATCCGGCCTTGGAAGGAAAGTCACACCAGAATAGCTCTTTCAGCCTTCCAGGGATCCCTAAAGAGGAGCTTAAAAGGTTGCCGCTCGTCAAAATAGAGTCATCTCTATATACGGTTATGTTTTTTTGTATACAATATGAAAAATGTGGAAGATGAATTACTTCAAAAGCTCTTGGTTGTAAATTAGATATTAATAATTGATCATATCAGTCTCAGTATATCTATTACTGAGCACGGAATTCTTCTGCAAACGGTAGTTCGATTGAGCGGGCCTAATCTAAAAATAATTATAGTGAAGTAAAATGTAACGATGGTACTCTTGATTGTAGAGTTGGCCTGTGCCCTGCAGTAGAAAGTACATATATGGATTGAAATTTAACGAATATTATTTTATTAGGTTAGAGGCGATTCGAGTCCAGTTTTTTGACTTAATTTAACTCTGGAAATCCTAGTTTTCCTATCGAGTGCAATAGTAATTTCCCTACGGCACGCAAAACGCGGGATTTAGCTAACAAGCTTAACGTACGGAAAACGTCGGCGGTTTGATGGAAAGTATTCCATCTCGATTTTAGATTCGATCTCTCTCTGTCTCTGGCTCAGTCGTATTATGAAAAACTCTTATCTAAACGAGCTTCGACCTGACTAAATGATAATGTGTATCTGCAATAGACCTACAGAGACACTTAATATAACCGCACCTCATGGGATTCTAAGATGTCGGATATGTTCGCCCTCTGTACGCCGAGCTTATTTCTGATCCAAAAGCTATTCACGACACAAATCCCATTCCCATGCAATTCATATCAGATTTTCTAAGCCGATAAACCCACACTAATTGAACAACCAAACCTATTAAACAACCAGGACCTTGCAGCTTTGGGCCCACAAATACCACTAGAAGAGTTGACAGCCATACCAACCGTCACATTTATGTTGTTATTTTTCGTAGTAAGCCGACGTGCGACGATATACTACCTCTGAAGGGTATCTTGAAGTCGGGCGCGGCTCGCGACGACCACCAGAAGATGGTGTGCTTCAGTGGGCCTGCGCCGGACGAGCACCGCCAGCCACAAGCAAAGCCTACCTACCCGCCCGGAGAACAGCCTCACTACGTCGACGATAACGACTTCTGCCAACGATACAAGGATCCCGTAATCACTTTTGAATATTTTGTTAGTCAATAGCCCAGTAAATGAAGTAAACAAATATTTGTTTCCAATTCCTCCTATTTGTTTATTCTTTCTGATTAATTTCGATGTGGATAAGACAGGCTAGTGTCCCTAAGAGACTCGTCGAACTCCGGAGCTCGGTGTCGATTCTTTGCGTGCCTCTGTTGATCCTGGCTGACAGGAGTTGCGGTGTGATAGGGATATAAATTTATAGTGAGATAAATTCCATTCGAAGGCGAAGAATCCGCAAGTGCATCAGTTTGCACGGCATTCTGATTTGGTATTGGAGTTGACGGAGATTGAGTCAAATGGGAGTCGTTTGGATTATTTCGTGTCTTACTGGAGTAGGTATCTATTTAATGCATAAGTTTTTATTGAATAGGACAGGTCAACTGATGGGACTTTGAATTAAATACATTTGTTAGTTATAAATGTACATACAATTTCATAGAACTGTTATCTTAATCACTTTACGCAATAACAGAGAACGTGCATCGCACTGATATAACTAAAGGTCTCTTATTATCGGAAAATAAGTGAAGCAAGCGCTTTTAATTAACAATGAATATCGGATTTCCAGTTTTCGCAATTAATTAACTGTTAAATAGTATGTACCTACATTTTATCCGAATTAAAACAGGAGATTGTGTATTCGTGCCGTAAGTTCGTATGTCCGCGATTTCGTCATAAGATACTGATGCAATATCGATGAGTTTTTTTTTTGTTGATCAAGTATATTATATTTCTTAATCTAAATTGATTCTGATTGTGTCTGGTTGCAGGACGCCGGAGAGCGTGCATACCGCCGGGCGCATGACATCTGCGCGTATGAGGTGATCCCGAAACCCCAGGAGACAGATGCCGGCGGCCCAGCGAAGGTTGACAAGGGACTGCCTGGCTACCTCGGTACCTATGGAGTCGATTGCAAGGAGGTAGGTACATTGTTCGTCGTAGATACGTGAACATCGCGTATTAATAAAGATACAATGTCAGATTTTGAACTACGGAAGGATTTTTGGCATCTTCTATATAGTCATAAGGGGTTTCAATAAAGGCTGTTTTATTGTGACAAAAATGATAACCTAGTAAAGGAGCAAATAGCTCACCTGATGGTGAGTGACTGCTGTTAATTATTATAATGCACTCCTGGAGGAAAAAGGAAAGGGAGGAAAGTGTTACTGGGCTTTCAAAATCCCACCAAAAAACACATCAACAAAGAGAGGAGATAGTATTGCCATCGCAATCGCGCTTGTCTATCCCAATAGTCAAACGTGACAGTGTAATTCTATCACTTCATGTTTTTGACTCATAATCTCACGTCCAAAAATTCAAGGTGCCAGACTACATGCGCATATCTCGCGACGCGTACGGGCGCGTGAAGAAGCTGCGTCGGGACGTGCCGGAGATATCTCCCGCGGCGGCGCGCGTGGCCGACACACCACGTGACCCCACGCCGCCAGTGCAAGCCTGTCTCGAAGCAACCGACGAAGCCGCCGGGCCCTGCGCCCCGCGACAACAAGAAGACGTGGCTTTTGAGTGCGGACATGTGAAGCCGGTCGCGCCTTGCTGCGATCCCGATAAACGAAGAGAGTAATTTGTGTTGCGAGAAATGACGTCAGGCAGCGGCCTGTTTGACAGCTGTTTAGTGATGTTGCGTCACTTGTCAGTATGTATTGACTTTTTTTGTTATATTTGTTTAGATGGTTTGTTGAGGTATTTGTAAAAGAATTGCTGGTGTAAGGGATTCTTTTCCACGTATGAGCCGGATTTTGTTTATTGATTTATTATAAAATTGTATGTATGTTCCGTAATAAAAACAACTCAAGTTCTTGTTTGCCTTTAATTAAATACAAAATATCTGTACAATACATAGTAGGGTACACCACATAGAAATTACAACAGGAATAGATTATTAATTTAAATTATATCACCCAAATGGTCAACATAATCTCTCACCGAAAGTTATAAAAATACGAATTTTCTTGAAAAATAACGTTAACACTTATGTAGTTTATATACATGGTAGCGTACAAAACTATATTTATATCTTATATTAACACTTTATCCATCGCAAGCCGATTAGAAGGGTCTCCGACAATGCTTACTTACGTGAAGCCAATCAACGGACATGTCACTTACATTTTTTAAACAGATGCTGATGCAAATAAACCCATTATTTCAGCATATTAACACTTACTGAATGTTCTTGAGTAATTCCAAGTAGAAGGCAAACGTTACACCAGTAGTTGTCTGATTATTTTCTAAAACGTGGTGGAAACATAAAAAATCGAAATACGACAGCTACAATTGCAGCAAAGCAAATACTTTGAAATTTATTTATAAAAAACATTTCCCTTTATTTAAACGAGGCAAATAATGTGTCCCTTATTGGATATATAGAAAGAGATATTCAGTGATATTTCGTGACGATAATTCAATTGAGTTTTAAAGTTAGAAACTGCTGTAGTGACTCATTGTGATTAATTATTGACGTTATGTTTCCACCACCTGCTTCCTGAATACAACAAAATAACATTATATATTTACAAAGGTCGTCTGTCTTTTTAACATATTTTATAAAACATAATTATTTTCTGTATTAATAATAATCATCGAGGAACATATTATACTTTGGATAGTTTTCGAATTTCAAAATTATTTGTTAATATTCAACTAGCGAGTATAAATCAATATATTTTTTTCAATTGTTCACCATTAACTATGTGTGCCCATAAACGTCCCACGTATTAAAACAACTAGGTAATATAATGTTGATGTATTTAATTTTATACGAAGTTTGGAAAAAATTACACAAAAAATCCTAGGACACAAAAAAATAATTTACTCCACAAATACAAAACGAATGCCTAAAATAATTGACCCTGAACACAAATACATAATATAAAAGGTAACAATAATCATAAAAAGTGAACAATGTAATTAAAATTTATGCTTATGTTTGTTTAATTGTGAGAACGTACGCATTACGCAGGTATACAAATTAATATGTACATATTATTATCCTGGTGTTGCCGGTAATTGGCACATACATAATATGTAGGCACTAAATATACATTTTCTAAAAAAACATTGGAAAGTTTTGATTATTATCGATGATATTGTCTTTAAATTGCTCGATTGACTTGAATATGAAACACATTACTAGAGTTTAATGTGAACAGCCCGAACACTTGTCAACCTTTACGATATTTTATAAAAGGAATGTTAGAAAATATACATATAAATATATCTTTTTACCTTTTTTAAAGAAAATACGGGCATTAGGACACCAATTTTATACCTAAATGAAACTTATTTAAACTGTAGAGAACGGCTTACTTTAAACGTAACCAATCATTTTCTCAAACAACGTAACAAAACAAAATCCATTAGCAAAATAAATATATTTACTTATTAATAAAATGCTTGTACGGCACAACTATGCCTCGTAACAAAAGTAGCAAATATTTTCTCATTACAACGGCTGCCAGTCATAGGCCGTGATTGAAAGCGAGCCGAGCATGCCAATACATTACGTCGATAAAGTACTGGGGGCTTACTCTATGATCCGACACTAAGGTCGAATGTTCGGACGTCGTTCGTAAAACTACTAATGTGCCTAAATACTCCACAAAATGTTCGAATCTTCTTTCGGAAATCGTAACCATAGACGAAGTTCGGAGTGAAGGTTATAGAGAATAGTGTTGATTTTAGCAGTGGAAAACTTATAACTTACTTTGGGTGACGAACGTTCGAATATTTGGACTTCGTGTCGGGTTATAGAGTAACGCTCCTGTAGGTACTATTTCTGCTGAATTATTTACAATAAAGGACTAACCCCATTCATTCAGCTCAATAGGGTATTTGACTATGATCGTTTTTTTTTATTATTTTGCGTACAAGACACAAATACCATTAAATGAAAACATTCCATAATGTTTTGACAAACAGTATTAAAGTAGCTATTAACATGAGCCAAATATTAGTATTACAAAAAAAACATTGGAAGCGCGGTGATGCATGGTATGAACAAAGGCGCATCCAACTTTTAAGCGAGGGGAGGGGGTCCATATAGTTCTTGTCAGAACACTGGATCCAATTTCAATACTTGAATTCGTAATAAAGATTTTTAAAGTTTGTTATTGCCGTGATTTGTGAGCACACAAACTTTTTTACTTTATTTATTTTATCGACATACAAAGAATTAATTGTGCTTATAAATTTAATCAACAAGATAATACATCAATTCTGTCAATTTGGAGCCAGCCCAGGGGTCATGGCCCCTATAAACTCCCCCTTGGATCCGCCCTTGGTAATGAATAATGAATGCAAAACAAAACTGGTGACGTCACTAGTTTTGTTCTGCATCCCTTTTCTTTTGCTCCCACTACAAGATTTAAATTTTTTCTAACTTGGTGAATTTTGAATAGATATACAAAATTCTTTGTTTGCTAGATTTTAGATACCTTTTAATAAATACAATACATAACAAAATGTGGAGTGAAATACCCTATTCAACTTTAAAGAAGACGACAATTTTTTGTGGAGACGTGAAAACCCGTTCAGAATTCCGCATTTTTCTATCCTTTGCGGAAAACAGACATAAAACGATGACGTGAGTTTTACCGTTGGTTTTCTTGCGCATTCTAAAAATATTTTTCAGGTTCAAATAAACAGTGTATAGGGCACTGAACGTCGTGAAACCAAGCTGAAAATTTACGCTAGCATACGCAAGAATACCAATGATAAAATATGGCTCTCTTCAAATTCAGCTAAACGTTTATACAGCTGAAAATGTAGTCACTCCCTACGCGAGGTATACAATAACGAGTACAACAATGGCCAGTGTGACGAGCATCCCGCCGAAGAGAATGTACTTGTCCTGCGCCACCCTGCGTTCTATCAGCGAGATGGTCGCGTTAGACAGGCCTAAAGTATTGGCCAGGTCTATTATCCGTCTGTGCGCGCCCTTCAATGTCTCCCTGTTGTACCGCAGCGTCTCTAGAATGCCGCTACCTGCAAACATTATGATGTTGATTAGTCTATTAGCTTTGAGTGTAAAAATGATGATTCTCTGGACAATATTGATTAATAGTAGCAATTGCTTGTCGTAAATTGGTTTGGATACTCTTTGTGCTTCGACTTTGTTATTAAGTATTTGATGTAAAATAGCCTAATTGCCATAGTGTCTGAATTTATAAAGCGTGGCTGTCTTAGTACATTATCATAAGAATACATCACTAAATTAAAGATAAATTATAAAAGATTCGAAAATTATTCGATCTTAACATAACTAATTATGCCTAAAAATGCTTTATAATGTGTATTAAAGACGAAGAGAACAGCGGGAACAGTTTAATTTTCCAAAAAAAGTTCGTATTACACTATATACATATAGGTATATTTTAGGTTCGTTTAATGATACATCTTTATTACTGAAAAAATGTTCCCTTCCACTAATTACTAACTGACAAAAAATAAACTATGACAAATAACTTACATGTCTAACTACAACAATGCGATAATCATGCCGTCACTTACAAAGAAACCTTGGACTTGGACATGAATGATATTATACAAAGCACTGCATTGTCCCAAATGTCAAGTTAAAACGCAAAATGGACAAAGTAGCGAACATTATATAATATCCAATTTGGCTAACCACAGAGATGGCACTGCAAGAAAAGATCCAACGTTCGTGCTTCAAAATATCGCTCGGGACGATACAATAGCCGTAACCCGATTCGACTGTGCAAACGAGAAACGCAGAGAAGCAATTTTGAATGAGGATGTCGCTCATAAAACTCACAAAGGCGAACTTTGTCCAATCGACTGCTGTGATTAAATCACAACTGGAACATTAGCTGCGAATGCATAAAGCGAGTTGGAATAGGATCCGGCCGCAACTATTTAACGTAAATAGCAACTAGTTTGAAAATTACCTCCGCACCGAATCCACGAATCGTTTGCAATTTCAGCGAACATTTAATTGATAATGCAATAGTCTACACTCTACACTCTAGTTTATAATGACTTCACCAATAAGCGATTTCATAATAAACCATTAGCTTTAATAAATTAGTTTAGTCATTAGTGTTCCGCATTTACTACAATAATTTTTAATACACCTATGTTATTCTGTCTTAATATATACTGCATGACACGTTGGTTCTCAATCCTAAATTATAAATTACTATTAATGTAGCCTTATCATTCCGGTGGTAGCATGTTAAGTGCATCGCCCCTTTAAAGAATCTATAAATTCGATAGAATTCACATTAGAATTGAAATAGATTCGAAGATTTAGAATAGATAAAATTCGAAGATCGTCCCGCATAACGACCATCGTACATGATGATGGATTACCCATAGTGACCCAAGCAAGCGCTCCGCTTTTCTGGTTCAGCTTGCGTAGTTTCTAGCAGGTTGGCATAATTGAGATGTTTACTTTCATGTGATGACAAGTGGCATACTGAAATACGTCATCGATTGTTGTATTTCTTTTGTTAGAACCTTTGACGGTGACAAAAAGTACTACAATTAGAGGTATCGTGTTAGGAAACTAGTTGTTTATACGAATTTATTTCACCTGACAATTGAGCAACACAAATATTTCGACATTTTTCAATATTGTGATATTAATTATCTGCCAACTTTATCATCGCAACTACCCACGGAACATCACGTAGGAGTTCACAACGTCAAAGTGCGCCGTTCATTGTGTGGTCAATTGAGTCCATAGGAATTTATATCCAATAAGTTTGGAAGGAAATGTTTGCGTATAATTAGATATTATCTGGATTCACCAGTTTGTTGTGGAATTGTGTGAGAAGAATCGTCTGGTTACGTCCGTCTTAATCGTGGTCAAAGGTGGGTACGGAGTCCTATATTTAGTCATGTAATATTAACAAATATTAACATTTAAAAGTAAATTAACTGTTTCTTTCTACTTTCAACATCTCAACACGAGTCGCTTTTCAACTGTGATATTTTTTCGCGCTTTACACAAAGGTAAATGAAACCACATACTTCTTTATACCCTCGCTGCCATTATAGTGTGTACCTTCTGACGTATATCTCATAAAAAATCCTATATAAGTATAGAAAATAACTACTAAATAGAGCCTTCTAAACATTTATGTGTTTTGTATCTTTATTTGTATAATTTATATTCTAATGTAGTAATTAGGAGGATCTTTCTCAAACTTTCGAGGAGAAAAACACAGACCCGAATTCAGAATAGAATCCATCCAATTTTTTGGCAAGTCACCATCATGCGAAAAAGAGTGCTCTTAAACTTTCTACTCCCTTGAAATGAAATGAAAATGAAAGTAAGAGCATTTTCTGAAAGAACATGTTTTCATGAACTAGATTTAGAGCAGTATCGTGGATAAAAACTTAAACTCATCACATTTTTTCAATTTCCGTTTAGTTATAATTTTGGTGTAGATAAGACATATTGAATAACCGAGTGTCGTACATAAAAAATGTAAGATTTAATCTGGCGGCACGGCAGAGCCCCCGCCAAGTCAACCAAAACAGCGATACGGCCGTAATATCCTTTTCTCAAAGCAGTTTAGGCCAGTTTTGACCTCTTATGGCCAAGTCAATCTATTTTATTTAAAACGTAAAATAATTTTAATATTGAATATGGTCACAACATTATGTTGTTAGGTTAGCTAATCTATATATATATATAATTGAAACCCGTTTCGCGTTGTCACGGCATCACGTGTGAACGGCTGAACCGATTTCGATAATTATTTTTTTAAAATGTTTGTGGAAGGATGGATGGATGGTTCTATTTGGTGGATCTGGTGGTTTCTCCAAGGATGGTTCTAACGGAAAAAAATGTTAAGAAAATCTTTCAGAAATATTGAAAAACATACATTTAATTTTGCATATTTTAAAAAACGCGCGTAACGAATGTCAACGTCATTCACAGCCATAGACTATATTGAAAGAGCATCGTTTGTTCGGAAACGTGGTTACTTAATTAAATGCTATTGCACTAATTTATTAATTTTTGAAAATAACTCGCCACGGAATAGTAAACTTATACAAATTTCGTTACAAATAAATACATGCCAGCAAGGAATTGAGCGCAGTATGTTAAATATCAAGAAAATTCAAAAAATAAGACACAAAAATATACGGTCAAAAACAAAAGCAATAGATGCTCTCAAATACAGCCAAAAGTTAAAGTGGAAATGGGGCGGTTATGTGGCACGTCTTAAAGATCATAGATGGACCAAAACTGTTACTTCATGGAAAGGTCCACCGGGCAAAAGACATAGAGGAAGGCCGTTCACCAGATGGGAAGACGACATTAAAAAAATTGCTGGTACAAAATGGCAACAAATAGCCCAAGACCGAGAAAAATGGAGCTTTGGAGGAGGCCTTTACCTGAGAGGGGTTCCAGTACAGTAAAATACTACTGCCTACCTACTTAAAAAGTGATCTCATTCATATTGGTAAAAATTAGATAATTATATTAGGATAATTTTAAGTTTAACTTAATAAGGCTTTTTTTATTTTTTATTTTTATTTATTACAAACGCAAATTAATGGCGTGGAACAATTTTGGAAAAACAGCACATGGGGGTGAAATAAGGGATGAAACATTGAACTTTTTAGTTATTGATCCAATAGGTGTCAAAATCGATACCTGAGATACTCTATGTGTAAATAATCCAAATTCATAGTCGGAATCGGAAATTTCGAAGTCACCCTTTTTCTCAATAACCTAAATTCGGAGTCAGAATTGAAATGGTGGCAGCCATTTTGAACTTTTTTGTTATTGATCCGATTGACCTCAAAATGAATATATTAACCACCCTTTGTCCGAATAACCTAAATTCGGAGTTAGAATTGAAATTGAGGCCGCCATTTTGAACTTTTTTGTTATTGATCCAATTGGTCTCGAAATTGGATAAGCATTATCGAGAGCGGCAGTCATGTTGAGTTTAGATAAAATATGAACTGGAATCATATCTGTACCCGGGCGAAGCCGGGCCGGGCCGCTAGTTACGTAATAACTTATGACACCTCACAAGACAGTCCCTTAAGTAAAGACTGAATTAATAAACCGACTTGGGATATTGATCTCACAGATTTTTACAGTAGAAGAACTGAGTTGTGAGACATGTTTTTTTACAAGTTTTGTTTTGATGGGATTAACTTTATTTGAGAATATGATCGAGACATCGGAAATGCTAAAATAGACTACGCCGCGCCGCCGGTCCAAATAAAGATGCATCGAACAACATGCGCCACTAAATAAATTCGACATTCCCCATTCGACTATCCTATACTGGTTTTGTCTAGTTTTTATAATGCGACAATACGACAAAAAATCCAAAACATTTTACGGAAAAAATCATAAAAATGTAAACGCAGAAACATTTTTGAATTCAATACGGGTTATCGCTTCCTTATTCCATCTGAATTCAGAGTCACTTTTCGAAATTCATATGTATTTTATATGAAACCCATGCCCTGAGATATGTTTTCGTCTAATAACAACCGTTTTACAATCAAACAGCAAGAATAATGACTAAATAGAGCATTTTAATATGAAGAGTAAAACAATCAGTTAAATTAAAAGTGAAATACAAATAAACAGCCGGTAATGGAATGGAAATAGGTCACTACCGTTTCAGAATCCTTGCGTCGTTCGGGAAATTGCAAATACGTTGCCTGTTCCATAAAATTCTTTGAATAACTCTTCACTATATCTAAGTAACGGAAAAGCAGTGACATTTACTTTAAAATACTATTCTACGATATTCTCAACTTTATAGAATGAATGCAGTATAGTTTACGAAGGTATGTATGCAGTAGTAAATATAATAGGCTAGCTCATCAATTTTTAATATCTTTTAAATCGAAAGGTGACGTAATATGCATAATCATAATCGTGAAGAATGTTTAAAATCCGTATATTAATAAGCAAGTTACAAATATATAATAGTTAGTAGGAGTAATAGAAAAGGATGCAATATACACAACGTGACGACATCTTCTATAAGTGCTTGCGCATTTAAAAACCAATTTTGACGCTGTTTTCAAATTCATGATTTTTTAAGCGATCCTTTTTAAGAACCATTACTGCTCAAAATCAAACCTTGAATATCGCCCTATTCTTATATAAAACTTATCAACATTATTTTTACAAAATGTTATTGTAATGAAAATGATGGCTGTGTTTGTCGGAGAAACAAATATACTCGAACACTGCCTCTTTTATTTCATCTCACGCTAATAATTTGATGCTAATATTTTGATAAATTGATAAAGCATCGACGATTTCCAAGGTATTTAGTTGTAGCATTGTTCATGGACTTTCTCGGCGTTTCCACTTAATCAGAGATATGTAGTAATCTTTATATTGGACATATATCTCATCATAGACGTGTTTAACCTATGTATGTCATTGGCCGATTTCTAGTTTCTACACTTCTTTGTTGCGCTCCGCTCATCTTTACTTTAATGGAAATTGGAAACTCAGTCTTACTTGCCCACTTATCCACTGCAATGATATAAAAAGTTTTAATTTATTTACATTAACTTCACCTTTTACATTTTTCATATTACTGCTTCCTTTTATGTTAACATATTTAAAAAGGAAAGAACAAAATGCGGACATACAGAACCATTTAATACGATTCGGAATAACCGCTGCATACCTTGACCTCTCGGTTGAACTTTAAGCAATTATCATGGTTGTAAAGATTGATACCTGTATTTTAAATTGAAACACATTTCGAAATAAAGATTTTCTGCATGTTCATCTTAATGCTACTTTATTATAAAAGTATACATATTTTTTGCATAGGTTCTAGTGTATTTTGTAACATAGAATGTAACCATTTATCTCACAATTTACCTAAAAAAGTACCATTTTGTTTCTCCTAATTTTATATATTACTATTAAAATATAATATATACGTTTTATCGTTTAATTTGATTCTTGTTCAACAATCTCACCAATAATAGGAATTACCAAACATATTAATGACTGTTTATATACAAAAAATATAATGAATGCAATTTAATGCTATTGTTTCAAATACAAAGGTTTGTACTATGTGTACTTACTGAACGTGATTCTAGATTCTAGAGTCTAGAATCCAATGGAATATCTTAGTCGCTACAAAACTGCTTATCCGTTCAGCACATGCGGCAGATCCGTTGTCCCCTCGACAAATAAAACCTGTCCGTAGATGATAGATAGCTCTTAAGCTAATTGCAACTCTATTAATTAATCTGAATGTCTCTAGGGCGCATAATGCAGCTTAAACAGTGAACGGCTGCGCTGAGAATAGTTACGAATTATTAAATCAGATAACCTAGTTTAAAACTAGTTTAATGAAAATATATTCACAGCGCAAAACAAGTATGTCAAAGGAAAAATAAAACATTATTTTGAATTATGATATGTTTTTTACTTTAAAAGATTAGTTTGAAGGTGATCCCTTTTGGCACCTAATTAACCTAAAGCTGCTGATACAGATGCCCAAATTAAAGCATACTTTTTATCATGCTGGTAACTAGCAAGCTTATTAGATTCATATTTGCTGGCTAAAATCATGCTATTATTGAGCATGCTCCTAAACTAGCATGTTATAAGAAGTCATTTGGACACATAATCTACTAAGCACAAATATTCCTCACAGAATGAAAGCCTCAAGTGGGTAAAGTTAAAGCAGACGATCTCTACAGCCATATTGCTGCAGAAACTATATCCGTACAGAACTCAACAATGTAATATTGCCGCTTGCAACGCATTTGGTTAAGTGAATTCTAACCAAAGATAAAATGAAAGTGTACAGGACGATTTGGATTCGTTATTAGATAAGTCAAAGGGCACATCTTGGAACCAGCTATCGATTATTAGTGAGGATTCGAAAAGATAATGTCAATGAATTTTAAAGCCATTTATGAATGCTTTCAAAATTTGAAGCCAACCTGTTTAGACGCGCTCAAAGCACGCCCCCTCCAGCCGCTGCTCAAGTAGCAAGCTCTCAAATCAAACTGCATTTGATTGGTGAGCATGCTCTTTTTAAGCAAGCTTATTATTAGCAGCGTCTCCACACACATGCTACTATTGAACTATTGCTCATTAGTAGCATCATTTCGTGCTAGTAATCAGGATATGTGTCAGTAGTTTAGTTTAATAGAAACTACGGCGGGGAATACTGTTGATTGTTATAAAAAGTATGTCAATATACATGACACCTGACGGTATTTTAAGATATAGATTTTATACAATTTATAGACAAATATTTTTAATTCTAGAGCAATTATGAAAGAAAATATTATTTAATCAGCATGAAATCCATAAATCAAACTAAAAATTCAATTAAAATTCTAGGCTAGTGACCCGCACGCACCACCATTAAGTTTCTTTAAACATTGCAATTAATTCCATAACACTGCTATTAATGACCATGTGAACCTCCGGTCGCACAATCAAAATTATTTCATACCCACAAACTTCATTAGAGTAAGCTTAAATTAATCGCATAAAACCTGTCTCACACAAGGCCGGGATTAAAAAACAAGAGTATTCTCCATAGCAATTATTAGTTAATAAATTAATTGTGATATTTAGTTGATACAAAGCCGAGTGGTGAACAATCACAATGGTGAGTCGGTGCGGTCACGAGCGTTGTCGCTCTACTCACGGACGCGATAATTACTAATCTCACTAGAATTGTAGTTCAAGTCAAACGACAACCGGCGCAGATCTCCATCACTTTAGGTTATACTCGCATATCTGATCAATGCACTGATCACTAACCAACTTGTTTATAAGTTCACCTTGATGAAGTAACACCTGCCGAGCCAGGCATACGTGTTTATATTTTGTTTTGATAAACATCGGTGAAGATTTTGGAAGAAAAAATTGTTGATATTGCGCCTGCCCACGAGCACGTTCAAGATGTGGTGAGTACTAACACGATCTTTACGCTCACTTTTCAATGCCGTTCAAGTTTTTGAAATACTTTATATTTTCGCGCTGACTTTTATCACTCGCGAGTGACTTAAAAATACCTTCACTGCTTGCACTCGTATTCATGTACATAAGGGCAGTCCAACGTAAATATATGTTTGAAATTGATTGCTTTATTGCTACGTATTATGGCAATAAAACGATGTTGGATTAAACAAAGGATTAAAGTGATGTTATATACGCTTCGCGAATTACATCATTACGGGTCAGAGTCTAGAAGTCACGGCAAGCTGTGAGCAAGTCGATCGACATAATTACTCACGGACCATAGAGTTTTATAGACGAATTGTCTTTGACATTATACATATCGTCCCTATTACAAATGCACATATATTGTTGTAGCCAGTACGTTGCAGTTTATACTGTTGATCATAGTTTTACTAATTGCAAAGTCTTACTAAAGTCTGGTCAGAAATATTTTGCAAACACGCGCGAATTCAAAAAGTCTGATTGCTTTATTTGTATGCACATTGATAATGTGAAGAAGCATGTATGCAAATTAGTGCATAAATGGATATCGAATTAATTTGTGGCCTTCATACATTTTATAAATAAAACGTTTTAATTTTTTACTTTTTTTTCCTTTATAATAACAATTTGCGTCCGTTTTAGTTTTAAAAAAAATATTAATCTAATTATAAATAAATGTAATAAAGTGGCTCACCAGAATAAAAAAAATGTTTTTTAATTAATCTTATGTATAAAACGCAGTACGCTTACATTAAAAATTCGATTTTCGCCTTGTATGCTCCGTCCCACGCACTAATTCTTTACTCCAAGCTGATAATTAATACAAAAATCCAATATCACTTTGCCAGCCCCGAGATTCGAACCCGAGACCTCAGCTTTGTAACCGTACCGTAGTACAACTACGCCGCCAAGGTAGTAAATAAAATGAAAATCACGCCATCTATTAGATTTTCTTGGAACAACGTATTGTTCATAAGGGGCCATCCATAATTTACGTCACACGTTCATGGGGAGGGAGGGGGTCGACGAAGTGTGATATTATGTGACAAGGGGCAGAAGGGGTCCAGAAGTTTGTGACATCACATTTTTTGAAAATATATTATTTTATATTTAAGTAAGTATTACAAAATAGTTGCAACTCTGTCTGTCTAAAATTGCAAAATATGTGATATCACACTAGGTAGGGGTCCACAAATGTGACCAGCTGTGACAAGGAGGGGGGAAGAGTCAAAAAAACATGAAATTCCTGTGACGTAATTTGTAGATGGCCCCTAACATAATAATTATCAAAATTGTTGCAACAACAATTCACAGTAAAGCTATTGGAATGTGAATGGCTATATTTTTAGTAATATTTTTATTACTTTAAAAAAAATTAAATTATATCTTATTTTCTTCTGGTTTTGGCTTCCCACTTCTTCTATAAAATTAACTTAATAATACAATGTTATTTAAAAAAAATAATTGGTTAAATAATTCCAAAATTGCATGCTTCATCCAGTTGCCAATTCTCAAACTTCCTTGAATTTAAAGCATTTCAGTCACATTATACTATGGGACAGTTATACTACCATATGATTGCAAAGCTGAGGTCTCGGGATCTAATCCCAGGTTAGGCAAATGGAGATTTGATTTTTCTATCCAATATCAGTCCAGATTCAGGATTTTTTTATTGATATTTTGATAGGCTCACCCCCTATCATATTGTAGGAACAGGAATCTTTGTAGAAACTCTGGCTTTCCCTTATGGAATAAGGGCGTGAGTTTATGTATGTGTATATGTCAAATTACCTGTGTGTAGCATTTCATCGACATTCCTGTGAGAGTTCTGTAGAGACAATTGTTCTTGGGCCAAGTAATCCACATTGATAGCAGTATGATCATGACCAAATCTTCTACTCAACAGTTGTTCCCTATCTGCATGCTCTTGCTCACGTCTCCGCCGTCTGTTCTGGGCATTTGTAAGCGATGCCTGATAAAAAAACAGGTTTATTTAAATATGGTTAATAAATAAATACACCCAGCAGTCACATACATAGTTTTTATACACATGTGAGATAAATAAATAAGGATTTTTTTAATATTATGCTGCTATATTGTGTATCTGTATGATTTCTCGAGTCTTCATAGATATCTACATGTCTTTTGTACTATTCCTTATCAACTCCTTCCTTCCTTATAAACAGTATGATGTTGTATATTTTATGTTCCAAAATGTTCCAAGTCTAGCAATTAACTACAAAATATAGCACCATCTAGGTTCTGCATGCCAAATATAGATAAATAATCTGTATCAGCCCATATACGTCCCACTGCAGGGCACGGGCCTACTCTACAATCGAGGGTACGATTGAGAGTGGTTAGGCCATATAGTCCACCACGCTGGCCTAGTGCGGGTTGGCGGACATACATACCATAGAAATTCTTATAAATCGCTACGGTATGCAGGTTTCCTCACAATGTTTTCCTTCACCGTTTTAGTGCGTGGTGATTGACTATCAATACACACATAAACACACACATACACAGATAAATAATGAACTAATGATATTATTTTCCAATAAATTTTTGTTCTGGGGGCCCATTAAACACTGGTGATTTTCTTAATACTCATCCAGTTTTTTGTTGAATTATTAGTTTAAAATGATTGTATTTTTTAATACTAAAATTAGTTGTATGTAATGCTGGTCCCTGCATCATTACATCTCAAAGTTATAAAATCACTGTATGGACCCTATTGGTCATTGGACATTCTTGGTTAGCTTATTATGTTCTATTATTTTTCATGGATAATTTAGTACCATAAATGCAAACTTTTATCAGTTAAACCTTTACCTGTATGTGTTTATTATCATATTTTAATTGATCTACTCTCATCTTAGCCATTGGTCGTTGGTTAATTGGGGTTTTGTAGACAAAGATATCCAACTTCTCACAGTTTCTGAAAATATAACATATGTCACATTATTATTCACATCCTCCGAGATTAAGACTTATTATACAATCCATAAAAAGTACAATATGGTACAAAATTAAAAAAAAATTGGTCTTATCAAATTAAATGAAAAACAATGAAACATCATAAATAACTTCATGCCGGAGACTAGTATTCATTAAGTGAATGTTAAGCTAGCTGTATAAACTCATAAACATATAACTTACGCATTAATAACGTTAATTTTTGTCTGAATTGCATTTTCAATGTCTTGATAATTTGCTGGGTCTTTTTCTAATTTATGAAATAACTCAGAAGTTTCTTGTAACAGCTGATTTGTTTGGTGGTACAGTGTTTCCATTTTGCACTTATTTATAAGTCCGAAACTAAAATAAAAAGCTTCAATAATTACAAATAAGGTTCAAAATTCATTCTAACTTGCAGATTGATTGATGTGTCAATCTGAGAGTTCGCTAGAGATGCGATGACAATTACTTTGACACGTCATTTTATGCAGTATATATCTTGAAAAGTATACAATAATCGACTATTTTCATTTAGATAAATTCAATTTGTCCTTTAAATATATAGTCAATCGTTATTACTTTGGACCGGTACGTGATATAATTTGGGTAATTCCGGTTGATACGTTTTAGTGGTTCAATATACTAGGAGCAAAATAATAATTTTACAAATAGTGTATCCACTTTGTAACCAATTTCATTCATTTTTCATGATTAATTTTGTACTATTGCCGACTTTTGATATCCCGAAACGCTGTATAATTTCTTAGCATGTCCCAGTATCATCAAATAATTGTTTTAAAAATAAGTCAATTAGGATAATATTGTTCATCAATACAACATTGGCTTACTCATATATGACAAAATACATTACGATTCCAAAAGTTAATTATGCTTTTTATACGACAAAATATTTCACGGCTATTAACCTTAACGATCATTTACCGGTGGAATTTTGAAATACTTCTATAATTCTCTATTTTATGCTTTTAAACGTACGATGATCAAACAAATATTAACTTGAAGTAGTCGATTATTCGAGCATACAGCACTTTTTATGTTTTAGTCGAGTAGGCAAATACCATAGACAAAGTAGCGGAGCCTACCACTTACATTCGGATACACACACTTTTTAGAAAATCTTGTTTTATTATTATAATTGAGACAATATGTATATATTTGTTAAAACAATAAGTCATATAAATACATTATAAATAGTACTAAGGAATCGATTTAATACGTTCTAAGATCCTACATGTAAAATTCTGATTAGAAAAAATATAAGAATTTAAAAATCTTTCTCAATTAAATGGCAACACCGATGAGTCATTCATTCATTTCGAAATTCGAAATGAGAAATGAAAACACTTTCATTGTGGTGTGTTGGTGAATTGTGAAATAAAGTGTGAATAAGAAAGATCATTAGAGTTTTGGATATACGGACATCGCACAATAACAACCATGGGCGACGCTTGTCAAGCTTGCCTTACGCGAGTGCCTCACGCCACCCTCATCGCCACTATTATGTGCTGTTTGGGCGTGGGTGTGTTTTGTGGTACCATGTATCGAGGCTCAGCTCTATCCATCCTCATGTTCGATGAAGTGTTCCACTTCCGACTCATATGGATTGAAGCTTTACAGATGATATTCATAGTCGGCAGCGCATGTATGGCCGCCCTCGGATTCATGCTATTGTGTTTGGGTTGCCTGACAACCGGTGCTACTAGACAGAAAGTATACCGAGCTTGGAGGGCTAGAGTTGGCGGAAGGATATCTTGCGCCGTATTTATGATCATCACGTACATTCTAACCTTCGTATGGATTTTGTTATTAGGATTTCTGGTTATAACAACATTCTTATTTACGATATTTTGGAAACTGTGCTTGAAACCCGAAACGAATTGTATAGACTTCACTCAATTCGACTTCATGTTCCCTGCGACTGTGAGACAGGAAGACATGAAGATATGTGGAGAACATAAAATAAAGTTATTCTGCAAAGACTGTGTCGAAAAAGCTGAAATTATGTTTATACTTGCAATGGTGTCTTGTATTCTGGTGATTTTGAGTTTGGTGCACTATCTGATGTGTTTGTCAGCTAATTATGCACACATCAGAGATCACGAGAAGTTCCAAGAACTACAGGAGTTGCAGTATTTGACAAACCCGGACTTGCATGCCTCCAAAGACCGCTTCTAGTATATGGCCCGTGCGCCACTGCTGCGCTCACTAGAGGCCTCCACCAAGATGTGACATGGTTAGAGAGTCGGAATTGACCAAACAAGATGGTAGCTGACTTATTGAAGACAAAAGACTGACTCAGTGAAGTGTGACTAAATCCCACAATTAGTTATAAGTGTTCTTTACCCTTACACTGTCCACATATCAAGTTATTTTCACATTATTTATGTTTGTGATCTCTGTCCACATTTAAACATTCCTTTAGTTTTACCACTTGTTAATTTAATATACATAGAATTATATTTATGTATTAGGTGCTTATCTTATGATTTGTCAGTTTTATTGATACTATCTGTATTATTAGCTTAGTGGTCTACTATTGTAAGATAACAATTAGCTTACAACTGCCATAGTGCATTATGTTGTTCATTTTTAAAATGAATTGATTTTGCAAATGTCATGATTAGTTTTATCATTATCAATGATTTGATATACAAATTTAGTACAATTTTAGAGATTCTTGTGCAGCAAGTGTTAGCAAATTCATAAATGTAAGAAACTGAATACGTGTAGTTTTAGCTGAAAATTACAGACTGAATTTTATAAAGCTTTTATAATTTAAATATCTACTGTAGATGGCCTACCATTTTTATTATAATCCATCTTTTGGCACTAATATATAATGATTATTTATATTTTTTCAGCAGTATTCTGCATTTCTTCTTCCTCTGTAACTTGTCTTCACAAATGTTACATATTATAAATATATAAATTTTATACAAAGTGTGAACCTTTTCAATTTATTTAAGTTTATAATGTACCTGTTAAATATCACATGGTGTTCTAATTAAACTAAAACAATAAAGTAATTAAAATTGCATGTCAAATATGCTACTCAAGGTTTTTACGATAGTTTAGATCTAAGTATCAATGCACATTTGGAAAACTGTAATTGATTAGCTAAGATTTTTATAATAAATGTTCGTTTTATGAATGTAATATTTAATTAATTAGTATCCCTGTATGGATTCAAGAACATAATCCAGAATATGGAAAATTCGTCGAGTTTGGGCTCACGGTGTTTACAAATTGTTTTTAATGTAGTTAATGCATTCAAAGAATCAAATGGCGATACTGAAGACATTATCAAAAGATCCGGTTGACACATTTAAAGTGTCTGGCTACAGTCCACTGACGCATCCTGCCACATTCCAAAGCGAATCACTTCCGCGAACCGCTCTAAATAGCGAGTGCTATAAAGGAAATCTAACGGTTCGGGGCTGAAGGCTAGAAAAATGAAAGCATACCTTTATTCATGGTGTATATGAAAGAAAAGTCCATGCGTTCATGTTCACAATTGTTGCAGTTCAAATGCCACCTCTAATTAGACCCTATTAAACCTAAGCGATTACGTGTTACGTAGGTACTTAGATGTGTGTGCTTAATTAACTCACTTTGACGCCACATACGACGCAAATAATTGATTACCTCGTAATAAAAAACATATATCTACAATAAAAACACGCTGGCAGATACGAAGTGGAGAAAAATGATATTTTTTTCTATTTTGACAGCCTCCACGGCACAGTAGGTTAGACGCCTGCTGTGACACGAGAGACCGGAGGTTTGATTCCCACACTAAACAAATATTTATGTGATCCACAGGTATTTGTTTCGGGTCTGGGTGTTTGTGAGTTCGAAAAGTAAACCGTACCTTTTTCCAATATCCACAACACAAGACTCGATCATAGTATGGGATCAAGACTATGTATGTAATTGTTGGGTATATTTATTTATTTCTTAAGATAATCGGTATTGTTATTTTAGTCCTCATGGTACTTAAGAAATTAGGCGTCACAATATTTATACAGTAATCAAACCAAATCCACAATAAAATCGTTCTTAGTAAAGAATGTGGATTAAGGGTTAGGCTGCCTTTGGGCGAAACTTACGGCGCGGCGCCCTATAAGTACTATCCAAATTCAAGTAAAAGACAGTAAATCATAGATAATATACTATAGGTTACATTAAATCCCAGCATTTTGCGCCCTTTTGTCCAGGCCTCCTACCCTAACAGTATGTACGGACATGACCGGCGTTAGGGTAGGAGGAACACAGGAATAAACTTTGGATGAAGAGTAAGAGCCGGCTTACTCTTCAACCACAGTTTATTCCTAACAACTAGGGTTTACTTATCTTGACAGATTTCCGAACTGTTTGAAACTATAATTCTCATTCTAATAGTCCACTCCAAGTTATCAACAACGAAAAGCCAATGCCAGCCGAGCCAAACACCCCGTTTACACTGTGTAAACTATTGTATTTTCTGTCAGGCTTATAGTGGTGAGTTAACAATGTCACATAATATCTGGATTGGATAGGTGCTATTTAGAGCCGTTCCGCTAGGTGTAAGATAAAAATAAGATGATAGTAATCTATTGCGGATTTCCGTCACAATCACAGGTCACAATCTTTCCATAACTCATCGCAATCTCGAACTTGTTATAATATATTATGTGGTTATATTTGCTTCTTCTAGCTACGTAAAAAGTTGTTTGTTTCCTATACTTGATGCTGGTATGAGACGCGAAAAAACATTGTAAAGAGTCACGTGTACCATCATATACCTACCTAATTATGAGTTTTTTCTTTAAATACACCCAACACACATAGTCCTGACCACATACTAAGATCAAGTGCTTTGTCGTGGGTGTCAAAAGCAACAGACTTTTCCGTCTCACAAATGCCCAGAATATTTACTATATCGCGATGCGGGGATTGAACCCGAGGCCGCTCATTTTAGAGCTGGCATCTTACTAACTGCGCATCTATCTGTCAAACCCTTTACTTAGTATTATCGGATTAATCTAAAAGTGATCCCACAAACACGGATAATACCCACATAAAAGATCGTACGGGCGTTGCCGGACTTGCAAAACAAATGTAGAAATCGGAGAAGAGAAACAAAGGCGGTGATAAGAATTACTACGTTTGAGGCAATCTCATTCACCAATCAAAAGGCCACTGCAAAATCGTCAACTGTCCTTGCTTCAAGTTAGTTTTCTGTGATTCACACTGTTTTCTAATATTATTAGAATACCGCAAGAATCTACCTCTTACTTAACTTCTCGGGAAATATTTATACTGGAAATTCAAAGAAATCGTAAATAAAACGAGAATGAATACGAAGTTAACATGAATGGTATTGAATAGTTGCAGACGTAATTTCATCTCGATATCCGATAATATTTTTATACGGGATCGGCAATGTTTCTATACCTAAAAATAGCTTCTTTAATATTAAGATATTCTTTATTATCTTTGTACATAATGCATATTTATGTAATAGGTAATTTTCTTCAAGGACATAAAATTATAATAATCGAAATAGCCGCTTTAAATATGGCGGAAACCGGAGTAATAAATATATCTACGTATTTTGGCGTGTTTTATTTTGCAATGACTTATTTAAATACAATTGTAGGAAAATTTACTAAATCAATAGTTCAGTAGGACGGTCACACGAACAACATAGGTTGCATCGTATACAACCTGCTCCCAATCCGTGCAAGGTAACAGGCGTGTGGTGATTGTTTATATCTCCATTACAGCCTCACTTAAGGAAAATAGCCCAAAATCAATCCTTTATTTTCAACCTTCTATTAGTAATCTTCGGAATGTTTTTTCCTTTAACCATGTTTGGAATTGTGTGACTTGAATACGACGAGGTCATTTTAGATCACAACCTACTGTCAGACCTTAAACCTAAAATAAGTAGGTACTTATCTACCTACTTTCTTATGTTTGCAGGTTCTATTATCTGAGTTATGAATTAATTATTAATACGCACCTGGGTATTTTTTTCATGTACTTAATTGATTTTTCATTGGAAAGGTTCACTAATGATATCGAAATATATGAAAATAATATAAAGCCGTATGACCCGTCATCGGTTGCGACCATGGGTGAAAACCCATACGACAATCTGTTGTGGCCACTAGCTACCTTCACAACGCGACGTACGCGTCCAATTGACCTTCACTTTTATTTCCGAGAGCAAATACCGGCTAATTTTAATTTTACATGTACAAATAATGAACTGGAAAATACCTGCCGATATCTAATTATGACGTCATAATAAAATTACCAACACGTTTTAAGTTAACAATGCTATTTTTGATCGGTTTCTTAACCGGTGCGAAAATAAATAAAAAGTCCATCTATGTATTCATTTATCAGTAAATCATTTAATTGACCAATAAAATGTCAATAAAAAAATAATTAAGAGAACATACTCGTACAACTATTAGCATTGTGTCCGTAAGTGTTAGTGCCTGTCGCATACAAATTACGTTACTGGTGTATAGAACACAGAGTGATTATTAACACTGCGAGTTTACTGCTGCAAACTACCTACAAAATATATCTACACAAGCAAAAGGTCGTACATTAGTTCTTATGAATGATATTACTTATGATAACCTCGGTTGTACACAGATTTTCAATGTCTGCATTATATTTTTTACTCATTTATTTATACTTGAATACTATTCAATATTAATCAACTTTATTGTGTTCCAAATCTCCCAGTGTATTAATATCAATGTGCAAGTGTAAAAGACTGAAATTCGGAAACTTAAATCAACTAATATGTTATTATTGAAATGCATACGAGCGTTTTGACTGCGTCTGCGGTCAGCGACCTTCATTCGAGATCTCTTGTGGTCTGTATTATTCCTTGCACTAAGCTGCACAACAATAAAATCGTCATTAAAGTCAGTTCAATGATGCTACGTGATGATCTTACAAATAACATGTGAACAGTGGCTCTTTCGATTTATTTATTAGCAAAGATTTTGATAACTTAATCTTATTTTTTTATATATAAAATAGTCTTTCCCCTATTTAGATGACTAGCGGTCCGGCCCGGCTTCGCCCGGGTGCAGATACTTATTGAGTTCACTTTAGAAATATAGAAACTATTTCGCGTAATAATGAATTAACTTAGAGTATTTATATATAGAGGGAGCGCTGTCATACATTTGCAACTTCAAAAACGTAGATATTTTCTTGTTCGTAATGTTGGTAGCACTGCTATATTAATGTTACCGATAAATGACTTTTCCACGAAAAATATATAAATAAATAAATAAACGGAAATTAACATATTCACGTTTCATTGTTTTTAGCTATCATAATAAAAAATATTAATAATAAATGAAAAATAAAACTCACCCTTGGCTTATTATAATTTATTTCGCTCCAAATTCAAATATTTTATATTTTTTCCCTAACAATTATTCCGGAACTTTTTCGGAATTTCAACAATTTAATTACTTGCAACATTGAATAAAAAGGCGTTCGAAAATTCAAAAATATGAATGTTTTTCTGTAAAATTATTTAAATTATTTCTTGTTAATTAATAAGAAATTGGATTTTTTTTTTTTTTAATCTTTATTTTATTAAGGAGGTTTGTTCAAAACTGAACATGTCACCCCCATAAAAACATAACAACCATATAAACTAATCAAATAGTTGATTAATTTAAGTGCTTAATCTATTTTTTAAACCTATGTGTGTTAATTTGTATAATAATTTGGCTTCTACAGAGAGAGGAAAAGACAAAATACTATTACACCAACCAACATTTAGAGGATTAAGATCAATTTGATTTTCTAAACAGGTTTTTCGATAATCTTCGTTACGAACACACTCCGCTAAAATATGATAAACGTCCTCCACCACATCGCATTCAGAACAGTTCGGGGAATTTATTTTTCGCATTAAAAACGCAAATTTATTTAACGGAATGTGTCCCGAGCGAAGTCTAAAGCATGTAACAGTGCTAAGCCTTCCCATATCAGATTGGTCAAACCAGAGAAAACGAGCTAAACTTGGTTGTACAGTTCTGTACCAAATGCCTTTCGTAAGCGATCTTTTATCAAAATATTCAGACCAAATTTTGAAGCAGAACTCTTTAATATTACCGACTAGGTTTGTGTAGTAAGGGGGCGTCCATAAATTACGTGAGGTGCTTTTTTTAATTTTCTGCCCCTCCCTCCCCCCCTGGTGAGATGTCGTGAGATTTTATTCAACCCCCTCCCCCATCTCCCAATCTCACGTGAGATTTTTCAAAATGTGAGTTTCTTACGTAAACGTGTTGGATTGTTATTGTAAAAAGAAAAAAACAAATTTGCTTCGTGCTTTTATTTACGACTAGTTATGACTAGTAATCAATGTTGCTGAGAGTTTAATTATAAGTGTAATAAAAATTTAACAATAGAATACTTAAATCGTAACTACTTAGATTAAAAAAGAGTATCTATTCTAATTCAGTCCATGGAGAATCATGCACGGTCTCAAGAGATACTATTGGAACCAACATGTCCATAATATGATTTTCAGTAAAATCATCTGATCCTTTAACTTCGTTCTGATCTAGCCACTCTAAGCCATTGGCACTTGCACAAAGTAATTCATTAGCTCGTCTTGTGACAATCCGTGTGGGTCGCACTTTTCGGAACATACGCGCTTGCTTAGCTGGTGCAATGTGGGCTGATCGTGGTCGGATTAAATGGACCAAAACAGTATATTTTTTTTTTTGTTTCAATCAGAAAAAAAATTGCGTGATATTTGCCGAGACCCCCCCTCTCTCCAACGTAAGATTAGATGAGATTTGACTCGACCCCCTCCCCCCCTTAAACACCTCACGTAATTTATGGACGCCCCCTAAGGTAAGCACTCAAAACTAACGCCATAAACTACAGCTTCTCTTGCTAATTTGTCGGCCGCTTCATTACCTACCAATCCGATATGGGAGGGAATCCACTGAAGAATAACTTTCCTATTGCCTGAGTTATGCTCCTGTAAATCTTTTAAAATATCATAAGCTAAAGCGATTCCCCTAGCCGCAGATGTACATTTAACTAAATGTTGAAGTGCACTTCTAGCATCTGTGAATATTACAAAGTGATTTTCTGAGACTGAACGTATGTATGACAATGCTTCTGCAATGGCTATAAGTTCAGCATGCATAATTGGTATATCAGAATTACATATTTTAAATTTCATGTTGATGTTTGCTTCTATATCTAAAAATGCCGAACCCACTCCGAATTTGTCCTTAGATGCATCCGAATATACTTTATAAAATTTAGAATATTCTCTATTTAACCACTGACTGCATGATAAAAGTAATACGTTTTTGTCATACTGGTACTTAGGCTTATCTACATTAGGAATATTACAACGTATGAAACTATCTGTGTCTAAACTGCACACCCAGGTATCTAAATTAAACATGTCAAGTTGTTTGCTAACATGTATAGGTAATGTTCTAAATGTATCATTTATAATCACTAGTAGAGGTTTTTTCTTGCGACGCCAATACAAGTTGTTACATAAGTTACTGAGATTATCTAATAAATATATTAATTCGTTACTGCTAAGTGATTTTGTTTTAAGCCAGAATTTACCTGCTAGAAAAGTGCGACGTACATGCAAAGGTTGAAGTAATAATTCGGACTCCATTACGTGAATAGGCGAACTTTTTACAAAATCACCCATAATCCGCATGAACTGATTTTGAACTTTATCTAGCTTTACAGAATTACATCCGTAGCTAGTGTCATAGAGAAAGCTTGCATAGTCAATTCTACTCCTAACGATAGAAATGTATAAACGTCTTAACTGTAAAGGATGTACACCCCAATTGGATCCAGCAAGAACTTTGAATATATTTAAAAATTTCAGTGATGTTTCTCTAATTTCATTTATATGTTTTATCCACCTTAAGTTACGATCAATCCATACTCCCAGATATTTGAAATATTTAACATTTTCTAGCGCCATTTCATTTACCATTAAATTTGTATATTCGTTATTATAACCAGTCTTAAATATACATACTTTACTTTTATTTGGAGATATTGTGAGGCCTAAATTAGTTAATAAATCATTTAGATTATTTAAGGAATTTTGTAATATTCTGGTACTCACTAAAACAGACTGACTGGTATGGTACAAAACCAGGTCATCTGCATATTGCGATATAAATACATCCTTTTCAATATTTTTACAAATATTTATTGTTGCCACGTTGAACAATAACGGAGACAGAGGATCCCCCTGCGCGAGACCCCGACACGTATTTCTAGTCAAATAACCATCAACAGATTTTATCTTAAGGTTCCTTAATTTCAAAAAATTCCAGAGATATTGACATATTTTTGAACCGGCATTAATTTTGTCTAAAATTGATAGTAAAGCTACAATATCTATATTGTTGTAGGCATTATCTATGTCCAAAAAACAACTGACCGTTTGTAACCTTTCAGAAAATCCCTTCTGAATGCGACATATTAAACAAGCTAAACTATCTAAACAACCTTTTGATTTCCTAAATCCTACAACATTTGGTGAAAACATATTATGTTTTTCGCACCACCATTCAAGCCTTCTGTTAATAATCAAGTGAAATACCTTACATAGACACGATAACAATGAGATTGGTCTTAGTGACGAGATCAACTCAGGATTCCTCCCCGGTTTAGGAATTGCTATCACGTAAATTTCCCGCCATTGATTAGGTACAAAACCAAATAACAAGCATCTGTTAAAAATCGAAAGGAGAATTTCTTTGCCGTTATCTGGTAGGGCTTTTAACATGGAGTAAGAAATACCGTCACATCCAGGAGATGTATCCTTCGTTTTAATACATTTAATTAACTCCTGCATAGAGATTTTCTTCTCCAAGGTACGATTGGGTAAAGAAAATTGCGGTTGATTAGGTTCAACGAAATCAGGCGTAAGACTGTGTAGTAAGCCATTTGCTTTGTCGGCATCTATAACATTTATATGCGATTTGTATCCTTTTATCCATTTCATTTTATGCCAAAATTGTGCAGCAGATGTTGTATGGTCAATTGAGGAACAAAACTCCATCCACTCGGCAGACTTGGCTTGCCTTATTAATTTTTTAGCAACTTTAATTTTATTTTGTAAATGATCCAAATTTGAAGGAGTTGGGTTTTTGCGAAAATTAGTCAAAGCTAATCTCCTAAGTGCCACTGCCTTTGATATTTCAACATTCCAGTATGATTTAGGTCTAAATTTTGAATTTGGATTTTGCGATATTTTTATAAAAGGTATATGTATATCCGCCGCTAAATTTAAATAGTCAACAAAAATATCGTATGCTTTTTGAGGGTCTTCAGGCAGGATAAAGTTTGAGAACATTTCTTCTAGACATAGTTTATAGGAGACCCAGTCAGCTTTTTTTAGATTTCTTTTAATAGCAGTGTTTCTATCCATGTGACATTCGGAAGACAGCTGAATGATCAAATGATCACTTCCTAGAGATTCGTTTAATACTTTCCAGTTAAAGTTAAATGCAATATCCGATGTGACCAAGGACAAATCCGGTGAAGATTCCTGCAGAACATTATTTACTAATTTTACACGTGTTTTGCTACCATCATTCAATACTATATAACTACTATCTATTAGAGAGTCAAAAATTTGTAAGCCTCTAGTATCCAACTTATGAGACCAATTCGTATGGTGGGCGTTAAAGTCGCCTACTATAATTGTTTTCTTACTAAATAAAGAAAATAGACATTCCCAATCCGCTTGGCTAGTTCGAGCCGATGGAGGACAATAAACTGAAATTACGTTGTCTAATAAAGGATAATTAAAAATTTTAACATGAAGCACTTCTATACTAGGATTAGAAGTCCGAAGAGTTATAAGCTGAGTTTTAATGGACTTGTGAACTATAATAGCTACGCCACCATACGAATCGTCTCTGTCGTTACGAAATATATTATATTGGCTAATTTTAAGAGGGCTATCAGGTTCTAACCAGGTTTCGGAAATAGCTGCTATGTGTATTTTAAACATGTTTAACAATTGAGATAATTCTAATAATTTAGGCTTAAGGCTTTGGGCATTCCAGTGAATTATATTAACTTTCACGTTATCGTTATTAGCCATCAAATAAGTTAACAACCATTTGCAGCATTGGGAAATCAGAAATATTATCCACTATTAGAAGTATGATCCATTCGATACACAGTTTCAATATTTTTCTAAATTTAACTTCAAAAGAACAGTTTTTAAGAAAAATAACGTCTTTTAAACGCGACAATAGTTCTTTACAAGTAATATTCGTTTCTGCTGTTTTCCTGTTTGTCTGTTCACTTTGATAGCACTGGTAAGTCGGGTCTTCATTACATTGCGGTGACTCCGCTTCTTCTTCAATATTAGATTGCCATTCAGTTATGATGTCTTTTAAATTGCGTTGTTTCCTTTTCGGTTGTTTAATTTGTCTGGTTGGAGACATATTATTTTCTTGTTTTTCATAAATGTGTTCCTTTGTATGTGAGATGATCTTCGCAAATGTGGGTGTATGTTGGCTTATGAAAGATGTCGATGGCTTATATGCTACGTTACGTGGGGTGGGTGAAGGTGGAACATAAACTGTCAAGGCCTTTTTATATGTGCAGTTAAATTCTGCCATGATCTCCCGGATTCGTCTTTCTTTAATATATAGGGGACAAATTTTTGAAAGAGCCATATGCTGTCCCTTACAATTTACACAATAAAAGGTTTTAGTCTCGCAGTTAGCGTGTTTTGCACCGCACTTGGGACATATAATTTTATTAGAAGGACAAGTCTTAGCTTTGTGTCCTAATCTCCAACATCTAGAACATTGTGACACTTGGTAAACGTATGGCTCAACTTTAATCCTTAATCCGTCTGTGTATACATAGGGAGGTAAAGCATTTCCCTTAAAACATAGCCTCACAACTTCACAGAGAGACCAACCTCCATTGTTTCTGTCTCGACGACTTAATCGTTTTGCGTTGACCAGTTCAAAATCCTCAGGGCATGACAGACTTTTCATAATATCCTTTTCTTCCATCTCTAATTCTACATCCCTAATGACACCGTAGGAAAAACTCACTTCCAAATCCTTATTAAATCTCCATCCTTTAGCAATAAGTATTTCATTAGAGCATAATTTATTCATATTCGAGTCGTCTTCAAATTCAATACGTACTCTGTACGAACTAAGGTATTTTACTCGGATTATGTTATTGATATCATTAGATTTCAATAGTTTCGCCAGCGCAAAAGATTTTGGAAGTTTTTCACTGCATGTGACCGTAACCTCAAACTTCAATAATTTATCCGTACTATGTAATCGCGATCTTTTCACTTTCCCGTTTCGCCCCACCTTCTTCCATTCTTCATCAGATTCCTCTCGGTCCAAATTTCTTTTATTTGACCTAGATATTATTTCCTCGTCATCCTCAGACATCTCCATGTTGGATTCATTCAAATCGTCTATTGATTCATTATCTCGCTCCATTGTTTAGCAACACCTGGCCGCAATCGACGCAGGTAGTCGCCGGCCGGTGCCGAGCCCGACCCGCGTTCTCACTACGCGCAATAACAAAAGCGTTATCAGCACTAATTAATTGTAATTGAATATCTCGCAAAACAAACGTCTAGTTCGTACGCGTGTCGACACGAGACTGTTAAAATTGGATTTATTGTCGATGATAAATGAATACACAGTTAATAATTAACCCCTAAAGTAAATTTGGATGGTATTCGATAACGCTAAACCACATTTTTTGATTTTTCTTTTTCACGAAATCCATGCATATTCCACGCTGTCACAATTCATACTGGATGTAGGGAAGAAAAAGGTGGCCCCGGCACCACCATTTTTATCTACGTTTTTGAGGTACCAGCGCTCCCTCTATATATACAGGGTTACAGGTTAAGTCGACCTAGATCCTTTAAGAGCTTGTACTTTCCATCATTTCTGATCGTTTTGACTATGAGACCCTATACCCTAAACTTAGCCGTTTCCACGAAATTTGACTTTGAAGTTTTTTCTTTAAAATATCGTTTTTTTTGTCTATTAGTCCATTTTTTCTGTTTTCTTGCCTTAAATTGATTTGTATTTGCAATGTTTGTGTAGTGTATAAGCTACTTTATTTTACTCAACACTAAAATTACACTTTACTGAACTGGCTGGGTCGTGAGACACTGTTGAAGTTATAACTTAAAATAAATTCGTTAAAAATATTTTTATTCTTTCCTAAATATTTCAAAAAAAATCTATCGCAGTTATGCTGCAGATATGTTTAATAATATCTACGTTTAATTGGCTATCCAGCGAGGTATAACAACCTAGGATATAGTGAGCAATCTCTTAAAAATACTGATCAAAGGCTCCCAGGTAGTAGCAAAAAATAACGCTACTTAAGCGTAATTTTTTTTACTTGGGTCAGTAAACACAAAAATCTAAATTTGCGCGTGAATTGGGCATAAATCTGCTGAAATCCAGCCTCCTCACAGGATCTCCTTTTTCGATAACTTGTAACAGCGTCTAATGATAGGGATAGAGACCGGCAGTATTCAATGTAAACCACACTTTCTACTGTAAGAGTCCATGTTCTCGGGCAACAATACTAGTTGAAGTAGTCGGATCCAATCTAAACCGTTGAACTATTTCATTGTCTTGCTCTTCATCATCATTACTGCCACATGGTCAACCCAGGTCTGTTCTTCGCCTCGAAATAGAGCCAGTCTCTCTAAGTCGTCGGTAAACTCCATCAAAGACACTAACATTCGGTATTCGGCGGCCTGGATAACGTGATATGTATTTATCATTAGCTCGGGTGGATACACAATTGCAGTACCCATAACAAATAAAAATATCAGCATATTCCTCGTTTGTGAAAGTCATCATCTTTAACAGTTCCAAATCAGAGTCTGCAAGCACAGTCATGTCAATCGAAAGAAATAGTCCAGAAATCCAAGCCAAGTCGAGTAAAAAAACCTAGAGCACTAAGTATCGTATCTACGGACGAATCGCGTAAACGGACTAAATACAATAACAACAAATTGTCCAGGGATTTTTTTTTCTCGCTCACACTATTATTTGATATCTCGCTCGCACGCACCTCAATCCCTTGAAAGACAATAGAGTAACTTAAAGAAATACTATTGTCTTTATTACTTGAGAGCCTTTGATCAGTATTTTTAAGAGATTGCTCACTACACCATAGCTTGTTATACCTCGCTGGATAGCCAATTAAACGTAGATATTATTAAACACATCTGCAGCATAACTGTCATAGATTTTTTTTGAAAGATTTAGGAAAGAAAAAAATATTTTTAACGAATTTATTTTAAATTACAACTTCAACAGTGTCCCACGACCCAGCCAGTTCAGTAAAGTGTAATTTTAGTGTTGAGTAAAATAAAGTAACTTATACACTACACAAACATTGCAAATGCAAATCAATTTAAGATAAGAAAACAGAAAAAAATGGACCAATAGACAAAAAAACGATATTTTAAAGAAAAACCTTCTAAGTTAAATTTCGTGGAATTGGCTAAGTTTAGGGTATAGGGCCTCATAGTCAAAACGATCAGGAATGATGGAAAGTACAACCTCTTAAAGGATCTAGGTCGACTTAACCTGTAACCCTGTATATATACTCTAAGTGAATTAACATATTTATACTCAACGTTACTGCAGCACTTTAAACTGCCCATCCCATTCCTTGGAGTTGAAAGAATATCGAATATATTTGAATTCCTTGCTCATGCTACGGAAACTTCATTTTGTCGGGATAAAAAGTAACCAAATATGTTAACACAGGGTGTCACCTAGCTCCATGCCAAATTTCAACAAAATTGGTCCAGCGATTTGAGCGTGAAAAGGTAACAAAGACACAAACTTTGGCATTTATAATATTAGTAGGATTATTATAGATTAGGTTTGTATTTTATATTTCGTAATTTACTCAATAATATTATAAATAATTTTAATAAATTAATGTACAAAATGTTCCGAAGATCGATACACTGCTCGAGGAAGGTGGAAGTTCACTTATTCATGCAATAAGATG
Source organism: Hyles lineata (assembly GCA_030180105.1). Classification (NCBI taxonomy): domain Eukaryota; kingdom Metazoa; phylum Arthropoda; class Insecta; order Lepidoptera; family Sphingidae; genus Hyles; species Hyles lineata. The sequence goes on along the minus strand of JARJEE010000017.1, from coordinate 8,873,729 downwards.
CCTATAACTATATCTATCCACACAATATACTATTAGTCGTAATGTAATTAATTATATTAGGTATATAACTCATGTAGAAAACTTGAAGTGTTACTTAAATGCCACTTATAACACTTACTTTATTCAGATACATGCCAGAGTAACTACTGGACATATTGAGACTTAACATCTTATGTCTCAGGATGGCGAGCGCAGTGGAATGCCAAGCATTGCTTTGTGGTTCAAGGTGTTGTTTGGTTTTGCTACTGTTCATGAGCGGTCGTATCGCTTACCATCAGGCGAACGGCATGCTCGTCTCGCATTCATAGCAATAAAAAAAAAAAAAAAAAAGATACCTACAGCAAGTAAAAACTTTTGTAGTGTAGATAAATTATAAAAAGATTTTATATCATTTATTTATTCACTTATTATTATTGTTGTTTTACGGATTTTCCTATAATCTTTACTACCAACTAGCCAAAGTCTTAAGATTTACAAAAAATATTTAAGATCCCTCTTTCCAAAAAAACATTTCTGTATGTTTGGTAAACCTTTTACTATGGGCAGTAAATATTTTTCGCATATTTATAAGAGACAGCAATACTAATTCCTTCCGTGGATACTTGAATGTATGCATCTTTGATTTTAAGCTGATTTCTTAATTAAACAGCATTTTTGACATTAAAAACCATAGTTTAAAATTAATTTAGAGGAGCTGTTAAAGAGCTTTGTATGATAAAACAATAAGTTATTTCAAATCAGGGCGTTTTAAAGGTTTAATTTAATTTATTGGTGCTGGTACCTATGTAATGCCTAAATAGATAATAATATATATAAAAATAAAAGTGACAAGGAACCTATGTAGGCGGATTAACAGATTGACGGATTGGCAGAGTAACTAATGGACATATTGAGACTTAACATCTTATGTCTCAGAATGGCGAGCGCAGTGGAATGCCAAACATTGCTTTGTAATTCATGATGTTGTTTGTTTTGCTACTGTTTATGAGCGGTCGTATCGCCTACCATAGGCGAACTAGTGGCCGTCTCGCCATTCACTGAAATAAAAAAAAAGATTACAAATAGTGAAAAATATGTTTTAACGAACTTATACATTTTAAAAGCCGCCTTCGCTGTTAGCGATATAGCCGCCTTTTGTACCTATTAATGTTTTAGCTTAGTCTCTTAATATTAACATTTTTGTATATAATAAATAATTATAAATATATAAAACTCTCATCATACACTTGTAGTAAATAAATACGTAAGATGTTTACAAAGATAAACATACAAAAAAATATAGGTAAGTAAACAAAAAAATATACAGTAGTTATATCAAATCGGTTACCTTGACTTCCTGTTTGTTGTAACTACAAATGATTCTAAGTATTTTCTAATGTTTTATTGTTATGTGAAGATAATAAACCATGTCCGGGTACCGCAAACAAGTACTAAGTACCTAAGAAGTAACTTCTTGCGCAAAACAAATCAACTACTGCTATTTTCAACATTTTATTTTCGGGTTCGAATCCCAGGGCACCCACCCCTTGGGCACACCACCATTTTCGGAGTCGTGTGTGTATTGATCACCGCGCACTACAATGGTGACGGAAAACATCGTGAGGAAACCTGCATACCAAAAATTTATATTGTATGTAATGTCCGTCAACACTTGGCAAGCGTGGTGGACTATATGGCTTAACCACTCTCAATCGTGCCCTCGATTGTAGCAGGGGCCCGCGACCTGTGCCGTGGGACGTATATGGGCTGATACAGTACAGCAGGGTACTAGTCAACATTTTGAATTTCGTTGACAACAAATTCAAAATTGTGTATTTTTTTCGCTTTATTTAATGTGTCTGTTTTGTGTCAAGATAATTATCAAAAAAATCACGATTAAACATGAGCACGTGAGACGTAACAGTAGTCACATATTATTTTCCTCAATTGTACACAATATTTCCAGATACATAAATTATTACCAGCAACAGTCATTAGACAATATGTGTAATGTGTGGGTAAAATTGTGTTAGGTGATTCAAAATTACATTATAACTTGACTTTATGACACTGTTGAAAACATCATCAATCTGGAATTGTATTTGGGAACTATAAATAAAAAGGTATGTTATTAGTATGTATATATCTGGTTACTAAGTAAAAATCCTGTAATGGAAAGATTTCCCACTTCATTGCAAATCAAATCATTGATCTAATAATTGCTAGTCTTATTGTAAGAAACAATAAGAGTAATAAAATGAGAAATTAAAACATATTTCTTATATTAATTACGTATCTGTAATAAATTGGCCGCGCAAATTATACAGCAACTCATTTGATTATAATTTTTAACTAAGAAGAAATTATGAACAATGACTAAACGATTAACAAAATCTATTTTTTAAGGATTATTGTATGTCAGATTCCTCCTGTTCACGTTAACTCGAGGTAAACAAAAACAATTTTAATACCTGTTCATACGATATGATATAATATTCTATTTTAGGCTGTCTGTATTCTAGGAATAAAGAAATCCGTTGAATAACGATGATATCGTTTCTTGTATCTCAGATTAATTGCTACATAGTAGTAGTTTATAAGTAGTAACTATATTCGGTCTTTTGGTAAAAGTAGGTACCTACTTACTGAGTACTTTATTTTTAAGTATCCGGCTTGTAGGCTATAAGTTACAAAGTATTGGTATACATTTTTTCATACGAAAGCCATAGCCTTTCTGTTGTAATTCCAACTCATCCAATTCAATAAGAGCGCCAATCAAGTAGACGATCACGTTTTCAAGTTTAATACGAAAGACCATGACCACGTGTATAGTAGGCGCAAATCTGACCAATTCAAATGACGGTCTACAGTATAATTAACGTATTGATATTTGGTGACGTTTATGGTAATTTATGCGTGTAACCCCGCTGCGATACATTAGCAATGAGCCGAACAGACTATCGACGGACGTGTTGGGTGTAAGGACGTTTTTATGCTCTGAGCAAACAATATAGTATTACTCATCCGTTACAAACAAAATAAACACGAGTACCATGTGCAGTGGAGTACAGACAAACGCAACACTACGGACGCCTGTAAAGTGGGATTCCCTTGAATGATCGGCGGATAGGATTTTTAAAAGTCCAATCAGTCATTTGAGTATCTCCGTCGCGACTGTTCCTGCCGTTTGTACCAGAGGTATGTGTTATATTAATTATTTTATAACGACTTGCGGTCCACTAATGATGAACTAATTTCATTGTGATGCAATAATGTCATTATCAATCCGGGCAGGGACGAGTGATAACTTTATCCTACGATGTATTATTACTTTATAGGTAGTCGCCAATCCGTTCAGTATTGTCGTGTATTATTGTGATTGATTATTCAATTAAATATCGGTAGTTAATTGAACTATAATATTGGTGTATTGTGAGTGAATGGTTCCAAAAATTCGTGGTAATATTACAGTTTCATAAAACGGAATACAGTGATGTCACTTATAAAGAGATTATCGTTCCGTAATAAAACACAATTAGAGCGCAATGAAAGGCCGCTGTCGACGCCCTCAGTTTTACTCAAACAAAACGGAGAAATTGAAATGGTGCCGTTTGCATCGCTCCCGGCAGCGCCCGCTGTAACTTTGGTAAATGGCGAAACTTCGACGAATGACCCAATGTCGCAACTTGCTGAAAACACAAATCCCGACTTGGAGAATAGTTTGAACGACAACATCCCGGCGAAAGAATTTTCTTTAGACGCCAAACCACAATCCGAACACTCAAATTCCGATGACAATTTGTAAGTATCTAATTAACACGATTTAAGTAACTGTTATTTTCAATCAGAGGATTAAAGTGAATACAATTTTAATATTATTATAATGAAATTCGTTTTATACAGTCGCAGTGACAATATAATTTTATTTTTGTCAGTAGCTGAAGATGTAGATATTAGTAAATAATATCTGGCAAACAATAGTTAAATGTAAACATCTATAAATGCTTATGAGATTGCCCTTGAGAAATATAAACAGCGACCATGATAGCAATATTTTGATATGAGCAATTGACAAGCGGTCATTACAGGAAAGAATCGTATTTTGGTAAGACAGTTTCACAGCGTCCATGATAAAGCATTTATTGTTGCTTACCTGTCATCATTGCTTCCTGATTCTTGGAAAATGCAAAGTACGAATAACGTCAAACTAACTTAAACAAGATGTAAACGCACTTTTGAGCAGATAGTTACTAAAAAAGATTCCGACGAATTGAGAACCTTTTTTGCAATCAAGTCATCGGGGTTCATAAATAGTTTTTAGAAACTAAACTTAGTATTCAGTATATATTATTTGCTGAATTTATGTTGTTCTGTATTGAATATATACTTTATTTATTGCCATACGCACCATAACATTGTTTTATAGATTTATTTTAACAAACAATTATGTCATTACTCTGCAAAACAATAAGAACCTGCAAGTTGCGTCATTATATCCTCTTGTAGTTGATATTGTCAAAAATATGTTACACCTGTTACCGATTTATTAGTACTAATAAAATATTGTTTCGAACATAACATGTGACGTATTTTAACAGTCTTCATAGCGCCGTTGTTAAAGAAGCCAACTGCGAAAAGAATGGCTGCGATTCGATCCCTATACCTAAATAATCTATACATATAAATGAAATAGAAGTGTCTGTTTGTAAAGTGAAAATTAAAAAAAAGTCCAAATACATATCGTTATATACACGATACCTATGTCGAAAATGATCTTAGAATTCTTTTTGTCTGCCTGTCTGTTTCTTCCGGCTAATCTCTGAAAAGGCTGGACCGATTTTGACGGGACTTTTATTGTCAGGTAGCTGATATAATGAGGAGTAGCTTAGGCTAAATTTATTTTAGAAAAAATCTTTTATTTTAGAAAAATAAAGTTTTTGTTAAATTCCACGCGGACGAAGTCGCGGGCACAGCTAGTACACAATAAAGAAGTGTATTAATTATTTCGGAGCTAGGTGCTGTGATATTTAAAAAGTCAGTCTGGTGACAGACAGACAACAGAGGCATAGTAATAGGGGACCCTATCACTTTTTACCTTTTAGGTGCGGTTTTTTTCTAGATTAGTAATACACAACTGTTAATTTTATAAGTCGCAACGGTACGCAAAGGCTTAAATTATTATTTCAGCATGAACTATGCATTTATCATCCAAAACAAAAACAATGATACAAAAAAAAAACAAGTCGCATTTTTTTACGAAATTTTTAGCTGCGTAGTGTCTGTAGTCACTAAAACCTGGCTTCGTATTCGGTAGCAGTCTGGATACACCCTGTATATCTTACCGGTCAAACCCGATTGAATGATGAACGATGAACTAATTTCGCCTAAGAAAAACTAGTTTTCCATACACGCGACAGGAAAACCAGTATGGCCTAGGCCAAACTAGCTCTTCCTGTTCCTAGAATAAACGTGCTATTCATCCTAAAATCGGGTTCGATTCGTTATCCAGTTTTCAGAAATATTATTTGAATTTCAATGCTTAGCTAATTTGATTAAGTTTTACTGGTCTCTGTGATGTGATGTGTGAGGCCGCCTGGGTAGGTACCACCTCAGTATTATTTCTCTATTTCTCTCGCAGCAGTGTAAATGCACTGTTGTGTTTCGGTTTGAAGGATATTGTAGAAAGAGTAAATACTGGACATATTGAGACAAAACATCTTATGTCTCAGGGTGGCGAGCGCAGTGGAATGCCAAACATTGCTTTGTAATTCAAGGTGTTGTTTGATTTTGCTACTGTTCATGAGCAGTTGTAACGCTTACCATCAGGCGAACGGTATGCTCGTCTCGCTATTCATTGCAATTAAAAATAAAAGTCATTTGAGTAATAAAAAAAGTCAGACAGGCAAGGAAGCGAAGTAACAAACGAAGAATATATTTCGGTATAGGTATTCCGATGCGCGATAGCTTGATATTCTATACAAAGCTTCCGACCTCGCTCATAATGATTGGTTTTATTTATATTATTATACCATCTAATTAGTTTTAATTAATGTATGCGTAAGTATCGTTCTACTTACGAAGACGCGATATAGGGTACCAAGTCTCAACTGCCATATAATCATCATATTAATACGGCTACATTACTAAACATTATTTACAATAAATTTCATATACAAACTAAAAATAGCAAAGTGAAAATAACATTACAGATAAATTGCGTTTTGCTAGTATAAAAGTAAAAAAATCCAAATAAATTGAATAGTTAGCTAAAATCTTATAAAAACCTTAATTAACTTACACATAAAATGTGACCTGTCGCCATGAATTCTTGACTCACAATTAATATCGTCCTCTTTTTCTCATTCATTCATAGCTATTTGACATATTAAGACTACATCTTATGTCTCAGGATGGCGAGCGCAGTGGAATGCCAAGCATTGCTTTGTAATTCAAGGTGTTGTTTAGTTTTGCTAATGTTAATAAGTAGTCGTATCGCTTATCATCAGGCGAAAACACGCTCGTCTCGCCATTCATAGCAATAAAAAAATTGTCATGGGATGGGATGCCTCCTTTTAAATAATAAGCATGAACTTGAACTGACAAGTTAATGTTATCTATTTATCAAACTTTAGTTTTCCGGATTCAAAATAAATTATGCTTGATTCACTGTTTGGTTAATAATTAACAAAATGTGAATAGCTCAATATAACCCAAATGTACGAAGGAATCTCGGAACTACCAAAAACGTATCTACGTAAGTTGTATTGTTGGCATAAAATATAACAAAAGTTTTTTGTGTACTCAAAGCACAAGCCTTATTTGTTCTTTCAAGGATTTTAAAGCATACATTCAAAGCTAGCCTCATCATCATGTAAACTGTAACTTATAGTTCTGCTCATGGTTACAGAAAAATACATTTGAACTCAATATTTATTTAGGTACTTTTCTTACAAAAACATTAAAAATCACAATGTAAAAAGTAGAATCGGTGGTCTTATCGCTCAAAGGCAATGTCTTACAGACAACCATGGGATGGATTTGAGAAAAGGACAAACAGAGAACGGTTTATAGTGTAAAGGGTAGAGGCTAACACGGAAATATAAATCAAATACAACTAATTTTATAATAAAAAAATATACAAATAAGTAATATATGTATACCCTGTGTCCTAAATAAAAAAGGTCAATAATATGTGACAATTCTTGCAGAAAGTCTAAGTCTATTGTCCATATGGCTATCCTGTGGGTAACAATGAAAATAAGCTTAATAATCATTGATCATCCATTATAAATAATAAAATTGTGTGAAAATGCTAGTAAAAACCCTATGCGGTAATTAGATGCAATGTCATAATTTATAGTGGTATTCCGTGTATAATATAATATGAAGGATTATGTATAAATGACGTGTAAGTAAGAATAAATATAACTCACTACCATAATGTTAAGGTTGTGGTTACAAGTGATATTTATTCAAATCGTGGAATTACTGATTTAATTGTTTTATAAACCAAAGCGTAAAATATTTTGTACAATTGCTTTTCTATAATAATCATTTAAAGTACGTTAAATCCTTAGTATCTGTAAAAGACCATGGATTACTTCATCATCCGTAAGAAAGATAGAATATTGGATTGAAAAAGTTAATAAGCTTTTAGAATAAAAATGCTTAAAAACTACCAAAATGTGACTTGAGGTAAATAGCAAAACGACATTGTACAGTAAATTTGCATACAGTTGCAACACGTCACTTACGTCTTAAAAAAGACGAATAAAAACTTTAACAATGGACTATACTGGCGTTTAACCTTAGAACAAAACAAAGGGAGTATTCATATATTTACATACTATTAAAAACCAATGATTGTAAAGAGGCTAACTTAGAGACAAAGTCCAATTTTGAATACCAAAACATATTTGATACTTTACATTGTGCAAGCTTTTTTGTAAAATTCAGCAGCTAAACTATGCTATTGGAATGAAAAAATTAAAGTAGATGACTGCTTTTCAACGTCCTTATTTATTTTGTAAGCTCCAAACTTCTTATTTATGTTCTACTTTTCTTCTCAGTGGCGTAACAATAGGGTGGCAGAGTGCGCAAAATGCCACGGGCCCCCGACCCTAGGGGCCCCCGACGCTAGGGGCCCCGGCCTGGACCTAAAAAGCCTTAAGCAGGGAAAGAACCTTACAATTATTATCAACAAAATTAATAACCAAAAACATTTTTCTTATTATTTGTTGGATTAGTTTTATCAGATGTGGCGATTGAGATTTTCAAACACACACACACAGTAAGGGGGCCCCCATCATCTTTGCTGCATTTTTACCACTTATTAAGGAGAATAAACTTGTAGTGGACTTTCCCAAATCTAAGGCCATTATTTTTCATACCTCTCTGAAAGGGGGCCCTTTACAGAGGCCCATGTAATATTGCGTTGCTATCGATTCTTCGATGAAGTATCTTGGTATTTTATTTGATAGATTGAAGTTTTGAAGTTATTTGATGGAAGTACCACACATAGGTACTTCAAAAGCCTCAAGCCTAAATTGGTAAAGGCACGTTGAGTGGAATGGGGCCCAATCTCGAGTGTGCCAGCCTTCGATCAAATATACACTAGATACACAGTTCCCTGTAAAAGTTCTGTTAAAAAGTGGCACCGATGCATGACATGAAAAAAAGTAAACAAAAAGATCACATATTCCAAATATATTAACACAAATTCCACCTTATTCCTGGAGCTTAAAGTAGCTTTTCACATAATATTGTCTAAAATTCTGCGACGTTTTGGAAGCAACGGTCAGTGCGTGACTGAAGGCGAAAGAGTGCTTAAAGCACTCTTTTTTGGTGCTATTTTCTAAGCGCTCATGTTGTATCTAGTGTATATTTGATCGAAGGTGCCAGCATACCTTGCCCTAGATAGAACGCCAGAGTTGTACGATCGATGACTCTTTACGAGTGTCCCATATGAGCTGAGTCTCTGAGCAGACGCTATGTTATGGCCTTGTGTAAACCGCAAACACAAGTGGCGCAGTGGATGATCAGGGCTTTCGCACAATTTCTCTGAGGTGGCCTTAGCAGGATCGGTCTCAGGCGCCATCGACGCCAAAAAGCCCCTAAAGGTGTGCCAAACGAGCCTCCCTGAGCATAATCTCCGTGGAGAAGTGGCGCTTTAGACTGGATAATTCCAGTGCTGGTGCATGACCCGTTGTGCCAGTACATCCCGGCTTCTATCAGTGATTGAACTGGCGCCACGGCGCGGCGCGATGACACGGCGTTCCACCTGATGCAGGTCCTATCGCGCTGCTTCGGTAGATACCTGTGTAGGAAGGTTAGAAAAGAAGAGGAGTGAAGAGATTAATATGAAGAGCCCGTCATATGCCACCACTGTGACAAGTAACAATTGTTCGGAAGACACAACCCAGCACAATCTCTCGGAGTGTCCAGCTCGGGGTGACGAACGCACAAAACTATGAGCATCCCTCAAAATAAACCTCTCGCTCTCGGCCGTGAATCCTTCCTCCGCCAAGAGTTAGGGGCCATGTCAGGCAATGCTAACGTTTTCTGAGAACGTGATATCGCAGTAAACGAGCGCAACACGCGATCGTGAGCGGAACCTTCCCACTCGTCGCCACCTCCATAGAAGTAAGCGTCATGTCATGAAGGGCTGAAACGATGAATTCCAGCACGGTACAACGAAACGGATGCGGGTGTCAACATTTTTACGGTAGTCACGGCTTCAAATCCCAGGGCACACCTCTGACTTTTTGGAGTCATGTATGTAAATTATAGTCAATCAATACGCACTATAACGGTGAAGGAAAACATCGTGGGGAAACCTGCATACTATATTCGGAATTCGGAAGGATTGCTATAGTATGATGTAAAAGTCCGCTAACCTGCACAAGACCAGCGTAGTGGACTATACGGCCTAACCCTTCTCAATCGTACTCTAGATTGTAAAGGAGTCCCATGGCTTGCAGTGGAATTTATATGGGCAGCTACAGATACAGATCCCCTGCATATCTAAGGTGGCGAACACAGGGGTCGAGGGAGTTACACACTGCGGGAGCGGTACTCCCTCACTAGCTGCGATTCCGACAGAACTTGTCCTCTAATCTGCTGTGAACGACCAAAACAAACTGGCGTCCAAACTTTATGAGAAAGATACAACTTTGTACCGCAATTAGAAGGACTAGTACTCGTATTGAGCCTGCGCCGGGCAATCACATGAAAGTGAAATTACTTTATTGTATTTTTAAAATGTTGTATATTATTTGGATTCAGTCACTTTTTTTACTATACCACCCAGTTCACAAGTTGTTTTGCCACACTGTTTCGCCAGAGAAAAATGGGCAATAAACTCTAGCGTTGCGTTCTCCAAAGGGTATTTAATCGGTATGATTGTGTAGGAATTGTGCGGTACCCGGCTCGGCCGTAATACTTGCAAGCAGTGTCACTGGCCTTCTAGACTAGTAGGCCAGTGATACTGCCATACCCTTTCCGGCTTCCCCCACGATAACGGAAAATAAGCCCCTTTTATTTCTCGGATCCGGTAAGCGAGCACGCAGGTCACCTCATGGTAAGTGATCACTGCTGCCCATGAACTGACGAACCTACTCATTAATCCTGAGTCATGGCTGACAACAGCGTGGCTCTACCACTTCCAAAAAATTTAACAGTATACGTCTCGACACCCAAAAGTGGGGGCCCCATCCGATAATTTTGCCACGGGCCCCGGCTGGTGTAGTTACGCCACTGTTTCTTCTATCTATCACTATCAAAAAGTCATACCAGGACTCTTAACATCCAACCTTGTGTCCTACACAGTTTAATTGTTGCATATATTGAACTAAGGAGACATTTTTTACTCTTTGAATAAAATATTAGCATACAGTGTATATTCAAATTGCGAACGAAGCCAGGCGGTAGTTTTAGCGACTTCAAACTAAACTACTCTATTTTTTTTAACCATCTTCGTTTTTGGGTGGTATAATTCGTAAGTTCCCTAAAATAATAATGTACACACGTTTATTTTTAAAGACGCAATGCTACGCAAGGGTTGAAATAATTATTTTATAAAAAAACAAAAGATCATTATCGCATTTTTTAATAAATATTTAGTTGCGTAAAGTTCTTAGTCACTAAAACTACTATGTAGCTTTGTTTTCGGTCGCAGATATATTGCTCACGGAATGGTAAGAATAATTTTACATAATTACGTAATATGAAAAAACAATAATTTAAAAAAGTCTGGATAGCAACTGTCTTGAAGAGGATACAAGTGATGACCCTCGACAGCCAAATGACGTTATTACTATTGTTAAACAAAATAATAAAAAATAGTTATTTGCGACACCCAATCACATTATAATAACTCTTGAGAATAATGCGCTATGATTATATCCTAATGCACTTCAATCTTTTACGAATTATCTCGAAAAATACCAAAAAGCAGAAAAACTGATAATAGTTTTATCCACTGGCGGACATACGCTAAAAATTGGTGACTAAATATATTTGTAATTCTAATTGTTGGCCTAAATACCGCTTTTATTGTCTTCACTGCAACATAAGACTTTCATTCCAATTACTATTTCTTATTAGAATTTTCATTATTGGTTGGTAATTTTATCGGATTGAAATTGAATAGTATGGTCTAACGGTTGTCTACAATGTGATACCGAAAAGCTTCTCGTAGTTTCTTATAAGAATTTCTATGGTATGTTAGTCCGCCAACCCGCACTAGTTCAGCGTGGTGGACTATATGGCCTAACCACTCTCAACCGTACTGTCGATTGTAGAGTAGGCCCGTGCCCTGCAGTGGGACGTATATGGGCTGATACAGTTTCTTATACATACGAACCAATATCATAGTGTGGGGTCAGGACTATGCATGTAACTGTTGTATGTATTTATTTATTTTAATCCGGTTTATTCACAAATGATTAAAGTAGCTTCATAGAAGAATATTATATAAAAGATATAACGGATCATTAAACACTTACTACAACATAGTAAGCAATTGAGCGAGATACATCCGGAGCGAACAATTTTATATTGTTTCAATACGTTAAGTCGTTTGCTTTGTTAACCGACTTCAAAAAAAGGAGGAGGTTCTCAATTCGACTGTATGTTGCTTTGTTTTTTATAATGTTAATTGATAAAGCAAAATAGGATGACAGAAGCTTCGTTCACCGTAAGAGGTGCTAACAATATTTAAATACCTACGTTTAATACTGTATAAGCTGACGTTAAAACGTTTTAATAGGATTACTATAATACGTAAATAACATATTATATCGCTAAACTGGCCACCGGGCCCTATTAATACGTATTTAAATATATATCTATATATTAATATTATGTGGGTAAATGGGTTGCCATCTTAGTTTTAATTTTTATTTAATTGCGATATTCTGATAATTTTTATTTTCTTATTACGAATGTAGCATATCAAATTCAATATTTCAGTTACGTGTGATACAGGTTACATATTATTGGTACTGCAATGCTAAGTACCAAGCAAAGCAATCTACTACAATTTTACTGCCGATAGGTCTCTCATATCTAAGATGCCACCTGGGTAGGTACCACCGCAATGTCTATTTCCCGCTAAACGCGAGTGTATATGCATTGTTGTGTTTCGGTTAGAAGAACATTGTAGCCAGATTAACTACTGGACATATTGAGACATTTTATGTCTCAGGATGGCGAGCGCAGTGGAATGCCAATCATTGCTTTTTAATTAATGGTGCTGTTTATTTTTGCTACTGTCCATGAGCGGTCATATCGCTTACCATCAGACGAACGGCTTGCTCGTCTCGCAGTTCATTGAGATAAAAAAAAGTTTGCCAATACCAAACCTCGTTTGGCATCCGGAAGCATCATCCCGCGGAAAGCACAAGCTTCAGCGCACTTCACTACCGTTCCCCCGTCAGTACGTACTAGGTTTAAAACACTACAGAGTGTGCAATAATTCTGGTAATGAGGCTGGCGGGCTGGTCTCAAGAGTGCAACGTATCTAGCGGCACTTTTATTAAATTATAAAATTTTAATGGTGCATTATAATTCTGCGCAATGCTACCACAATTAGGAAGTCGGATATCATTAGAAGGATTTCATTTAAAAAAAAAATACCCAGCCTTCACATACATATCCCACATTAAATTCAGTATTGCGCCCTAAAAATTAGAAACTACGAGAGAGTTTTCGTTGTCACATCCATCCAGACCCGAAAAAAATACATGTGGATCGCACAAATATTTGGTTCCTCTCGTTCACAGCCGGAGTCTATACAACTGGTAGCCGAAAATACTTCAATTATTACAAAACAAGACTTAGGTATACTTAGCACCTTTTCGCTTTGTCATTGCCAACGAATACATCTTCCTTTAAGGCCCCTAAGTCTTTACCATAATTCTTTACAACCAAAGCATCATTATTATAACTTTCTCGACCTTGATGTTTAACGAACAAGTATAAACTTCTCGCTCAAGACTCAAGTTCACGGCATTTAACAGGGGAATGCCCTTCTCTTTGTTTGTTCAGCTTTTATGCAACTCCGCACATTTTCGTATCTTATTATCATTTGATCTGTAAAGGATCACGAAGGTATATCGGTATACCTACATACTTTATGTGGTAAAATGTGTTGTCTGCCGAACAATTTTTGTCATCTGCATTGATTCATTACACATTTATTTTTTGTACCTCTATAATGGCCTAAAGGAAAATAATTGCAAAACCAGCTATATTGTGCGTCACGGTCTGACGTACTAAGTAAAGTAAGTATAGTGACAAAATGAAGGCAACATATATTGTTTTTATTGTTCGTAACATGGGCGTAATAGTATTTGTTTTTTTATTAGATGAATGGCGAGACGAGCATGCCATTCGCCTGATGATAAGCGATACGACCGCTCATGGACAGAAACATTACCAAAAATACCGTACATTACAAAGCAATACTTGGCATTCCACTGCGCTTGCCAACCTGAGACATAAGATTTTAAATCTCATTATGTCTGGTAGTTACTCTGGCTACATAGTCATTGTAGCCAGAGTCCTCACAACAGTGCATTTACACTGCTGTTCAGCGAAAAAAATAGACATTGCAGTGGTACCTATCCAGTCCGCCTGATATTAGACATCTACCACAAGCAAATTGATTGTTCTTAGAGCAAAGTGATATTATTCGGGATGAATAGAAACTGAGCCCTTTTTTAACAAAAACTATTATTTCGGTACAACATAAACGTACATTTAAATATACTTAGTTCAATGACTCAGTGACAAACGTAAGAACAGGCAAACGACAGTTATAATTATAGCATAAATAAGGATATTCAAATAGTAATAGTACATGTTGCGTTATACGTCTCTGATTCATAAAGCGTCGTCATGATATTTTATGACAATACATTTTAACATGCCATAAATAGTCATCTTCAGTAATACTCGCAGCAGTCCACTGCCAATCATAACTACCTATCGTCCAGTTGGCGTGTCATAAAATAGGGTATTTAACTATGATTGATTCTTTGTATTACTTCGCGTAAAATCACAAATACCATTAAATAAAACATTTTTGTCCAAACAGTAACAAATATTAGTATTTTAAATTAAAGAGTGGGAGTGTAATGGAAATCTTACAGTGTCTTTCACACGCGCACACTGTAGTCTGTATTTCTTAACCCAAGTGACGTCAATAGTTTTGTTTCGTCAAAATGACGTTTAATTCTGAATGACGCAAAATTATTTTTTGTTACATTTTGGATACCTTTTGATAATTACAACAAAAAATGAGTCAAATACCCAATTACTACGAAATTTACAAACAAAGAATCATATCGTAAGTAAATACGTGACTTGTTTTTTTTCTTTTTCACAACATTGTGATAAGTCCGTCCAATGAAGTGGGTGGCTTCGTATTCAATGTTCTCTCTGGTCTTTAGCATTCAGACCATTACTTCTCGTATCTTTTTGGGTGACATCAAACCAGCAGCGCTTTCTTTAACCAACTAGGTATAAGGTGCCAATACACTCGTGTATGTTTAAAAAACAATAAAAAAAAATGTTCGTAAATATTAAAGTTTATCAAAATCCAAGATGATGTCTGAACCAGTTATAAAATCACAAGTTACTAACTTCAGGAACAACAATCATGCTAAAATTGTATGACCTTTGAATAAAATCTATTTTAGTCGCATAGGCATATATGAACAGCGGCATAAAACCAGTACAACAACAATTACCCAAATAGAAAACAAAACTGTGTTTCGACGATATTCTTATTTACAGCAGAAACTCGACTAACCGGACCTATCGTGGACTGTGCTCGTAGGACCTTCGGATAATCGACATTCCGGATAATAGAATGTATAAAGAGAAGCGAATATGTACTAAATGTTAAACCTAGAATTATGATAATTTACGTCATTCACGTATAGGTACCGCATGGCTATATTTTTCATGATTTTGATGTATTCATATTGATGCAATTCTTTCTAAGATTTCGTCAATCCATCTGATCATTTAAATGTATTTTACTTACTCAGAAAGGTAAATAGTAATAAGGACATTGATAAAATGTCAGAAACAAATAAAATTATCAAACAATACAAAGTATTGTCTCACAATCACGACATAATATGAAATAAACAAATAAGCCTAAATCAATGGACCGACCCCAATACATATGTATGCGACTAGTTCACATTGTTCTTAACGTAAATAACCAAGTCTGGTCCCGTTAGAACATAGTGACCTCTTTGCCATGATGCTACTCTAGACACCTCAATATTGTTAAGTGGTACTCAAGTTTTTGCTTAAACGTGTCAATATAATACTTGATCAACTAGACCACTAACAGTTTTTACGATAGTTATTCGTATATACTGTTATGAAGTTATTTTGCGTTTGTAATTTATAAACTCATACTCACGCATTTTTTACCCAGGGGTAGGCAGAGGTGCAACCAGGTGCAACAGAAAATGTATACACTATCTTCATTGTTTATTATTTATTTATTTATATATACTTTATTGTACACAAAAATGTATGAAACAATAAACAGATCAAATACTTAAAACTAAAACCATGGTAACAATTGGCGGCCTTTTGCTAATTACAAACTGGAAGAGTAAATGCGGTCTCGTGACATGATCACATTTATTTTCCTAATTGCAACCTATTTGTAAATTGTATTCTTATGTAATTTAATATGAGATTGTGAAGAAGTAACTGTTGTATTAGAATAAACAGTCCATATAGTCTTGAAAGTATATAAACAGATTTGCTGTTCTTGAAAACCTGTAATGTGGGCCATCATAGTAAAGCTTTTCTAAAGTATTAAATAAAATTGGTTTTCAACTATAAAACAATAAAAAATGAATTTATTGTTAATGGACGTTCTAGATTTTTTGTGCTTTTTAAGGAATTTCTAAATTAGATAGGTGGTTATTTTTTAAGCCCCGGAATTCTTTCAGTAAATTAATGAACTCTAGATACCAATGTATGGTGTAGTCAAGCGAACAATTTAACAATCTTTTGGACAGCTTTTTCGTGCGACCATAATTACCGTCAAAACAGGACTTTTAAAATGTCACGGACATGCTAGTATGTTAAATTAAAAGGAAAAACATTCCCGGTGAATTATAAACTTTAAATACTGTAAAGCCCAACAAGTTTTAATTTTTTTGACATTTCATTCTTGGGCATGTCGAATAATTCAGCAATTCAGGCAGGCCATTAACTTTTATATTGACATATGCGATAAACTCGGATGTATTAAAGTAATTATCTGGCCACATCCGACCGTAAAAAGCATCTGTATGGTAAATAGAGCAGAAGACCACTGTATGGGAAAAAACAAGATTTTAGTATATACGAGTATAGTAAGGCCATTTCGGCGAGTACAACGCCATGTGTCGCGGATAAAGCACGCACGTCGCGCTCACTGATTGGTGCTTATTTTAAATCGCATGTATTGAATGAAAATTAAAATACAATGGATCCTGAATAAACAACTGTAGTATCAAAAAGACATCTAGTGATTGTTCTTTGTAGTCAGTAGTGTAGAAGAAAGTGACTTGGTCGGCAGGTCGCTCGCTATCCCGGACGGTTTTGTGATGGACCCGCTGGCACCCAACTCGCTCGCGGTCTCCAACGATCTCATGGACCGCATTGGCAGTGGACTCACCTTGCTCAGAGAACATGGCAAGAAAGTGCAAAAGGTAAGATTTTATCACTTTCACAGCATACCCTTCTGGCCTCCCTGGAGGTACCCGAATGTGAGCTCAACACATTTTTTTTCGATACAAAGGAAAAATTCCATATCTGTAATTCAGTATTCTATTGATTTCAACACAAATAATTTTAAAATATATTTTTTCTGTGGTGGGTGCAATACGGAAGACTGTGTATGGTTTATAAAAAACTAATTTAAATAATAATTTAAATACCAAATGCGTTTTTGTTTTAATTTATTGACACCCACAATATAAATGTGATCGTGCTTTAGACTCAGTTATAGATTTATGACATACAAGGTATATTCAATCACGATATATAAACTTATCGCCTATCTAGGATGTATACATTTGGCCAAATTTTTATAAAATCAGTCGTAATTATCATACGAATATTTTTTTTCAACAAGATATCTAATTTAAATAGTCATAAATCTCAAAGAATATGCCTTAATTGGCAGTGTTGAATATGTTACTTGGCTTTTCAAGCAATAATATACAACCTGCTCCTAAGAATTTAGTAGTGTAACGGGTATTTTTTTTATTTATTTTATTTGGTCGACTGGGAGAAAATGCCACATGCATTAAGTCCGCCTTGTATACCAAGTATATGAAGCTTAATAAAATAAAAAAATAATATTTTTAAGCAGACTCTTTGTCTATTTGTAATGTATACGTATAAGCATATACATATATGTATTGTAAATAAGTATAGATAATAATATTTAGATAATCGTTGTGTTCACATCCTACGCGGCAATAACCTCGGTTGCAAAATGTTTGGTACATTGTCGACCTTTGTGACACATCCGTTCTTAGAAATTCAGACATGTGTTTTTATACAGTACGTATGGAAGAACCGCAAATTCGATATCCTCAAGAAGTCCTGGAAGTCGATCGTGAACGTCGTGTTGGTCGAAGCTAAAGAATTACCAGACAGCCCTACGAGTGGGAGCGGCGGACTCTACTGCAAATTCAGGTATTACTTATTTGATTAATCTATTGTATAACAATGAACTTAAGTGACATTGTACGGAATCAAATCGAAATCATGGAGGTATGGCCAGAAATAATAAATAAATACACCCAACAGTGTCATAACATCGAATATGGCGTCGTGGGTGTCGGAAACTGCAAGAGTATGTTCTCACAAACACACAGAGCCAAAACAAATGCCTTTGGATTACACTAACACTTGTTTCGGTGCGGGAATCGAACCCGCGGCCTCTTGTTTCATAGCCGGTGTGTCCAACTGCACGGGGTTCAAAAAGTAATAATTTAGTGGCCACGTGTCCAACGCAGCGTCGGACATGTCGACATATGACGTAGCAGACGATAAAAAATGGTTGCAGGAAGTCGCATGATGTAGCCCTTTTCCTAAAAGTCACAGTGAAAATTATTGTGGAAGTCATGCAAATGTCAAACAGTGCACTTCCTGTGGCTGAAGATTAAGATAATAAATGTAATAATTACTCTTCACTGCTATCTTATAACTTTTTAATTTAAAGTTATTGTTCATCGAAATGACAAACATCAATCAGATTCAATCAATTAAAATCAGTTAGATTCATATTTTTTCTACCATCCGTTTCGGAAAGCGGTTTTCACTAAAGAAGTACGGGCAAAGAAACTTTAGTGTTGCTCTTTTCAAAACCAGTTTACAATATAGTTATTATTACAGTTACAAAAAGCTTTACATTTTGCAGCCTTATCCATAGACAGATTTAAAACTTATTTTAGCTATTGAATGTGTTTTCTTCTTCTGTTAAACTGAATTCCAAAGTCGTTCGCAAGGGACAACTAAAATAGGTTTTACAAATGTCCGTGAATAACGCCCCCAGCGTCTTTTTAAATATACGGAGAAAGAGAGAAAGGTAGGAAATCGGAAGGGACGAGAGAGCTGGGGGAATTATTGTTATTATCCTTATTAAAAATATTGGCCCTACGTTGCAACGCTTGAAAGCCGCATCATACGTAATGCCCGTTAATAAAACTAAATTGAACTAACCGTTAGCTAATTACTTTAAAACATAAAAACTCCATTTATATTGTTACAAAGTCATAAATACTTAATACTGCTGCATAAAAAGGGCAATTTAGCTAATAGCATGCAGTGACTAAACAGCCACCACGTTCATAGATCAGGTTCGATGTCTAAATATTGTATAACTCGTTATGCGGCATCACAACATCACGGAAGTTTTTATCAGAACATTCAAAAAGGTAGTCAAGGTCTCGATAAAGCAGCTTATGATCGGATTACACCTCGTTGTCTCGTCAAACTTAGAATTATTGTACATTGTCATAATAAGAGTCATTTAAGGGAATGCAGCTTAAAAAAGAATAATAGCTTATTAAGCTTTCATTTAGAATCGATTCGATTTGAAACGGTAGCGTGTACGTATATAATCGTCCACGTTCAATACACGTGCGTCATGAAATTTTCCATTTGGCGTCTGTATTATAGAGCTATAATTAGGGGCAATCATTAAGAACTTTCTCCTCTGCCACAAAATAATATTTATCTAAGTTCTATTTCTATTTTTAATTATGGTAATAAATTCACACGAACATGTTAAACAATTTTTAACATCAAATATTTATTTTTGGACACATACTTTGAATAATATTGGCTGATTTAAAAATGTTTTGTTGTCAGAAAACTGTTAGATTTTAAGCTTTCTTCCTTCGCATCACTACTAATACATTCACCATCTCATCATTCAAAATCAAGTAATAATCAAGTGTGAAACTCGTGGATTATAATAAAAAAAACTAAATTACAGTTAAACACTATATACAGTTGAATAATTAGGAAAACTCACAAAGCTTTATTCATTGCTATTTTTCCTCACAGGCTAGGCAATGAGACACACAAGTCGAAACAAGTGACAAAGTCGAAGCCGATGTGGTGTGAACGATTCAACTTGTACTTGCACGAAGACAGCCGCTTAGAAGTGACAGTGTGGCACAAAGCGAAGCAAAAAAACTTTATGGGGAGGTGAGCAAAAGATATACAAAAAACTTGTTTATATATGTCTACGCCGACTGAAAAATGTTTAAAAAAAATTAACCTATGAAACTACATAGTTGCATGTACATACGTCATTGCACAAAAATATGTCTGAGACTGGTTGTAGCCGGCGGGTTTCCCGCGCAACTTAGTCCTTTGTTACTTTCCTTGCGTCACAGTTCTTAGAAGAATGTGAACAAAGGTGCATCTCGTAAGCATTATCAACTTAAACCCTGAGGCTATCCAATCCATTAATAAACGACGTAAAATAAACAAGTTCCATTCTTTGCCCACTGGATTTTCTAAACTACATTCGATGGGAGATAAAAACATTAAATACTACTTGTCACAATAAACTACGTAAATGTAGGTATACAGTAATTAGTACCATATCTATAAAACTGATTTTTGTATAATTCCAATAAATCAATTTAACTCAAATTTAGAATTTCTTTACCATAAACAAAATATTCCTTTATTTACTTTAATTAAATAAGAATAACATTTAATTTCGCTGTTTATGCTTCAAATAGTCACTTGCAACTGATGTCAATTCGTAAACACAACGTGAAATATGTGTTCTCGCAGGTGTGTCATCGACCTTTCTCAGCTGGAAAAGGAAAAGACCCACGACCTTTGGCAAGAGCTGGAGTGTGGCTTCGGCTCGATACACATGCTAGTCACACTGAGTGGGGCAGCCAGAGATGTGGCTGTTGATAATGTGCCGACCACAAATGGAGTCAGCCATCCAGAACCGCCTACAGATGAATTCGTACGTACCTTTTGTATAGCAAATAGAATAGATCTTAAAAATCTTAAATGCAGATTTCATTATTATCATTAGCTAAATGATGATAGCGTCAGAACTTCAGAAATCTTGATGGCTAAAACAATAAAAATATTTAGGTACAAAACGATAACTCGAGAAATGCAAATTATGAAATCTAGACAAGGTAAAAAATAAAAGTAACAAAAATATTTAACACAAAGTTACTTTCGATAGCAGCTGGTGTATTAATCAATTTGAATATAATTTGCACCCACTTAACAATACGTGTTTTTTAATATAAATGATTGCATTTTTTTCTATCGTATATATAGGTACTACTTACTGTAATTAATATTATTTTTTCTGTACGATTTGGTAGGAGTCATAATCAAACATGCCTACTGCAGAGCTATATTTATTTTTCTATACCTGTTGATAAATTAAGCATAATAGTGTTGTAAATAATTTAATATTTAATTATTTTCTTGTTCTGATCGGACCTTACTTCTAGAGAGATAGCTTTTAATTTTGCGATTTAGTCACAGCTTAGTGCTTACAACCGTCGGCAATGACATTGAAACATTTCCGTTTTTATACTTAATTCACTCCGACCTCTTGTACTTGTACACGTGTTATTGAGGCCTGCTTGCTGCTCAAAGGAACGAATATTGAGCTATTTCTATTCGATTTCACCTTCTGTCAGCAAATCACAAACAGGTTTTATCGATGACGCAAATCGTCTAATTTTTTCTGCATTTGCACACCTACCTCGAAACAAAAGCTTAGACTGAATAAAAAATTTAGATATAAATGTTACACATAACAAAATCAACAACAAATAAGTATTTCTTAACATGCGGCAATGTAAATAAAATAAGATGTTGAATAATTAAGGGGAGGTAGGTAACTTTTTTAAGGATCAAAAATGTTATATCAGTTGGACAAACTATAAACGCATAACGAATGTGACAGAAAAAATATACATTTTTAAAATGTTGACGGACTTCATTTGAGATAAATAATGCATAAAATACGGTATAACACGGCTTGACGGTTGTGTATAAAACAAAAAATTGCTAAATATTTCTACTCCTTTCCATAATAAAAACGAACGTCAAAACAGTAGAATTTGTTTCTTTGTTTGAGTACCGCAACTTGCCCTATAACCAATAATGTTCAGCATAATAATGCAATCGCGATCGCGTCTGGCCCCACTCGCTTTACCGGTACGTTGGCCACGTGTCTAGCCATCCTCACTTGAATCAACAAATGAATCCGTCGGAGTCCATTAAGCTGTTTTTTGCCTTTTTTTGTCTGTCTTTTTGTTCCGGAATGTTCCTCTAATCGATAGCTTTTTGTTTACACGTTGTGCGATGACGTAGATCTAAGACGTAGATTCAAATTGTGCAATTGTTATGAGTCGGCATTAATGTACTGCAGCCTGAGTATTATTGTATCCAAGGAGGAAAAATAAAAGGAATCGTTATAATAAATTACAACCATAAATGGTTAGAGGCAACTAAATAGTAGACAGCGTGAACTTTTAACAAAAATGAATAATTACAATGATGTAACTTTTTTTTTATTATTGCTATGAATGGCGAGACGAGCATGCCGTTCGCCTGATGGTAAGCGATACGACCGCTCATGAACAGTAGCAAAGCCAAACAACACCTTGAATTACAAAGCAATGCTTGGCATTCCACTGCGCTCGCCATCCTGAGACATAAGATGTTAAGTCTCAATATGTCCAGTAGTTACTCTGGCTATAATGCCCTTCAACCCGAAACACAACAGTGCGTTTACACTGCTGTTTGACGGGAGAAATAGACACTGCGGTGGTACCCACCCAGATGGCCTCTCACTTATGAGACATCTACCACCAGTAAAACTTTACTGACAAAGATTTGTACAAGTATCAAAAATATGATTTACGAACTTATTGACGTAAACAATGCAGTCTTTCACGTAAAGCCTTTGCCGACAGTGATTTACAAAAAAATATTTACATATTTTGATATCGTCATAGTGTGATAGTATTCTCTGCCTACATACAGTGAGCTACGATTTACGAATAGGTACTCTTTAATTCAAAACAAAACGCGCGATTGATCATTAATTCGTCCTGAAATTAAACCGTGAAGAGTCTGCATTCTCTTATTCTGTTGCTGAATAAAGTTTTTCAACAAAGCGAGGGGAAGATAAAAGATGTGAAATAGGTCGACGTAATTATTGCGGCTACGGGCTATCATTCTGCACCCTATAGAAATTCTCATGGCTTTCGTAGGATATTGTTTTGACCTTATTGTAACTTACAAACGTAGGACTACATTGTACATAGACTACAATATAATTTTACATTTTCAATGCATACTTGTTTCGTTTATGATAAACAAAATATTCATATTTTTCTGATTTATCTTCTGCTAATATAATTCTATGCGTCACTGGTAAAAACCTTAATAGATTCGGATCATAAAAATGCAAGCAAACACGTTCACGTTGAACTTGGTGGAAAAATTCAATATTAATATTAATACAGGTAACAGGTTATGAGTATATTTAGCCTATTTCTTGGTAAAGCCTGTAGGCATAATACGCATAGCGAAAACTTGATATAACGATAAATAAATATTTGAATGACGTGTATGTATATAATATAATATAAACTATATAACGGCTTTTTTATATTTAGTTTAGAAACCTGTTTTATTGCGAACTACTTTTGAATTTAGTTTGAGCGAAGAGGGCAAAATATTCGATAAATAAATTAGGTTTGTAAAGTGAACATAAATACGACCGAGGTAATGATTACAACAATGATGGTATAATTGTATTAGCCATCGAGAAATATTATAGTTATTTCTTGCCAGTGTAAGCTTGTCAACTGGTGCATTGAGAAGCTAATATACAAAAAACTTATATTGAACTAAATTAAACTGGATACTTTTTTTAACCTTACCACTCTAGGGCCGTGCCCTGCAGTGGGACGTATATGGACTGATACTGATACTTTTTTTAGTGAGCATTTTTTAATAATTTTCATCATATTTTAAGTTATGGTTATGTGCATTTTTTTCTGATAAATTATGTGCTAATGAGATATTTTTAAACGAAGATATGATTTTGTGAATTATTTACGAGTAGCTATTTACTAGTATCAAGCTTTATGGCAGGTAAAGTCCAAGAACGCCGCATGAGATTGCTTACGTGTCGTGTAAATCACAGCGTTACGTTGGCAACACTTAAATACCTAGGTCAAGACCAGGTCAGGCAAAAAGAAGCACTGGCATCATGTTAAGGAAAATATGGGGTCCATGACCTTACAACCGAGGATACCAAAGACCGGGTTAAAAGACGAAGATTGAGCGCAGAGCAAACCCTGGCATTGACAGAATTACTAGGTATTAAATAAGGCTGGCATATTTTCTGATTCATTTCTGGTTAATTGTAAGTAAAATCACATCACATACTTGTGATATTAAACTATAAGTCTAAATTATTAAAATTCATTATTGTAATTACTATCTATGATTGATTATATGTTTGACGTGTTATTTTAATTTTATGATATTGCGCGAATGGGTATTATGTGACGGAATTAGTCGGTGCAATACCAATTACCATACGGGGTTTGAGTTCCACATTCAGCGAAATGAACACCTAACCAGTGCTATAAAGCTTTGGTAAAACATACTTCACTTTTTCTGAGGCTAAAAGCAGTTTAAGTGTATTAAACTGATGCGACAATGTTCCTTCATAATGACGAGAAGGACTAGCTCCGCATATGCAGTAATAGGAAAAAGGACCGATAAACCGACACCTTTTTCTGTCTACATACTTAGCAGGAAAACGAAGGTTAAAAATGCCTGTTATTAGTTTTATTGTCTTTTAAGTTTCTGTGAATTCTGGGCAACCGAGTTTGTTCCAGGTGTATTAGCGCACATGTGAAGATACAACAATAGGAGACTTTTTGATACGATAGTTCGCTGTTTATTCATAGATTAGATTAGAGGACTTTACGAGTAATTATAACACATTGGATAAATGATGAACATAACATGGCTAGAGTTTGAATGGATAAAAGTGTGAAAAGAGGTGCCGCAGGCCTAGTTTTATGAAAAAAAATATAGCAACTCCGGAGTCACCTTGTAAGTAGTATAAATTCTGACTTCTTCGAATACCTATAACATATGTGGAACATAAATAAATAAATAACACCCAATAGTCACATACATAGTCCTGACCCCACATTATGATCGAGTCTTGTATCGTGGGTATCAGGAACTACGAGAGACTTTTCGGTCTCACAAACACCCAGACCCGAAAGAAATATTAGTGGGCCGCACAAACATTTCTCTCGGCGCGGGGATCGAACCCGCGGCCTCTCTTTTCACAGACGGCATCAAACCGACTGCGCCACGTAGACTGTCAATAAATTGTACGCATGTAGTTACACTATATTGAACTATAACTGTATCAGCTCATATACGTCTCACTGCAGGGCATGGGCCTCTTCGCCAGTCGAGAGTACGATTGAGTGTGGTTAGGCTATATTATCCACTACGCTGGCATAGTGCGAGTTGGAGGACTTTTGATGCCATACACATTCTTACAAATTGCTATGGTATGCACTATGCAGGTTTCCTCACGATGTTTGCCTCCACCGTTATAGTGCGTGGTAATTGATTATCAATACTATGACTACTCAAACCTATTTGCTCGGCTATTAACTAGCATAAACGATTGGCACCGAAAACATAAAGCAATTATCTGATAAACAGCATGATATAATCAACTTAATTTAACAACAAAATTACATTTTTTACTATAGTCGTGTTTTTTCTCGGTATAGCATGTGGGGTAAATTCCTAATTACCGGAGATGTTCTAGTAGAACAAGACGGTAAACATCATGGGAAAATACATTTGACATTAGTACGAAACTAACATTATTATGGGGCAAGTTTAATTTTAGAATCACTTGAGTTGATGCAGAAATAATTACATCAGTATTGTTTGTTTTTGCAATGAATGGCGACACGAGCATGCCGTCCGCCTGATGGTAAGCGAATACGACCGCTCATGAACAGTAGCAAAACTAAACAACACCTTGAATCACAAAACAATGCTTGGCATACCACTGCGCTCGCCATCTTGAGACATAAGATATTAAGTCTCAAAATATTCGGTAGTTACTCCGGTCACAATATCCTTCTAACCGAAACAGAACAGTGCACTTACACCGCTGTTTGGCGGAAGAAACAGAAACTGCGGTGGTACCCATCTAGGCGACCTCTCAGATATGAGAGACCTACCACCTAAAATGTACACAGTCAAATGATTTATTAAAATTATTAAAGTATTAAAAATATTGCATTGTTTTGGCAAGCAAAAAATATTAATATTTATTGGACAATTCTGCCACCTAGACTAATCAAAACTGTGATCTGGATTTTCAGGAAGTGTGTGGTACCTCTATGAGTTGTCTATATTAGGTTAAGTATAATTTAATCAAAGCATACAATCTATGTCTACCTTAAAAAAAAACTTGACAGCTAAGTTTATAAATATTCATCACTTAGGTGGCAAAGGAAAATATCGTGTTATGAATTTTAAATAGAATATATTTATTTATGGCTTCAATTACAAGTTCACAGCTATAAGCTAGCGGTAACATAGCCAAATGCAATATTTTATTCAGGCCATAACTTAGTTGATTTGAAAAGACTCTTGCAAGATTGAGGTGGCTTGCAAAAAAAAGTAAATACACCAATCCGTCACACACACAGTTCTTTCCCCACACTCAGATCGAGTACTGTTTCATGATCATCAGAAACTACTAGAGACTTTTCGGTCTCACAAACACCCACACCCGAAACAAGTACCTGTGAATCACACAAATACTTGTCTCGGTGCGGGAATCGAACCTGTGGCCTCACGTTTTACAGCCGGTGGCTAATATGCCACGGAAGCTGTCTATGAAGAATAACTGTCAGTCATCCGGGTGGATGAACTTTGACGAATGCAATATAGTAATGGTGGCTCACGCTTCACGCAAGTATACATCAAAACTGAAAATACTTTATAACGATATACGTAGCACCAGGCAAACTTATTTTTTTTTAACGATCTATCCTCGTCTTGCTTTTTGTGCTGGATTTGAAGTTGCCAA
The DNA here is from genome assembly GCA_030180105.1 of Hyles lineata. Classification (NCBI taxonomy): domain Eukaryota; kingdom Metazoa; phylum Arthropoda; class Insecta; order Lepidoptera; family Sphingidae; genus Hyles; species Hyles lineata. The sequence goes on along the minus strand of JARJEE010000017.1, from coordinate 8,846,545 downwards.
AATTTTGACGTGACAACGTCTTAAATTAGGTTGCGGCTGGGAGTCACTTATGAAAAAGTGTAACGCCCGGTAACGTTATTTACGCATCGCCATGGAAACGCTTCTCCTAACACATTTCACAATAGTGTTGCAACTTGCGGTCACATGCATTTTAATTAATGTCGATATTAGTACAAATACGTAAAATAATTTCCAATTTGCACTTTTTCGTCATTGATACAATTGCTTTTAAAATAAATTTAACTGTACCAGCTCACATCTAAACAAACGTATAACATGAAATATAATGTTTTCTACAACCATATAAGAAAAGTTTAAACATAAAACATTTTAATACATTCTATTTAGGTTGTCCCAAAGATAAATCCTAAAGATAAGTCCCAATGGACACACGCTACATCTCGTGGTACTGAGTGGTTCCCGAGAAAGTATAGCGTCATATGTTCAAGGCACTGCTCCGAAGACAGCTTTAAATGGATAAACGATAAAACATTTGTTTTTGAATCAGCTGTACCTACCTTATGTTTATCAATTTTTGTATGTCGTATTGTATGTTGTATATTTATTAAAATACCATTTTATATTGGGTTTTAATTTTAACTTATATAGGTATTCACTGAAAAGATAAACTGAAATTCATTCTTGAGAATATTTTTATTACAATCTACCTAATTAGATCTCATTTTGACGTGACAACGTCTTAAATTAGGTTGCGGCTGGGAGTCACTTATGAAAAAGTGTAACGCCCGGTAACGTTACGATGAGTCACCGAACGAGAGAGAGGCCCGCCGAATGCCTTGCGTCTCTCTCCCACTCAACTATGATCTAATTATAGTTGAGTGATTAATTTAATTATATTCATATCAATAAATATTCTACCGAGAAAAAGACGTTGTCACGTAAAATCTTCGCCCGTAAAACCGACTTTACAGGCAACCATTTTTTTTTAACATATTTTTTTTTCTCTTTGTTTAAGGGGTTTTTTCAATTATGAAAACGTCACCCCCGATATCAAATACAGCATATACATTACAATTATATTTAAATAGTTCATATATCACTAATATTATAGTTAAACAAACAAACCACAAAAAAATAAAGTAATCACCCACCCCGCAGTCTTAAACCTTTAATAATTACTTGATAAAGCATTTTAGCTTTGTACGATAACGAAGATGCCAAAATGGGGATATAATAACCTAGTATATATTTATTTTCACCAAAAGCGGTACGTCTTTGTGCCTCAGTTAGACTGCATTCGCATAAAATATGATGAGCGTCCTCTATTACACCGCATACGGAACAATTAGGTGTATTAACTTTTCGCATCATAAAAGCGAAGTTGTTAAGGGTTTTAACATAATTGATAACATTTATTTTGCACTAGAAATAAATATATGAATAATTTGATATAGTTACAAAAAAATAATTATTAATTAATCTTTTTTGTACCCTAGTATTATGTATAACAAAAGACTTCATACACATAAGCTATCATTATCGCTCCATAATCCGAGCAAAAGCCTGAGATCAAAGGTTCATTCTCAAGGCATACTCCATTAAGTCTCCTTTACGTGTGTATTCGTTACTTAATAGTTATAAATAAAATATAGCTTACTATAACCATTAGTATTCTGTGATATAAGGGTACTCTTAAAAGGCCATTTGAAGTCTCTGTCTGTACAACCCCATATACGTCCCACCACAGGGCATGGGCCTCCTATACAATCCAGAGTATTAAAGTAGTTAGGCCATATAGTACCCCACGTCAGGTTAATACGGGTGGGCAGACTTTACATACCATAGAAATTCTTCAAAATCGCTATGGTATGCAGGTTTTCGCGATGTTTTTCTTCACCGTTAAATTGCGTGTTGGTTGACTATCAACACTCATATATCCATGTGAAATAATTATCGTACAGAAGGCTAGCAGAAAGATGTATGTAGGCTGATATGTTATTACATTAAAAAGCCATAGTTTATTTACAATAAAATAATTTTATATATCTCCACAAGATTTACTAAGCTTGAAAGCCCTTCATTCTTCGTTTTCTATTTTAATATATACTAACAGCCTCATTCATAGTCAGTTTATAAACCTATAATAGTTATCTAATGTGTTGCCCGTTTGGAACGACTTATGAGTTCAGTTTGACCGAAAAAGACAAAACATTGGATAACTCAAACAGGTTTATAAGTATAATAGACTATTCATATATTTCTTTTTATGTTGTATTTTTTTTGTGTGTACATTAAACATTTAAATTAAATTAAATAATAAATGAATGAATAATGTGTATACTTTAAATGCGTTAAATAAGATTTTGAATAAAGAACATTTTAATTTGATTTGTTAACAGACCTGGTACCGGCTTAATAACGACTGGAGTGAGGTAGGTCAGTTGTCGGTGACCGTGTACGGCGCGCGGGGACTGAGTCCCCTGGGAATAAGCGGGAAAGCTGACGCGTACTGCGTGCTCGAACTGGACAACTCGAGGGTACGAACTCATACCATACGAGGCGCTGCCGAACCTATGTGGAACAAGAGCTACTCCTTGTAAGTATAACAAATTGTAATTTATTATTTATTTTTTATTGTACACAATTAACACGAAAACATTATATAGAGATAAGAAAGCAACAAAGTATAAATTGCGGTCTTATCGCACTAAGGCAATGTCTGCTGAACAACCATGTAAAGGATTTATGAGAAAGAAAGAGCAGAATTATTAACACATAACCAACTACATTTTACGTCGAATACTTTTTTCACTTTTTTCATGCGCATATGCCCACATCTCTAAACCTTCGGATTTAAATTACTTTCTAAACTAGTCACCAATAAATTTTTGCATTCGAGAAGAACTGCCAAAAAACTGTAGCTTTTTGAAATCTAGTTTTCAATACTGTGATTTTGGCAACGTGGTTTCAAAGTTTAACTGTAACTTTGTGAATAAAAATACCCTTCTCCAGCCCTTTTCTGCCAGAACTACACTGTGTGAGATAGTAAAATAAAGTATACCTATTGGTGAATGGTAATCGAACACCGCTCGTTTTCCCCGTTTTCTCTTGTAGATAGATACACAGACATATAAATGGGATTGTTTTATCGCTTAAATCCAATGATTTTATTGTTAAATGACTAGGCTGTTTACTGTCACATGTATTGTGGAGAATAATTTAATTAAACTTTAATATTTCCAATAAATATATTGTTAACATTAAGGTTTAATTAAAGATTCAAACCCTCATTCATAAGTGCATTGTTTGTTTCAACGACCAATGCCCTCTGTGGGCGATGCGATGCATAAAACATAATATTGTTCCGAGACATAATTTTAATATTAAATTGTGTTTATTTTACTCTGATTTCGTCTTTTAAAATGATGAAGGTCGTTTATGCCAAATTCATAAACACAGACAAATGTATTAGTAAACGACTTATCGATTTGATTTATGTACCCAATACTCATATGCCAAATTTGTTAATCTATTTGTATTCTTAAGATTATTAACTTGATTGGCAAAAACATAATATTGTAGTTTTTGTACACTGCATTAGTTTCAATAGTCACTTATATTCTTTATAAGAATGTTTACTCTGTTTTTACCGAATTATTTATTTAATCAGCGGGACGTGTAGTCAATTGACTGGTCCCAAACAATTATTTGAAGAGTAAACCTCTCAAATTGAATGTCCTTTACAAATAAAAGACTAACAGTCCAATAACTTTAGGCTTTCACAAATATTCATTACTTTGGCAAAGCAGAGGATACTGATTCTACGTTCGTCAGACTTCGCTTCACTCAACCATATTCAATATAACGTAAACATGTTCGTATTTAAAATATTATAACTAATTAATTATTAATGAACTGCTCTGATTTAAACCATTTGTATTTTTTTTAATAATCACTAAATTATAAACTAGTTTTAAAAACAGCAACACTCGAGTTTCTTGCCCGTTCTTCTCTAGTGAAAACTGCTTTCCGAACTGGGTGGAAGATAAAAAAAATTGACTGAATCTAAATGATGTAGAAATTGTAGACAAACATCTTTAAGGATTCAATAAATTATTTTCATTTTCATTTCATTTCATCGATGGTAAGATATAAGTCCATGTAACCGCGTAATTCTTTCATAGTACCTATTACCTACCAATAGTACAAAGGGAATACAGACCATCTCAAATCTACTAGCGTGTGGAGAAATATGAAAATAGAAATAACATTTTAAAAATTAAATATATTTTCAACGCTTTGTTTGACATATGCTTTGATTAAATAAAATGATCGTTAACGACGTATTAAACTACATTCTGTCACTGTTTATTACTAGACAAATTCATGCATTCATGTACTTAATATTCACGTAGTTAAAAAAATGACGCTCTCCTTTATTCTAGAATTTTAAGACAAACGATAAACTTTTAGTTATCTCATAAAACCTTAGAAATCTTATAAATACAAAGTCAGTTTAGGTTTAAACTGTGATATCGACATCCATGCCTCAATGCGCATTTCTTCTTACCTAAGCGGCAGGCAGGAGTGGCATTAGAAACATCGAGCTTATTTCGATGCCAGGCTACGGCAGGTTTACGAAACTCGTATAAACAAAGAAAATAAAACCAGCTATAAAATAACATGTAAAAAAATTAATACGATTTCACGACAGTTCTATCACTTTCTTAAATGTTATTTATATTTAGTTCAAAACATACATTTGCCTATAAAACTTTCACCACTAAGCCATGGTCAGATATCAGCCTACAATCCTACTTCCTACTATCTTATCCTATCCTACTAATATTATAAAGGCGAAAGTATATGTGTTTGTTACTTCTTCACGTTCAAACGACTAGATTCTGATGTTTCGTATGGTGGTAATTTATAACAGTACTAGCGGCCCGGCCCGGCTTCGCCTGGGTGCAAATACAGATTCCAGTCCATATTTTATTTAAAATCAATATGACAGCCGTTGTCTAAACTGCTTATCCATTTTCAATCCCATCCTGTACCTATTCTTATGTCCCATTTTATCCACCTTATATTCTATTCTATCCCATCTCTCCAGATTCAAATCATTATTTTGCTGTGGAAATATTATAACACTGTTACTACTCCGACGACATTCATTGAAATCAATTAAAAGATACCATAGATGACCCGACCACGCTTCGCTATGGCTTAGTTATTATATGATGAATTTTATATTGAATTATTTAGCATAGCAAAAAAGCCCGACCCACCTTTGCCTGGATGCAGATATTTTTTTATTTTACTCCACACCAAATACATGTTATTTTTCGTATAAGCTCTTGTATACCTAAACATGAATTAGCTATCCTATTGTCCTGCTCAATTCCGTCCCATCCCGTCTGTTCAGTCACTTCCCGATACGTCCCGTCTTTTCTCTTCATTGACCATCCCGTCTTATACCGTGCATTTACATTTCGTCCTATCAAATGTGTCAGCTATCCCAGTCCTCTCCCCTACCTCCCACTCTATTATATCCCGTTTCTCCATATCCAAATAGTGTGCCTTATAAATTTTTGACATTAAACACTTTAGCGATTTTGATTATCCATGCAATATTCCATCCCTTATTTCACCCCCAGTATGCTGTTTTCCAAAAACATTACGCCATTACTTTTTGTTAGTAATAAAGAGAACACACAATTAATGTAGTAACGGTCATTGAGTAACGGTAGTAACAATTATATTTAACTGGTTTCTCAAGACACAGACAACGCCTAATTTGAGAATCCCTGCAATATTCTCCATAATTATATAAAATTGTTATTTTATTCAATTCAGTTCAGTTTTTATTTTTGTGTTATTTTATGAAAGATTTTTCATTTTCAAGTGACATTCTATCTTGAAAAGAAGTAAAACTTCTTACGTGTGAATATTATTTATTTGATTGTCCTATATTTATTTAGCTTCATAATATACTCTTTAGTTTACACAAATTAAATTTCTGAACGTATGCATAAATATTTGACAACCAATTTAAATGTCAACCACTTTTCATTACTGTCATTATTTTACATCTTTAAAATCTAAAATACGCCATTAATCGAATATTGTGGATATATGTTGTCGATTCGAAACCTTTATTTAAATACGTTATTTAATTTGAGGGAAGAGTTTACCGTATTGACGGTATGAACATTAAATGTTTGACAGTTACAAACCCATGAACATTTTACAACTCCTTATAAATAAGAAATTAATTGAAAAAACATTTTCCAGTAGACCAAACTGTAAATCTAAACCATTCTCGAATCTCCACGAACACACACAAAAAATTTCATCAAAATTGGTCCAGTCGTTTAGGAGGAGTTCAGTCACATACACACGCACACAAGAAATATATATATTAAGATTAACATATACTTTTGTTACCATTTTGTTACCGAAAAATCTAGTATGTTGAGCAAAAAATACAAAAAATTATATTTGTTATTCTTTTAAACTCAAAGCGATGGGATAGGATAGAATACAAGGCGAACAGAATGTAATATAAGAGGACAGGAGAACAGAACGAGACGGGATAGGACAGGAAAAGGAGAATAAAGGACGGAAGTCTCGTTAAGGTTATATAAAAACAGTTAATAATATACGTAGCCGGGTCGGGCAGCTAGTAGTGTATTAAAAATTTCGCGCACATAAGGTGTCAAGGTTATCAAACTTTGCTTAACGGCATTCGTCGAATATCAAATTCAATAGACGCTTGTAATAACTACCACCTTTTTATATATGATCAATGCACCAAAATAACCACATTGCATAAAATTGATAATTGCAATACAATCTTTACTATACATAAAATAATTGGAAAGATAGTTTATTTTTACTAAAAGTTGTTTTATACATTCCGGGTTTCAATCCTTGGTCCGATAAAAATTTTTTGCGAATACCAAATTAATTTAAATCCACAAGGCTCGGTGCTCACCTTTATATATATGTATATTATAGGCCAAATCATCTGCACCACATGCATAATGGATTATGGAATATCAATATGTACAATACCAAGCATAAGCGATGAGGGAAGATTGAAAACTAGAACAAAAATCAGTTATTTTATACCACAAAAATCGAAATCAACACATAAATATATGCAACATCTAAATATTACGATTACAGTTCACGGCATTATTCATAGATCGTTTTAAAACCTATTTTAGTTATCGCACGTTTTTTCTTCTTCGCTCATATGAATTCAAAAGTCGTTCGAAATGGAAAAATACTTACATTCGATAGCTAAAATATGTTTTATCATTTACGTTAATCAGTTTCTTAGTGGAGTATTAGTATTATTAAAACGGTGCGTAGCGGTTTATTGTTATTACCCGATCTAACGCCACCCTGCCTAAAAAGGCCCGGCTAAACAAACTCAGCGGGCTAACATTACCACTGGAAACTACGCGACGCGACCCAGTTCTGAATATGTCCAGCGAATAAGACTCATATAATAAGACTCAGTGGGCTTGTTTTGGGTCCAATTAATGAAATAACGACCATGAGTATTTCCGAAACGTCCCGTAAGCTTAGGCATGCTACCAGGTCCAACGCGGACCATTATACCGAGAGGAACTTGTGAACAAACTCAGCGGGCTTTACTTTACCACTGGATATTACCAGAAAACCCACATTTCGCCTTGTGTGGTATACAGGATGAGCCTATTGCCACATCGCACACAAATTCCTGACTCCGGGCTGATAATTAAAAAGTCAATATAACTTTGCCCAATCCGGGATTTGATCCCGAGACCTCAACTTATCTAAAATAATAACGTACAACTGCGCCACCAAGGCAGTCACTTAAAGAAACTCAGTAGGACCGTAAGACAAAGGTTTCACATTATATGTGGCTACATTGATCTGAGTACATAATGTATCAGATACTTATTAAATTTGTGTTGAAGGACATTGTAGCCAGAGTAACTACTGAATATATTGAGACTTAACATCTTATGTCTCAGGATGGCGAACGCAGTGGAATGCCAAGCATCACTTTGTAATTCAAGGTGTTGTTTGGTCTTGCTACTGTTCATGAACGGTCGTATTGTACCATCAGGCGAACGGCATGCTCGTCTCGCCATTCATAGAAATAAAAAATATTAAAAAAATGTAGTGTAGTTACCACCACAATTCGTTATTTTACTTCATACACGCATGAGAAGACACAACAACCGCGCAAATCCCAAATAATAACATTTAAAACACCACATTCTTTCTCAAAATAATGTATTGTTCAGGATATATAAATCATATTTATGTAAATGTATGACTCGATAAAATCTGTTTTTAACGTTAATAATATTGAAGGCGCATGTGCTTTACAAGTTTACTGAAAATCTTTGTTATACGAACAATATTATCTGTTTCTTGAAGATATATGTATGTACGTATATAGCCGAGGGTTTTAAATATAAACTTTAACGGACAGACACTGACCTTTGGCTGTATGAAAGTTTTGACGTATTGTACCTAGATGATATAGGAGATCTTATGATTTTCCATTATTTGGTCTACAAATGGATATCGTGTTCGAAGTTATAATACATACATATATCATTAAATACACTTAGCACTTAGCAGTCACATACAAAGTCCTTATCCCACACTAGTCTCATGTCGTGAGTGTCAGAAAATATTAGATACTTTTTGGTCCCCAAACGCCCAGACCCGAAACAAATACCTGTGAATCACCCAAATACACATAAGAATTTGTCTCGATGCGAGGTTCGAACCCGCAGCCTCATGTTTCACAGCTGGCGTCTAACCAATGCGCCACGGTGGCTGTCATATACTGTGGCATTATTTAATAAATCTAGATTAAAGATTAGGTTAAATATCTAAACAAATTTTATAAAATTGTTAATAAAATCTAGGATAAAAATAAATACATAGATCAGGCAGTGACCATAAATATTTATTTTCTATTTATATTAATGCTACTTGAAATACTAAATTCTTGGCGTATATTAGTTTTAAGTCCGCCTAATAACATACATCTTTGGACAAGCACTCGTTAAATATTTACAATAGCTATTACTCATATAAGAATAACTACTTAAAATGATATTACACAGTACAAAAAACACAAGAGTTTCCGGCCATAAGAAACACCGCCGCCACATTATATGTTTATTAATTTTTATGTTATGGTCGGATAGCATTTGCAATTTTTTTTATTTGGAAAATTAAAATAACATTTTATTTCTTACAATTAATGTGGTATTAAAACACGTCCTGTTTTATGCCGAATGGTATTTTCCGAAACCGAATCCTTACCGCCTATTGCCACACTCCATATTTACCGCATTAACATTACCACCAAACAATGAAAATCCATGTAATATTTCTATCATAGACTCTCGTTTAGTGTACTATTACGTCACCTGTATACTAAAAAAACTTCTCTAACCACCGATTCAAGCTTTAGAAATCAATATGCTTGGTCTAAATATCAGTTAGGACTTTATAAAATATATTAAGGTTTTTCAAAAAAGTACTAAGGTACTTATTATTTCAAAATAAGCTGGGCATAACATCAAACTAAAGTTTTACATTAAAGCGTTTTTCTGAACATCTCATTAATCAACGCGAAATCTCAGTTCTTTTTTAAATAACACTATTTTCATGGCCATATGAATTAGTAGGTATGTACATTATGGTGCAGATTGCAACACAGATAAAATTGTTAACAAAAACTGTTAATCAACAGTTCGTAACTGATTTTTCTTTACGATTTAAATCACTGGTGTCCATACCACAAGTTAAATCTTTATTTGGGCATAAGAGTTCAATCGAACACTTGTTGTAATTAATATTTTCTTACGATTTATTTTAAGTGTTTTTTTGTATGACTGTTACATGCTGCAAATAAAAAATATTATTATTATTATCTTTTTTACAGCGGCGTCAATGACATCACCTCTACGTTAGACATTAAAGTGTACGATGAGTCCATCATTGGCGAAACTCTTGGGAAAATATCCATACCACTACTGAGAATAAACAACAACGAGAAAAAATGGTACGCGCTTAAAGACAAAACGAAAAAATCAAACGCAAAAGGAAACTGCCCGAGAATTTTATTACAAATGTCCGTCGCCTGGAATCCGGTAATATTAAATATTCATTGAAAACTTGAGCCTAATTCGTAGTATCTAAAACATGTTTATTCAGTTTATTCGTGACGCAATCATGCGTGATGATCTAATTTAGCTTTTTGGAGCAAATATTTTTTTCCATTCAGTGTGAACATAAAAATGTAGCAGGTATACTTATAATGTTATGAGACAAAGAATAAGGGTGTCGTATTTTCCTTTTTGAGGTACGGAACCCTATAAATATTTCATAATATTTTAGTAGGGTTTCATGTTAAGTTAACGCAACAAAAACAAATCATATAGGTTATTGATTACGTCATATGTAGCGTAATATGAAAATACTAAACATTCAAATTTTCCTTGCAGATAAAAGCTTCTTTACGTCTTCTTAGTCCAAAAGAAACCAAATATGTGCAGAAACCGCCAAATAAATTCAACATACCGCTGCTATATTACAATCTGAAATTCATAAGGGACATATTTCACGCCGTTCACACAGGAAATGAGCATTTCAAGTAAGTTTTTGCAACTCAAATAACTCGCGGATTTTTCATGAATTATTCATACTAAATATATAAATAACACCCAACAGTCACATACATAGCCCTGACCCCACCCACACTAAGATCGAGTCTTGTGTCGCGGGTATCAGGAACTACGAGGGACTTTTCGGTCTCACAAACACCCAGACCCGAAATAAATATTTGTGGACTGCACAAACATTTCTCTCGGTGCGGGGATCGAACCCGCGGCCTCTCGTTTCACAGGCGTGTAACCGCCTGTGCAACGTAATAAGTGCGTTGCTAGTTGCTACCGAACTATATAATACAGTTGCCGAGATATTGAGCGCAGGTTTTAATCCCAGCATACACCTCAGACTTTTCGGAGTGATTCGTACATTGATAGTCGATTACTAACCACTCGCTAACCCCCCTAAGCGAGCGTGGTGGACCATGGTCTAACATCTAAGGCTTAAACCTGCTTAATTGAACTTTGGTTGCAAAGGAGTCCCATTTATTTTTATTGCAATGATTGGCGATACGAGCATGCCCTTCGCCTGATGGTGAGCGATACGACCGCTCATGAACAGTAGCAAAACTAAATCAATGATTGGCATTCCACTGCACTCGCCATCTTAAGATACAAGATGTTAAGTCCCAATATGTCCAATAGTTATTTTGGGCTGACAAAGTACAGATAATAGTAGTTTTGAATACTATTCAAAATCAAATTAAATTGATTTTTCATTCAACACGATGGCGTTGTTATATTGAAATAAATTACACTCAGTTTCTCAAAAATCATGTGCTATATTGGGCACAAATTTCTGACTCCAAGCTGATAATGAATAGAAAAATCCAATATCACTTTGCCCGACCTGGGATTCGAACCCGAGACCTGAGCGTTGTAAACGTACCGTAGTAAACCTATGCAACCGAGGAAATTTTTCAGATTTATTTTACAAGATGCACTAATAAGCACACTTTTTATGAAAAGAAAACAGTTTTTTGCTTTCTTAGTTTTATTGTCCCATTTTAACTCTTGGATAAAGTTTTGACAAACAAATGCAAACAGCTTGACACATTTACTGTGTGTCGACTGTTGACCCCATCACAAACAGAATAAATTTAATTTTAAATAACGGAGCATACTTTGAATCTGTGCTTTGAATATTATATTCAATTAATGTTTTTGGGCCGAATTTATTTTAAAGTGCGCATAGGCGTAAAACCAAAACGCTTAATTTAATTACTTTATAATAAAAAAAAAACATTTCGTACTTATTTATTAATCTTACCAAAGTAATAATCAAATAAAATATCTTTAAAAAATAAGATAAACAATTGCGCTGGTGAACAAATATAATATTTGGTTCAACAGTGTTATTTCTAGCACTATAATTTTTATTTAAATATTGTCTATAAAAATGCTCTATAAAAAATTCTCACATTGATTATAATCATTATTAGTCATTATGTTATTTATACTCTTTTATAACTTCGTAAACCGGAACTGGTACAACATAATAAAAAACTCATTGTATCGCCGTCTCGACAAATATGAAATTGTATTCGTTAATACCACGTGTATTAACTACTACTATAATATAAAAGCTTTTTTATTATTGACGTCAGATTATTATTTCAGTTAAGGTAAAATAAGTATAGTATAAACAAGAGTATAATACTAAAGTTCTATGTTTATTTTAATACATTTTATTTAAAAAAAACTTGAATAACATGCATATTTTTTGCAGATATTTATTCGAGTGGGACAATCAAGAGAAGTCAGCGTTAGCACTAGTCGTTTGGCTTACCTTCTGGTTTTTTTTCCGTATGTGGATGACGCCATTACTCGTTCTAATACCGTTCATCTACTTTTGGGTCGGACATCGAAGCGACAGTAAGTACGTCATTAGCATAGACAAAAAGTACGGACTAAACTTTACCTAGGTACCTATAAAAAATACGCTTAGAAATATACGAGGAGAAAAACGGTCTGGCGGGATTGTGTTGTCCATTTTTCTATTTGGATCGGTCTACATCTAATGTTTGCAGAGCTGGAAGAATTAATTAAATTAAGGAAACATATACTCGTAGTTAAGAAATATTGTTCAGACTATTTGTTTCTCTATATAATATATTTACTGTCCCTCCATCCAAGCTCATCCCTCTATGTATATGTCCACATATTATAATTACGGATAAAATGAAAATAATCTGTTATTTTCTTTGTATGTTTTAAGGTAATACTTTGATCTCCCCGTATGCTTCCGAAGACGAAACTTCTGAAGATGATTTGGAATCTACGAAGGTACGTTTGTATTTTTAGCTAAATATAGGAATAAATGTTTCAATATAATTTTAATGTATATTATTATGTTCAATGACGGCAAGTTGTATCAGACTTTTAACTGTTTGTTTTTCTTTCAGGATGAATTAACGATAAAGACTCGATTATATGGACTGCAAGATCTCACTTTTACGATAAAAGATGGCATTGATTACATCGTATCGTTGATCGAGAAAGTAAAAAAGTAAGGGAATGTTTTTAATGATACTTTACTATTTACAAAACTGCCATTCATGAAACATCATCCGTGCTAATATATTTTATATTGCATTGTAAGATAAAAAAAAACTACTAATTGGAATATATATTCAAATATAATTGCAAAGGTATAGAAAAAATATAAAATGTGAATAAAAGGTGACATTCACCTAAATAATAACCACTAAAGACATTATAGCCTCAAGTTATCACGACTTGCGTCTTGTTATAAAAAACATACAATTTAAAGTAACTCGATTAACTGGTTAATACATATATGTACTTAAAGCTTTAAAAAAATATAGTATTCTAATCACAATTTATTGGAATTAAAAATATCTAACATAGACTTAAATATCTGCGTCGACCAACAATATCCTATTGCTGAACACTGCACAGTGCACACCCCTACAAAAGTTTGAGAAGGCTTGGCCCTACACCTAGTTGAAGGACGGTACATTTCAATGAGATTGTCGCATGCCATGCTTTCCTCTTCCTATGCTTTTTCCTTCCCACTCCCCTCCTGATTCAATGGGCCGGAAACACATCTATGATCCAAGTTTTGTAGACGTTCATGGCCATGTTCATGGTTCAAGAGTGATCAATTACTATCAGACGGCCTAATTGCTCGTTTGCCTGATCTAATATCTTAAAAAAAAAACCATAGAAAGTCTTCTAAAGTCAGTCTTAGACCTTTTTTTCTGTCCGATTCACATAATATGATAAGAAAATATTTAAACAGTAAAATGGGAAAACTCACATTACACTGCTGACAACCACATTCGTAACAAGAAACGTGCGGCGCGACGTTTCAAAATTTTCAGAATATGTGTTGTTGTTTTCAGAATTTGCTACATTTTAGGGTGATACTGATACTAGAATGTGCATTATAACTTACGATAGTGATTTTATCCTTTATTATTAATAATTTTGTATTTGTTTAATACTACAACTGAGGTAACCAAATGCGTGTCTTGGATCGGACAGGGTTTTATTTTGTCATACAGTATAACGTTATAAACGATTGTAATGATGTAATGTGTAATGAAGCGACTACAATGGTCTTTGAAAGTGGCACAAAGTAAAACAAAGTGTTTCTTGTTTACAGTCTGGTGAATTTCACAGTGCCGTATCTAAGTTATTTGGCAATGGCTGCGATGGTCGCTCTCTCCGCGGCGCTCTACCTCATTCCTGTCAATTATTTGTTTATGGCTTTTGGTACGTATCATAATATCTGTATTTGCACCACTCCATGTAATACAGCCTCTGTGGTGCAGTTGGTTAGACGCCGCTTGTGAAACGCACAGAGAGAAATGTTTGTGCTGCCCACACATATTTATTTCGGGTGGGTGGGTGACCCAAGACCCGATCTTAATGTGGGTCGGGACTATGTATGTGACTCTTGGGTGCTATTTATTTACTAATACGTCCTACTGCAGGGCAAGACGAGTTAGGCCATGTAGTCCACCACGCTGGCCTAGAGCGGGTTGGCGGAATTTACATGCCCTTAGATGAATATCTATTTAGGTATTTGCAAGAATTTGCAAATCCCTTTGTTGTGATCTTTTACTGTATTATTTTATAATAGATCTAAATTCTTATGACTCATAATCTCAGAGAGGCCGCGAGTTCGATCTCCGCACATGTGAGACCGAAAAGTCAGAAAAAAATGTGAAGATTTAGGAGAATGTGTGTGACAGTTGGACATTTTTATTTATACAGTTTAGGAGAAAGTTCTTATCTACATATTATTGTAATAAAACTTTTATTACGACCATTGTCGATTTTGATTCATTCCATCTTCGATCAAATATACACTAGATACAACATGAGCGCTTAGAAAATGGCACCAAAAAAGAGTGCTTTAAGCACTCTTTCGCCTTCAGTCACGCACCGACCGTTGCTTCTAAAACGTCGCATAACTTAGACAATATTATTTGAAAAGCTACTTTAAGCTCCAGGAATAAGGTGGAATTTGTGTTAATATATTTGGAACATGTGATCTTTTTGTTTACTTTTTTTAATGTCATGCATCGGTGCCACTTTTTAATGGAACTTTTACAGGGAACTGTGTATCTAGTGTATATTTGATCGAAGCATTCCATTCTTCATGTTTGATGCCAATCTGTTAGTGGAGTAAAACCAGCTTCTTTCAACCATGTTTCAACCTTATTCTGTCTTTTATAACCCGATAACTGACTTAGCTAAAATGTTTATTACAATTTTCAGGTATCGGCAAGTTCACTCGGAAGTTTTTGAATCCCAATAGAGTTCCTAACAATGACATTTTGGACTTCATATCGCGAGTCCCAGACGACAAGACATTAGTAAGTACTAAGTATATATAAAATATTTATCTACCCTGACAAACATTTTATAAATTGGTAGTTAGAATTTGCCTCCGTCTTTGTTTAGAAACCATGTTAAACGACAGGCCGAGTGGTTGATCTCTACACAGAAATATTTTTTGTGTTAACCACATTTTTTGTTTCTTGTCTGACTGTCGTAAAACCAAACGTCTTAAGGTGAAATCACACTATAGTATTCCGTCTTACGCATAGAGTAAAGAAGCGGCCATAAATACTAGAGAAAAACGTCTTAGACCGATCTGAACAATAGATTCTTTTGTTGTGTGCACATTATCAGTCGTACGCTTATGACGTGACCTTGTATGTTCCAATGTCCTGATTGGTCAGTTAAGCGCTTCTAGTATCTATGGCCGCTTCTTTGCTCTATGCGTAAGACGTACGTACGATAGTATGATTTCAGCTTTACGCTGTGTCTCAGTCTCATAACCACGATATAAAACTTGATATCTTACTTTGTTTGTCATGACTACTTACTTATCATAACTCTACATTTCGATTCCATTTAAAAGTTCCCCTTTCGCTTTGGGTTTTATTATTTAGTTCCCATTTCTATTATTTATTTCACTGTTAACAAAGCATCATAAATTTAGAGGCCGAATATAATATTAGTTTTAATTTTCCTATTTTCAGAAACAATGGCATGAGTTGAAGGTACCTGAACCCAATTTAAGTAGGGCTCTCACTTCGGTGGGACGGTAGAAAATGATTCATGATAGTTTTAAAAGAGCATTCCAATTTCAAAATCACGTTCAAATCGAGACCAACTCGATCAATCGCCACATTGTAAAGGCTGGAAAGAGTCGAACTTCGTGTACAAAGTTCGGAAGAAAATTCATCTCAAGAATCACAAGAGCCAATAACGGAGTTTAGACCAAGCATCTCAAGTTTCAACGCACATGATGACTAGAAGGCTGAAGGATGGTTCGAGTGGGTAGCCCACAGATCGTAGCAAGCAAAATGCAATTAGATTAAGTATACGCCACATTAACAGGCCATAAGGCCTGGCCATTAGTTATGCATTTTTATACGTTGTGATAAAAATAGAATCTAAGTTTATTTTAGAAGTAGGCCCATTAACTTTAAAGTGTTTAAACATTATAACACCGGTAAGTTATGATAATTTTAGAATTCTAAGAAATTATTCACGTACAAAACTGAATTTTTGAAACACAATTTAACAGAGAGCAGTGTAGCGTAAAAAATTGACAGCAGGTTAGTTGATGACTTTGATATAAATTGTGATAAAATAAATATATAATTGTACTATATTTACATGTGATATTCCAAGAAGAATCTTACAAGAATGCTCTCTTTTTATTAGTGTTAATGTATAATATAGGTTGTAAATATTAAACAAACATGTATATTTTGTCTAAAAGGCTAATGACCTAAATAGTTTGAGTCTTGCCTTATAAAGTACCTAAAATATATTTATATTATTCATATTTATTTAATGTAATTTATGGTTTACGGTGACAATTTAGTTCTAATGTATTTATTTATTGTTGAATCTTATACCATTTGTATGTTTTGGTGTAAAACACGGATTAATGGTGTATAGATTCATTCCACTGTTGAATTGTGTTTATTTCACACTCTCACACTGTTGATAGGCGTAAATCGCAGCATAATTGTTTACAACAAGTGGATCTCAAGTGCTATGTAAATGTACAAAGTTTAAATTTTTCAAAAGACAATTTATCTTATGTTTTATAGTATATTCATGTGATACTATTTGTTAGTCTAAAAAAAATTAAAAATACATAATTCCTTTTTTATGTTCGTCACAGTATGGATTTTCTGTACAGTTAAAAACATTTTTAACTCAAGTACAGCTTGGCACTTGGCGGAGTATTTTTGCAATTCTTGTGAATTTTTACATGAATTTTTAAGACAATTATTTCCATACATTTCATTATTTGACTTGTGTGAACGGTTTATCACAAAAGATAACAATGGATTGAAGACTGGATTACTTATTGCTCATTAGTTAAGAAAAAAACAGCTGTGAACACAAACCAAAACCGTGAAAAGGCTATTAAAGTGTCCTTTGGAACCGCATGTAAATTACCATCACATATGATAATAATAAGCCACTAACATTAAAGATCTAATTGATTTCGTCAAACGGATTGTATTTATTTAGTGTAACGTATTTGTATATACTAAGGAGATACATGAATGTAAGCATCTATCATGGTTATGTAAGCCTCAATGAAGTTGTGATCTTATCATAAATAAATTAAAGTTTTTAAAGTCATCATTTTATTAGATTCCTCAAACTCTCCTTCACAACAATATTTATTATTTATATATTTACGGTAAATCAGTTATAATTATATACAGGGTACATCCGAACCGCGACCGAAAACAAAGCCAGGTGGTAGTTTTTGTGACTAAAAATACTATGTAACTAAACGTTTTGTCATGTATATACCACCCAATAACGGTGATACTTGCTAAAATGTTTTGTGTTTGTAGTCACAAAAACTACCACCTGGCTACGTTTCGATTGCAGTCTGGATATACCCAGTATATTCCTGAGAGTTTTTTCTTCATGCTTCCGTGGCCGACAAACACCACGTAGCCTTAACAATCTGTGCCGTAAATAATGGCAAAGGCGTCGAAACTCCTCAGCGCCATCTCTTGTTTTTTATTATGTGTAAAATGTAGAGAGCCGCTGTTGATTCGGCTCTGGTACGCTGAGCTCCTTCCACTCTATCTGTAAAACAATTGAGAAAAATGACTACATGTTTCGAGAACGTTTTACCTGTATACATTATCATCACGCCTTCATCCCATAGGGGTATATGCAGAGACTATGAATCTCTAGTGTGTTCGATCATGACACTTTCACTTTGTAAATTTTCATCAATAACATCGAATTGGTTGAGGTGGGTTCGATGGGATCGATCGCTACCGACCATTCGTTTTTTATTTTAGCTTTGCCTTGTTGCGTTTTATTCATCTAATCCACATGATAAAGCCATTTTAATATTAATATCTCATATCTTGTTACTAAATCCTCTTCCACTCCATGCAATTGTATTAAGTACCACGTTTTTCTATTTTCTATCATACAACTGACACCTCACATTCCCATTAATTTCTTTTTTCCACTGCCCTTTTTTCTTAAAAGAATAGTAATTCTATTCAGACTGACAGCCTCCGTGCCGCAGTTGGTCAGACATCGGCTTTAAAACGAGAGGTCGCTGGTTCGATCCCCGCATCGAGACAAATGTTTTTGTGAACGTAATAAATATTAATGTCGGGGACCAAATATTCAGACAAGAACTTACCAAATCTTCATTATCAGGAATGCGTGAGATGAAATCCAACAAATCATTATTTGGTACTCTGTCTGGATTCAGTATTTTCCTTGTAAATTTGTATATCCCTAAAACAATTTATTGTTTTTAAGGACTAACATTTATCCGTAAAACATAGAAAGGAGATACCGAAAAATTTTAAGTCTCCAATGCAAATGGAATAACTATTAGGTACATTTAAGAGACCGAAAAGTCTAAAAAATACATTAAAATATAATTTTATTCAATGAATAATAAGTTGTAATATAGAACAACTTACCTAAAACCATCATTAAATAATTAAATGGAATAAAATACAGCACCACTGAAGCTATAACCAATATAGTCATGGAAAGCAAACTCAAAAATGGCATCTTGAACGTCACTAGGCTGTAAGAAAATAAAATTATTCATGAAAATCATCATAGAGTGCCATTGAAGTATTAAACTAGAGCGGACATCAGGAAGAAAATCACTGCACATTGTGCTGGTACAGGATTCTTGTGTGTGTGTGCACACGGGAAGCCAGTGAAGCAAGAGCGAAGATGATATTACTGTGTAAGCGTGACAGAGATAGAAATAGAAGGAGTGGTACGGTACCGTTCATTTATTTTACAAATATTTTATTTTACAAATATTTTATTTGT
Organism: Hyles lineata; assembly: GCA_030180105.1. Classification (NCBI taxonomy): domain Eukaryota; kingdom Metazoa; phylum Arthropoda; class Insecta; order Lepidoptera; family Sphingidae; genus Hyles; species Hyles lineata. The sequence continues at coordinate 8,827,043 of JARJEE010000017.1, read as the reverse complement.
AGTATCCCCTCTAGTATGATATCTCAATGTAGACTGCATATAATTTCGAAAACAAACTATAATAACTAACAAATACAACATGCGTAACTTCAAAAGTTATTAGTGTAAGTGCTCCGATTTAGCAACCAGTTCCTGACCCAAGTAAACCAAAAGCACGCTTAAGCAATGAACTTCCTGAATTTAAAGTATTTTATAGCGTTATAACTAATTTACTTTACACGTACTTGTACAGTCTCTCTCCTACAGAAGCTAAATAGTCAACTCCAGTTGTAATAACTATTGTAGTTTCAGTCATGTCTTGTATCTTCCCTTTAATACTTTTGTCAGTTTGATCCTTATCACTGTCATTTTGGTCCGCATCACTTGGACTGAAACTCGTGCTACTGTAATTTCTCATGAACGATCTTTCTTCTGCAAATTGTACACAAATATCTACCTCATCAAGTCATCACACATACAGGGTAAATTAAGACTGCTACCGAAAACGAAGCCGGGTGGTATATTAGTGACTTCAGATACAATGCAAATTGTTTTTCGAAAAAAATAGCGTCAATTTTTATTTTGTTACTTTTTTCCTAGCGTCTTATTTGGACAGTAAATACATATTTTTTTCCAAAATAATATACACCCTTTAATTTTTAAAGATGCTATTTTAAACGAACGAGACGGGTTTTAATCATCGTTTTAGCAAAAAAAATATGGATTTATCACCTAAACACGATGATATAAAATAACAAATCATTGTGACGTTTCTTTTGCGAGATTTTTAGTTGCATTATTTTTGTAGTCACTTAAACTACCACCAGCTTCGTTTTCGGTAGCAGTTTTGATGTACCCTGTATACAAAACTGCAAATTGTGACATCTATTGATACAAAAACGCATTACGAATTTACGACGAACCCCTGAACAAGCCCTCTGTAATTAGATTTTATTTTGAATTTTCTTGATGTGCGTAATTTATTTCACAGTAGCGGCATCACTCGTAGAGACTGGAGAGTTTCAAGACCTATTTTAGCTATCGAATGTCTTGTCCCATTCGAACGACTTTTCACAAAATATTCGATAGTTAAAATGGGTTTTAAAACTGTTTATGAATAAGTCCGACATATAATGTTCATTAAATTACTAACATCAAGAAAGTACCAAATGAAATCGACCGTCACCTCCACGTACTTTATAATTTTAATTGAAAATGCAACGATGAATTTTATCATTCAGAAATAACCTTTCGAGACCCTGATACTGATATCATTTCTCGAATTGGTCAAATCTATTTTTTTATATTAGCATAATAGACTTTATAACATTAGTTTGAGTTCATCCATTATTGTAATATTGTAATTTATAATATTACGTGATAGCTCAGTGGCGCACTCTTTGTAACTTTTCTCACTTATCGAATTTAGACTACGAAGAATAGTATCGTCATATCAAGAAGTGACTACATCTTATAGAATGTACCGTATATTCAACGAAAACAACATTTAATTTAAAAAAAATGATATATATAATATGATGTACCGAAGGCAATAGGTACATGCTATGTCGAATAAATAAAATTGAATTAAAGAAATTAGGAAACTTACGATGTGTTCTATTTGAGGCCCAGAAAAATATGAATGGCATCAAAAGTATTAACGGTAGCGTCCATAGTTTGAAATAGTAACAAAATATTAACCATGCAACCAGTGCTAATGCTGACAGATCCTGACTCTCCCATTCGAACAGTTGCCTGTAAAAATATAGAGACGTATTATTAAGAAATTAACCAAATAAAGAATATACAACTCCTAAGTCTTAGGATAGCGAGCGCAGTTTAATGCCAAGCATTGCTTTGTAATTCAAGGTATTGTTTGATTTTACTACTAATCATGAGAGGTTACCACCAAGCGAACGGCATGCTTGCTAGTTTCATTAATCACTGCGATTTCAACAATTTCATTTGGTTTCATTTCAAGTTTTATAAATATGCTATAGCTTTATAGTTTTAAAATAAATTATTATAATTGGACTAAAGTGTAACTACTTACTTATATATATCATTAATGGTCGCCAGTAAGAGGAATGTATCTCTGACAAATTCTAAATTTTTATAAACCAGAGCAATATCAAAGTTAGGCGTCTTTTTCACATGCTTTACTTCCTTCGGCTGAAATAACCTTATTGATGCTTTTACCTGTGCAAAGAGAATATGATTATTCATTCATATTTTACAATTACTTTCTGATTACAACCATGTGCCTTCTGAGGTTTCTATGTTATATTCATAGATATAACAATATACCTACCTACAAGACATTTAAAAAGCGTACTAAAAATATTGATTTAATATTTTAAAATACTGCTCTCTATTATACGCTCTACACTTAGTAGGTATATTTATAAATCTTTGCATTGTGATGTTGACTGCGACCGCGGCCAAGTAAATCTACCATATTTTTAATTTATATAATACATTAAATTACAAAACCTTTTTTTTCTGTAGATCAAAGCACCTAAAAGGCGCTGTCGCGTCGCAACTACTCTCTTTATGAATTATGAAAATTAAAATTACGCGTGATAGTACAATTAGCAACATGGGGGAATATTATTCCTAATCTTTTCATAAAACATTTTTGGTCTTTAATAATCAAATAATTTTTGTAAAGTTTAAATGAAAACGCTTAACATTTTTATATGATTCTACGACATAAATATATACGATTATTTGGCGTGTACAACGAGAACTAAAAAAAAACAGGCCAAAATCACCGAGTGGTAATATCCTAGAAGATGCTAGAAATGAGGAATCTCTAATCGTTAGAAACAGTGCCTTATGCTCATGAAATTCCAAAATAAGTTTCACTGTACTTACAGGGTTCCAAAATACAGAGAGTTCTAATAGCACTCGTGGACAATTTCCCTTGGCAATGTTTTTCTTGGATCTGTCCTTCAGCGCGTACCATCTCGCCTCACCATTGCATATTCTCAGCAAAGGGATGGAGACTTTTCCCAGGGAATCACTGAATATTGTATTAACTAGCGAGTCCTCCTGAACTTTGAGGTCTAAGGTCGACGCGATGTCGTATACATTGCTAAAAACAATTAATATGATGTCTTGAAACATAAATAATATATTTGGAAGTATGAAAAGGATGGTAATCGTGGGTCCATGCTATTTATTTTGTTTGCTTTGAAAAATCTCACATGAGTTGCCGGGTACTGAAATTTACGGCTAAGGTGATGGATCGCTCCGTACCACACTTTTAAACAAAAAATTATTTCGGCGGACGGTGTGACCTTAGTAGCAACTCTCCCTATCACTTAGGAGATGCATGCGTGAACTTACGAGTATAAAAATAGATTTCACAAATCAATTATGAGATTGCAGTACGATCGATAAAACTGATATGATAGCGATATCTTTCGTGCGAATTTTAGCGCAGAAGAAGAAGTTTGATAATAAAATAACCAATAGATACACATTGGTTGAATAGGTCAGTGTCTAAATACATAACAAAAACCTTTGATTACATCGTTAAACCGCTTATTTTCCTCTTATTATTACGCGGTTGAACAACATGAACATATCAGTAAGTTAATCCACATGTTTTGGATAAACATTGAAGAATCTGTATCTTCCCTAGATAAATGTATATAATTCCACACTTCAATATCTTACGAGTGAAATATCTTCAAAATAATTAACGAATATTTTTTTTATATTGTCACCACAATTAATACAAATAACATTTGATAAAACGTAATTTAAATATGATTTAAATTACGATCATTATCATTCAATGTAAAAGCACCAAGCGGATGCAACAAGCATATGTATTGTAATTCGTGAAAGAGAACTAGCGCCATCAGTAATGGAATATTTATAGTTCTCGAAAAGTCCGATAGGAGCGCTATAATACATTATCAAAAACATTTCGAACGAAATCGTAAGACCATAACACTTTTTTTACGTCTAAGACAGATATTTTTGGGGTCAGAAATGGTCAAGACTCAGCACGAATGGGCAGGCTTTTCCTTGATAGTACCGTGACGTGTAATGACAGCTTTGCTGTCTTGTTTCTCATCCTTTTTCTTCCCCACTACCCTTCCGATTTTATGGTTCGGCATCACACGCATGATCCAAGCGTTATGGATGTTCATGGGCGGCAGTCTCTTACCACCAAGTGAAATGTTGGCTTGTTTGCCTGACTTATATAATAAAATAAGACGTAGCCACAGTACTTACAAAACATAAGCCTTATTCCAAGTCAATTCCGTTCCTCGGGCACTGGGTGTTTGCACTCTTTCGTTGTCTAATTCTAGTACACAATAAGCGTTCGGCTTACCATTAAAGCCTCTCGCCGCGATCACTTTTACGTGCAATTCACCCACAACCTTCCAATTTGCTTGTAAATTGTAAAAAGCCTGAAATAACCGCGCAACCATCTCTTACAACGGTATTGTAGGGAATGATTTTTCCTGCTGGAATTATCCTGAAGAGTATAAATAACTGACAGATACTGATTGTGGTTTAAATACCTTAACTCAATTATATAACGATATGACTACAAAACTATTGGATAGTATATTTTAGTACACGTAGATTTAATGTAAATTTAATAATAGGTGCAATTTTATTCTTTCTCACGAGTCACGACTAAGCAAGTTATCAAATAGTAGAAATAGTAGACCCATTGCATACATAGGTTCATTTTTATTTTAATCACCCAAAGGTGTCTAAAGATAAAAATTCCTATGAATTCCAATCTTATTATTATAAAATAAACTGCGAATATATCTTCGAATATATACGAACATATTTCTCGAGATAATCCGTGGCGCTCTGTTCGGCGGTAGGCGTCACATCAGCATCGGTAGAGCACATCGTCACGGACAAATGTATAGAACCATAGCCATCGTCTAGTTGCTGCCAAATCTCGTGAGTGCGCTCCTTCTCCAACTGAGACAGATCTAGGGCACAACTTAGAAAATAATAATGTAAGTTTTAACAAGATGCAAAAGGATATACACTTTACGTTCAAAACTGCTAGAATGGTATTAGAATTTAATTGTCTCCAAAATTTGTATAACATTTATAAGAAATGTAAATCACATTCCATCTAAATGTCCTAAGAAACTATATTACTGTCAAAATTAACTACTAACTACTAGTCTCTAAATAATATTTTTTATAGTAAACGTACCTGCCCATGAAATTCTTCTTCTTTCCTTTATCCCATAAGGATATTCTAAGCACGTGGTCCTTATGTAACTGAAGCTTTATACGTTCTCTCCATTCTATATGCCGCGTGTTAGGTACAGCTTTAGATTTTATTGTTTCATCGCCTAGACTGCAATAAATTATAGTTGAACAGTTTTAAGTTTTCAAAACATGTTCCTATCAAATTATAATTGCCTGAAACCGTAAAATGAAATCCATCGTAACTTGATTTTGATTTGATTTAAATGTGATACCTATACGTGCAAGTTATCCAAATATGTATTAACTCAAAAGCATTCATATTATTTCCGGAGAATGATTTTCCAGTATGATTGTAATTTGTAATCATTAACCTTCGCCTTCGCAAAAAGCCGATATGATTTACCAATTTGCACTACCGCAAATTATATTTTAAAATGTATACCACGTTTCCTACAAGCGTTCAAGGAGAGGGACTTGAAATAGTCTTTCCTCAAAGGCTCTCGTCGAGGTCTTATTAACTTTTTGATGTTAATTATTCGATTGATTGCGTATTAAATTACATACCGGATTTTACAATATAGTGCGTGATAACTGCCATCTTCTGGAGGATCAGGAAGGCCTCGCGCCTCTACAAGCACTATTGAAACAATTGTTTTACTTCCTTTGATTTTTTTAGCTATTTCTTCTATCCTCGGAATCTTAAAGGATAAAAACAAGTCCCACGATATTTAACAAAATACATACTTCGCAAATAGAGTACAAAAAGCTAAACATTGATAAACTGTGTATAAATAACAAAAATGTGTATTAATATCCCCATAAACACTTTTTGTTTTTTCTTCAGCTTAATCTAAGGCTCGTTTTCCCGTTATAATATAAAAAAGAATTTCGTGATTCGTCCCTTTTTTCAGCCATAGGAAAATAGTTCTATCCCAAGAATTAATTTGATGGTTTTGCTACTCGCCACGGTTGGCAGGCGGGTTGGCGGGTGCAGGTCTAAGCTTCATTTCCTTATGACGCTACTGTTCGTCGTTAGCTTATTAATTGCCACTTGAATACGCCATCTCTGCTATGTTTATTCCAACAACTGATAACCAACAGATGGCCAAATACATAATTTGAGTACGAAATTTGTTGTTGGTTTTATTTCCATCAGGAGTTTTGTTTATTAACTGGCATTTAAAGATTTCAAATAGTTTTAGATATGTAGTTAATTACGTTTGAATGGTATTTGCCCAGAGAGGTCTTAATGACTGGACATGTCCTTAAATAAATATTCCAAGAAACTTAAAATTACTTTTAACTGCAGTGGCGCTGGAAGCGCCAACCATAACTAGCCATGTAGTTAACTTAGAAATCGAAATATATGTAATATGTATGTATTATTTGTGTTACGAGCATACCAAATACCAATAAACTTGTCATTGATTGCTATGGTTGTCCCACAGAATATTATAGAGAAAGTTTCTACAAAAATATACTACCAACACACAGCCACCAAGACTATTTGAAATTATTTATAATAACTAAATGTCTCACCTGAGGAACTAAAGATAGTGAGTTATCCACTGGCGTCACCGACTCATTTTCTAGAGGTACAGAATGGTAAACTTCTACGTTTTTCTTTTTATTGTTACTCACAAGGTTTACTAGAGAATACGGTCGCCGTCTAAAAATAATATTATTGCACGAATCAAACACATGCTTGTTATCCATGTCTTCTCACTTTTCAACAATTCAAAATCCAGAAATATTTCATCGTTTCACAATAAGAGTTACAGCTATTCTGCTTCTCGTATTAATTTTTAACATAATTCAATAAAGGATGAGCGGTAGACGTACTATCTTATCAATTGGATACAACAATATAATAAACCTATCCTGATATAATGTATTTGTTTAATATAAAGGTGTAATATATAATTACAAAATAATATACTGCATTCATAATAAATAAGCAATCCAGAAGCAGTTTATTTAAAAAAATAGATGATTCAAATATGTTAATGTCATCATCATCATCAGCCTTGTAATTTCCACCGCTGGACATAGGCCTACTCCAAATTGTGTCATTTCATCCTGTCTTCGGCTTGTCCCATCCCGAATCTGCCAGCGACCTTTCGCAAATCACTCCTCCTAGTTGGAGAGTGTCCTACACGTGTTTGTCAAGATGTGGTCTCGACTCAAGAATGTTTACCCCAGTAGTTAATCGTTCTTCGACAAAAATTAATGAAACACTAGTATAGTAAGTATATTATCTATGAACAGCATTTATTATACATAGATTTAAATTTAATAAGTGCGCTGCGCGTGAATTTAGTGCTTAGATACTCACATATTTGAAAATTTGCTTCGAAAATCCACGTCCCGGTCATTACCGTCACCGTGAAACGAGTGCCGATTTTTACGTATTTTATCATCCATAATTTCTTTGAAATTACAATTGATAAACGTTTAAACTAGGATATTTCCTTATTATTTCACGCACAAGACCGACGCGTACATACTTTTTTCTTATTTTACTGCATAGTTTATTTTGTTGATGCTATTGACTAAATAATCAGTAACGATAAAGCGATAAAGTCTTGTTTAATCATTATAATACGTTGATACTGTGCATGTGTGACTACAAAATATACAATTTGATTTATCTATTGAGAAATGCTCTTTATCAATTTTGTGGTAAAATGTTGTGAAATATAATTAAGAATAAGGTCACAAATATTGAAATTTGAAAATAATTGGAACAGCACAAAATGTTTTATAAGTATAGGAATACGTAGTATTTATATTTGTACAGTCTAGTAAGTAGGTATAAATGTTAAAACAATTAATGTTGCGTTCGCCTGTTATTGGCACGTATAGGTACTTGTATTAGACCAATTGTTACATTTATTATAAGATTATTATGTTTACAGTACTGTTAGTGAACCAAATATGAGAATTAAGAAAAAAAATATCCGTTAAAGAATTTAAAGTTAAACATCTCGACAACAATTTAATCAAAAGGTATTGTACTAAAAAACCACAACGTAACTACGTTTAATATGAATACGCACATAGGCAGTGAAATTTTCAAACATGGAATAAGTTTAGTAATTTTTTCAAATGTTATCAACGAAGAATTGGCTACGATACCAAACCATTGGGTAGTATAATTGAATCTTGCCCCATAGAAATAAACCATGTCAAAGAAATTTTCGCTACTTGCGTGGTGATTTTAAAATGGCCATTAGATAGTATTTATTTTTATTTTACATTATATAGTAATAGACCTGAGACCCAATACCTACATTTAAAATATTAAAATCGAGCCGAAGAACGATGGAACTTCAATGAATTAGAGTTATATGTAATTAAGTTATCTCAAGGAGATTTAAGTGATTTCATATTATGCATAAACGTGGGACAATTAACTCATTATTATTTAATTTCTTCTGTACCTTAAAAAATAAAATGTCATCTTCGTATTTTGCTTAATAACATTATTACTATATCAAATTAACAAAATGTAATAGATGTTGTCTGATAAGTATAATGGTGATAAAAATAGTTGCAGAAACGCTCCACCGGAGCTGGAGCGCCGCACCGCTTACGTCGGAACACTTTACGCGCCCTTCGCCCTGACCATATATTTATGTCAATGCTATCGCCTTTGGTTTTGTGCATCACAGAAGAATAAACGGTGGTCACTACTTTGAGAGTGTATTTTAAACTTTCTACATTGTTGGCGGGTTTTATTGGATTTTATTAGTTACTTTAAGCATGGCTTAAAATGGCAACGTTATGTAGCAAATACTCGTAGTTAATGTGCTTTAAGGGTGAGGTAACATTACACCTCTGTCATCAAACTACAATTACAATATTTTGTCCTTGTAAACTGTGCGAGCGCCAAAATAGGTGTAAAATTGCTTGAGTACGAAAATTATCTCACACGCTGCTAAAACCATCTTTACGAATGGTCTTTAAATATGGGAATTCTAGGCAATTCGTTTCTATTGTAATATTTAAATATTTCAAATAATAATGTAAAAAACATAATATAACTGTTAAATTCAAACTATGTATTAATTTTAAAATACCACTAGCGGCATCCATCGTGGAGTAACCGCAAGTAAGTAAAATGGCGCTAGTGTGCCTTATTTTTATCTTCTCTCCGCTTGGAATGCTGTATGTTGGCGTCTCCCACCGCGTCATTTCTGTTTGTGGCGCTAGTGTCAACATTCATTTTAGTTGCTATTGTAGTGTAATCAGTGTAATGTAGAGGTTATAGTGGACAAAATATCTATAAACCTTTTGTGATTAGTTTTCTAGTGGTTAAATAAAACTAGTTAAAATGGAGTCGAGAAAAGAATCTTTATGTGGTTTAAAAATTTGTCGGTTTTGTTTATCACAAGATGATAATTTAACAAGTTTATACAAGAAGAGCCGAATACCAAAAAATGCAATTTCTCTCCCGCTAAAAATATTGTCTTCTGTTGGGATTGAGGTAAGCACAAGTTCATATAAGTTTGATCAATACGAAGACACTTGGAGATTTATTAAACTAGACGCCATCTATAACCAATTACCTTTTGCCTACGTGAAATATATAGGCGTTCAATGCAGTAACTGTGTTCTAAAATGCTGGGGACTTGATGCCTCTTTATTTTTATAGATTAATCTATAGATCAAGTTGTACTACGTGAAATATTTAGAACATATTGAAACAACCAAAATCACGATTTTACTTGTCACATCTTTAGAACTGCCATCTGCCGGACAAAGCATGCATGGCGTTTACATAAAATACAACTAAAAACAGATTTTTATTAAATATTTTTAATTACATCCAATAAATAACTATTCGTTTTAATCAATGTACAAGCAATGCTATATAATACCCAGATGATGATTGTCCCACAGCTATCTACAGACATCTATTTAGACAGATAATTTTTAGTGACTAATTTTCTTATTTTCATCCAGGTGTACCCATCAGATAAGATGCCCTTGTATATCTGTGGGCAGTGTCAGTTTTTTATGGAGTTAAGCTATGAATACAAAAGAATCTGCCGGCAAGCAGATGAGAACATTCTGCAGTACATCCAAACGGGCACTGCATTAGAGTCTATGGCTTGGCCCAAATTGCTGACTAAGGTATTAACATATAATGTATTTATTTAAATAAATAATGTTTTGTTAGGTATTTTTATAATTCATGTTTAATATATTACATTGAGAAAACTGAACACAAAAATACAGTGAATGAATCATACATGAATATTTTATTACTTACTAAAGAACTTGCAATGAAGAAAAACAAAAAAAACTAGACAATCCAACTGGGTCAGTTTAGTCAGTGATAGATACCAAGCCTCCAAACACAACAGGAAGTTACATATTTACTGTTGGATTTTCTTTAATGAATGAGATTGCCAGGGTCTAAAATTCCTTATATCACAATCCATTGTGGGCACGAAACTTTCAAGAAGGTTGCTAGTATTCTCAGACAGTGGTAATCAAATACATCAGGTGAGCCACAGGCTTGCCCAAATAAATATATAAAAAATTCACAATATAAGAATAGTATTCTGTTAATAAGTTCATAAAGTTCAAATACTTTTTTAGATTTATCGAGCAAGTAATGGGAGACCAACAAATGAGGTAGCAGTGATGAAATCTGTTGACGGCACCACTGTGCAGGTGACTCAGGAATTATCGGACACTGATGCTGAAGATGAAGAGAATGTATATAATATAAAGGTGAGTAAATAAAAAAAAACATGGATAATTCAAGCATGTATTTTATTGTCATGTATTATTGTTGCATCACCATTCAACTGTTTACACAGCATATGCAATAAAAATTATCAAAACGAAGTTCAGTGTTTACACAATATTTTTCATTAAAGCCACACTCCTATGGTTCATAGTGAGATGATTTCTAGATAAACGAGCTATCCAACACAAAAAAAAATATATTCAATCCAGTGGTTCCTGATGTTAGCTGTAACAAACAAACAAACTCTTAAACTTTTTAAATAAGTATAGATAGTAAGTAGACAAATGAGTATATTTCATTGAAAAAAAAATCAGTTAATATAAGTACATATTTTTTTTAGATTGTCAATAGCTCATTAAGAGTAAATGAACACTTATTAGAAAAATAATTACAAAGGTTAATGGTTACTTAGAAATTGTTTTGCATTCTATTTTTTGCTATGTTTGGACAATTTCATTATTCATTCATCATTAGCTAATTAGTAAAAAGTATTAGTCATAAAAAAACATAACTATGGGAACCTTTGAGAATGATACCTTTTTTTGCATTTTATTTCAAAGAGATAATTTTTTACATCTGTACATACATAATCCATCTTTATTTTCATTCAAAGTATACATAGTGATCAGTTGGTATACTACACCAAAATCTTTCACATAATGAAAGTACACTCATATCCATTTATGGTTATATCATAATTCACAAACTATTAAGTAACCAAATATAAAAATAGTCTTGATGGTAACATGTTTTGCAACTAAAAATCCAGAAAGTCCTGCAAAAATGTCATTACATAAACCTGTCTTTTTGTAACTCTAACAGCCCATATACATCTCACTGCAGGGTATGGGACTCCTCTATAAACGAGAGTAAGGCTGGGAGGGGTTAGGCTATATAGTCCACCATGCTGACCTAGTGTGCGTTGGTAGATTGACTCTACAGTCAAGATCAGAGGTGGTGTTAAAATAAAAAAAAGAGTTTACGTAATTTAAAGTTCATTTTGAATCAAGTCTTTATTCAAATTGCAATACATGAATTAATAGAAAATAACACCAATGCATTCAATATCATGATATCCTAAAATATATATTCTTTAGATTGGAGATACCTCAGATGAAGGATCAAAGAACACTTCAATCAAAGTGAGTGATAAAGATGAAACACCAAAGGGAAAAACCAAGCGGGGAACAAAAGGTAATATGCAACATTTTTATATATAATATGAACTGTAGATAGGAATACAGTGTGGTTGTAGTTAAGCTACAGTCTTACTAGGCGAATGTATTATGTATGGTTTAAAGTTGGCTACAAATATTAATTTATAATTATTATATTTTGTGGATATTTAGTCTTCATACACAGTTATGAAACCTATTTTAGTTATTAAATGTTTTGTCTTCTTCGCTCAAACCGAATTCAAAATTACTGTTTGTTTTTTTATTTTTCCTTTGTCAATGTTTGTAATATTTTTCACATTGATAAATTTTGTACAACCTTTAGGGCCAGTTTTACCAGTTCCTGATAAAGTCCGTGATAGCTATCTGGCACTCATCTATCTACTATAATCACATATATACATCTAATACTTTTGCTACCGAATCTCGTATTTTATCAAATTCAGTACTTTTGCTACCGAATTTCATATTTTATCTGACAGATGAGTGCCAGATAGCTATCAGGGACTTAATCAGGAACTGGTGAAACTGGCCCCTAGTGTTGTTATTTTGTCACTTTTATACCTTTTTATATTATGTCAGTACAACCATATTCTTTTTTGCAATCTGTGAATAATGTTAATGATTATGCAAATATTATTGTTTTAGTTCTACTTATATTCACCTTATTTAGTTGAATAATTGTTTGTTATTACAATATATTTAAAAAAAACAGTCGTTTGTTTGAAAGGGATAATATTTATTTTATAACTAAAATAGATTTTAAAATGGTATATGAATAAGACTATTACAGTTTGAAAGCAAAATTGTTTTCACTTGTGCCTTTGTAATTTTATTTGAAAACAAAAAAAGAATAATCCTATACTTAACACAAGCAGAAATGTCTTATTTGTAAAAATATATTACCTATTTTATATTTAGTAGTAGCCAATTTTAAACAAGCTACTTTGAAATTGTATAGTCACTAATCAGGTGAAGGAATATTATGATAGCTATTTGTATAGCAGCCTTATTTTGTTCTACTGAATGTTTCCTCCCTGATTTAGTGTATGTATACAGCATAGTATATATAAGTGATGTCAGAAATATGATAAGTTTCGTGTAACTTGCTCTACATTAAATAATAATTATAATAGGATTCCCTATAATTATTGCTACAATTTTGAAAAGTAACTGAAATCAATATTGTCTAAATGTAGATAAAACTTGATCAATTAAATCATATAATAACTACATAACTTGTCATATTTCTTTCTATTTTAAATGTTGTCAGACATTCAAATATAATTTATTCTAGTTAGCTCTGATTTGCGTGTGTTCATGGCTTTCGAGTAATTATTTTCTTTTATTTTACGGCGCGGCATGTTTCTTGATTTTTAAAGTCAGTATCCCATATTTTATTTTATATTTTGCTATTGTTTTATTTTCCAAAATGCGTAGCTAGCAACCTGCTGTACCTTCCTACTCAAGAATTAATGTTAAGGTAAGTTGCAATTGGTCTTATTTTGTAAACATTATAGTTAAGTTAGAAAATCCATTAAAAAAAAGTAAATAGTCACACAACTGAACGTAATTATAAAATTGAAAAAATCATTATATCACTTAATTTTTGCGTTGATATCAAAGAGTATAAACCAATCAGAGATAGCCATCTCCCGCCGATCTAAACAATTGCACCAGCCCGATCGAAAAATACAAACAGGCTAAACGCCTTTTACAATGACGGGTACCATCATACCCAGCAGTCGCTATCCGGATAGACTCTACCGCCATGTGAATTGGTGAGAAATAACATTACTGTGCAGTCGCGACCCTGACCGTGGGTGATAGGATGAGGACGCGGTCGGGCGCGGAGGGGTCGTGGGCGTGCAGCGAGTGCAAGAGCTCGTACGCGCTGCCGCAGCTGCTGGAGCTGCACCGCACGCGCAAGCACCGCGGACGCACCGAGGAGTGCGACCAGTGCGGCGCGTAAGTCTGTTCTTAATTTAAATCTTTTTTTTTCTCTTCGTGGCTATGCACTGTTTGATCCAATACTTGACTCAGTCTGAGGTGTACATGGGTGTACTAGAGTGGACAAGCTTGAGGTGAGGCCGCGTAAATAATTTAAAAAAATATATATTTTTGTTTTTTTTTTTTTTGTATTATTAAGTACTTGTCCTAAGTGTTATTGCATTTTAGTTTTATCACCATGCAAATAAAAACCAATGGAGTTTTTTTTTAATTTTGATGTATTTGCTTAATTGCTTTGTCATAATTATTCATCTAATATGGTGTTACAGACAGTGAACATCCGACCTATTATGAATCTGTTGGTAATTTAGATTTGCCCGAATAACACAGTTTTTACCATTGTTACAATTTAAATATTCTTATGGAATAAAATAACGTCAATGTTAAATTAATTTTCTTCAGTTAAAATTTGCCGCTTATACCCATGAAAAAGATTTTTATTGTTGTTGGTTAATATTTAAAAATGAATATATTTATATTTATGCGGAACGTCCAACTAAATACCTATTTTATAATATAGTACAACTTGAAGCCGCGGGTTCGATCCCCGCACCGAGGCAATTATTTGTGTAACGCACAGGTATCTGTTTCGGGTCTGATTGTTGGTCCGAGAAGTCTCTCGTAGTTTCTGCTAGCCACGTCTCAAAACTCGATCTTGGTTTAGGGTCAGATCTACGTATGTGATTGTTGGGTTTACTTATTTATTAATTTAGTGAAATGTTATGAATGAAAAAAAGAAACCGCCATCTGTACTTTTTGTTCATTTTTAATACATTTAAATGTTTATCCTTTTTATGTGCAGTTAAGAGTAAATAAATAAATGAATTGTGTTGCAGTAAGTTTTTTACAAAGTACGACATGCACGTACATCAGGCGCGACACGTCAACGATCTCCCGTTCCAATGCGCTGCGTGCGAAAAAACGTTCAAGCGACTGATACTGCTTAAAAGGCACGAAAAGGTACACCAGTTTGCATATTCCAACAAACATTTGGTACAATTTATACTACATGAGCAAGGGAATAATGAATATTGAGTAATTGTATCGTTGTTTTTGAAGTATCGCTCGGTTTAGGTATCGATTTTTATTGCGGGTGTTTTTATAAACACCTGCTGGAAATATTCTACGTGTAGGATCATTGTATACCAATATTATGTTATACAAAAGTGGGTTGTAAACCAAAACCATATTCCCGCTTTATGTATCTTAAAATACCGAAAATTATTATTAAAAGAATCTATTTAAAAAAAAATGATTAGTATCATTTGATAAAGATATATTTTGCCTAAGCAGGCAGAGTGACACGATACATCGCTATGAAACCAAATTTTCAGCTTATCCACGCAGATATGCCACAACAGAAGTGTCCGAACTGCCCCGCCTCGTTCTTGTCGCTGGCCGAGCTGCAGGAACATCAAAAGAAACACGTTCGCGTCCAGCCAAAGTCTGATTACGAGTGTATGATTTGCGAAAAGATGTGAGCATCACTATTGATTTACTGTCTATAGTCATTGTAGTAGAAAGGGCGGATATATTTTTATAATACGAGCCAAGGACGTCGGACCTCGTGTGCACGAGAATAGACAATAATTGAAAAGATTACACGCATTATTCAGACGCGGATACGTCCTTTCTACAGTTTAATACAAATGCATTGAAATCATTCATCTATTAATTTGCATTTTGTGTTGCAGATATGCTTTTTTTGTTGGCGGCACGTTGCAAATAAAAGTTTTGATAGAATGTTATGGTTCACAGATTTCTAGACAACGCGGCTCTGCTCAGGCACATGGACGCCGCTCACGATCCCAACTCGGAGTATCGGTGCGAGTATTGTCCAGAGCGTGAGTGAAAGCTACCGACCAACCCACCCTAGTGCCTTTTATTGCAACATTTTTACTCGAAAGCTATGAACATGCGCATGGTAGAGACGAAATATGCATTTGCTATTAAATTTGAAGTGTTGGCTCACGTTGCAGGATTTTCTTCTGTACCAAAGCTGGCGAAACATGTGCGCACGCACGCGGGCGGCAAGGTCTACCCGTGCAAGTACTGCGACAAGACATTTGTCAAGTCACACCATCATACCAGGTAAACTATTATATTGAACAAATATTTACTCTATGTAGCACCATATGCCTGGTGGTTATTAGCCGCAAACATTATCGGCGCAAATTAATCTCTTAAAATCAGCATCTACGCCGGCTTGATCGTCTTGAAAAAATAAAATCAAAAGATGATAGGAATGTAAAAATAATATCTAGTTCGACTAAACGATTGTCGATCTATGACTCGACCCGATCGCTGGACTATAATTGTGTTGGTGACTTGTACTAACTTCACGTACCTGGCGAGAAGTAGCACAAGATAGAGGCATCAGGAAAATTTAGTTAGTTTCGTATGTTAAAACCGACTTGTGTCACAGAACAAGTTTTTTTTAATTTCTCACAGTGGCATAAAAAAGTAACAACAATGCATTTGGTGGTAATTAGATATTTTCATAAAAATAAAACATCCCATAAATATCTCTCATCAGTGAATTGTGCTGCCCTCAGTGCCCGTAGTATTAAAATTAAAAAATACTTTCTTAACTCAAGGACATATTGAGACTTGCCATATCAATCATTGCTTTGTAATTCAAAGTTATTGTTTGATTTTGCTACTGTCTGAGCAGTCGTATCGTTAACCCTCAGATGAAAGCACGTCTCGCGAATCACAAAAAAATAATCCTTAAAAATATTCCCTACCAGACATTTACGTATGAAGCACCGCGGCAACATACGCAACCGGCGCGGTCCGTTCGGCGAGGTGGAGGAGTACCGCTGCGAGCAGTGCGCCGCGCACTTCTCCTCGCAGGACGACCTCATCTACCACTCCGCCATACACGCCACGCAGAACCTCACCTGCCCGCTTTGCCACGAGAAGTTCCACGACGTGGAGGCTGTCACCATGCACATCAAGTCGCATGCCAGCGGTAAAACACTATATGTCGACGGTCTATATTTCAAGCACCAATACCTAAGTGTCGTTTCCCAACGTACCTATTTATGGCAATACAATAATAATACTCTTTATTGTAAACTGTGTTGTAAACTAAATTCAAGAAAAAACACATCAGTCAAATTAAATATAAGACTTATGGTATTACAGTGGACGGCCTTATCGTTTCAAGCGATCCTTTCCAGACGACCTTTTCAAGCAATACCTCCTATCTAACCGTATACCTACTACAATATCATAAAATACGAATACAATATAACATATAAAGCCTACATTATTAATATTTCCCATTAAGACATATAGTAACTACCTACTTTTTAACTTAATAAAACTATTAAACTTTTTTCAGTTTGTGTTTTATGACTTGTCAGTTAGGTGTTATAGGCACTTCACCGTCCATATTCAGTGTTGATATTTGACAGCATCCGTTGCATAGGTTAGATTCCGACTGGGAAAGAAGAGGCGTCGGTCTCGATCCCCGCAATGAAATAAATGTTTGCGTTCCACAGGTATTTGTCTCGGGTATGGGTGTTTGTACCGAAAAGTCTCTCGTGGTTTCTGATACGCATCACAAAAGACTCAATCTTAGTGTGAGATCAGAACTATGTATGTGATTTGTTTTATAAAATTTGTAATTTGTTCTAAAATTCTATTAATCTTTAAAAAAAGATATATCTGTCTTCACAAACACAATAAACACGAGTACCTAAGAATGGATTCAGATGTCTTTTAGAACACTAAACCAGCCCTGGATTGATATAAAGCAATTTTGCTGGTAGTTTAATTTTGAGAAATGTAATTGCAACTTTGGTTTAGACTTATTACTGTCAACATAGCTCTGATCCCATATTGAAATACCTTACATCATGAGTATCACACTCTACAAGGGAAAGTTCGGCCTTACAACCACCAGAACCGAAACAAATATGGCTAACTTCACCGCGGAGACTGTCAAATTATAACTAAATTAAAGTGTTATTCAGTCAATATTATATTAATTAAATACTTTGTGTACAGGTTCGGAGTTTATGTGTGATTACTGCGAGCTCATATTCACGACTAAGGCTAAACTTGACAACCACATTACCATTGCGCACGACGATGAAATACGCTGCGAGGTAACGCATCCCAACCATAGACAACAGTTTATATTTATACCGTTAAAACTCCCTTTGAAACGTTTCAAATATTCAAAAGTGGCATTTAAAAAAAATCATAATTTTATTCCATAAACAGTTTTTTAATTTTGTTTATGACATTTTAAAAGTAAAACTAAAATACTGATAATTTAATATATTTTTATTTTTTATAATGAGTTGTCCAGATAATAAATTATTGAATTTTATTTTTAGTCTGTGGAACTAGACGAGTCGTCAATGGAGATAGACGGCGAAGAAGATGACGACGACAACGCGATAAACAGTAAATAAACTTACTATCATTATTATTCATTTATAATTAAGCTGAGTTTCCATTGAAGCAGTGATGAACAGAGTGGTGCGGGATGTATAAGTCATATTCGAATTTTGAGGTGATAGTAAACCACACTTATATACAATAATATATAATTAAAAATTGAGACTTCACACTAGAATTACAAAATATATAATGTGTTTTTTTTTATTGCTATGAATGGCGAGACGAGCATGCCGTTCGCCTGATGGTAAGCGATACGACCGCTCATAAACAGTAGCAAAACAAAACAACACCTTGAATTACAAAGCAATGCTTGCATTCCACTGCGCTCGCCATCATGAGACATAAGATGGTAAGTCTCAATATGTCCAGTAGTTACTCTGGCTACAATGCCCTTCAATCCGAAACACAACAGTGCGTTTACACTGCTGAAATAGACACTGCGGTGGTACACACCCAGATGGCCTCTCACATATGAGAGACCTACCACCAGTAAGTAGTGATAGATTGAGAAAATTATTTTACAATTACAACACTGGCTGTTTTGTGATATTTTATATGCAGTCTTTTTGCTCCACTATTGACCAATGTCATCATACATGTTAATCCATATGATTGGGCACTATACATATATCTCCACTCCACTCCGCTCGATTCTGTTTGAGTGGAAATGCAGCCTTAATTTTTCTCGTATTTTCAGTCAAAGAGGAAGACGGTGAGATGGTACTAGAAATTAAGAAAGCTGACGACTTTATGGTATAAAATATTCCTTTATTTTATTATTGTCAATAATCAACAATATGGTAATTAATTTTTATATATTTTCAGCTTACTAATTACCAAGGGGAGTCGGAAGAGAAATTGGAGAACACCAATTCAGAAGGTACTTTTTTTCAATTTTATGTAATGTTCGTTCGATCGAAAACGGTCTTGTAAAAACTTTCAGTTATTTTTAAATATAGGATACACTTGGAGTATTAATTCTGGCAATATCAATCCACTTTTAATTTTAAAATGTCAAACTTGGTTTCATTAATATCTGGGCTTAATATTCCGGCTGACCAGCTGCATATAATATTAGGTATATTGTTGTCACATGTAGACAGTATAGCCTATTAAACACAGTGCATGTAACATATGTATAAGAGGCAGTCTCAAAATCAAAATTTACTCTGCTAATTTTTTTAACAATATCTTTAGAATCTTTCATTTATATTGCCCATGTTTTAAATTGGTCAAAAGTTTTAAAGAAGAAACTCCACGAGCAAAACGAACCGTTATTTTTCTTTTATCTGCTTTTTGACTCTTATTTTTATTTCAAAATATTTTATTACAGATAGCGAGGTGGAGACAGCGTTCCCAGAGGAGAGTACGGCTATTCCGATCGCGACGCCGAACAAGGAAGCTGCAGAGCCGGAGGAGAAACCCGCCGCCAAGCCCGACGCAGAGGCACAGTCGCAATCACCCACCACAACCAAAACTACCGACAAACCAGACAACCAGGTTTGCATCATACATACACTACTTGTTCTCTTATTTTAAAACTTTTCTATACGTATAAAGAGGAAATATTTGGTTGTTTGTTTGCATTGAAAAGGCTCTGAAACTACTGGACTGATTTGAAAAAGTCTTTCAATAATAGAATCCTACGTTGTCTCTGATGAACACAAGCGATAGAGTATTTTCAAAAATGTGTATCTGTACTCGGGCGAAGCCGACCACGCCTCTAGTTATTTGTACGATTGTCAGGACCTTGGAGTCCATACTGTGAAGCCTAGGGCCTAGGCTTTAGTCTACTATGACTATAAACTATATATAACAGGAAGACTACAAATTGGATATAGTGCGATGTAGATGCTACAATATTGTAAATTATAATAAAAATCCGCTTCGTTTCAGGCGGTCAGCATAATACGTAAAGCAGAAGAAATCAAGCGTAAAGTAACACAGCAGAAAATACCCGATAATGGTAAAATCACTTTTACGTTACTTTATAATAGAATGTATTTTTATCGTATTATTTCGTCATCAGAAAATATTACACTGAATATGTATAATAATGATAAATTATAAAATGTATTTTTCAGGAATAGAAAAGAAGGAAAAAGTAATTAATAAAGTAGAAAGTACAACAACTGTTGGATCAAATGACAAGTCCCTGCGTTTATTAGAAAAGGAATTACAGGATCTTAAAAGAGTATGTATTATTCATTATTAAAATTGAAAAATTACAGTCATGTTTATTTTGAGAAAAACTTCAGTAATTACATTCCATCCAATAACAATGAATAAACTAAAAAAATATATATGAAATTTATGATGAAACTAGAAAGTAATTGTTTTAAAATGAAATATTATTTGCAGACAAACACGCGAACTGAAACTGCCAAAACGACTTCTAGAAGTTTAGAAACTATAAGAAACAGGAGGCCACAAATTCACACATCGACACCAAAAATTAGGTATTTATTACTTTTATGTTTTATTTATTAGATTTTACATGGCAACACATCAGGAATGTTTTTACCATACAGTGGACCCTGTGGCATTCCAAAGTCCAATGATTGGCATTGTAATAAAAAAATGAATGACTGTTACAGCGAGACTGCCTCGGTGACACAGCTGTAGCTACAGTTTATATATGTATTTTTTTTAATTGCAATGAATGGCGAGACGAGCGTGCCATTCGCGTGATGGTAAGCAATACAGTCGCTCATGGACAATAGCAAAACCAAACAACACCATGAATTACGAAGCAATGCTTGGCATTCCACTGCGCTCGTCGTCCTGGGCCATAAAATATCAACAATATCCAATTTTACACACACATTTAAAAATGTCTAGCGCTAATATCATGGTCAGGCTACATCTAAATCTTACGTTTCTACTATTTATAGAAATTCGGATGAGAAAAAGGCACAACCATTGCCTAAAGCGACAGCATCAGAAAAGAAGGCAATTGAACGCCGGCTAATCACCAAAGAAAACAAAGAGCCTAAAGATATCAAAGAAAATAAAAATAATAATGATAAAGAGAAGGTAAGAATACGATCGTTTCCTTTCTTGTTTAAGAATAAATTATCTTTTATTACAAATTTAAAATATATGTATATTGAAGTATCTTGGCTAAAGACAATTTCGCATACACGTCGTCAATAATGTATTAAAGGAAAATGAAAATAAGAATAATTTTTTATACCTCTTATTTTCAGAGTGTAGTAAAAAATGGTACTGATAGGAGCAACATTGAGGAAGGGGTGCGCCGTTCGACAAGGCCATCTAAAATAAAGGATTATGCTAAAATGATTCGTGAAAGGTGAGGATGTATTAAAAATAACCTAATAAACTACACCTGAAGCTGTCCCAACTTTCGTTCGTTCTCGTTTATACATCCCATGGTTGTTTGTCAGAAATTGCTTCAAACGATAATACTTTTTTTTGTAATGTATAGCCTGGTAAAAAAGGTTTTTAATGAGGGCGCTAAGATCGAATTTAATATTAATATGGCAACCGAAAGTTAATGGAAAATATTTAGATATTTATTTTTATTTATTGTTGTTAATAGTCTGTTAGTTCGAATGTTTTGTCCCTTTCCAACGACTTGAATTTAATTTAAGGAAACAAAATATTCGGTTACTAAAATATATTTTAAACTGTTTATCAATAATTCCGTAAGTGTTACGTGAGTTTGCAAGTGTTCCTAAAATGCTAGCTGAGTTCCGGAGTTCCGTTTTAATTTAGATCGTGTCACTATTGATCCTGGCTGAATTGCAGTGGTACCACCCACGTCAAGCGGGAAAGTCTAAAATTGTTAAATGAGCAATGTGGTCAATAAAAACCCACAGTATTTTATAATGTTTGTCTGAATTCCACTTGCCAGCTTTGAGGAAAGCTTAATTATATATCTGGCAAGTTTACTCACTATAACTCTTGCGATACCATAACTCAACTTTTGGTCTTCAACTGTTTTCTAACGTTGAGCACAGATAACTTAACAGCAGAGATAACTTAACAACTAATGGCTTCTGAGGACTGTACATAATATAACTGAGTTACACTAGGTAATACTGACCCCCATATTGATCAGTTCGCAGGACTCTGACGCCACAGAGGACGATTCAGATGAAGTAGAAGATGATGACGACGAAGAGTTTAGAGAAACTGAAAAAATACCCGAGGTGAGTTCCTTTACCATTTAATATATTTGCTAATTGATAATACAAACGACATTTAGAAGTTATAGCTTACATTAAACCATTAAGATTGGCTTGTATATCGAAACTAACAACTCCATTTTAATATGTCAATTTCGCAAAAAAAAAAGCAACGATCAACATGTTTCTATTAAACAAGTTGTTTTTTTTTTTCAATCATAATAACTATTTATTTCCAAAAAAATTGTACAATCATAGTGATTAGCTTAACAAGATAATAAAAAGTAACTAGAACAATAATTATAACAGGATATTTTACTATAAGCCACAAAGAAATACAATATATTGGAAATTCCGCAGACTCCCCGCGGCAAGTTGCGTCGCAGCAGCACCAAGGCGGCGCGCTCCTCCGCCCCCGCCCCCGCCCCCGCCGCCTCCACCTCCGCCGCCCCCGCACCCGCCACCCCCGCCGCCGCGCCGCGCAAGCGGGGCCGCCCGCGCAAGGACACACCGCAGATGTTAGTATACTCTACTACACTACACGCCTTCTATCAAATCGCACCTTTAGAATTATAGAGACCTAACTAGAAATCGATTTTTTGGGAAACGTTCATTAAAGATTTTTAACATAAGAAATTTTGTAATTATGGAAGATACATCGAGAAGAATAACGCATCCATTGAGATAGTCATTTTGAGCTGATATATAATTAAAAGCCAAAATCTATTGTTTTTGAATTAGGTCACTTTATTTCTAAAGGTATACTAGATACAGGGCCTCGTACTAAATCACACGCCAAAAATGGCCGAGATTGCTTATATTTATACATTTGCGTTTGGACCACTACTATTTGCAACTACGAGATGTAGCAAAAAGTTTTAAATTATAATCAAATTGAGATTTATTATGTTTTTGGACCAAACTAAAATTAAATAAAACCACACGCTCATTTGTGGTCTTATTTATCTTGCGGTTTTTAGGCAGTTACTTATAATCTAGTGTATATTTAAAACACACCAAACCCGCCGACACACCCCGCCGCCCTATAACAAAACAGTCATGTCGGCAACAAGCGTCCGCAAGTGTTGCTGACATGTAGTTATGACGTCAAAAATACTCTGCTTTTCATAGCGTTAATGTCATAAAAAGTTCCTCATGTGATATGGAGCCTCTGAATGTGGCCATCAAAGTTCTTCGACTTGCAATATGTGAAGTCATCGACTAGCCCGCCAACATAAATGTGCCAACATAGACCAAAGGGTCGGCAGCTTTGGAGTGTACTGCCACCAGTAAAGTAAAAACTAAACCAAAGCAAACTTGCGTCCAATTGTTCTTGCCTTGTAATGACTGAATTGTCACCATGCCTCTTGTTATAGAGTGGTAAATTTTGTCACACTTAATGTAATGCACCAGTCTATTAAGTCAGTACCAAATACCAACGAATATTTTCATAATATTGTTTAATTTCCCATGTTAATTACATTTCTTTACTTTTTTCAGCCCCAATAAAGTAAAAAAAGAGGACAGTGAAGAAAGTGAACAAGTCAAACAAGAAAAAACGGACCAAGAGAGTAATGGTAAAGTAAAACAAGATCCTTCAACAAGTGCGGAAAAAAGCAATGAAGTTAAAAAGAAGGTGAGTCCAATTACATGTTCATTGTGAAAAATGTAGTCAACACTAAACCATTGTCAAGTCCAATTTCATTTACAATATGTATTTTTTGTATGTGCACTTGTAATTTTACAAATGAAAAAAATAACAACGAAAAATAAACTCAAATATTAAGTTATCCTACAACAGAATATACTTATATACACAATGGATGAACTCATTTTATTTTTGTTAAAATTATTAATTTGAAACAGACTACACACAACAATCTACTAAATAGTTTTACTTAATCAATATTGTAATATTTCAGGAGCTTGGTTCAATACCATCGCCCACGTTGTTAGTGTCGCCGACAGGCCAAACACTAAAAAAAGTATGTCTCAATATGACTACCATTCGTTTTTAGTGCCAACATTACAAAATTTAAATTAAACTTTATTTTAGGTACCGGTTAAATCACTTCCGCCCGGAGTTAAGGCGCTCCCATTACCGGTCAACGCTAGACGTACGTTTCCTTCAATTTATTTTCATATTTTCCTTCAAAATTCTATTATAATGTTATCTCATAACTGAATATGTTCAGCAGTTGGAAATGCAGAATTGTGCGAGATGCAAATTGGAAAGAAGGTGGTCAAAGTGCAGAAGATTATTATGACGAAAGCAGAGGTCGAGGCGATGGCCAAGAAGGGACTTGTTGAGATGAAGGTAATCATGTGAACATTATGTAATATATTGTTATGATACATATTATGTAAAAAAATGTGGAAACTCAAAAATAGTATAAAGTCAAGAAGATGAATAAGAAACTATCAAAATAAAGTATATGAATTAGGAAAACATATAGTGTAGCCTGGTTCAACAAATTTTCTGACAGTAATCAATGGCTTGAATATTAAAAATATTAAATACATATATAAAGCTGCTATAAATGTTACAATTACTTACATATAATTTTTCTTCATAGGATGGAACGATGGTGTTGAAACAAGGAATAAAACTCCCCCAGCAAGATGCGACAGCTATTAAACAGTCCCTGGTAGACGGAGGAGGTTGGTATTAGAATTATATTCAATATTTTTTACCTGTAAGTAATTTCAATGCTACAAATAGTGACATTGTATTCCAAGTTTATATAGGCTAAATAATGTTACTTATAATATTTAAAACCAAGTAAAACATATTTGTGGCCTTGTAATATTCACGACACTGATAATTATCGTAGTGCGAGAACAGTCTCGACTCTACACCCGTAAAAGCAGAAAAGAGATTTTTTTCTTGCAATGAATGGCGATACGAGCATGCCGTTCGCCTGGTGGTAAGCCATACGACCGCTCTTGAACAGTAGCAAAACCAAACATCTTGAATTACAAAGCAATGCTTGGCATTCCACTGCACTCGCCATCCTGAGACATACGATGTTAATATGTCCAGTCTAGCTTGGTACAATGTCCCTCCAACCGAAACAACAGTGCATTTACATACTGTTTGGCAAGAGAAATAGACACTGCGGTGGTACCTACCCAGGCGGCCTTCTCACATATGTTATTTATTATTGTTTTCAGAAATAACTAAAGAATCTCCCAGTAAGAAGGAAAAAGGAACTCCATCGAGATGTGACTTTGGTGAAGACACATAAATTTATTTATACCTTAGTTCTACAAGATTCCTGTACTATTTTTATTTAATGACATGGTAGTAGTATCATTTGAATAAATAGTTATTATATAGCAAAATAATGTTATGTTACAAGCTGTAACTAGATGTAATAGTGATGAAGTATCATGAATGATATGGTATAATTTGTGTATTAAAAGTGATTCTCCTCATTAAAATGTATTTTCCATACTATACTACTGTGGTCATATTCTCAAATGTCTGCACGTTTACTTTTTGAATGTGTATTAGATATATTTTATTTGTTCTATAAGAAACATTTAAGAAATGATGTATTAAGCATAAGTAAGACTTTAAGTAATAAAGGTAATGAAATTATTACATATATTAAGTTTTTCTTTTAAATACCTTCAATGCCACAAAAATATATTCGGGTACTGAGCATAATAATCTTCAGATAATACGGCATTATTATCATCATTGACAGCCTCCGTGGCACAGGCGGTTCGAAGCCGCTGTCCTGTGAAATATTTTTTATTTCAACAGAGGTACGAATCCGGTCGAGTAGGCCAGTAATACAACATAGCTCTAACGTGGGCGTAAGCGCGTAGCTAGCATTTGGTTGGAGCGTAACGCAATAATAAAGAAACAAAGTAGTAGGAAAAAAACCCTTGATCGATATTTCTCTTCTAACTACAAGTAACTTCTAGAATTCAAGCAAATAAAAAAGATTTCATTCAAAATAATAATAAATAACACCCAACAGTCACATACGTAGTCCTGACCCCACACTAAGATCGAGTCTTGTGTCGTGGGTATCAGGGACTACGAGAGACTTTTCGGTCTCACAAACAATAGGAAGGAATATTTGTGGGCCACACAAATATTTCTCTCGGTGCGGGCTCTCGTTTCACAGGCGGCATCTAACCAACTACGCCCCGGAAGCTGTCTAAAAATGGAGAATAGATACCCCACCTTACCCTTGTCTTGTGTAGGTACGTCGATGAGCTCTACCATTTCGTGAATGCACACAATGGAAATTACAAGTGAGTTTTTAGCACTTGGTTACCCTATTATTAGAATTATATGGCCCCCAAGCCCTCAAACGAACTCGATTATAAACGAAGAACGCGGTCTGCTGTGAGGCCATTGACGTATGTGAGGCGTATTTTTTTTTTCCTATCCTATATTGTTCCAATGCAGGGCAAATGTCTCCCTTTCCTTCTTCCACCCGTCTCTATCCAAGGCTTTCATTTGCCAGTTATCAAAATGGTCCAAGCCATATCTCCTCCTTTTTTGAAGTCAGTTAAAAAATAATTTATGCGAATTTGTGATATGAGTCAATATCCCTGTCATACACCTAGGATACCGCGCTTCAAAGCTCGCTAGTAAACCGTGAGAGCAGACATTAGCATTTTTCTGTTTATTGCATAGGTGCTGCAAATGGGCAATATGAATGGATAAGTGATTATTGCCACCCATGAACCTCCGTAATGCTCGGATCATGAATGGGAAGGAAAAGGCATAGGATGACGGACGGGGTATTGGGCATCCAGCACTCTTGCACACCGAACGAAACGCGACAGCAAAGCTGTCACTTCACGTCGTTCTCCTGTAAAACAGTGGTACCACCCCGGACGAGCTTACCCATTCATGCTAAGTCATGACTGACTACAGCGTGGCCTTACCACAAATCAGAGTCAAATTCAAAATCATTACGCTTTAGGAAAAGACCAGGATCTGAGAGCCATAAGTAAAGTTGGAAGAGCGCACGCGTCCATAAGTCTGCGTTTAAGACTGAGCGGAAAATTGCTCTTGAGCAAATGCTTTATAGACCAGTAACTCTCCAAGGAGTTAGATGTATATGAGCTGAATTAATATTAAAATTCGGAAGGTCTCCAAGAAGGCACGACTGGCTGTCCATGGAGGAGTGTTAATTCCAACGCTTATGTATGGTAGTGAAAGTTGGGTATGGCAAAAGAAGCATGAAAGTAAAATTAGGGCAGTAGAGATGAGATCTTTAAGGGAAATGTGTGGTGTAAGTTTGTGTGACAGAGTGCGAAATAGCGTGGGGATGAAAACTTGTGGAGTGAAAGAGGATGTAGTGACGAGAATTGAGAAAATTCCTTTCTTTCGTTACGATGGTTTGCTCATGTGGAGAGGATGGATGAAAGGAGAATTACGATACAAGTACATAATGCGAGTGTGGATGGAAGAGTCGGTAGGGGTCGACCACACCGAGAACATACACCATCCAAATCGGTGATACCCTCAACAAGGGTCAGGTCAAAAGTACCCTGAACCGACGAGAATGCATGAAGACGTTGATGAAAGTGGATGAAGCGAAAGTAGTATGTCAGGATCGAGCAAAGTGGCGGTCTATAGTCTCTGCCTACCCCTATGGGACACAGGCGTGACGATTATGTATGTATGTAATATTAAAATATGCCAAATATATTAGGTTAACAACGTGAAGATAAAGTAGTATAAAAATATGTTGTAGTCTCACTGCTATTTACAGAATATTCGACAAAATAGCGCATTGTGTCTTTTATTTAAGTAATTGACTTTGTGGCCCCAATTACCAGCATAATATGAATTCCGGGAATTATTTTAGCATTCACTGCCCAACCTGGCTCCATCTATTAAACTATTACCATTTTGCTACAATCAAAAACAGTTCAAAATGTCTTTAATTTTTTATTTCCATTAATGGTTCGATTGTATTCATTGAGAAAACAATCAGTAGTGATTGCATTTCGTTATATGATATCCCTGAAAAAGCGGAAAAACTCAGATGAGAAGTCAAATCCGAAAATAAGGTTAAATATTTCGATTGCATATAGGTATTTTTTTAAAATTATTTATTATGGATGATATGTTACACATTTTTTGTTTTCGCCGACACTTGCTTGGTATTTAATATATAAATGATATTAAACAGTGAGACAAACGTCAATACTAGCCAGTGGACAAAGTTGAGACGGATTTTTATTGTACTACAGGTTGAAATAACTTTTTCTATTCGATAATAGATGGCGCTGTGCATACGACAATTACAGGTTTCCTGTCGCTAGCATCGTACCTGTGTGGCGCGATTTCCTCACGAGCGGCGAGTTTAAATTGTTTATTCAAACGACATCAAAAACGCGATACAGTCGGTTGCGATAGGCGACAACAAATCTCGTCTAAATCTGTGTGGTGAAAAAATATTTTACGTCGTGACAAACAATTCCGTGTTTTAGGAAGTCCATATTATTATTATTTAAATAAATAATGTGAGTATATATTTTTTGCTTTAGTCATAATTGCAATTTTTACATGCTTTTCAAATTAATTTAAATAAAATGTGGCAATAATAGTTATTGTGTATTTGAATACACAATAACTTTTTCATATATGTTTAAAACAAGTATTTATATTAAAATACTACCGCTAAGCTTTTAAATATGGCAAAAACAGCCGTTGAAAATAAATTTCTTAACGCAACGCAAAAGATTTTTTTCTTATAATCTTAGACTGTTAATAAGAGTTGCTAATTTATTCAACAGGAAACAGTAGAATTATTTAATTATTTGTACAATATTCAATTCCTGTAAGTAGATTAAGTACTACTTTTTCACTAAATTCGTGTTTATATCAACTTATTATCATTCAATAAATCAATTATATAAGACCTGTATTAAAAGCTTACGATTTACCACGATTTTGACATGATATTTTTTTTTCAAATATCTGACTAAAACCACAGAATAGATATTTATGTATTTCACTGGGTCATAAAATATGTAAAACTCGAAACAACATTTCTAATCAAAAGTAAAAATATATTTTTACACTTGGTGCATACAAATAATATTTTTTTCATGAGGAAACTTCTCTTGGATGGCTACAATAGTCAAGTTTTCTTCGATTCACAATGCGTAGGTATAAGTAATTGTGCTCAAAACTATCTAACTAAACGACCTTTAAACATGTAATTCAGACCGAAAATTCTTAGATTAGTCTCCTTCGGGATTTTTGATATCGGGGAGGTCTAAGACAGAGAGTGGAATTTTGTAGGGACTCCGAGACCTTAAAACGAACTTCGAAGCTCTTGGGGGAGGCCTATGACAGAGAGTGGAATTTTGTAGGGACTTCGGGACCTTAAAACGAACATAACGAACTTCGAAGCTCTTCCCGTAAATTGCATAAAGAAGCCCTTGCAGATAAAAATCAATCATTATTTTGATTTGCGAAAGGAATAATTACCATACTATACATTATTCCAAATTGAATAAACATAATTTCTTTGTTTCTCGTCGACCTTAATTTAGAAAAATGCTTTGGTGCAAGTTCTTTAATTATATTTACATTTTATGTTATTTATTTTATATTAAAAAGCAAAACATACAATTCGATAGTCCTAACACTTATATATATATTCAATGACAACTATCCCGCCATGTGTTCCATTATCCATATTTCCAATAAATGAAGATTCAAAATCAGTTTGTATTCATGGGAACTTAAAATCGTTTTTATTAAAATATGGATATTGTCAATGGTCATCAAATAACAATTTTACAAGAAATACCTATAAGATTAAGTTAGATTATACTGTACAGGGTGTGTCTAGACTGCAATATGGTTTAATAGTCAATCACCACGCACTAAAACAGTGAAAGAAAACATAGTGAGGAAACCTGCATACCATAGCAATTTATAAGAATTTCTATGGTATGTAAATCCGCCAACCCGCATTAGACCAGCGTGGTGGACTATATGGCCTAACCACTCTCAATCTTGTACACGATTGAAGAGCAGGCCCGTGCCCTGCAGTGAGACGTGTATGGGCTGATACAGAACATCTACACTGCCACCGAAAACGAAAACGTAGCTAGATGATCGTTAAGAAACTTTGTCAAAATAAAGCTTAAATTTTTTAATATTTAATTTTTTACCTATCGTCCCATTTGCGTAGTAAATTCGTAGTTTATCCCGTTGTGTCTTTAGTCTCTAAAACTATCACCTAACTTCATTAATTTCTTCATGGAAACACTAACCTGTATCAATGTCAGAAAACAAGCATAATATTCTTAGGTAACATTTTAACATTCCATACTTACTCGAATAAATTTCATTCCTTCATTCTCATAGAACGAATTCCAACCTTGACTTCTACCAATTAATTTTACGAAAACAACATTCGCGTATAGAGCCCTGATTGTTGACATAAAGAGAACTTGCCTAATGTTATTAAATATATTATATAAAGTTATTAAGCATAATCATTACTATAAAAATGCTACTTGAAGTTGCTGTCCAAGTTCCAAAAATATTTAAGCTAATATGCATAAGTATTAAGTATAAATATAAGTATCACACCACAGTCGTACGCGACTATTTATTCTGTCAATTATATAGTTTATGGAGGAAATTATGGAGGACACTACAAATATGGAGCTGTCACACAATCATGATGTAACAAAATTCCACTACAGATATTTTTTCATTATTTACTAATTGAATATTCTACACGTTATTGGCATTGAGACACTAAAATCTCTATGTAATTGATAATAAAAATATATGTCAACACCACATCTTAATTTGTTTGCCGTATGTATATCTGTAACTTATGACCGAAAGATGCTAAATGGTAAAACGTGACAAAAAAACTCGGAAGGAATTATATTCTACGATAATTTTGAGCGCAAAAGTTGTATCTTTGGGTATTATTGCTTTACATTTAATACGCATTTAACATCAAGCGAAGTAAGTACTCCTACGGAAAAGCACTTATGTATTTGTAATTATGACACTCTTGCAACACTTTCAATTGGATTTCCGTTCATTTGTTATTTATTTATTGTTTGTTACAATAGCTGTTCGGCTGTGTTTCTTTATGGTTCATCCCAATAAAGGTACTATACTTCTTGAAGCACTGCTTAGGTCATGAAGTATATTAAAATGTTTGTATAATACATGTTTAATTCAAAATTGTTTTCAATTTATAAGATTAAGTGAAAAACAATAAGGACTCATAAACTGCGTCATGCCCGTGAAACAAATATCCTTAATCTTATCAGGAGAACATTTAGAGTTTATGTTTAGTCATTTTTTTTAAATTCAATAGTGGGATTATCCTTAGATTGCCATCTTATCTATGTTGTTTCGTCATAATAACCAGATTTCTCGCGGCGTTAAGTTTTTTTAAGTAATCTTATCTTTTAAATGATCATTACAAGATTATAATTTTCACGTCTAATAGCCTTTGTTTATTAAAGCTTATTTTATGTAAGATTTGAAGAGCCGATTGTGGATATTCTAGCGATAGAGATGTGCGTTGAATGGTGCGTGTGACGATGTACAATTATATACCTAGTCATGTACGTAACAAGTAATATCATTTACACCACAAGTACCTGCAAACGTGAACTATTTAAGTTAAGAAGCTATAAGAAACAAGTTTTGTGGTTTTCATGTTGTAGTATTGGTTCGAGAATGTCGACGCTCCCTACGTAAACTATCGAAACTGTAAATTCGCTATTTTAATAACATTTGAAGTGGCAATTTCTATATTTTATTATGTTCATTTAATGAACTTTCTATTTTATTTGAATGAATACCTAACAATTGAAGTAATAAAATAGCTATATATTTTAACATAATTACATTAAGTTATAAACATTTATCTCAACTTGCAATTCCAAAAATGCCATATTTTCAGTTTCGATAGTATACGGTCGTATAGGGTCCGCCGATGTATCTATCTATAAAGTATTTTCACTTTTAATTGATTTATTTCTAGAATAATTATCGCATTTATTTATTTTTATGATTACATAAACTTACTCGTTGGAAACAACGGAATGAATAACAACTATTCCACTACGCATGAGCAGATGCCAAATCTAAAATACCGAGTTTTTGTGATCCCACACCACAAACAAGATGGATGGTGAATTTCATGCACTGCTGGCCACTTAAATTACATAACGTAAATAAATAGTAAGTGCACTGTAATTGGATACTCATGTACGTACACACTACACAGCGTAACTACGAGTAAAATGTAGCATAACGACGTAAAGTATAGCATCATTGAGGACACTCTAGTGTTGTTGAATCGTTCTTATAAAATTCAAAATATAAAAGGTACATTTTTGTACATTTTAATTACAATTATTACTTATTTCCACTGCCATCATCAATCAACTTGTTAAAACCCACTACTGGATACCTATAGGCCTCTCACCTATTATATGATTCTTTCGGTCTTGACCAAGGCACATTCAAATTTAAGCTGCGCCTCTATAGTTTTAATGAATTACCTATTACAATGCTAGGTACCAATCCCAAAACTAAAAATAATTGTATTCTATTTTTTCAGTATTAGTCTAATAGATGTCAGCTTGCATGCCGCTAATCCCTGGGGCATAAGTAATTCGAAGTACCAATCAACACATTTTTATAGTCAAAACGCAAAGTGCTAGCTGTAAAGTAAATATTAAAAACTGATAATATACCGCTGCTCAGGGACACAATAAAACATCGAGGTAACCTGACAGTGATGAATTTGTTGGAACATATACGCTCTTATACACTACACAGTTTATTAAAGAGGTTATAAAGCCTAAGAATGCACGTCTTTTACTGCAAATATAGTGAGACGTGCGAGTGGCATGTATGGTGGTTATCCAGTATACCTGTTATGGATTTGCCAATGCCAGAGGAACTTAATTCCCTAGCATGCTATGAATTCTCTGATTAAACCTCGTTAAATATTCCCAAGTGTAAGTTGTATATTATCTAAAATATCTTATAAGATTTTCCATGATATACCAAGTGTAAGTTGTTTATTACCTAAAATATCTTACAAGATTTTCCATGATATATGAATTGCTACTAATACGCTGTCATCAGCGTGTTACACTATGATCTAGGCCCTCTCAGTGGAATGCCCGGTTGTAGACGAGTGTCGTGCCTAGCAGAGTCATAGCTAGAGTCGAATTTGACGTAGGCCAGCATTGGTTACAGGTAGGGCGGAAATAAAGAAATATCATAATTGATCTGCCCTCGAAGCAAGGGCTTCTTAATCAATCACCACGAATACTGATATAGATGGCTGAACTTCCAGATTTGAATGTAGAGATCCACGTATGAGTGAGAGTTAGGTAATAATTAATTGTTGGTGTTGGTTGGGTTAATTACAATAATGTATCTTAGTTTTCGGTATTTTTAAGATAGGGCATTGTGATTTCAAGGTAGGGCACTGCCCCACAATGCCCTCCCCCTAGCTACGGCCGAGGTGCCCAGTAATGGGCTACTCGTATTTTGAGCTGACACAGTATGTATTACGCACTTACGGCCTTATTTATAGACAGTTTTAGAACCTAATATCTATCGAATGTTTTGTTCCTTTCGAATGACTTTTGAATTCAATTTGAACGAATAAGACAAAACATTCCATAATAAAAGTTTATTTACAACTTTGAATAAGATCGTTAGACAAATTGATGATGCTCGATGAGGTAAATCTAAAAAGGGCTAACAACTCCTTCAGTGGACTAATACGAACCGGTAGATGGAATGATGGTTGGAAATATTACCTGAATTATAAGAACTCGGGTTACTAGTGTATAAGAATATTAACCAGTGTGCGTGACGAGTTGTTCAATTCGCGTAACGTTGATACTACGTACGATATTATATAATAGCTTGGAAGAAACAACATTAAAATTCTTTAACTTTCATGAATGGTTAGGTCGGGTACACGCAGCATATATTGATTTTCTCGTAGTATTCATATCATATTGTTTTATTTTATGGAACCAATAGACACAGGTACCACTAGGTCATTATTCTTTAAGCGTTAATTAAGTCATTTTATGTTAGTTGCCGTTATACAGGAACTAACAAAGGAACAGTCATCTTCTACTCTTCACACATCTCACAGACTTCATCAATAATGGTACTTTTTAAGTATTTAGTTCAATTAATCGACGTGCCAGATCATGTGGTAGCTAAAGTATAAGCATATGGCGATCTGAATGAGTGCCATGTGTCTCTATACACATATGGTCATTGGGTGATGATTGACGGCATGCTTGCAATGTTTACAATAGCCCTAACGTGACAACTATGAATGTAACACTTGAATTCACTATCCAGTGCATGGCGAATCAACGCTATTGAAGCGAGTCGTGTCGGCCGTCCTACTCGTACTTTGTTTTCAACCGCGCAGTACTCATTCAAAATACAAATTAACAAGAATCACTGGGAATTATGCCAGATATGCCGTGCTAAAGATTCGTTGCCGTTTTTTTTAGGAAAACATCTAATTACACGACGGCTTAAGACTTTAACTATAATTTAAATTACAATATGTAAAATACAAATTGTTAACTTCGTCACGAGAAATTCTTAATTAATTCATTAATAAGATTTCTTCAGGTAAACTTGAAATTTAGATGATTAGTAATATTAATATTAGCACTAAACGGCATAAGACATGATACAAAATTACAGGTGGTAGGCCGCCTGAGTAGGTACCATCGCAATATCTATTTCTTCCGCGAAAAAGCAGTGTAAATGTACTGTTGTGTTTGAATAATTGAAGGACACTGTAGTCAGAGTTACTACTGGACATATTGAGACAACATCTTATGTCTCAGGGTGGCGAGCGCAGTGGAATGCCAAATATTGCTTTGTTATTTAAGGCGTTTTTTGGTTTTGCTACTGTTTTTGAGCGGTCGTATCGCTTACCATCAGGCGAATGGCATGCTTGTCTGGCCATTTATCGCAAAAAAGAAGAAGAAAAAAAGAGATCTAGTGCTCTAATGTAACAATCAGGAACTCTAGTGTAACACGATAATAATATCGCATTATTCTACCAAATTATAAGCTTTGGTCAAGTACCTCAATCATCTTAAAAGCATGGAAATAAATCCTAAACGGGTGTGTGGAGTTACATATTTTCTTTCATCCTATCTACAATACCATAATTTCGGTAATTAGTCTGTGTACAAAATAGTAGTAAAATTAAACACGGTTACAATGTATTGTCTTTGAGTAACATGTTTAGCCACGGAGACGGACAGCGTCTATCACGATATCAACTGAAGTCCGAGGGCCACTTTACTCCACAAACACGGCGTGACAAGTGACAACCGTTCCGTACAAATATTTGCTATTATTTATCTAGTTTGTAAAGATTACGACATTTTACAATAATTTCGTGGTGCCGGCAGCAGATTTGTCATAATTCACACTCTTAATCTAATCAAAATTTGGATATATAATTCAGGTATAAGTACGTAAGGACTGCTGCGTCACAGTTTTAATATTGAAGTAAAATTATGCCTACTCGTCGAGTGAATCATATTGTAGCGTTGGACAAAGCTTCTGAAAACCTCCCCATCATACAAAAATTCGGACATGGTCCATCCGTCCATGTAATGGTATATTTAGGAACTGGTAAATGGGATCATATCCACTATTAACCAGGGTCTAAAACTAAACGTACTTTTTGGAACATCAGACGTAACACATTTGATAAAATATACTTATTGATAATATTGGAATGAAACATGATTAATATTACGATATGATTAGATTCCGCCAAGATTCTTTAAAGATAATAGTGTCGCGTGGATAAACTCAGATAAATAAGTAGAAAATGATGTAATACACATTTCGAAAAACAAAATAAATAAAGCCAATCGTATAAACAATCTGCAGGCAGTCTAATTCGTACCAGAGGCAAAAATTTACACTAAAATCTTACATACTTTACTTACTATTTAAGTTATTTCCGTAATTAATTATCGCAAAATTTTCCTAGTAATATGTAAATGCTAACTTATGGAGTATTTTTCAAATACCTGCTTACTAACAATAACGATATAATTATGCACTTCATGGAAATATTACTCTATACCCTTTATACTTAGGATTAAGACCTTGTAAAAATGCATCACATAGGGGGGAATTAATTATTCCATTTAGTGTTCATTCTTTTTTTATGCAAAACGCGAGGAAATATATTACTTATGGTAATGAGTGGTTCGCGGCCGGGGCGTCGGGTCCAACCGCGGACTTAACTAGTAACGTGGAACGGACATCCGGCTATACGTTATGGTGAACACTATTATTAGCAATTATTTTGGTGTCACCTTGAACTCTTTTAATAGAAAAAACCGCTTTCATGATTTTATCAGAGCGGTCCACATTATGCCAAAATTCTTGATAAGTTGATCCAAGAATACACGGTAAATATCAATTTTTCTAACATTAGATAATTCGTCACAATTTTATCTCATATTCAGATAATTTGAAATGAGTATACATATTATTACCTGGTCTAAATTTAAATACTTACGAATCGACAACATCATGCGATAAAAATAACTTGATTAAGAAGCCCTATGGGGCAAGCGCCTGGACTGTTTAGTGGTCTGCAGCCAAAGAGGAGGATGTGTTATAGGAAAATTCTTAAAATTTGGGTTACAATCGGCGTTTTTATCGATATCGGTGATTTCTTTCAGACAACCTTTATATGGTCTGGATTGAAAAGAAGCATGCAAGAAATGTTTATCTCATCGTATTTGTGGTAGATAGTCATCACTCAGCATGAATTGGCAGACTCCTCCGGGCAGTACCACTGTCTCATAGGAGATCAACGTGAAGCGAGAGTTTAGCTGTCGCCATTTACAGATTGCCAGATACTCAATACCCCATCCCTCTTTTTATCCTTTTGCCTTCCCGTTCCCCTCCCGATTTGATGGGTCGATATAATATCCATGATCCAAGCGTAATGGATGTTTATAGGCGGCAGTGATCACTTACAATCAGGTGACCGTTTGCCGGGCAATTTGCAATAAAATTACGACATTATTGCATTTTTCATATTTACAATACGAGATTGCAGTATTGTATCAGCGACAATATTTACTTGTCATTGTAGTTATCGCCGTCAACTGATACCTACTGTAGCAACTTCTGTAAATAGCTTCGGTTTGTTATGCCATCAGATTTTTTGGGCCTTTCAACCCATACAAATTACAAACTAGAAACAGATTGGGCACGCAGGCGATCCAATAACTCTACCTAGTAACCACGTTTTTGATATATATGAGCATAACTGTTTTGTTTTCTTCCTAATGTAAGTGCATAGCAATGAAATCTATAGTCTGACTGCGTTTTGGCTCAACAAATCCTGAGTTGAAAAGTCAAATAGGAATAGAATGTCGCAGGCTCTACTCAAAAAGTAATCTATTTTTCCAAATAAGACATATAGTAGCGTCACAAATCAATTGCTGCTTTTATGAAAATAAAGCAAATCAGTTGAATGATATA
The DNA here is from genome assembly GCA_030180105.1 of Hyles lineata. Lineage (NCBI taxonomy): Eukaryota > Metazoa > Arthropoda > Insecta > Lepidoptera > Sphingidae > Hyles > Hyles lineata. The sequence goes on along the minus strand of JARJEE010000017.1, from coordinate 8,788,769 downwards.
AATAATGACATAGGAAGGTACGTAGTAACAAATGTGAAATATTAATAATAATCCTCGGACACAATTAGCATAACACGCGAGGACAACCTTATAATCGTTATAGTTAATGACATATATTTTTCATGGAAACGACATCCCAATAATTCAATATCACTCTATTATATTCAAGTACTTTTTGTGATGATAGTAGGATTCTGCTGTGACTTAGAATAATTTATTAATACTTAGAATTCCGAGGATAGGAGGTTCTTAGAATTATATAATACTATACTTATTTATATTGTAATTAGCCAAATGAAGTTCGTTAATATTCGTTAGATGTCGCTAAATTAAGTATAGGCGTCATGGTCTCTATTTAAGAAGTGGAATTAATTCGCCTGTCTTCGTCCGCCACGGATCACTTGATTCAGAAAAATAATTTTACACCCATTGTTTGAGTTTTATGTAACAAATTGCATTCTGTGGAACAGAATAACTATTTCGATACTTAGAAAAAACATAGTAGCTTATATGATACTTACAAGGTTATAATATGCAATCTTTTATTACTCCATCGACCTTTACTTCGCAATAGCACCAAAATCTTAACAAAGGGCGCGCAACAAGCGATTACTTTTATACAATGTATTTAGACAAATTAAGTTGGCTTCAACCTTGACTTTGTAAACGGAAACACTATATAAAAATCCGCCAAAAAAATCCAAGGATCGTTTAAGACAACTCAAGCCAAGCCAGTCGCATTTATAATCCTAACAGGCGTACAATAGTATTACTAATTATACCACGCTCAATTATAACGTCACACGGTTTTGTTCATTATATAATTAGTAATATATCGCTCGTCCGACGTAATGGTGATTTTACAGGCGGTACATGACAAGATTCTCGCTTGATCAATAACCATCGTCATAAACTTCGTGAAATATGGAGACGTATTCGCATTCCGCTGTAAGACACCGCCTTAATTTGAGTAAAGGTATTTCAGTGTAGAAAATTTTCCTATCAGATCACATTACTTACAGCCATGCAAGCCGGAGCAATTTCATTGACTTATATTTCTGTTTTTTTTTAATTTACCTTTTATTTATTTGTTAGTCCGGTTAGTATTTCATATGCTATGATCATGGCGAGCATGCCGTTCGCCTGATGGTAAGCGATACGGCCACTCATGAACAGTAGCAAAACCAAACAACACCTTGCTTTACAAAGCAATGCTTGGCATTACACGGCGCTCGGCATCCTGAGACATAAGATGTTAAATCTCAATATGTCCAGTAGTTGCTCTGGCTACAATGTCCTTGAATCCAAAACACAGTAGTGCATTGGCAGGAGAAATATACATTTTTCATTTCATATTTTGGTTTTGTAAAAACAAACTGGCTTTTTAAGATATCAGCCTTCAACACACAAGCTAATATGCAACGTTTTTATTGCGATATACTTATCATGTCACTTAACAGTCTTCATAAAACAAACTATATTTTTTGGGATCAGATAAGCTATTATTGGTGTATAAAGTTTAAAAATGATCGTAATCTAAGGCAAACAGGCCGAGTGTGTACCTAAAATTATCAAACATTCTTACGATGATAAAGCAATTATTTACTTACTACGCACGTCTTAAGATAGTTTGCAGCCATTTCGCTCGCTACGTTAAAAGATATTTGATACTATACACTTACACTTATAGGATACTCTCATACCTTCAGATATTAGTATTGCGTGTTAATTGTACTTTATGATTAAACTACGGTTGTCCATTGATGTTCATAACGAGTATGTAATAAAATAATTTGAGATTTTGTCACAAAATTATTAATTACCTCTAATAATCAACTTATAGAAACCATTTATTTAATTTCAATTACTTAGGTATAGCTTCACACCCTTAGATGTAAAATAGCTCAGATTTCATGAAAAGAATCATAAGGCTATCGTAATTTGTAACACCTAAATAAAAGCAATAAAAAGGTTATCAGTTACTTTCGACCATCAAGTATCAACGTAATAGTGAAATCTCCGTGAACATCTGATTGTGAGTATGGAAATAAAAACCAAACAACCGGTAGTTATTATAAAACTTGAAATAAAATTCCTTTTCTTATTGGACTTACGTAACACTTAAACGTCACAAAAGCGTGTCTAACCGACAAAAAGTTAATGGAACATGAACCTGGCGTCTGTCCTTTTCAAACATGCGTGGTGTAATAAGGAGGTAATGAGAGCCCAGATTTTTTTCTCCAAAAAATTCCGAGTCATGTGGAGTTACAATGCGTAACCCCATCTTTTTCGATCTCAATTCTCGGGACGCAATTATATTCGGCTTTTGGACCACAATCATTATTAACTTACAGTAAAAAAACCTGCGTGTACGTTTGGTAATTTGTTTGTTGCCCCTGGCAGTCAGGAGGAGCTCTACAAACGTAACTGCTTCCATAGTAGAGTCAGAATATATAATAAATACAGCGCATTTCACGAAACAAATTAGTCATTGACCTCCACTTTGGGTTTCCCTTTGATCATTCACTGGCACTATTAGATTTTTTGTTATCTTAGTCACGAAATTGCCAGTTGAATGATGTCAATCCAGTTTCAGTAGTAGAGTCGCGAACATTCTTATAAAGCTACCGTCTACGAACATTTCATTGCGCAGTTCTTAGTGTTTCCGATACCTATTTATTATATACCACTATATGCCCATGATAAGTCAAAAGATCTCATATTTGTATTAAGATATATTTGTATCATTACTATAAATCGCTGTCAGAGTTTCAAGGTATTAAAATTCGACGAAAAATTACCAGAATGACATCATTCACTTTATAGGACGTACGATAGCATTTATTCTACCAATAGCCAATAAATATATCGACTGAGATATTGGGATATTGGGGCTGATAGCAGGCATTGACGTTTAATTACGTGTTTGATAAAATAGGAGCGGCAGTCCACAAAGAATAAGCATCGACTTGCCACACCCTTCAATTACTAAGTTTGTTATCTAGAAATGTTTTATGCCTGTTGTAACACCGTGTTTAAATATAAGTAAAAGTGCTTGCGTTCCTTGAATACACAAATTGTTTTTTTCACATTCCAACTGTCTCGTCCGTTGACTACAACCAACGCAAGTCGCATTGGAAATTTGAAAAGTCTAGAAATTTCACTTTTGCCTTAGTGAAATTGTAAAAATTTTTAGTTCAATTATTTATATTTTGACGAAATCTTACAATCGTAATTACTGTCATTAACCTGTTGACGCAGTGATACATCTAATAAATTATGAATCACATATTTTAAACAATCTATCTATTTTTTATCTTCAAATTACTATAATTCCACCTCTTATCTGTACCAAATATATCATCATCGACGACTTTATGAATCTAATTAATTATTGTATTATTAATTCATCATATTTATTAATACGTAACAAGTAACGTCCCAGTGTTTGAGGGAAAGATTTACTGCGTTGTAATTAAAACTTAAATCATGCTAATTTTATTGTTGACCGTACACTGTTTTAGAGGTCTAGAGTATATAAAAAGTGGAAAGACGTGATCGGTGGTCCGGGAAGCCATCGAACTCTGTGCCTCTGTGTTCCAAAGTTACAACAAGGCTACAAGCAGCGCGTGAAGAATCAAATGTCATTTTCATCTCGACATTGTAAATATAAAATTACAAGTTAGGTACTTTACATATTACGTTCTAGATAATCTGCGGTTGTGTTTTATACAAGAAACGTCTATTATTATCTTAATCGATGTGTTTTGTTTGCATTTTCTGTTAAAAATATATCTATATATTTAGTTACACTGTCTGAAAATATCTGATCTACAACACTATAAATACATATAGTACGACATCTTTCGACGATTCTCCTTGTCGGGGCCGAGTGTATTGTTATGAATGAGAGCAAAAGAGCACACTGGTTAACAATGGACGCAATTTTCTATGAAATATATCTCTAAATATCTATGTACAGACGCGCATAGAGAATTGTTCAGGTCCCGCATTTGTACACCACGGATTTAGAAGCATTATGAAATCTAAATTGTATCGAAATTACTATCAGATTTTCATTCTATTTGTATAACTATAAAATATGCCTATAGATATGACGATAAACAAAATTCAATACTAATCACTATATTGTGTGTCTTTCCATGTCGTAACTCGTATCTATTGAATACATAGCTACTTCGCTAGTGAAACTTCTACCAACACTCTTATTTGCATAATAATATCAAAAACAAACGTTTGAATGACGTGACGTCACCTAATCGTGAACTATAAAGCCTTGGCGAGCACATTAATAACTTGGCGAACAGGTGGTAGGGCAAATGGTACCACCCAGTATACCTTCCCATACCCGGGAAGTTGACTAACTCGATTATAATAATTCATCCGTTTTATTTTGACTTATGTTTATGTGCCCGGATACACCGTTGATAGATACACTTTACAAAATGGTGGCCAAAATGATCAATTTAGAATATCGGAGCAAAGAATCCTTCAGATATCGATTTTGAGAATCGGACCGCGAAAACGAATAAATTTCCTCTTCTTATTTGCTAGATTTTCACCACTGTTACATCACATCACACACGTCCCTCCTATAGGTCATAGCGGGACGATATATAGCATTCGTCGACAAATGACCTATCCACAACAAATATTTTTTTTTAATTCGAACCAGTAGTTCCTGAGATTAATAAACTCTTCAGCTTTTTATTGTTGATTTAAAGTATCCGGGTTCTGTGGCGTACCTTGGGAGAGCCCTTTGTTCAGCAGTGGATTGCAACGGGCTGATTTTGAAGTATCTAAATACGCCTCGACTACCTCCGTAGCAGTTGTACTACGTTACATATACAGCGCTGAGATCTCGGACTCAAATCCCGGGTCGAACATAGTGAACTTTTCTATTCATTATCAGCCTGGAGTCAGGAATTTGTGCCCGATATGACAATAGGTTCGCCTCCTGTCACACAAAGCGAAACGTAGATGACTTGGTAGCCTACCCCTTCTGAGAAGAAGGTATGAATTTATGGTATGCATCTAATTTACGTCAAAATATTCACGTCATCGTGACTGTTTTGTAGGATTCTTGGCTATTTTTGATTACATTACCAAAGTTCATGATGAATGCTTTACCATTATTAGTTAATACAAAATGTGCATTGGTGCCAATTATTATTCTACCTACAGCCTTTGCTTATTGCCCTGCAGAATCAATTACTAATAACCCTATACATTACTTAATTGTCTTCATTAACGAACAACCCTATTATGCTAATAAACACATATTCGGGGAACATTACACGTACCCATTTAAGCCTCAAGAGACTGAAAACCTAACATGGCACATTAAAATGTTTCAATTTCATTTTCAATATTGTTATCTAGATTTAGTAATGGACTTGTTTATAGTCAACATTAATGTACGTCATTTATTCAAAGTTAATTAGTTTATAGCTATTTTGCTTTATTGGGTTGGTTTCATTTTATGGCTCAAACTCGTGAACGGTGGTCATTATAATTTGCAAGTAGATCCACCGTACGGAAATAAATAAATAACACCCAACAGTCACATACATAGTCCTGACCCTACACTAAGATCGAGTCTTGTGTCGTGGGTATCAGGAACTACGAGAGACTTTTCGGTCTCACAAACACCCAGACCCGAAAGAAATATTTGTGGGCCGCACCAACATTTCTCTCGGTGCGGGGATCGAACCCGCGACCTCGCGTTTCACCGGCCACGTCTCACCACCTGCGCCACGGAGGCTGAAATAAAGTAACTCATGCATAAATAACATGCATTATGAATACCGAATATAAGTCCTTTAGGTATCTTAAGTCAAAGTGTGGCGGGAAGAAGGAAAATTTAAAAATATCTGTCTGAGGCATTGGATGATATCTGTTTTCATAATATAAACGACATGCATTTATACCCATAATCTAATATTATTAATATATTCAATTTAATAAAATATGATGTGAGAAAATCTATTCTTCTATCTATTTACTCACAACAGCGTTTTAGGCGACAGATTTCAGACAGATTATTGATAAAAAGTAATATTGCCCATTGTTTTTTAATAACTTATTTCATAAGAATTTGTTGTCGACTGAATTAAAGATAATAAGTATAATCTAATAAGTCCAGTAAGCATAGCAGCTAGATTATGGAAGGATTAACCAACTTCTAGCCCTTGCGATCATATCAACAAAAATATATGTTTTTTTTTCTCAAGAGTACAATTAAAGCTGGCTTGTTTTATTACTTAGAGAGTAAATTATTTTGTCGTGTCGAAGGAGTCGTTTTCCTCTTTAAACTATAAGCATTTTCATAAAAATCAAGGGAAGCGACAAAAGGTCGGTCCATGACCACTATCCTTATCAGACCTTAAATGTAATGGTTAAATTTAATCTCACAGAATTGACGTCAATTATTATGTACAAAATATGGCCATTGTTAAATTTAAACTATTTACATTCTGTGATAAAAAAATAGTGTAATAATAAAATAGCTTGTATTTTACATAACTAAACAACAATGGAAGGATAACACAAATAAGACACTAATGTTATACAAAGTAAATTGAATTTCATTTCATTTGAACTAGGTATTTAAACACATTTAACAGAATTCAACTTGACTAACTTAAATTATCTTATGCTAATAATACTAATACATTTGTTAAACAAAGTATAGGATATTGTGTTAAGTTGGATTCGAAGCTAATCGTTAAAAATATTCATTGACGCACTTTTATAGAAATTTAACTGAATCCTTAAACCAGTGTTGGAAAATACACAATATCAAAAACCTTATTACATAATTACCTTTCAGCAAAATGCATAATAGTGATAGATTGATAGACATGACATGACTGGGCACACCCGTGGCAAAAACAATTAATTCAAACCTATTACTGACGTTAATAAATTGGATTGAAAAACGGCCTAATTACACCAATTAACTGCGTCCAGTATTATTGTGTAAAAGTTGACATCGGCCGTCGAAAAAAAAAAGTTGTCTATGGAATAACCGTATTTGTTTAAAAAATATAGACTCATCTAGTTTCCGGTTGACTTATTCTTTAATTACAATCTTTCTGGTCAGTTTCCATACGCTCAAGTTACAGAGCCCAAGTCAAGGAAACAATTTAAGTTCGGTCAATGTCAATTCGGTCAAGCATAATTAACTGGCAAAACCCAACGAATAAAATACGCGAATAATTCGATCGCGCATTTCGAGAGTTGTTTATAAAATTGTAGACTAGAATTTTCTTCTGAATTCCAATGTTAATGTGAATACAATAGTTTAAATTTACCACGCTGCAAAAAGGAAACAAGTAGAGACGTTTCTGGTCTGTCTCTGCCATAAATGAGCTAATAAGCTGCTTTTAAGAAATAATATGTGAAAAAGGATGTAAATAGGACGTTTATTGTAGGAATAATGTTGAGACAAGATCCGATCTTAATGTGGGATTAGAACAGTGTGATTGTTGGGTTTTATTTCTAAATAATTTTAATGTAAATTAATACTTAATATTAATCAAAAATTTCATAGACGTTTTCCTAACCAAAATATGTAAATATTCTATTTGACGTAAAGCAATTTGATAATTTATCGTAATGAAACTTACTGCGGATATCATATCAGATGAGATTTAAAAAGATAACTTCATTTGTATAATATGTAAAATTGAATCGACACTCGTAAGCAAAAACACTGCGTGTAATCTCAGAAATCAGGTTTATAAAATTATCAAGAGATTTTGCTGAATTCCTGCACAACACATTTAGAAAAAACTTAACTATGCAAAAGGAATGACCGTGTAATAAACATCTGCTATTTAAAAAACTGGTTTGCAATAAATGACCTTTAATACTAACAGCCTTATTCCTATACAGTTAATAAACGTATTTCAGTTATTGAATGTTAATTTTTCCTATTGAATGGTTTTTCTTTTTCGCTCATACTGAATTTAAAAGACGTTCGAAAGGGACAAAACATTCTATAACTCAAACCTATACTTTTATACTCGTAAAAAGCTGAACAGTTTGTTAGTTACCTCTAATCTCAGAAACTAATGGACCGAATTGAAAAAATCTTTTTATGTTGGATAGGTTTTTTTATCGAGAATTGCTATGGGTTATACTCGTATATCATCACGCTATAACATATAAGAAGGAAGCAGTAGTGAAAAATCTTGCAAATACAAGGTTTTATGCGTTTTTCTTGGCCCGATTATATTCTAAATTGATAGTCGGAATTGAACAGTTTGGCCACCATTTTTAAATGTGTATATGCACCCGGGTGGGACCGGGCCGGACCGCTAGTAGGTTTATAAACTGCTTTGAGATATATCCTCAATGATAAACGATCTGTAAAGAAGGCTGCGAGAATTAAAGTGACGCATTAGATATTTTCCTGTCCCTGTTAAGCCTGACAATCTTTTCTATGTGACAGTTGTGGGTATTCATTTAAATATTTATATGAGTCAATAATTCATGGAAAGTTACATGGTCAGTTTAAGCTGATATATTTTTCCATCGAACAATTATCGCATGCTATATTACACGTCATATCACTGAGCATATACTTATTCTTTATTCAGTTCCATCGAGGATCATTAAGGGGCATTCTTTTTCTATTTATGTATATGATTTTTTTCCATTTACCGATTCTGGTAATGAATAATTGAACATATCACATAAATGATCGGATATTGTGGAGGACATCGCGCTGTCCTTTTGTCCTTTATCACTCCTGGTAGCGTGACTTGCTGTGATTGTGTTATCGGCTTTGTGTGACAGATTATATACTTTTCTGTTAGTTTTATTTACTAATACTAAAAACGTATGCAACAAAAGTGTCATGGATGCATTTTTGAATATTTTTTGTTCATATCCATAATTCAATGTTTATAAAGCAATTGTTAGACATTTATGCACTGTCGCGAAATCAGGTGAACTTATATCTTGGGAACCAATGTCATAATATACTATGATAATGGTCTCTTAGATTTACACGACTGTTACATATTGAAATAAAATTATTAATAGTCCGCCCCGTGACCACGAAAGCCGTAAAGTAATCGCAATTCTCCAAAGAGCGACCCAAATACAATCTTAATATTGTTTACTAGCTTCTGTTTTATCATTAATCCTTTTATTTTATTATAGTAAAAATCAGCAATTGAGTTTTCTGGTAACCCTGTCCCACATAACACGTTAATGCCACTTGTTATTATTAAATAAATACTTTTATCAGTTTATACATAAAAACGGTGCCCAGTATAATAAATAAAATGGTGGCGGCACCGCACCGAAAGGATTAAAAATAACATTTTCTTCAAACAAATTCCACCGTGATAACAAAGATAAGATACTCTTGCACATTTATCTCTATAAAATACCACCTCCATACCGGTGATATAATCAAAATCATGGGCTATGTTCAAATTTCTATAGAACATATTACCTTATCAGAATATTGTACATCATAGAAAAGTGTGAAAGTAATTTAGAATACTATAATATCATCTGTTTTGATACCTTAAATATTACCGTATGTCACATAAATGGTACATACGCACGTAAATATAAATCGGAGCGCATTTGTTTCAAATTAATTACGTAATTTCTTTGGTGCAAATAATAAATTATTTTGAACTGATCTATTTACAATACCGAAACTGGCGGTTTCTCCGTGTGCCTACAGCGACACAATTACTAATTGATTTTTTTTCTTATATTTCAAATTGTAACATCAGAGCCCAGTGATTAAAGACATACTAATAGAAGTAGTACTTAGTTATACTGGCAACGAATATTCTACATACGTACGTCCTCCTCAAGGTTTCAACACTAATCGTAAAGTTTATAACAAACAAGTCTATTTCTTGTCTACTGCAATCCGCACGAAACTGCAGTGCCAAGATAATTATTAATTTTATTTTCCGAGGAGAAACGTCGTTCTATTTTCGTCTTGAAATAAAATGAACCGTCTTCTATCCATTTGATTTTGTAATTCTTTGCGAAAAAAGTATAAAGGTCTTTGAACCGTCTCAAAAATATCTCTGCATTTCACACTTGTCTGATATAATATTACGGGTTAACCGTTTTTATGTAAGTTTTTTTGGCAAACTCAACTTCTAAAACTCGTTGTGATATCCATCTTTGTTGCTTCAAGATCACATTTTTTACTTCAAGCTGGACGAGTTCTGTCTCTTCGTTGCCAGTTAATTACGTTTTTTTTTTCAAGTTTCCTGCATCAATACGATTCTATTTGTCATAGCGTCTGTAATGCGGTGTACATTTGTATAAATATTCGTGCCGTGCCAGTCATTTCAATGTTAATAGGCAAATTGAATTTGAAACAGACAACACGTACGCCAAAGTACTGTTAATGTAGCAAATGGACAGTCACCTATCTGATATAGTGATCCGACTTTAATTCTAATTAGCTTTTGCTTTGCTATTTTAAGAATGATAACCAAAAATATGAGATTGACAGTAGGTATATTATTCATGCATTTAAAATTTTGTCCACGTTCATCTGATGTATAATATTTTGACTAAAATTCACTATAGATCAACAGAACGTACCGCAGACAATGGAAAACCAACGCTATTTACGTCGTGTCTCTTCGTTTTTGTTTTGTCATTAATCCTGTCAACATAATAATTGTTGATAGCGTGACGAACTTCATTAGAATTTTCTTTATGAGATTTTCCTTTCAGTGGGGAACCTATACCAATACTCTATAATTAGATAAACTGAATAACGTTATTATTATAATACTAAAATCAAAACCGATTTTTCCATTGGCCAACCTTGACCTAAGCGGAGGGTCCTAATGTCATATGACACGTAAAGTATATTATTAACAGATCATTTGTTTCATATAATGACAATATTTCAATGCTATCAAAAGGAAAACATCAAAAAGCACATATTTAGGCGATGAACAAGGTCGAGCAACTCGAAATTCATCCATTAGCTTCCAGAAGGTACACAAAATCCTATCGTAATAGTGACTGACTTTAAACCATCATTTTCTTATTACGTAACATTTTGCGTGCATGTCTCGGCTAAATAAGAATATACGGGATAAAGGAAAAAATAAATAATGGTTTACTTGATTTACGCGAATATTGCAGATTGAAATAAAACTACCGACCGCCACTTGTGCATATATTTTTTTCATGTAATTCTGTCTTGTTTTCTGTATCTGGTGTACAATAAAATATTAAATTAAAACTATTTTTGTGGTCCGCTCCGTGACCATGACAATGTAAAGTAGAAACGCTGGGAATTTAAAAAACGTTAAAGACTAAACCAAATGCGCGATTAGTTTAGTAAAATATTGTTTTATTTCAATTGGATTGGATCAAATAACAACTTATGACAAAAGCGTGCTCAGCTAACTGGGTTTATTCCACAGTTAAATAAATGCTAAATCCATTATCTAATCTCAGTTTATAATTCTATTTGAATAGCTAATTAACTGCCTGCCTGTGTGGGAAAATAAAGATGGGTTGCGGAAAGCGAGTATAATTGTATAATATTTTTTAAATTACCGGCAAAATATACACCAAGAAGTACCCAACAATATCTAGTTGAAGTTTTAGATGGTTTTATAGTACTTTGATTGGTCCTGAACAAATTATAAAAATATTCATATCTAAATTCATTTTTTATTCTTTTTTCCGATTCATTTCGGAATAAAATTACTTCGTATAATCTCGGATGGTAAAATAAATCTCGAAACTTAGGTATATGATCTGCTAAAAATACACGTGTTAAATGAAATATGTACTGCTACGTCCAACTAACCGCCGACTTCTCCAGAATACGATAGTGATAATTTTATCAGAAAATAATTTAAGCAACATCATTACTTATTCTAAACGTATAACATTTACATAGTTTAAACATATTAATATTAGATGTTATATTAAAAAAACTATTTTATATTACTAATGGTTCTATAAATGGATCTCCGGAAAAGCCACCTTGCGTAGTCTACGTCAATGATTCATTTAATGCACCAAATTATGTTTCTTTTCGTTTTTTGTTTACTTATTTTTCTGATACACTGCTCTATCTTTTTTAACCGACTTCATGTAGGACCTACGCCTTATATTAATTTAAATATCTATATGTTTGGTGCTGGGCGACCCGCCTTCGATATGTTACGCATATTTTTGATTAATTATATTTTGATAAGTGCGTGGTGGCCTGTTGGTAAACGGACCAGACGCGGCTGCCAATATGTTCACAATTCGAATCCCAGGGCACTCCTCTGACTTTTCGGAGTCATGTGTGTATTGATAGTCAATCACCACGCACTAAAACGGTGAAGGAAAACATCGTGAGGAAACCTGCATACCATAGCGGTTTATAAGAGTTTCTGTGGTATGTAAGTCCGCCAACCCGCACTGGGCCAGTGTGGTGGACTCATATAGTCCAACATATAGCCTAACCACTCTCAATCATATTCTCGATTGTAGAGTAGGCCCGTGCCCTGCAGTGGGACGTATATGGGCTGATACATACATACATATTTTTATTTGTTTGCTAGTCAAGTCATTAAGCAAATTAATCAACATGCGCTCGCCATCATGAGACATAAATGTTAAGTCTCAATACGTCCAGTACTTACTCTAGCTACAATGTCCTTATTTTCTCACTGAATTTACTTAACTATAAAAAACCATTTACCTATATGGAAAGATTCTCGACATAATAAATTTTAAAATTTTAAATTAACACCCAACAGTCACATACATAGTCTTGACCCCACACTAAGATCGAGTCTTGTGTCGTGGGTATCAGGAGCTACGAGAGACTTTTCGGTCTCACAAACACCCAGACCCGGAAGAAATATTTGTGGGCCGCACAAATATTTCTCTCGGTGCGGGAATCGAACCCGCGGCCTCTCGTTTCACAGGCGGCATCTAACTGACTGCGCCACGGAGGCTGTCGAAATATATAGTTAACAAAAAATGGTCAAATCTAATAGAAACATACACATGTCACTATTTTAGAGGAGCTCTAATAAAATCGTTTTTTTTTTTAGAAATAACGATCAACATCCCGTTTTATATTTTTATTTATTTGCATTATTGTTACATGATTATCAAAATACACATAAAAATAAAATAAAGTCATTTTCATTTATGTTCTACTAATTTACCGTAACCACACACGTATTTGAAGCACTGTGAGTAAGTTGTTTTCGCGCAAATGTAATAGCGGGGCAAAGCTATTCAAATAAGGTATGGTAGTGGTCTATTACATAACCTAGGCCTTATTGATAAATAGCAGCCCTTTATTTTTGCATGCTTATATGGTTTGCGGGGCTCGGTCACGGCGAGCGGCGCTAACCTTGTGCCTCCGACTATAATCACGTAATACTGAAGTCATTGGTAATACAGCTCACAGATCACGACGTAATTATTTAAATACATTTCTTTACTTCTGACTTTAGTCCTCGTGCCTGGTTAAATTAATAGTTTTACTATATCGGAAAACACAGGCAAATGTAGATGAAGAAGTTGACAAATAAAGGATACAAAGCTTTTAAAATCTAGTATAATTATATTCAAAGAAGATGTACCTATGTAGAAATTCCAAGCTTCAAAATTTTCTACTAAATTATTTCTACAACAAATTCATTAAAGGAATGTCATTCAATTCAGAATTCAAAAGATAAGTCATACCAAAATATAAGCATATAACGAGAAAGAAAGCGGAAATGGCATTTAAAGCGGTTGCTTCCGACAATTTAATACATTCTGGCCGTCCATGGAAACAGTGTAACACTTACTTCCAGGAAGCTTCATTACCACTGTCCATATTGTTGTTGGTGTTGGTAACAAAGCGTAGGTGACAGCCGGACCGTATACCCCCAACTGTCAGAATCAATTAGCGTAATAGGTTTCCGGCCGACACACAATTTGACATGCTAAATTAGGATGGTTTCTAACTCGGCTTTGCGAATGCCTCGTCAACTATTGAACAAGACCAGTCCAGTTTCAGCAGTGTTTTCTATAACGGTCAGCGGTGACCATACTTTTAGAATCCAAAGAAACTCGACTTTAAATACATATAATTCCCAAACGAAAAATAAAATTGATAGCTAGCATTAGACGAACTTGTATCTTATCTGTCATCAATATAATTAAAATAATCTTGAGCTAATGATGACAAACTAATAGGATATTACAGCTATTTTTAGAATTTCGTGCAGTTATCTTTTAAAATATTTTAGATACTGAATTAATCTACGTAAATATTTTTCTATTAAGCCCAATTTACACAGGGAAAGTTGTTCGCTTCGACGACACGATTCCTGACTGAAAACAGGCGAGACTCTCTGTGTAAATGGGCCATTACCAATAACGCCAATTAAAATAATACTTAGGAGTTTTTGATTTAAATAGCAGCTTTATTACCTCATATTTTAACAAGGATCGTAGAATTAAAAAACTATAAAATGAATCGCAGTAAAGTAACAAGATCCGTAATATGTTTAATATGTCCAATTATGAACATCCGTTTGCAGGTGCTTATCCATTGTGCGTGTTCTCAACACACGGACACCATGATTGGAATAATTTATGTTATGACGTCCGACAGAGTATTAACTTAAATGCCTATTGCAATGCAATAAATATCCCATAAACAAATGTACAAGGGTAAATTAGCACTGAGACGTGTAGGTCAAGTTAATACTACAGTGTGCAAAAAATATAAAAAATTCCATTGTGTTCTACGTCATTTTTTTCATAATTAGATTTAGTAAAAAACCCAATGTTACGAACGGTGAATTTCTTGCCACATTTCCTGCTTATTTAATGTCAATAGAGGTGAAAATTGCTTAACTGATTCGAAACTTATTTTATCTTATTTTAAAGACTGGTTTTTTCTCAGAAAGTGAGTAATCAGAGGTCTGTAACAGATTAAATTCAACGACTATGACGTAGAGTATAAGCGAAGGATTAAAATTGTATAAAACAAGAGACGAAGTCGTGGACGTAACATATGCTGAGTGGTATGCGCTGCGTTAAACATCTCATCAATCCTTGTCTACAGAACAATGGGTGAGATTGGGACCAAGCTTGGACTCGACGAGTTGGCGGGAGGAGCGGCCGCCATCAGCAAAGCGCTGCTTGCTGAGTTCGTTGGTAAATATAGCACTAATAATATTTTTGTTTATATTATACATTGCGTGGTGGCCTGTTGGCAACGGACTAGGCGCGACTGCCAACATGTTCACGGAGGTCGCGGGTTCAAATCCCAGGGCACACATCTGCCCTTTGGGAGTCATGTGTGTATTGAGAGTCAATCACCACGCACTAAAATGGTCGGGGAAACATCGTGATTAAACCTGCATACCATAGCGATTTGTATGAATTTCTAAGTTATGGAAAAGTTCGCCAACCCGCACTAGGCCAGCGTGGTGGACTATATAGCCTAACCACTCTCAATCGTATTCTCGATTGTAGAGTAGGCCCGTGCCCTGCAATGGGACGTATATAGGCTGATATAGATATAAATCAAAATTATTGAGGACCTATATTACTGTTAATACTAGCCCTGTGTCTACGTTATTCAAATGTCGACACTTATTTCTCAGTAAATCCAGTTATAGCGCTTATAAATATTAAAAGCGCTTAGAATGGCTTTATATATTATAATTCTACGCATGCATCCTTTTAGGTGATAAACGATTCTATATATACGTTGATGATATCATAAAGAAAAATGTAATTGTAATACCTATAGTGATTCCAACGTAACAAATAAAATCTCAAGAATCTGAAATTGTTTACATGGTAAACAATTAAACGGAAATAAAAATAGTTTACCATTCCCATTACAAATAATGATCAATAAATACCATTAATAACTTTAAAATATATACATATAACTAAAGTTACAACTCGGATCAATCGCAGTATGAATAAATATATAACAGGATTAATTCTACAATATAATAATCACTGATAATAATTACGAGTGATTGTTATAAGCACATCCATAAAAAATAGTTTTTTCTAATCCTAATTGATGGTGGAAGTTGCTTCCTAAAATAAACTCAATTAAAATATAGCTAACCTAAAACTAGCCCTGCATTCTACGATGAAAGTCACCTACCTCTAGTGTTGCCAGGTGTCCCGCTTTACGCGGGACGTCCCGCTTTTCAGGGGTTTGGTGACGCGTCCCGATTGAGCCTTGGGCGGGACGCCAAATGTCCCGCTTTTTGACCACCCCTCTCAGAACGAATAAAAAACTAAATATGACACACTTTTATTTATAATCCGTACTGTATTTCGCGTTTTCCTACAATTATGAACCTACTTAGTATCTAATTCGATTCTAAAGCTGTTTCCATAGGCTGATTCCAAAAAAATACAGGACTTTGAATAAGTTCTCGCGGTTTGTTCACGAATTCCTAGCTTTGTTATTTTGTTAGTGAACTTGTGTCTTTGTGAATATTAGCTAGCTCCAATGAAAATTCCTTCATAATAATTTCATGTTTCATACCGCTTAGAGAGTATTTCTGGAGAATTTTACTTTACGACATATACATGTAGATGTAATTTAAAAGAAAAACGCATCTTAACTTCACTAAATTCTCTACGAGCAATATAGCGAGCATAATTTGTCAGTATTCATGTGCAAAGGCGTGTCGGAAAATATCAATTTTCATCTTGGAAATAAAGATCGCTCTGGTAAATCGAAAAAGTTATAGTATTACCTCTGCCTATCCCTTCTGGAAAAAACCATGACGCCTCATAAATTGAAGCCTCGAGAGATATGGTACTTGGTCTGGTTAAGCTGCGCTTCCATTATTATAATAATAACCAAAAACGGCTATTGTCTTTGAGAGCCTCCAGAGACGCGACGTTTTTCGATGTCATAAGTATATGCTGCTAGAAAGAGGGATAGTAATAATGTATAAAAGCAAAAAATATATAATGCCCTCTGCTTTAGTAGGCGTCCCGCTGAAGAACTCATAATCCCGCTTATTTTAATGTCCTGTCCCGAATTTTCAAAAACTAAACCTGGCTACACTACCTACCTCAGTTTTTCGCAAAATAACTTATGATCTTTTTGGATGAATGTGAGCATAACATAGCTTGCGGGTGAATATTTGGCGCCTGCTTGGGGAGGCCAACGTTCAACAGTGTACGGTGACCGAGTATGTAAATAACACTTGTATTAAATTTGTTTATTTTGCCAGGTAACCTGCTGCTGAACTTCTTCGGATGCGGGTCCTGTGTGAACGTGGGTAATCTGGTCGGCGGCATCATTACCATTGCAATGGCTTTCGGCCTGGCCGTGTTCGCTGCTGTCTCGGTACGTTACTGAATATTTAATTACGTAGTCAAAATTCACTGATCATTGCTAATGATTTTTCTCTAGCTATCCATGGAGTCTAGTAATATGATGTTATTAATATTAGATTTTTATTTACCTTTTTGTTGCGTAAAATTGTAGCAAATCTCTATTCTCTCGCATAGTTTTTAATAAATATGGTATCTTACTTCAGTTTCCATTTTGAAACTGTTGTTAGCGCTATCATTCATGGTTTAAAATCAAAACAAAATATGAACGCATTGGAAAAATAATAGAAATCGATGCTACTGTACCCGCATAATGCAAATAGCAGCCTCCTGTGGACATTTAAAAGGCAAAAACGTTCTCAATTCCCCACCACACATGATGCGTTGATATACCTAATAATCTAAGCCTTAATTAATCATTGACATTCAATCTCACAAGAAATCCGATATAGTAGTTATCTATTATTAAATGTTAATAATATCCACAATCTTAATCGTTTTTGTCGGCACGTCATTTCCTCTGACAAACGATAAATGAGCGGGGCGTACACATTTCCCATTAATCTAAATGACGTCAGCTAAATACAACGGAATAAGTATTCATTTACTTATATCTAATAAATTCATATTAACTATATTTTTAAAATTTTATAAACATCTTTATGAATAATACTTTTAGTAGAAATGTAACATGTTATTTTAAATTCTGGATAATTATGTATTTATAATATCTATCGGATTTCGTACGAGTATGACTCTAATCATATCTTTTTCAAATTTCTGATAAGAATGACCACCAGACTTTCATAGAAATATGAATAGAAACCGAAATAATCGTGATATTACAAATAATTGAATGATAGACGTAGAGAAGTAATGAAGACAACAGTTCATCAATACTCGCATTATAAGTGCGGTTCAATTGTGTCAATGTGTCAACAATGACTTTGATCATATAATAAGTGAGGTGATTGCATTGATCATGTTACGAGCATCATCACTTATAATAACCGAATCAAATTGCATATAAATATTCTACCTATAATAACCACTATTATTGTTTATCTATTTAACTTATCATCATTTAGTTCCAGTTGTCCGTCATCAAACCATTAATTATTATGGTAGCAGAAAAATACTGCTTTTAATTTTATTCTAGCAGGATATTTGCTTCATGTATGATGAACTTCTATGGTACCTGCATGAAGTTTACTTCTACTAGCCCATAATTTGCTAAAAATTTCACTTCTCTACACCCAAAAGTTTACCTAACCCCTCTCAATTGTGAAGGCTTTTCGGGAGGTAGGGTTATATGGGCCAATATATCATTGTATTGTGTTCTATACAGGCAATAGGGCACATCTCAGGCGGGCACATCAACCCTGCAGTAACAGTGGGTTTGGCATCAGTCGGCCGCGTAAAGCCCATAAGAGCGATCCTGTACATCATCGCGCAGTGCGCAGGCGCTGCCGCAGGGTCTGGTCTTCTGAAAGCCCTGACTCCGGAGAAGGTGGCGGGCTCGCTGGGCAACACGTCGCTCGGCAACGAGGTCACCCAACTGCAAGGCTTTGGTATTGAGTTCTTCCTCGGATTTGTCCTCGTGTTTGTTGTTTGCGGAGTGAGTATTAAGTACCCAGTATCTTTATTACGGTAACTAATTAATACAAAAATATTGGTAAATTACTTCTAAACCAAAAAAAAACTATTAATTTTTAGTAAGCCTTCATTCAGTTTCATCTTTGGAATTAGGTTTTAGATTTGCTTGTATTATTAGGCTTAGACAAGTTGTTCTTAACCTTTTAGTCATGAGGTCCACTAGGGACCATTTGTCTAAAAATGGATCCAGCCATTGACCACCCAGTTGGTTGACCGGTTTGGTTGTATGTTGTATGTTTGTATGTTTACACAGTACCGTGTAAATAAAGGGTTTTGTTTTCTATTCATAAATAAAACACGTATAAAATTATGTTACGGATGGTCTTAGGATGGGATAGCGGAGCACTTGAGATGTTTTCGGGGACCACCAATGAGACCACAGCTTTAGAGGCTTGTCTAACCACCAACTTGTACGTGCAGGTGTGCGACCCGAACAAGCCGGACAGCAAGGCAACGGCGCCGCTCGCCATCGGCCTGACGGTGACCATGGGTCACCTGTGCGCCGTCGACTACACCGGCTCCTCCATGAACCCTGCGCGCTCCTTCGGCTCTGCGCTCGTCGTCAACTCCTGGGCTGACCACTGGGTAATTATAACATTCACCCAACAACAACAGTTACATACATAGTCCTGACCCTACAATAACATCAAGTCTTGTGTTTTGATCAGAAACTTAGAGACTTTTGGGTTTCTCAAACACCCACACCCGAAACAAATATCTGGCACACAAATACTTGTCTCGGTGTGCGGATAGAACTCACGGGTCCACGTTTCACATCCAGTTTCATTACCAACTGTGGTGCGGAGGCTGTCAAATTATACAATTACCTAACATTCACACACAAGTCAAGTCCAAATCTACACCCTACAGGAATATACCCTATAGGAATACAAATCGGGTGTCATCAGCGGCGTAATATAAATAAATACAGCCACTCATAGTCCTGACGCCACAGTAAGATAAAAGTCATAACCTCGACTCATTGGGTGAATGGTAGCATTTATAGGCTCATGTCTGTGAATTGTACCGTACCTACCATATCTAAAGTACGTGATGGCTTATTGGTAAACGGATCAGACGCGGCTGCCAACATGTTCATGGTGGTCGCGGGCTCAATTCCTAGGTCACACCTCTGACTTTTGGGAGTCATGTGTGATTTGATAGTCAATCACCAGGCACTGTAACGGTGAAGAAAAACATCGTGTGGAAACCTAGGCATACCAAAGCGATTTGTAAGAATATCTATGGTATGTCCGCCAACCCGCACTAGACCAGCTCAGCTAGGCCACTTTCAACCGTACTCTCGATAGTAGGGGAGGCTCGTGCCTTGCAGTGGGATTTATATGGATTAATGCAAATACAGATTCAGATACCATGTCTAGTACGGAGCCCATATTGAGTTCACATTGTGTTTGTTTAAATGTAGTGTCATATTAGGTATTGGAATCCATGAAAGCTGAAAGATTGGCTGTCACAAAACCCAGACCCGAAACAATTATTTATCTCGATACGGAATCGAAAAAGTTTCAAAACTCTCAGATACTCATATACTTATCCGATTATTTTTGTCTTATAACTTTATTCTGGGTTTATATTTGATAATTCCGTCGTGGGTATAAGACAAGGTAGTGCTACTCAGGTAGCCTAGCTTCAGAAACTCAGTTTCAATTCTTTACATGCCACGATTGAACCTGAGTAACCGTAGATAATTCAAGTTGTATAATAACGTATAGAGGAATACGTATATCTTTATAATGCGCACCTAAGACACAGAATATGTGCCTAAGATGAGTCTTCCGAGCTCAAAGTTTCTAAATTATCGTAAGTTGCGGTTGCAAGGGACTGAGGTCTCTATGAATAACAATTGAGCTGAGATCATCTATCCTAGAATGAGTAACCAAAGCCGCAAATAAATACATATAAATCAACCTCTTTAAGGTGAGCAAGAAAAATAAATTTTAATACGACCAAGTACTTACACCTACAATACTTTGCCTGTTTTAGCTATCCGAAACTGTTTGTGTAGGCGTAAGATCTCATAAATTTTTGTGATGTCTGTAGGTTCCTTACTCCATGATTATTTTTAGTCTATAACAAGTTACTTTATAGTGAATATGATTATGAAAGGGTGCCTGCCACCCGTCCATATCGCGTGCCGCACATAATGTGCATAAGGCCACCGAGAGGTTTCATTCGGCATGCCGACGGAGGAAAAAATATTATTTGTTTTCGATAATACTCACACATATATCGTCTTAATCCCGCAAAAAGATACAAATTATGTCATAGTTATCAGAAACTATGACATACATACAAACATAAACTCTCGCCTTTTTTCCAGAAGGGGTAGGCAGAGGTGCCAGGACACCCAGATTTCGCCATAATTGGCCCGTCCTACGATGGTTTGCCTATCGCCATATCGAACACAATTTTTTGAATTCGGGCTGATAATGAATAGAAAAATCATTTTTTGGATTGCTCATTGCACAAATATTTATCTCGATATAGGGATCGAACCCAGACTCTTGTTTCAAAGCCGGCATTAACAAGAGCTATCATATAATAGTCAGTTTTTGAACCAACCAAGAATACCAGTGTAATAATATCTATCTAATATTATGTTATGCCATCGCCCCCTCTCTTTAACCACAGAAAGTCCACTACTGAACTCATGCAACCCTTATTTTATGTTTTAACTCAATATATGCAGTTTCTTCCACTCCTTTAGATTTCGTTGGTTGAACTAAATTTTACGACAGAAATAAATCATGACTCTTCAGTCACAAGCTTTCGGCTCTCCTTAGGGGTCTTTACATCGATCTCTTGGAAGCTTACATCCAGCGTCTTCTTGCAACGCTGACTATGGTTATGATATCATGAGTAGTAATAATATTGTGGTTGTCAGGTGTACTGGGCGGGCCCCATCGCCGGCGGCATCGTTGGAGCACTGCTGTACGTGCACGGCTTCTCTGCCTCCGTGCCTGAAACACCCGCCAGGTACCGATCCGTCGCCAGTGATGAGAAAGAGGTAATTATTATTTAATACTGTCTTTATGAAGTGCGTGGTGGCCTGTTGGTAAACGGACCAGACGCGGCTGCCAACATGTTCACGGTGGTCGCGGGTTCAAATTCCAGGGCACACCTCTGACTTTTCGGAGTCATGTGTGTATTGATAGTTAATCACCACGCACTAAAACGGTGAAGGAAAACATCGTGAGGAAACCTGCATACCATAGCGGTTCATGAGAATTTCTATGGTATGTAAGTCCGCCAACCCGCACTAGGCCAGCGTGGTGGACTATATGGCCTAACCACTCTCAATCGTACTTTCGATTATAGAGTAGGCCCGTGCCCTGCAGTGGGACGTATATGGGCTGATACAGATACAGATACTGTCTTTATTGTATATCTGTATTATCGTTGTTATTTTTATCGTACCAAAGTTTCCAAAATTTTAATCATTAAATAAATTTCTTAACGTAGAAACATGAGATATTAGATTAGTAGAATTTTAAAAGTGAAATATATTATTTTACTAAAATATTAAGGAATGCTCCGATACACATAATTTTTTCATACAATTGATTACTTATCCAAGTAATATGCTTAATATACCAGCATGACAAAATGTCTACAACGCACCAGAAGAATTATCCCCCGTTGTGTACGGTGGTCACTCTATAACCGATTACGAATATTCTACCATCAGCTAATAACAGTTTACAAATTACAAGCGAACTGGACGCCTGGCTCCCGCTGCTTGGACCGTAGAACATGGAGTAAGCAATGATCGAATATAATGAAAGTTGTACTCGTATACGGAAGATGTGAAATCCATAGGAACAAAAGTTTTGTGTAAGGTGCCTGGCTCACAAGACATAGAGTCTTATATAGGGTATATCCAGACTGCTACCGAAAACGAAGTCACGTGGTAGTTAAACTGACTTCAAACACAATGCAACTAAATATTATGCAAAAAACACGACGTTTTTTTTGTAATTTTTTTCTTATCGTCGTATTCGGGTAGAAATACATAGTTTTTCTAGCAGGTGTGCTAAGGTTTAAATTATTATTAAACCTAAACCTATGGACTTACCACCCCAACAACATGATATTTAAAACATCATAAAAAATGTCGCGTTTTTATCGAAAATTTTAATTGCATTGTGTCTTTACTCACAAAGACTACCACTCGGCTTCGTTTTCGGTCGCAGTCTTTATATACCCTGTATTATCGGTTAGAAACGACATCAAATCTAAGCACTATTTTACCACTTTAATAAGCCAATATGCCATGTTAAATGCACCTGCATGAAAGCAGTAGAGCAATACTCTAGTAGTTACTTTGGGCTATTATAGAAACGAACCATTGGGCTCGGATGGCACAACTTTTACAGAAATTAACGTCAACAGAGCGCTTTGCTATCAGCTTCTGTTCAGTGAGTGAGGTTGCCTGAATCACAATATCCCAGACCTTCTCCTGTCTATTTGCCTTTAATTCGCCCTCTATTGTGAGAAGCAGCATCTCACCTTTGATCTAAGTGACATATAGGTGATTATAAGTTCAAACTGAACCACTTGCTCGTTTCCCTAACCTATGGGATAAAAAAACTTCTAGGCTCATAGACATATTAGTCTCTTACAACGTTTGTTAGCCAAGCAACTAACGGTATGTTTGAATGATATTTTAGCTGAAGCGCCTGGACGGCGGCAAGGCTGATGATCTTGCCTGAAGTCGCGACGCTGCGCGGCTGGCGCGACCGGTAGGCGGGGTTGCCGACGTCTCCGGAATCACCGGAATATCCGGAGTCACCGGCGTGACCGGTATCAACGGTTTGTCCGGCGTCACCGTCCCCAGCGAGACCAGGCCGCGCGTGCCGCCTCCCGCCGCGCACTCCACGCGCCTCTACCCTTACTCTCGACATATAGATACGTATACACAACCTGCCATATAGACGATCCCGTTGCTACTACGGATCCACTGCCCGAATAAATATTAATATATGTAAAAATAACACCTTTTTCATATGTCATGGGATATCGAAAATAAGACAATTTTGTTGTTGACTTGACTGCAAGTTCCAAATATTGCGATCAAATACCTCCAATTTATTAATTAGAATACGAAATATCAAAAAATATTGTAACTATTGATTTTTATAAAATATCAATATCATTTAGCTCTTGTAACTAGTTTGGCTAAAACATACGGAAATCTCTATAACTTATTTATTTCGGTACATTCCCCAGTGATATTTCATTAATGATACATTCGTCGACCGTTCTGTTCATATTTATTGATTAATATTTAAAGTTAGGACGTATCAAGTTTTTACTAAAAAGGCTAAACGTCGCTTCCGTCCACGTTGAAAGCGCCTCGACTTTAGCCTTATTTAGGACTAAAAATCTCTATTTCAATTGTGAAAATATCACACAATTAGATTTATCGAACATTTCTACATTCGATATTCAAATTTTTTATTAGTAACTAAGTGTAGCACATAAGATCAAATATTTATACAATTTCGAAACTTTTACCGTACTCAGCTTTACTATCCTAATTATATTTATTATTGGTAAGAGTGTACATAATAGCGCGTATCTGTGTCTGCGCCCGATGTAAGTGTGCATTAAAAAATATATTAAAATGTTTGTCACGTGAGCTGCGCACTATGTCCGATGTCGTATTGTAATAAGTACACTGACCACATTTTTATCATTTTGGCATACGTTTGATATAAAAGTATTTGTGTACGTAGCACACATTATTAAATTATATGGCTAAATATTAAATATTTCTAAATAAATTCGATTATGTCACTTGAGATTGAATGCAATAATTGAGCGTATGTAAAAAAATAGAGCATGATTTTATTTGCGCCCTTGTTTAATTGTGATTGAATATTAAATACTTTATAATATTTAAACGTGTTTTATTACTAAATAACCATGATGCTAAACCAGTTAACGAACGACCCATAAATAAGTGTCGAACTAAAATAGTTAGGTACAGGAAAAACTAGTAGACAAAGGAAAAACTTGCCATTGTAAATATTTTGTTTTTTTTTTTTAAAGCGGATAATCTTCTGTCCTGGTCCAACATACAGAAAAGTTAATGGATCAAGTGTATTATTGATGGAACAAAATCATGAATGGTTAAAAAAAATGTGAATAAAAATACCCCACCTATTTAACTGACCGTTGGAATAGGAAAAAGCATGTTAACCAAAGACCAGACATTTTTCAGTTGGTTAAGATGATGTGTATGAGACAAGACTTCAGGGGTTCAATTTCTGCGCCCAAATAAATAAATAAATAAATAACACCCAACAGTCACATACATAGTCCTGACCCCACACTAAGATCGAGTCTTGTATCGCGGGTATCAGGAACTACGAGAGACTTTTCGGTCTCACAAACACCCAGACCCGGAAGAAATATTTGTGGGCCGCACAAACATTTCTCTCGGTGCGGGGATCGAACCCGCGGCCTCTCGTTTCACAGGCGGCGTCTAACCAACTGCGCCACGGAGGCTGTCAAATAAATGTTTATGCGTGCCACATTCAATAGTTTTGGGTGCAGCTGCATTTATTAACCCACCACAAAAAATCTCGTAGCTTCTGATAACTATCCACAACACAAGACGTGTAAAGATTCTAAAGTATTTTTTTTCTCAAATGAAGAATTAAGTTAGTAACTAATATTTTTTTCGGTAAGTAAACTAAGTATTTTTGACAATATTACTAGTTACTACATGCACAAAAACCTTAGTAAAAACTTTGATCGTCACAATGCACCCCACCACACACTGAAGTCAACCTCACACATCTTACCAGGTAAGTACCTAATTATATTTAATCTTCATAACCCTTACACACTCCGTCTGCATAAGCTCGGTATAGTCGACCAAGTTTCACATTACTGGGATAATACACGTCAAGGACTATATTGAAATGTAATAACCCTTCTAGATTTTTCCAGGTATTCGTAATTGATAGTGCGATCACAAAGACCAGTGGCCTGTGCGGCTGCGGTGGGTATCGCCGATCCTCGCCACCGCAATTAGCGGCCGTTTTCAAGGCCGCCAGTTCTAGTGTTACACAATATTTACTACATTTTCTTATTTAATTTAACCTCTATAATCTTAGATTCTTTTGATCGTATAAAATAAAAGGATTTGAATAATGACTGTTAGGTCGGTGTCAAATATTGATTTAGTAATAAACTTAATTGAGTTTAAAAATGCATTTGATGAAATATCTGATCGCGATAAATCTATTTCATGAAATTTCAATCGGTGATATTTTTCCAAATTTTAATTGACTTTAAAAATGGCTTTTCGCGTGTCGTTCAGCATGAACACACCTAACAATTAAACAAGTAAAAATAGAATTGACGTAATCACTTGTGTATTCCTGTGCTTACTAACAAGTTACCTCAAGGTGCATACATAAATGCAGCGAGTGTAGTCCCTATATTTTATTTTCTTAGGTAAAGAGGCTATAGTAATTAATCGCGATAAACTTTAGATAATTATATCGACTATGTTGGTACTTACATCGAATGCATATTTAAACACGAGGATAATATTGCTACACAAAAAACGAAAAAATATTCTAACTCACCACTAATAGCATGAAAGATACTTAAATACAAAAAAAAAAAAGAATTTTAAAGTAATGTAGATACCTGGTTGTCTTTACTTAACATATTATGAATGTGATGCTTTTTATAAGTAAGTTTTAGTTTTATAAAACCAAAACAAACAAAAGATACAATTAGGTAAGTAATAAGTTACGAGATGAGTTAGTGATTTAAACAGAACCTTAATGTATGCTATGGCCTGTTGTATAGCCACGCTGTTGTCAGTTACTGCTTAGCAAGAATGGCCAGGCTCGTCCGGGGCGTTACAACTGTCGCACAGGATATATACATGAAGCGACAGATCTTCCGTCGGAATACCCCTTTCCTCTTCCCATCCTTTATCCTTCCCGCTCCCCTCCTGATTTGAAGGGCCAACAACACATTTATGATCCAAGCGTTATGGTTGGTCACAGGCGGCAGAGATCACTTACCATCAGGTGACTCGTTTGCTTGTTTACCTGACCTATGAAATAAAAAATATCCAACCAGTTTAGACAATATAAAATACCGCGTGGTGACTTGAAAGTCACGATTTTTTTTCTGTTCTCTTTGTGCACGAACACAGATTACCTCCGTCACGAACCAGGCGCAAACTATTGTAAATGTGGTGAAGGGTTCAAATCCCAAACATTAGATATTTCCGAGTTATTTATGTAAGTGTTGTTACTTCATTATCTACGCAGTACTTTAACAGGAAAAATATACCGTGAGGAAATCTTTATACCGTAGGGATCTTTACAATTTGTATGGCGTGTTAACTCCGCCAACCCGTAATAGGCCAGCGTGTTCGACTATTGTCTAAACCGGCTCAATAGAATTCTCTAGGTAGACGAGTTTGGTGTCCAGGGTTTCAGCAGTGGGTATGTTTACGGCTACATATCTTTGATTATTACTTAACTGATTTAAAATATTCTGAAAACGACACACTACTCATTGCACATTATATTTTCCAACAAGCTCGTTATGGCATTGCCCCCCGTTACGTTGTTATTAGATTTTTGACAACAACCGCCTAACGTTTCCTGTTAGGTTATTTAAAAAATTGGACCTACTCGTACCGTTGCTCCTTACGAAATACATATAAAAGAATTAGACTCTAAAAGAAATATTCGAAGTTTAATTATAAATTAATAATAATTGACCACTTCTGTGAATAGTACAATAGCCGTATAGGAGAAATGAAAAAGCGCAGTTCATTCGATAGTATTCTTATTTTGAGGAGTCGAATAAATAACATTAAAGTTACACACTGGCGTCACCTGTCTTTGTTATGTTATTTATCGTGTGTACTCGCAGTACGGTCAACAAGTACGCTATAAAACTCGGTGCCAAGTAATATTACGCATTCCTCGATAATGTGGGTACAATAAACAGTATGATTCTAGGTGTATCTTCAGAATTTAATTCACTAAAGATATGTTTTTCAATAACAATAGAAGGTAATTAGTAATTACCAATTTGAAACTTATATTAATATAATGAAACAAATCAGCCTTAACTGTTATGTTCGGTGTATTTAAATCATGTTCAGAAAATATTCAAAACATATTTAGGTGATGAATCAACAGCCTTTACATTGGTTTACTTTTTTTGTTATATAGCAAATTATGGCACTAGTAAGAATATGAAAACTATTGGCAAATATATTCCCCAGCCTGCCTTTTTACTTCGCAAATCGCAGTCACTATCAAACAGAATCACGCCTTTTTTATTTTGAGACCATGCATGCGAGGTATGCAGGTAGGTCTTCAAAACTTTTAGAAAAAATACTGGGTACTTGATTGCTAAAACGTATTAAAGTAAAACAATGGCGATTAGTTTTTTATTATTCTGCGCCTGATGGTAAGCGCAAATGCCGTGAAGGCAGAATATCGAATAGCATCAAACAGCAGTCCCATGCGATTCGATACAATTATGCCGGCCTGCTAGGTGCCTCTTCACACTACGGTGGAAGGACCCAGGATTGTAGAAAGGACGGAACACGCGTGACGGCAAACAATTCCAGAGCTTGTGGCAGTACTCTTTCAAGAAAAATATTGCGACTATCATAAGCGGCCTTGCTTTGCATTAATGGACCACTACAGCTACGCAACATACCATGTTGAAATGTTGTCATTTGTTATGTCTAATCGCACTTTCCGATTTTATCTATTTAATGAATTATCTTTCGGTGCACGAGATCGATGTCCTAAAACACTTATTAGATAATAGAGACTAAAACGTGGTAAACTATAGATTGTGTCGTTATAAAATGTTCAAGTACTTAGTATAAGTTGTTGTATCGGTGTTTGAAAATTAAGACTTGCCAACGATGTGCGGAAAAGATTAAAAAGTAAATATTATTATTCGGGCTAATACATCATTATAATATTTTTATATATTATTAATTGTCAAACATGCTAATGACGTTTAATGTTATTCTTCAGAAGTGTAGTTAATTAGTTAGTTATTGAATGGTTATTGACCAATTTGCTCAAATTGAAAGAAATACTTTTTGAGCTCGTAGGATACATGACAAAAAGACGGAAAAAAATTGCCAATGAGAAATACTGTGCCAAAAATTGTTTGGGTTCTTTAGGTACACCATCTGAGCATCTCTGCGATGCTAATTTTCTAAAATCAATGTATGTTTTATACCATTACTACAGTACCACTTACTAGTAAATTACTTATGTATGTATTGTATCTACAATTAGCCCTATAGACTTGCAAATTATACATGTTTATTTATTAACATTTGCATAAAACCCTCGGCTTGGTTCAATGGCAGCAAGTATACACGGTGCAATTGCAAGATTCTAAGATAGATGCTTAAGTGTGCCCTGTATCATACAAGATTTTCGTTTCAAAATACGAAAATTATGACTCGAATTGGTGCCTTTTTTTTCATTGGGAAAATTCCCTTTGTAACCGCTTTAAGCAAGGTGTACCGGATTTTGTTACTTTAACAGCACTTTGAAACAATTCCGAGACCTCAAAATCAACACGCCAATGTTTCTCCAGTGCGATGCTTAAAGCACTCTTATGAAATAAATCTGTACTCCCCCCATACTCCAATTTTTATTTGGCGTGGCCATAGGCTTTTAGCTATCAAATATTGGGATGGTAATAAATTAACGAACTAGGGTTGTCTCTACCTACATCACCAGAGATACAGGCATAAGCTTAATGAAATGTTTCTTGCATAAAATCGGCTGATACTATTGTTCTTTGTACTCAATAGATTCGTCCAGTAGACTATCCCACTAAGTAGTTCGGATAGATCCATTTTCTGAGAGACGTAAGCATTATCGAATAGAGTAATCCAATCAGCAAGACGGATATAGGGTCGATCATTTTTTATTATAATGGGACTTCTATGCAATCATCATGGATTACTAAGTAGGAAGTACTAGGAATGCTGTTAACTAGGGTTTTCGCTTAACATTAATAAAATAAAAAAAATAACTAATCAAATCAAATAAATTAAAACGAAATAATAAATGATTACTATTATGATTTGACGGTGCGACCTGTTGGTAAACGGACCGGATGCGGCTGCCAACATGTTTACGGTGGTCGCGGGTTCAAATCCCAGGGCACACCTCTGACTTTTCGGAGTCATGTGTATATTGATAGTCAATTACCACGCACTAAAAACGGTGAAGGAAAACATCGTGAGGAAACCTGCATACCATAGCGATTTATAAGATTTTCTATGGTATGTAAATTCCGCTAACCAGCTTAGCCAGCGTGGTATACTATATGGCCTTACCACTCTCAATTCTAGATAAGACCCGTGCCCTACAGTGGGACGCATATGGGCTAATACAGCACCAAATTGAAATAATTGTAACTTGTTTATTAGTAAACGTATTAAAAAAATATTTCTCTTTACATTTTTTGTCTAATGTTGCCTTTCGATATCAATATTATTAAAATTGAGTCAACATGCCTATTTGTAGATCAAAGTCGCTCTGCGTGCACCGCGCCTTAATATCAACATAATTATTGTAAGAAAAACCTAATTCAAGAGTTCTGGATTTTAAAAAAACACACATGTTTATAGGAAAGCAGTCAATTAAAACACAGTTTATAAAAATCTGTTCAAAAGTAATTTATTTAAGAACACATTCGATGTAATATGAATAAACAAATAACACATAATATACAACATAATATACAATAAGCACATCACTATAATCAACTATTTACATGTTACTAAATATTCACGGCCTTATTCATAAACAGTTTTAAAACCTATTTTATTTATCGAATGTTTTGTCCTTTTCGAATATCGGTTTTTATTTTTTTTTTATTGCCATGTAGGCAGGCGAGCTAGCGGCCCGCCTGATGGTAAGCGGCTACCGCTGCTCATGGACCTCCGTAGTGCCAGGGGACCAGCACAACAAAGTCGCTGCCTATCTCGAGGAAAGTACTCTCTTTAAACCTCGTTTGAAGAAGGACAGGTCATAGCGCTATATTTTAAATTCAATTTGAAACAAAATATTCGATAACTAAAATAGGTTTATAAATTGTCTATGAATAAAGACGTAATTTTATAATATTATTTTTAAAATGATATATTTAATGAAACATTAGCCAACAATCGAAAATAAAGCCGAAAACAATAATTTTACTTATGTTGTTCATTGAATTGCGCTCGATAGAAATTGCTGTGCCATCTAAGCAAACTATCCACTGTCGAATTATATTTGTTTTAGTCTTAGAATACAAAATATAACCTAATTAAGACATCAATGCATCATTACTCTTATTCAACGTATATGTAACATCATTATATTGCACTGTATAGCACAACATTGTATTTAAATTATGTGTGTCATGTTTACTACAATAGAAATTGAGTATAACCGGATGAAATAGTGATCTCTTGCTGGAAAATTATACAAATGTTCGAATCTGGGGGGTTACCCTGCAGTCCGACACGACGACGATTGTTCGAACATAGCACGTAAAACGTAAGGTAAACGTACGAATATGCCTAAATACAAAATATTCGAAGTTTGTATCGTACGTCGTAATCTTAGATTAAGTTCGAAGTATAGGTTTCATAGAGAATAGTATAGATTTGTGAGACCGAAAAGTCTCTCGTAGTTCCTGATACCCACGACACAAGACTTGATCTTAGTGTAGGGTCAGAACTATGTATGTGACTGTTGGGTGTTATTTATTTATTATTATTATTTTTTGTAGAACTAGAAAACTTTTATCTTATATGTTGACATTCAACGTCCAGACATTCGAACTTCCTGTCAGAGTATAGAATAAACCCCATGAATGTTCACAGATTGAACCCGAAACGTGACGCTTGCATGGTTCAGGGGGACTACTACGAAACACGATATTCGATGTATCGTGCTACTCTTCGTATTTAAATCTACTCCTAGTGACTTCATTGATATCGACTTGTCAAATTTGTTGAATCGTTCAAAGTGAAAATGTTGGTAGGAGAACATTTCAATACGAAGAATCGAACGGTAGCCTCCTACCACCTAGTCGCTAAAATCGTCGAGAAAACTAGGTAAGATAAACTAAATTACATCTACGAATATATTTTAGATCAGAAGACTAGGACAAACTTAATATTAACACTAAGCATCTGTAGTTATTTGTCTCAGTATAAACTACCATTGAAGGCATTTTTATATATATGTACTTATTCAAATTACACACTAGACAAATTACTTGTGTCTTGTTCAACAATATATCTGATTATACACTTTATTGTAGATTATTTAATAAATATTTGGATAATGAACATTCCATCATATTCTTTGCGTGAAAGTAATGGACGGATACTATTTTTTCTATCGTATCAATTCCATGAGTAAGCAATACTAACTTGACCCTTTCTTACGCTACCGAAATTATTAGTGATTAATAGTATGTGTTGTGTGTGTGCAGATTGCGACCGGAAGCAAATTCAGGTGGCAGTTTTACTAACTTCAGACACAATGTAACTAAAAAATTAACAGAATAAAGCGATTATTTTTATTTTTATATAATTTTTACATAACATTATGTTTGCGTGATAAATACTTACTTTATGCTAAAACAATAATAATAATTTAATCCCTTCCGTCTTTTAAATAGAATGTGAATATTATTATTGCGCAATGAAATGAAAATGTACAAATATTTGCGGGACATAAATAGTTAAATAGCGTACCCATTTAACCAGTTTAATGCACAAAAATGTAATTTTCTCCAGACCGACAATGGGCAAACTATTAAAAAAATAACGCATGTTGTTACTATTGCGGTGACATTTATTATAATTAAACAAAATCGAGTGTTGAGAGTAGGCCAAAAAGGATTATATATATTATTTTCATTTGAAATAGGTCCTGTAATAAAAACAAATTATGATATAAACTATACATAATAAGGTGACATTATTCTGCCCGACTCAACATTTAAAATATTAATAGTCCGTTAGTATAGATTTAATGTAGTTTTCTGTATTATATATATACTAAGTTACTATTAGCCATTTCATGTTTGAGTATGACAAAATTTATATATTCCAACAAAATTATAATAGCAACGGAATGCGTAATATATTTTTTTTAAATTGTTTTATGTTATAATTTTCACTTTACAATGGATAGACAACATTTTAAACATTTTGAACAATGGTCAAGTTAATTGTACAAGGCAAACCATAATCGAGTATTTACATTTGACATACCCAGTTAATGAGACAGGAATACAAGGACCCTCATAGAGGGTAATGTGTGTAATTTTCTAATAATTCAGCTAGATATATTGTCGATTTATATAAACTTGAAACATTTTTGTTTATCGTGAGGTATCCGTGTTTTGAAGAGCACCGAGTCTGCGCGGAACTGCGTGGACAGCAGCGGAGTGTAGCCCATCACCTGTCGACCATTTACATTCATTGTTATAGTTTAACTTTACCAGTTTAAGGCGAGTAATGGAATAGTATTTTACATATTAGACACATATTTTCAAGTCATATATACAGGGTATATCCAGACTACGACTGAAACCAACGCAAAGTGGTAGTTTTAGTGACTTCAGATATAATGCAACTAAAAATGTTCTTAATAGAAAACGATCAATTTTCTGTAACTTTTTTTTGTATCGTCGTATTTGCGTGATAAATACATTGATTTCCTAAC
Source organism: Hyles lineata (assembly GCA_030180105.1). Classification (NCBI taxonomy): domain Eukaryota; kingdom Metazoa; phylum Arthropoda; class Insecta; order Lepidoptera; family Sphingidae; genus Hyles; species Hyles lineata. The sequence goes on along the minus strand of JARJEE010000017.1, from coordinate 8,754,948 downwards.
ACAATAATGTACACCCTTTTATTTTGTAGACGCTATGCTATGGTACGCAATGGTTTAAATTCATATTTTAACTATGGATTTACCACCGAAACACGATGATATTTAAAACATCTATAAAAAACTGTCGCGTTTCTTTGCGAAATTTTTAGTTGCATTGTGTTTGTAGTCAATAAAACTTCCATCCCTTTTCGTTTTCGGTCGCAGTCTTGATTTATCCCGTATACTGATCACGTAACGTCATACGTAGTTAAACTAATGACAATCTAAAACAAAGATGAGCCTTCACAAGTTTTTAAACGTATGAAGTGACGTCATACGTTTGTAATGCGCTGTGATTGGTGTTATGTTTACATTTGATATGCAGAATAACATAAGAATATTTTGTTTACATTCTTTTCTACTGTAAACCATTAACAAATAAAAAAACAAATTATGTGTTATCATTGAAAGATACATCTAAAATTTAGTAGATTTTTTCTTATATTCCAGTTGCCCATTATCAACTACACCCAATTTTACTCTAACTCACCTGAGAGAAGAACTGTATGCATTTATGCCTCTCGTGAAAATGTGTTTCGTCTGCAGACAACGTCACCGGACACCCGGGACACCGGAAAGTCCATCTCGACGTTACCTGTAATGTAAGAAGGTGCAATAGTACCTTGATAAATTATTTACAGTATATATATTATACAGGGTATATCAAGACTGCTACTGAAAACGAAGTCGTGTGGTAGTTTAAGCGACTTCAGACACGATGCAATAAAAAATGTTGGAAAAAAAAGCGACATGTTTTTTTTTGTTATTATTTTTATATGGTCCTATTTGGTTGGTAAATACATTTTTTCTTAAAATAATTTTTATTTACAAAGAATCTAAGGTATAAAAGAGTTTAAATTATTATTTTAGCAAAAACTATGGATTTACCACCGAAAACTGACGATATTTCAAAAATGATAAAAAAAAATTGTCACGTTTCTTAGCAAAATTTTGAGTTGCATTGTGTTTGTAGTTACTAACACTACCACCCGGCTGCAGTCTTGAGATACCCGGTATAGAACTAGCAGTAACTTTTATAAATATATTTTTGCTCTTTTTTGCTTTAGTTATGTTTGGATTAAAACAAACTACACTATATAACTAAGGACTTTCTAAGATGGCAATCAGGGTATGAGGTGAGGCGCGGGGGAGGGGACGCCCCGCACACCCGCACTTCACCCGCGCCCTGCTAGCCTTAGTGCGCACGAGTCCGCATCGACCGCATTTATCGATTTCGATCCCATCCACATTGTTCTCTCAATATTATATCGTTGTGTATTGAATTGACTGCGGTGGATTTTAAAGCTAAAGAAAATACTAATAATTCATTCTCATTCTTAGGGTTCTATTACGTTTATACAGTCATTTTAATAGTTTTTCTTATATATCTCCTTTGTGTAGACATCGATCAGTTACAAATTATATATAAAATATTTTGTCATATTGCAGATAATAAACTTGATTTAATTATTTCTACTCTTATGTCATTGTTTTCCAAAAAATATCGATATAAACTACATCAAATGTGATATTACATCACTAAAAAATTTACATAATGTCGTGGGCAGTAGGATTTTTAAATAACGCGTTAACTGCGGTGCACACACACGATGTGTTTACGTTACTGCCGTACTTTAAACTTCCTATCTCATTCCTTTGAGTTTGAAAGAGTATCAAATATATTATTTCAATTCCATGCACATCCCACGAGAACACTACATTTTGTTGGATAAAACGTAGCCTATGTGTTAATCCAGGGTGTCAGCTATCTCCATACCAAGTTTCATTAAAGTTGGTCCAGCCGTTTGAGCATGAAGAGGTAACAAACACAACCTTTAGATTTTATAATATTAGTAGGATAGTAGAATGCGTGGTACCTTGACGGGCGGTTTCCTGGTGATGTGTGCGACCAGGAAGTTCATTGCGATGTCCTCGCAGTTCATGTACTCGTCGACGTAGTCGCGCACGGCGGCGGGCAGGCTGCGCCAGTACGCCCACAGGTAGTAGCGGTGGATGAACGCCGCGCCGGTCAGCACCATGCTCAGCTCGCAACTACGCACCATACACGTTATACCATTTAAATGTAAGAATTATTTGATCCGTGGTGATTTACAGCTGGCTTCTCCGGTTGTAAAAGTCTTTTTACAAGGTTATTTACCTCGTTTAGTTCATTGTTTTGTCACCCGCTTTGCACGGAGGGAAGTGGACAATATTTTATTTCCAACTCCTCCTATTAATTATCACTTTCTGATTGATTTCGTTACGGGTTAAAGACAAGTTAGACATTCCCGGAGACTCGCCGAGCTTCAATGCTCGGTGTCATTACATTGCGTCCACTGTTGATCCTGGCTTACAGGAGTTACAGTGGTGGATGTGAGGGCGGGCCAGTCTCCTACATACACGTTATACAGGATATTTCATGAGGAATAACGATATATTATACAGGATGTCTCTATAAGGAATAACGACATACACATTATACAGCGTGTTCCGAAACTATGACAAATAACGACAAAAGCTCAAAGGAGTCACGACCCCGATTTTGATGTAAAATTTGTACTACATACTTGGATTTTCGAAAAATCTATTTTCCTAGCGATCAATCGTATCCAATGAAAATAAAAAACACATGTATTGTATAATCATAACATTTGGTGTTGCTAATGAGGATCAAATTCTGGGAAGTAACGAGATACAAAACACTAAAGGGTAATATTTATTTTCCCGTTACCTCAACACCTTCTCCGTCCGTCCGTTTCTTTACGTTTTATTTCATAAGAAGACGCCATTTGGAATTCCTTAGAAGTACAATGTATGAGTTGTAAACTTGTCAGCTGTCCCGAAAATTCACCCCAGGGGTTATTCGGCATTTAAATGAATATATGTTCGCTGAAGCACATGTTAAATTGTAAAATCAGATATCGGTATCACCTGTAATTAGAATTGTAGAGAAATCCATTGTTGAAGTTCAAATCCCAGGCGTGGTAGCGGCCCGGGAACCCCACGATACGGTCGCGATGCTCGCGCCACACTCTGCCATGTGCAATAATTATAGTAAACATTAATTATAATAATAGGAAAATAAAATATATATACAGCACTAAAAGCTGTACTAGTCGAGAATTCAACGTCTGTATCATATTTAAATGACGGATCTATATGACAAAAATAATGTTCTGAGTAAGACTTATAACTGAAAAATATGAGTAAGTTTATATACATGTCTCCAGTGCGTAGGAATGGGAGTTAAAAACAGATGCCTATTTCTCCCGTCAAACAGCAGTGTAAATGCACTGTTTTGTTTCAGATTAAAGGGCATTGTAGCCAGAGTAACAACTAGGCATATTGAGACTTAACATCTTATGTCGCAGTATGGCGAGCGCAGTGGAATGCAATGCATTGCTTTGTAAGCAAGGTGTTGTTTGGTTTTGCTTCTGTTTATGAGCGGTCGTATCGTTTAACATCAGGCGAACGGCATGCTCGTCTCGCTATTCATTGCAATAAAAAAAATCAGGAACAGCAATAAGGCAGTATTTTTGTTGTTGACGCAGTAGAAGTACCTGAATGCGAAGACGATCTCGTCGTGTCGCAGATGCGCGTCGTCGTCGACGCACAGCACGGCCTCGGTGTCGACGAGCGAGTAGGGCACGAAGCGGTTGTTGAGCGAGTTGCGCGCCGCGCGCACCACCGCCACGGGCGCGCCGCTCTCCGGCCACGACGCCACGCTCGCCGGCGCCGACGGACCGTTCCACACCACCACCACCTCGCACGCGCACACACACACACACACATCATCTCACTACTACTGAGGCGGCCCCTACACTATCAATTATATTGCGCTAAATTACGAAATGCGCAATATTATTCATTATGCACAGTTAATATTGGAGATTGGCCAATGCATCTTCTAATGTAATTGTAAAACATTGTTTATAATGTTGTTGTAGATTTTATGACATATATACCTTCGATCAAATATATACTAGATACAGGGTCTGGAACAAAATCTCACGCCAAATGTGGCTGAGGTTACTTATACATTTGAATTTCAAACTACGAGATGTACATAAAAAATCTTGATTTATAATCAAATTTAGGTTACAATAAACCTTATTCCTTTAAATTAATAAATGTATTATGTTTTTGGACCATACTAAAATCAAATCACGCTTATTTGGGCTCTTATTTCACTTGTTGTTTTTACTTATAATCTAGTGTATTGATCGAAGACATACACACATTGTAATCAGAATAGTGAGTCACCTTGTTCAGGTAAGGCAGGCCCCGCAGCCGCGCCAGCGCGGCGGCCAGCACGGCTTCTCGTTCGTAGGTGAGTATGACGATGGTGAACTGTTCGCGCGGGCGGTCGCCGCCCAGCGCCTCGCTGAACTCCCGGCCCGCGCCGCCCGCGCCCGCGCCCACGGGCCGGAAGCCCGCCGCCGAGCCCAGGAACCGCGCCTCCGACGTCACCGCCGGGTCCCACGGCAGCTGCGGGTACAGCGCGAACGGCTCGCCCCACTCGTTCCACACCTCGTAGCCGTGCACCAGCCCCACGGAGTAGTTGCGCCGGTACGCCGGACTGTTGTAGGGCGCCTCGAGCGGGCCCAGCGTCTCCTCGGGCTCCGCGTCCACGGCGGGCGGGTCCAGCCTCGGAGGAGAGTACGACTCGTTGAAGGCGGGCGCGCCGATCGTCGAAGCGGCGGGTTTCGGAGGAATCAACAACCGAGTCCGAATCACCGCTAGCAGGGAATCCACGGTCGCCTGCACTGAACTCAAGTAGCGTTCCCACAGGACTCTGCCTTGTCGCCTGAAAGCGAGGAGGTCCGCGTCTGCCAGAGCACGCATCAAGAAATGTAACTCCGTGACTCGCGACCTCGGCAAGGAGATCACCGCCCGCCGCCAGTCCAACACTTCGTCGTAGGGCAAGCGGATCCTATCGCCACCCAGCACCACCGGAATCGCTCCAGATCTGAGAGCCTCGTACAGTCTCGCTTGCAACAGCGCGGTCGTCGCATACCTTCGATCGGCCGGTGCAAGGATCAGAACAAAAGTAGAATCACGTAATAGGGCTCGTCTGGATCGGTCCGTGCCGCAGAGCGCCCAGTCTCCTATAGGCTGCGTCACTCGATTCTCGACCGGCGGGTCACATTCAAACTGTAGGAAAAACGAGTCAGATGCCGGTGCCGAGTTCGCCATTTTTTGCAAAAGCTCTATCAACGGCTTGTCCTGGTCTATGTCGGGACCCTTCGGTGTCGGTTGAGATCCCTGAAAACTGAATGTTGCTTATGAATTCATACCTACACACCGTTAGGGAAATCGCATAATATTTTAAACCCGTACCACATTAGGAATGAAAAGAAGGCGTATAGGGCAATGTGAGACGGAATGTAAATACCTGAGCAAGTATTTCCGGCGCGCAGGCGCGATGGGCGCGCAGTCGGGCCACACATCACCGCCGGGCGGGCCCAGCGCGGGCGGCGTCACCACGTCGAAGCCGGGCCGGAACTGCGCGTGCGTGAAGCTGGACTGCGCCCGCAGCGCGCGCCCCGTGCCCGCGCCCGGGAACGCGTCGCCCGCGCCAACCGACAGGTCGCGACGCGCCAAATTTATCAACACGTGGTTGCGCCCGTCTCCACCCCAGTACGGCAAGCTTTTGACGGCCGTCTCATTCAACAACAGCTTGTGTGCGTCTGTCGTTGATCTAAAAATGATCGAACGGTTTAAAACGTAGAAATGTGCGCAATCCAAAAATATACAAATTCCCGATAGCGACTTACGAAGGATTTTTGTCAAAAGGGAAAGCTTCCCCGACGATGACGAGGTACACGCACGCTTCGTTGGGATCGTTCGTGAGATGCGCGTTGTAACCTAACGTCTGCCGCAGAGTGGTCCTCAAGAAGCCGTCGACTTCGGCGTTCGCCAAGGGAGCGTAAACGTCGGGATCGTACAAATAAACGGGGAATCCGGACGTCAGGGAGCACCGGGAGTGGTCGAAACAGGAGAACATACGGCAATGCACTTCAGACGAGGGACTTACGGGAGGCACGAACGAAGGTGGAGCGGAGGGGAGTATTTGGATGGGGGGAGCGAGCTCGGGCGAGTCTCGGCGGATGGCCTCGAGCTGCGCGAGGCGCGCCTGGTCGGCCGACACGCGCAGGCGCTGCAGCTCGGCGGCGGCGCGCGCGTACTCCGCCTTGGCGCTGTCGGACTTGGCGCTGGCCGCGGCCGCCTCGCGCTGCAGCCGCCCCCGCCGAGCCTCTAACTCTCGCAGCTCGGTAGAAACCGACGCCTGCAACGCAAAATTGTCATTGTGAATTAGTAAACAACTAGGTTTCTAAACAAAATATTATCATATTGATTTATAATAGAGTTTAATAATAAAATTCTTAAATGTTTACTCCATCTTGATAGAACTCGGAATAATTATCTGTTACACCAGATTAATTTGCAATTGACAGCACCTTAATTCGAAGCATTTCTTCAATCCTTAGCTTCAGGTCTGCAACATTTGTAGTGGAGATATCACCAAGTACCTCCAGAGTATGGCGCATGGAATTGCCACCTTTTGTTCCTGACATTGATTCATACTGTAACACAATGAAACAAAAAGTAAACAGTTGTAAAAATCATTCTGTAAATAAAGAAAACTATGTTATAATTATTTTTAATAGAGTATTGTTAAATTGATATAAGAATCTTCAGAAACCAATATCGTGAAGTTTTACATCAATCAGAAAAATTGCTTTATTTTGTTAACACATTGCTGGAGCATGCATAAAATATGTTTTTGTAGCCAACTCATTTACAACTTTCGTACTCCTGAAGTGTTACCTATTTCATATACTTAAGCAGCACTTGTGGGAAGTGTGTTTTATTTCCATAATCAACCCGTTGAAACCTCAACCAGGGCTAATATATCAAACATATGTATATAAACAACTCTATGTGGATTCTTAAGTACACTGGTGGTAGGTCTTTCATATGTGAGAGGCTGTCTGGGTAGGTACCACCACAATGTCTATTTCTTCACTCCAATAGTAGTGTAAATGCACTATTGTGTTTCGGTTCGAAGGACATTATAGCCAGAGTAACAATAATTCAGGGTATTGTTTTGTTTTGCTACTGTTCATGAGCAGTTGTATCGCTTACCATCAGGCAAATGGCATGCTCATCTCACCATTCTTTGCTATAAAAAAAAACACTTAGTAAATAACAATAAATAGTATACCATAAGTATAAAATATATTTAAAATACAAATGTGAATAATAATTTTAATTGCCCTGCACATCAATACATGGTCATGTGTGACAATGTTGGGACTCAAAAATGTCCTCTAGTATTCTCTAGTATTAGCCAGCTTCATAAAATATCTATATTCTATATCCAGCTTCATATTCACCCATTTGTAACACATTAAATTTTGGTGGCGAAAATGTTAAGTTAATATTGTTTTGTATTTCAATTATCTCTTCTGAACTTCTTTATTCAAGCATGGTATTTTATCTAATTTTTTTTATTTAATTATGTTTTTTATTGTGTTTTTATTATTATTCAATATTGTTTTTTCTCCTCCCTATTTAAATTGTTTGATTTTAATTAAAATTTCTTCTTATTTAAGAACTTGGGATTGGCAAAATAGTATTAAAAGTACTTTTATTTAAATTTTATTTAAATTAAATTTTACTAAAATTATGATGGATATGTGAGGTACCATAAAAATCTTTGGAGTCTTGAAGTCTTTGGAGATAATAAAAAATATATATAGCTTGAAAATTACCTTAGACAGATAGTAGTGCGTAAACAAAGGCACTACGAATAATATTACGGTAACTAACAAGATCACTCGAGACAATTTCAGGTGTCCCAACCACAGACAAAAACGTTCGTACGCGAACATTGTGAAACTGCTTCATATATTACACAGTCTTATTAAAATTCATACATTAAATTACTTGTCTCACTCATAAATAACATAGTTTCGCCTTTACAGAATACAGAAATCTTGGTAAACAAGGGCCATACTTTGTCATATCAATAAATCGCATGTATTATTAAAGATGGTTTGGAATGTTTTTATCAAACTTATATTAATTTGAGAATGCCTGCACTCGAGGCGGTGTTATAAAGTTTCGAACTGTATTCAATTTAAATACGCTTTTCATGTGAACTTTAAGAATATTGGCAAAATTGAAAATACGTTTAAAAAAATCTGACAAGTGACAACCGAGAGCCGTCAAATTGGCATATTTTTTAAAAAATGAAAGGTTCCATCACGGAGGAGTACCTATCTTTTGGGACAAATTGGAGCTCACGTTGTACGTTGCTTATTAAATAAACTGGAGTAACTTTGTCCCAGTCCGTGGCATTCCGTAATTATTGTTCGATTTATTTTTAAAACTCTAATAAATAAAATATGGTAAAATACATAATTTTTAAATGAAGTATTAGAATTTCGAGGTTCGTGGACTGAATTGTGATCGATTTTTTGTTTTTTGGAAATGAACATAATTAATTATATTGACCCATATTAGCCTAAAAGATCCCACTGCTGGGCAAAGGTCTCCCTTAAGCTGTTCCACATCTCTCTATTGAGAGTATTGAAACTTAATATGATAATATAATTAATTCTTTTGAACACTTTTATCTTTCATGCATTATTTGACATATAAGTATAAAAATTATTGCATAACTCCATGGCATAACTAGTATAAACATAAAGGAATTTAATCTATTTTAAAGAGTACCTATTTGTCTCGGATCTGAGTGATCGTTAGACCGAAAAGTCTCTCGTAGTCTCTGATACCTACGACACGAGACTTCATTGATCTTAATGTGGGGTTAGAACTATCTATGAATTTATATAAAAATTAAATTAGATTGCATCAATGGTAGTGCAATAAATAAAGTTACCTCAACTGACTGTAGATCAACAGAAATAGAAGTGTGAATAGAAGTAATAAATATATTTTTAATCTACCATACCTCCCTCTTCACTCCACCTCACCTCACAGCTGATCAAATGTCAAGAAAATGGAGTTTTGTTACGCATTTTTTAATTCTGATTAGAAAAAGTTTCAATATGAAATCGAATAACACTATTTTTATAACCTGCCTGGGTTAGAATGGATAGCACAAGTCCATTTCAGCCGTGGGCATCTGACGATAGTGCGAAAAACGTTAAATCTGAGAAAGAACTAGTGGATGACGCGAAACTTCATCGGGAAAATGTCAATCATCCAAAACATAGGCAAACTGCGTCTTACGATAAAGAAAGTGTCGCCGTTACAAGCAACGCTCCAGGATCTTCGGGCTCCGCGGGTGCCAGCACCGAGCCCGCAAAGGGCAAGGAGTCCAAAATGGACTCTAACAAAATAGCTTCCATGCAACAAATCGTCGAGAGTACCCTGAGGTAATACTGATAAAACTCTAGTTGTCTGATAATTCGCTATTGCTGTTCTCTCCTATTCCCACAATAATACATAATGCATGGGCAAGTGAAAGGTGATGATGACAGTTTTGTTATCATATCTGATATTTACAGATAAAACAGCTGTTTAAAAATTATCCATACTGAGAATATATTTATGAAGTTCTAGCAACTGTATCTTACAAAGTAGCTTTTGTGTTGAAAGTATTAGTAGAAACAATTTTATTTCATATTTATTATTTTATCTAAGAATTATGAAACATAAATTATTATGTTTTCTGTCCATTTCTAAATATATAATAATATGGATTAGCATCATTCCACAACAATATTCAAAACCTCAACCATTTTTATACATGCATTTTGTCTTTAATATTTCCTTAACATGTAAGTAACATGAACTCATTTTCATTTATGATAATATATTTTTTATATTGGATACTGTATCTTAGTGTTTGAATATAGCTGTCAATATTCGCAAACAATATAATAACTTTACAACATAATATATTCTCAAAAAAAACTCCAACATAATATTGATGTCATCATAAACTATTGCTATTTTTCACAAAGATGTCAAGAACCTATTTCTTATGATTAGACAATGTAAATTACACTTTGATAAATATAATATCATTTTGAAAGTGTACCAAAATATGTAATTGACCCTGACCTCAAAGTGAAATAATCAAATGATATGTTAGACAATAAAAGATCAACATTAATCCCAGTATTGTTGTTAAATTTTAGAAAAAATCTCTATATTTCCTACAGTGCACTAGGCTGCATGACAATATTATTTATCAAGTATTAATTGATGTACTTACCTACAAAATTAGTTTGAGTTTTATTCATTAGCAACTAACAGGACAATAATTTGGTTTATTGATGCATCTGTACTTGGTTAACTTAAAATTGTGATTCAATCATAATTCAGTTGATAAAAAATTTGATACTAACTTTATAAATTAATTTAATTGTGCCTTCATAATACAATTCAGTAGCACTGAGTTATCAAAATAAACCATAGTAAAAAATAACAAACAGCTATAATAATATTGTTTATTGATACACCATTAATTAGACGAATTTAAATAGCTAGTGCTAATATGTATTAGTGGATGTACACTTTTAAAATTATTAACTTTATTTTTATGTCATCATTGGCAATTAACATCTATATGAGATGATTAAATATTTTTTGTTATGTACACTTATTCTAATTACAAAGATGCATTATCTGTGAAAAGTAATATCATCTATATGCTGCTAAAGTGTTCCCTAAACATTTTCAAAATTTTCTGGCCATAATTGATGCTTTACTAAATAAATAAATACACCCAACAGTCATATACATAATCCTAACTCCACACTAAGATTGAGTCTTGTGTTGTAGATATCAGAAACTACAAAGTACTTTTCCATCTTATTAACACCCAGACCTGAAACAAATACCAGAGGATCAAACAAATATTTGTCTCAGTAAAGGGGATCGGACCTGCCGCCTTACTTTTTATAGCTGTAGTCTATCTGTGGCACCGAATGTCTAGATTTGCTGTAACCTATAGTGAATTATTTATGATTTGCTTTTCATTGCTTGCATTAGGATAGTATAATACATATATGGCGCCTTAGGAGTCTCGCCCAGGGCATCGTTCATCCTACATCTGCTACTGCACCAGTATATTTATAACATCAGTATACAACATTAAATGTTATTATTACAATATTGAATTAAAATATATATTTTATGTTATTTGAATTGATATACAATTTCTATTACAAGAATCCATTATACCAATGTCTTAACTATTAACTGTTTGATGCACTTTTATGTTAGTCAATAACACATTTTCAGTCAAGAGGGTCGACAGAGAGTTGCACAGCTTCTGGAAGCAGTTGAAGCTCTGAGTGGTGCTGAAAGATTGCTACTGTACCTGCGTCTGCCAACTGGTGTGCCCCCACATGATCCTCTGAAACAACCTATTAATCCATTGGGCTCCAGGTGAATATAAAACTGCTTTTATTTGTTTTGAAATTAAATTATAAACCTTACTGTGCTGACTCTGCAGCACAGTAAATGTTTTACTTTAAGTGCACACCTCATTTTCAATCAATAAATCAAATAAATACACTAAAATGTTATGTACATAGTTCTGGCTCTAAAGAGAGACGTCATATGTTTTGGGTATTGGAAAGGGCAATTGAATTTGCAGTCTTATATCATTCTTAATATCATTTCAATGTGCAGATTGAATATGCAGCTTCTGATTTAACAACTGTCTAATCAATCTACTATAATGAAGACTGTTATTCATCAATATTTAAATATAAAGATATTTGATTTATACTAAAATAAGACACAATATTTTTGTCAAATATGATGTAGTTATATGTGCATACTTGAAATATAAAATTAACAACAAGATGCTATTAATTAATTAATATACACAAAGCGTTTGTATTCCAGGGCTGAACTTCAACAGACTGTAACATGGATACAGACACATTTAGAAGTTGACCCGGATGTCTCATTGCCTAAACAAGATGTTTATGATGAATATATGTAAGTACACAGTTTTCACACACTATACAATTCCAAATGAATTAATATCATCCAAATAAAAATCTTCAAATGAACAAACCACCATGAATTATTGAAATATTTCCTAGAGGAAGTGTCTCTTATTAAACATTTATGAATGCATATTATAAATTGAGATGTTATGATTGTGTTTGTTACATCTTTTGTGAGTAACTAGTTCAGTGGCACACTAACAGGATGTTATGAAAGGGAATTTGCCTTTATAGAGTACATTATATCAAATATGCATTAAGTTTCTTCATCAAAAGTTAATATACATTTTAGTTAATAACTAAAATGTATACTTAAAGATTGAAAATGATGAGTTTAAAAAATTGGTATAGCACCTATTTGTTGCTGATTTGAAATTAAATGAAATGAAAATCGTTTATTGGTCAGGTATTTATTGGTAGGCAATTAAACATGAGCATTTGTATGAATTGCTATGGTACGTATGGTAAAGTCGGCCAACACGCACTAGACCAGCGTGATGGATTATATGCCTTAACCACTCAATCGTAGTCTGGATTGTGGAAGACGCCCATGCCCAGTGGGACGTATATGGGCTGATACAGTAAAGGCAATTAAATAGGTCCTATGACGTAGTGTTTTGATAATGTTATTTATTTGTAGTGCGCACTGCATGAGTAGCAACATGAAGCCGCTGTCCACTGCTGACTTCGGCAAGGTAATGAAGCAAGTGTATCCGAGTGTGCGCCCGCGACGACTCGGCACGAGAGGAAATTCCAGGTAACTTTATTATAGTTTTCTAACCTTTATACTTTATAGGTTGTCCTCGTAGCATCTCTGCCTACCCCTTCTGGGAAAAATACGTTAGTTTATGGATGTAAAACATATTTTTATGTATGAATCAGCAAGAATGCATTAAGAGATTGATGGAAGTAAAGTGATATGTCACAATTGTACAAAATGGAGTATAGGTCTCTGCCCACCCCTATGGATATAGGCGTGCCATTTATTTATGTACGTTTATTATTTTAAAAGTAATAAGTCTTTAAAAATATTATTCATCGTAATCAAATAATGTTAGGGCTACATTGTACAAAATTACATACTTGAAATGAATAACTTTATTTGAATCAGGATTAATACCCTAAGAATAAAAACCCATATACAAATATGTATTTTATAACAAATCTGCTGACCTATAAAAAGGTTATAGTGAACCAACTTAGAAATATAAACATACAACGTTGTCGAAGCTCTTTATTGGATCTTTTTAAGAGGGACAATTCCGTCATAGTAATCATTGCGCAACTTAAATCGTTTAGGTACACAACTTATGCAACGGAAGCTGTAAAAAGGCATAAATTTTCCCCCATTTTTCAATACTGCTCCGCTCTCATTGGCCATAGTATGATGTTTTATACTCGTAGCTTATAGCCTTCCTCGGTAAATGAGCTACCGTATACAAACATAATTTTCTAATTCTAAATAGTAGTTACTTATATAAGGAGTAACTAACAAACTCTTCATATTTATATGTATGATAGTAAAGATTAAAAACTACATAATATTAAGCATTATTTAAGAAGTGGTTTAACTAAACTAATATTATGAAGAAGAAATAACACCCAACAGTCACATACATAGTCCCGACCCCACATTAAGATCGAGTCTTGTGTCGTGGGTATCAGGAACTACGAGAGACTTTTCGGTCTCACAAACACCCAGACCCGGAAGAAATATTTGTGGACCACACAAACATTTCTCTCGGTGCAGGGATCGAACCCGCGGCTTCTCGTTTCACAGGCGGCGTTTAACCGCCTGCGCCACGGAGGCTGTGTGAAAGATTTGATTGTTCGCATTGAATAATTTGACAGCCTCCGTGGCACAGTTGGTTAGACGCCGGTTGTGAAACAAGAGGCCGGAGGTTCGATCCCCGCACCGAAACAAATATTTGTGTATTTGTTTCGGGTCTGGGTGTTTGTGAGACCGAAAAGTCTCTCGTAGCTTCCGATACCCACAACGCAAGACTCGATCTTAGTGTAGGGTCAGGACTATAAATGTAACGGTTGTGTGTATTTATTTTATTTTTAAAGGATAGGCTTTGGGACTACCGGACCGGTTTGAAAAATTATTTCACCATTAGAATCCTACATTATTCCTGATGAAAATAGACAATAAAATATTTTCAAAAAAATGTGTATCTATACCCGGGCAGAGCCGGGCCAGGTCGTTAGTTGTGTATAAAAATCGAGTTTATAAAATTTACTAGAAAAAATATGGTAATAATAAATAATTTTCATGAAACCCAAAAGCATCATATAAATATTATTTCACACACGATAAGTGAAATGTAGAAGTCATGCTAAAAATTTAATCATAATAATTGATAATCAATAATTCCGATATAATATTACTTACTGATTTATAGATACTGTTCGTAGATAGTAAAACTCCACCTTTTACAAACAACACATTGATAATCTCTTTCCGATTTTCCAGTAGCGTATGATTTTTACGAAAATATCCGATATATTTTCGTTTAGTTTTAGTTTATTTTCTTCAATAATTATTATCGAAAAGAACGATAGATAGAAGAGAGATCTATACACTTATTTTCATTTAAGTATATTATAGAAATATTATATTGATTAAGTAGTATTTTGTCATTATTGTGTCTTAATTTTTAGCTATCGAATGTTTTGTCCCTTTTGAACGACTTTTGAATCCAATATGAGCGAAAAAGACAAATATTCGATAACAGAAATAGATTTTACAGAATGTCTAAGAATTCACCTATAGTATTCGACTAAAGTACTAAAATGGGAACCAACAAAAATCACATTAGTTTTATTATAGTATTCATCGACGCGCTTGTGTTATCTGCGTACACGTGCCAAACTATATAATAATAGTGAAATGCTTAATGCATGACAGTATTGATAATATACTAAGTATAATGATCGCCAATTATTTTTCTTCTTTAGAGATAATTCAATATTAATAGAACAATGCCTGTCTCGGTGGCACACTTGAATCCCGGTTCGGGCAGTGATATTTAATTTTTCAATTCATTATGAGCCTAGAGTCAGGACTGTGTGTCCTATTGTGGCAGTAGGCCCACTCTTTTATCACGTTTTGGGACGGAACCCCCTCGCCGAAACGTAGCACCTGCCTACCTCTTCTGTGTAAATATGTAATGGAGAATATGTGTGTGTAGATAAACCACAAAATATATAACACTAAAGAGTTAATGTAATTTTATAAGATAAAAGATTACTAGTTATCACATGATAATGTGCCATGATTCATTGAAATAGATTTTTTAAATGATCGCACAGTGGTGTATTACACAATGTTCATAATATATTATTGCATATTATCTGTTGTTTTTATAATTATGTACATTTATTCTTTAAATATATCGATTAAATATTCACTGTCATTTCTTAATAATACAAATAAAACATTTTATACACAATAGCCATCTACACATAAAGACTGGTGGTAGGTCTCTCATATGTGAGAAGTCGCCTGGGTGGGTTCCACCGCAATGTCTATTTCTCCCGCCAAACAGCAGTTTACATGCACTGTGTCGGATTAAAGGACATCGTAGCCACTAGCCAGAGTAACTACTGGACATATTGAGACTTAATATCTTACGTCTCAGGATGGCGAGCACAGTGGAATGCCAAGAATTGCTTTGTAATTCAAAGTAGTTTGGTTTTGCTACTGTTCATGGACGGTCGTATCGCTTACCATTGGGCGAACGACATGCTCGTCTCGCTATTTATTGCAATAAAAAAAAGATAGGTACTTAAACTTACGATCACCAAAGATTGATCGAAAATATGGTAAAATATAATATCCTTCCAAGAGCTACTGATACGCTCACTCACACGAATAAAAATCTTAGTATTTATAAAGATAAGGTTAAATTAGGATTGCGACGACAGCTGTAGCTCAATAGCTTTACAAAGATAAGAAACATCGTAGAAACATGCCGACCAGCCGTCTATAATTGGATGAAACATACTACACGAAAATGTATTTTATATTTTCAGTTTAAAGCTTACATTCGTTTGCTTTAATTTTATAAACATTGTAATTTTTGTACACAGATTAATTATTTTAATTACGAGTGAGTCGCTCGAAACTTAAGGTGAAATCATACTATAGTATTCCGTCTTACGCATAGAGTAAAGAAGCGGCCATAAACACTAGAGAAAAACGACTTAGACCGATCCGAACAATGGATTCTTTTGTTGTGTGCACATTATCAGTAATACGCTTAAGTCGTGACCTTGTATGTTCCATTGTCCTGATTGGCCAGTTAGGCGCTTCTAGTATCTATGGCCGCTTCTTTGCTCTATGCGTAAGACGTACGTACGATAGTGTGATTTCAGCTTTAGAGCAATTATTTTTTCTATGAATACTTTTAAACTTGTTTGCACAAAACCGTATTTTATTGGGGTTCATAGATTTCTTCTGAGCTATAAATGAAATCGACATTACAACTCTAAAATTGTTCAGTAACAATAATCTTGGACATATTATATACATATTATATACATTTTTTGTAACATTTACAAAAAATAGTAAATCCATTGACAGTAATAATATATTTCCAACTTGGTGGTAGGGGTAACAGAAAAAGGATGCGTAACAAGAATAGTGAATTCACTATTCTGTGAAACTTTACACTACAGGCGTACGAAAGAGATGGTTGGATGTTCCCCCCAAGCTACCACTATTAATTTAAAATATTAATTACTGATAGAACTAAATGTTTTACTACAACGGTAAATGTTAAATAATGCCAAATAACTAATTTTACTGGGGGTAGGTGTGTCTCTCATATTATTTGAGAGGCCGCCTGGGTAGTTACCACCGCAATGTCTATTTCTCCCGCCAAACAGCAGTGTAAACATATTGTTGTGTTCCCGTTTGAAGGAAATTGTAGTTAAAGTAAGCACTGGACATATTGAGATTTAACATCTTATGTCTCAGGATGGCGAGCGTAGTGGAATGCCAAGCATTTCTTTGTAATTCATGATGTTG
This sequence comes from Hyles lineata, assembly GCA_030180105.1. Taxonomy (NCBI): domain Eukaryota; kingdom Metazoa; phylum Arthropoda; class Insecta; order Lepidoptera; family Sphingidae; genus Hyles; species Hyles lineata. The sequence goes on along the minus strand of JARJEE010000017.1, from coordinate 8,737,869 downwards.
TTTGGTTTTGTCACTTTCTATGAGCGGTCGTATCGCTTACCAACAAGCGAATGGCATGCTCGTCTCGCCGTTGATTACCATACAAAAAGATATGAAATTAAACGTAGACAACCTATTATTATTAATTATTAGAAGCCCGGGTACTGAGTTTTTGCAACTAGTCCACATCAACTACATATTATTTGCGTACTAACTGTATCATATTTAAACTTTATATTACCGCCGTCGACTATATTGCTTTTTCCGTTCGATCCCGTTATATCCCGTCTCATTCTGTCCGATGACGAGAAGCATGCAATCCTGTCCTCTCTTGGCCGTCTCATTCATTCCAGTTTGAAAAGTAGTTAATACTTAATATGTATATTTGAAATCTTTACTCAAATCACGGGGACACACATTTTTCGGGTTAAAACATAGCCTGTTTGTTAATACAGGGTGTCCTTGCTATACCTATATCAAATTAATTCAAAATCGGTGTAGCCGTTTGTGCGTGAAAGAGCAACTAACATCCATATATCCAAACAAACTTTCGCAATTATTCCAATCGAAAAGATATTATATATACCTATATATTTATTTTTCCAGCGATATACATATTTTAAACTGGCTAGGTAGTAGCTGTTGAGTGTTAACGTTTATTAGCTGCCAGTTGCAAACTGTGAGGCCGCAGTTTAAACTGCTCCTAAGCATATGTTACTATCCGATGTTATCTATTTCTTTCGGTTCTGGATATTAGTGTGTCGGTAATGTTTCCCGTAGCTTCTGATACAAGAGTTTTATGTTAGTGTAGGGTCATTGTCCTGTTGTATGTGACTCTAGAGTGAAAATATTTTTTATTGACAACGTTAATCTTTTGTGACCAAGGTGTTCATATCTCGTTTACCGATCCATGTAAAAAAAACGTGAAAGTGCCGAAGTAAATTTTTAAAAACAAACATCAAAAGTTTCTTAAATTTATATAATAACAGTTGAATTTAAAAAAAAATCGCATGGTGTGTTTATCAGTTTTTCATTAATCCTGATAGAATTTTGCCAACCTTTGTTCTTATCGGGTTTATTTTAAGAGTCTTCGCTCGTCGTTATCTGTGACGTACGGAGTAGTTTGATAATAGTGTTAATGCAACTGATAATAGATTGTTCCGGGTCACTGTGATTTTGTTTCAACACTTCATCATTAAACGCAGCTATTGTGTGATTCAGCGGCATACCACACGATAGCTGTGACGATAGGCTGCACGCATATACCCTCTTTCATAATAAGATAAGAATGATTATGAATGTCTGTTTATATACAAAAAGGTTCAAAATGATATCCACTATCAAACAGTATGACATAAAACGCATGAATGTAATGTTTTATTGACAACCTCCGTGACGCAGTTGGTTAGGTCCGCTTATGAAACGTGAGGCTGCGGGTTCGATCCTCGCACCGAAACAAGTGTTTGTGTCATCCACTATTATTTACACATTATATTATTTATATATACAAAACACGATCAGGTTCAAAGTCAGGACTATGTATGTGACTGTTGGGTGCATTTATTTATTTTATATGCTTCATATAAGTAAAAAAAGGTAGATATTTAATAAATTATTTACTAAAAATATTTGTTGGTTTTTAGCAAAACATAATATTATGAAAATTGTAATGAAGGTAGTAAATGAGTTTTTTAGGGCGAAAGGATGGTCTTTAGTAAACGAAACAATTTCAAAATAATGTAAAACTAACGCTGTACATGATACAATATTAATTTTTAATTATATCGTCAGTTAGGTTTCAAGTATTGCTGAGTTTCTGGGAACATTCAATAAATAAACTTTTCTCATCACAAAAAATATTTTCGATCATAAATATTGAAGTCGCATATACATATACAAAAAATGTGTTATAAGTTTGTACGAATGTGTTTTATGGTCTTTTATTAAGTGTGTTTATATTCTTTTATAATTAAGATATTCTTTGTTTACTGGATTCCATGTTATTTATTTTTTTATAATACAACTTCGTACACTTTACCACAATTTTAGATTGATATTTTGCATTGGAAATTATTGTTTTATATTTCAACTACCATTTCAGGTATTGCTATGCAGGTCTTCGAAAAAAGATCAAGTTAGAAGTGCCGCAGTTACCAGATTTAGGCGAATCATCGAAGGTGAGTGAGTTGCACTATAATCTACACTTAAATTATGTTACAATCCTATATAGTATAATACATTCGGGCAAAGTAATATAATGAAATATAGAAACATTTTGTTTTTTTTTTGCATTAGATATGTTTAAGTAAATGAATATAATTTAATACAGTCATTAAATTATATTACATTACTTATACATTAACATCACACACTAAAACGGTGAAGGAAAACATCGTGACGAAACCTGCATACCATATAGCGTTTTAATTTCTATGGTATGTAAAAGTTCGCACTAGGCCAGCGTGGTGGACTCTATGGCCTAACCACTCTTAAGCGTATTCTCGATTGTAGAGTAGACCCGTGCCCTATTGTGGGATGTATACTGGGTGGAATCGCTTATCGTCCGGAAAATTTAATAGTGTATTGTGTATGTGACATTAACGTTATATACGAGATTTATCATTAAAAACTACAAACTACCCCATAAACTACATCAGTACAAGATGTCCCCAAAACACATATTATCTAAATCACCCTACACTTAAAAGTGCAACGACATGTCAATACTCAGGCGCGCGAGTGTATGGGTCACGCCACACAACAGCTGACTGTCGCGCATCGACCTTGAACTTACTTTGCGCCTATTTATCGGTATTATTACTCTAAATATTACCATATAACATTTTGATTTATTTAGAATTTTAGTGTGTTAGGATCATTTAAGTAAATGTAGTTGTTGCTAAGTTGTTAAGATTTACATTATTATTTTCATAACGTACCTACTACCTTAGAAAAAGCTGCATATGTTTTTATTTAAACGTTTTAATAAAGTCGAGAATGGACGACTTCGCTGTCGAAGGTCACGGATTCTTGCATGATTAGGAAGTCTGAACTTACCATTATCGAGTAGCCCCGGATAAGTCGTTAAAATAGTTCTTGTGCTGGGAACTCGTGGATTCATCATTCATGATACCATTCCTACGCAAAGACTGCAGATGTTCTGGATCTGCATACATCCTTCTTGCATGACCCAAGTTTTCATTGGATCGAACATAGCATGTCATTATTGTCACATACTCACTGTTCGTGTAATCACTCATTTTGACCGCAAGAAACTAACCAATAACCAAAATAATTTCATACAACGTCACTCGGTACCGAATTTCGCACGACTGAGGAAGGTACGATCCCTGGAAGGTGTCGGCGGTGCGGGAGCGGGCGGCGCGGCGCGGCGGCACGCTTTGTACTTGCGCTTGCGGCGGCGCAGCGGTGAGGGCGGCGCGATCAAAGGATTTTATTACTTAGATTTAGAAGTTTCTACTCGAATTAATATTGTATAAAGTAGGGTAACAATAATGTGTATTTATGAAGATTTTTTTCATTTATGTCATCTTTCTCTAAACAACGTTGTTTTATAAATAACTTATTCTAAATTAGTAACTAGTAGTGGTAAATTAATTTTACACTACATTAACAAAAACATAAAAAAATTAAAATGAGTATGCCAAAGTGTTCTAAATCATGTACTTGCCATGCACAATTTTTTTCGTGACGATAAGCGATTCCACCCAGTATAGGCTGATACAGATTTCTTGATAATTTTATTTGTGCTTGTTAATTTCAAGAACTGCGGGTTCGAATTGAAATAATATTTTTTTGTTGGATAGATAATTTATCTAGGAATGCTATAGGCTATATAACATCACGCTAATACCAATAGGAGCGGAGCAGTAGTGAAGTGTTTTATTCATTTTGTGCGCCTGTGTTGCGTGTGATGTGTGAACGGTTAAAGTTACTCTACAATCATGTATGACGGAATTGTTTCTCTTAAAAAGGTCTAATGGCACAAGACGGGATTTAACGGGAAGGGATCGAAAAAGCAGCAGTAGTAGTAGTAGAGAGTAGTCACGTTGGATTTTAATATAAACCAGTTAGTACACGTAATAATGTTATGGTTCTAGCCAGTGGCGGCGTAAGGTAGGTTGGCACCCGGGGCGGTTTTCTCTACATAAAAATTATTACACCAACAAGCCTACACCGGACATATCGTGCACGTATAAAATCTGACTTTTATTGGAGGAAAGCTAGCTAGCTCCTCTTTCATTGGCCTTCCAGCCTGGCACGGTTCAGCCGTTTATCGCCCGGCAACCCTTTTGTGCTGGTGGTGGCAAGTAAGATCGTTCACCTTGCGATCCCGTTTCGTGGTCTTCTTCTGCGAGATCACGATCTCGCAGAACGAGAGCATTGCTTGCCAAGGCCTCCGAATCCTGCCGTGGCGCCTGTTCGGCCACTGTTAAAAAAAAGGACGCAATGCCAGATTGGTCCACTCTCCAGCACTGGGATTTGATTGTCCATCCTAGGGTACCACTCTTCCAAGACGGCCAGTGTCTCTCTCTAAGGGCTGATGGCTCCTCTTGATATGACGAGTCCAGTCGCTAGTAATAAACCGACGAAGAAAGGGCTTTGGCGTCAATGTCCGAAGGAAGGAAACCAGTCCGAAAACAGGCGGCCCTTTGGGAGATCGTACGAAATCCCTTGAATAATGATCATCCGCACCAACTTTTCCCTTTCGATCGATTTCAATGTCGGGCAGGTCGAATCATCGACCACCGTGTATTTTCTGATGTTTGGAATTTTCTCTGCTGCAGATTTCGAAGTTGAGTAGGTTAGACCAGGACTTCCTCAAGTTATTTGTACTGTTCACAGAACTTTAAGAAATTGATTTGTTTTTACGATTCCCTCAGACCAGCCCCGCATAACAGATTATCAGAAAAACTCTTAATTTGATATAAAGTTTCTTTTTTAATAAGAAAAAAAAGTAAAAGATATATTTATTTTACTTTTAGTTAACTGATAATGGGGAGAATAAGCTTGCTTTTCTAAGATACGTCATTAGGAGCCGATAGAAACCTCCACGCCATCAACTGTTATGTGGGCTCCTGCAGGTGGCCCTCTCCGAGACTCGTGCAAGCGGATAGTCTTAAATTTATCCACTGCGAGGCCCAGCTACCGAATTCACCTTACTTGCCTATGAGATAGGACCAAGTGCAACATGAATTCAATATTTTAGAGAATGAGACATTATACGTATATTTAAAAAAAGAAGACATTTACAGTTGCGATAAACTTCAAAATATGATATTAGTATACAAGTAGTTAGATACAGGGGTGTTCGAGTGACTTATCTTTGTCACCCCTTGGTGCTTGGTACCCGGGGCGGACCGCCCCCTCCGCCCCCCCTTTACGCCGCCACTGGTTCTAGCGTCAAAAGTATCTGCACCCGGGCCGGTTCGCTAGTATTTTATATGATCTTACATTTATATGTATTACTGACATTGCAGGAATCAACGACGTCAACAAGGGAAACAGAGAGAATTATTTGCGACTGGGCTGAAACCAAATTAGGTATAATTTTCATTTCCGCACAAGTTTATTTACATATGAGTTTCAAGGAGGTGAAATAAAGCCTGCCTCAAAATATAGGATTGAAGTAAAAAGGCACAAAGAATTACATTCAACAATTAATAATATTTTAAGGGAGGTCTGACTGCAAAGACAAATTAGATATTCCCGGAGACTCGCCGAGCTTCAATGTTCGGTGTCATTAACATGCGTGCCACTGTTGATGTTGGCCTACAGGAGTTGCAGTGGCGGGTATGAGGGCGGGGACGGTCTCCTTAGAGTGATGATGAATATTTTCAAGGCAAGGCGTCTCTGGTTGATAAGAATTATTTATATTTGGCGTCAAATATATCGCACCTTTAGAATTAAAATGACCTAATACAAAAAAAAAATAGTTTTGTGCTATTAATCATATATTAGCTCAAAATGACTACCTCCATCGACCCTTAAAGAAGGACCCATTGACGCGTGAAAGACAGAAAGATGTATCTTACATAATTACAAAAATTCTTATGTTACAAATTTTTAATGATCGTTTTCCAAGAAATTAGATTTTTTAGTTAGGTATCTTTAATTCTAAAGGTGCGATATGCTAGACAGTGCTGAATGCTTATATGGGAAAGTGTGTGGTGTTGCAGGCGTGAAGTTCGCGAACATCTCGGAGTTGTCTCGGCACGTGATGTCGGCGGCGCCCGGGCCGCACGCCGCGTCGCCGCCGCCGCTCGCGCCGCCGCACGGTACTACTACACTACACACTCACATACTCTACTAACCTACCACATCATTTCACTCACGCAATACTCATTCGTTTTACGTGATTGCCTGAGTCTCTCACTTCTTCTTAATCTTAGAAGACCCAGCACGCAAAAGTGTGGGAGTAATTATACAGGGTATACCCAGACTGCGATCGAAAATGAAGCCGGATGGTAGTTTTAGTGCCTCCGTACACAATGCAACAAAAAATTTTGCAACAAAAAGCGATGATTTTTCATGTAATTAGGGTGGGTAGATACATAGTTTTTCCGAAAATAATAATATACTCCCTTTTATTTTTAAAGACATTATGGCACGTTAGTTCTTAAATTATTATTCTGGCAAAGTCCATGGATTTACCACCCAAAGAAGGTGGTATTTCATAGAACAAAAAAATTGTCGCGTTTTTTTGAGATTATTTTAGTTGCATTGTGTCTGTAGTCACTAACACTACCACCCAGTTTCATTTTAAGTCGCAGACTGTATAGACTTTGTAATCTGTATGTTAATACAACATACGCGACAGATTTGGATTTGAATAATGGTCACGTCTGCAATAATTATTCGTTTCGTGTTAAAGGGTTAGGAAGGGGAACTCTCTTAATTTTTGATACATGTAATACTGAAAGTTCAAACTTACCCATCCTCGCTGGCTGCTCATACGAAACTCGAACTATATGCTTACCCTTAAATTTCAGGAACATCGGATGACGCCACAAGTCGACAGTTAATAAAGCACTTGAAACGTAAAATGCAGGTATGACTTAAATCATAATAGTCAACTAAAGAAAACAGAAAATAAGTTAATCCATATTAAAGTACCAGCACATAACTCCTTTTAATTGTGTGTACAGGCTCACGGAACACCCGGACGTCCAAAAAAGAACAAAAGCCTCGAGTCGGCCGGGGAATCTCCGCCCTCCACTTCATTCGTCAGCCATCACCCGCAGCTCAAGCACGAGAGTGAGATCGCGGGCGAGACGAGCTACTACCAACCGGCGTACGTGCCCGCCTACGAGGTCCGCCAACCCTTCCCGCCCTACTCGGCGCCGCCGCGCGCGCACCCCCCGCACCCCTCGCACCCGCCCCTCGCGCCCCCCGCGCCGCACCCCGCGCCGCACCCCGCCATGTCCGCGCACGACTACCGGCCCGAGCCCTACGTGTTCGAGCCGCCCTACGCGCCGCGCGACCTCAGCCTGCCGCCCGACGCGGCGCACAACCTGCCCATCAACCTGAGCAGCGACGCGTCGCTCGACCTGTCCACCGAGCGCACGGACTGGCAGCGGCGCCGCCCGCCCGAGCCGCCGCCCGCGCGCCTCGCGCTGCCCGGCAAGAAGCAGATCCTCGAGACTTACCAGAGCGAGACGCAGGCCGGTTCTCCGCGCTCCTTGCACGCGGACGCTCGTCCCGCGACCCAGCCCGCCGAAGAGTTTCCGCGCGCCGAGTACCTTCCCAAGAAGATGAGAGCGGCCGAGATCCTCGGCGGCAAGCTGGCGGCCGCGCGGCAAGCGTTCGCCGGCGCGGACGCGGCTTCCACCTCCGTGCCGGTCGCGGAACTCCCTGTTCGTTCCGATGTTGCTTTTTTAGAGGATCCAAAAAACTTAACGATCCGGTCCACAAGCAACGCCGCGGCGCTGGCCCGGGAGGAACAGGAGGCGGCGAGTCCCACGCGGTCGGCGAAGGCTCCGACGTCCGAGTCCGAACGCATCAAACTACGAAAAAGTAGCCGAACGAAGGGACCCTCGCCGGATCGGGTGGGATCGCCCGAGCGACCCACGACACCCGGTTCGTGTTGCGGTCTGGACGGAATCAATATTAAAACGGGAATGATTTGTGAAGAAAAACATTCTGAAATTCTCAACAGAGAGCGTGTAATTAGCATTTGTAACATAGACAAACATGATTTGGACGATTATTTGAACGAGGGCAACAGTCAGGAGCATGAAGAAGAATTGCTTCAATATTTTCATCAGAGGGCGGCGCAACAAGAGGCGTCCGCGGTTGCCACCGCTACCGACACTGCGACTGCTTTTTTAGAGGCATGCACGGAGCCACAAGACGAACATAGCCAGGGTAAAAACGAAAAAATATCTCAATTGCGTGAATTGTTAGCTAAAAACTTAAAAAATCAAAGTGGGTCCAATTCGCAAATTAGTCAAGACAGCCAAACTCCTCTAGAAAATTTACATAGTGAAAATATCAAGACCGTAGTGTCTGAAGGAGCTTTTAAACCCGTTGTGGCGACCGAGAACGATTTAAATGGGCCCACTTTAAGGAACAGTAGTGAAAATAATATATCAAAGCTCTGTAATGCTATACCAAATGAAAACGGCACATCTTTACCCTTTACTAACGTTACAACAGCACCTAGTCAAATTACGAACGTTGGTGGCTCACATCTTTACAACGGTCATTATAATAATGATCCTCAGAGCCCTACTACCAGAACCCAGCAATATGACTTCGTACCTATTTCTGATGGTTGCCATTCTCCTAGAAATTTCCATTCAAAATCTCCATTGGGATATAACCAAAGAGGACAAAGTCCTTCTAAACTAAACAAACAAGTAATAATGGGAGGCTCATTGCAGACATCGCCAATTTCTCACAGCACCGCTGCTAGTCCATTTGTAAGCCCACGAAATACTCCAGTACCTCGTTCTCGCCTCTGCCCTCGACCGATACCTAAGCACAATGGCAGGAAAAGGCGTAATCCTTTATCGCTCGGCATGAATGATCCGTGTTCCAAGCAATTCGCAATACCAAACGATCAAAAATTCATACCCAAGGGCCCTATTTGCGACCCCGGAAAATACTGTCAACCAATGTCGGCACCGCCTTCACCCAATATAACTTCATCACAATTCAAAAATCACGTTTATCAATGTAATTCCGGAATCCCTAACGGCAACAATAACCTTTGTTTAAATTTCTTACCGAATGCGCCATTCCGTGAACACATTAACGGAGACCAGCCCTTGTCCGCCGACCCCTTATCGAGCGAAGTAAGTAAATTTTTCCCGGATCCGCTTGTAACTTACAGACCTGGACATGATGCGTTTAGGTCTCAGTCTGTGCCACTAAAACAGGGTATAAGCAACATGGGATTAATGAGTTATAACAACACACCGGTAGGATCAGTGCCGCCGACACCCGTTCCCCACGAGTTTTGTGATTTTACGTCCCTTGCTGACACGTGTGATATATCTAAAGCTGGTCTCAATCGGGAAACATTAGATAAAATTTACAATGCAATAGATAGCAGCAATGACGTACTTAACACAGATGCGACGCAAAGTCTCCTAAACTCTAATGATACCTTAAGCAACGGTTGTGACCCTCTTCCAGGGCAACAGATTATACCCGACCAATTGTCGTCGTTGATCCCAACTAGCGAAGATTTGCTAGACCGCAGTAACCACTTTAATCAAACGTTTGTCAATGATGCGCCGGGACCGGACAATGTTGAAGATTTCCTCAAACGGACGAACAGTATTGAGTTCGATTTAACAGACGTAACCGAGAGGAACAAGTTCTATACATCGCGTTCTGTGCCGAGCACGCCGTTACCGTTTAAACGCACTGCTCCTAATCTGCAAATCGATTCTCGTCGTTCGAGAGAATTGTTCGCAGCAGAAAGCTACCCCGCGGTATCCAACGGCATCACGTCAAAATCCGTTCCTTCTACTCCTCAGTTTGCGGAGGACAGAAGTGTTTTTAGTTACAGCAATAGAGATTTTCTTATCAACGGTAATTCTGTCTGTGGCTCAGCTCAGGTCCATGAAAGTGTTGTGGATAATGACCAAGGGTTGACTTCCCCGCTTCATGACATGCTGCGCGAAGACATTCTAGGAGAGTCACTGACGCCCACCTTGCTAGCTGATCTCGACAAAATGGAAGGAACTCCGTATGTCGATCTCTAGTCGGCCATTCTGTGTCACTTGTACATATTTAGTATATTGATTCTTTCTATTGATTTGTATGGATACCGAACTAATGGTTATCTCTACAGAGTACAATCTTATTGTATGCCTTCAGTGAAGGCAATTACTAATTTTACCCACACATCATATATATTTAGACAGCACAGTCCCAAAAGTCGAGTCGAGTGACTTGTATATCACTTTTATGCCTTTAGCAAAATCATTTGTATCTCAAAAACTGGACTGTTATTCTTACCGTGCATTATAAAATAATTTCTTCCATCGGCTATACAAAACCGTATAAAATGTTTTGATTGAAATTAGAATTTAACTTGTTTGTTGCATATTGGTGCTAGTAATATAGCTTTTATAATTGAAGGTTTTTGTTAAAATTTTAGGTGCGACATGAAAATGCTGGGATTCCTGGCAATATATTTATTTTATTTTATCAATTTTAAAGATTGACTATTTGGACCATATAATATTTAACAATGATGGCGTGTCTATTTCAATGTCAATTAGCATAAACCAGGAATTACTATGATGGAATTCAAAGTGAGTATAAAAATACGTTTTCCAAATTAATCTATAATTTGCAAACATTTGCCAAATCGTTTGTAAACAGTTAAGTAATAATAGGGCTAAATTGACACATAATTAAGTCCTTCACACACAGTCACAATTTGAACTTTTTACTAATTTATTTTTTTATGAGAATAGTTGAAATTTTGTGACTGATAAAAACAATAGTTTACGTTTACTATAGTATTATTTAAAAATAATTAATTTTGCTTCGTGACAATATCTGCGCTCATCGTGAAACACAAAGAAACATCGAAATTTTGATATATATTTTTAATACTTAGTGAGATAAATATCCATAGTGATACACTAGCTAACCAATACCAGCAACAAATTCAATATAGCGTAGTGATAGTATTTAACCAGACCAATGCAGCGTGCCAAGCGCGCTTAGTAAATTAGAATTGGTTTTCATAAGATAAAATGGTATAAATAGTATATATAGTTTATGAAAAATGAATTTATTGTAAGTTAGCACAAAGATTTAATATATTTTATTATCACATAGGAGTTTTACTGATATACTAAATTTACATTAACCGCATGAGATGCGGTTTGAAACTTTGGACCTGCCATTACGGCTGCGTGGAGCTTATAAGGCTAATGAAATTACAAATAAATATTATGTTGCGACATTGACGCTGAAGCCGGCCCTTTTGTGTGTCATTGGCATCAATTTGTTTTTATGTAATGTGTTAATAATTGTTATGGGATTGTAGACTTCTAATTTAGAGTAAGAGAATGACCACGCTGTCTATTCTTACATATTGTGCACTTTATATTGCCAATATATCGAGTTACATCCGATTATATCCTTCTTGGGCTTTATACTATTGTATATCGATATACTTAATAGTATTCGTGCCGGCTTCTGTATGTGGTTGTTTTTTTAATGGCCTAATATATTTTATACATTTCTGTTATTTCACAAATATAATCTAATGATACTGTACGATATCAGGTAGATTTCCTCAACCTGTGCCTGAATACCGAATGTAATGATGACCTTTCGACAACATAGTAGTTGATCTTTAAAACGCTAGTACAAATACACTGATTCGACAGGGATATACCTAGGTGTATGTAAGTGAAACCGAAGACTGTTAAATTTTGTAGATAATTTCAACACAAGCAAATTACTCGCTATGATCATTTTGTCACGAGGTACCAGAATACGTGAAGAAAGCCTCGGGGATCAGATCAGTGTTATTCCAATTTGGTACAATTACCAAAATCGTCTAGTACCTAATTACTCCTAAGTTGTACATTTTGTTAAGGCACGTCTCTAACGTTAAGACAGTGTAATAATGACCTTGTAAATACTTTAAATGTTAATTTTCATTCCTTGTTGTTTCTCTCGAAAATAACAAACATCTGAATTGTATTAACATCTAATAATGATAAATGATATAGATGTCATGTTATATTACGTATATGTATTGTCATTAATTTAGGCTCACGTAAATTGTAATTAATGATTATTTTAAATCGTTTAATGTAAGTCTACTGATAACTGATAATCATTGACTTACTTTTACACCATTATCAGATATACACCGTCCTTTAATCACTTCTTCTTTCTGACATAAAGTTCACTTCAATGCAAGTTTATAAAAAATGTAATCATAAAACAGTAATGAATGAAATACAGTGTTGTGCTTTGTTCTTAATAAATATTTTTTAATTGTTTTGTATTATATCGTCCACTATTCATGTAATTTTCACTTTTCATATCATTCGACCATTTCCGTCGAGATTATTAATTGAATGTGCAATTATTCATCCTAACATATTTTTAAATTTTAATCAATTTAATTAATAATTAGTTTTGACATTTAAATGACTTTTAAAAATATTGGAGATCACATTTATGTATGTTTTTTATGGTATGTAACGCTATTATGCAAACATTTTAAAGAATATATTACAATTGGTTAATGAATTTTGTAGCATATTGAATATCAGTTGGAAGCGATCAGGGTTAATCTATTTAGCACAATCAATGTTTAACATCATCAATCAATTGCAATCGTTAAAACAAAAAATTACATATATTTTTTTCCTTTTGTTATTTTTAGTACAAAATAAAACAATACTACTCGCACATTGCAATTGGCGGATTTAATATAGTAATATTGCAAGTTTTTAATTACCGCTTCTTATTATCATTAATTATAACATGTTAATTTAATTCGATTAATTTCTTTTTTTGGATCATTAAAATTACAATAATCCCCATGTTGCTATCTATCAATGCAGATTCAATTCAACGGGTAAATAGTTAAAGTACAGCATTGGGCAACCAAACGATCTTTGGATTAAAATATAGAAAAAATATAATTAAAAAGAAATATAAATGTTCTAGAAACTGTCCCTTATACAACTGGTGTGTACATTATTTTAGTATTTGCCACATTTTGCAATGGCCAGCAATGTAGTATGAACAATGTAAAACCAAATAAAGCACGGGAAGACTTTATGGCGTCTATTTACGTATAAACGGAAAAATAAAAACATATTGTTATCCTATTAAATATTAATCAATTTATAAAGTCGATTGGCTGGTAGTTTCATTGTTGCATATCGTGTAAATACATCAAATGGATTTAAGATGATTGTCCGGTTGCCCATTGTCCTATTTTATATTTATCGTGGTGTTACATGAACACATCTCTATCATGTTATGGGAGATTTCCCATAATTATTTGTAAATATAACATTGAAACGTGTAGGCGTATTAATACATGACACTTGTTTATTTTTATTACAAGCACATTGTTCTGTTAATAATTATTGTTTTTATTTTCAAAAATTTTTTTTATTAATCTACTATTACACGTTAGTTTTAGAAAATAATATTATACATTAAGTAAAGATCCATGTTGTTGATTAGTCTTTTATGGATGTTGATTTACACCATTTGCTATGCAGTGATAATAAATGGTATGCTAGTTTTATGATATTGTATAATTTATAAACTCACTTACAAACCTATTTTATACAATAATTAACACTATAATACATATACCCCCTTATTCCTAAAGACTTAACGCAGTTTTCAAATGCCGTTAATATGAGCTGACTCAAAAAAGTTATTCATAGGCGTCCAAAATCAATAATTAGCAGCTCATTAAATTTAAAAGGAAAAAAATGGCGGATGAACGTCAGCTGGACGTTTGATATGACTGTAAAGTGAATAAAACCACTTTTTCTGTAGATTGGAAATATTATTTAAAATATGTTTATAATATTATGAATAGTAAAACTTATGAACGTTTTTACTCCTCTTAACATGATTTAAGTAATTTTCGTTCGTGATTATTAAAACTAAAAATCAATAGCTCCAAATGATTTTTGGGCTATTATGTTTGTGTCCTGTATGCAAAATTGCTTCTATTGTTTCGGTATTCGCTATTTTACAATTTGACTGTAGGCATTCATAAATTGTTCAGTTAGTATGGGGTCGTCGACATGGCTATAATTTTCGTTCACCTGTATTGCTGATCCAGGTGTCCATTCTAACAGGAAACTTATCAATGGTAAAGCTTGTATATTATGTACTGCTTTATCTCCATATTTTCGTTTGATTTTTCTTGCTAATACTCGTTTGACGTATATGAAGAAACCGTCCAAAAAGTTTAGGCATACAGAGGGATCCCAGTGTTGCTGAAAATACCAATTCAAACTATTACAGTAAGTTCATGAATAAGGCATTAAAACATGAGTGGAGGTTATCATTTTATGTGGCTCAGACATATTGTAGTCAGGTCTAAATTTTGAAAAGTCGGGACAGGAGATTAAAATAATCAAGATTTTGAGTTCCTAAACGGTACACCTATTTACATTATACCCCAATATTTTTTTAATCCATATTTATTAACGCGAAAAATATAAGTACGAATAAAAAATAAATGGGTAATATTTCGTTTTTATTCGTACTATTTTCGTTATATTTGTCATTATATTTCATATCTATAAATATTTCTTATTTTACAAAAAAAAAAATATCTAACTTTTTCTGTTGCAGCAATTCAAAGTTAATCCTATACATATTTCATCATATAACTAATTTATAATGAAATATAGAGTTATTTTAAGTTTTTCAATTATTATTGTATTCGCAATGTATTATTTTGTCACACTTCAAAATGATTTTTAACTTATGGTAGAGAATCCAAGGAACTTATACTCTAACTGGAATGCTCACTCGCACTTCAAAAGCTTTCCGAAGAGTACAGCTTCGAGAAGGTAGCCGTGTCCCTTTCTACTAGTGTATCTATACAAATGTATACTATGGGACATTTCTAATATAAGGTATAAAAAAAATTAGATTTCTACTTGTAATGCATTCAGTGCATGCATCTCATTAATAGCCGAATGGAAAGAATAATGGATTGGGAAGTCACAGATGGTGGACTCTCAGGTATAAGTCACCTAAGGTTTCTTAAGTTTTATAACGTCTGACATAGTCGCAGAGCGACTCAAAGACCTTATTTTAAATAAAGAGAAAAAAAGTTTTTATAACCTTTTATTTTAGATTTTGGCACCTGGGGCAAAAGCCCGCATCTACTACCTCTATGTGTGCGTATTAATAATCATAAATATCGCTTACTCAGTTTTCATAAATGAAGTCAAGACTTCATAACAAGTTATGTAATTCTTGGCGCTTAATGGGACTGTCTCCTATTATGTGTAAAAAGTACTATCTGTAGCTTTTTATTAGCCAGAAAGAGACAGACGCCCTTCTTAACCCTGTCATACTGGGAACGTTTTCCCTTCTTGAAATATATAAACAAATTTAAACTTAAATTACTTTTGAAATAAAGTATATTTTACAATGTGTAAAATTGTGTCGTGAGCATTCCAGTTAGAGTATAAGTTCCTTGAGAGGATCACTTTGAAGTGAATATGACTGAAACATATTCAATTTGTTTTCTTTGTTAAAATCGTATCAATACGATACCTTTGCCTCACTAGCATCCTGCTAGTGAATACAAAACGTTATGCAGACAATTACGTTGCAAAATGTAAGTCTGTTATAATGATTTTGAAAGGAACATCCAAATATGCTAGGATTAATACTTTGTGTCAATTGCTTACTACATACAAGTAAAAAATTCTAAGTATTCATTTTCCTGCAAAACTTGCTTATCAAAGTAGTACATATTATAGTGGGTTGTTGAAAAGCGGGACATTTGGCGTCCCGCCCAAGGTTCAATCGGGACATCCCGCGAAAAGCGGAACACCTGGCAACACTACTCCGAAACTACATGCATTGGGCCTAATTTGATGAAGACCGATGACCAGCGAACTATATAACCCTCTCTCTATTTGGATTGCACTGTACGTACTATACTACTCACACACATTGAAGTCAGTAAACACATCTTTAAAACAATCCATCGGAAACATCAATACATTGTTTATTATTTTAATGTGTTTATTATGTATTTTTTCACTCTACCCTTGTGTAACTAAATGCACCTAATGAAATTAGAGTAAGTAATGTATAAACCGCTTATGACACAGAATACTAACAGAAGTAAAGCTTCATACAAATCGCGCTAAACCAACGCACACATAAACAGCGTTCACCGACACGATATTTGAGACCAGTCGAACTCGAAACCATTGCGAGCGCGAGTATCACTCGCTTCGGACACGCATCTAGTGATATTTTTGTTCAAAGATGGAGCAAATGAATAAAAGTTATTATATTTGTATATAAAACTTCAGATTATAATAATTGAATATAAATTTCTTAAAAAAACACAATATTGTACCAAAACTATAAAAAATATTATGACATACACATTCTCAACGACTATATAAATAAAATTACAATTTATTCATTTTGTTATTGGTGTTTGTATATTGTATTTTAACAATCAATCAAACGATACAAATGCTATTACCACGATACTTGTTTTCGCATAAGCCAGAGTTGATATCCCTAGCGCGAACGCCGAGCGTAGTGTGAGTGTAGCAACTAGTAATGGCATTTATTGCTATTTCAAAATAACTTCACGAACTGGTGAATTTGCAAGTCGTAGCAAGTTAAACATAGCTGCTATTACTAAGTACTTAAATATTTATAAAATATAAGTTTCATAACGCGACTTAGTGAGCAAACCAGCATTTACTGAACACTCGCTCAGTTAACTTTTTGTTTGTCCAAGTTAGATACATTTTTGATGTTGTAAAACAAATATCTATACATCTATTTCATTGTTTAAGTATGTTTGTCTGGTATTTTATATATGAGGAATGTATTACCAAAACAATACCAGTAATTTCTATTGATTGGTAAAATATAATTTCTTTCAGATATCTGATATGGTTATTTGTTAATGATATCCATAGGGCACTAGGCCTGCAGTAGCAAGCCAAATAAATAACTCAAAAATAAGAACTATATAGCAAATAAATCAATTTGCTTAATTTATTACTAATTATCAGGTAATGGGCACAACTAACCAAAGAATGTTGCTTGAAATAACAATATTACTTTAGTACATACTTAGTATGAGTTTAACTGCTAAGTTTTAATTTAAAGTAATTAAATTATACCATGTTTATATAGAAAATTATCTTACATTAACAAAACACTCACGATTGGTATACCAGTCTTCTAATACTTCCAAGGATTTATGGTCAATTGAATCACCAAAATTATGTCACATTTCACCTTCACACTCACAATACTTATATCATAATTTAGAATAGACTTGCGTGATAATTCAAAACAATTCAAAAGTTCAAAGAAACAAATTGGCGGTATAGAATACAGATTATAATTTGTTTTGACAACTCTAAACTCATAGCGTTTTATTACTTCACAAATGCATTTAAATTATGAGTTATCAGAATGTCACACAATACACATATTTATTTTAATTTTATTTCTATCGCCCTAAGTTAACCATTGCCGCAGTTTGTTATAAAACTTATAATGTATACTGTTTATATTTGTATTTAAAACTTTTATACAACACTAACAATAATTAAACACTGTAATACACAATTTCACTATATGATTATTCTATTACAAAATAAATTACTTAAATTATTGTTTAACAACGCAAATCGCGAACGTAATGAAAGTTAGTAGAAAAAAAAACACGGCATCCGCGGCAAAACACAAGTGCGCGTGCCGCCCAAATCAACCAATATGCGTTTATGCAATAATCGCTCTAAACGTCTATAGTCTCCGTAAAATCAAATACTATAATTGCATAACGCCGGTCTTTGCGCTATCCATTTCACTCACTCTTTCATAGAACCCACGAGATAGCTTGAAAATATTAGCCGATCGGCGCGTGCTGCGTATTTTGCATCGTGCTTCACGAAATGTAATAACCAAACGGTTTACGCGATTTATTTAGCAGTTAGCAAACATAACCGTTTGTTCATAATTTGCGAAATGTTACATTTGATTTCACTTGCTTCGCTTGACTGCTACAGCTATTTATTCCATCACTAGTAGCAACAAAAGTGAAGTAGGTACAAGCTTGACTTCTGTTAGTATTCTGTGCCTAAGATCTGTTGACGACGAAAGCACTGTTGTGCAAAGTAATAATATTTTTTGTCCTCTATATTTTATTACATTAGGTACACGTTTTCTATTAGATTACGAGTACAAAATATGCTCGTCGTTTATATTGAGACCATATGTAAAACAATGATATTTTTTACTTTCATCTGTAGTTCCTAATTTCGCTTATATAACCAATCTTACAATTGACCGGCGCGACCGCTATTAAATATATTCCTCTACCAACGCAGGGTCTCAAAAATCTAAGTATGCATTTTTAGTTTTCATCAAAATCGGGCTCGTAAGTCCTTTCAGCATTTTTCGCTATCCCTCATAGTTTCGGATTTGACCATATGGCGTGTATGGTCATTTGAAAAACTCATTCTGTATAAATATATAATAGCGGTCGGGCCTGGCTTACCAGGTACAGATAGTTTTTGAGTTCAGTCCACATCAACAACTTATTATTAGTAACTGTCGTCTATACTGTTTTTCCCATCTCTTCCCGTTATAACCATTCTGTCCCATTCATTCAGGGGGTTTACTCTATGATCCAAAACGAAGTTCGAATGTCATATGTAAAGAGTACAAATGTGCCTAGGGAGTCCACAAAATGTTTGAATTGTCTATCGTACGACATAATCATAGACTGAGTTCGGAGTGAATGATAAGTATCGTAGAAAATAGCATTGATTTTTAGAAGGGGAACCTTATAAATAACTTTGGAAACCATACATTCAAACATTCGAACTTTGTTTCAGATTAAAGAGTAACTCCCTTTTCCTCTGGCGAATACTATGAAATCCTGCCATCTCCTGCCCCATGCCATCTATATGGATTTTAAAGAGTAGCAAACATGTATTCGAATTCCTGACTCGTAAACCTGCAAAAAATACAGCAAAAATATTAATATATACAGACCTCAGACATTCTTTTTATATCTCTTACTGAATACGATTTTAATTCTTCAACAATGCCATCATCATTTCTAAATCCACACAAAATTGTATCCACTCCTGCCAAGAATGACTGACACCACCACTTTTTGCATTTATACCGCCTGGAATAAGCACAAAAATATGATAAGAATATGAATGATATGTGTATTCTATACTTCAACACATTACTTTGGCCTGTATGTATATGTAAGGAAATGTTAGTACTTGAATTTTGAACTTAATACTCTTCAGTCAAGTCAAACTAAAATAAGTATATTTTTTTTATTTTTAAACTAATGTTTATTTTTTAGTATTAAGCTGTAATCAAACTATAGTATTATGTCTTATGCATAGAGTAAAGAGGAAGCCATGGGTACTAGATGTAACTAACTGGCCAATCAAGACAATAGAACATACAAAGTCACTACTTATGCGTATGACTGATAGTGTGCACATAACAAAGGAATCTATTATTCAGATCGGTCTATGACTCATTTCTCTAGTATTTATGTCCTCTTCTTTACTCTATGCGTAAGACGTAATACTAGTTTGTTTTCAGCTTTATTTGTAGCAAAATTGCTATTTGTACATATTATTTTCATATACCTACCTAAAACTTCTGTCTTGTTTCTTGTACTCAATGTGTCTATTGGTTTTGAGTTCTATGAATTCTTGGTTGGTTAAATAGTCAATAATTGCTTCAGGACCTACGTCTGAAGTTGGTGGAGGTGGCACAGTCTTCTTGTCACATCTTACTCCATCCATTTCAGCTCCATATATAATTGTGTGTTGGTTCAATTGTCCTTTAAAAACTAAAGAAAATTCTTCTGTTTCATCTACAGGAACATTAGGATTTGGGTTTGTTGTGGGTGTATCTGCAAATAAATGTTATCAGAATATACATTACTTTATTTTTTATGCCATAAGTTATGGTTAGAAGAGTGAATATTAATTGGTCAAGCAGATATTAAATAGCATATAAATCAATACTTAGTTGCTTGCAAAATATTTCTCACCACTAAGCATATATTGCTCGAATTTATGTCCCCATGATGTGAATCGTTTCTCCTTTTCAGTCATGTTTTGTTTCCTGAATGTCATTTCTTCTGTGTCCCTTGCACATAAGAATATATATCCTTTGTAGAGTAGCACCACAATTTTCCATCCTTCATTATTTTCGTAAGGAGTACAAGCCACGCAAGTCAGCAAACCGCGATAGCAACAAATTAATGAATTGTCTAAATTGTTTGGATATGGAAAATCTAACCTGGTCTTGTTTTCTATCAAAAATTGTAGTAGTGCATTTAGCTTCACATCCTGGTCACAGGGTTTTCGCTTCGCTTGGTCGTAAAGAACATTCAAATCATACTGAACATTTTTATCTTCAATTATTTTTGCAAATTTAAGATTTTCTAGTCCGATGTAACCTATAATTTTGGGACGATCAAATCGAGGAAACTGTTTTTTAAATATATTTGGATCTACTCGGAATTCCGGTTGTGTCTGCATTTTATATTGGCAAAGATTTATTGGAATTTCTTGCTAAATGCTGACACGTACCTATATTTATTAAATAAAGCAAGTATTACGTTAGTTTCTCCGTCTACAGAATTACAACCACAGACGACTAAAAATACCACAACTAAAAACTTACTAAATGTCAATTACACACACATTCTACGAAGAAGTAAATCACAAGTAGACTCGACGCCACCAAAGAAGTCCCGTAGACGCGGCGCTGATATCGTTAAGACACAATGTTGCCAGTAATCATTTCTATTTTTTCCCGTAATTATATGGTAATTGATATTTCCGTGCCCTCTAAGTAAAATGATTTATGTTCTTTGTTCAGCGAGTAATAAATAGGTGTCAACCAACCCTATTTGATCCAACCTATCAAATCAATAGGCTTGCTATGTATTACATTGGTGATGGATCCTAACATAGAAAAATTGGGCGTGATCTAAATAGGAACCCTTTAAAAGGGACGAAGATATAATATTTCTAAACATATTTTAGTTAACGCAAATATATGAAAAAAATATTCGATATCATATAAGTAATAAATGAATGAAAACCAATATTTGTAATATTTATTTTTGGAGACTGAAAAAAAAAACAAAGTAGTCATAAATATATTTTATTTAAATTTTTTTAGCATAACTGTGGTCATCAATTGGGGTAATGCCACTCATGGAACAATCACTGTCACTATCTTCGGTAATATTGTGGTTATCAGAGTCAGTATCACTGTCACTTCCAACACTTATTATGAAGCGTTCCATCTCCATGTCCATTAATCCATCATTTTTTATGTATTCGGTTTCAATGTGCTCCACGTGCTTACATTGAATTTGCCAGTCTTCTGGAGTGATGCTTTCAAAAGCTGCTTCGGTTAGTTGAACTATATTTTTAACGATTGAGATTTGAAAATTAGCAAGGCATTTTCAATAAAACCATTTTTGGAACCGGCATGCGCAATGATCCAGCGACTTCCAACCGAGTCAGATACCAGAACTCCTTGTTCTTCATTGCTTTGCCAACATTTTTTCATGTGATAGGTTGCATGTATATATGTTTCATCTAAGTATACAACTGGTCGCTTATCTACCAACCTATTTTTTCTCATTCTTTCCAAATATCTAGCATGCCAAGCAGTAATATCGTACCTTTCTATGAGAACCTTTCGTTTTGTCTGACATCTCTTAAACTGGAATCCAATGGACTTCAATATTCTTCGTAATGTAGTGTTGCTTCCTTGGAAATTTATATCTTCTTTCAGTTCAAGTCTCAATTTATTCACAGTTGGCAATTCCTTCTTCACTAAATAGAAGTGATGAATTTTTTGACGTAATACAGACAGATCAAAGTCATCCAAATCAATTTTCTTTGAATGTGGCCGACTTTTCCCTGGTGTCACAATCTTTGTAGATGTACTTGCTGCAACTTTTCCTTCTTTTGTGATCCTTGACACCGTTTTCTCAGATACACCTGAAATGAAAACAAAAAAGGTTAAATTTTCCAAAATTACTCACTCTGAGTTATGAGAGCTAAAAGTATTCAAAACTAGTTGTATACAAATTTTCAGCATTGGATTAGATCTATTCTAACCTTTAAATTCCAATAGAAAACATGGATTTACCCTAGTAAGTAAAAAGAAATAAATCTCAATACTAGTTATTTTATAATTTTGAATTAACTGAATAGGCTTGGTATGATCGGTCAACAAAGATTTGCGCAGACAACAAGTACAAACTAAAATTAATGTTTTACATTCTGAAATATGTTAAGTAATCCCTGCGTGTTATTTTTTTTTTGCCTAAATATTTTTACAATACCAAGGGATCTACAATGATGTAATATAATATATAAAACTGAAGGAACTCTCCATACCTAGGACCGTAAATCATAATAAGAATATAATTAAACCACTTGTTGATTCCTGAGGTAAATTATTAATTTGTTGTTAACACCAAAACTTACCGGTCATGGCGGCGACTCGTGCACGAACATTATTTAATGGGATCAACACGTCTTTATTTTTCATCTCTGCTTCACAAAACTCCTTCACCTTGAGAATCATTTCCCGGCCTTCACTCTTGACTACTTTTGGCATCGTAAACGAAAATTATAAATGAACAAATCACGAAATACTTGGGAGGGTAACGACGGCACCGAACAAGCAAACGAACAACGACATGAGTTGACACCTACAACATGGCGGAGCTGTCAATTTTAGTTCCTATTTTTTCCGCGGGACTTCTTTGGTGGCGTCGAGTTTAAATGGAAGTAAACACAGCTAAGTAGAAAGCACAGACCAAAAAGTAGTAGAAAGAAGTAAACAATCCAAGAAACATCAAACAATCACTTAAACAATAAACCGCAATAAACACATGAATAAACAATAAACATCACCACAGACCAAGAAGTAAAATCATCACAGACTAAAGTAAACACAGATATATAGTCTATATCTATCACAGGGGTAGCCACCGTGTAACCTAGTATGAGATAGCGATAATTGTGGGAGTGTGGCCAGGTTGACACGTTTTTCCTAAGGTATCGGGAAACTGACCGCTCTTTAAAAAAATATAATTGCTAAAATATCGATATTTTAACCTTGAGTGGAACTAAAATGCACATACATACCTGGATCGCCAGCCATCACCCAGAACTAATAAAACACTGTATAATATAAACATCATTTAAGTAATTAAATAGTTCTGAAAATAAAAACTATTTTCAGAAAAGCTAAAAACATAACAATATGTAGTCAGCCCCGTGACCATGAAAGTTGTAAAGTAAACGAAACGTCGCGTGGAGAAGTTAAAAAAAGGAAAAAATTTAAACAAAATCCGCGATAAAATCGTAAATAATAGTTTTATTTCAAAAACAATATCTACTGCGCAACCATATACAGTTCAATACATAAAAGGAAATGTTTAAAAAAATAAAAGATAGTTAGAAAAGTTTGTTTTTTAATATGTAATTTAAATCTATTAATATCTTTTGTTTTAGGGAATATCAACCGTCGTACCGCTGACCACCCCAAATAATGTAAATATTTGCCTCCAAAACGTCAAATTTCCTGGAGTCAAGCGGTTACGCCGATAAGGACAGGTTATAAAAGCTTGTATCTCTTTCTTACATGAACGTTATGTATAAATCTCTTTCATTTTGTGTAAAAGGGATAAAACATGTGACTCCGTCTATTAGTTTCTCTGTCTACGATATCTATACTTATATCGTAGACGGAGAAACTAATAGACGGAGTCACATGTTCTATCCCTTTTACACAAAACGAAAAAGATTTATACATATCGTTCATGTAAGAAAGAGATGCAAGCTTTTGTAGCCAGTCCTTATCGGCGTAACCGCTTGACTCCAGGAAATTTGACGTTTTGGAGGCAAATATCACAGCAAATATTTACATTATTTGGGGTGGCCAGCGGTCCGACGGTTAATATTCCCTAAAACAAAAGATATTAAAGATTTAAATTACATATTTAAAAACAAACCTCATTAATTGTCTTTTATTTTTTAAACTTTTTCTTTATATTTATTGAACTGTATATAGTTGCGCAGTAGATATTGTTTTTAAAATAAAACTATTATTTACGGATTTTATCGCGGATTTGGTTTAAGTTTTGCTTTTTTTAACTTCTCCACGCGACGTTTCGATTACTTTACAAATTTCGTGGTCACTGGTGGTTATTTTGTTATTAGCTTTTATAACAATAGTTTTTATTTTCAAAACTAGCTATTTACTTAAATTATGTTTATGTTATACAGTGTTTTTATTAGTTCTGGGTGATGGCTGGTGACCCAGGCATGTATGTGCACTGTAGTTCCACTCAAAGTTAAAATATCGATATTTTAGCAATTATATTTTTTTAAACAGTGGTCAAAGTTTCCCGATACCTTAGGAAATACGTGTCAACCTGGCCACACTCCCACAAATATCGCTATCTCATACTAGGTTACACGGTGGCTACCCCTGTGACTTATACTATAAAAAGTAAACATTTGTAGTTTTAGATTTTTGTATTTTTGTTTCTAGTGAATAAACTCAAAATAAAGTAAAATAAGGGATGAAATATTGAACTTTTTAATTATTGATCCAATTGGTCTCAAAATCGGTACCTGAGAAACCCTTTGTTTATAATCACAGACCAACAAGAATCGGAAATATTGGCCGCCAATTTGAACTTTTTAGGTATTGATCCGATTGGTCTCAAGATCGATAACTGAGGAACCATATGTTTAAATAATCTAAATTGATAGTCGGAATCGGAAATTTTGGCCGCCATTTAGAACTTTTTAGTTATTGATCCAAATGGTTTTAAAATCGATATCTGAGGCACCCTTTGTTCGAATAAGTTACATTCGGAGTCAGAATCGAAATTTGTGGCCACCATTTTCATTGTTTTTTGCTTTTTAATCCGATTGGTCTCGAAATCGATATCTGAGGCACCATATTATGTTCGAATCTTCGATCAAGCATACACTAGATACACAGTTCCCTGTAAAAGATCTCTTAAAAAGTGGCACATCGGTGCATGACATTAAAAAGAATAAACAAAAAGATCACATATTCCAAATATATTAACACAAATTCCACCTTATTCCTGGAGCTTAAAGTAGCTTTTCACATAACATTGTCTAAAGTTTTGCGACATTTTGGAAGCAACGGTCGGTGCGTGACTGAAGGCGAAAGAGTGCTTAAAGCACTCTTTTTTGGTGCCATTTTCTAAGCGCTCATGTTGTATCTAGCAGCGGCGTAACAATAGGGTGGCAGAGTGCGCAAAATGCTACGGGCCCCCGACCCTAAGGGCCCCGGCCTGGACTTGAAAAGCTTTAAGCAGGGAAAGAACCTTCCATTTATTACCAACAAAATCAATAACCAAAAACATTTTTCTTATTATTTGTTGGACTAGTTTCATCAAATGTTGCGATTGAGATTTTCACTGTAAGGCCCCATTATCCTTGCTGCATTTTTGCCACTTATTAAGGAGAATACACTTGTAGTGGGCTTTCCCAAATCTAAGGCCATTATTTTTCATGACTCTCTGAAAGGGCCTCCTACAGAGACCCATGTAATAGTGCGTTGCTATCGATTCTTCGATGAAGTATCTTGGTATTTTATTTGATAGCTTGAAGTTTCGAAGTTATTTGATGGAAGTACCACGCATAGGTACTTCAAAAGCCTCAAGCCTAAATTGGTGAAGGGACGTTGAGTGGAATGAGGAAATCTCGAGGGTGCCAGCATACCTTGCCGTAGATTGTACGCCGGAGTTGTACGATCGATGACCCTTTACGAGTGTCCCGTATGAGCTGAGTCTCTGAGCAGACGCTGTGCTATGGTCTTGTGTAAACCGCAAACACTAGTCGCGCGGTGGATGATCAGGGATATCACACAATTTCTTTGAGGTGGCCTACGTCTTTGCAGGATCGGTCTCAGACGCCATCGATGCCAAAGAGCCCCTTTAGGTGTGCCAAACGAGCCTCGATCTAGGCAAGAAAGCCAGTTACACTGCCATATCCCTTCCGGCTTCCACCACGATAACGGAAAATAAGCCTCTTTTATTTCTCAGATCCGATCAGATCAGACCAGACCGATTGCTGTCATGTCACGTCGATCTTCTGTGAGCCAGTGGTACTGCCCCTACGAACCTACTCATTAATCCTGAGTCATGGTTGACAACAGCGTGGCTCTACCAATTCCAAAAAAAATTACAATATACGTCTCGACACAAAAAAAGGGGGGCCCCATCCAATAATTTTGCCACGGGCCCCGGCTGCTGTAGTTACGCCACTGGTATCAAGTGTATATTTGATCGAAGGTTCGAATAACCTAAATTCGGAGTCAGAATTGTGGCCGCCATTCTGAACTTTTTTGTTATTGATCCGATTAATCCCGAAATTGATATTAGAGTCACTCTTTGTTCGAATAACCTAAATTCAGAGTAGAAATTGAATGGGTACGTGATGGCCATTTTTTAGTCGTCTGTGATGGCCACCGTGATTCTTTTTTAATTCATATTAAACTATTTGTAGTAAAACAAAATGATTTGTTTATGTATTATTTGCAAAATAAGTAAGTATAACAATCTATTCGACGCGAAGGTAATCGCAAAAAACAGCTATATTTTATTCATTTTTTTTATTGCTGTGAATGGCGTGACAAGCATACCGTTCGCCTGATGGTAAGTGATACGACCGCTTATAATCAGTAGTAGGGGAAGGCCGGGCAAAGTGAATACCTCGGGCAAAGCGAATACTCGCCACTATTCCTAAATTATTATTTTTTCATTCAACACGCCACCACTGTTACATTTGACTATCTTGGTTTGATACGCGGCAAACATAGAAACGAGGGTCCGCCTCGCATCCCATCCGCGGAGTGGAGATTTGTTTTCGTAAATAAAAGATTGATTTTACGCCGTAAGTACATTGATCGATTCTCCTGTATTACTAGTTTTTGATTTATAGGAATGTCTTAATTTGGTAGCATATCAAAGTAGTTTTTTTATGAAAAGCAGCATTATTATTTTGTGTATAAATAGTGTTAACCTCAAAACTTACCTAGTCGGGCAAAGTGAATAGGGCAAAGTGGATATGGTCCACTTTGCCCTATTTACTTTGCCTGCCATTTCTCATTGGTGACTTATTATCTAAACATGTCTTTTATTTGTTTCAGATGGTGAATAAATATAAAAAAATCTAAGCAAGGGACGTGGGATGAAAATGCTATGCTAATGCTATGCTGGGCGGATGCCCAGCGCGTTAGCAGGATTGGGCGTGCGTTGGCCGATCACCCAACTAGCAGCCGTGTTTATTGGAGGTTGGCCAGAGCCGTCCAATCTAACTTCTGCCGCCCAGCGTTGCCACCGCTGAGGTACCCAGAAGGGTCGCTGGCCCACAAGCCGCAGGAGAAGGCTGCCTTACTGGCAAATCTCTTTGCGGCTAATTCCCGCCTCGAAGACCGTGGTTCCCAGACGCTGCCCACACTGCCTGATTGCGGTTTCTCAATGGCGGATATTCGCATCAGGCAGTGTGATGTGCGGCGTGAGTTACGGTCTCTCGATGTGCGGAAAGCCAGTGGTCCGGATGGGATACCAGCGGTGGTTTTAAGGGCTTGTGCAGCCGAGTTGTCTCCTGTACTGACTCGCCTCTACCGAGCGTCCTACCGCACAGGTGTTGTGCCGGAATCTTGGAGGGAGGCCAATGTGCAACCAATCCCTAAAAAGGGTGATCGGTCGGACCCTACCAATTACCGCCCTATCGCTATCACCTCAGTGATGTGTAAGGTCATGGAGCGGATCATAAACGCTCAATTGGTCCGCTACCTGGAGGATCACTCGTTGATCAGTGACCGACAATACGGATTCCGTCAAAATCGATCAACGGGTGATCTTCTAGCGTTTGTCCTGCATCGCTGGGGTGAGGCGATTGACCGGCGTGGCGAGGCTCTTGCTGTGAGCCTCGACATTGCCAAGGCGTTTGATAGGGTCTGGCACCGAGGTCTTCTGTCCAAGCTTCCGGCATACGGTCTGCCCGGCAACCTGTGTTCGTGGATTTCCGGCTTTCTGCATGGGCGTAGAATGCGTGTAGTCGTTGACGGACACGCTTCGGCGCTCATGTCGGTAAATGCCGGAGTTCCTCAGGGCTCGGTGCTGTCGCCCACCTTGTTTATTCTGCATATCAATGACATGTTGTCGCTTGGCAACATTCATTGCTATGCAGATGACAGCACGGTTCATGAGCGATACCACTGCGGGCCTCCAGGTTGCCGAGCCGAAACTGTGAAGGGACGCGAAGGTCTTGTCATTGAGCTCAACCGGACCTTGGATCTCATTTCTACATGGGGTTCCAGGAATATGGTTGAGTTCAATGCCAAGAAAACCCAGGTGTGTACGTTCACGTGCAAAAAATCCCCGTTCTCTCCCCTCCCCATTCTTCAGGGTGCTCCCCTCTCAATGCGGAATGACCTAAGTATCCTTGGTGTGGATATCCGCTGTGATCTCAATCCAAGGGACCACATCGAAGGCGTAATAACTGCCACATCACGCAGGGTTGGAGTCCTGAACAGGGTGCGTCGGTTTTTCACGCCCGGTCAGCTTTGTCGCTTATATAAAGCGCAGGTCCGGCCGGGTATGGAGTACTGCTCGCACCTCTGGAATGGATCCGCCCAGTACCTGCTCGATGCCTTGGATGGATTGCAGCGGCGGGCCATCCGCATTGTCAATTTGAAATTGTCAATGATGCAGACGTTACGAGCAACTTAGAGTCGCTACAACTCCGGAGGGATGTCGCCTCTCTAAGCGTGTTCTACCGCCTGTATCACGGGGAATGCTCTGATGAATTGTATAACTTGATCCCCTCCTCTCCATTCCTTACCAGAACCACGCGGGCTGGCTTGCGAAGCCATAGCTTGTCGGTCCAAACCATCCCGGCGCGAACCAAACGGTTCTATAATTCTTTTTTGTGCCGCACCGTCAGGCTGTGGAATTGTTTGCCATCTCACGTGTTCCCTCCTTCCTACAATCCTGGGTCCTTCCGCCGTGGTGTGAAGAGGCACCTTAGCAGGCCGGCATAATTGTTTCCATTGGCATGGGACTGTCGTCCGATGCCAATGGATACTCTGCCTGGGCGGCATTTGCGCTTACCATCAGGTGCAATGCCGCCACTATGCCGGGCCATTATAAAAAAAGAAAAAAAAAACGGTTATTAATTTGTGCAGAGTTGGAGTATCAATAAAAAGCACAGCTAAAAAGTATGGTTTGACTTATGCGACCTTGTATAGGCAAACCTTGTATAGGTAAAGTTTTTTTTTCAGTTTATCAAAGTTATTTTTATGTTTTCAGAGATAGAATATGGGTATTCACTTTGCCCAAGTACTGTATCCGCTTTACCCGGGGTACCGGGCAAAGCGAATACTTTCGTACTTTTTTAAATTTTAGATGTACTTGATTATTGTTTAAATATTAATGGTAACTGATGTCCGTATTTGTACGAGCAATAAATAAAGACTAGTTTCTGATAATTATTTTGATTTTGTATTGTATACCTTTTCTGCTATTACCTTAAATACCTTAACGTTTGGTGGTAGGTCTCTCATATGTGAGAGGCCATCTGGGTGGGTACCACCGCAGTGTCTATTTCTCCCGTCAAACAGCAGTGTAAACGCACTGTTGTGTTTCGGGTTGAAGGGCATTGTAGCCAGAGTAACTACTGGACATATTGAGACTTAACATCTTATGTCTCAGGATGGCGAGCGCAGTGGAATGACAAGCATTGTTTTGTAATTCAAGGTGTTGTTTGGTTTTGCTACTGTTCATGAGCGGTCGTATCGCTTACCATCAGGCGAACGGCATGCTCGTCTCGCCATTCAAAGCAATAAAAAAAAAAAAAAAAAACGTATCCACTTTGCCCGGCCTTCCCCTAAAACCAAACAACGCCTTGAATTACGAAGCAATGCTTGGCATTCCACTGCGCTCGCTATCCCAGTGGCGTCACTACCCCATCGGGGGCCCGTGGCAAAATCATCAAATGGGGCCCTTCGTAAATGTAAAAAAATAACATTGTAGTTAAGGTTTAAGTTAAGGTTAAGGTGCTTTTTGGCCTGTTGGGAAACGGACCAGACGCGGCCGCCAACATATTCATGGTGGTCGCGGATTTGAATCCCAGGGCACACCTCTGACTTTTCGGAGTCATGTGTATATTGATAGTCAATCGCCGTGCACTATGTTGGTAAAGGAAAACATCGTGAGGAAACTTGCATACCATAGCGATTTGCAAGAATTTCTATTGTATGTAAAGTCCGCCAACCCGCACTAGGTCAGCGTGGTGGCCTAACCACTCTCAATCGTACTTTCGATTGTACCCGTAGATGAGGCGCGTAGTGGGACGTATATGGGCTGATGCAGTACTGTACAGAAGCTTTTAATGACATGGCTTCATATTTCTCATCGGATTTTGAACATAAATCGTTTCATGAAATCTAAAAAAGGTTCTGTAATAACTAATAACGAATGCTTTTGGAATTCTATTTTCATTTCTTTATATCATACAGTACCGATAAACTTCACATATTTGGTCCGTTTGAGATAAATCTTGAGTTGTATTAAATATAATGGAGTTTTAAGCCCAAAGCAGCAATTAGATCATTTTGCACTTTCGTATTAAGTATTTAAGAATATCTGGTATAAGATTTATCTGGCTCTTAGACTTATTTAACCATTCCTCTGAATCAGGATCACATTTTACCAGTAACTTTTTTATTACGATTGTCAGCGCTTACTCTAGGGCTACGAAAACCTAACTTAGTAACTTCGTGGAGTATAGTAAGTTCTTGGCGTCAGAAAGATGTTTAATTTTTATATGGATTGTTGCTCCTCATCTAATGTCCAATGTAATCACCATTGTTCATACAAAAGACACGAATTTTCGATGTTTCGTGTCTCTCTATCGCATTTACAATTTGTTTCCCTCAACTCAAACATTTTGTTTATTTATCATCAGCCTTTTGTTGTCCACTGCTGGACGTAGGCCTCCTCCAAATTGAGCCATTTCACCCTGTCGTCAGCTTGTCGCATCCAGCATGTGGTAGCGAAATTTTGGAAATCGTCACTCCACCTAGCTGGGGGGCGTCCTACAAGTAACTTAGCCGAGACGCTGTCTACACTCAAGAACACGTTTACTCCAATAGCTATCGGTTCTTCGACAGATGTGGCCAGCGTTATGCCACTTCAGCTTGCTAAGCCTGTGTGATATGTCTATAAGTTTGGTTCTCTGTTCGATAAGCTCATTCTTATCTTCCAAAGAGACACCGAGCATAGCACGCTCCATAGCTCGCTGGGCAACCATAAGTTAGTGGACCAGTCTCAACATCGTATGTTGCATTGGCTGTAAACTATCGTTTTCAAGCTTTTTGATAAAGGTGACGAGAAGACTCGTAGCCTCTTTCTCAAAGTTGTTTCTCAGGGTCTGTCCCTATTATTCCAAAACAGCTTCGAGTTGGTTGCCACATACAGCGACAGGTCTTGGATCAAGGTGGTAGTGGATCATTACTTTGGTTTTGTCGAAGTTAATTTTAAGACCTATTCGCTGTGAGGCTGAATCCAGACCGTCCAGCATCTTTTGCAGCTCGAAGACGATATCGTCAGCGAAACGTAGTAGGGGCGTTTGTTTATTATTTCATTTATTTATTTTATTATTTATTGTCTACTCTACTGTCTCTTAAGAAGGGACTATTGGGTTTACAGTGTACCTTTCTCAATCACAATAGTTTTACTTCATTTTTTTTATAACACTTATCTGTAATATATGGAGTTTTAATATTTTCTACCCCTAAATATGGTTCAATTTCATGCTCGTACATGTTGTTTGTTTTAGGTCGGAATATTCTCTATCGTCGGGATTTGCTTTTATGGAATTTTTAGTTTGGTCCATTTGATAATTTCCGAGACTCATCAATAAATTGCTCGTTCCGAAAGTACTTACTTATTTCAAATGACTTTTTATTTATCGCTTCAGACTCCCTCTTACTCTTTCGTTTTTCACAACCTCTTAAATAATTGCTTGATGAACAAGACATGTTTAAATTTATTTGGAAAATATTAACTTAATATTCATTAAATTATAATTTATTGGTTTCTAATTAGGTTTATTCTACTCGTATAATGAAAGGAAAACAAAACATTTAAATCAAATACACGATGAAATGTTAGTCATGTTTAAAATGTAGTCAGTTGTTTATTATTATTAATTTCGTTATTAATGTTACATTCTTCTCTGTTTTTACCCTGTCAGACTTTAACCCGATGCCCTATCGAGCCAGGGCCCTGTCGGGCCTGAGACCCTGTCGGACCAAGCCCCTGCCGGGCCGGGCGGGGCCCCCTTAGGCCGGGGGCCCGTAGCATTTTGCGCACTCTGCCACCCTATTGTTACGCCACTGCACTATCCTGAAACATTAGATGTTAAGTCTCAATATTTCCAGTAGTTACTCTGGGCTACAATGTCCTTCAATTTGCACTGCTGTTTGACGGGAGAAATAGACATTGCTGTGGTACCTGTAGTGTATGCGCGTACGAGGTTGGCGGGAATTCGACTTCCGGTCGTAGCCGAAAGAACACCTATACCGTTGAGTACGTACATACCTACATCTCGTGAAGCATAATGTGTGTTTTATTCATACCAAAAGTACTACAAGTGGCGACGAGGATGGAATGGTTCATATCTATACTGTATTATAAAGCTGCAGAGTTTGTTTGTTTGTT
Organism: Hyles lineata; assembly: GCA_030180105.1. Lineage (NCBI taxonomy): Eukaryota > Metazoa > Arthropoda > Insecta > Lepidoptera > Sphingidae > Hyles > Hyles lineata. Next base: position 8,704,817 of record JARJEE010000017.1, on the reverse strand, counting down.
TGTTTGAACGCGCTAATCTCTGGAACTACTGGTCCGATTTGAATGATTCTTTCAGTGTTGGGTAGTCCATTTATTGAGGAAGGCTATAGGCTATATATCATCACGCTATGACCTATAAGAGGAAAGCAGTATAGTGATATTTCTAGCAAATACGAGGAAATTTTGTTCGTTTTTCATGGTCAATATTCTAAACAGATAGTCAGAATTAAACATTTTGACCGCCATTTTAAAACGTGTATGCACCCGGGCGGAGCAGGGCCCGACCGCTAGTCAATCATACCTCTTGTTAAGATATTGTCTAAGTGTCGATGCTGAAAATGATGTAATGTTTCCTAATGGTGTCTTATACTTAGGCGAATATTACTCATTCAAATTAAATTACTTTCTTGACATTTCAAAGACTACAGGATTCATAGTCACAGGACAGACTGAAGTCTTGGTAATTCGAAGAGTAAGTTTAAGACTATTTCATTTTTATCATCAAAACAAAAAAATGTATTAGTAACAAAACGGTGAATACAGTACTGATAAGTTCAGTATAGATTGCCAGTTGGGTAGAGAAGAATGCCTTTTTGAAAAACGCTATAGGGGAAAGATAGAAGGGTGACGGGGAAAGACTGAATGGATTTTTGAAATCGTTTAAATGAATGTCATATGTCGGTAATTTGTCCATGGTAATTTTTAGTCAATCACTTTTAATATTTAAATTATATAGAACCAACTGTAGTTTCAAAACACCTATAATTAACAAAAATAAAGCAGATTGTTTCTTCTAAAGTATCTCAGTCTTACCCCACCGGGTAAAGATCGAATAGAGATTCTCAAACTTTCCTCCTTCATTACTAACCGTTAGTATCACAGATAAAACCACAGAAAGTTCATTTAAAAGTATCTTTCATACCCACGTAGCAAACCAACTTTGTGAACATCTGGCTTTTAGTATGAGTCTTGGCAATGGGGTAAGGTTGAAACTTTTATATGTTTTTCTTACCCCGGAAAATCGATTTGGGGGAAGATAAAAAGTTGTGATATAATTCTTTAAATTCTAAGAGTAGCCATACATTGATAACATAACAAATCTAAGACTTAAAAATATTATGGAAATATTCCAATAAAAAACTTGTGCCTACCTTGGAATTAATGCTACAGACCACGGGGTAAGATAAAAACACTCGAAGCAGCTTGCGAAAAACACCACTAGTTGGTAATTTGCTTATATCACACACTGTGGGTGTCGATGGTTTTGTTGCAATTACATATGCGCAAAAGAATAGCATCCATGATAAGGCGACTACTAACCAGTTCCAACACAGCTATTTACAACTTATTGCATATAGAATAGACCAGTGATTCTCAACCTTTTTTTTGTTGCGGCACATATTTAACGATTTCAAAATTTGGCGGCACACAAAGAAAAAGATAAAAATCATTTACTTACTACAACACACTGCATAAATAGTTTATGACAAAAATTTTAAATATACGAAATAAACTAATATATACTGCTACTGCCTCGGTGGCGTAGTTGTACTATGGTACGCTTACAAAGCTGAGGTCTCGGGTTCGAATCCCGGGTTGGGCAAAGTGATATTGGATTTTTCTATTCATTATCAGCCCAGAGTCAGGAATTTGTGCCCGATATGGCGATAGGCTCTCCACCTATCACATTGTGGGACGGAACATACTGGCGAAATGTGGGTGCCCTGGCACCTCTGCCTACCCCTTCTGGGAAAAGGGCGTGAGTTTATGTATGTATGTATAATAACTAAACGTTTATTAAGGGATTAATTACAAGCTAAATTGGCGGCACACTTTTGAAATTTGGCGGCACACAAAAGTGCCGCGGCACAGTGGTTGAGAATCACTGGAATAGACACTGGCAGCCTTCTTATGCAAAAATAGCTGGGACTGCATTTGAGGAATATTAATCAAAATTTAATATTAGCAGGGTATTATGTAAATGTTGTACTTCGGATTGTATCCAATTTGCTTCGTGATGATGTTGAACTGGGTTGGCCCAAATATTAGACCAGTTCCTGGCATCCCTTGCCGAAACCTTTATGCTGGAGTCGTGCGGTGCATGGCCCTCTACGGGTGTCCCGTTTGGGCCGGGTCCCTGGGCGATCGCTGCGTCCGCCTGCTGCATCGTCCGCAGCGCATGGTGGCGCAGCGAATAATCAGGGGCTACCGCACGGTCTCGCACGAGGCGGCCTGCGTATTGGCGGGAACTCTGCCCTGGGTGCTGGACGCCAAGACCCTCTCGTCGGCTTTCTTCCGGCGAGAGGAGGCGTCCGGGCGTGTGCAGAGGTTGGTTCCCCAAGAGGTCGAGGCCATGTTGGCCTCCCTCCGCAGGTCTGCTGTGGAGGAGTGGCGTTCCAGGCTGGAGAACCCTAGTGCTGGTACGAGGACCGTCGCGGCAGTGAGACCTGTCCTCGAGCAGTGGCTGGACAGGCGCCACGGCGCGCCGACATACCGGCTAACGCAGGTGCTCACCGGGCACGGCTGCTTCGGTGCGTACCTGTGTCGCATAGCCGGAGCGGAGGAGTCCGCCGTGTGCCACCATTGTGGTAACTGCCGTGAGGACACGGCCCAGCACACGCTGGAGGAGTGCCCAGCCTGGGACGAGGAGCGCAGCGCTCTCATCGCGGTCGTGGGAAGCGACCTTTCGCTGCCGGCCGTGGTCGCCGCCATGGTCGGCAGCCGGAGTTCGTGGCGGGCCATGCTCTCTTTCTGCGAACGTGTCATGTCGCAGAAGGAGAGCGCCGAGCGGGATCGGGAGCAGACCGATCCCGCTCGTCGCCACAGGAGACGTAGGAGGCGCCGGGACAACATCTAACCCGGCGCCGCAGAGGCCACATGGGGCCGCCGTTCCTATCTTGGCGGCCCCCGAGACGTGACGCAACACGCGTCCAAAGCTGCGTCGCTAAGCGGCAGTGCACAAGGAGGCGGTCCTGGCGCGTCTGTTGAGCGGTATCCCGGGGCCGTCTCCAAAGTGCACCGATGGTGGCCAACGCGGGGTTTTTAGTCGGTATTTCGGTGCGCAGACTACGATAGGGACCCGACCCAGCTCCACGTCTCGCTGGGCCGGAAGGCGCACCGGTGAGTCTGACACACCCACGCCCCTTCGGGGGTGGGATGGTCCGTAAAGGGATTTTCACCGCGAGAAAAAAAAAATATTAGACCAGTAACAATGCAATGCTTCCGGCGATGGTAAAGAGCAATTCGATCCATTACTTGCTACTTGTATATTGCTTGTGGTTTCATTAAGTTGTCTATAAAATAACTTTTTATTGTGTGTAAATTGAAAATTTTGTTTTTTCCTAAGAGTATAATTATCATATCGTTTGAGTCTACTAGATGTCGCTGAAAGTCTTTGTTTTAAACTATCTAAATAGGTATTGTTCATCACTTAAATTTGGTTCTTCGTAGCGAGAATGTATTTTGTATTTATGTTTTATTGTTGCGATATGTAACATAAGTTTCTTGTTTCTATTTCCTTTAATATATTCTGTTAATCTACCTATACTTTTTCTGTATGCTTGTATTTTACTATGTATTCTCTTTTTCCATGCAGGTGTTATAGATTCATTACATTGTCCTTGGTTGGCCCCCATAGTATTTTTAATTTTTGACCCATTACATACAGCTACAGTATACGCCGCGGAATATATCATTTTTTGGGTTGTGGTAAAATCATGGTCAACTGATGTATATTTAGGTAACAAGTTTTGATTAATATAATTTACAATACGGGATAACTTTTTGGATGTTTTTTGTTTAGGAATAAATGGTCGTTGAGTTGGGTCACTGTCTTTATACTTATTATGTATATTTTCAAATGTTTCTTTAATTTTCTTTTGTAAATCTGATTCTTGTGTTATATGATTATCTGTGCTAGTAACTGTTATTTCTAGGATTTGTATGTAGTATTCGATTAGTACCAGCGGTTTGTAGAGTTTCAACTATTGGGTTAGAGGTACTAGGGTCATTAGTCTCTTCAGCAATAATGTTATCTACAACCAGGGAGTTGTTGGGTGCGGAATGTTCTTGGGTAATTAATGAGCGTTCTATTTCAGAGCATATTTCCTGTATTCTTTAGCTGTTAAAAGTCTATTGTTTACAATCACTCGCCGCTGGTCAGCAATTCGTTGTTCAGAAACGTGTGATATTTGGGGGAATTGTTCAATAATGGCAGTATGCAAGGGTCTACGGTAGCTAGTTTTATTGGTGTCAAGGTGAGTTATTTTAAAATATGCCTTCATAATAGCTGTGTTTATGTCGTTAGTCCAACGAAACCTTGAAGAACTCGAGGCTGCATGAAGTATGTCACTATGTATTTGTGTGTTAGTTACATTATTTTGTGTAGATGTGTTAGGGTGGAAATTTCTTTTTACGTCTTGTGTTATTGCATTAAGGACATTTTGTGATAGTAAATTATATCTTACTATTGCTCTACGTTGGTCCCCGATCCGTTGTTTAGAAACGCTAAAATTTGTATATTTATCAATAAATTTCTTATGTAGTTCGTCTAAGTATCCTTTGGTTTTTGTTTCTAATTCTGTTATTGTAAGATATGTGCGCATAATAAATTCATTCATATCTGAGGTCAATTTAAATCGCGCGCGGGTTTGGCCAGAGACGGGTGCAGCCTCAGTAGCTGGTGCTACCTGCACATCATCCTCTGGGATGGATGAACTAGATAACGAGCCGGGTCTAGTATGAGTTTCAAATAAATGAGGGGACGTAGGAGGGATTCGAATAAACTTTGGGTAGATGATGGGGATAATGTTGGATATGGTCTTTGTTCATGGGTGGCACTGCATGAAGTCTTTCTTGACCTTAAATTATATCTTGAATTCCGGCTCGTTGTCGGTTGCTTTTCGTAAATTTTCCTTTCTTGATCTCTATCGGAGTCCACAGGCGAAGCTCGAGTCGTTTGATGGTTGGACGGCCACCCGGAGATTTTTTCTCCCCTGACCCTTCGAGGTGTCTGCCTACCATCATTAACATACCTCTTAGGGTCCCCGGGCACTTGGGGATTGGGTTTCATTGTCATAGAATTTCAGTGGACGTAAGAACCCTTCGTGTTTGTCCAGGACACGCGAGGGAGTAGTGAGCTAACTAAGTTCGGGGGCGTCGCCGTTGGTATACTGGATACTCTTCCGTCGCCGTCCTGAGGCAACATCCTACACTAATGTTACCTGTTCTGGTCCAGCCTCCTATGAACTTTCCGTTCTTGAGCCTAAACACAGCAGTGATTGGTAGGTATACCGCTACCATTCGGTCGCCAGAGCCTCGTCGGTTAATAGCAGGGTGCACCACGAGCAGGTGAGGTTGGCATTTGGAGTAGTCAGGCACGCCTAAATTACTACCCCCTTACACCTCTTATTATTATTATTTTAAAACCTTTTTGACTCCATTTAAGGGTAATAAAGCCTGAGTACGGGCCTTGGCCAAGCACAACCGGCTATATGGTAAAGGTGGATGATATGGACGACGAGGATAAAAACTTTCTGGTGATACGGCATGTGTTTAATATTGTAGCTTTTTGTAGAAGATAAATAATATTTTTTATATTTCAAGGCTCTGAGTTAGGCTTTTAGGTATTATCCCGGTGGATGATACAACAATCGGCACTATGTGTACTGTTTGCGCTCTCCACTGGGTTTTTAACTCTATTGCGAGGTCCTGATATTTGGTGAGCTTCTCTGATATGGATGTAGTATATGTAGGTCTGTTATAGTGGATGGTTTTATCAGTGATTATAGTCCGGTCCCAATAGATCTTGCAGTGCCTGTTTTCATGTACCGTCTCTGGTTTATATTTGTAGTATGGCATTTTCTGGTTAACAAAGTGGTATCGATATGCAATAAGTTGATGTATGATCGCCGCTACCTGATCATGTCGGTGTTTATAATTAGTTTGTACCAAAGACTTACACGCACCAGTTATATGTTATATAATTTCGGAGGCAGAATTGCAGTGTCTACATAGGTCTGATACTTGATTAGGGTCTTTGATAATGATTTTTTTATAATTTCTCGTGAGTATAATTTGATCCTGAATTGCGAGCATAAAACTTTCGGTTTCGGGGAACAGTTCTCTTTTCTTGAGCCACTTGTTCGACTTTTCTTTGTCAACGTGGTTTTGGGTCAAGTCGGATCGGTGTCTCCCGTGCAAAGATTTTTTTGCCCATCTGCTAATTTTCTCTTGTATACATGAAATGCGTTCGTTGGGTTGAATGTGTGTGTCCTGGAGATTAAGTGGTGTTAGTTTATTGTCCATGTTTGATGTATATTTGTGAAGGGATGAATTGTGTGATTTATCGTGAAAGTAAGTCCTCAATGATGTTATTAGTTTGTTATGTAGCTTCTGAATGTCTATTAAGCCCCTTCCTCCTTCGTGCCGTGGTAAAACAAGCCTCTCTATGGCAGATTTTGGGTGGTGCTTGCGGTGCTTGGTCATAAACGTATTTACTATTCTTTGCAGTTTCCTGAGATCGGTTTGCGACCAACTTATAATTCCAAATGAATACGTCAGTATCGCGATAGCGAAAGTATTTATTGCTTTAATAGTGTATTTTGAGTTAAGATCTGTTTTTAAGATTAAATTGAGGCGGTGTTTTAATTTATTTATAAGTTCTTGTTTAATATCTTTGTGATTAATTTTACGAGATTGTTTAAACCCTAAATATTTGCAGGTACTGTATGCATCCATAGGCTCCACTATATCGCCGGTATCTAATTTAAAGGTATTGTGTATAAATGTATTATTATTTATAGACAGAATTTTACATTTATCCACTCCAAATTGCATGTGAATGTCATTAGAGAACTTTTGAGTAATGTCTATTAAATGAAAAAGATCTTCTTTATTACTGGCATAGATTTTAATATCATCCATATGGGATAGATGAGAAAGGGTTAAATGAGGATCGGCAGAATTAAGGTTATACCCAGGTTTGCTATTATGAAGAAGAAGTGAGAGAGGGTTGAGAGCCATACAAAACCGCAGGGGACTCAAGGCGTCCCCCTGGAAAATGCCCCATAATATTTATTATTATTCTCCTTTATTTTAAATTTCTTTTTTTTTACATTTTTAAATACATAATATTAGTATACAAAAATACATATAAAAATATAAAAAGTTATTCAACGGTGGCGAGGCTAGAGACCCAAGCCACCGGCGGTTAGGAGCCCAAAGTGAGGAACCGCCTCACAATACGTGCCGTGTCAAGCAATACTGCCTTCTGAATCTGACTCCTGACCCAACAACCGATTGAGAGCCTCTGTAGATGTTGGTCGAGGCTCTTTGGTATCAACCCATTAGCAGAAACAACAATCGGGACAATAATCGTTTAGTCGACATCCCACATGTCGGTAACCTCGTGTGCCAAATCTAAATATTTAGACATTTTGTCTTTTTCAGCTTTGGTAAGGTTACCGTCATGCGGAATAGTGACGTCAACAAGTATAGCCCGGCGCGCCAATCGATCTATTATCACAATGTCAGGCTTGTTGGCTAGAATAGTCCTGTCTGTGATAATAGATCGATCCCAATACAGCGTCGCATGACCATTTTCGAGAACTGGTTGGGGCACATACTGGTAATATGGCACAGGAGTCACAAGTCCATATCGAAGGGCAATTTGCTGGTGTATGATCTTGGCTACTAGGTTATGTCTATGCAAATACTCGCCGTTAGCAAGATACGAACAACCGGAAATAACATGCCTGATAGACTCGCCAGGACGGTGGCATGCGCGAGAGATGTCGACCGTACCGTCCTTCAGGATGTATTTCCTATAGTTGTTCGTCTTAATAACTTCGTCCATAATTGCAAAGACAAAACCCTCGGTCTCCCCAAAGAGGTTACCGAAGCGTAGCCAAGACACAGACGCTAGTCGGTCCACATCAGGCCCATGAAGGGCTCGATAGAACCGACCGTGCAGCTCTTTGCTCTTCCATATGTCCTCGCGATCCTTAATGCCTACCACCAGAGGTTTCCGCCAGTTCTCAATCGCCAAAGAGAGCGGGGTAAATCCTTTATCTACCATAACTACAACCCTATGCATGTCCATGTTACTGTGAAGGAAATAATCCCTGAGATTGCACACCTCGCGATTATGCAAGTCCTTAGCATTAAGAATGCCTCGGCCCCCACATCTCCGCGGGATGTACAATCTCATCACTGATGAACGTGGATGATGCATACGATGTGCAGTCAGGAGAGTTCGGACTTTACGATCCAGGGCGTCCAATTCGGTCTGAGTCCATTTGAGTATGCCGAAAGAGTACATGAGTACAGGCATAACCCAACCGTTAAAAGCACGAATCTTGTTTCCACCTGACAAAAACTGTTAAGTACTTTTGCCAGGCGGCTAAAGAAACGCTCTTTCAACGATTGTTTTACATCAGCACCCATGATACCTAGAGCCTCAGGCATACACAAATATTTGTATGTTTCCGTCACAGAGAGGGGTCTGAGTCTTACAGTCTCTGAGACTTGTATGTCATCAGAGACCGCAACCTCCCCTCGCTTCACATGGATAACCGCACATTTATCGACACCAAACTCCATATTGATTGAGTTACTAAATCTTTCAGTTATGTTTAACAACTCAACCAATTTGGTTTGTTTTGATGCAAATAACTTGAGGTCATCCATGTAGAGCAAGTGAGAAATAGGCTCAGACCTTCTCCGCAGACGGTAGCCTAACCCTGAATCCAACAACAGAGTGCTGAGGGGATTCAGGGCCATGCAAAACCACAGTGGACTCGAGACTGTCGCCCTGGAATATACCCCGCTTAATTCTAATCGGCTCATCACAATCAGGAGGAACCGTACCACCTGGATATCTCAGGACAGTGGTCCACTGCCCCATACAAGACCCAAGGAAGTTGCATAAATTTGTATTAATTTTATACAAATTCAACACCCTCATGAGCCATGTATGGGGCACCGAATCATATGCCTTTTTATAATCTATCCAGGCAGCCGATAAATTCCTCCGGTTGTGACGTGCCTGTTGGCAAATGGTCATATTAATGAGAAGGACCACGGGACCCATTCATGCAACCTGTTTGGCCGGGAAAAAGAATTTGGTTAGAAGTGATGTGGTCTGTAATTTTGGATCTAATTATGGAGGTTATTATTATTATTTATTTTTAGTTATTTTAACTGCTCGGTCCTTTTAACCGGTTTAAAACAACAACAATCACGGGCCTCAGCCAAATGGTTGTTGTTTGGATTCGACACTATATTAGGGGTAAATTCTGGGGATGATTCTGATTGTAAAAATTTCCTTACTATTCTACATGTGTTTAAGATAACAGATTTTTGTATTTGTATATAAGTTTGTAGTGGTAAATTTAGTAAATCTAATGACTGGGACAACTGTTTGGAAACTACTCCCGTGTGTATTTTGCAGATTGTGGGTGTTAGGTATGGCAATGTCTATTATGGTGGCAGTTTTATTTATTTTATCAATTAATGTGATGTCAGGTCTATTACAATGTACTGTTTTATCGGTTAAAATTGCTGTCAAAATAATTTTTATGATTGGCGTTTTCTAGGACTGTTTCTGGGATATATTTATAATAGGTTATAGGTTTTTTAGGTGGTACTATTAACTTATATTTCGTAGCTAGTTTTTGGTGTATTATATTTGCAACCTGATCGTGTCTGTATTTGTAGTCAGTTTGGGCTATTGATTTATATTATTATAAATATATATTTGAGAAATTGACTAAAGTGCCAGCACACTGTGTTTGACTTGCTGGATCCACTCTGGGACCCTACTCTGAATATCCGAAACGAAGTTCGAAACTTCGGACGATCAAAGAATGTATGACGATACGAATGTACCTAATGTTTGCTAGATATCCTCAGAACTGAGTAGCGCCGCGTAGTTCCAGTGGTAATGTGAGCGTACTGAGTTTGTTTCACCGGGACTTCTAAGGCAGAGCCGCGTCGGATCCGGTGGTAACATTTAATGTGTAAAAGTGCCTCGTTTTAGTAATACTCATGGTCCACTAAAATATTGATTACCGTAAATAATGTATTTCCTTGACTTCCATTTTACATTTTACTAACTACATTAGTTATAAATAGAGACCGGATTATATGCAATTGCATGTTCCCATATGCATTTGCATATTTTAGCCGTTTTCAGCGGTAATAGCATATTTTACCTAAGATTAAGTTATGATGCATATTACAATATTTTTCACTCACCCTGCGTTTCGAAATGCGACCAAATTTAATAAAAGTCACAAAATATAAGGGCTTAGCTATTGAGGAATAATTGTGACTTTTTTTTACTGCATTTCGGAACGCAGTCAGTAGCCGCGTGCGTCTTTTGTTTTGACAATTACGATAATAAAATGAAAGATGATAACCCAGGTTTTCAAAGTTTGTGTCAAATTGATAGTTTCATTAATGGGACGACAGAACTTTTGCCAGAAACTATAAGTGCTAACATAGCACCCAAGTTCAAATTCTGCGCAGTTACCTCAGTGGATGTGGAGCGAACATTTTCCACTTACAAAAATATTCTAAATGATCGTAGACACAATCTTACCACTGAAAATGTAGAAAAATATTTGATTACTTACGTTTACAAAAATTTTAAATAATTTTAATGTCATATAATGTTACTGTACCTATTATTGCCTATCAAAAAATAATTTAATAATTGTATACTGATTTTGAAATAAAAAAAAAATGAACCCTTACTTTTCTCTTTTTTTATGAGATTCCTAAAATTTATCATTTAATTTCGCATATTCTGCCAATTTTCGTGCATATTTCAAGCATTTTTCATGCATATAACAAGCTTTTTATGTTGCATATAATCCGGTATTTAGTTATAAATAAGAAATAAGAAGACTATATAGAACTAAAAAAAATTCAATTTATATAGAATTAGTAAGAAACCTTTATTTGATACAAGCAATGGTTACAGCTTCACTTATATTTAAAATTAACTTATATTGTATTAATTTAACAGTGTTTGTCACAAAACGGTCTCATGCTCAGCATGTGTTGGTGATAAAACCAACGCTGGTCTTTCGCAAGGCCGGTAAGTGAAGTCACAGGCGCCAAAAACAATAAAAAAGTATATAATAAAAAATAATATATTATAATATTATCAATTATTATGTAAGTATAGATTAAGTAGTATGTATTGACTTTTCATGGAGCTATTATTAATTTTAATACGGAGCCCTAAAGATCACCATAATTGAGAAGACTAACCGTTAACAACTTTTTTGGCGTAAAAAATAGTGGCTTTTCCTACATAGTTTAACCTCTATAAAGATATTTCTAGTTTGGAAGACTGCCTTGTACACGTACTTACATAAGTTGTACTCGTAATATAATCGACATGTGAACTATAAGAAAAGTACAATTCCATGAAACTCTTCCATAAAGCGTAAAATACGTTAAATGAATTGCTCTGTTAATTCCGTATAGATAAAACACATAAATCAGGGCATTCTCTATTTAATTTTTTTATAGAAAGCATTCATAAATTGTTCAGTTAGTATGGGGTCGTCGTCATGGCTATAATTTTCGTTCACCTGTATTGCTGATCCAGGTGTCCATTCTAACAGGAAACTTATCAATGGTAAAGCTTGCATATTATATACTGCTTTATCTCCATATTTTCGTTTGATTTTTCTTGCTAATACTCGTTTGACGTGTATGAAAAAACTGTCCAAAAAGTTGAAGCATACAGATGTATGCCAGTATTGCTGAAAATAAAATTGTTGAACTACTTATATCATTCAAATCAAGATTAAGACGCGATGTTTTATAGCACGCTTTTATTAGCTTCATCTGTATCTGTGTATTATGTAATGGAATCTTTGAAGTTGACTTTCGAGTACCTGGTTAAAAACGTCACGTCGGATTAATTTAAAATTTTGTACTCTTGCCAAGAACCGATGACAATACAATAATTTAATACAATAAAATGGAAAAAATGAAGGGTTGAAAGAGGGTCATTAGGGCGCTTGTTACTTTAATTAGATATGATAAGAAGTGATTTTTACCAAAAAAAAAAAACATGCTTTAGTAAACGATCCTACAAATGTTCAGTTCGTTATAAATAATGTTCGTTTTAAAGAGGGAATAAGGAAAAATAACCAAATTCTATCACACTACACTGTATCTTGCACAGGTACCTTGATAAATATTGACGTATTTGATATTTTTATAGGCAATAGATGGTTCCAATACAATTAAATAATTAATGACAGTAATATCCGTTTATTACAACACTGACTAACAGCTTAATATATGTATAAGATAATTACGACTCGAAATTTGGTTTTAATATAAAATTCATTGTAACATTAATATTGTTAATTGTAATTCGTAAATACATCAGAAAGCAAATTGTAAAAACAATATTAATTTTTGTAATAGTGTTGGAGGACCTTAATTAAATAAATAAATGAGTAATTGTTATAATCAATCACGACTCGAGTGTCAGACAACAACTAAATTACTTTAGCCTACCCACTTTACAAAAGTATTATACACAGTCAGGTCATAAGTATTGTCACACAGTAAAAACTTTTCTTTTAGAATGCTGGCCACAAAAAAAGTTTCTTGAATTCGAATTTCGAATTGTTCATGAAAATAAAAATGTATACTTTTTAGAATTTTACTCATTTTTAAATATGGAGTGGACGCTTAAAGAAGACCGTGTTGCAGTTATTGCGTTGCATCGTTGCGGTTACGCGCCAATTCAAATTTTTGACATACTGAAAAATTTGAATGTATTTTTTGATAGATGAAAATTCGTTCATCGTACCTAGTCCATTGAAATGTTACAATTTAAGGACCGAATATTGCATTTCTTAGAGGACGCAATTTTATTTTTGGGACATGTTTGGGGGGGTCAATAGAAGCTTAACCTAAAGTTTGTGGGGTCGCCACCCTTGTCCCCCGGCCGCCATCTTGGAAAAAGGGGTGAAAACACTTTTTTCGCGATAATTCGGAAACTATGCGTCTTACAAAAAATTTGTAAGAACATAATTTGTAGCAAATTGTTTTGCCTACAAATATGTTTATTTAACATTTTTCCCTAAATTAAACATTGAAGAAGTTATAAGCAAAAAAGTGAAGAAGAAATTTCTTAAGGGAAATCTTCCCGTTTCTCTTAAAAGTAGAATCTTCGGCTTGTATCTTCCTAATACTCACATACAGTGCTCAATCCTGGTCTTTGACCGAACTTCAGAGGTCCAGGTCCAGGTTTGTCAAAAAGCTATGGAGCAAAGGATGCTAGGCGTAACACGCATGGACAGAGTACCTACTAACACCTTGCGCTCCATAACCAGAGTCAAGAATGTTGCACAGAAATCAGATAAACTAAACTGGGATTGGGCGGGCCACGTCACCCGGATGCACCTGAAGAGGTGGGCAAAGATTGCCAATCAATGGATCTCTAAGGATGGCCACGCGGCAGGCTTCGGAAAAGGTGGCACGACGATCTCGACTAATTTAGCAGCACTTGGATGGCATCAGCAACTGATAGGGATAAGTAGAAGGAGTTGAGGGAGACCTTTGCCCATCAGCGGCACAGAATAGGTTAATATAAATAAAAAAAAATAGCAAAAAAGTGAGTTATTTTCATAAAAAGTTATAGAGAAAATAAGATTTTTTTTATAAATATTTACTCACTTTTTTGCTTATTTTTAATTTTTAATTTAAGGAAAAAAATTATATAAACATATTTGTAGGCAATACAATTAGCTACAAATTATGTTTTTACAAATTTTTCGTAAGACGTATAGTTTCCGGCGGCCGGGGGACAAGAGTGGCGACCCCACAAACTTGAGGTTAAGCTTCTATTGACCGCCCATATATATCCCAAAAATAAAATTGCGTCCTCTAAAAAATGCAAAGCTCATGTAACATTTCAATGAACTAACCATCAAACGATAAAATGAAGACTCTAGTATAGATGACAGGTCAATAAGTGGTCGCCCTCGGTCTGTTAGGACTCCAGCAGTGATAAAAGCTGTGAAGGCGCGAATTCAAAGAAATCCCAAACGTAAGCAGAAACTGTTGGCCCTTCAGATGGGGTTAAGCAGAACCACGGTGAAAAGGGTGTTAAATGGAGACTTAGGGCTTCGGGCATATCGAAGAAAAACAGGACATCGTTTGAATGCTCGTCTAATGGACCTGAGACTGAAGAGATGCCGCGCTTTGTTGAAGCGGTATGCGGGAAAAAAATAACGGGAAATTCTTTTTTCAGATGAAAAAAATTTTACCGTAGAAGAGAGTTACAATAAACAAAATGATAAGGTTTACGCACACAGTAGTGAAGAAGCGAGCAACCGTATTCCGCGTGTCCAACGAGATCATTTTCCATCCTCGCTCATGGTATGGTTGGGAGTTTCTTATTGGGGCTTAACAGAGCACATTTTTGTGAGAAAGGTGTAAAAACGAATGCAGTTGTGTATCAAAATACAGTCCTGACGAACCTTGTGGAACCTGTTTCTCATACCATGTTCAATAACAGGCACTGGGTATTCCTACAAGATTCGGCGCCAGCTCATAGAGCGAAGAGCACACAAGACTGGCTGGCGGCGCGTGAAATCGACTTCATCCGGCACGAAGACTGGCCCTCCTCCAGTCCAGATTTGAATACGTTAGATTACAAGATATAGCAACACTTGGTGGAAAAGGCGTGCTCAAAGCCTCATCCCAATTTGGAGTCACTCAAGACATCCTTGATTAAGGCAGCCGCCGATATTGACATGGACCTCGTTCGTGCTGCGATAGACAACTGGCCGCGCAGATTGAAGGCCTGTATTCAAAATCACGGAGGTCATTTTGAATAAACTTCAGTGTCATAAGAATCTATGTTTTGTTAAGTTCATTTTGGTATATAAATGGTTACATAATGAATAAACTTGTTTCAATTATTTTATATTAAACATGTGACAGAATGTATGACCTGACTAGGTATAGTACAATAATATAATGACTTTCCTTATTGTGACCTGTCTGAATCTAAACTGCTATATTTGTTGATATCAAACTTGGCGCTTTGGTTATTTATCCAGAAACATAAATAAACTTTCATTTTCTAAGGGGGTTGAAATAAGGGTTGAAGTTTTGCTGGTGGTAGGTCCCTCATATGTGAGAGGCCGCCTGGGTAGGCACCACCGCAATGTCTATTTCTTCCCTCAAACAGCAGTGTAAATGCATTGTTGTGTTTCGGTTCGAAGGATATTGTAGCAAGACTAACTACTGGACAGTGGCCATATTGAGACTTAACATCTTATGTCTCAGGATGTCGAGTGCAGTGGAATACCAAGCATTGTTTTGTAATTCAACGTGCTGTTTGTTTTTGCTACTGTTCATGAGCAGTCGTATCCCTTACCATCATGTGGACGGCATGCTCGTCTCGATGCTCTTTACTACATCGATGGATTTGATATTATGCTTTGATCTGCTTTCGCCTCTGTGGCACAGTTGTTTAGAAGCCGACAGTAAAACGAGAGGCCGTGGGTTCGATCCTCGCACCGAGATAAATGTTTGTGAGGCCGCTAATTATTTGTCTGGGGTCTGGGTGTTTGTGAGACCATAAAGACCATAAAGTTTCTCATAGTTTCTAATACCCACGACACAAGACTTCATTGATCTTAATGTGGGGTCCTGGACTTTGAATGTGACCGTTGGGTGTAGTTATAGTATTTATTTGTTTAACTACGGTTTAATGCTATTACACCATAAAAAGTATAAATATTATACTGACCTGACACATTTCTTCTAAATCTTCAACAGAATATGTTTTTAATTCTTCCACAATACCGTCATCATTCCTGAATCCACACAAGATTGTATCTACACCAACCAAGAATGACTGACACCACCATTTCCTGCATTTATGTTGCCTAAAATTTGCCCAATACATTATTCATCTATCAGCATGCTCATATTTCAAATTGTACCCATACCAGTAAAACTTTACTACAAAGCAGATACTATTTATTATTTTAAATAACCGTGCATGGTCAGATGATAGAGTTTCGCACCTTCTATAAAACTCAAATGTATCATCTTTATAGAAATTCAAAGTTCAACAATAGGCCTAGGGATATTGACTGATTTTTGGAAACGCTTTTATTTTGTAGATAGGTCCTAAATAAACACAAAAAGAATAATTTTGCTAAAATAGAGAACAAATTTAAATATATGTATGTATATATATTGTTAAGCAATAAAGTTTAACAATTTTATATACCTACCTAAAATTTGTAGCTTGTTTCTTGTACGCAATGTGTCTATTGGTTTTGAGTTCTATGAATTCTTGGTTGGTTAAATAGTCAATGATTGCTTCAGGACCTACGTCTGAAGTTGGTGGAGGTGGCACAGTCTTCTTGTCACATCTTACTCCATCCATTTCAGCTCCATATATAATTGTGTGTTGGTTCAATTGTCCTTTAAAAACTAAAGAAAAATTTTCTGTTTCATCTACAGGAACATTAGGATTTGGGTTTGTTGTGGGTGTATCTGCAAAAAATAATGTAAAATATAATATTTCACCATTGATTTAAAAACTAAGCTTAAGCCCTTCATTTGGATTTTCGGAAAGGTAACCATGAAATAAATATTATATTAACTTAATGTTATATATAGTCTAAACAATGAAAAAAAATCCTGTCTTAATTCAAGCAAGCATTTTTAAAATCGTTGCGAGCAACGACTAATTTTAGTAGCGCTCCACTGCAGATGTACTGGATCGCGCACACCACTTACAACCCGTAGGAAATATCTGTGTCTGTGCACCACCTGTGCACCAAAGAATATAACATTAGATGTGCATATAAGCTTCTTGGTGCACCTAGCTAGAAGCTGGAATGTGGTTCCTACGCGCTTCCCTCGCCTCGCCCCGCGTGCTAGTACGTTTCTCGTGGTACAGTATTATTTGCTGAGCGTTATTGAGCCTTAAAATCCTATGACGTCAATTAGCCAGTTGCATTGATAGTTCCGATGGGCGACGGGTAGTACATAGGAACACTAAACGCTCTTTCCGCCCTGTCCACATATTTTTGCCCTCCTGATATTTGACAGATTGTCCAATATGCACGAATCATAAAAATAAAATGTTTACGACTATATAATACCACTTAAACTCGTTTTGACAGAATGACAGCTAAATATACTTTTGATTATAAAAGTAATTTATAGCAATTTGTTGTTAAATAACACAGGCTTGCGAAAATATTTTTTTGTTAAAACCTTAATATTTGTTTTATTTCTCTTAAAAGTAATAGAAAATGGTATTCATATGATATATATCACGTCACATTTATTCGATTTATATGATATAGTATTTGAATACAAAAAAGAATCAAAATGTAGATAATAAAATGAATCAAATGAGAATATTTTTAGCAGAATAAGCATTCTTTACAAAGTTTTTTATCTTTGCTTAACAATTGTATATTGCCCCCAAATATAGCAAAATACATTTGGTTTGGATTTGGCTCAACGTGCCTTGGAGCGATCCATGTTAGGTACATCGATCAGAGATAGAGTCCGCGACGAGAAGATCGGACAGCAAACAAGAGTGTTTGACGTCGGTCAACGAATTGCTGGACTCACGTGGAGGTGGGCAGGACGCTTGGCCAGACAAAACGATAGTCGGTGGACTAAGGCAGTTACGGAGTGGTGGCCTAGAGAGGCCAAGAGAAAGACCACCCGCCAGATGGATGGATGACATCGTTAGGTTTAAAGGGAAACAGTGGATAAGACAAGCACAGGACCGGGAGAAGTAGTGTAATGAAGAAGAGGCCTATGTCCAGCAGTGGATTAATGTGGGCTGATATGATGATGATGATGATGACTAGAGACCGGATTATATGCAATTGCATGTTCCCATATGCATTTGCATATTTTAGCCATTCTCAGCGGTAATAGCATATTTTACCTAAGATCAAGTTATGATGCATATTACAATATTTTTCACTCACCCTGCTTTTCGAAATGCGACCAAATTTAATAACAGTCACAAAATATAAGGGCTATTATAATAGCTATTGAGAAATAATTGTGACTTTCTTTACTGCATTTCGGAACGCAGTCAGTAGCCGCGTGCGTCTTTTGTTTTGACAATTACTATAATAAAATGAAAGAGACAGAAGAACGTCGCGCTCGCCTACTACGAAGTCGTCCCACCCATTAATGGGACGACAGAACTTTTGCCAGAAACTATAAATGCTAACATAGCACCCAAGTTCAAATTCTGCCCAGTTACCTCAGTGGATGTGGAGCGAACATTTTCCACTTACAAAAATATTCTAAATGATCGTAGACACAATCTTACCACTGAAAAATAAGAAAAATATTTGATTGCTTACGTTTACAAAAATTTTAAATAATTTTAATGTCATATAATGTTACTGTACATACCTATTATTGCCTATCCAAAAATAATTTACTAATTGTATGCTGATTTTGAAATAAAAACAATAATACATACTTTTCTCTTTTTTTTTGAGATTCCTAAAATTTATTTAATTTCGCATATTCTGCCAATTTTCGTGCATATTTCAAGCATTTTTCATGCATATTTGCATGCATATAACAAGCTTTTTATGTTGCATATAATTCGATCTTTAATGATGACATTTGGATAGTTTTTGCAATTCCAAGAAGACATAGTTACAGGTTTAATAAAACAATATTTTATTACACGTTTTTTTCGCGGTTGAAACCCCTACATAAAACTTTTTTGTTACTTTTCTTACAGGGCAAAAAAGGCAGGTAGTAACAATAGATTAATAGATAGTTGGCGATTGGTCATAGAGTATAGAATAAAAATATAGATCCTGGAATCAAATAAGTAAAAAAAACAATTTACCAATTTTACGAACTTCTATACATTTATCTATTACATATGCAAAAAAGATGTGACGTGATACGTTAAAACAAAGTATATGTATATTTACGATATACAGGCCAATATCTACATGTTTGAGTTGAATTTATTTTAAAAACTTTTTCATCGCAGACCTGTGTAATTAGTTCAATTTTCGGTAATATAGAAGCGCTAATAACATTACGAACAAAATATATCTACGTTTTTACGTTTAAGAAAAGTAAAAATAATTAGTTTAGGGCAATTTAATTCCACTCAAACTTGACTGCCTCGGTGGCGTAGTTGTGGGTTCGGCACCGGGTTGGGCAAAGTGATATTGGATTTTTCTATTCATTATCAGCCCAGAGTCAAGAATTGGTGCCCGATGTGGCGATAGGCTCGCCACCTATCACATTGTGGGACGGAACATACAAGGCGAAATGTGGGTGCCCTGGCACCTCTGCCTACCCCATCTGGGAAAAAGGCGTGAGTTTATGTATGTATGTCAAACTCGTTTTAAAAGGATAATACCTAAATATACTTTCGGTCATGAAAGGAATTTAAAGCAATTTATTGTTAAATAATGAATTCATTTTCACTAACATAGAAGCACTACCAACATTAGGAAGAAGAAAATAATAATCTACGTTTTTCAAGACGCAAATGTATGACTAATGACAGTGCTCCCTCTATATTATAAATACGCTAAGTTTGAGACCAATAGGATCACGCAAAATGAATAAAATTTCCTCGTATTTGCTAGATTTTTCACCACTACTTCCCTCCTATAGGTCTTAGCGTAATGATATTAGTGACGTTGAAAGCAACGTTTATATAAAATGTAATGCCCTATAATTTTCATTCATTCGTTTCATTATCATAAAAACTATAGGAAGCGAGAATTCAGGGGCGTGCACAGGATTATGACACTGGGTATGCGGCGGAGTACGCGGTCACAAAAACTGTTTTTATATATTTTTAGCATAGCCACGCGAGGAATCTCTAAGTTGGAAACCATGCCAACAGAACGAGTCTTAGATGTACTACTATTCATGTAAGGTCAGGGTGGCATATTCCGTATATGGGGCGTAACCGTCTACTTCCAATTAAAGTCAGTACATTCAAATTACAGCTTTGAGAGTTGGCATGTTAGCACAGCATCTAGTTCAGTCAATATGCAAATTGCCCTCCAAATAAAGACCTACCCTTATTTAACATAATGAATCGTTAGGAGGGCATGTCAAGAGGTCATAAAAAAATTAAAAAGGTCGCGCTGTTTGCTGGTTTTGAAAAATTCAAAAAAATTAATAAAAAAATGTTGAAAACCTTTTTTTCTTGGAAACTATTGGTTTTAGGAAAAAGATTTTAAATAAAAAATGCAGAGGGCATTGCGAACTACATTTTTTGTCATTGGAGTGACGTCATCCGACTTGAAATACAAAAAGTAGAGGGCGCTAATGGATCAAAAATGTGTTCCAACGCTATTTTACATAGGAAAAAATATTTTTTTTTCACAATAATGTAAATTAGAAAGTTGTTCGTCACAAAATTAGCTACAACTTTTATTTAAACAAAATTTTTATATAACTTACCGTTTTCGAGCTGTTTTTTTTATATGGGTACCGTTATTTAATTAATCCTAAGCCTGGAACTAAACTAACTGGTCACTTTTGAATAATTTAAATATCATAATACTTCAATATCTAGATATTGACAATATCTTATATTATTATAACTAATGAAAATAGGTGTAGATACCTATTCCAAATATGTTTACCACCCCTGACTTCACCAATATGACGGAATAGCCCAATAACAATTTATTACAAATAAATCGTGAACAAGACTAGATTTTTAAGATCTTAAAGTTAATACATTATCGTCTTCCACCAATGAACTATAACATTACGTGCATTCTTAAAACAAGTAATAATTTCTATGAATTATTAGTGCATGACGGATTTCCCCGATTATGAAGGGAAAATCCGTATAGTATCGATATCTTTTTAAAATATTTTGATCCTTTTGTTTTAAAAAGCTAAATTACACAGACTCATTGCATTTAAAAGTTTAATAAATTAATTGTCTCTCATGTAATGAAATTATATTTCCAAAAAAATAAAACCTTGCCAATTTATAAGTAAATAAATGTCAGTTTTTAAAAAACTATGCCGGAATTTATCATCCTGACCTTATACAGTGGACCCCCGGTAATCCGGCCCCTGTCTAATCCGGCACCCCCTATAATCCGACATGATCTATTATTTATTATTGAATATTAATTTTTGATAATATTCACTAATACATGACTGAACAAGTTACAACTTGTACGCATCATCATTATTGTGCTCGACGCGTTTTGATTCTGATTGCTTAGGTTGGAATTGACTACATGCGAGAGGATAGCGGTGCTACATTTACTAAATTTGATATACATAATGAAGCATGATTTGTACTTCAGAGTACATATATATAATACGTATAAAGAATCTTATCAGTGAGCCTGTAATTAGTCGGATTACAAGGTACACTATTGTAAAAAAAAACGGAGTATGGGGGTCTTAGGCAGTACTCTATAATCCGACAAATTCGATAGTCCGACACTGCTCTGTAAAATTTTTGTCGGACTACCGGGGGTCCACTGTATGTCAAATGTTACAAACGGCCAACGCGCCAACCAAGAGCGCCAACACAATTTAGTTATGCTGGCACTTCACATGGCTATTTGTATTTGTGTATTTGGCATATTTGGCAAACAATTTAAGTTTATTTGACATATTGACATGACATAATTGACATATTTGCCCTTAGAGTAATTACCTCTAGAGAGAGCCGAAATGAACCGTACATCGCAAAAATGAGACACCGATACGAATTTCTTTATATCAGAATGAGTTGCAAAATAATGTTCTATTTCATGTGACGTGCCGCTTTTTGATGATGGGCGAAAAAAGAATTTCGTCAAAGAAAGCGACGTCGTTCACGCAATAAAGCAACTTAATATTATTGAAATAGGGTCTATTTTAATTCAAGGCCACAATATGGCGCTTATTTTGTTATGTTGCTAGATATAGCTATTGATGTCTCATGTGCGGTTACAGCGTGAATCTCTCTAGAGGTAATTACTCTAAGTATTTGCCTCTATTTGCATGTTTGCTTTTAACGTCATTTATTTTGCCAAATACAACAAACACCCAATAGCAAATACAAATAGCCATATGAAGTGCCAGCATTATAATGCGTTTCATATAAGAATAGGAACGTCAATGACCTCTAGCTGTCAAATATCACACGAAAAGTATGGATAGCAACAAAAAAATATTTACGCATATTTTTTTTTCACATCGTCCTATTCCTAAACATAAATTAGCTTAATAAATTGAAACAATTACAATATGTTATATGGAAAAATAAACAAGAATGTTTACTCATAAATAGTTTTAAAAAATACCACTTTTTCATTTTTTATTTATTTCATGGGAAATAATTCGGCAGAAAGTAACTATAGGAGGACATTAATCATTCATTAATTTTTTTTTGAAATATTAAAAATATTATTTTTAAATAATATATTTAATAAATCAAAAGAACTAATTATATGTTTAAAAAACCTACCTTACTATCAAAGATAAACAATACTTAAGAAAAAAAATATAATAATAGAGAATCAATAAGCATATCTTTATATCGCTTCTAATTAAATTAGGGTTCATATAAGTAACTGAAATAATAATGAATTGAATTATAGTCATAGAGGATTCTTTAATAAAGGAAAAGTTACATTAAAAATGTTTACGAAATTTGAAATAGGGTATCAAAGGCATACGACGTATTCACCCCTATTAAAATAGACGGAATTGTGCACTTAGTAATTTCGAGGGTACCAATTTATCGCATCGAATATTTGTGCTATACACTGCGTTTTCCAACAAAGTAATCCGAAAATTACTTAAATGAACACTGAACTTCATATAACAGGATCTCTTAACACTGTCAACTATATATTTTTTTACTTATCTTTGGTTAAACAAGGGAGGGTGTCACTCGCATTTCACTTAAAAAATACAACTGAACTTTCAAACCCTGTTTTAGCCTTTCTGTAACAACTTGTTTACTCTCTAAATTGAATTTGTAGCAAAAAGCGATGCTGTGCCAACTCTCAGAGCTGTAATTTGAATGTACTGCATTTAATTGGAAGTAGACGGTTACGCCCCATAGACGGAATATGCCACCCTGACCTTATTCTCTTTTTAATTCGGCCTCGTAAAGGTACCCAAAGGTAGTAATTTGACGTTTCATAAGTGTACACGAGCCGTCCTTGGCAACATACATATTATTTGTCTCATTCTCTTCCATGATGTTGGCCCATTGGAAAAAACAGGATAAGTATATGAGTGTGTTGTAGACTCCTTCTATGCTTTAGTAGTCCGGTCATTTTAGACATAAAAATAGTGGTCAAATAACAAAAATTCCGACAGAGCCAAATTTTTGTGGACAGCTTGGGTTTACCATCAGAAAGAAATCTTCAAAAGTCCCCATCGATCCCATGTGTGCTAAGAAAATTATTCGGGGTCAAAAGTCAAAATTTCAAAATTTGAACAAGACTGACCTCGGCAATTCGTACACGCTAGAGAACGCGTGGAAATGTGTGCATATCATGTATAACTCTTGCAGTCGCGATATCTCAGAAATGGTGACTCTTAGAAAAAAAAATGACTGAGACTTTATTGTAGAGAATATTTGGATCTACAAATTTGGTCTGAGGTTATTTTTCGAAAAAACTTACCATTTTCGAGAAAAATCCAAAAAACCTGAAATTTTGACTTTTGACCCCGAATTACTTTTTTAGCACACATGGGATCGATGGGGACTTTTGAAGATTTCTTTCTGATGGTGAACCCAAGCTGTCCACAAAAATTTGGCTCTGTCGGAATATTTGTTATTTCAAATGTCTAAAATGACCGGACTATTAGTCATTGTTCTGAGCACGTCATACACGAACCTAGTCTGAGACTTAGACGCACAAATAAATGGCGCGATATTTGTTGTAATTTCAAATTGGTTCGAAGAAAGAGAAAATAACGCAGGATACCTATGTTAGACGAAGAAGACGTTAGTTACGTAACAATTAGTGCCGCACGCTTAATGACCAAAATGCGTGTGACGCAGCAGCAAGCATGAAGCACGGGATGGGGCTGCCAAACGTCGCCATGAGAACGAATTGATTAATTTTAATTGTAAAAAGTTAAATTAGTGTGTACTTCCGGACTAAAAATATATTTTTTTGTTTCACAATTGCAGAATAATTTGTACATTGTTTTAAATCATTCGAAGGCATTTTTCCGCATTTGGTTTTGAGAATACAGATAGTCAGAAAAACGAGTATCTGCGACACTGGTTGAAGCTTGACCTTTTGCAAGGCAGGCAATTACCTTGCAATCATCTTGCCATTATAAAGCGCGGACAACGCATCTATGCTTTATAAACATCTTAGAGTGCTCCCTCTTTATTAAAAATACACTAAGATTACGAACAAAAAGATATCTACGTTTTGTACTTAGATTATGGAATAAATAATACATAAGTATCTATCTATATTCAATTAATCATTGATTTTGAACACGGGAATGTATGACAGCGCTCTCTCTATATTGTAAACTAGCTGTACTCGCGACTTCGTCCGCGTGGAATTTAACAAAGTTGTTTCCATAGGCTAAAAAAATACAGGACTTGAATAAGTTCTCGTAGTTTGTTCACGAATTCCCAGCTTTATTATTTTAGACCCACGGGGGTCGGCCCAGCTTCGCCTAGGTGAAGATATTCTTTCACTCCACTCCACACCTGAAGGCAGCCTTTGTGATATTGATTCGTTGGTGGTAGATGTGGTGACGGCGCAGTGGTGGCATGCGCGTGAACTGCGCGCGGTACTGGACAGTACTTGGGCATTGCAACATTACTTTATTTTTCTAAAATAAAAGATTTTTTCTAAAATAAATGTAGCCTAAGTTACTCCTTATTATATCAGCTACCTGACAATAAAAGTTCCGTCAAAATCGGTCCAGCCATTTCAGAGATTAGCCGGAACAAACAGACAGACAGACCGACGGACAGACAGACGAAAAAAATTCTAAGGTCATTTTCGTTATAGGTATCGTGTATATAACGACATGTAGGTGCCTAGGTGGACATTTTTTTAGTTTCACTTTACAAATACACTTAAATTTTATTTTTATGTATGGATTGTAAAATAATCCAAGGTCATGAGTCATGAGAGGTCATGAGTCATGAGTAAAATAAGGTAATAAGCTTCGATCAAATATATACTAGATACACAGTTCCCTGCAAATGTTCCTTTAAAAAAAAAGCAACATACAGTCGAATTGAGAAACTCCTCCTTTTTTTTGAAGTCGGTTAAAAAGTGGCACCGATGCATTGAAACAAAAAAATAAACAAAAAGACCACATATTCCAATTAAATTAACACAAATTCCACCTTATTCCTGGTGTATAAAGTAGCTTTTCACATAATGTTGTTTAAAGTTCTGCGACGTTCTAGAATGAGACGCTCTCGAAAGTAATAAAAAGGAGACGGGCGAAATTGGGCTTGACTGTACACCACATGCCTGACTGTACACCGTAGACGGAGAAACTAATAGACGGAGTCACATGTTCTATCTCATTTACACAAAACGAAAAAGATTTATACATAACGTTCATGTAAGAAAGAGATGCAAGCTTTTGTAGCCTGTCCTTATCGGCGTAACCGCTTGACTCCAGGAAATTTGACGTTTTGGAGGCAAATATTTACATTATTTGGGGTGGCCAGCGGTCCGACGGTTGATATTCCCTAAAACAAAAGATATTAAAGATTTAAATTACATATTAAAAAACAAACCTCATTAATTATCTTTTATTTTTTAAACTTTTTCCATATATGTATTGAACTGTATATGGTTGCGCAGTAGATATTGTTTTTGAAATAAAACTATTTACAGAATTATTTATTTACAGATTTTATCGCGGATTTGGTTTAAGTTTTGCTTTTTTTAACTTCTCCACGCGACGTTTCGATTACTTTACAAATTTCGTGGTCACGGGGTGGACTAGATATTATTTTGTTATTAGCTTTTATAACAATAGTTTTTATTTTCAGAACTAGCTATTTACTTAATAAATTATGTTTATGTTATACAGTGTTTTTATTAGTGATGGCTGGTGACCCAGGCATGTATATGCACTGTAGTTCCACTCAAAGTTAAAATATCGATATTTTAGCAATTATATTTTTTTAAAGAGTGGTCAAAGTTTCCCGATACCTTAGGAAAAACATGTCAACCTGGCCACACTCCCACAAATATCGCTATCTCATACTAGGTTACACGGTGGCTACACCTGTGCTGTACACTTATGAAAGATTCACTAATATTCTTTTTAATTTTTTTTATGTCTCATCGAAACATAATAATATTACAATGGGAAAATGAAATTAATAATTCATAGAGTATTTAGTAGATTTTCATAGCGGCCTGTCATCACGCCGTTTTCTAATTACTGACATAAACAACGCTTGGCCAACCTCGGCCGGCCTCCACCAACGCCAGCGTGTAAACGGGATGTTTGGCCTCGCTGGCCTTGATATTTTCATTGTTGATAGCTTGGAGTTGGTAGAAGTTGGCCCAGCCTCAGCCAACGTGTAAATGCACCATAAAATTGTATTTGTATTTTGACTCAGTCAATCTTGTCATCAGCCGTTGACATGTGACAATTATGTTTTATTCTTAATACTATTTACTGCCAGCACCATCGATATACTTTAAAAGGTTGCACATGAAAAAATTACAGTTTTGGTACTTTTATTTTGTAATAAATACCGATTATGACTTTACTCCCATTTGGCGCAAAGATTTTGATTTTTAATTTGATATAGTTGTCTCATCCTTATAAAATAAAGCATATACCAACTTTGTAAGGCTAAGCCCAAGGTTCTATGAAGTTTCGCCCGTCTCCTTTAAGACTTTAGTTGGACAGCCGAAAAAAGGCGCAATGGAGTCGAATGATTACATATTTTTCTATGAATTTACAAGAATGTAATAATTATATTATCTAAAATATGTTGTCCGAATATGTAGTGCATAGGAATATGTAATAGGAGTCGCACACACCACGCTCGAATTCTTCTTCTTCTACCTGGCGTTATCCCGGCCGGTGCCAGGGTCCGCCCTCCGGCAAATTCTCCACCATTTCGCCCAGTCTTCGGCATCCTCAGAAGTAAGGCCATTGACCCTCATATCTTCCTTGACGACAACTAGCCAGCGCTTCTTTGGTCTACCCCGCGGTCGAGGTCCGGGGATATTGAGGCTCAGGCACACATTACCGACGTACTCCTGTGGTTTCCTTAGGACGTGACCATCTCAAGCGGGATTCCTGGAGTTTATCAGCCACACACCACGCTCGAATTATTAGGTTTAAAATCTTCTTCGCCTATTTCTTGCGAAATAATTTCACGCCACTTATTCCTTTCTATTGCATTAAGTGTAAATATGTGATAAATGTTTCTGATGTTAATTTAATTATATAATTTAAGTATACATTACTTATTACTAGTAATTAAAAAAGGCACTGTCACAAGCAAGGTCGGTGCGCGACTAAAGGTGAAAGTGTGCTTAGTCGAAATTTAAGCACTCTTTTGCGGTGCCATTTTCTAAGCGCTCATGTTGTATCTAGTGTATATTTGATCGAAGGTAATAAGAGTAAACAAAGTTTAAACAAATACGAAACTATACATTAACTAAATATTAATACTCATTTGGTTGCAAATATTTCTCACCACTAAGCATATATTGCTCGAATTTATGTCCCCATGATGTGAATCGTTTCTCCATTTCAGTCACGCTTTGTTTCCTGAATGTCATTTCTTCTGTGTCCCTTGCACATAAAAATATATTCCCTTTATACAATAACACCGCAATCTTCCACCCCTCTTTCTTTTCATAAGGAGTACCAGCCACGCAAGTCAGCAAACCGCGACAACAAAAGAATTGTGCATCATCGAATTTCTTAATCAAAGGCAAACCTAACCTTGCTTTGTTATCTATCAAAAAATGTTGTAATCTATTTAACTTTTTATCTAGATCCCACGGTTTTTCCTTTCTTTCGTCGTAAAGCACATTCAAGTCATAGTGTACATTTTCATCTTTTAAATGTTTAGCAAATTTAAGATTTTCGATCCCAATGAAACCTATAATTTTAGGACGATTAAATCGCGGAAATGGTTTCTTATTATAAATATTTGGATGCACTTGTAATTTTGGTTGGTTCTGCATTGTATTCGAGCTAAAATTATTTTCCTCTTGTTTACACTTCACACTCACACTTTATCTATTTCTTCCAATATTGCACAATGTACATTGTACAATGACGTAGGTAGAGATCACAGTAATAATTTCTAGAATAAGTATTATGTAGGTACCACAGTAGGTACGTAAGAACTGGTAAGAACTGTAATCACAGACTATTAAAACAAGAATGGTAACCTGTGCTCATAGTCTCTATATACCTATAGAATGTACTCTGTGGCTCACAGTCTGTGGTAAACCACAGACTAAGGAGTAAAGGTCAAACTTAAAGAAAACGCCACTAGGGGAATTACCGTTCAGAACCTCCGAAACCACAGACTTGGGAGCATAGACGTAGTATAGGTCTACCAGAATCTCATGGCATTTTGGGAAATTTGAATTTACGCATTGCAACACTGGGGTAATTGGATGAACATATTTTGATACTTTCAATAATTGTAATTATTTTTTATTTCAAATTGACATTATTTTTTTAGTACAACTTTTTAAATAAATTACATAATGTTTTAAGTAAAAATATAAAGGTTATTTAAACATTAAAATTACTTCAAAATTGTACTTTTAGATTAATAGCCAATTAAAAAAGGCAAATAAGATTTTTTTCAGTTTTAAATTATAACATACATACGAGTCTTACGAGTATTTATAATATAGATGGAGCGCTGGTACTTTCAAAACGTAGATAAAAAAAGTGGTACCGAGCCACCAGTTTCGTTTTAATTCTCTCTTCTTGTTAGTTCTCACTTAATCAAACAACTTTCAATTTCCAAATTGTAAGTAGTTTGATTATGAGTCGGTTTTATTTAAATAATTATTAGATTCGATAAATGTAATACGAAAGATGCAAGATTGTATAATAAAAACGTATAATTTTATTTCCAGTCTTCTTTATTTCATTAACACTTTAGTCAGAGCTTACTTCTAAATACTCTTCCTGTAAATCTTCTGATGAAGACGATGAAGATAAAGGAATAATAATAAACTGTTCCTTATCTAATATCTCTGGAAACTCCTGTAAATAGGTATTTAATGCATTACTGTATAGTTTCAAAAAATGATATCAATATACGATAAAACACATACACATATCTAACACTAACCAAAAAAAAATGAAGTATCAAAACTATTCGCTCCGACTTACTTGTTAAAACGACGTCGATTTTAAAATCGACGATTCTGTTTAAATTTGACCAAATTATTCACGGATCTAGCGATAAACCTTGTAAACAATGTGTCGCACTTGTGATTGTAGAACTAATTTGTACCTTTTCGTTAGGGGACGCCAGGGGTTATGGTTCAGGGGCGTAGACGGAGAAACTAATAGACGGAGTCACATGTTCTATCCCTTTTACACAAAATGAAAGAGATTTATACATAACGTTCATGTAAGAAAGAGATACAAGCTTTTATAACCTGCCCTTATCGGCGTAACCGCTTGACTCCAGGAAATTTGACGTTTTGGAGGCAAATATTTACATTATTTGGGGTGGCCAGCGGTACGACAGTTGATATTCCCTAAAACAAAATATATTAATAGATTTAAATTACATATTAAAAAACAAACTTCAATAATTATCTTGTATTTTTTAAACTTTTCCTTATATGTATTGAACTGTATATGGTTGCGCAGTAGATATTGTTTTTGAAATAAAACTATTATTTACGGATTATAAAATACTTGTTGTTTGTTTGATCATTTATTCACTTTAATTACTTTTATAAACTTAATTATAAACTTAGAGCTACTTTCTAGACCAGGCATGACTGATGATTCTTCGGCTTGATGACAGATGTCATAAACAATAATAATACCATAGACTATTTTCACAACTCTTTACATCCCCTTTCTTTTCAAATTAACAATAGTTTTTTAGATATGATGGCTTTCTAACTGTCCTGCCTGCTCTAGTTCTGTATACATTTTCATTTTCGTTTTGTTCCAATAATTCTACATTTTCTATGTTTTCTGAACTTTCCTGTCTGTCAATTCTTTCATCATTTAATATAATATCACTTTCATCCATATCATATCTTACTTCTAATTTCTCTTGATCTTTACATTTTAAAAGATATCTTCTATTCCTATCCAAGTTTTGTCCATTTTCTGTTACAATTTTATATGAATTTGGTCTATTATCTTTATCTATCACTTCAGCATATTGCAGTGGTTTAATGTTTTTACTATCATTTAATACAACTTTTTCTCCTTTCTTCAATGGCTTTAAGTGTTTTGTATTTTTATCATAATACTTCTTATATTTCCACGCATTTTTATATAAACTATTCTGAATTTTCTTATTTTCATTACTTATTTCTTGTTGATGAGGTAACAATCCTGATAATGTTCTATTCATTAACAATTCTGCAGGAGATTTATAGCCAAATTCACTAGAAATTGGTGTATTTCTATATTCTAACAATGCTAAAATTCTATCTTTACCTTCATAATCACATTTTTTAAACATATTCTTGACTGTTTGCACATATCTTTCGGCTAAGCCATTACTTTGAGGGTATAATGGACTACTAGTCTTATGAATAAAGTTCCATTCTTTAGTAAACTGTCTAAATTTAACATTCGAGAAATTAGTTCCATTATCTGAATATAATATCTGAGGTATGCCAAATCTACTAAACATATTTTTTAGCACATTTATTGTAGTTTCTGCACTGAGATCTTTTAAAATTTCAACTTCAATATATTTACTGTAATAGTCAACTAATATCAAATAGTTATTATTTCTATAATGAAATATATCACAACCTAAATCTGTCCAAGGCTTAACTGGCATTTCTCTTACAACCATTGGTTCTTTAACATTACTTTTTCTATATCTATCACATGTTTTACAATTCAAAACTTTATTTTCGACATCTTTATTCATAGAGGGCCAATACATACAAGATCTAGCTCTAGTTTTACATTTTTCTACTCCTAGATGATTGTAATGTACTCTATCCAACATTTCTTTTCTTAGTATATTTGGTACAACAATACAATTATTTTTAAAAATTAAATTATCACACACAAACAATTCATCTCTAACTAAATAATATGGTTTTAAACATGTAGGTATATTATACATGTTTGGCCATCCATTAATGATGTATTCCTTTAATTTTTGTAATTCTGAGTCATTTATTGTTTCTTTTTTAAAAATTTCTAACTTCCTATCTGTCACTGGTAAGTTGCTAACTACCATTCCTACCTGAGCTTCTATTTCTTTTTCAAATATAGTTTCATTATTATTATTTAAACAACTTCTTGACAAAGCATCAGCTATTAACAAATCTTTACCAGGTTTATACTTCAGACTTATATCATATTTCTGTAAATGTAATCGCATTCTTTGTAGCCTTAATGGTACATCACACAATGGTTTTTTAAAAATATATTCTAATGGTTTGTGATCAGTTTCGACATCAATTTTTTTTCCATATACATACTGGTGAAACTTTGTACATCCAAATACTATAGCTAAAAGCTCTTTTTCTATTTGAGCATACATTTTTTGTGTATTTGTCATACTTTTAGATGCATATGCAACAGGTAAGTTATTTTGCAATAGAACTGCTCCTAGTGCATCTTTTGATGCATCAACTGACAATGTACAAGGTTTATTTGGATCATAAAACTGTAGGACTGGTTCTGACATTAATATTTTCTTTAACTCATTGAATGCTTTTTCTTGATCACCAGACCATTCCCACACACTTCCTTTCTTTATCAATGTTCTTAATGGTTGACATACTTGTGACATAGACGGAATGAACTTAGATATATAAGTAACCATACCTAACAGTCTTTGCACTTCTTTTACATTTTTTGGTTTATTTAAATTCAATATCGACTCTATTTTCTGACTATCTGGTTTTATACCGTCTTTCTTTATTATGTGACCCAAGTATTTAATTTCTGACAAACCAAATTCACATTTGTTTATATTAAATTTGACTCCATTTTCCTGTGCTATTTTTAACACTTTAAATAACCTATCATCATGTTCTTTATTATTTTTTCCAAAAATTACTATATCATCACAAAATACTGCACATCCTTCTATTCCTTCTAGCATTTGTGCATATTGCCTATGAAATACTTCAGGTGCTGATGATAAACCATATGGTAACCTTTTAAAGCAATATCTGCCAAATGGTGTTGCAAATGTACATAATTTGACACTATCTTCACACAGTTTTACTTGAAAAAATGCTGTAGACGCATCTAATTTGCTAAATATAATGGAACCTGCCATTTTAGAAGAAACTTCTTCAAATGTAGGTAGCTTATAATGTTCTCTTTTTATACACTTGTTTAAATTATTAGGGTCCAAACAAATTCTAATTTTTCCATCAGGTTTTTTCACTATTACTATATTACTCACAAAATCTGTAGGTTCTGTTATTTTTTCTATGACCCCTAATTTTTCCATATTTTCTAACTCTACTTTCAACTTATCATGCAATGGAATTGGTACACCCCTACATGCTTCTATTTTTGGTACATAATTTTCTTTTAATGTTATTTTATATTCTGCATTCTTTAATAATCCAATTTTCTCATTGTTAAATAGCTCTTTAAAGTCATTAACTATATTTTTATATTCTTCATTGCCTATTTTAATATTCATCAAATATTTTCTTTCCATTAATCCTAACATTTTAATAGTTTCAAATCCTAAGACTGGCATACATTCACCATCGACAACAAAGAATAACAATTTGACATTGTTATCATTAATCAACTGACAATTTAGTCTAATTTTGCCTACACACTTTATTTTGCTTCCATCATAGTTAAATAACAATTTACAATTTTTATTTATCATATGTGTCAATTTTAAGATTAATATTTTGTTTAACGGCAAAACATTACAGTCTGACCCTGTATCTAATTTGAAATTGATACTTTCGTTATTAATTTTAAGAGTCTCGCAGAGCTCATTATTGTGATTATGTACTGTTAACATTCCTAACCTGTACTCTTTGTTAGTATTACTCTGGCAAATTGTATGTATTTGGGTTTTACACATCTTACTGTAATGTCCCATTCTCTGGCATTTGTTACATTTCACCCTATATGCTGGGCATTTATAACCATGTATATAACCACACCTTTGACATCTTTCCTTTTCTCTCGGTCTGTATATGCTCTTGAAGTCTGCCGGAGGTACTGCTTTATCCTTGAAGTCCCGTTGCTTCTTAAATCTCGAGCTGCTTTTCTGCTCTTCTCTTCTGTCTGTCTTGACAACTGCTATTTTAGTGTCCTCCTCAAAATTCTCTAATCGTAATTTTGTAACTTCAGACATTTTGCAAATATTCATACATCGCTCTAAGTCTAAATTCTGTTCCTTTAATAATCTTTCTCTTAGCATCTTATCACTTATGCCTCTTATTATTTGGTCTCTTATAAGACTATTTCGTAGACTTTTGAATTCACAGTCTAAACTTAATTTTTTCAATGACATGACATAGTCATCAAACGTTTCTTCAAGTCCTTTATTTCTTGAAAAAAATAAATGTCTGCTCATAGTTTCATTTTTTAGCGGTTTAAAGTAATCATTAAACTTTTTAACAATTGTTTCATAATTCCTTTGCTCATCCTCGAATTCAAAAGTATTAAAAATATCGACGCCATCATCTCCCATCACATGAAGTAACAGTGATATTTTACCTTCATCGTTTAATTTTTCTTCTGCCTTCGACGCAACATAGTATAGGTCATACTTTTGTTTCCATTTCTTATATTGTTCACTGGGGTTTCCACATGCTGTTAGTATTAATGGCGGCGGCTGTTTCAGATCCATAATAATCTCTTTTTTTTCTTCTTGTATTTTACAATATTTATTCGTCTCCGACTGCGCCATATAAAATACTTGTTGTTTGTTTGATCATTTATTCACTTTAATTACTTTTATAAACTTAATTATAAACTTAGAGCTACTTTCTAGACCAGGCATGACTGATGATTCTTCGGCTTGATGACAGATGTCATAAACAATAATAATACCATAGACTATTTTCACAACTCTTTACACGGATTTTATCGCGCATTTAGTTTAAGTTTTGCTTTTTTAACTTCTCCACACGACTTTCGATTACTTTACGACTTTCGTGGACACGGGGTGGACTACATATTACTATGTTATTAGCTTTTATGACTATAGTTTTTATTTTCAGAACTATTTATTTACTTAAATTATGTTTATATTATCGAGATGGGCGGCAGAACGTGTGGCCTCGTGTCTGTCGCGGACGCCCATCTCACCATGGGCGTCCGAAGTAGGGAAAGTGAGGGCATCTGCGCCCTCCCAACCTGTGAGGAGCCATATTTGGCAGTGCGCCGGGTGACACGGCGAGTTAAATGGGCGCCATATGCCTGTCCACATCGCCTGTCACCCATAACGCGCGTGATGGCCACCGAGAGGTTTTAGTCGGTATGCCGGCAAAAGATCTTTTTAGATCTCGGTAGGGACCCAGCCTGATAACAGGCTGGAAGGCCGGAGACCCCGACATGCCCCTTCCGATCTCCCCCGAGTGTCGGAAGGAAGGCTAAAGGAGCTTTACTCTCGTTAAAAAAAAAAAAAATGTTTATATTATACAGTGTTTTATTAGTTCTGAGTGATGGCTGGCGATCCAGGTATGTATGTGCATTGTAGTTCCACTCAAAGTTAAAATATTGATATTTTAGCAATTATATTTAAATAATTTAAATTATTTTTAAAGGGCGATCAAAGTTTCCCGATACCTTAAGAAAAACGTGTCAACCTGGCCACACTCCCACAATTATCGCTATCTCATACTAGGTTACACGGTGGCCACCACAGACGACTAAAAATACAGACGGCCAACTCCATACAAATGTTTTAACACGTTAAGCAAACTCACACAACTACATGTGTTTATACATTCTACATATAGAATTCCATAGAATTCATTCAAATGTTCA
Organism: Hyles lineata; assembly: GCA_030180105.1. Lineage (NCBI taxonomy): Eukaryota > Metazoa > Arthropoda > Insecta > Lepidoptera > Sphingidae > Hyles > Hyles lineata. The sequence goes on along the minus strand of JARJEE010000017.1, from coordinate 8,669,624 downwards.
TCGGACCTTTCTTTCTTTTCATTGATAATTTTACCACTGACCAATAGTATTAAAGATTATTGTTCCGCGTATTTGAGCCATCTTTTTCGCGCGTTATACGTATATATATTTCGACGCGTTTCGGACCAGAGCTGGAAATCGGTACTTTACCGAAATTGCCGATTTTTCAATTTTAGGGATGTACTACATATTTTAGGCAATCCGATTTTTATTACCGAAAATTTACCGGTTTTATATTTGGGTATCATTCGTATGTATATCAAAATTACTCGATTTCATACGAAAATAAAAAAATAAAACCAAGTTATAATTCAAAACCTTTACTCAATAACATTATAAATGTATTTTATTTCATATTTGTACATTATTTTTAACATTTTGATCATAATTTAATATTACAACCTAAAATAATTTTTATACATTTTCAAATTGATTTAAACATTTTTCATTTGTAAATATAATTCTGTTAATTTTAGGACTATTAAAACAATGCCAAATCAAAGAATATGATCACTGCACTAACAAATAAAAGTATAAATGGAAACATTCAGTGCACAATATATTTTCCAATACCATGAAACGGCACAATATTGCTATATTTGTAAAGTGTAAATTAAATATAAGAAGTCATTACATATCTGAAGTATATAATAACAAATTATTATTTCAAGTAGGAAGTAATGAAAAATATAATTGGGAAAGTCATAATATCATATTTACAATAAGAAAATATACACAAAAATGTATATCAAGTGATATGATATTATGATACATTAAAAAATAGGCAATAATGTTGTGTGTAAAGTGTAATGAAAAATAATGATAGTAAATTGTTTACATTGACATATTGAAGAATAAGCAATATTGTTAAATTATAACAATAAATGTGTTGGCTTCAAATCATAGAACACATTAAATGCATAATACCAACATACTAAAACATTTGAGATTAACTATTATATAACAACATATTAAAGAAATAGGCAAAAATATGTTTATAATAAGGTAATTTTGAAGAATGCTTTTATGCTATTACAGTACATAATATAGGTTGGTAGGCATTCCTGTTTTATGCATACTGTATTCAATATTATTCATTTCATTCTTAACTTCAATACACTACTGCATTGCATTTCATTTTAATAACATATGACCAAAAAGCTTTAACAAATGCCTTTTCTGAACATCTTAATTATATCAAATAGTATCAATATTATAAACAAATTATGAATGAACATAATTACTTATGCTGTGAATTAACCTTTGTAAATATTAACATATAAACCTACAGAGTAGAGATCCTTCAGACACAGGTGAAACTTTCTTTATGCTTCCAACGATGAACACATTTGCCTGTTAAATACTTGGACTGCAAATTTAACCCGAGTCTTGCCTGGAAATTATAAAACAATTAATTAATAAGAAAATAAATATGAAAAAGACACAATCAGTTGTTTTCACTGCTTGCCTGACATTAAATAATAATTATAAAACATTAAATAATTATAGATTAAGCTGTGATGAACTTACGGGTACCTATACCAAAAAAAAGCTCCAATATTGAATTGTACTGTATTAGATCGATCTATGTTGTCCCAATTGCAGAGCACGAGCATCCTCTACAACCGAGAGTATCAATGAAAGGTGTATGGCTATATAATTCGTCACTCTGGACTCATACAAAAAGCTAACCTTTTCACATGTTATGAGATCCAAAAAATCTGTATTTTATAATGTATTTGAACATACTGTTATTTCTTATATTCCGGCAACAATTTTAAACTAGGAATAGTATCACAACATGGTCACAGCGGAATAAAATATTATATTTACCTTGTTTCTGTCAGATGAGGTTAGAATTATGTTTTTCAACAATTTGGTGCTCCATGCTCCACCAACATAGCTCTGTCCATTTAGTACATTGTTTTTATACTTTGTTTGGGAAGGACACACAACACATTCTTCAATACTTTATTTGATTTGTGGTAAATTCACCCGGGAACAAAACACGTGACCAACATTAATAATAATCATGTAAATCACAAGTTTATAGATACCATTTGCACAAAGGAAACTATATAACGTTCGCACTGCTAAATATTTACGTTACTGATTACAAAATAGATGAAATAACATAAAAAATATAAATAAAACAGCCGAACCAAACTAACAAACAGCGATTGACTGTTGACAAAAATGGCGGCAGGTGCATACGGCACACGCACACATTTACAAAAATAGCGTAAGTGAAAAAGATGGGGCGAAAACGGCATATGAGAAAGCGAGATAAAAAATGGCATCACTTTTTAGGCCCAAGTTAAACGGGCCTGGTGGCCACCCCTGTGTTCAGGGGTTAAAAAATTGAAATTTGACATTGACAGGTGGACGTGCCAGTAGTTAACCCCTCAACCGTCGGCGACCCGCATTGCGGTTCGCCGAAAAAACATGACAGGTGCCGCAAATCGTCGCGAACCGCAATGCGGTATCCTGTGTATAAACAAATACCCTATTTAAATAAAATAAACCCTATTTCAATGATAGTAGGTTGCTTTTTGCTTGAAGCCGAGGAGACTCTTACGACATTTCGCAACTCGCGAACCGCAATGCGATTCCTGTCACATAAATCAATACAGGGGTTAAATTAGATGGATTATATTATGTTTCGGGATACCAGCTTAAAACAATTTGCATTTCCAGATTGTACTGATATTATACAGTGAAATTTTTGAAGAAAAAAATTAAATATTTTTTAAGTTATAGTCGATCTCCAACAGCGCGAAAAAAAAAAGGTCCTTCACTGCTGCAGTGATTCCGGCCTTCCCCGTGGATGAAATCTAAAAAAAAAAATTCTCGTTAAACTAGATAATATTGTCTGTACAATGACCTACGATAAAAAAAATAAATCAAAAATTGACGATATGGCGGCGTTTTAAAAAAAATAGTCGAATTTTACCCAACATTTTGGTCGGTTTTAGCTTGCCAAAATTCGATTTTTTGATCAGATCAAAAATCGATAGGTCATTGTACGGAGAACTATATATAGAACATGTAAAAAAAATTCGATAGTGATCGGATCATTTGTTTTTGAGTAATCACTGCAGCAAATTCGGAAAATGCTGTTTCGAGAAAAACGCGTTTAAAGATAAAATGATCGTTTTCACTGTTATAAGTGGTTTAAAATCTTACTTACAGCTAATCTGCTATTCCAGGGCCATATAATTCACCTTCCTCTTCTTCGAAAAGGGCTTGTTCAGCTGAAGAAGCTTTTCTTCGAGATGATCGACCTTCTTTTGAAGAAGCCCTTTGGCGATGATCAGCGATTCGTACTCTCGTCTCGTCCTTAAGAGCCGCAAAATTTCTTGCTGCAGGTCCAACTATCACTCCCATTACATTGAATATCTTCAAAATTGACGAGTAACCGTCATTAAATATTGCAGTTGCAAAATTATTTGACAATTCAATAGTTTTGAAGCCATTATGAAGATGTGTCTGGCTCCGAAAACATTTTACGTGGCAGTAAACGAAAAATTTCTAGAAATTATTATAATTATATATTTTAGTATACCTGAGAGCCAACAATAGAAACCGGAATCGTGTTGTAGGTTCTGGAAGGGACAGTAGACTCTGAACAATACCTCAGGTACGTCTCGTAGCTAATGAGACTCTCTAGCTGCCGAGCGGCTGCTCTTTAAATTGCTATAACTCAAAAACTATTTGAGATATCGATTTGAAATTTTAATATGTTATTTTTAAAGGTGTAATCTACCGAAATATGAAAAAAAAAAGAGATCGATTTTTTTGAAATTTCACACTAGGTGTGCCCCTTAAACCATTACTTATTTTATTTCAGGTGTTCAAAAGGTTTACCTTTGCGTATTTTGTGGAGCAAATTAATAGGACGTGACGGAAATTTGGCAGCTAGAAACACACTCGTTCAAAAAATTTTGAGAATAATTGCTTTCAAAAGACTCGCCTTAATATAACTTTCTTAAAACCGTTTTCTCTCCCGCCAAAATAAAGGTCGCCCGTCGAGATAAAGGTAAACTATAATCTATTTTATCTAAATAATTTACATCCAGAGTATTCGTCCTTAAGACGATAATGCATAGTCTATAAATTATAAAATGTAGTTTGGGAGTTAAGCTGTATTTTTCAAATTTGATGTCTTTATTCGAAAAATTGGCAATAATTCACCCAATCCACCAAGCTTAATACCCAATCCACGCCTTGACCCGAGGCATGGCGTTACTTTACATTATTTTAATTTATATTTTGTCCTGCACATAGTAATTACATATATTTTAGTCGTTCAATAATTAGGTTTAATTTATACAGATGACCAAATACGAAACTATAAGGAATAACAAAGAATACTGAAAGGACACATGAGCCCGATTTGGATGAAAACTAAAAGCGCATAATTGTATTTTTGGAAAATCAATATTCCAGGAAAAAAAAGCCAGGTGATTAAAAAGGAACTAGCGCTGTATTATTACCACGATTATTACACATTCGATACTTCGCTATTATGGATTACATTCTTGAAAGTAAGTTCTTCCTATGTAGTGTATTATCTATGGTAATTACATACGGCAAGCTTACTTTTTCAATATTATTCACAGACCAACAAGAAAATATTATTTTATTTTTAAGATATAGAAAAGAAAAAAACGTGTATTTTTTTCTATTTTGTTACATTTGGGAAACGTTTAAGTTTATATCAGTAGCTTTTCTGTGCCTATGTTATTTAAATACTTATTTGTAAGCTTCCTTAAAATAAATAAATAAAATAATATAGGTATGTTATTCCATCCTTAGCAGTTAGGTTTCTATGAATTCTGTGATTTTCTATAATTGATAGAACACTCGGCGGTTTTTGTTTATTTGTATATTATAATATTATTTTTACTAGGAATAATATATAATATTACTTTTACTACGAATAATATATACACCAATATAAATGAATAAGTATTACTAATTATTATACAAAGCCATCTTTCTTTTTTTGGTTTATAATTTTTGCGGAGATATTGCTAAACGTCACGTTGTTTAATACTCACGGTTTTCATCCCGCAGCTGGTTAGACGCCGGCTGTAAAACGTGAGGCCGCGGATTCGATCCCTGCTCTAGAAGAGACAAATATTTGTGTGATCTCCTGATATTTGTTTCAAATCGGGGTGTGAGACCGAGAAGTCTCTCGTAGTTTGTGATGCCCACGACCTAGTGGTCTATTCTTTGCCCACGACACAAGACTATCATGTATAGGTTCAGGACTATGGATGTGACTGTTGAGTCTATTTATATTTTTTTATTTATAAAATATTTATGGGAAAATGTATAATCTGGTATCCCTGCTTTTTTTACTTTATATCTGTCCCTTACGGTGAAACTCTAATGTCGAGTCCATTATTGCTACGTCCATGCTTGGGAGCTTGGGTCCATGCTTGGGAGTGATCCATGAGTGATCTGTGCCACAGACTAAGAAGCGAGTTTGAAGTTGTCATCACAGACGATTAAAAAAACAAAGACTTTTGTTACCGTGTTACCCATGGACGTAATAGTTTATATATTACGTCCATGTGTGCGGTTACAACGAGAATATCTCTTTAAAGGTACTTACTCTAATGGTGCATTAGTCGTCTGTGATTTACACGCTTGGCTAACCTCGGCCAGCCTCCATCAACGCAAGCGTGTAAACAGGGTGTTTGGCTCAGCTGGCCTTGACTTTTCATTGGTGATAGCTTGGAGTTCGTAGACGTTGGACCAGCCTCAGCCAACATGTAAATCTATACTAATATATTAAAGCTGCAGAGTTTGTTTGTTTGTTTGAACGTGCTAACCTCTGGAACTACTGGTCCGATTTGCATGATTCTTTCAGTGTTGGGTAGTCCATTTATTGAGGAAGGCTATAAGCTATATATCATCACGCTATGACCTATAGGAGGAAAGCAGTAGTGATATTTCTAGCAAATACGAGGAAATTTTGTTTGTTTTTCGTGGTCCGATTGGTCAATATTCTAAACTGATAGTCAGAATTAAACATTTTGACCGCCATTTTAAAACGTGTATGCACCCGGGCGGAGCCGGGCCCGACCGCTAGTGCACCATAAGGGTACACCTGTACCCTCAGACTAAATACTCTATAGAAGTAGCCATGACAGAAACGCCAAAGGTAAGAGTGACACACTTGGATCTAATGATGTATTTACACGTTGGCTGAGGCTGGACCAACGTCCACCAACTCCAAGCTATAGGTGTACCTAGTACTACTTGGTCTGTGGGTGTACCAGAATCTCATGGCATAAAATTAAAAACAAACTTAATGACTTTTATATGTCAACAGCTGATTCAAAACTTATGTTACGTCATGTGATGTGATTATTATAAGATTTCTTTAGTTCCTTAACGAAAATGTACCAATTAGTTCTACAATTGACGTTGAGGAGTTAAAAAAAAAATTGCAATGTTTATCGCGAGATCTGTAAATAATTTGGCCCTTTTCAAGCGAAACCTTCTATTTAAAAAGCGACGTCGACTTAACAAGTAAATCGGACTGAATAGTTTTGAATTTGATACTTAGATTTTTTTCTGTGTCGTGGTAGACACATGTGTTTCAAAGTACATACTTTGTTATCATTTTTTAAAAAGAATCGGTAATACATTTATTACCTTTTTGCAGGAGTTTCCAGTACCAGTTTAGGGGCGGGGTTTACATAAAGCTTTTTCAAACAGTGGTGTACTGGTATTTTGCAGTTCCAGTCAACAGTTGTGGCTCCAGAGGAGCGCTTTATTGTAAACTAGCGGTCGGACCCGGCTTCGCCCGGGTGCAGATAGCTTTTGAGTCCAGTATTGATTTTTTTTTTCTCTTTATTTTTTTAAGAGGGGTTTTAAATACAAATATTTATGTCACCCTCATTGGGGCAAGTCACATACAATTAATCACCGCTACGTCTTTTAATACCTAACATAACATATTTATATAAAGATTTAGCTTCATCCGACAAGGGATCAGACAGTATCGAATTAAATATTCCTGTTAACTTTATATTTATCTCAAATTTTGTATAAAAAGATAATCTTTCGGCTTCGTTTCAAACACATTCCTTTAATACATGCACAACATCCTCAATTAACCCACACTCGTCACAATTAGGTGAATTTATTTTCCCCATTAAATGTCCAAAACGATTTAAAGGAATGTGTCCAGAACGAAGCCTAAATGCTGTAACTAAATAGTTCCTGTTTAAAGAAGAATTTACAAACCATGGTTTACAAGTGAGGCTAGGCTGGATGGTCCTATACCATATTCCTTTATGAAGAGATCTCTCGTCAAAAAACTCTTTCCACATGTTTGTACATTGTTTTCTAACTATGTATAATAGATCACTGCTACATGGCAAGCAATTGAAAACATTTCCGTCGTTGATTGCTTCCCTTGCGAGACGGTCTACCTCTTCATTTCCCCATAAACCAATATGAGACGGTATCCACTGTAACACTATAGTAAAGTCATTAGTACGCAATTTTCTAACGGAATCCAAGATGGTGTAGGCTATGGGTACTCCTCGAAAATTCGAGGTGCATCGAGCTAGATGTTGTAATGCACTCTTAGAGTCCGTCAGAATTACAAAGTTACCGGGATTAAATGATTCTATGTACGACAGTGCCTTTGCAATTGCTATTAACTCAACATACATAATGGACACATTAATATTCAATTTGTACTTTAATACTGAATACGTCTGAGGATCAAACACAGCCAAGCCAGATTTGTCACCTTCCTTTGAACCATCTGTGTAAATAACATAAAAACTTGAGTAGTTTAGAGCTAGGTAGGGGAAGGCCGGGTAAAGTGAATACCCCGGGCAAAGCGAATACTCCCCACTATTCCTAAATTATTATTTTTTCATTCAACACGCCACCACTGTTACGTTTGGCCATCTTTGTTTAATACGCGGCAAACATAGAAGCGAGGGGCCGCCTCGCGTCCCATCCGTGGAGTGGAGATTTGTGTTTTTGTAAATAAAAGATTGATTTTACGCGGTAAGTACATTGGTCAATTCTCCTGTATTACTAGTTTTTGATTTATAGGAATTTCTTAATTTGGTAGCTTATCAAAGTAGTTTTTTTATGGTATATTTAACAGAAAGGCAGAATTATTATTTTCTGTATAAGTAGTGTTAACCTCAAAACTTACCTAGTCGGGCAAAGTGAATAGGGCAAAGTGGATATGGTCCACTTTGCTCTATTTACTTTGACTGCCATTTCTCATTGGTGACTTATTATCTAAACATGTATTTTATTTGTTTCAGATGGTGAATAAATATAAAAAAATCTAAGCAAGGTTCGTGGGATGAAAATGCTATGCAAACGGCTATTGATTTGTGTAGAGTTGGAGAATCAATAAAAAGCACAGCTAAAAAGTATGGTTTGGCTTATGCGACCTTATATAGGCAAACCTTGTATAGGTAAAGTATTTTTTTTTTCAGTTTATCAAAGTTATTTTTATGTTATTAGAGATTGAATATGGGTATTCACTTTGCCCAAGTACTGTATCCGCTTTACCCGGGGTACCGGGCAAAGCGAACACTTTCGTACTTTTTTAAATGTTAATTGTAGTTGATTATTGCTTAAATATTAATGGTAACTGATGTCCGTATTTGTACGAGCAATAAATAAAGACTGGTTTCTGATAATTATTTTGATTTTGTATTATATACCTTTCCTGCTATAACCTTAAATACCTTAAGGTATCCACTTTGCCCGGCCTTCCCCTACTCATCACATAACAATTTTAAACGACCACGATCATAGCTACTTTTTGATTTATTTAAAGATGTTATTGAAGTTTTAACTATGTCGAGCAAATCCACATTGCCAACCCAAGTATCTAGAGAAAATTGTTCTAACTGTGAAGATGAGTGAATCATATCAACTTTTAGTGACTGATTAATCAAAACCATCAAGGGTTTTCTTTTATTCCTCCAGTATGAACTTTGACACGAATCAGATAATCTATCAATAATATCCATAATTCTATTATCTGTAAAGGATTTAACTTTCAGCCAATATTTACCACCTAAATACTGCCGCCGAATATAAAGGGGTTGGAGGTGTAACTCACATTCCATTATATGAACAGCAGTGCTTTTAATAAATCCTCCTATGACTCGCATGCACTGATTTTGCAATCTGTCTAACTTCACTAAACTGCTTTTATGACCATTATCATAAAGGAAGCTGGCATAATCTAATCTGCTACGAATAAGAGAAATGTATAATCGCCTTAAATGTGAAGGATGCATTCCCCAGCCCGGTCCTGCTAATACCTTAAATTGATTTAAAAGTTTGGAACATTTAAGTATTAACTTTCCAATATGATTTGTCCAGTTTAAGGAGTGATCTAGCCAGAGTCCTAAATAACGAATGTTATCAACAACTTGTAATGGAACGCCTTTGATACTAAGATTAATTTGCATTCTTTTGTAACCTCTTTTAAATAAACACACCTTACTTTTTGATGCTGATACTTCTAATCCAATTTCAAAAAGAAGACAAACAAATATGTTAAGTATATTTTGTAACTTTTCTTCACCCTTCTTAATACAATTCGTCATTGTATAAATAACAAAATCATCGGCGTATTGTGAAATAAATATTTCTGGAAACATGCTAACCCTCCTACAAATACTGATTGTAGCTATATTAAACAGTAAAGGCGAAAATGGGTCTCCTTGAGCTAAACCCTGCCCAGTACGTCTGCATATGTAACTATTATTGACGAATGTTTTTAAATTTCTGTTTGTTAAGAAATTCCAAATATATCGACACATCTTTAATCCTACTCCAATTCCATCCAAAGTTCCTATCAAAGAATTAATGTTTACATTATTGTAAGCATTATCTATGTCAAGGAAGCATCCTATTGTAAAATAATTATTAGAAAAACTGTTCTGAATATTTGATACTAAACTCACAAGATTATCTAACGTGGATCTAAATTTCCTAAAACCAGTCGTGTGAGGGGAAAATAGTTTTTCATGTTCTACATACCATTCCAACCGCTTACATAATATATTATGAAAAACTTTACATAAACATGACATCATTGAAATAGGTCTAAAAGCAGAAGGTGACTGTGGGTCACGCCCTGGTTTCGGTATTGGAACTATTGTGATATCACGCCATTGATTTGAAATTATACCTGATGCAAAAATATTATTGTACAACAAAGAAGACTTGACTTGGCGTTATCAGGAAGATATTTGATCATAGAATACGATATGTTGTCACAACCCGGAGATGTGTCTTTATTACGGATACTCAAATTCAGTTCCTGCATTGTTATCGGCACTTCTAATTTTGAATTAACTGACGTAATACTCGGATTTCTAGGGGCTACGTAATCAGGAGCCAAATTACGAAGAAAACGAATAATTTTTTCGCCATCTATGTGCTCTCTAGGCAGTATTGATTTGGCAACAACATATTATTTCGCGTACTAACTATATTTTTCCCGCGCGACGTCGACTATATTTCCTGTCTATTTATTTATATTATCATTTATTGTTAAATTTCTTTATATACAATATTTTGTAATTGTGATATTGATTCGTTGGTGGGAGAAGTGGAGGGAGGCGCCCGACGTGACGGCCGAATGGTAGCATGCGCGTGAGCGGCGCGCGGTACTGGACACTTGGACTTTATTTTTCTAAAATAAATGTAGCCTAAGTTACTCCTTATTATATCAGCTACCTGACAAAAAAAGCCCCGTCAAAATCGGTCCAGTAATTTCAGAGATTAGCCGGAACAAACAGACAGACAGACAGACAGCCAGCCAGACAGACAAAAATTTTTTAAAGATCATTTTCGGCACAGGTATCGTGTATATAACGATATGTAGTTGGACATTTTTTTTTTATTTTCACTTTTAAAACAGACACTTCAATTTTATTTGTATGTATAGATAATTATCATCAACATCTTCAGCTGATGATGTATCGTCAGGAACTTTAGAAATAAGCCCAGAATTCATGGTGAATATTAAAGACACTGCAAATAAAATACTTGGTATTTCTTGTTTCACACTTTTTTATCATTCTAATATCATCTAATTATGATTAAGGTATATAACGATTTTTTTATAAGAATTACTACCTACATATAAAGTATCAAAATATTTTAATCCAATTACCCTAGTGTTGCTATGAACAATTTTCGATTTTCCCATTTGCCATGATATTCTGGTACACATATATTGGTGCATTTACACGCTTGGCCAACCTCGGACAGTTTCCACCAACGCCAGCGTGTAAACGGGGTGTTTGGTGCGGCTGGCCTTAAGCTGTTCATTATTGACAGCTTGGAGGTGGTAGACGTTAGCCATGCGTTGACCCAGCCTCAGCCAATTTGTAAAAATCAACTACGACAAGCCAAGGGCCAACCGAGTCAAACACCCGTTTTACACGCTAGCGTTGGTGTAGGCTGGTTGAGGTTAGCTAAGCGTGTAAATGTGTAAATCGTAGACGGAGAAACTAATAGACGGAGTCACATGTTCTATCCGTTTTACACAAAACGAAAGAGATTTATAAATAACGTTCATGTAAGAAAGAGATGCAAGTTTTTGTAGCCTGTCCTTATCGGCGTAACCGCTTGACCCCAGGAAATTTGACGTTTTGGAGGCAAATATTTACATTATTTGGGGTGGCCAGCGGTACGACGGTTGATATTCCCCAAAAACAAAAGATATTAATAGATTTAAATTACATATTAAAAAACAAACTTCAATAATTATCTTTTATTTTTTAAACTTTTTCCTTATATGTATTGAACTGTATATGGTTGCGCAGTAGATATTGTTTTTGAAATAAAACTATTATTTACGGATTTTATCGCGGATTTGGTTTAAGTTTTGCTTTTTTTAACTTCTCTGGACGACGTTTCGATTACTTTACAACTTTCGTGGTCACGGGGGGCTTTTATGACAATAGTTTTTATTTTCAGAACAATTTATTTACTTAAATTATGTTTATTATATTATATAGTGTTTTATTAGTTCTGGGTGATGGCTGGCGATCCAGGTATGTATGTCCATTGTAGTTCCACTCAAGGTTAAAATATCGAGATTTTAGCAATTATACTTTTTTAAAGAGCGGTCAAAGTTTCCCGATACCTTAGGAAAAACGTATCAACCTGGCCACACTCCCACAATTATCGCTATCTCATACTACATAGGTTACACGGTGGCTACCCTGTGATCCGTAGACGGAGAAACTAACTGTGATCTATGGTCTACAACGCGTCCTGTCAATTCATTTTGAAATATAACGTAGTGTTTTAAATTATCTTCGATTTAACGTTTGTTTACATAAATTATGTAAAGGCTTGATCAGTTAATAATGCTCAATGCTCAAACGATGTAAGACGTGCAAGTTGTGTGGCACCTGTGACCATAATGTTAGTGTAATCGTTAGCGTTGCGACGATTTCTAAAGCAATAATTTGCTGCAGCATGATGATGGCATTAAAGTAAGAAATATCGAAAATGACTTCATTATTTCATAAATGTAGACTTTGCTTGAAGTTAGGTGAATTTTGTTCAATATTTGATCAAGATGATACTATTAAATTGTCAGAAATGGTCATGTCTTTTGCTAATGTCCGGGTAAGTAGTAAAGTTCATACACATGTATTGCTCGTGTATTTACTGCTTGTTTGCACGTTCTGTAATTTAAAATGTTTTCAGATATTTGAAGGTGATGGTTTAACAGATCGTGTCTGTACGTCGTGTATCGAAAACTTAAGCACAGCTTATTTATTTAAACAACAATGTGAAAGAATCGATCTTTTGCTTAGAAAATCTCCAGGTAAGTGGTCAAAACGCAAAATTATTATTTTTTCTATTTTACTATTCTAATGTCTTTGTAATTATGAGCAGATACTGATGTCAATAAGGCGCCCATTTCAAACTATGATGATTTCTTCAGTAAAGAATTCCATGTTCACACTGAATATGATCCAAGAGAAGACGAAAATAATGAAAGCTTTGACAATAATGCTAACATTGAAGTACATTGTGGTAATGGTCATGAAATAAGTGATGAGACAGACAGTGATGTAGATTCGGTGAAGTGTACTGCTTGCAGTCAATCATACAGCTCTGCGGGCCCTCACAGATGCCACACTGTGTGCACTATCGAGCGTAATGCCCTGCAGCAGACCAGCAGCAGCAATGAAACTTTGGTTGCTGCTGATATAGGTCAAGAGAAATTTCCGTCTAGATCATCATCTATAAAGTCAACATATGTTAATGTTTCATGTGTGCTTTGTGATGAGAAATATGATCAGTATGACAGTTATGTAAACCACCTTAACAAATGTACAACCAATGTGAAATTGCATCACTTTGTTTGCCCAGTGTGCCATGAAATGTATACAGAAAAATTATCATACTTAGAACATTTGAAAGTGACACACTTTTCCTTAAATAATACTCAAGATGATGTTACTGGCCCTGGGTTGGATTGTATTGACTTTCCAATATATGGTACGACAAAACCAAAACCAGTGCGTCGTCAGATAGGTTGGTCTGTGGAAGATATTTATCAAGAGATTGATTGCAAACCATTTGAAAAAAAGGAAACTCCTACATCAAGCCCGTTAAAAACCTTTTTTTCCAAATTAGGGAATGAGTGAGTTTTTACGTAATTACTGCATGCTCTTAAAGTGCTTGGGAACACTAACATTGAAAATAAAATATCTCCACTTTATCACAAACTAATTGTAAATATGCTTGGGTTACAGATGTTTCCTTGTTCCAGATATAAAATACTTCCACCCTTCACTTTTGGCTTCTATTGAACTGTGTATGTACCAAACATAATAATTATTTTTTAGACACATGGCCAAGCAATATCTGGGTCACATCTTATCAATAAAAACATTGTGTTACTATGTTTATTGCATGTTGATTGAGCACAAAAAGCTGTTGGCTTTTTCAATGTTATATTAAACTTCTTAATTGCAGGACGTTCAGCAGACAGAGTACACCAAAAAAAGTCAGTTTTAGGAAATTCATTGAAAATGGAAAAGCAAAAACTTCAATACATTTACCATTCCAGAAATACATTCAGAATTATAAGTTGAAAAAGAAAGCCACAGCCTACAGCCCAATCCAGGGCAAGCTTCAAGTGTCCACTAAAATAAAGGCGAGCTTGCCTGAAGTGTCAGGTGATTATTTTAGATTTCATTCTTATGGTATATAAATTACTAAAATACTTTAAACAAACACAATAATATAAGAAGTAACTGCAATTAAGTCACTGTATCTATTGTTCTATGTGGCCTCCAATCATAATATAACTGTTGGCATCTGTATATGAATTCCATAAAAATGTGTACTATCCCTTTATTGTTTAGTCTGGAACAACATCCAATTTGATTATCTTCATTATCTATAATAGATTGGTCATTATCAAAATCCAATTATAATTTCCAGATCTGACAGCATTATAAAACAAGGCATGTGAAATACCATAAATAAGTTCAATATTATATTATTATTATATTAACATAAACAGTTACTCTGTATGTTAAATATCACACCTTACCACAAAATACCAACCCATACATGTCCTACAACTTTACAATTGAGATGTTTATTACAATTACAATGTCTACTCTTAATCAATCACAGCAGAATTCTCTCCCTACTCAGCCATCATTACCATCAGCTGTTGACAACTCAATTTTGCATTCAATCCTTAATCTATTCTTCTTAATTTAACTGCCAGTACATATTAGAATAGGTTGCTTTACTCATTGCTCATATAAATAACTTGTTACAATTTAATATTATTCTTTTCAATTTTAGACAGTGACTACAGCTCTCCCAGTGGTACATCTGAGGAATCATGGAAATTAAAGCAAAATTTAATATGTGCATGTGACAAAAAAGTATTCATGCTCTCAGAGTTTGTAAAAGTAAGTAACTTAACACTAACTTTCAGTTTTCTGTGAAATATGCTAAAGATATTCTAAAATCAATTTCTGAGGAAATTTTACAACAACGTTCTATATATAACCGCCAAAACCGCATCCCATGGAAGGCAGATACTTTGAATGCTGATATATCACTATCCCTTTGTTTACTTTTTCGTATCCTTCTTTGTTCTGTGTAAATATTTTTTTAATATCCTGAATAAACTTAATAAACATTGAAAAAGGAAGAAAAATAAATATTTGAACCCTTATGATGATTTTTAAACCAACTTCTTCAGGTCTAGTAAGGAATGTTTTTTTTTTATTTCAGGACCGTGATCGGCTAACAGCAATGATAAATGAGTTGGGCGGTGTAGTTGCAGAAAATACTAAGATGGAAATGTTAGCAACACACTTCATATCAGTGTTGCCAAATGACACATTCACAGGAATGATGGTGTGCGCCCTAGCTACTGGAAAATGGTTACTAAGTGTTAACTTTATCTATGATAGTTTCCGTTGCAAGAAATTCATGCAGGTAAACTAATTGAAACATCCCTGTTTGTTCTTTGTTATTTCAGGATGATACTCTTACTGGCCTGGATAGAGATCACCACAAACAAGAGCATTAGTGTTGTGGAGCTTAGTAGTCGCCTTTTTTTATTTGCTATTAATGGCGAGACAACCTTGCCATTCGCCTGATGGTAAGCGATGCGACTGCTGATGGACAGCAGCAATGCTTGGCATTCCAATGCGCTCGCCATCCTAAGACATAAGGTGTTAAGTCTCAATATGTCCAGTAGTTACATTGGCTACAACATCTTTCAAACCGGATCACAACAGTGCGTTTACAATGCTGTTTGGCAGAAGAAAGACACATTGCTGTGACCCGTCACCCTACCCCTTTTTCTCTTACCCACTGTAGTTTAGCTTTTATACTGAACCCAATCCAAAAAGAACAATTGGAATCCTACTAAATTTTGAAGAGTTCTACTCTTCAGGTCCAAGATAATAATCAGATTTTCATGTTGTATACCTCTCAATACGTTATTTCCAATGAAAAAGAAATCACAAAAATTCGTTAACACCTTCCGAAGATATTGAGTATTTACGTGTATTTTAATTTAATTTTACTCAGTATGTTGCGCCGTTTGTAGAAAATTCAAAATTTTCTTTGTACGACAGAGGTACAAAATATAAAAACAACACCTAAAACCCATTCATCTATTCCCAGGAAAGTCTTTATGAATGGATGAAGCATCCGAAAATCCTAGAAATCGACCACACCAGTGTCGAAGTGGCCCGAGCAGCGGTGTACTGGCATTTAGAGCTAGAGGCGCTCAGCGCCAAGTTTCCTTTTGAAGGGAAACAGATTGTTCTTATTATGAAGAAGAAATATCGACAATATTATCAAATGATTTTTAAAACACTTAAAGCCAAGCCTGTCACTTATGATCCACGGTAAAATTTACTCATTAATTAATTATATAATATCTACAAATAACTCAGATTGGCACCTTTTAAAATTAGCTATTTCATTTTTTACGCTTGCTAGCATCAAATGGAGTAACGTTCCAATACTTTAACGCCATTCAAATATTATGTTGAACTTATCTACCCTCGTCCCACTTAGTACATTTAAGCGGGATTTGCGTAATTAAGTGCAATTTAAATTTAAGTGGCGTTTGAGTATACGGGCGTACGTGTGGTTAAGTGTGTGATGGCCTGTTGGTCATGAACCAGACGCGGCCGCCAACATGTTCACGGTGATCACGGGTTCAAATCCCAGGGCACACCTCTTTCTTTTCAGAGACGTGTTTGCATTGTTAATCAATTACCACATACTATAACAGGGAAAAACAACATCCTGAGGAAACCTGCATACCATAGCGATATGTAAGAATTTCTATGTGATGTTTAGTCCACTCGTACACCCGTCTGGCCTACAGAGTGGTGGACTATATGGACTATCACGTCTCAATCGTACTCTAGATTGTAGAGGAGGCCCGTGCAGTGGGACTTATATGTCATAACACAGTACAGTTTAACATATAATTAAATCATTAGAAACTTGCAGTAGGCGTAAAGTTTTCTTAGCAACAAGGTATAGTAAAGGTATTACTGTGTATTCCAGCACGCCGGGCAGCTGTTGCACTGCAGACTACTGTTTTGTTGACATGAAGATAATAGAAAGAGTAAAACTCCGGTTTTTTGCACGCCACAACGTGCCTGTATTCCCCTATCAGTACATCCTAGTATACTTGTTGAAGCGGGGCAAAGTCGAAGAGGAATACAAATACTTACTACAAGATTGTAAGAAGATATTTTCTCCAGATACTATGTATTTATTAAACAATACATACTAGCAATAATCATATTAATTAGTTATCATATTATTAATGTATGTTTAGGTTTAACTCAATGAATTGTGCCTTATTAATTATTAAAAAAATACTATATTACTGAATCATTTAATTAGAAAATTGTTATTAAGTTTAAAATTATATAGTTCTATTTTAAAGACATTACATAATATTGGGATAAATGGAAAATATATTTTTAATAAAAGTAAATATAATGTTATTATTTATTACTTATAGTTGGTCCCCTAAATGATTGTGACGTAACTCTTGATTGTTTTCGGTGTCGATGCTCAGCTATCTTTCTCTTGTTTATTTTTATCTGTAGGTAAATGATTCAGATATTCATAGACACCTCAAAAAACACATACCAGTTTACAGCTTGCATATATTATGATAATATTTCTATAATCTATTTTCTGCCTCAGTGGCGTAGTTGTACTACGGTACTGTCACAAAGCTGAGGCCTCGGGTTCGAATCCCGGGTCGTGCAAAGTGATATTGGATTTTTCTATTAATTACCAGCCCGGAGTCCGATATGTCTATGTTCGCCCCTGACACCTCTGCTTACCCCTTCTGGGATAAAAGGCGTGATTCAATATATCTATTTTGATGTATCTATGTATATACAAAATGCGTGGTTGCATTTTAATACGGGATCTAAAGCTATTTGCCGAGACAGTGTGGGCTCAATTCCCAAGGCACACCTGGGATTTATCAGATGCCTTATGTGTATATTTAATAATCTCTAACTACGCACTGTCATACTGAGAACTGAAGGAAAACAATACAACCCAATGTTTTTCGCATAATATTACACATCATACGAAACAATCATTCCATATATTGCTTTGTTATACAACAATGTATAAAAACTTTTACAAAGAAATAATAATTATCATACTGCATAAAATCTTTGTAAATCGACATAAATATATTTATTTGCCTCTACGGCTACCACTAACTGATATTCGAGGTCAGTATAGTCTGCCATTGTTTTATAAAAAGTGTTATTGTTGTTATTACCTTTGTATATAATATCCAAAAAGCAACCGAAACAAATATAGTGCCAACCATTCCCCAAATTTGATCACTATTCGGAAATCCATTGTCATCTAAATTAGATTTTTGTTCAGGTTCATCACAACTACAAAAATATATTAAATAAAGAAACATTATATATTGTTATTATACAACTATTAATTTGAATGATTATGACATTTATAGAAGCAAAAGCCGAGGAGAATAGTCAATAGAGCTATCAATTTTTAATAATTATTTGAAATGTGCAAGAAGGTAGGTACATTTATACATATGGTTCAATACGGATGTACGTACAAAACTTATATTTAAATCAAAAGCTCACGGCTTTTACCCTGACAGGCAGAGGTGGGCATAGTTCGTCGTTTTCATTTCTTTACTATACGAGAGCAAGTCTATCGCCACACTGGGCACAAATTCTACTCTTATCCCGAGCAACATAAAAAATACAAAATCGGTAAACTCACAGTTAGAAGGCCTAACCTGGTGTTTGAACCCAGGGACTTGTCATGCCACTGCTCGTATGTATAGTCACAACTCAATACGCTGCCTCGGGGCCGACTAGGCGATATCCGAAGGTACGTAGGA
Organism: Hyles lineata; assembly: GCA_030180105.1. Classification (NCBI taxonomy): domain Eukaryota; kingdom Metazoa; phylum Arthropoda; class Insecta; order Lepidoptera; family Sphingidae; genus Hyles; species Hyles lineata. The sequence goes on along the minus strand of JARJEE010000017.1, from coordinate 8,650,654 downwards.
TAGGATCTAGGTACGAATTATCATGACATAAAATAATTCAAAATATGTATTAAAATTTAATCGATTTTGAATAACTAGTTGGCTATAAGTGTCTGGAATTCAATAAATTAATATATAGAAAATAACATCATTTAAAAACCAACATGGGCGAAAATATTTGTCAGAATCTTATGAATATGATATGATTAAAACAGAAGGTAGTAAATAAAGGATAGGTAATGATATTTTTATAACATATAAATACATATGAAAACTTTAAAAAATATATTAAATTTTATTCCATCTTTGTATTATGTACTGAAGTACAGGTCTCAACTAGTTTAGGAACCCCTGGGAATGTCGATGAATACCTCTACCCAGTGTGTTACTATACTCTATGTATGTATGTATACCTATAACAATTTCTTATATTTTATTTCATTTCTGTTTTATTTTATCATAGGTATATTTTTTAAATTAATTATACACAATCAATATAATATGGCGGTCTTATCGCACTAAGGTAATATCTAACAGAGAACCATAGGAAGGATTTAAAGAATTAAAGGGCAGTGTATAATAAAGAGAATAAAAATTAATAAATAAATATACCCAACAGTCTCATACATAGTCTTGACCCCACACTAAGATCGAGTCTTGTGTCGTGGGTATCAGGTACTACGAGAGACTTCGGTCTCACAAACACCCAGACCTGAAACAAATACCTATTCTTCACACAAATATTTGTTTCGGTGCGGGGATCGAACCCGCAGCCTCGTTTCACAGCCGGCGTCTAACCACAGCGTCTAACCAACTGCGCCACGGAGGCAGTTAAGAAAAGAAAAAGATTACAGAATTGTGTTGTGGACGCAGGACGGGCATTCGTATCTTTAATTTTATGTAAGTGTGATTTTTAATAAGAATAATAATTTAAGAGAAAGTATGTTAGGAATTTCAAATACATTTTCCGTAAGAGGTCATCAAGTACAAAAATAATATCCATGCGAGCAATATAAACAATGAAGGTATTTAATAAAATATATTAGGCATATACTTGGTAAGAAACGTGAAAAGTAAGCAAGTATTTTAATTAAAGCGTGCCATATAGGCAGGCTATGGCTGGGGAGACCCCGGAAAGTAGGTTCATAGATTATAGTAAACGCACCTCATAACGAATTACTTGCATTGGTATATTATTAATAATGTTTGTTTCCGAGTATTATAATCAATTAAAATTTAATTACTAGTTAAGTAATAAATAAATTTTATTTAAATATCATCGTGTATTTTTGTTTAGGTATGTTAAAATGTTAAACAATATAATTTAATTATGGTAATTGGTAACCCGATTGAAATTACCCTCATCAGCTATTTATTATAATTGTTTACAGTTTAGAATTAACATATATCGATACCACGCGCTTGTTAATTTGCTATAGAAAGCGCATTAGAGGAGTAACAAGTTAATTCACGACCTCTCTAATAAATAAATACGAAATGGGTTGCTTTTCGTCAAAAAGTGTAAGTTTTGATTTTAAAGACGTATACTTTTAAGTGCGTAATTCATTATAAAGGTTAAATTATTGCCTTTATTTCTTATAGTCACATTTATCGGAGAATGAGCAGTATATTCATCGTAGAAAAGACCGTTTTTCGGCTTCTGTTCCCTTAGAAAGTTACAAATGTACGACTACAGCATTTTCATATCCGGTAAGTTGAAAATACTTAGTTTTTATTATCATCATCAAGTTCAATATAATGTTGCTGCTCCACCTGGGTTAATACCAATCGCCAATGCAAATCGCGTCTCGCCAAATACGACGAAAGTGTAATGCGACGATCGTCTCACGCGACGTTGATAAGGCGGCGCAGTGCAAGCAAAGTGCAATGGCTCTGTCTAACGTCTTCCATTACAATCAATACTTTTAAACTCATTTCACCCGACGTCGTCTTTCTCACTGCCTGTCGATGTAATCTGTTGGAAATTAACGAATTCAGCCAGTGTTTCCATTCATTAGAGTTTTCTTCTATAACGCCTTAAAAACCCTTTTGATTGTCGTAGAAACTGCGCGGGTGCAGCAGTAGCATAATGATTATTATTCAAATGAGTCTTGCAAATACATGCTTAGGGTGGTGGTATGTTCTTTACACTACTCCATTAGGTTTTTTGTATCCTTTTAGACTGATTTTAGAGTCCCGCTGAATGCGTGCTGACTGTCGGCGCTGATAGCTCATCGCGTAGCTTACGGACGGGGGTCAGCGCTGACAACTACGCGTTGTTCTAAAACGCTCCTTAGAAGCTCATACATAACTGTCAGCACTGACAGTCAGTGCGCGGTCAGCGTGACTCTAAAATCAGCCTTAGTATTATTTTATCGACAGACCAGAACAGAAGAGAATCGGCCTAAAATCATACATGTGTACCGCATATACGATGATAATGCGATTGGTCAAACAACTAGAACATCCATAAATCCACGTATACCTGTAAGTAAGATTTGTTTGGGGACATATTGTGTTTAGTTTGTGTTGCGGTGATTGGTTTCATGTCTGTGGTTTAATTGTAGTCATTGTGCTATTTTATGGCGAAATAATAAGAAGAAGATATATCACCTTTATCGCATAATATAAAATTTCCGATCCGTTATATTTAAAAAGTAATAAAGTAATATTAATTTCAGTTATATTATACAGCGGATTGGCGGGCTTTACATACCACAGAATTTCTTTAAAATCTCTTATAATATGCAGGTTTCCTTGCGATCTATTCCTTCATCGTTAAAGTACGTGGTACTTGAATACATGACTCCCGAAAAGTCAGAGGTGTGCTCGGGGTTTGAACTCGCGAACATTATATTGGTAGTCGCGCCTAGTACGTCACCAAAAGGCCACAACGCATTATTTCCCTATTATATGTTATGTTCGTTTACAAGTAAGTGAGTTAAGTACAATAATTATTGCTAGTACCTATATGCATTAGTTAATACTTCAGTTCAGGGTACGCTACTCAAAACTAAGATAGGTTTATTAATACCACCCTTAGGGTGGGGTAAGGACCGTGTATGTGACTATTGGATGTATTTATTTGTTTTTTTTTCAGGAACAAAAATTTGCAAGTGGAGGAGAAGCTCTTTTCGGTGAATATCGCTGCATTTGTGGTCGGACCTGGTCAAGCCGCTTATCTTGGCAAGGAAACTATCAAAAGTGTAAACGCTGCCAACGATCTGTTTATCCTCACAAGCAGGTAATTTTGTAACCAAAATAATGAAATTAGGATGTATCATAGCTAAATGGCTTGAGTTTGGACTATTCAATAATTAACTTCAAAGTATTGTCGATTACTTTTGTAATCTTGATTTATTCAATGATTTTTCCAGAGACAACTGCGTTCCTCGGATATAAGCACCGACAAGGAAAATATTCAGCATCCTGAAGAATTGTGTCAGAAGTGCAAATCACTTGGCTCTTACTGTGGCAGGCAAAAACGGAATAATATGCAGCCACGTAGGCGCCACGCGAGTCTGTCGTTATATTGATAATTATATTACTACCTATCTATTATCCATATAATAATTAATATTTTTGAAAAATATAAGTTTCTATTTTAATGCTGTGAAATTAAAACAATTTCTAATAAATGTTTTTTTTATTCAATATAGCCCATAAAGCATATAGGTACCCGTAATAAATGTATTCAATTCATAAGTTTAATGAAACTGTTTCAGTATCATGAAATATTAGTTTATTCCAAGTTACGCTGGCCGATGGGTAAATAGCTTTTCTACCAGATTATCGAGATTCTTCTGCTTCAGTTGGATACACGTAGCTATATCGAATGTATATTGATTCCTTTTTTCAGCTAAATATGCAAATAAGGGCAGAAGTAATGCTTCAACTTCTTCGCTCTGTCCCTTTTTTATTACGGGCATTACTGCAATCTTTTTTATTACTGCTACAACTTGATTATCCGTCAGAGGCTCTTTTAAAAATTTGTACTGCAAAACAAACAACATTAAACATATTAACAAAGATCCTTTCACTATATTTATTGGGATCAACACTTTGACGCTAACCACCGACATAAATATTTGATTTATTAGGAAAACAAAATATATGGACAGGACGAAGGCCGTGAAAACTGTTCCGACACAAGTGGTGCGGCCAGCGCCCCAGTACATGTCCAGTAGAGCTTTACTGAAACCTAGTCGTGGCTCGCAACAACTTTGAATGTATTATATGTATAAGAGAAAGATTCGTAAACCAAAAGACATTAATTCTTAAGAAAACATCTATAAAATTGTATTAATTTAATATTTATATAAGCATATTTATTTCGATGTAGTTATGAAAAATTCTAATGGATGGCACGATTTTCACGGCGATTTTATTGATACTCGAAATATGCTGATAAATATCCCTTATTTTTAAATCTATGGCGCTAAATGATCTTATAAGACGATGAAACTGTAAACTTCACTTAATAATAATGAAAACTTACCCTGATGATATAAATTAAATTTCTGTAGCAGTACAACAGGCACAGCCACGTGTTGTAAGTGCTATTAGTTGTTTCTGCAGTGGATATCGCTAGCATTGCTTCATGGAAGGCTGTTAATGTACCAGTGTCCCCTAGCAATGACAAACTGTCCCATATATCACACCATTCCTGTTGAGTACATGAACATAGTATCTGAAAAATAAAAAGAATAAAGTGCAACCGGTTTGTATATTTGTGATAAAGAAAAACAAAACGACATCGTAAATTCAAAGTTCACAAGTGTACATATTATATGCAAAGTTTAAATTTTAATCATGTAATTATGAGCACGAGGCTGTCCATGCTTTTATGTAGTTTTAAAAATGTAGTTCGACTATAAGGCACCGTTCGCACGGGCGGTTATAAAGCGTCGACTTTGACGGTTTTTATCGTTTCCAATATTTATGTTCATTATTCATATGAAATGAAAATTTAACGTCCAACGCTCAATGTCCAAAATCCGACAGCGCTCGATATAAAAGCGTTTTAAAATCGCCTTCGTGATACCAAACTAATGGATTTACATATTTTGTTTCATTGCAACGTTTCTTAAAGGCACGTTGAAATAGCGCCCGTCCAAAGGGGATCCTAAGAGTCAAAAATCAAAAATGTCTGTTATGTCTCATAAAATTTCCGCAAAACGAACGGTTAGCTCTATGGTAGGTGATTACCGCAGCTCACAACACTCACAACAGTAAAAACTGGTATTGGAATACTGTACTATGCTTTGCTGACCGGAAAGATACTGGTGCTAGGTCCCTCATATGTGAGAGGGAGCCTGGGTAGGTACATGTCTATTTCTCCCGCCGAACAAGAGTGAAGAACAGATGTGTTTCGGATTGAAGGACATTGTAGCCAGAGTAACTACTGGACATATTGAGACTTTACATCTTATGTCTCAGGATGGCGAGCGCAGAGGAACGCCAAGCATTGCTTTGTAATTCAAGGTGTTGTTTGGTTTTGCTAATGTTCATGAGCGGTCGTATTGCTTACCATCTCTAGGAGTTAATCGTAACAAAAGAAAACTCCGGCATTCATATGCTTACGAAACGAAATAAGTATTTGTTTTTGTGAGATAGTGGAACCGCCGAGATCGAGCCGGCCCATTCCTATATTAGTCAAAGTCGATTTATTGTGACTCATTTTTTACGAGGAAAGATTTTAAGCCTTTTATGCCACAATAGGTAACAATGCGTAAAATAAATAATTACAACCAACAGTCACATATGTGATAAATAGTCATGACGTCAATTAAGTCGTGTGCCGTGGGTATCAGAACATACGAGAGACTTTTCGCTCTCACAAACATTTGTGTTGTTTGTGTTTGCAAGGATCGAACCCGGGGCCTCTCGTTCATAAGCCGGCGTTTTATAAACTGCGCTATGAAAGCCGTGAAAACAAGTAATAAGAATCAAAGGTACCTGTATTAGCCATGTTGTGATCTCTTCAATGCTTGTGTCCTTGGTAATACTCATACCACTGATAATTTCCAAAAAATTGCTACCTGGTGGATTCCACAAATTTCTATAGTAGTACATATTCAGGGGATTTGTTTTTTTTAGTTTACTTCGAAGCCATATGCCTTCATTGTCTGTAAACAAAATTATTTATAATTAGGATTGTGAAAAATAATATTTAAATAAGTAATAATAGAATTTACTCATTACCAGGTACATTGTCATTGTAGCTCTCCATTAGTGTTGTCTGTAACATCATAGCACTTTGTAGAGCCACTGGGGCAAGTGCAGTGAATGTATGTATCTTCCAACGAACAACATCAAATACCTGAGCCAGCATAGCAAGCATGGGCGCTCGGTATTCCACAAGCTCTTCAAGAGGGTATGCGTTACTCAATAATCTCATTTGAATATCTAAGATATTGATGCTTTTATTCAAGAGGGCTTTATGGATATTTGGCATTATGAGTAAGAGCAGTAACTTTGTTCCAGGAATTATATTAGCATCTTTCAAGCCACGCAAAAAAATTATAAAATTGTTTTGTTTCTCCTCTGTTTCCAAGTCCATTTCAAATATTTTTTGGGCAACTTTTATTATACAGGGCTCTGTTTCATTCCCATAATAGTGATTTGAATATTTCTCTAATAATTTGACAACTCTTAACATGATTTCTGCTTGTTGTGAGTTTTCAAGAGCCAAATTAAATATTTTAGTATAAACTTCTTTAGGATTTTGCAAGAATAATGTTAAAATGTCAGACAGATCTGCTTCTGGCTGAATGACAAGTTTGTTGAATGTTTCAGTCATCATTGTGTTAAATTCTGTTGTTTCATGCATATCAATAAAGCAATTTTTAATAAATTGTTTGTCAAGCAGCTTATATTTCACACTTATATTACAACATTGGAAGGCTTTCACTGCTAATGTTTCTGTGAATTCCTTATTTTCTGAACTATTTTTTAAAACTTCATACAATTTGTGGCACTCCTCATCACTAAATTTGTCTAGATTTTCACTTATAATCTCAAGCAAATCTATGTAGTTGCACAGCTGGTCTTTATCTATCAATGCATGCAACCATACTTGGCTATCTTCATGATTGCTTTTTATTTTTTCTTTAATTGTAGCCTCATCAGTTGAATTGATCAAATCTTTTATATCTGCTGGTTTCCTGGCTATTTGTTCTATCATACTAACCACAGGATGTTCAGAAAGATTTTCAATGGTCAGAAACTTAGTGCGTAACTTATGGCACAGTTCTCCTATTGATTGTTGCATACTTTTGCCATTCTCTTCGAACTCACTCCAAGCGCAGAATATATCTACACTTACATCCATGATGAGTTGTTTACATGCATCCAACATCATAATATTACATTCATGCAAAAGTTCCAATATTTCTTTAGAACAATCGCTAATGTTATAACTGATAATCCCAGTCTTGACACATTCGTCTAGGTGAGTTAAACAATATATATCATCAAAGCCGCTAGGCTTACGTTCTTGTTTACTTGTGAATTGATTTAAGCATTCATATACAAACATGAGTGCTGCAGTAAGACATTTTCCTTTGTATTTATATAAATCATTTGTTCTTAAACTGTTCAATCGGTCACTGTTGGGGGGTTCAGTGAGGTATTTAATACACTTTTGAAAATTGTTTTTGGCATTAGTTAGGTTCTTAAAATAACAATTTCCCTCAAATTCAAATAAGTGTAACCTACAAATTAAGGTGTAGCATGCAACTGAGAGTTTCCTCAACTGATCTAAACAATCAGTAGGACCAAAATATTTCAAGTGGTCCAGGAAAGCTTCTGCCACTTCTAGACCCAGAGGTGGATAGCTGAAAACAACAACCTCATACAGAAATTGTTCCATACTCAAGTTGTAAATTAATTCACACATCAGACATTTGGGTATTGTAGGTATTGTCCATATAACCAAATCTATTTCTTCTTTTTCAACCAATTGCTCCAATGTCTGCAAATCTCCATTTAACATAATGTATAAAGCAAATTTTCGAAGTTGTGGCAGCATGGTTTCTACTTCACCGTTGTTTATGAATTGTTGATCTTTTAGGAATTTCATAATAATATTAATAACAGAGTTTATTTTATCTTCGTTACCTGAAATTTATAGGAAACAATATTTTTAAATAATATTCTCATATTATATTTACATTTTAAAATCAATAATTTACTTACCTCCTTTCGCAGTTAGCCTAGAAAATGGATGAATATTTTCAGCAGATATAATAACGCCCTGGAAGGCGGATAATTCTGGTGTAAAATCCATTTCTACTCATGAAATCGTTTTATACCGGCAAATTGATGCAAAATAAAAACATTAAACAACCTAGAGCACAGCTGATTATAAGCATAAGCACCACAGACCAAAAATACCTTTGAAAATTTATGGCGAGTCTATGGTCCTAATATTTGTTTACATATTTCAAGAAGGGAAAACGTTTCCAGTATGACAGCGTTATGCAGGGCATCTGTCCCTTTCTGGCTAATAAAAAGCTACACATAGTACTTTCTACACATAATAGTAGACAGTCCCATTAACGAGACCTCTTCTACATGTGCTTTTTTTTCAACATGAGTAAGCAATATTTATGATTGTTAATAAGCACACACAGAGGCAATAAATGCGGGATTTAGCCTCGGGTGCAAAATTCTAAAATAAAAGGATATAAAATATATGTAACCTAAGGTTATTTATATGCGCGTGCCTTATGGTCGACTCAGAGATCTGCTACTCCATAATCCATTAGTTTTCCAATTCAGCTATCGCATTACAAGAAATTTAGGAATCCAACTTTTTTATGGATACAAAAGGACCTTTTTTATAAGGTCATGGTGGCATATTCCATCTATGGGGCGCAACCAATGACGTTTTACAAATAGACGCGTCATACTCATACATTAATGCTCAAAAAAACGGCGGGATGCTTACTGTAGACCACAGACGACTAAAAATACAGACGGCCAACTCCATACAAATGTTTTAACACGTTATGCAAACTCACACAACTACATGTGTTTATACATTCTACATATAGAATTCCATAGAATTCATTCAAATGTTCATCGGACCTTTCTTTCTTTTCATTCATAATTTTACCACTGACCAATAGTATTAAAGATTATTGTTCCGCGTATTTGAGCCATCTTTTTCGCGCGTTATACGTATATATATTTCGACGCGTTTCGAACCAGAGCTGGAAATCGGTACTTTACCGAAATTGCCGATTTTTCAATATTTAGGGATGTACTACATATTTTAGGCAATCCGATTTTTATTACCGAAAATTTACCGGTTTTATTTTTGGGTATCATTCGTATGTTAGAATTACTCAATTTCATACGAAAATAAAAAAATAAAACCAAGTTATAATTCAAAACCTTTACTCAACAACATTAGAAATGTATTTTATATCATATTTTTACATTATTTTTAACATTTTTATCATAATTTAATATTACAACCTAAAATACTTTTTATACATTTTCAAATTGATTTAAACATTTTCAATTTGTAAATATTAATTCTGTTAATTTTAGGACTATTAAAACAATGCCAAATCAAAGAATATGATCACTGCACTAACAAATTAAAGTATAAATGGAAACATTCAGTGCACAATATATTTTCCAATACTAACGGCACAATATTGCTATATTTGTAAAGTGTAAATTAAATATAAGAAGCCATTCGTGTAAATTAATAATAAAATACACGCCATTTAACAAACATTTGAAACAGAGCAAAATTAAAAACATATGCTTACATTACTTATCTGAAGTATATAATAACAAATTATTATTTCAAGTAGGACGTAATGAAAAATATAATTGGGAAAGTCATAATATCATATTTACAATAAGAAAATATACACAAAAATGTATATCAAGTGATATGATATTATGATACATTAAAAAATAGGCAATAATGTTATGTGTGTAAAGTGTAATGAAAAATAATAATAGTAAATTGTTTACATTGACATATTGAAGAATAAGCAATATTGTTAAATTAATACAATAAATGTGTTGGCTTCAAATCATAGAAAACATTAAATGCATAATAACAAAATACTAAAACATTTGAGATTAACTACTATATAACAACATATTAAAGAAATAGGCAAAAAATATGTTTATAATAAGGTAATTTTGAAGAATGTTTTTATGCTATTACAGTACATAATATAGGTTGGTAGGCATTCCTGTTTTATGCATACTGTATTCAATATTATTAATTTCATTCTTAACTTCAATACACTACTGCATTGCATTTTATTTTAATAACATATGACCAAAAAGCTTTAACAAATGCCTTTTCTGAACATCTTAATTATATCAAATAGTATCAATATTATAAACAAATTATGAATGAACATAATTACTTATGCTGTGAATTAACCTTTGTAAATATTAACATATAAACCTACAGAGTAGAGATCCTTCAGACACAGAGGTGAAACTTTCTTTATGCTTCCAACGATGAACACATTTGCCTGCTAAATACTTGGACTGCAAATTTAACCCGAGTCTTGCCTGGAATTTATAAAACAATTAATTAATAACAAAATAAATATGAAAAAGACACAATCAGTCGTTTTCACTTTCATTCTTAACTTCAATACACTACTGCATTGCATTTCATTTTAATAACATATGACCAAAAAGCTTTAACAAATGCCTTTTCTGAACATCTTAATTATATCAAATATTATCAATATTATAAACAGATTATTAATGAACATAATTACTTATGCTGTGAATTAACCTTTGTAAATATTAACATATAAACCTACAGAGAAGAGATCCTTCAGACACCGAGATGAGACTTTCTTTATGCTTCCAACGATGAACCCATTTGCCTGCTAAATACTTGGACTGCAAATTTAACCCGAGTCTTGCCTGGAAATTATAAAACAATTAATTAATAACAAAATAAATATGAAAAAGACACAATCAGTTGTTTCCACTGCTTGCCTGACGTTAAATAATAATTATAAAACATTAAATAATTATTAAATTAAGCTGTGATGAACTTGCGGGTACCTATACCAATAGAAAGCTCTAATATTGAATTGTACTGTACTAGATCGGTCTTTATTGTCCCAACTGCAGAGCACGAGCATCCTCTACAACCGAGAGTATCAATGAAAGGTGTATGGCTACATAATTCGTCACGATGGACTCATACAAAAAGCTAACCTTTTCACATGAGATCCAAAACATCTGTATTTTATAATGTATTTGAACGTATTGTTATTTCTTATATTCCGGCAACAATTTAAAACTAGGAATAGTATCACAACATGGTCACAGCGGAATAAAATATTATATTTACCTTGTTTCTGTCATATGAGGTTAGAATGATGTTTTTCAATAATTTGATGCTCCATGCTCCGCCAACATAGCTCTGTCCATTGAGTACATTCTTTTTATACTTTGTTTGGGAAAGACACACAACACTTTCTTGAATACTTTATTTGATTTGTGGTAAATTCACTCGGGAACAAAACACGTGACCAACATTAATAATTATCATGAAAATCACAAGTTTATTGATACCATTTGCACAAAACAAACTATATAACGTTCGCACTGCTAAATATTTACGTTACTGATTACAAAATAGATGAAATAACATAAAAATATAAATAAAATCAGCCGAACCAAACTAACAAACAACGATTGACTATTGACAAAAATGGCGGCAAGTGCACCCGGCACACGCACACATTTACAAAAATAGCGTAAGTGAAAAAGATGGGGCGAAAACGGCATATGAGAAAGCGAGATAAAAAAATGGGTCACTTTTTAGGCCCAAGTTAAACGGGCCTGCTGTAGACATCTACATGTCATATATGTGTATACATACGTTGAAATGAATAAAATAGTGCCATATACGTGTGTTAGAAAAGGATGAATAGATGTCTATTAATTACGCAACAAAAAGTATCGCAACTCTTTGGATTGATTCAGAGTGAAGTGGGCAAAACTGACCCGTAGATTAAATTTGTGTTTGTAAAATCAAGTAAAATAGCATTACTAAAATCTTTCTCTTTTTAAATATGCACTTTACCTTTATTTTAAACTAGCTGTGCCCGCGATTTCGTCCGCGTGGAATTTAACAATAAAGTTAATTAGTTTATTTAGTTCTTTTTTTTGTTTTTGTATTTTTATTTTAAGTATCATTTATTTACAGTTTTTCTATTATATTTATTGAAAAATTGCGCATGCGCGTGAGCTGCGCGCGGTACTGGACAGTACTTGGGCATTGCAACAATACTTTATTCTTACAAAAGAAAAATTTTTTTTTCTAACATAAATGTAGCCTAAGATACTCCTTATTATATCAGCTACCTGACAATAAAAGTCCCGTCAAAATCGGTCCAGCCATTTCAGAGATTAGCCGGAACAAACAGACAGACAGACCGACAGACAAAAAAAATTCTAAGGTCATTTTCGTTCTAGGTATCGTGTATCTAACGATATGTACTTGGACTTTTTTTTTATTTTCACTTTACAAACAGACACTTCAATTTTATTTATATGTATAGATTAATAGTTTATTACATTATAATGTACCTATTTAGGTGTTTACAATGTGATGATTGAATAAAAAGGGTTTATTATGTAAAATGAGACACATTTATTACTTATTAGTATTACTATACAAACAATATATATGATACACGAAAGTTTAAGTATTTAGGTAGAAATCGATGTAAGTAGTTTAGTGAGCTGAAATAATACAATGGTTCTTGTGATATGCCACGAATTTGAGAAACGCACAAAACTGGCTGTAGGTTTCACGCCAAATTCTTTTTTAATATAATTGAATGAATTTAGTGCGAATTTAGCGTGAATAACCTCGCTAAACATAAAATAAGTAACTATGTACATATATTGAATATTTGATAAAATACTTATTTAATTGAATCACCAATACGGTATCTTTGACTGACGGTAGCCACTTATTATAGCAACCATGACTGACGTCTGTTATAATCGTAAGTTACAGCGGAATTATGCTAGCAGAATACGAGCATCTAGCGAGGACGGCTGTGTCGAGCGAAACTGTATATTACATACTAACATGTATTTCAGATGAATACGCCACAGTTAAAACACATTTTGCACAGGCGTGTCAAGTGTTTGCCATCTGAAAGGAGTCTAAGAGGAACAAAAATAATGAAATTTTGGTGTACCTTAATTATAGGAACTGCAGTCTTTTTTAGCCTCCGAATATTATTTTTAGTCACGTAAATATCATCTACGTCAAAATGGTCTGAGCAGACTTTAGAATATTTAGTGGGCATCCAATCATTCTCACGCCTCTGAGTCCTAATTAAACTCAACCACTGCTCTTTTATAAGTCCATCTTTAGGGATTCTAAAGATATATAAATCAAATTAATATTTACAAGTTATGTTTAAATAACAGTTAATATATACAAGTAGCTGGTGTATAAGATTCAACTATCACCTAATAAATGCATTACAGTATAAAAATAAAAGTAAAATTAAATTAAGCCTGGTGCATATATTGCCCATCTTCCCCTACAAGCACGTGTTGACGTGGCGCAGGCCGTCAGGCGTGAAACGTCGCCATGTTGTAAAATAAAATTTATTTGATTTATTTGTAAAAAAATGTAAATAATGTGTACTTAGACATGAAATGAAATATTTTTATCTTTAACAGTATAAGTATAATTATGACATCTTGTAAAAACACACGAAGGCATTTTTTCGTGTTTGATTTTAAGTTTAAAGACAATGACAGAACCGACTATCCGCGTCACTCGCTCAAACGTGACCACAGATTACTTAGTGATGAACGTGACTGATTGCATGTGCGGCAGTTACCTCCGAATCGTCTTGCCATTATAAAGCTCTGACAACGCATCTATGCTTTATAAACATCTTAGTATAATACGCGCCACGAAAGATGAGACTTGAAGCATGTTAGTAGTGGGGGACCTGCGCAGGTACAGTCGTATACCAAACAGTTACCCAAAATGTATTTGAATACCTCATTTTTCGACGACATGTAAGTGTAAGTGTACACGGAAGTGTAAGTAAGTAGAAGATGTAAGTATGCAAGCCTGGGTATGTACCACCGCAATGTCTATTTCTCCCGCCAGACAGCAGTGTATATGCACTCTTGTGATCCGATTTGAAGGACATTGTACCCAGAGTAATTACTGGATATATTGAAATGTCAAGCATTGGCAATAAAAGCTCAAATTCTTAACAATATTTATTACAATATAATAAAGTTAAAAATAAAATAATGCAGTTCTACAAAATTGCACTCTTATAAAACGCAACAACGAAAGTTATAAAAAGCGGCTGCACTTGTCTGTACTATGGAGTTAAGCGGCGCGTACGCGGGGTGAGGAGATCGGGATGCAACTAACGCGCATGCGCAGCGCCGTACCGCGCCTCCCGCGCACGCTCCGCCGCCCCGATGACGCCCTATCCCTTCCCGCATCGCACTTCATACCGCTAAAGAGACCCGTAACTCGTCTTCTGCGCATGTCAAACCACGTGGTGTGCCAAGTCTCATCTTTCGTGGCGCGTATTATACGCCCCACGCTTTTTTTACAATAAAAAATATTTTTTCTTATATACAATATTCTTAATTCAAATTTTTAAACATTTATTATCTATTTTTTAGTTGGGTTTTCTATATAAAGCGTGTTTTTTAAACTATTATTTATTTTCTTCTTTTTAGTTTGGTTTATTTATAAGAGCGTTTTTTCTTATTTTCAAATGTCTGTCTTATCAACTGTCGATGGTAGGTTTTAGGCCGACATCTATGTATGTATACGAAACAAGACGCAATTACCATAAAAGTCCCTACGCGCATGCGTAGTTCTCGCACTAGCCCTCTCACTTACTCTCAGGCAAAGGATCCGGAACGAAATTAATGAATCCTGGCGAATCTAATCAGGATAATCATATATTTTATTAGAATTATTGTATTGTCATCGGTCTTTGACAGGTGTGCAAAATTTTAATGAAATCTGTCCGTTTAAAGTGGGTCAAAATCGCGTCTTAAGGAGTCGGTTACAAACATACAAACAAACATACAAGTGAAGCTAATATAAAGCGTGTAAAAACATAACGCCATCTGTTGGTCAGTAGTAACATTTGACACTTGAAGAATACAATGTTAACGCCATCTAGCGATGAATAGTGCAAAAATTCATTATTGACGTTAACACGCCATCTGTTAGTCAGTAGCAAATTATGTTCATCTATACGCCATCTAGTGGTCAGTAGCAATGGTCATCAATTATAAAAATAATTAATCCTGGCGAATCTAATCAGGATAATCATATATTTTAATCGAATTATTGTATTGTCATCAGTCTTTGAAAGGTGTGCAAAATTTGAATGAAATCTGTCCGTTTAAAGTGGGTCAAAATCGCGTCTTAAGGAGTCGGTTACAAACATACAAACAAACATACAAGTGAAGCTAATATAAAGCGTGTAAAAAATGACCAACTACATATCGTTATATACACGATACCTGTGTCGAAAATGATCTTTAAAAATTTTTTGTCTGTCTGTCTGTTTGTTCCGGCTAATCTCTGAAATTACTGGACCGATTTTGACGGGACTTTTTTTGTCAGGTAGCTGATATAATAAAGAGTAACTTAGGCTACATTTATTTCAGAAAAATAAAGTCAAGTGTCCAGTACCGCGCGTGCGCATGCTACCATTCGGCCGTCACGTCGGGCGCCTCCCTCCACTTCTCCCACCAACGAATCAATATCACAATTACAAAATATTGTATATAAAGAAATTTAACAATAAATGATAATATAAATAAATATAACGGGACGGGAAATATAGTCGACGGCGCGCGGGAAAAATATAGTAGTACGCGAAATAATATGTTGTTGCCAAATCAATACTGGACTCAAAAGCTATCTGCACCCGGGCGAAGCTGGGTTCGACCGCTACTCGCTAGTCAAAAATAATAATGAAAAAAATTAATTTCTGAGCTTTATTAGAACTTGTAATTGTTAAATGTATTTTATCCTTTTATGTTCTTGATGGATTTGCTATTAAACATCCGTACTTTAAAGTCAAGGTAGGCTTCAAATGTCATGGCTGCTTTTTGAACAAAAAGAATCATAAAACATTCTTTATTCTTTATTGTAAGTAACAAAAATTCATCAAATTGATTTTTATACCGGGTATATCAAGACTGGTACCGAAAACGAAGCCGGATGGTAGTTTTAGTGACTACAAACATAATGAAACTACAAATTCCGTAAATAAACGCAACAATTTTTTTTTAATGATTTTTTAATTATCATTTTTGGGTGGTAAATCCATAGTTCTTGTTAAACTCTTTTATACCTTAGAGTCTTTATAAATAAAAGGGTATATACTATTATTTTAGGAAAAAAATGTATTTACCACCCAAATATGACTATAGGAAAAAAAGTAACAAAAAAATCGTCGCTTTATTTTGCAACTTTTTCTATTGCATTTTGTCTGAAGTCGCTTAATCTACCACCCGGCTTCGTTTTCGGTAGCAATATTGATATACCCTGTATTTTTCCTTAATTTTTGATTCACACGTACTTCAGCTAAATTTCAAATTTGTAAAATATCGGAAAAAAAATCGGCTATTTTTCAATTTTTTCGAAATAATACAAATGAAAAATTACAATTTTTCGGAAAATTTTCATACAACGATATATTGACGTGTGAGCGCGTAGTGTTTTGACATAAGTGTAGCGGCGCTCGGCTTTTCAGTGGAGCGTTACTGAAATAAGTCGTCGGTCGCAACGATTTTGAAAATGCTTACATTAAGCCAGCAAATAAAAAAAATACTAATTATTTAGTCCCTCTTCTCACCAACCAGGTCAGCCAGGAAGTGTGGTATAAATTTTCAGCTTGCCTCAAAAAATACCCAAAAAACTGGTACTAGCTCTTGGACTATCAAAAAATAGAGCTAGCTTTATACAATTAGAAAATAAAAAGATGCAGCTAGGCCGATAAATTATTTATATTTCATTTTTAGTACAGTCTGTAGATTCTTTTGGGCACTTTTAAACTGTGGGTCTATTTTTAATGCATTTTTATACATTTCTTCAGCAAGCGCATATTTCTTCCATCTGTGATACAAAACACCTAAAAACATAAAGTTTTCAGCTTAGAGTATTTATAATATAGAGGGAACGCTGGTACTTCAAAAACATAGATAAAAATGGTGGTGCCGAGCCACTTTTTTCTGCTCTCCTATTGGCTGACATTTGGCAGGTTGTCCAACAGGCACGAAATATTTGGAAAAAAATAAATAAAAATAAATTCTTTAGAACTATTGAATACCACTCAAACTACTTTTAAAAAGATAATATCTAAATAAACTTACGGTTATAAAAGGAATTTATAATAATTTATTGATAAATGATTAGTTCAATTTTCACTATTATAGGAGCGCTACCAACATTACGAACAAGAAAATATCTACGTTTTTGAAGACGCAAATGTATGACAGCGCTCCCTCTATATTATAAATACTCTAAGGTTTTTCAGCATCGATATTTATGATATCTGATTTGAATTTCGAATAATTTAGCATAGAAATTACTTACCAAGGTTAGCAAAGTGTATTGCTTGTACGTTATTACGGAACAGATAAATTGCTTTCTTAAAATATTTTTCTGCCTCTTCATACCGATTTATTTTGCCATAAATATTCGCAATCGCAAAATTTACTGAAGGAGATCCTGGCAATTCTGTAAGGGCTTTCGGTATGATTTGTAAGGCTTTATTTATTTGTCCTGTGAAGCAATAGGTTTAATAAATGTTTAATAAAATAAATGAGCATATGATTCACCTGATGGTAAGTGATCACCGCCGCCCATGAACATCTGCAACCCCATAGGGCATGGAGGTGCGTTGCCGGCCTTTAAAGTAATATGCTCGTCTTTTCAATGTCGCTAGGTCGTATTTGTCGTATTTTTATTAGTAATAATAGAAAGTAATGTGGACGATAATGGAAACCATGTCATAATGTCCCACGCAAGTATACAGCGTTCCAGATTCGGCTTGTGTGAACTCATCTTCGAGCAAGCCGACCTAAATATGACGAGCGAGTGAACTAAATGATCATATTAATTTGCATTGCATTACATTTACTCAAATAAATGTAAGTACATAGTTGGTAGTCACTTTGTCGCGAACCTATAAAAAAGTACAATCATATAATTATATGAAATATTACCGGTATTGTCTAGTAACGCCATTAAGTTGGTCCATGCGAGATCATGTTTTGAATTGAGATTAATGGCATCAAACCATTTCTCCATGGCAGAATTTGTGTCGTTTCTTTCTAGATACTGTAATAATAAAAATATTACATTTATATTTTATGGAATCAAATATTTAAATTCTGCGACAAATTGACACATACCAGATTTCCTAGATTGTAAAAGCAATCAGGATATTGTTTTCTGTATTCTATAGCTGTATTGTAAGCTATCTCAGCTTCATCGTAGCGCTTGGTATTCGCCAGCACTATTCCCAAGTTCATCCAAGCTGCTGGGAAGTCTCGTCTACAATCAACACAATACTTAACAAATTTATCCATACACTGCAAAGAAATTTACAAAAAGTTATTATACTGTACTTTAGCTTAACAGCATTCGTCAAGTAAAATTCTGCCTCTGTATATTTCTTCTGATTTTTCAATAAGTTGGCTAAATTGTTCATCGCTTGATAATACTCTGGGAATAACCTGAAAGATTGTTTAAAAATAATTATTTAATAAAATAATGACGTTCATTTTTTAATGATTTGTGAATGTTATATGTATTTATATATATACTAGTTTGTTTGAACGCGCGTATCTCATGTTGCATCGGGACGGACTACTAGTAATACATAAAAATAGTATTCCGAAATACTGTTCAGTCAGGTTTTACATATTGTAAAGAACAAATATTTTACCTGATCGCCTCCCTATATTCTGCCAGAGCCCATTCAGTTTGGTGTGCGGCATCAGCTACTTTTGCAACATTATAGTGAACTTTAGCATTCAGTGGACATACTGCCAATCCCTTGACAAAAAGTCTGTACTCATTTTGCCAATCCTGTGATCTCAGTTGACTTCTTATCCCATAAATGATTATGAGTGTTATATAGGTATATGTACCTAACTGAAGAAAAAATCTTATAAGAAACACGGCAGACTCTTTTTAATTTGAATAAAAAGGTATGAACAAACCTTACATATTTGCTCACTTCTGTTGTTCATCAGTTTGCTAAAACTTATCGCTATTAGAAGACAGTAACCAGCAGAGGGGATGTACAATATTCTCTCGGCAATGACAAACCCAACTGGGTATAGTATATTGGTGGCTGGTAGAAATGGTATAATTATAAGAGCCATTGCCAAAACTGTAAGTCTAAAAAGATTTTGCATGTCTGTTACAAAAGCTTGAATTGTTTTGATGTTGTTCATAAAATATATATTCATTTCCACATTTGCCGACATGTTCACGATGGTCCCGAGTTAAATACCAGGACACACCTCTGACTTTACGAAGTCATTTTTTTTATTACAATGAACGGGGAGACGAGCATGCCGTTCGCCTGATGGTAAGCGATACGAACGCTCATAAACAGTAGCAAAACTAAACAGCACCTTAAATTACAATCCACTGTGCTCGCCATCCTGAGACATAAGATGTTAAGTCTCAATATATGCAGTAGTTACTCTGGCTACAATGTCCTTCAATCCGAAACACAGCAGTGCATTTACACTGCTGTTTGCTGCGGGAGAAATAGACATTGGGGTGGTAGCTACCCAGACGGCCTCTCACATACGAGAGACCTACCACCAGTAAGTGTGTATTGATAATCAAATACCACGCGT
The DNA here is from genome assembly GCA_030180105.1 of Hyles lineata. NCBI lineage: Eukaryota > Metazoa > Arthropoda > Insecta > Lepidoptera > Sphingidae > Hyles > Hyles lineata. The sequence goes on along the minus strand of JARJEE010000017.1, from coordinate 8,630,752 downwards.
TATAACGGTAAAGGAAAACATCGTGAGGAAACCTGCATACCATAGTAATCACTATACAAATCTGTGTGGTACTCGCTCGGCAAAACCGCTGTCGCTTGTGATGCGCCTGAGGATCTTTGCTTTTAAACCGTGTGCAGGTGATAAATTTCGGATCTCAGTAGACCCCTGCCAAGAAGTAACATCTGTGCCGTGCAGATAGCTGTCCCTGCACGCTAAGCTAGAAGATCTGACACCTCCATATAACCTCCCTAGCGTCTCCGGATGAGGGCTTCATACGCATTCCTTTCGTAATAAAACCAGAGGAATAACACTGCACTAAGTATCAGGTGCACTGTACTTATTTTATCATATTTATTATTATATAAACCCATGCGTTTTTTCCCAGAAGAGGGAGGCAGTGGTGCTACAAGGACATCCATGTTTTGTCTTGTGTGTTCCATCCCATGTGTCATATTGCCTTTAGCCATTTTGGGCACAAATTCTTGACTTCGAGCTGATAATAATGAACATTAAAATCACTTTGCCCAATCCAGGATTGGAACCAGAGACCTTAGCATTGAAATTGTACCATAGTACAACTGCGCCACCGAGGCTGTCATCCTTTATATTTTAACCCCTTACTGCATGAATTATGAAGGATGCGGATAAAAAAATATTTTTTGGCAAAAAAGGGTTTATTTGTGTGTATTGAACATAAATCAACTCAAAAAAGAATTATCATTAATGATTTATGAAGTTACCCATAAGAGCCATATATGGATTCGTATGCATTCTAGTGAAAAACAAGTATAGCCATATCTGGCTTTGTATGCATTGCAATTACATTTTGTGAATTATAATATATCAGATTCCGTTTGTATATTAATTATTATAGCCTATAAACACCTCGCATTTTTTATATTTTGTGTAACTACCTAACTTAGAGGAATTTTGATACATTTTACGATTCTTTTGACAAATTTGCAATCAAAATCTTCAAACTATGGAAGAAAACTGAAAATTGGACTGGTGAATCTATAGCTACATATCACTGTACTACATACGAAAGCTGCCGCCCGCCCACACAACACAGCGGCTTATAAAAAAAGAATAATATCGGCAACAAGTACCCGCACGTGTTGCCCGCCGACACATTGCCGGTATGTCGCCTACACAATTGCTTAGCTATTTTGATCAGCAACATGCAATAAGTTCACTAAAACGATGTTCATTTCGAGCTCCCGACATGCTGCCGACAAAATTTTCCGACGTGCAACTACCCCGCTGACAAAAAATTACTGGCATAAGTCGGATGGTCGGCGGCTTTTATGTGTAGTGCGCTTTATTGTTTTATTTTTTACGGCAAATCTTCGTTGCCTGTAAACTTGAATTTTTCTTCGACATAAGGCTCCGTTATTCCTTTCTTCCATACAATCAAGAAATTTTTACATTTTTAACCCCGGATTTTGCAGCATGCAAGTAATGTAAAGGGTTTATCATTGTCCGAATCTGAACTCTTCGAGACAAACTCGGGTATGAGAACATGCTTTTTTTGGTGAACGGGAAGAGAAACATTCGTATTGCAAGTCCAGAATCCAAAGCAAGCTCATCTTTACTCAAAGAATCATCACCCAATACTAGATTTACTTGTTTGAAAGAATAATAAAAGCCAGCAGGATATATTTCTGAAAAGTATCATAATGCATAGGAAGCCATATTTAGCAGACTCAATGTTGACGGGATTGCATACGAAGCCATATATGGAGTTTGCAAACAACATATCAAAAACCAAACAAAAATAAAAAGAAAGACAAAAACAACGTACTCTTATTGTATTCGATGGTTTTAAGAGCAAGTACAATTTTTATTGAGGATCTCAGTCAATGATTTACCAGTTTTTTTGATTAATAAAAGTTTCACTAAAATCGTGCACCACACTCGCCGGCCGCGTTTTGAAATAAACTCAAATAGTTTTGAAAACAATTGCATAATGAACGAAAAAAAAATACTCGTCGTCTTACGAAAGACCATTTCATATTATAACACTTATTTAACATTAATTTAATGATTAGTTAAACTGTAAAAAAATTACAAACTGTAGGAGCCATTAATGGCTTCGTATGCGGTAAGGGGTTAATAAATGTTTCATCATACATGACACATATAATTTTGTATAATTTTACCATAACATTCATGCATTCTGAAGAATGTAATAAACATTTTATAATAAATTTTAAATAATTTACCTTTTCATAGTCCTATTTTTGTTCACAGCTATCATTCTTAAAACTGAAAATGCATAAACATAGAACAATACTATGCAGATGTTCCTATAATCTTGAAATGTCTCTAGAAGTGGAATACATCCCATGGACCAGTCATAACATAACCATTGAGGCCATATAAGAAGTAGAAAGTTTAAAAAGTATATGTAGTTATATGTTCTGATCTGAAAAATAAAATGTAGCTTGGTTATAGAATAACCTTGTTACTTTTATTATACATGCAGTAATTGGTATTAAGGGTTGACAGATTGGCATAAAAATATAAAAAATAGTTGATATCAAGAATAGTTGAATGATCAGTTGTAAAATTATTTTCAGTTCAATCTTCAGCCTCCGTAGTGCAGTTGGTTAGACGCCAGCTGTCAAACTAGAAGTTGCAGGTTTGACCCCTATAAATGTTTGTATAAACCACAAGAATGGGTTTTGAGATGTGATGTGATGGTGATGAGACTAAAAAGTCTCTCGTAGTTTCCGACACCCACAACACAAGACTCGATTATAGTGTGGGGGTCAGCTGGGTTATTTATTAGTTACAGAAATATAAATTCAAAAATATGTTTAAATTATTAAAAAATATACATGTTACCTTTGTAAAAATGTTATCTGAAAATGATGCTGGATTGTCAATAGGTTTGAATACAGGCTTAGTTCCTCCCATCAAAGTCCACCTTCCATATAACAGGACCAAGGCAGACAATGAGACCAATACAATTCTGAATATAATTTCTAACATTCCACTTCTTTGATTACATGTTCTAAGTTTGTTCTTATCCTTATAAGCCACTGTTAAGTCATATACTATACAAAATCCCTGTAAAACATAATTCACATACTGAATGCTGTGTATTTCAAAAGCTGCATGACATCAGTCATCATGTATTATAAAGACACATAATTTATTTTATAATTTAACTAATTAAATTTTCCACCATTAACATAGAAATAGCACTTTAATAATATTACCTTAAATTAATGACATACATATTAATCAATAATGAAAGTATTAAAATGTAAATGTAACAGGCAAACACATAGTTACATGTCATCTTCAACATCACACATAGGAAGATCTCATAGGAAGAATCAGAAACATTTAAAGATCTCCCCAAAGATCTTTAAATGTTCCATATACAACAATTTCCTGTTATATTAATGGCTTAAATAATAATTAAAAAATACATAACTCACCAGAACAGTAATACCATTTTCTTTGAACAACATTGATATTCCTGATGATAATATTGAAGCTAGTAGGTAGTAATTTTTCCATGTAGAATCAGACATGGCTTTCATATAAAGTAAAAATGATGTAAAGAAAGTGTTAGCTGCTAGAACATCAGCTCGGCCAACTATGCCACTAACTGCTTCCACATGTACAGGGTGTACAGCAAACAGTAATGTAGAAAAATAAGGAATGTCTACATATGATTTATTAAATGGCACCACAATTTGTTTCAGAGTAATCCACAGAAGTAAGCAGCAACACATGTGTAAAAAAAGATTTGTTATTTTAAATGTTGTTGCTGAAAGCTTATTGCCATTTAATAGATAGTTCATTCTGAAAAAAATATTGACACTTATTTTTTTATTATTTCTTTCATACTATGTATTTCATAATCACATAAATCATTGTGAACATTAAGAGGAATATTTGGCATCATCAAAATAGTTCTCACTAATGCATAGAGATGTTTTGTTATGATTCTTAAATTTTTGTTAATCTACATTGAAACATTACACATTTATTTGTGTTTATATGTATTTAACATATTTTTAATAATGTTAACAGTTAGGACTCAATGGAATGTGATAGCAGTTCACAGTTTCTGTCTCATCTCTCTTCAACCAAAGGAAATCGACTGCTGAACGTAGGCCTCCCCCATGGCTCACCACATAAACCCATTGGAAAGTTGGAAGTGGCCTGCATCCAGTGACTTCCTGTGACATTAACCAGGTCGTCCTTCCACAGTTTCTGTTATAAACATTTTATTTCTAGTAGCCACTCCAGTACAAATTCAATAACCAAAAAAGGTAAAATACCTGAATGTAAGCACCGTCAGTGGTCGATAGGACTTGTGACTGAGATTGCTTGTTATATCCATTCCCCAAAAATCATTATAAAACGGCTGCAACCAGGACCCCGAAGTCACGTCTTTATTTTTAACTATAGCTTCAGAATCATCAAACACAAAATCGCCGCTCAAAGTAAATAAAAATGGTAAACTAGATATCAATACGATACTTAATGGTTTATACATCTTTATATCATAATAAATAATTGTGATCTGCCTGAGCCAAAGACATTTATCATTTTATGTTATTAAAAATTATTTAAATTTTAGGTTTTATTTTGTATTGTGCAAATGGCATCTGTCATTTGTGAACATAGTCAACTGTCAAACACTGTCCAATATGGCATTTTTTCTATTCGTTTCTTAACCGGCTAAGGTCAAAGACCATGCTGCCAAGTTTGTTTTTTATAAACTATGATTCGCGAATCAATGGTGAGCAAATAGGAAATAGGCTCTGAATGGATGTAGAGGAGTCGTCTTCCTTCAAATATTCGGATATGAATACGATCAACATTAAAACTAAATACAGAAATAAATTGGACATGTCAGCTTTACTGCGATAAAAAAATGAACTATACCGTTTATCCCCTCGACCGTCGATTGAAGAGTCTCCTCGGCTTCAAGCAAAAAGCAACCTACTGTCATTGAAATAGGGTTTATTTTATTTAAATAGGGTATTTGTTTATTCACAGGATACCGCATTGCGGTTCGCGACGGTTCGCGGTACCTGTCATGTTTTTTCGGCGAACCGCAATGCGGTTCGCCGGCGGTCGAGGGGTTATCCACTCACACGTCCACGTCACTGTCACTTAGTTTGACAGATATCTTCCGATTCCCGATACATTCCCGCGTTTATTTAGTCATCAACATAAAGCATTATGTCCGAGTTCCTATTTTAGTTACAGGGAAATAAAAAATATCTGTAAGTAGCCAAAACTATGCAGAATTATAAGATGTGGTAATTATTATACAAATATAATTCAAATGTATTGTAAACAAATAATAAACACTTTATAGAGATCGAATTTCAAAGGTTTTTCATTTTCAAATCATGTTTTTACCCATTAAATCGTATTACATACCAAATAAATCCATTTATAAATAAAGTTTAGACTATAAGCTTTCTTTCGATATTCATATTCGACTACCTACAATGCTGTTTATCTTGTAAAAAACCAAAACAAACCACCCTTAATCACAACCAATTTCTGTTACGTTTGCGTTTTGCATATATTGCGTTAGTGACTTCCAGACCCGTTTGGTGTTACCAACAGTTAATCTGGATTCCCTTGAGATCCAACATACAAAACCACTAGAAATGTGCAGGGACTTTAAAACCATTAAATTTTAGGTCTAAATTTAAAAATAATAATTATTAATTTATTAAGAAGGATCGAAAATCGACATGTACATTTTTTATATGATTTTAAAGTATCGTATAGTAATAGTATCGTGACAACGATTACTATACTATTACTACTCCATATCGGTAGCATGAATCGTTTAACCATACTCTCGTGAACTCGATACTATTACGTTACGATAGACACAGGAACCGCATTGCGGTTCGCGACGGTTCGCGGTACCTCTTATGTTTTTTCGACGACCCGCAATGCGGTTCGCCGACAGTTGAGGGGATTAGGCTGTCAAATTGACTTTGACAAACGTCATCTGTCAAAATTGAGTGTCGGGACGTTTTAGTACATAGTGACAGATAACCTAGGGTAATGAACGAATGTTACTGAATGATTCGTGCGGAATTGCCATTCACTACGTGGGTAAATTAATTTATTATCATTATAAAATAACAAACAAATATAAAACATGCATTAATGTCGCGTAGAAAGGTTATGGGAATAAATTAATCAGCAAATACATATTTCTTGCTTTTATTCCGCAATATACAAAAATGACTCCAATTAATTATGCGTTTAGATTTCCGAAGTAGCCATTTTTTTATTAGTTGTCACACATTAGCGGTTTTCACTTATTTATTGCAAAATAATAATCACTTTTCTCGAGTTTACCTTCCGATAAAAAAAACTGGTTGTAATGATTGATGATTAATATAATCCATGAATTAGTAAATCTTATTGTTATACCGAAAATAATCAACAATATAAACCTCTGATACAAAAATCTCGAGAAATATAACTTTATGTAAATGCGAGCCGTACGCGAGCCGATGTGCTGATTCACGCATAAAAATGGCGGGACGTTTGAAATTGACAGATCTTCACCGTGACGTGGTCGACAGGCCTGAGGTTAACGATAAAATTTGTTTGGCTGTTTATCAAACTTCACGTTTTCATCAAACATGACCTGAGACGATTAAACAAGGGATCAAACATTTTGCTCGTAAATTCGATTTAGTCTTTGCCGTGATGCACACCGTGATGTGACGTCGTACTGAGTCGCGACCGCATATCATGAGAAATAAATAAAGGTAGTGCATTTATATTCATTTATCAAAATATATATAATTCAAAGGTCACTGACTGATATAGTAATCTGTCAACGCACAGCCCAAATCACCGGACGGATCGGGCTGAAATTTGGCATGCAGGTAGATGTTATGTCGTAGGCATTCGCTAAGAAAGGATTTTGATTAATTCTCACTTCAAGGGGATGAAAGTTTGTATGAAACTTTGTCAATTTTAAACCGATCGGGCTGAGACTTTGTATGCATAAAGTTACTATGACGTAGGCATCCGCTAAGAAAGGATTTCGATAAATTCCACCCCTACGAGGATAAAATAGGGGATGAAAATTTGTATAAATCTTCTTAGTATAATATAAGGTGGATAAAATGGGACAGAAGAATATAGTACGGGATTGGATAATCAGTATAGAAAACGGCAGTCATATTGAGTTTAAATAAAATATGGACTGGAATATGTATCCGTATCCGGGCGAAGCCGGGCTGAGCCGCTAGTACATTTATATCTCCATATATTCTTTCTAATTTTATTTTCCATAACATCGGCATGACCAGATAAATAGATATGATTACAATGTCATTTTCCTTTTCCGTAATAATACCACAATACACTTAATGTATTATTCTCAATGGATCATGACATTTGATGGAAATTAAAAAGTGTGGCAACGTTTTTCTGCTAATTTTAGGCCACAGCGTATCCTTAATATATTAGCATAATATTGTTCGGGTTCGATCCCCGCACAGAAACAAATATTTTGTGTAAATCACAGGAACCACAGGTATTTGTTTCGAGTCTGGGTGTTTGTGGGACCGAAAAGTCTGTCGTAGTTTCTGATATCCACGACATGAGACTCGAGAGTATATTTGAACGAGTATATTTGATTATTTTAAGGCCATATATGACATAATATAAAAAAAACAAGTATGTATCGGAATAAATATTAAATTCATCAGCTTTTCAATAATTTTTGGCATCTTCCAAACCATTAAAAATCTACTAACCATTAAAAGCAATTTTCCACAACAAGACGGGGTCCAAACCACCAGATTTAGTGGAAAATCCACTACGTTGGCAACACTGGTGAAAAACGCCTGAAAGATGGCCGCCCATGTAAGTTCTTGTTCAGTCGATATCTGATACAGGTGTTAGCCGATTAAATACGGCGGCCAATAAATACAAGCTACTAAGTGTAATAACGTAAATGGAATTTAAATGAGATATTTCTATCAAATGTTAACATTTTTATACCTAATTTTTTAATGTATTTATTGATTTTGCGTTGATGAAATTTTAGCGATCAAGCATGCACAGCTATGATTCTTTTTTTCTAGTGTTTTGTTTAGAAACCAAATTGTAATTTATGATAGATTTATAAGTAAATATCTTTTATTACGACGAGATTTATTTAAGTAAAGGTACTAATAGCTTAATGCATTAGAACCAACAATTTTAATAGTATTTAAACATTATGGATAAGGGTAGGGTAGGTATGTTGTGGTTAACATTAAAAACAAAATAAAAAAATATTATTAATACAATCAATTAATAAATATTTAAGAGTAAATACTGAAAAACTCAAATCTATATGTTAATAATTAAAGATTTGTACGATTTAGTAAGTAAAACAGGTAATAAAACCGAAAACATATTGTAAGACGCGGCTAAGGGACGCAGCTGACAAGCGGTATAACGTGACGTGACCTTGATCACGTCGGGATAAATATTTTACCTCTCTTCAGCCGCCTCCCTTAGTCGAATCTTATTACTTGTTTTCGACTAAGTTCTATCTAGTAATAATTGCACCATTCAGAAAAAAACAAACATAAAAACATTCTTGGGCCATATCAGTAATAGTTTACTTAATACATTATTAAGGTTCTACCGTCGAAAACTAAACTACTATAACCACCGATTTGACCAAGACTGTTATTTGCCAATTTCTTTTTTGAACAAATTATATGAAATACCTGTGTGATGATGTTGTTAATTCTGATAATTCATGCAAATTTAAATGTACGTATCTCTCAAAATCACTTATTTATCCTGAAGTATATGCAATTACTGAAATCGTAAACTACAATCATTGATTTGAACCAGCAATAGCAAATTATATTTTTTTTGTACCTGAATGATGTTATTGCAGATTGCTGCTACAGAGCTTTCTTTATGCATATAATGATAATCCGTGTACATTTAAATGTATCTTACTGCTACACAATTTGTGTAAGCGCTCAGTATTTCACGTAGTATTCATCAAATAAAACTTTTCTGTTTGACATTCAACTATGTCTATAATAAACAAAAGAAACAATTTGACTACAGAGTATGTATACGTGTACAAATACTTGTGTATGCGTGTGTCAAATGCATGCTGGTGTGTGCATGGGTTTGTATAATGTTTTATTTATTGATTTAATGTACTTTTTCTGCATTATTATTAAAATCTTTTTATATATATATGTCAGTACTCTATGTCTACGGCCAAATGAAAAACAAAAGAAACAATTTGACCTATGCGTGTACTTGTGTATGTATGTGTGTGTGAAATGCATGATAGTGTGTGTAACGTTTTATTTATTGATTTAATGTACTTTATAAGCATTATTATTGAAAAATATTAGCGTTCTGCACTTCTCCTACACATAAACTATAAGTGTGCCAAATTTTATGTTCCTGCATCCGTGCAATTTTCGTAAAAAGGAGTCCAAAGTTTTTGCATCACGTATTAATATATAGATATACTTGCACCTTTTAGGTACCAACAAACACAAAAACAAAATATTTCTTGGATAATAACAATACCAGTTTACGTATAGTCTTAGAAGGTGACGATATTTATCACAATCACATTTCGTTTTACTCTTATTTCAATAAAATCAGTCAAATAATTACAAACATAAAAAGAAAAATATTTTTGGTCCATTTCAATAACAGTTAACTTATTTATTAATCTATATATAATATAGTAATGCTTGCATCTTTTAGGTACCAACAAACACAAAAACAAAATACTTCTTGGATAATAACAATAACAGTTTACTTAGTCTTAGAAGGTAACGATATTTATCACAATCACATTTCGTTTAATCACATTTCGGCCTCTGCCTCTGCCTGGGCCTCGGTGTCCCCCATTTGCACCCTGGCCGCTCAATCTAAAGTTCAAGTTAAGTGTTAGCACTACTGACGGTTTTTTTTATTAGCTTAATTGACACAAACTACGCAGGCACTCTACCACTGAAATCAAAAAAATAAAACACTCACGAGCATTGTTGGTTTTCGATTGATGAACTAACATTGAAAATGTATTTTATTAATAGTCTTCTTTTTATTTCAATAAATGTATCCAATTATTGTGTGGTGGCCTGTTGGTAAACAAACCAGACGCGGCTGCCAACATGTTCACGGTGGTCGCGGGTTCAAATCCCAGGGCACACTTCTGACTTTTTGGAGTCATGTGTGTATTGATAGTCAATCACCACGCACTAAAACGGTGAAGGAAAACATCGTGAGGAAACCTGCATACCATAGCGGTTTATAAGAATTTCTATGGTATGTAAGTCCGCCAACCCGCACTAGGCCAGCGTGGTGGACTATATGGCCTAACCACTCTCAATCGTATTGTCGATTGTAGAGTAGGCCCGTGCCCTGCAGTGGGACGTATATGGGCTGATACAGGTATCCAATTATATTACCAGCTTTACATTAGAATAACTACGTTAGTAAAGCTAAATGAAAATTATAAGATGCGGCTGACGAGTGTCCTTGAATGTTGTACCACTCTTCAGCCGCGTTCGGCAGCCGTATCTTATAATTTGTTTATGGCTTAATAGTAGATCATTTGAATGTTCGGATCATTCGCAGGCGATACGTTATCGTAATGTACATAACGGTTTGCGGTCCCTGATGGCGCCATTCATTCCGTATATTTAGAGAACACAAAGAATAATTGAAATATTTAAAATGAATTAATGAATTAATTCTTTGATATTGTAAATTGAAATCAAAATATTATTGGCTCTATCACACATATTATATCACAATCACACCCAACATCAAACATACCACACATTCTAGTTTGAACAAAAACTTTGTAACGCAAACCCTAATCTCAAAAAATATGGCGCGCGACCGCTAAAAAATTTCAGCGGAATATTGGAAATCTATTAAAATATTGAATTATTTTGATATATTCTCAATGATCGAATGGCATCTAATTAATATTTATGATATGTTTTCTCTCTCTAACAAATTATTTATCATTTTTTCATAGAATTAATACAGAAATATTTAATGAAAACCGACGAACAACGATCGTGATTTACTTTCATGTCTATAAAACTTCGAATCACGCGTCGAATATGGCTTATTTTTAGGTAATTGATAATTATTAATGTAAAACTTTCATTTAATAAACTGTATAAGAACAATAAGGGAGTTAAAAACAATAGTTACATTTTTGAATATTCCTGCGCACAACTCGCCGTTGCCCGTAGACAACATACTAATTTGCCGTTTTTTTTTTTAATATTCCTACTGCTAATGATTATTTGGCCAATGTTACATTAAAGGGCCTTTATTTAAGCATCGTATATATTTTTTTCATATCGCATTTTTAATTATATTTTGAGTTTAGAACGTTTTTTAAAACTAGTGTATTTTTCTATACAAATTATGATCTTATGTCAGTCTTATGTCAAAGTTGGGGGTCGGGACGTTTTAGTGGTTATATATTACGTCCATGACTATACCACAGACCAATATAAAATGCGGCGTGGATGCATCATACGAACTGAACTGAACATGCATACAAAATAATGTTTGGTATTTTTATATTTTTTTGTAATGCACAGGACCGGCAAACGAACAACAGGTAACCAGAAAGCTGATGGTAAGCGTCCACTGCCGCCCATGAACATCTACAAAGTTTGGATTATAGATATGTTGCTAGACATGTGCTAGACCATCAGATCGGGAGGGGGGTGCAAAAGAACAAAGATGAGAAGGGGAAAGGAGTATTAGGCATGCGTCAATCTCACTCAAAGAACGAAATGCTACAGCGAAACTGCCGCTTCACGTCAATTTCTTGTGTGACAATAGTACTAATAATCCGGAGAAGCCTGTCCATTCATGTTGATTCATAAGCGACAACAGCTGGGCTCTACCACTTTGAAAAAATATTGTTTATGTCAAAAAGATTATTATAACAACTAAAACTAAAATAAATCATGTACAATGTATTAAAATATATTTATTTAACTTCAGAAGCTTGTATGCATTTTAATGAGACATAGAAGTCACAGTGAAATTGGCAGCAAGAGGTTGTAAAGTGTGTTTGATATCTAGGGCGGTTCTCGGGTCTCGCAGGGCGGCGGCGGCGTGCGCCAGCTGGAGCGCGCACTCGGGCGGCGCGCTGGCCGGCAGAGCAGCGCACTCCCGCTCCAGAGCACTCCCCACACACGTCAGCAGCTCGGAGAAACCGAGCGATATGGCCGCCCGACGCAGCCGATTTAGTTCCTGATACAAAAACGAAACAAGTGGAAGGTTATCAAGAATAAATAAATAGTTATACCAATAATAAATAAATCACACACAAACACTTGGCTCCAGTTTTGTGTCGTGGGTATAAGTAACTATGTGAGACTTTTCGGTCTCGGGGTTCGAATCCGTGGCCTCTCGTTAAATTCATTAATCGCTTAATCGCGGAATTGTCATACTAGGGTGATGTAGGCAACAAGGGTCCTACACCCAAATAACGTGCACATACATATCAACATAACAAGTTTTTTCCCAGGAGGGGTCTTGTGGTTCTCCTGGTAGCAACCAGCACACCCACTTTTCAACTTGTGTGTTCTGTCCTACGATGTGTTATAAGTCTATCGTTACACCGGGTATCCAATATCACTGATTGGTCCAGGATTCTAAACCGACACACCTTTGTAATCATACTGTAGTACAACAGCGACACCGAGGCAGTTCAGTGATGTATTATTATTTATTAACAGCAAGCCTGACTGATAAAACCACGGATTTTGCTATGACCCACAGTATACTCTTTTGGGGCCACGTAGACATTCGTCTAGACCAGCGGTACTCAATCTTTTTATGTTAATATATCTTTCAATGGACCAAATACACATTTTAGGCCTGATGTCGCGGGTTGACTCGACGCAACTCATCGAGGTAGGGTTGTTTAGTTACCATTTTTTTCGGCGAGCGAACAATTTTTATAGTTGGCGCAAAATTTAAACTGTTTTGCAATATATTTGCAACCGCAGGCGAGTGAATGACAAAAGCATACAGGTTGAGTATAGCTGGTGGAGATTATATTCCGCTTGGTGCTTTTATCGGAAGATGTAGGCTGTGTACTTCGATCATCTATACAATAGATTATAAATAACGGCCTAAAAACGCCAAGAGAAATAAGAGCACAAATAAGCGTGTGGTCTTATTTGATTATAATATGATTCAAAAACAAAATAAATTTTAATTTAAAATAATAAGGTACATTAATGTTAGCTGAATTTCATTATAAAAGACTTTTTGCTAAATCTCGTAGTTTGAAATTGAAACGTATAATTATGCTTATACTTAACCTCTTAAGATTGCTTAACTTCGGCCACTTTTGGCGTGTGATTGAGTTCCGGAGCCTGCGTAATATTTATATTGGATGGAAGGCTGTGTACCTTGTACAAGTGTTGCGTCTTGTCTGGCAGCTTCCTGGCGTGTCGCAGCACCTTCTGCACGTCGGCCAGCAGCGCGTGCGGGCGCGCCCACGCCACGCCCGCGCCGCCGCCGCTGTACGAGCGCCACGACCGCACCGGGAACGACTCCGCTAAGGGAACGACACGCACTCTAGTCAACGGCGGATCCAGTTTCCAAGCCATATAGTTTTTGTCAGAACACTGGGTACGATTTCAATATTCGAATTCGTAACGATGATTTTTTAAAGTTCGTTACAGCCGTCATTTGTGAACACTAACACTTTTTATCTTATTTATCAACATTTATCTGTACTTATAAATTTTATCAACAAGATAAATACATTCTGTCAATCTGGAGCCAGCCCAGGGGGGGGGGGGGGTCATGACCCCCATGACCTCCCCCCTGGATACGCCGTTGACTTTAGTCCACATGCAATATTATCTGTATCAGTCCATATACGTCTCACTGAAAGGCACGGGCCTCCTCTACAATCAAGAGAACGATTGAGAGTGGTTAGGCCATACAGTCCACCACGCTGGCCTATTACGGGCTGGCAGACTTATACATCATAGAAATTCTTATAAATCGCTATCGTATTCAGGTTTCCTCACGATGTTTTCCTACTCCGTTTTAGTGCGTGGTGATTGACTATCAATATTATACATCGGTGAAAAACAGTATGTCGCGGATAAAACCTAAATTAAAAATACTTGTGGCAGACATTGATTCAAAACCGAAGGATAGTCCCTTTAGTACATTTGGAGTTTCAATAAGCTGGCTGTGAAATATGAATTTATAAGAGGTTTTCATAACTGCGTTGACATAAAAATTTTAAATAAATTTTTAATTTACTCAATGTAATAGATTTTTTGTAAATAAAGTAAGAGTAATGTAGTAGTAAGTGTTTGTTCACCGTTATCGGCTGCGTCGTCGGCCGGTCCGAGCTGGTCGAGCGGGCCCAGCCAGGGCGCGGCGGCGGCGCCGGGCCGCAGCACGCTGAGCAGCAGGCACGAGCGCCGCGCGCGCGCCGCCTCGCACCACGCCGCCAGCGTGCCCCACCACTCCGCGCCCAGCTGCACCAGCGCGCACATGCCCTCCACCTGCACACCACACCTCATACCTTACAGCTGCCATCAAATATACACTACATTATAAGCTTACAATATCTAGCATACAACCCACCTGACGGATTACAGCTTCCATCAAATATACACTACTTTTGACGGAAGGAATTACAAGCTTATGGTGCTGATGTAAAGTTGCATTTTTCGGATACCACAAGATTGCTTTCTACCGTCGATATAGAGGGAGCGCTGGCAATTCAAAAGCGTAGATAAAAATTGTGATGCTAGGCCACCTTTTTCTGTCCTCCTATTGGCTGATACTTGTCCAACATACATTAATGACAGTAAAACCCGTTTAAGACGATTTCACAGGGGTCCAACCAAAAACGCGTCTTAAGCTGAAAAGTGTATTAAGCGAGGTATTGAAAAATAAAACGTACTACATATTATGTATTAATAATTATTTTGTTTTTTCGGATGTAAGTATTGTAGGAATAAGTATTTATAGGAATAAGGTTTATTGTTACCTGAATTTGATTATAATTTTAAACTTAAGTATAAGCACCCTCGACCACTTTTGGCGTGTGATTTTGTTCCGGACCCTGTGTCTCGTATATATTTGATCGAAGGCTTAAGAGGGGATTCTCACCACGCGGTTTGCACCCTCCGACCGCCGCGGTTACGGACCCGCAGAATCACTACATAATAAGTATGCTTAGCTCAGGATCAAGCATAGTGGCAGTCTATAGTCTCTGCCTACCCCTATGGGATACAGGCGTGACGATTATGTATATGTATGTATACCAAAATGTAGAATTACCTTAAGGGCACCATGGAGCAATACGCAAAAGTTTGGAACCTTGCTGGGGTCAGATAAATCCTCTTCACTATTCGCACTGTCTGTGCTAGAACCTTCCTGTAAAATACAATTCGAATATAAAGAAAGAAAGAAAAGCCATTTAGTCGTTAATTAGTAAATCTTTGTATGAATACAATTCAATAATATGAGATTTACTTTGGTCGGTGTTTTCGATCCATAGTTTTCTTTCGCTGCAATATTGCCCCCGGGCTGTGCTTGTGGTATGACTAGATGTTTACTTGTAGCAATTGGTGTTCCTGCAAATATATTTAATGGACATAGAATAAAAATAAAATACACCACGATCGTTACGAGTTTATACAAAAAAATACAATTTAAAACAAAGAGAGTAAATAATTTATGAAATTCATAAAGATCTAATAGCTATACCATTAAATACGATTAATAGGGTATTTGACTCCATTTTTTATTGTATTTATCTAAAGGAATTCATATCCAAAATCTAACAAATATAGAATTTTGTAAATGTTGTAATTCAGAATAAAACAATATAGGAACATTAAATCTTGTGATGGGAGTAAAAGAGTTAAAGAGAGTTTTACATCCCAAAACAAAACTAGTGACTTCACTAGACATAACATGCATTACAGCGTGCGCGTGTGAAAGAAACGGTAAGATGTTCCCACTACGATCCCACTCTTTATGCCATTATTTCCCAAAATTTTAACAATATGGAATGGTCTAATAATACAGCGTGTTTTTTTTTTCAAAATTTTCGGTTTATTAGATTATTGCAAGGTTACTTGATTTATCGAAAATGCAAGTATGCAGTGTAAGTTTTCATCAAAATTGGGCTCACGAGTCTTTCGCGCTATTTCTCATATTTTTGGATTTGGCAATTCATCCTGTATAGTGGATATGAAATGAAATGTATTGGTCATGTAGGCAATTAAATAGCTCTTATGACAAGTCAATATACATAGCACTTAATATCTATATACAAAAATGTTTTCTATAGTTAGTAATATTTATATTAATTTCTTACTTTAATTTATTTATTTACAATGAATATGTATCATGTATATTGTTTTATCACAAACGGTGCAAGTTGTGACCGTCTTCAAAGGTGTTACTCTTAAGTTATTTCATGTATATTATATTTGTCTAAACTTTAAGTTCTGTTGTAACAACCACGGGCTATCCTAAATAAATAAAATTAATGATAGTCACCCAGATCCTGTTGCGGTATGAATCCAATGATGTGCAGCTGGTTGGCGAGCGTGTAGGTGGTGGGCAGGTCCTCGTGCGCGACCGGCTGCGGCGCCGGGAACAACTGCACGCGCGCCTCCAGCTGCCCGCACTTGAGCGAGCACCACCACTCCTGGTAGTGCTGCTCGCACAGCCGAGTCACTATCGACACCACCTGATACCACATAGTATACAGTATCTTTCAATATATCTGTATACATAGTACATACATACATAGATAAACTCAGGCCTCAGGTAGGCAGAGGTACCAGGACACCCACATTTCGCCTTGTATGTTCCGTCCCACGATGTGATGTGGTGGCGAGCTTATCGGGCACAAATTCCTGACTCTGGGCTGATAATGAATAAAAAAATTCAATATAACTTTGCCCAACCCGGGATTCGAATCCGAGACCTCAGCTTTGCAAGCGTACCTTAGTACAACTACGCCACCGAGACAGCATTCAGTATCTCAATAAATCTGTCTAATAATAATAATTAACAGTAAGCAAAATTATTGCAATCAGAATCATCCCCCGAATTTATCCCCAATATACTGTCGAACCTAAACAACAATCATTTGGCTTAGGCCCGTGATTGTTGTTTTAAACCTGGTAAAAGGACTGAGCAGTTAAATGACTAAAAATAAATAATAATACTAATAATAAGAAGAATGGATCCAAAAGTCTCTACACGGAAGGCACCGCCAAGACCTGAGCCAACCAAATGTCGACAAGGAGGCGTCGAACGCATGGCTCAGCCAAGGCCAACTCTTCCCCGAGACTGAAGGGTTCATGCTTGCCATACAAGATCAAGTAATAGAGACAAGAAATTATCAGAAACATATAATAAAAACCCTTAGTTCCGACATATGTAGAAAATGCAATAGTTCAGCAGAAACAATCCAACACATAACCGGAGCGTGTAAATCAATAACCCAAACAGATTATAAGCACAGGCATGATCAGGTGGCTAATATTATCCACCAAAAGCTAGCACTTAATTACGGATTGATTGATAACTTTCAGCCCTATTATAAATACAACCCCGAAACAGTATTAGAAAATACAAGAACTAAGTTATATTTTTACAGAGCCATCCTTACAGACAGAACCATTCCTTACAATAGGCCAGATATTACATTAGTGGATAAAATTAGCCAAACCGGATACCTCATAGACATAGCCGTCCCAAACACACACAACTTACAGACAACAATAGCAGAGAAATTGACAAAATACACCGAGTTAAAAGATGAAATTACCCGACTCTGGCACCTCCGTAAAGTTAGTATAGTTCCTATTGTTATTTCCACCACAGGAGTAATACCCAAACAGCTACACCAGTCATTAAAAACTTTGAATCTCCCTCCTAAACTTTACCTTCTACTACAAAAAGCGGCCATCCTCAATACATGTCGTACCGTCCGAAAGTTCTTACAGACGGAATCAGATTTACCCACTTCCAATATTCTAAGATTAGCTGCAGCCTAAGGAAATTCCTCTGATGCTCACTTGGCTTAGGCCCGTGAACATCAGTCCACCGGAGTAAATCCGAGTAAAACAAATAAAACAAAAATAATAATAACATTGTTTGTTTTTGTATCAGCCCATATACATCCCACTGCAGGGCAGGAGCTTCCTCTACAATCGAGAGTACAATTGAGAGTGGTGAGGCCATATTGTCTACCACGCTGGCCTAATGCGGGTTGATAGAGTGTATTTTGTGTACTATCTAGGCACATTCGTACAGTTTTACGCACAACGTTCGAACATTCGTAATTCTTTTCGGGTCTTAGAGTAACCCCCTGGCAAGCACAGCGTTTAACCCTTAAGTGCATTGTATTATTTTCACTTAAACTATATAATATGCATACTCACACCAGGCACAGACAGCTGATCAGGGCAGTAGATGGAGCCCCTTGAAAGTGCACCATTTGCATGATTTGAAATGTTGTTGGCCGAGTCTACAATTTTTTGATAAAGTGGCATTGCTGGAATACAAACACACACATTTTAGTCTAATAATTATTGTATTGAAGATACACCAAGAATAATTTTAAGATAGGATACATAAGATGGAATAAAAAAGGGTTGCAAGATTGTATAGTTAAAATCTAATGGTTAGAATCATTCATCCTAAAGAATACTTACCACTTGTTCATCTCACACCTTGTATTCTACTAGCATTAAATTCGTTTTTTTACAGTATGTACAGCAATGAGGTTTATTACCATGTTGTAGGGCGGCATCATGTGGGGCGACAACTGGTAGAATGTGTATTTTCGCTGGATATGAAGGTGGCAGTGGTAAAGCTTGAATGATGCGATTTCTACCAATAGAACCAACTCCACTGCTTCCATCTGTTACCTGCAATTAGTATTAAAGCCACTTCAAAATGAATCAAGTCTAGTAATACAGGTGTTAAATGCTGGCAAATATGAGACTTCAGTCCCAAAATACTCAAATTCAAAACAAATATGTGAAATATGACAACATGTTGATATTGACAGAGTCCTCCGGTTCAATCCTGGCACTTAGATAAATATTGGTGTGATCTGCAGGTATTGGTTTTGGGTCTAGGTGTTTGTTAGAACGAAATCTCTCATAGTTTCTGATGCACACAACACGAAGCTCAGTCTCAGTGTGAGATCAGCACAATATACGTAATAGTTCATCATCACACAACATACAATTTTAAAATATTTATTGCCTTTTTTTTAATGGAAATATTCTATATGTCAAAACAATATTGTTTTGTTTAGTTTTCCCAAATCTAGGTATCATATTATGTAGTTTGCTTTATAATCTTTCTACCAATTATTGACAGATTTTTCATGTAATATTGGTACAATATATATTAGTAAGTTTGTTTACTCGTGATTTTTGTTGAACTCAGTATACAACAAATTATAGATATACCCTCTACATGTATTGCTCACGATCTAGCATCTGTAAAAATAGTTACTTAGGTATTTAAGTTTTATACCAAAGTAAGTATTGAGAAGAATTATAATTATTTTATGAGAAATAAATATCATAAACCATATTTAAAAATTCAGTAATATTTTATCAGTTACCACAATAATCTGCACTGGTGTTTGGCATCCCCACTCACTGAGCACCAACTGATTTACTCCTAACAGAGCTGTGTCTATACACGTTTTGTCACCTTCTTCCAGGTGTAATAATTTATTCCGAATGCTATCAAAGTCTCGAGTAAATGGTACTGCAACTGTAATTAAAGTTAGGTTATTGAATATTCTTAAATAAATATGTAAAATTAAATATACTTTTTATTACTATTATTTATTGTTTCCACAGGCATCTAAATAGTTAATGATATATAATAATAATATATAACTTTATTAGGCGGATACATGACAAAAACATAAAAGTGATAAAAAAAAAATCTTGCGGCTAAAAATTTTATAATTATTGTAGTTTAATAAGAAATTATGTATGGATGCACAAAGACAGAATACGATTATGTTGTATGAATTGCAACTAAAAAACTGACTAGAATCTTTAGTGACCATTGTCAAAACTGGATAGTTTTAAGGGCTTCCGGAGAGGGTCTTTATATAAAACATGACCTACTCCATGGTATTACTGAAGCCCCTAATGAAATTGGCAAGTTCCATGCACAAACCTGAACATACAATTTTAATACTATCTGCATCTTTCATAGAGATTTAAAACAATTTGAAATTAGTTTAAGCGAAGAAAACAAAACATTTAATGGCTAAAATAGGTTTTAAAATTGTCTATGAATAAAGCCGTTGCTATTTAGGCTGAGTAATTCAGAAAATATGAATCATGAAAATATATCGCAACTGTAAGAATTTATTTATGATAGGTGAAATTGATAATAATGGAAAGATATTTCTTTTAATTTTATTAATTTAATGCGTTAGTCAAACTTATTACAATTAGGTTTATTATTAGTAAGTGTTAAGTTACACGGCTATATAAAGTTACAATAAATTAAATTATTTACCTTCATATACTGAAGAGAACGATACTAATGCAAC
This sequence comes from Hyles lineata, assembly GCA_030180105.1. NCBI lineage: Eukaryota > Metazoa > Arthropoda > Insecta > Lepidoptera > Sphingidae > Hyles > Hyles lineata. The sequence goes on along the minus strand of JARJEE010000017.1, from coordinate 8,610,105 downwards.
ATATTCGAACTTGGCGTGAAGAGTTAAATAATCCAAGAAGGAGTTTATAGCCGCTGTCGCTATCGTGTATCGTGTGTGACTCTCCGTAGTGTCTGTTGTCGGAACAGGTCTCGACATAGACAGAGATACGTCAATTAATATTACCGTAGGCATTATTGAGAAATATCCATTTAACGTTTTTGCTAAAACCAATTCTAAACTCTGTCGATTTGTTTTCAAACTTTATTTCCTTCTTCTTGACACTGACAAGTGACAACTTAACGGTGTTGCCAGAGTCCAGAATAAAATAAAGATTTCGTGATATGTTCTGTTTGCTGCTTACTTACTTATTTCTAGTAATTTTAAAATTGTTTACGATTGAGTTAAGGGTATCACCTACCGGCTCTTCAATCCATACTCGCATTGTGTATTTGCTTTGTTATTCTCTCTTCATCCATCCTCTCTACATGACCAAAACTTTTTTTTTAAATTGCTGTGAATGGCGAGACGAGCATGCCGTTCGCCTGATGGTAAGCGATACGACCGCTCATGAACAGTAGCAAAACCAAAACAACACCTTGAATTACAAAGCAATGCTTGGCATTCCACTGCGCTCGCCATCCTGAGACATAAGATGTTAAGTCTCAATATGTCCAGTAGTTACTCTGGCTACAATGCCCTACAACCCGAAACACAACAGTGCGTTTACACTGCTGTTTGACGGGAGAAATAGACACCATCCTATTATTCTTTTGTCAATTCTCATCTTTCACTACAAGTTTTTATCATTACGCTATCTTTCAGATCTTTAGGCAAACGTCCTGCGTCCATGAAAAAGTTGACTACACATGACTAGGATGTGTGATGTGTTTTTTTCAGGCACCAATTTGATACTTGCCGGCATAGAAGAAGTTTTAGAATTTCAGAAGACCTTTCCAATGACGTATCGCTTGTTGTTATTGCTCACTATGCCGAGGCCCTTTCACATGATTTTCTTGCAGTCTTTAAGCAGTGCTTGCAGTTTTTGACCGACTTCAAAAGAGGAGGTAATCAATTCGACTGATTTTTTTTTTTTTTTGTATGTTTGTTACTTGATTTCGCCGGCAATTGGGAACCGATTTCAAAAATTTCTTTTTTGTCGGAAAGCATGATGTACAGGGTTGGTCCCATAAAAAATTGGTGAAGACCTGATGAATATTTTAGGATCTGCCGACCAGAACTCCTCAAAATTAAACAGTCCAGCATTAATTCTTTTTGCTTTCGATTAAGTATAAGTATATTATTACAAAGGGTGGTGAAAATGGGAAAAGGGTGGGGGTAGGGGGGTAGAAAATAGGTACAATTGTAAATACTCAATATCTCCGGCAGTTCTTAACCGACTTAAAAATAACTTTTTTTCAAAGAATATTATATGATAGGTTAGACCAAAAAAAATATCTTTAGACCTGAAGGGCAGAACTCCTCAAAATTGAACAGTACACCAATAATTATTTTTACATTAGGTTTAGTATAAGTTTATTACTATAAAGGGGGGGATGGAAAGGGGAAAGTAGAAAGGGGTATGGGAAGGGGGGGGGGGAATATATACAAATATAAATACTAAATATCTGCGACAGTAAATAAATGATTAAAAATAAATTTTCTTCGGGACGAATTATATACAATGTTGGTCACATAAAATAAGATGAAGATCTGATGAATTGATTTGAAAAGAACTTTCCATTAACATATCGCTTGTCGTTATTGGTCGATAGGCTGGAGTCCATACATGTTTGCCCCTTCTCCTTTAAGTAAATGTAATACAGTTGAATATTACCTACTTGTAGATATATCGTTGGCGCTCAGTTAGGTCCATACGTAAATTAGAAACAAATTAATTTAACATATTGACCCTACGTGTACATTTGTTGAAATTTTAATAGAATTACTATGTGTCATATGTGTGGTCTAATTTTAATGTATTGCATACGATCAAAGATACAGTGGTCAAGGGTTTCAACTCCAACCTACACAATGGACTTATTGGAGTCTTGTTTATTTATATACAATTACTTTAACAGTGATAGGAATCATAGTGAGGAAAGTATAAGAAAGAGATGGGTTGTTAAGTGTGTATGTTTGCCTCAATTGTAGATAAGTCCGATGCTCAATAATGTTGATTAAGAGCTGATATATTAAAGACCGGCGATTTTTCTATTAGTTATCAGGACAAGGACTGGAATTTGCGCCCGATATGGCTATAGACTCTCGCCACCTATCATACCGAGGGACAAAACAGACAAGGCGTAACGTGGGTTTCCTGGTTGATACCAGGAGAATCTGTGCATACCCCTTCTGGGAAAATGGCGTGAGTTAATATAGATTAAGACAAATTAATATTGCGTGTTTTTCGCTAGGATGTTTTACACAAATTAAATTTAAGTGTAGGTCGTCGTGTTCGTCACTTGGCGACCCGCCTATAAAATATTACGTATTTAAGATTTGTTGGCTAGTCTAGTCAATAAGAAAATTAATTAATGTGTACTAGCACAATGAAATATATAATATTTATTATTTTGTAGTGCACATTGAAGTCGGTCTTTTAATTTTTAATTAAATTATAGTTATTATACAGCGATTTGAGTTTTTTGCCATAGAAAAATTGTGGCATCTGAAAAGACCTTTCTATTGACATATCGCTTTTCGTTATTGGTCGATAGTCCTGAGTCCTTACATGTTTGCCCCTTCTCTTTTACTGAAGAGCTTATCCTTAGTTTTTAAATCAATTTTATAATCCTATATATTTATATGGGATTACAAAGTTATTTATGCAGTGGGTGTTGCTAAAAAACTGGACCGAAATTGCAAATTATTTTAGTTTTTCCTTGATTTATAATCTAAACATTAATAGTATTCTAAATTTTAATTTTAAGTGCCTTAGAGTTTTCATAATCGGTCAGTCAGTGAGTGATCAAATTTAAAAACTTTGATTAGTTATAATTTTTAAACCACTGGTTCGAATTGAATGAAAATTGAAATATACCGTGTTTATACAATTACTGTTTGGTTACTGTAAATTCAGGCTTCTATTTTTATCCACAATGAAGTTATAGGTCGAAAACGGGCTGAACTGTCTCGAGAAAAGGAAAATGGCACGGCCGTAACACCGTGCCATTATTGCTCGACTTGGCGGGGGCAGTCCCGTGCCCCCGTTTCTTTAATCATTGGGAGATAATATTTTAATTAATTTAAAAAAATTATGTGAAGAATAAAACATCAATGTGAATGCACTTATTTCTTTATTTTATATTTATCTAGTATCGCTACAACTATCTAGTACGCGAGAAATTTAAGCCCTCGAGATTTCACCGAACAATGACATAATTTTTCAAGCAGTATTGTAACAATGGATGAAAATGTTGACGACAACAATAAAATATTGGAAGATAACTGTAACCCCGAAGATATTAAATTCGAGTATAATTTTATAACGATTCCATGGGATGATCGTTCGAATAAGAGTAAAATTGGCGTAGTTGCGTTGCTAATAGCTATATTTGTAGCAACAATGGCTTGTGTTGTTAATAGTTTTGTAATGCATTATCGGGGCATAAGTACGATGAAGAAATTGAATATGAATGAAATAAGTTGCATTTTAGTAAAATTTGAGGAGTACCGGTTTGTGGCTAGAATACATTCCGTGCCGTCAAAGGAGTTGCTGTGCGTTGGTGCAGTAGTCAGCAGGACATCTATTATTGCCAATGGCGCTTGTGTACAATCCGGGCCGATACGTGTTTTTCTCGGAAGTCCAACTGAGTAAGTCTTTTAAATATAATAAATAATTTTTGACTTTCGCTTCATGTGCAACCTTCATTCCCTTACCAACCATCTTGGTTTTTTTGGGTAGAATCCAAGTGGAATATACTGTTTGCAAGCAATTTTCTGATGATAATTGAAAACACTCTTTCAAAGCGTCTTGATCTAATATTGCTATTAATAATTATTATAAAAATTTTAATTTTAACAGATTGTCATTTTAAGAGATGGCTTAAATCAGGCATTTAATTTATTTTTAGACAACGTTGCAGAAAAGGATTTACCCCGGATGTGATCGAATTCATCAATCATGACGGAATTGCATCCAAAAAATTGGTCCTACTTTCTAGTTTTGGACATATTGGTGATTGCTCTGATGTCGTAAGTATTGGCCAATACTTAAATTGGAGAGAAAAAGTACATGTCATTGGAAGACCTTCACATATCGGACGATCATTTTCACGACAACGCGTCACATTAGCCGATAAAGAAATTTCCCATAGTGGAATATCTGTAAAAAACTTAAATGTGAATAAAATAATTTGTGTTAAAGATGTTGCTAAATGTCCGGTGCGGGCAGGAGATTTGCTATTACAAGGAGAACAGTTATTTGGTCTGGCAGCCACCAGCGTAAAACATTCGGACAAAAACAAATTAGTCTGTTTCGCTGATTTAAATAGCATTCAACAAGAGTTAAAAGATTTGGACGGTGAAATAAAATTTGATACGACTAACTATGAAAATGCCGTCAAAAGATTTTAAATTTTCATAAGCTGCAATGCCTATGGATGTTAGGGTGTTTCCGTCGACAAGCATGTGAAGGCAGTCGTACTGTGCCCAAGTCCACTTCCTCCGGACATGTGAATCCTTTCCAGTCTTTGGTGCTGACGTATATCACGAGGATAATGAATAGACTCAGCATTGTGAATATTAACAAACTACTGCCTTGTTTCTTTATGCTTGCAGTGTTGAACGCTACTGTTGATTTACATTTTGCATTTGATGACATTCTTACTGAGGTATTATTTTATTTACTTATGTTTTCATGCCTGCAAAGAAATAAATTCAAGATTAAATAGAGTTTTGTGAATATAATTATATAACAACACCTTATGTAATTGGACTTCCTGGTACTTAGTGTTAAGGCGAAAAAGCTTTGCTTATAGATTTTTAAATTTAAAAAAAAAAAACCTAATGTAAACAGCTAATTAGATTCTTTAGGTAAAGTACAGACGTGTGGCAATTTAAATTGCGTTGCCAACTTTCTAGATGGGTCAGTCAATTGGATGAAGTGGACGTGCGTTCAATTTAACGGATTTGCCCATCAACGATCGAAAATTATAATAACCCATTACCAACTCGTCACATGCGCGATTGCCTGTCATGGGCTGATCGGTGATTTTCCAGAAAGATGCGACTTTGCGTCGATGTGGACAGAGCTACCGGGACGTAGGCCAACGCACTGAACACATTGTGGCGTATACAATTAAAATGTTAATTTCCCGCTAGTCGCTAGATACACTGGCACGCGTCATAATCAACATTGTACGTACCTACTGCCTCTGTTAACAATTTATGCAAATTGACTATAGATTTTAGCAAAAGTTTTTTATTATTAGTTAGTTATAATATTTATATCCCAGGAGAAATGATCCGTATTCTAAATTTTTTTACTGATTAATATTCATCAATTTGAAGCAAAGATATTAGATTTGTCCACTTTTTTTGTTAGGGTCATGCATTACTGACTTGTGTTATTTTATGAGTTTTATTAAAGGATTCCATAGATAATTTGTTTATTCTTGTTTCATATATGTTGATATAATTTGATTAAGAGCGTTAATGATTAAAGACGTAGACATGTTGTTGACATTATTGACTTCCGCAATCCGCAATTGAATGGAGATCAAAGATGATATTATTTTATGAAAACCTTTTTTGCTATAAATAGGTTTATAGTGTTGAAATACGAGTATAGTGTTTTAATTATGTGTTAAGAAGACCAAAGTACTTAAAGTGGAAAAAATTGTCTGAAGATTTAATAACTGTAACGGTTTTGGGTTTCCAGGTTGTATGGTGTCCTTAGAACCAAATTATATTGTACAGAAAATTTTATGGCTTAAGCTTTGTGGATTTACTATCTTACATTATTGTTTTAGTTAGTCTTTTATCTTACATCATTTAGTTTATAGTTTTAAAGTATCTATGAAGAAATTAGCTAACCAATGAAATTTTAATTCACTAATTTGTCATACTGTTGCGTCAGAAATCCAGGATGAGTTAGAATTTCGGCCCACGTTTGTTAAGCATTAGCTAGTGTGCAAACATTACCTTTTGTCACAACATTTCAATTTTAGATTGTATTTGCAATAATATTGCTGTTTATTCTAGTTTTAACGGATCTGTCTATTAGATAATTATATTAAGTAGGTAATGTACATTATGTCGTATACTTAGGTGTAAATAAATACTCTTGTGTCGTGGGAATAGGTAACAAAGGACAAGAAACGGTTCGTTGTCACAGCACTCAGACTCAATAGATTGCTGGGATCGAATGCGCAGCTTCACGTTTCACAGCCGGTTCTCCATTAACCGCGCCGCTGAGACTGTTTATAAGTATGTATGTTTATTAATTGTTAACATCATAATTTATTGGCATGATTATGAATCAGTTCATATACGTCCCACAGCAGGCCACGAGCCTCCTCCATAATCTAATACAATACACAACGCTTTATTGAACACCACATAACATAAAATGACAAAAAAATAATAGAAAAGCTTACAAATAGTGAACAACTGGCGGTCTTATCGCTAATAGCGATCTCTTCCAGACAACTATATACCATAATCTAGAGTACGATGGAGAGAATCTAGGTCACATAGTCCTCCGCGCTGGTCTAGTGCGGGTTGGTGGACTTTACGTACCGTATAAATTCTAACAAATCGTTATGCAGGTTTCCTCACGATATTTTCCTTCACTGTTATAGTGTGTGGTGATTGACTATCAATAAACATATGACTCCGAAAACTCAGCGGTGTGATCAGGGATTTGAACCCACGTCCACTGTGAATATGTTGGCAGCCGTGCTGGTTCGTTTACCAACAGGCCACCGCGCACTTATTTATCATTACTAACATGATAAAAATACGTTCGCTCATGAATAAGTGCACAGTGTTGCGACCGCATTACAATACCAATCGCACAGATGTCCTTTGGGAAACGTAACATCGGATGGCGGTTTGAAAAGCTACTCTATAATCATGTTAGTATTACTGGGCACATAGGATAAAGATTGTGTGGCTTAGATGGCTAGTTCCATGACCTGTTTTGTATAATCCGACTAATCTATTAGGTACCGTGTGACATTGCATACTTTTCAATTTTGTACAGGCATAACTAACACAATTTCAGTAACGTTTTCGTAAATTCATGGAATTGTGGTTTTAGGATAAATGTTATTGAAATTGTGTAAATTACACGTGTAGAAAGTTGTTTAAATTTGAAAATTATGAAACGTCAAACGGTGCCTATTAGTTAACTCGTAGTTGGTTAGTTGGTACTTCGTAAACTTTGAAAATTGAGACCCTTGTAAAGCTCATTAAAAACCTACAGATATGAGATATTATAGGCAAAATTTATGATAATAATTGAGCGTATTGCGAAAATTGTTGTGTTTTGTGGACTTGCTATGAATGCAAAAAGAAGTTATATCATCAAGATGTACTTTAGATTTGCCCATTTACATACTTAAAGCAATTGGAAACAATTTTAACACGTTCAGTGTATTAGAAGGTCTAAAAGGTCTCTAATGAGATTCTCAGCCAGTGCGGTGCGGCGTGTAAAATATAATATACTACGGATTTCGACGTTTACGAGATCTAGTAGGTCTCTAAAAAAGTAATAGAGAGATTAACTTATTGTAGAATCAGTACAACCAATTTCAAGGGTTCAAAATGGAATGTTGTCTTTTAACTAAATTAGGCACAGAGAAGTCTTGATGGCAGGCAATGCATCTACCGCATTATTGGTATTTTTTATTCTTCTAAGCTAAGATAAGAGCAATTATTATGACGTAATTAATAAATTTATTTAGACAGTCTGGTTTTTAAATGGTAAAATTTCATTTGTTGTAAATATTGCAGGGTGTAAGAAGGCTAACGCTGACATAGAAAATGTGTAACGGGATTATCCCAGCCCAGAGAAAGGGTCTAATGTAAGCAATGCTTATTCGAAAAGACAACATTTGCAGGTGTTATGTTACATTTTTAACAATAAAAAATTAAAGCTGCTTTTGTAGCATTAAATAAATAAACACACCCAACAGTCACATATCTACATAGTCCTGACCCCACACTAAGATCGAGTCTTGTGTCGTGGGTATCAGGAACTACGAAACAAATCCTTGTGGTTCCCACAAACATTTTTCTTGATGCGGGGTTTGAACCCGCGACTTCTCATTTCGCAGCCGGCGTCTAACCAACTGCGCCACGGAGGCTGTCAATGATAGATATGTCAATTACTTTATAATAGCATTAATTAAGTGCGTGGTGGCCTGTTGGTAAACGGACCAGACGCGGCTGCCAACGTGTTCACGGTGATCGCGTGTTCAAATCCCAGGGCACACCTCTGACTTTTCGGAGTCATGTGTGTATTGATAGTCAATCACCACGCACTAAAACGGTGAAGGATAACATCGTGAGGAAATCTGCATACCATAGCGGTTTATAAGAATTTCTATGGTTTGTAAGTCCGCCAACCCGCACTAGGCCAGCGTGGTGGACTATATGGCCTAACCACTCTCAATCCTACTGTCGATTGTAGAGTAGGCCCATGCCCTGCAGTGGGACGTATATGGGCTGATACAGATACAGCATTAATTAGTATAAATAAATGTCAGGTTAGGTTAAGCTAACTAATAGCGTTTATAATTAAATGCCTAAAGATAAGTAAGTTTAAAGTCATAGCAGTCGTTAACACGTAATAGGGTACCATATCCTAGTTCCCACCCTATCTGATATTCCGGCTGATACCCAAGTGAACTCCAATATTTCTTTATAAAGATTTTTACTCTCCTGTAAGGGCAATATTTGAACTTTGTACATAATATACACATCAACATGCATACGAACCAACTATTATAAAAACTGTCATAATAATATTTACTTATTATTAATATTTACGAGTAGATATAATTGCATTATTAGGGTGATTTTCAACAGTTCTTCTTATTAGTTATATTTTATTCTCATTGTTTTTTTGTTTTATGTGTAGTATAAGTATTTGTACAGCGACTAGTAAGTATACTTAAAGTTTAAGTACCTAAGTACGGCATAATGCCATAGTTTAAGCAATTGTGAGTTTATGTTTAAGGTGATAAATAAATAAATAAATCCTTAAAAATAAAATGAATAATTACAAAATATATATATATATATATATATAAAATAACCGACATAGCCCAGCGGATTAGTAAGTTGAAGTGGCAATGGGTGGGACACATAGCGCGGAGAACTGATGGCCGATGGGGTCGGAAAGTTCTCGAATGGATGCCACGTAGCGGAAAGCGCAGCGTAGGATGTCCACCCATAAGGTGGTCAGACGACCTGGTAAAGGTCACGGGACGTCGCTGGATGCAGGCTGCCTCTAACAGGTCACTGTGGAAATCATTGGGGGAGGCCTATGTTCAAAAGTGGACTTCCTTTGGCTGATGGATGGATGATATATAATAGTTTTATTTATGAATAATAGGTCGGATAATTAATCACAGTAAATCGATGGTATATTTTGTCAAACTTAGTGACACCAATGTTCAATTGCTTAATTTTATCTTATGTTGCTTATAATATTATATTTATACACAATAGATATTACAGAATTTTTACTCATATTGACTGCCAAAAATACGGTGGGAAATTCCACCAAGCTTAATTACGAGCAGGAGATAATCGGGGCATAAAAAACGAATTCTAACGAGGTTTTAATATTGATGATCGACGGTCGCTAATAAAAATATTCATTGCCGTGTTTGCCTCGTAAACAATTTAGTTGACATGGAATATTAATGTTTACGCGTATTAATGTGAAGTGATGACTACCTAAGTATCTCCATACATAGAATGTTCTCTGTGGTACCTACTATTGTAAAACTGCGATATCAGCTTATTTTTTCCATGCGGTATTTCGGGACGGAACATATAGGGCGAAATGTAGGTGCTCTGGGCTAGCCAAAGCACCTACTAAGGGTAGGCAAAGGCGTGAGTTTATTTATGGTATTTCGGGAAGGTGCTTTTTTCGTAGTTACCAACGCTCAATTCTCTGCTGCATGCCACTGAAAATATTTTCCCCTGAACTGTATTGCTGTTAACCGTAAGATCGATTCCCATTTGGCACTCCATTTTGTAAGAGTTTGTTGATGTGGGAAATCTCATGTAATAAATTTAATAACTAAACGTAGCAGAAACAATTGAAATGCATCAAAGAATACATTGTGTTATGGGGGTGTTTAACCCTAAGATAAAAGTTACGCTGCATGTTAAATATATATCGCGCTTAAAATCTATATTTTGGATATAAATATCAATAGGTACTTGATGGGAATGTACGAGGGTATATTCTTCAATAGGTTATATTTAGACTCCCAAAATCTATGGAAATAAAGAACTCAGGTAGCTTACAAAAGATTTTTTATTTGATTTGGACGTTCGTTATCGAAACCGCAACCACTTCTAGTATTGAAACCCAATGTTTTCGTAGTTGCATCGCTACCGTGCCAATTTTTAAAATTGATGGCAAGCAACGGTTCGATGGTCAATAAATTGGAAAGTGGGCATAAGAATAAAAGGCACCGCCCCAAAATAGTTGGTACAGCCTTTCTGTAGGTAATTAAAAATAAAAACACTGTTAAAGCTTAGTTCCTGACTTTCAGATTCCTGATTTTTTATTTTATTTATATGGCGAGACGAGCATGCCGCTCGCCTGATGGCAAGCGATACGAACGCTCATGCTCATGAGTGTTCGTATCGCAGCTATAGCATATATAGCAAAACCAAATAGCACCTTGAATTACAAAGCAATGCTTGGCATTGTACTGCGCTCACCATCCTGAGACATAAGATGTTAAGTCTCAATATGTCCAGTAGTTACTCTGGCCACAATGTCCTTTAATCCGAAACACGACAGTGCATTTACACTGCTGTTTGGCGGGGATATTTATATTTTTTGGGGCTTAGGTATTCATAGACACTTTGTAAACATATTTTAGTTATCAAATGTTTTGTCTCCTTCGCTCAAACTGAAGTCAAAAAATAAAAATATTTACTTTTTTATTTTTTGAAAGAAAATTTATAAACTGTGTATGAATAAAGCCGAAGATGTAAATCCATATTTATTTTAATAATATTATTTTAAATTAAGAGATAATTATTTATTGACAAGGAATGTTCTTTATGGTATCTGGACTGCAATACACAGATTATGGAGTGCCTTTTCTCAAGCAAAAAAAATAAAGTAGTAATACAGCAAGCAGAGTCGGAGGGAAAAGCAGGCAATATTAGTTCCAAAGCATTTTCCACGACACAAAGTTTCTAATGTAAATATTATGTTCATCTGTGCGAAAACATTTTTATTATCTGTAATTGCTCATAATACACATTCTCATATAGTTTCCAAGTTGTGGAATATTAACAAATTGCATTAGGTTCGCTTTACATAGTCGCGTTCAAGTTTAGTAGTTTGTTAATGGAATATAAATAGGTACTTAAGTGGAATAGTTAATCTCATCTTGCTATCTACCGAAAATATTTTATAGCTGTGTTTAATACTAATATAATTTAAAGGAAAGCATGTTTGTTGGTGTTATTTTTTATTCAGCAACTGATCAAAAATATTTATATGCAAGGGGACGTTGCTGTGTAAATGGGAAAAGGGGCCTGATACTAGACAAATGGGATTTAGAAAAATGTCAAAATATACTCATTATACAGCCTCCGTGGCGCAGTTGGTTAGACGCCGCCTGTGAAACGAGAGGTCGCGGGTTCGATCCCCGAACCGAGAGAAATGTTTAATAAGTGTTTAATAAGTTCTACAGAACAGATGGGAACGCTTTGCACAAGGCTGCATTGAAGAAAAGGTTAGCTATGGTGGCGGTTCGCGGCCGGCTTGGGGAGAAATCAGCGCAGACGGTAAGACAGAGCTTGTCTTCGTGTCTGGGCCACGTCTGTCTGCTCTAAACAGTCATCGGTACATCGAACAGCGTCTTGAGCATCACGTGATGCCCTATGCACATTTTTTTTGGCATCGATTTCGATGGACAATGCTAGGGCTCACACTACGAGCGTCGTACGAGATTGTGTTACCGAAGTCGGTATCACGATTATGGAATGACCAACAAGATGCCCGGACATGAATCCGATTGAACATCTATGGAATGAAAGAGACGAATTTGTTCAAGAGATCCTGCCCCAGAAACATTAGCCAACTGCAAAATGCAATCCAAAAGGAATGGAATTGAATGCCACGAAATTTGATCGTGACTCTCATCCGATCGATGAAGAACCGTATGGAAGCAGTAATAAGAGCTCAGGGAGGGAATACAAGTTATTAAATAAACGTTTCTCAGCTTTTTTACGTGTGTTGTTTTATCAATTTCCTTCATCTCCATTCAGGGTAAAAATAGCTTGTTAAACAAAATACGAATAATTTGAATTTATAAAATAAACATTATGGTTTGGAAACCATTATTCACTATTAAACGAAATTTGAAACATATTCCTAAATATGCACATTTTTGGGATAATCCTTACAAAACATAAACTTGCGAGTTGCAAGGTGTTTCGATTTTTCTGATGAAGAAGTGAAGGTTGCTAAATTGACTATGAATAAATCCGTCTGTGTATATCCGGTTACAATCAGACCGACATAATTGTATCCAATAAATAAATAAAAAGTTTCATAAATACATTATATTAAATACATCCAGTCACATACATAGACCTGCATACTAACGTCAAGTCTTGTGTCCTGGGTATCAGGAACTACGAGAGACTTTTACAAAGGCAGAGACGAGACATTTCTCTCGGTGCGAGGATCGAACCCGCGGTCTAGCATTCCACAGCCGGCATCTAACAAACTGCACCACCGAGGTTGTCCCGATAAAATTAACCGATAATGCTAGAGTCTAGACATTGAATTAAAACTATTATATCCTTGCGGCGTTTTATCGCGATTTAGTTTATTTTTTCATTTTTTAACATCCCTATGTTTCGATTACTTTACAGCTTTTATGGTCACGGGGCGGACTGAGGTATTAGGCATCCGCTCAGTCACTGTCACAATTTAAAAAATTAAATTATACCGATTCGCGATAAAATCCGTAAATAATAGTTTTATTTCATAGTGTAACTTTCACGTAAATCTAAGAAACCATTATGCAAACTACAGTCTAGACTTATAGAATTGTAAAGAACTTGACCTTGGGAGTTTGTAATTAAGTTGTGCTATGAAAAATCATATTACAATAAATATTGTTAAATAGTAATTTATATAAAATAAACAAAATAAAAACTTGGAAAACTTCTTGGAGGTGGAAAATCTGATTTCAGTATATGAGAAAACAGTGTCGTAGCGGCGTAGGTAAATAGTTAAATAGTTATAGAGTCTTCATTCGCACCAAAAAAACTTTACCTACAGGTGGTAGGTCCCTCATATTTAAGAGGTCGCCTGGGTACCACCGCAATGTCTATTTCTCCCGTCAAATAGTAGGGTATATGTTTTTTGTGTTCCGGTTTGAAGGACATTGTAGCCAGCGTAACTACTAGATATAATGAGACTTAATATCTTATGTCTCATGATGGCGAGCGCAGTGGAATGCCAAGCATTGCTTTTTAATTTAAGGTGTTTTTGGTTTTCGCTGCTATTCATAAGCGGTCGTATCGCTTACCATCAGGCGTACGGCAGGCTCGTCTTGCCATTTATTGCAATAAATAAAATAAACAATAAACGCGATTGCTAATATTGGCGGTTTGTCGTAAATAAGAAAAATCTCTAGTTTATGTAATGCAGTACTAGTGGACTTTTTATTTTCGTATTCAAACTATTTTTAGTTTACTAAATATTACATACAAACTTGTATAACTTCATGTTATCACGATAAATATATAAAGATTTAATCATAGATATTAATTTCAAAAACCTTGTCTCACTTACTTCCAAAAGATTAAAGCCCACTTAATACTCAAGTAATTATAATGTTTCAACGGAGCCCAAACTTTTGAGAAACTAGACATAGCGTGTGACGTAACAACATCATCAACTGCTTTGTATCAAAAGTAATTTATTATCTGTCTGTCTGTATCAGCCCATATACGTCCCACTGCAGGGCACGGGCCTACTCTACAATCGACAGTACGATTGAGAGTGGTTAGGCCATATAGTCCACCACGCTGGCCTAGTGCGGGTTGGCGGACTTACATACCATAGAAATTCTTATAAACCGCTATGGTATGCAGGTTTCCTCACGATGTTTTCCTTCACCGTTTTAGTGCGTGGTGATTGACTATCAATACATACATGACTCCGAAAAGTCAGAGGTGTGCCCTGGGATTTGAACCCGCGACCACCGTGAACATGTTGGCAGCCGCGTCTGGTCCGTTTACCAACAGGCCACCACGCACTATTAATTTATTAACCGACTTTAAAACAGGAGATTATCAATTCGATATGTACTATGCATGTTATATTTCGAGAGTTGAACAATTATTCGACATCTTAGTCTGTATAAATTTATTTAATAAAATACACAATATTATACAAAAACGATAAAAAAAATCTTAGATTATGACACACATTCTCAACGACTATGTAAATAAAACGGCAATTTATTTATTTTGTTATTTTTTTCTCTATATCGTATTTTAATCATCAATCAAACGATGCGAGTGCTATTACCACGATACTTGTTTTCGCATAAGCCAGAGTTAGCAGCCCTAGCGCGAACGCCGAGCGTAGTGTGAGTGTGGCAACAAAAGTGAAGTACATACACAAGCTTGACTTCTGTAAGTATTCTGTGGTGGTAGCTTGTAGGTACCTAATGGACCAGACGCGACTGCCATCATGTTCACGGTGGTCGCGGGTTCAAATCCCTAGGCACACCTCTAACTTTTCGAAGTCGTGTGTGTATTGACAGTCAATCACTACGCACTTTAACGGAGAAGGAAACCATCGTGAGGAAACCTACACACCATAGCGATTTGTAAATTATATGTTGTGTAAAGTCCGCCAACCCGCACTAGGCCAGCGTGGTGGACTATATGGCCCAACCACTCTCAATCGAATTTTCGATTGCAGAGTAGGCTCGTGCCCTGCAGTGGGACGTATATAGGCTGATACAGTACAGATGTAGGAAGAGTATTTCAAACACTAAGTAGTTAAAGTATAACTGAGACATACAAATATTTATATTAAATCGTGTATCATTATTATTCGTAATCTCGACGGAGTTGTATAATCGGTTGGATACTGGAAGCAGATTTTTCCAAGAGGTAGCTGTGGGAATCCTCTAGGGAAGAATACATTCAGCTGTGGACTTCTTATAGCTAAAAATGCTGAAGAAAGCGGATTAATCTTTAGCTTGTAGAATAAAATAAACAATACCACCAATTTAATAAATTGGTTTTAACAAAATCGCTGCCAAGTAGTGCAATATAACAAAACAATGCCCAAAACATCTTATATAGCGTAACAGTCTTTGGATTGTTCGACCATTTGTAATGATTTTACTTCAAAAAACGAGATTCTGAATTATATTAAAATAAATATGGCAAGGAAAAAATATTGGCATGTTATATTTTGCGGTGTATTTTTTAAATAAGTTTTTATTTATTGAATTCATTCAGAATTATGTATAGTTAAATAGTAAATCATGCACATGTTTTGATGAGGGGACCTTGAAGGGTCATTGGCAAGCATGATCGATAATTTGCCTAGCCGCATAAAAAGCGATTCGTAAACATGCCTACTAGAAGCAAGGTACTTTCTATGTTACACCGCTTACAAACAAAAGAGGCTAAGGTTTTATTTCCAATCAACGACAAATTCCTAAAAATCTTTATATAGACGAAAGCTCCTTAAACAGAAACACTCTTGTCATTGACATTAAGAATCAGATCGGGACATATTCCTTTCAATAAATTTCGATATCCCATGAGGTCGCTGAACTGCGATGAATATGGAACTGTTGAGGAGTTTCAACATATCCCACTGGAATGCAGAAAAAATAGTTATTTATGAAGAAAGATGTTTGAATCTTAATTGAGTTTTAATGTTGATTTATGTAATAGTATGTTAACTTATCCGGCAACAGTAAAAGTTAGATTTTTATTTAAATTACCACTATTTCTGGTAATTTTAAGATAATAGTTATATTTTAGTTTTAAATGTAATTGAATAAAAATGATAAGTTTGTAGTAGTTTTTAGTGATTATTTTATTTTATAGGGCGTCATTGTTGCTAAACGATAAAGACCTTAATTAAAAAAAAAAGGTTTTATTCCATTTAGTACTTATAGCAAACAACGATACAACTAATTAAATAAAACTCATGTAATAGGTTCGTTTACGTTTATGAACGTTTTCATTTGCAAGAGCGTTCTGCAGAGGGTAGTAAAGTTAAATACCGGTGTTATGATAAGATTACCGAAGGTGAAGGGTGCTGTTGTTAAACTCCGCTGAAAAACATATCGTTGGAAAGAGATATATTATACATTTTAAAACCTTGGAACGTTTATTTTATGAACATTGCGGAAATAGATGTTGAATTTTCTTAGAATGTTTAAGCATCATTTTAGAAGCGCACGACAGAGCTCTACTTTGTCTATTGAACAGACATTATCATGGAAATGGTCTTATTTTATCCACGGTTAAGACTCTGCGGATCTGCAGTCGATTACTTCGTATCTATGTGGATTTAGCGCTGGTAGTTTTCACATTACCCTTGAACTAGACTCTAAACTATAGGATCAAAATATATCAGCAATTGACGACGTGCTACTTTCAAGTTAACTAGTATGGGATATATTATACTGACTATGATATTGCACTAATATAATAAACTATACACATTTTTAAACTCGCAAATTAGAGCAGAGATATTTACACAAAGTTCATCTGGAGAGAGATTACAGAGTATGATGATAAAGGGACTTTGCCTTTAAAATTGTAGGGCTCTGAATTTGCCTTAAAGGCAAAGTCCTTTAAAATTCAGACATGAATTGATAGACAGCCAAATTAAGCCTTGATTACACATTTTTGAAATAAAAAAATAAACAAATCAATGTCATTGAACCTAATAGTATTATTTTTTTTCTTCTTTTCTTGTGGTAATTGTTGAAAACATTATGGCAATGTCAAGTTAGGAATAGTATTATTTATACCTCTAAACTTTTTTTCTTTAATATTTTTAAAAAGTTATATTAAAAACATACGTAATCTTTTTTGTAGATAATTATTTTGTCTATGATTCGCGAAATATATTTTCAGATCTTTTCGTGAACTAAAGTGGGACAACGAACAATGCATTCCTTTTTTTTTGTATTCAAAAAATAATAAAAATGTGACATTTGCGAAGGCGGTCATTCAGAGTGAGAGTTGAATGATGGCGGCGCATGCGTGGAGGCTCCGCTTTCAGCAAGATATAAGCACGACGCGCGGCTCCATCGTCACACAACTTTGGCGCGCCCAAACGTTCCAACGGAGAACTTCACGGCCTACAATCCATACAACTGACCGTATATCATAAAACCATCAAAAAATATATTTATTTTTCACACCGTAACTCCAGTGAGTCGTGTCCAAGTTTTATCTAGTGTAATTTTATTAATTTGAATTCTCACCGCGCACTTAACAAAGTTCAGAAGTTTTAGCGTTGCAAAACAAAACTCCGTGTATCCACGTAGGTGAGTATCGCATTATTTTCTAATTTGTCACTATGGTTAGTTAGGTTAATGAATTAATCAGTTTTTGTATGAAAACAAACCCGATTTATATTTTTGCATAGTTTACATGGCGGACCAAATTATTTTATTAATTTTGTAAATCATTATGAGATACTTTCGGCTTGGTCTTAAATTAAAAAATGTTGTACTTAACTTTAATTATTTTCACACTGTAAATCATGTGGAGGAAAATGTGAAGGAAATAAGTAATTCCTTAGCATTTTTTTTGTGTTTTAATCATAAACTGTGTCACTAGAGCAAAATCAATATCAATGTATGAGTTTGGAACTGTTAATAAACATGACCTATTTAAAACCTTTTGATTCACGTTTTCGTGTAATTGGCTCTAGAATAAAGCTTTAAAATTATTTATTTAAAATTGTACGTGTTGATAAATTTCCGTCGGTGAATGGTTTTTGAGATTTGGATTGTATTATGTACAAATTATCCACCACAATTAGGCTAAAGCTGAAATATTAAAACCAAATCGTCAGAAAAGTTCCGCATTCTTATATCAAAAATACTACTTTAGCTCCGAAACAAAAAAGTATATGTTTTAATTTGTGTTTACTATCACTACAAACGAATTTACCTTAATAAAGTTGTATTTAGAATTTCGAAACGTATACATGTTTCGTTGATTTGTCCTATCACCGTTTGATTAAAGCCAAGCTTTGGCTTCATCAAGTATCTTGACAAAGTAGTCAATGAAGGCCGCACTAATTTGTCACTCTCTATAATTTTGAGTTAGGAAAGGTAGATTTTTTAACGGATTCAAAACCTATGTCTTCGTTTTGGCACAGCAAACAAGTTATGTAAAGAAGGCCACGTAACAATGATGAGTATCAAACAATAATGATTCATTTACAGTTTGTTATCATGGTATCTTAAAATGAATCAACGTTTAGTCTGCACATACGATTACGCGTAAGATTTACTCTTGATTTGTAATGAAAATATTCGGAGCATGTATTCATATTTAACTTAAATAAATAAATGGTTCATATTACAATTGAGGGTCGGGACGTTTGAGTACTTAGTACACCGTACTGTCTTTTTATATTCACATACCAAAGACATTCTTGTAGATAACATAATTAAGAAATTGTAAGTATTAATGTGATCTCATTTCTAAAAATGTGGTTGGCTTTTATCTATTCACATTATAGTTAATTCCCCTGATTTGGTTTACAACGACTGAGCGATGACACGTCGTCTTTGGCGAATATTTCTGAGAAATCATGTGATTCCATTCCAAGTAAATCATGATTCTAAATAGAAAAACTCTTACAAATTTTAATGACTGACTTGGGGATCGCCTCCACTACTCGTTAGCGACCCCTACTTGAGCTGCCATTATTTAATTGTTATACCTCTTACAATAACTTTTTCGGTCCTCGAAGTTAGGCGGGTTCTCATATGTTATAATTTTCAAATTCACAATATGTCTAATTTTATATCCCGAATTATTTGGTGAAAAGCGTTATGAAAGGCATTTGATGTCATTTGATAGGGACACATTTACGCAACTTTCCTTGTTATGTTCGTTATGAAACATTTTGCTCAGAAATAAATGGCTAAATAGGGTCGTGGATAATTATTAAAATAACATAGGCCTCTCTCTATTTAGCCTTATGTTTAAAAGTTTTTTCTGGTCTCGCATATCTGAGAGGCTGCCTGGGTCAAACAGTGTAAATGCACTGTGGGGTTCCAGTTTGAAGAACATTGAATCCTGAGTAACTACTAGACAACATAACACTGGAAATCAAATATTCCACGCACAACTCGAAATGTGACATACTTGAATGGGTCATTATGTCAGGTTCTTCACCATTATGAACAGTAGTTGCTATCTGAGAGGGTACGAATTTCCACCACCAATTAAAATCGATTATTGTTAGATAGAATTGGTAAATATTATTGCATAAATTTACATTTGTGTAATTACATAATTACGTAAAGAATTATATCAAAGAAAAATCTCAGTACTTTCCCAAATGATTTCATACTACATACAATTATTACTCACAGGATAAATAAGAATATAGGCAATCTGAAAACGTATGCCATCAAATGCGAACATTTGTTGTCAAAGGTTTACTTTTATTGCTGACCAATATGTCACACGTTTGTCGTCGTTGATTGACTAATCTGAACATTTAGTTGGCTGAACAAATATTTCCATAACTGAAAAGATCAATTGCGAGAGTAATAAGTATATATCACTGCGAAGTGCGAGGAACATTCTATAGCATACAATTTGTCTAAAGGGTTCGAGATCTATAACGAATTTCGCATAATAGCAACGGATTTTGATTAAATGTACCTAATTGGAGGGCCTAGTTGAAGTGAGCTGATAACAAACTTCGCGAAAACGTCAAAGGCAATTATTTGTTCTTACTTTTACACCATATTAATTAATTACGTAAATTTGAAACCCTAACATTTAGTTGGTTTGGTCAAAAACTGAGCATTTCCGTGTTTCACATTACTGAAATCGTTCGTTTTCTGTTGTTTGTATTGCTCAAATGAGTCGGCACGTAATTCATACGGACGAGTAAGTGTTTACAATAACAAGAATATAGGAACTTGTCAAAGTTTGAATCAGAATTACAGCAGAATAAGCGACCGCCGAGTCGTATCGGCCGGAACAATGGCTGGACTTCGGACGAGTTTGGAATAATTACTGCAAGATGGAACGTTTCAGTCCATTTTCTATTTATCAGTTAATCGGCTTTTGTGGACGAAAGTCCCGGCCATGATTTAAAGCAGCGTTATCAACAGAGATCTAATCATTTTGAAAACTACTGCGAGTACACAGTTCATTCATATCTTGTGTTTTACAAAAGACGCTGATGATAAGCGGAAAATACGAGATTACACTCTTACGTTGGTTTTGATTATATTACACATTTATGGACGTATTATATATTCCCGGAAAAAAACTATTTAAACAAAATTCTTAACAGGCATTACGTGAATGTTTGATTAAATAATTAATTTCCGTTATGGTTCATGTGTTTACGTGGAGAAAATTATACTTCTACGAAATACAGGGACCTCGTTAGTGGTTCGCCATTTAATGGTAGTTATTACATATTATTGTTACTTATATGTATACAGATTTGTATACAGTACATTATAGGTACCTTCTTTTGTTATTAACTACTTTGTAAAATAACTTTTATTTTCATCTTAAAATCAGCTGCGTAATAAAATAATTTGATGATTGTTTTCATTGATTTGTTGGTTGCAAAACAACATACAGTCGAGTGGAGAACCTCCTCTTTTTTTGAAGTCGGTTAAAAAGTTCATGGTTAACTAGCTAACTCCTCGAACAAAAATACAATTAGTTGCGGTTAATTTTTAATTTATCGCAAGTGCTGCCACTTTGTTACAGAACGAGGTGGAATGGCTACAGTACTGTTTTGTGGACGTATTAGTGCTAAACTTTAATCCCGACCTTTCGCAAAAGTTTCTTACGAGAAAACTCAGCCGTGATTAGATTTTTAACCACCCAAAGTTGAGAAGTGAATAATTTTGACGCACTTATTAGGACACAAATCATAATTTGTGTATGTAGAAAGGAGTCATGAGGCCCTCGCCATGCAATAATACTGTTATTTAGGCGTAAGAGTTGCTATAATTTCACAACCGTCACTTAGGAATATATCTTCCATGGAATTTCCATATCTTGATTATTAAAATAGATACACAAATTGGAAATTAATTTAGACTCTCCTACAAGTATAATTGCCCACACGGTGTTTGTGCCTGACGGACCTTTGATAAGTAAATTAATTTAGGATTCGGGAATAGAAATGTTACGCTCTTGGTAACAATGTACAAATAAGGATTATGTTGTTCATGCTCTGTCATTTCAGTCTACAATCTACATATATTTTTTGATAACAATTCATTAATGATTTTGAAGTATAGTATTTGAAGCCTTAGGTTGTCGTATCATGATATGAAGTGTTGCCCCTTACGTAAATCGTTCCTGTTTAAATCCAGGTCGTAAAGTAAGTGATGCATACACGCAGCTGTTGCGTCTCGATATATCGCACATAAATCTGTCATCACAACATATTACCCTTCCACGATATACGTACATTTTATAACAATACTTTAAAAATTTCATCGCAAATTATTTTTATTTTTATATAAGTCTTAATTAACAGCCATACCAATCGAAATTTCGTTTAACAAGTTGGATAGATTAATTAACTCCACATACGTGGTCCGATAGTTAAAAAATGTTATTAAATTGTTGTACCGAAGAATTTTCATAAATTTATCTTTAGAAAGTCCGATATTCTCACTATGTGGGTCGGGAGCAAATGTTGGCCTCATGAAATTTCCAAATAATGTTACCCATAAAGGCTTGCTCGCAATTGCCGCTAGAAAATGCTAATTCTCAATAGGTTTAATAAGTATTAGAATTCGAATAAGTCGTTAATTATAATCTTTCAATTGAACAGTACGACGGAATTTATGGACACATTCCAAAAATTAAATTTACGAATTACATTGCACAATTCTACCTAAATCAACTCCCCTGATGAACTTTCTTCATTTCCTTGTCCAAAAAAGCCGGGAAAGGATTACCTGTGTTGAAACACAAAAGTTCGTTAACTCATCTTTTGGATTTTATACTTATATTTTTCACGACCGGATCTAATTACCTTTTAAAATTAAATAAAGTTCAGTTATTACTTATAAGAAAAGGGAATAACTTGAAAAATATGTCTTTGTTGTTTTTTTGTAAGATACCAAATTTAACGTTATTAATTATATTTTTTAATAATACGTCAAGTTAACTTGATGGATTTAGTAAAAGTGCATAAAGGAAGGGCATCGAGCGTATGCCAATAGTTTAGCACCGCGCTTGCCTTTGATTTAGAGCTGTTTGCTATGCTACAATAAATCAGTTTTATTGATTTATGTTCTTTTTCTGACGGAACTTTATAACTGACTCTTTATAGTCTGTTCCCCCTAGACATGGCTAATAGAAAACATTCTCTAAATGTAAATATATCTCATTCAAAACTTCAGCAATTGTTCTGAAATAAACATTTCAATATTAAGAATTGTTTTTCCTTTTTTGTACATTCATCAAAAAACACCAACGTTCAGTGTTATGAGCGAAATAATTATTTTGAAGAATGTCTTCATTAAAAGTTGTTTTAAAAAATTGTATTAATGATGATGGGACCATAGGCATTATTGACTTTACGTTACAACCATTTTGCAAAACAAACTGTTAAAATATTACATAAAATAGATGAAGATATCAAGTCGATTGTTTTATTTCTAACAATAACCGACAATGAGATGTCAGACGGAGGAGTGGGCGGGTCTGGTGTAGGCATTTTTCTACTCCACTTCAATACACATTTCAACAAATGTTTTATTGTCTGTTTGGTCTTCCGCTTCGGTTCATTTGGAATTTGCTACATTTTAACGTCATATAAACATTTTTATTTTGTTCTCTTTACAAATGTGCGCATGAAATACATTCAGGTTTGGTTTTAATTCGACAATATAATTACTTTTCGAGTCACGTCGTACTTAAATAGGCCACAACGTAGCTGATAAATTGTTCATTAAGTATTATTTTTTACGGTCAACAAAATACGAATATATGAGCTTATTATAGATAGCCATATGGAATAAATAGATTTTTTTATAAACAATTATTTAACTGTTACCTGCATTACTTATTTAAAACGTATAAGCCTAATATAAATACATTTCAGCAAGTATCGCAACATCATACACATATGCATGTTGAATTTAAGTGGATTTATGAATTATTGAATGGGATTATACGAATTGAGTACTATTACGTTTCGTAAACCGGATTAATATTGTAAATCGTAAGGATACGTGCTTATTCCACCTTATGTTAATATTCTTGTAAAAGCGTACGTACGAATTTTGCGGTGAACCAATTTGGCTGAAGTCTATTCATACAAAGTTGTGACCACGCTTATAGTTCCAAACATGCTAGTCGGCAGCTACTTTTAGCGTTGTCCTTACCATAACAGGTAGAAATTATATTCTGTTTGCTTGTCGGCTAACCAAACTGAGGAGGGTTTTCTGATACGCCTGTTAAATATGGCTCTCCACTTGTTGAGTTTACAGCTACTAGTAATGGAAAAGCGCACAAATCTAGGTCACCATGACGTCCAAATCCGATGAACCCTGTCCACTGTAAACTCTATCCAAGCAAATAAACTATTATTAAATCCCGTTTATATTACTTGTCTATTCGCCGTATGTATTAAATATTTCCTAAAATTATATATTTTGAAGTCTGGTTTGTTCGTTTGCATGTTTGTATTTCAGTCAGATTAACATTCGTTTGAGATTTGTCGGAACACATGCTTGGGATGTCGTGTTATTCTGAAATAACGTTAACAATTTCTTTGTGTAATATAACTAGTAGAAATGTAAGCGCCTTTGTCGCGTTGTTTCCTCGTTGTTGTACAATGTACTGTACAAGACAGTGAATTAAACTCTCTTTCTTGTGACGTTTGTGGGCGTTTGTAAAAACCTTATAATTTGGACTCTACCCATTAAGATTTAAAGCGCAACGCGCTTATCCACTTCTGTCGTCGGCAGCACCTGTTCATTCACCTACATTTTAATCAAATTAAAAGGTTCATATCTCATTGTTGGGTTTCTTTGAAGTATAATTTACGAAGGTTCATTCAATTCGCAGCCGTTGTTCTTTAGTTTGATAGTTTTTACAAGTAAAAGCTTTTCTTCGTACCAGCCGTCAAGAAGTTCTTCAAGTGTTGCAGTTGTTAAAAAGTTATTTTCCATTAAAATGCTTTTAAAATCTGAGTTACTCGGCCAACATGACTAGTAAGGAACTAAAAGGTATGTATCTGTGTTATTTATATGCACATTAATTAAGGAGCGTCATTGAGTGCAGCTGAAATAGGTTTACGGTGTGAGCTATAGTTGGCATTTTACAGGCGGCTCACATTCCTCTTTATTTTATAGGATTAGCTTATACAATTATTGTCTTACATGGAAGACGATGATTAAATAATGTTTTATTTTTAATCATACATTTCACATTTGCTGTTGTAGCGAACTGAACTCATTCAAATAAAGAATAATCGCAATATTATTTGAAGCAAACATTCCAACAAATATGTTTAATACTTGGTTATAAATATCTCCTACAGCGCAAAAACATTAACATCTTAATAAACTGTATTATATTTCTGGACTGTCGACGATATTAATAAAATATAATATGCAAATTACAGAGAAATTCTTTGAATAAAATACCAATTAATTCAATTACAGCTTTTAACTCTTCTAAAGAGTAATAATTGTATGAATATTTTACTTGTCAATAAAATGTTAGTTTTATGTTTGCTTTGAAATGTTGTTTTGTTATAACAATTGGGATAATAGTGGGGATTTCTTCAACAATGATTTCGATCAGCAATTCCTGTCAGTGGCAAGTACCCTTCTGTTCTGACGAGGCGATATCCCAAGGTATTGTACGTCGGGTCATCGCGACGCAGTATTTTATGTTGACAAATTGAATTTTCGACATGGGCCTATGACATCCGCACAAAAACTCACATTCGTTGAGATTGCCAAAATCCCTTTAAAATAATGTGATCCGTGATATGGGTAATTTAGCGAAGGTGTAAAAATGATAATTTTATAGCTCCTAAGTGAGATAAAATAGCAGTTTCACGTTCACCAGTTGTGGCAATGGGTGTTCAAGTAGCTTTTTATGTATCTCCAGTTGTTTTTCATAAATATCATTTGGAATACAAAGTTGATATTAAAACTATTTGCAAAGTATAATATCATGGTTACTATTTTTTTAGTTCCAATTTTGCTAGAATTTAAAGGTTACTGAGCATCTTTTCCAGAAAAAAATAACTTAGTGTGTACAATATTTTTATTCTCTTTGTGTTCTAAAAATAGCATTCTGTGAGCGGTAATATTTTAAAGTGTAATACCCAGTAAAAGTATATGGATATGTACTTTAAAATACTTATAATTAAAAAAAGAGTTCTATACGAAGATTTGTTACAGAACTACACATATAATGCATAATTATTCTTCCTCATATTAATGCACATGTAAGGTTGTTTGTTTGTTACGCTGGTACGGCTTGGTTACTAAGGCGATTATCGTGAAATTTTACATCCAGAAATACAATATTATATTAGAGGTGTAGAAAGTATATTAAGTAATCATTTTTTCCAATTATTCTTGTTATTATTGCCTAGCTGGCGTAGTTGTACTATAAAGCTGAGGTCTTTGGTTCGTATCCCGGGTCCGGCAAAGTCATATCGGTTTTTCTATTCATTATCAGCACAGAGTCAGAAATTTGTGCCCGATATGGCGATAGGCTCGCCCCGATCACATCGCGGAACATACAAGGCAAAATGTGGGTGTCTTGGCACCTCTGTTACCCTTTTTGGGAAAAAGGTGTGAGTTAATGTATCTATGTTTCTGTGTATGGGTCTTGTCATGTCGACCGACAATTTAACTGATTGTTCAAATATGGATAAAACCTACATTGACATAAGCGAAGTGACGGATGAAATCAAGCAAGGTATAATTGAATAATAAATCAGAGTATCAACGAAGCAGCCAAACGTTTCACGCAATTAACTGGCGTAATAAAATAAACATCACTCGCGGATGAATCTTAACAATTCCGTCAAAGATGTAAAGCGTGTTGCTTAATCACAGGTTACAGAGAACAATTTGTCCGTTAAATTGCCAAGTAGTCGTTACTCCCCTCGTTAATTTTTCCGCCGACAGCTCTAACGAACAACGGTATAAACATGATTCTTGTAAATGCAGTAAAACATCTCGGGAGACTTAAAGGATCAGCTTCGTACAATCATTTGATAAATGTATTCGTCTTTTATGAATACCGATTTCTTTGTAACAACGCCGCTCATTTATAAAGTCATTCTTTGATCATAAATTGAGAACACGAAATGGCAATTCGGTACGAAGGATAAACGGTATCAAGTTTAAGAGTAATAGTCTCAGATAGCCTGTTCAATAATTTAGCTGTCTTTTTTACTATAAATAAACTACTTTTATTTGTAAAATGCTAATATTACTCGCGATATTACCAAAATAACAACATGAATGGTGAACGATATAAAAACAAGAGATATTTTACAGTATTTTTTTTATTTATCACATAATAAACGTAGTTTAGCCGCAGAATTTGTCTGGTTCACAAATCTATTTCATACAATTCGACCGTATACAATTTTGTCAACTTCAAACCATTCACATCTATTGCAAAGGCATTCATGCGAAATTTCGGCTAAGAAACTTTTAATGCGGGTACTAACTCACACATTTGACATATTGCCAACCCATACCACATTACATTGTTTAGGCACGTCATGAGTTACACAACCTAGATGCTTAAATTTTACTTGAAATGTATTAAATACATTTTAATGATATCAATAAAGCAACCTTGATAACATTAGCCTTTATATTCAAAGAAGTTTAAACATAATAGCTAAAATGATTCGTAAAAGTTATTATTACAATAAAAATGTCAGATACAGTGCCGTTGCGTCTGGACATTTTACGACAATCAGTCACATTGAGAATATCTACGTAAAGTTAGTCGTGCTTACGAGTCACGGGGCCTTACAAGTTGTTCCTAAGGAAAAATAAAAGAGATCATGTATAAATGTTTGTTTTATCACGGATTTCGGGGCTAAAGGCGAACGAAGATCTGATCCAACGCCTCTGTAGGACAATTCTTTATTATATGAGAACAAATCTCTTATAGTCCGATTTAAATTTCTCATATATGTGTTATAAGGTTGAATACACATAAATAACTCACGATCACACTAGTTATCTACATGATGGATAGTTACGAGTGAAAGTTCAGAATCTATTTTCAGTTCGGAATTCCGAAAGTGAAAATCATATGATATTGTTTTATTTGTGATCGATCGTTTCCATAGACCATCAATCTAAACTAATATTATAAAGAGGAAATATTTGATTGTTGAATCTTACACCATTGGAATCCTAAATTATTCGATTGAGAGAATATTTTCAAAACCGCACCCGGGCGGAGTCAGGCAGTGCCGCTAGTATTTCATATTGTTGCGACAGTTTAGTGTCATCCAGAAATAATGCCAGTCTCATTGTTATGTTATTTCATTAGTAATTTATTTGTTATTTAGTTGTTTCGTGTATTCTGTCCAGCAATTAGACGCTTCAAAACACGTCTTTTAAACCACATTGTTGACGTATTTTGTTAAAAGTGTATTATACCAACACATTCGGAAGCAGGCTTTTTGACTACCACACTAGCGAAAAAAAAATAAAGTATAAATAAGGGTGAACCCGCTAAATGTCCCGATAGCAAGTTATTATTACGCCCGAAAAACGAGGCAACAAGTTGTCACTTAATGATACGGAATCGGGATGTTTACTCTGGCGCTATCGTTACATATGTACCAAATGTAAAAATTATACAAATGAGCGTGGCGCGGGTTTAATAAACATATATTGTTATGGCCGCTTTACCGCTCTCCCGATAATTTGCACTTTTACCCATCTTTTCGTCGGAGTCACAATAAAATTAACATACAAATGTTGCTTCTGACACGACCGGGGACAAATGTATAGAAACCGTTTGAACAGGGTGGCGCTTTACTCGTTAAACCGGCATCCAGTTTATCTATAACGATTAGTATTTAGTAGCATCTGTGAAGGAGCGCCAACAAGCGGAGACAGTTCATCTGGACCAGACAACTTGATGAGATTTATTCTTTATCTTAATCTTTATTGTGATTAACTCTGGCAAAACATCTTACATTTTTAAAATCTCAACATATTCTCGTTGTTGTTTCGCGTCGTCGATCAATAACATTTTTAGGTACGTCCGCCTGAACATTACATAACATAAGCTTTTACATAATCAATCGAAACGCGTATAAAAACTAATTAGGAATTCGTTTTACCTAAGTTTATTTCCGTTTCAGCTGCTTGATTAGTCCAATGCGTAAGAATAGCCCATTAATCTTTACTCTTGCCAGTCACCAGCGCTCAATTAATTCCAGCCCCGGTTGATTTGTAGCAAAATGGACCGAAAACTTGGGCAGGTAAACTAACGACTGATAAGTACGTACGCACTTTGTAAAAAAATAAAAATAATGTTTTGTGGAACAGAATGTTCTACTATAATTAGATTAATTTAAAAGTACGGTTTTCTAAAGAAATAATTAGTACAAAGTTCTACTATAATTTAATTAATTTAAAACTACGGTTTCCTAAAGGATTTTTTTATGAATTGTGTTCTATATATGTTATTCTTATCTCTATTCGATGATACAACAATATTGAATGAAAATCCGTTCAGTAGTTGTTGCGTCGAATAACTTGTCTTTTAATTCTTATTGTTTACGCACATACTTCTTCTCATCTTTGCATCACCTTAGGTTCGACTGTCAGACAATGCATCAGGCATTAGGTCCATACAATGTATTTATATGAGGTGTATATAAATAAATAACAAACATATATTCATTCTTGTACGTAAAGATTTTTTAAGATGGTAATTTTAGAATAGATGAAGTCGGATAAGATTAAATTCAGGTTTAATTCAAAGTTGATCTTAATTCTGAACAAAGTGGGTTCGTGTTTCTCACCTCTTACCTTTGACGGCTTTATTAAAGACTCGGACCGACTCGTTAGGAGTTATTGAATAAATTACTTCGAGGTGATTAATTGACTATTAATTACAATATCGTTTAGCACCCCACTTTGTTCATTAAGTTTGATACAAAACTCAAAAGCTTATTACATTCCATTTTGGTTGTTTTACGAATCATATTGAATTTAATATTTCCATTTAAATAGTTCAAGCAAGGTTTCAAAACAAGCAGCGAATTATTTTAGGCGTTTCATTTCTTAATGTTTTCCTTAATCGTACGGCACAAATAATTCTTAACAGATGTTCGTACTGAAATGGACGCACTTAACGGCAAAAGTACTTACATAAAGAGTTTCCATAGAACCGTTAACATTTCACATCTGATACTTTGTTTACAAATAAAAGTATTCAGAGTCGTATATTTGTAGAAATGTTTACTATGCCAATTTATTAATGTAACATACTTATGTGTCTACATTTTATATACAAAATTATGTTTATATAGTCCTGAGTTATGTAAGCATATATACGGCGTAAACGTAAAACTTTAAGTTGTGTAGATATTGTTAAAGTATATGGTAGAACCCGCAGTAGAACCTAATAAAAATAATTATCGTACCGTCTTATATTTAAAAGCAATTACGATAAAACATGTAGATTATTATAAAGGAGCACATATAGAGAAGGCAGTAATGTAACGGCAACATTCTCGACTCGTAATACAATATATATTTTAATAAAAGTTCAAAGGAGCATACTTGGCTCCGACAAGCCACTTGTGACGTGTATACTGTACACCCCTGGCGAATGTTCACGGAACAGCTATTCTTTTCACATCCATTCACACTCCACGCAATATTGAATTTTTTACACCAGTTTTTAAAAATTATTGAGGAACCTTCTTTCTTTTACTGGTAGGTCTCTCATAAATGTGAGAGGCCGCCTGGGTAGATACCACCGCAATGTCTCTTTCTCCCACCAAACAGCAGTGTAAACGCCCTGTTGCGTTTTGGTCTGAAGGATAGTATTATAGCCAGAGTAACTACTGGACATATTGAGACTTAAAATCTTATGACTCAGAACGGCGCACGCAGCGGAATGCCAAGCATTGTTTTTTAATTCAAGGTTCTGTTTGGTTTTGCTACTGTTTATGAGCAGTCGTATCGCTTACCAACAGGCGAACGGCATGCTCGTCTCGACTTTCATTGTAATAAAAAAAAACCTTCAAATCACACGAGCGTATGTGCTCTTGATACATTATTAAAATTATTGCATGACCCTTATCAATGTTATGACGTCATTGAAATATAGTTAAATGTGGATCGCCAAGACAATTTGCTAGAGTGGATTATACTGGACTCGTATGACGTCATACGAATTATCTTAAACATTATACACCTTCAGCTTTTGTATCTAATCTTTAATATTTAGCAAATATAGTATAGGTACACATAATAATGTTTCAAAATAATATAAGTAAGTTAATAAGTACACCCAACAGACCCATACATAGTCCGATCCCACACTAAGATCGAGTCTTGAGTCGTGGGAATTAGAAACTACGAGAGACTTTTCGGTCTCATAAACACCAAGACCCGAAATAAATGTCTGTGGATCACACATTTGTCTCAGTGTGGGGATCGAACCCTCGACTTCGCGTTTCTTAGCTAGTGTATAATCAAATGCGCCACGAAGGCTATCGGTATAGCTATAATGTTAAAAAAAACTGAATTAGATAGTTCGAACAAATTATTTGAAAAGTAAATAGACACCCGATAGTACCAACGGGTAACTTATCTTAAAGGCATTTCAATCTATTTGCACAGTATCATCGGCTATGGTTTTTCAGTAAAGGAGAAACATTGTGAGCAAATTATATTACGGCTCTTCTTGTTTTCTATATTTTATACTTTTACTCCGATGTTGGCTTGAATAGCTTATATGAAAGATTTTCTGATGGCTTCCACAATGATTTTCTAATTATTATGTACCGTGTGAAGATGACATTATTTGTTCTTTATTAGAAAACATGTACAATGTACATACTTTGTACTTTTCATGTCCAGACAACCCTTGATTACATACGTATATAGATTTAGTGTTCAAACCGCGGCAAAGTTTTAGTTGATACAGTTTATCATCTAAACGCCTCAAGCGCTTTGTAAAGAGTATCAAACATTACCGTCTTTACACTAAGGGCACACGGGGCCCGTGCCCAGGGCCCCCATCCTCAGTGGGGCCCCGTAGAAGAGCAAGTGTAAAAAAAAACAAACCGAAATTTTCCTCACACATTTACTCACACGTTTCACGACTCCTATCATCTATGTACGTATATTTACGAAATTGTAAGAAGTAATCATCATCTATTTCAGTAGATGAGAGATAATATAACTCCATATCCTAAAAGTGAAATGCTATAAATATGTTCTCTGTCACAGAAATAGTAATTAAATTATGCAGGTAGTATGTATGCATCATAAAAACATTTGTGTAACACCAAGGTAGGGGGCCCCCGGTCCAAGAGGGCCCCGAGCTTGAAAGGCCTCAGGACTGCAGGGGTCCTCGGCCCGAGATGCCGTAAGCAGACAAGGAATGTAATATCTATACTAATATTATAAAGCTGCAGAGTTTGTTTGTTTGTTTGAACGCGCTAATCTCTGGAACTACTGGTCCGATTTGAATGATTCTTTCAGTGTTGGGTATTCCATTTATTGAAGAAGGCTATAGGCTATATATCATCACGCTATGACCTATAGGAGGAAAGCAGTAGTGATATTTCTAGCAAATACGCGCTAATCTCTGGAACTACTGGTCCGATTTGAATGATTCTTTCAGTGTTGTGTAGTCCATTTATCGAGGAAGGCTATAGGTTATATATCATCGCGCTATGACCTATAGGAAGAAAGCAGTAGTGATATTTCTAGCAAATACGAGGAAATTTTGTTCGTTTTTCGTGGTCCGATTGGTCGGTATTCTAAACTGATAGTCAGAATTAAATATTTTGACCGCCATTTTAAAACGTGTATGTACCCGGGCGGAGCCGGGCCCGACCGCTATAAATGATAATTAAAATTTCATCATGGGACTGAATGAGACCGGACATAAACTGGATATAACGGGACGGGAAATATAGTCGACGGCGCGCGGGAAAAATATAGTTAGTACGCGAAATAATATGTTGTTGCCAAATCAATATATTATTAATTTGAGTACGTCATGCTCGCTTAAAGGTCTGTGCTTGCGGCGGCGCCGTGTGCCGGGTCGGTCACTTCCCTATAACACGGTTGAGGAGACCAATGGCTGGCACATGGGTCATACTCGTGAACGGGTGCTGCTTGTGTAGACTGGTCTGCTCAATTTGCTTATAATGATAATATTAATTACTTTGTTTTTTTTTATTTTTTTTTATTGCCTTACATTGCTTTTGCTGAACAGTGTATACCGGTTCCGCGGTCAGGGCGACCACACTTAACTTAGTCGTACAATATAATCATTATTATGAATAATTTATGAACTGCTCTGAATTTCAACTCCTGTATGATCACTGTATTGTAAACTTATTTTGAAAAGAGCAACGCTAGAGTTTCTTGCCCGTTCTTCTCTGGCGAAAACAGCCTTGTGAACAGGGTGGTAGTGAAAAAAAATGACTGAATCTAAATAGTGTATGACATTTTATAGATTCAATAAATATTTTCATTTCATTTTTCATTTCATTTCAATACTGGACTCAAAAGCTATCTGCACCCGGGCGAAGCCGGGTCCGACCGCTAGTTGATTTATAAAGTTAGTAAGATACAATCAACAATTCGCTGGATTGTTTACCAATTCTTGGATAATTATGCATAGAATTTATAGTTAAGTTTTTAAAGTAAGGGAGACCTCAAAAAATTAGATCTATTAAAAGATTAATTTTATTTCTCTCTTTTTATTACAATTTTGTAGACGGTTTAATTCTTTTCAATTCTTTTCCATTTCTTATTTTTTAATTTATGTTGTAGTAATCAAAACTTATTACCCTTACCTATCTAGGTTAGGACACTGAGAAAAAATAGTCAACATGTATGCACGTCGCGAACTGAAAAAAATTGGACACTTTCGCTTTATCTCAAAACACTAAGTAACCGATTTTGATGAAACTTATATAACTCCTAAGTTGGGCTATAGCCCAACTGATAACTTGTTATAACAATGGAGCAAAAACATTTTTTGTAATCCGACTTATACTTTTTGAGATATACGTGGACAAACATACAAACATGTATATATTTTTAACCGTCTTCAAAAAAAGGAGGAGGTTCTCAATTCGACTATATGTTGTTTTTTTTTATGTTTGTTACCTCGTTTCTCTGTTTTTAGTGGTTTTTTGTTTTGAAGTCGGTTTTTATTTTTTTTTAATTTGAAATTCGTGTTTAGGCGCTGGTATAGACTAACATAATCAAAAACTGTGCAACTCTGACAAAATTACATACTTACACATGGAATACATAATCTCCTTTTTTTAAGTCGATTAAAAACGAAATTATTTTGATAAGGATCAATACCATATAAATAAAAAATAATCGCAAATAATACATTGTTTTAGAAAAAACTTATTAACCATTTTAGTGGTAATCAGTACTCACTAATAAAAACATCTTAGTGAGCCTGTGTAATGAGCTAACCCAGAAAGATCTAGAGACATCATACACAGTTTCTTACATTACATCCCTTTGAGAGTGACCATTCCGACAAGATTGATACATAACTTCGATATGAAATTATCATAGTAGGTTAATTTTAGATTTTTTTTTTCTTTATTTTTCAAAAGGGCCCCAAATTCTTGTGTGCCCAGGGCCCCATCATAGGTAAAGACGGCCCTGGTATCAAATAATAAATAAAATATACGTAATGAATTAAATTATTAAGTTTTACACATGTGTGTACATCCACAGATCAGCAACCTCAAAAGTTTTTGTCACACGCGTGTTCGCTGTTTACTTACTTAATTAATTTGCAAAGGACGTCACCACATTATGCCGGCGCAATTTCTTAATGTTCCTAAGTTTTCCGCGACCTTCGAAGGTTCAAAATTGTAAGGTCACGTTCATCATTCGGCTCAATGAGGGGAATGTTCGCACAATGCCATTCTAAAAGCCCATGTAGGATACGAATAGTATTCGAAAATTAAGCCCTCTTTATACTAGTCCGCTCCAAGGGGGAATACTTACGCTGTGCTCGTAATTAACACCGCTTCATTAGAATTTGAAAAAAAGAAAAAAAAAGAAGGAAGCATTGCATTGTAGTACGAATGTAAAACTCCACCTAATTTCCAGCCAGGCCTCAAACAAAACAAATTATATATTAGCCAAAATATAATCAAAGTAAATAAACATAAAAATATTGAATATAACACAATATTACATTTCTTTGTTACTTAGTTTGCCTAGTGCACGCGTGCCCACAATTTCTACTTCTGCTAGTCAGAAGTAACGGTGTGATCCATACGTAGGGAATGCTCGGTCACTGAGATAAAACTAACAATTTAGTATAAATTTAAATAAGGTAATCATAGATAGAAAAAAATGGATACAAACACAAGCGTCATCTACTTCCATTGCAAAAATATTGGATTCAAGAGTTGCCAATCATACAAATATATCGAATTTAAGAAGTAAAAACATAAATTAAGGAATTTTAACGCAAGCAAAGCGCGGGACCAAAATACAAAATATGATATTTTTTCGGACGCAAGTGTAGATGAATGAAGCCGCCGCATATCTCAATTAAGACTTTACTGTGACGGCTGTATATCAAAACGTGCATTAAACTTTTATACGAAAACGCAAACATTAAAATGTGAATGAAATGTGAATCTCAAACAAAAAAAAATCAGAGATGCGATGCAAAATGTTTGTAGCTAGAAATCACGGGATTACGGATTAGAATTTTTATTCATATTTGTTGTCTCGTGGTTAGATTACGTGCCAACATAAATAATAAGAGGACCGTCACAAAAGAGAGCGGAGTGCCCGAGTTAAGCCAAAGGATCAGGGCCAGATGAGACAACACGGTGCTAATGTTGCCTTCTATTTGTTTTACGCTCTTGGAAATCTAGGAATTAGAAAGTAATTACAAATTGAGAAGCACAACAAATTTTTATCTTAAATATTTGCTGCTTAGGCTGTTGGTACTCAGTGGAAGAACCAGCGCTTATTGAAAATATAATGTAATACTCGATCTTTCAAAATGGTACTAGACAAAAGGTAATTGAATGATAGTTACAGGAGAGTGACAATTGAAGGACATAACACTCTTGATGTAGGAAGATGCCTCACGTGCAAATGAAAAGTGACGCTCTACACGCTCAGGCAAACAGAGTAGGTACACACGAATTCGTTCACACGAATAAAGGCATCATCGTCTGTTACGCTATTTAACCCTTCTTAACGCGGCTATATGATAAAAAAATTGCTAGAAAATAAAAGAGTTACATTGTTAAAGAATTCGTTTGATATAATAAACTTGTGTATAAAGGTGAATAATTTTCGTGACGAGTTGCAATGACCTTGTAATTTACCACATATAAGCCTAGATACGAATCTCGAATTCACAATAGTCGTGTTTTATTGCAGTGCACTTGATGCAACGCTCGTATGCTTATGAATGTGATGAGCAACAAAAGGTTGAAACGTACGGGGGTTGTATGCGAAGTGATATGACAAAAAAATAATGTGAAAGCGAGCAACGTCTATGCCAAGTGGTTCGCTTGCTCGTAGGCGTATGAACAGCTCGTTTCAGAAAAACCATGTAGATAAAATGTTTTTTGTTTGCGTTTAGAACTTGTGTTTATACGTGGTCGTCGGTGAATTTCATAAATCATAAATGATACGGAAACGGCTATTGAAGTCAATTAGTAGATAATAATATAATCTTTGTGTTCGTGTGATATTTTTCTTTATAAGTTTTAGTTATATAAATGAATACTAGACGTATTAGTTCTCTTATCCCCAACTTGGTGTAGAGTCGTTATTAATTCTCAAATTTACTAATAACACAATAAACTTTTCCTTAATTGAATTATTTCAATATTTTAATTACACTACTGTACTGCCTCGTTGGCGCAGTTGTACTACGGTACGATTACAAAGTTGAGGTCTCGGGTTCGAATTCCGGGTCGGGCAAAGAGATATTGGACTTTCTATTCATTGTCAGCCTGGAGTCAGGAATTTGCGTCCGATATGTTCCGATAGGCTCGCCTCCTATCACATCGTGGGACGGGTCCTCCATCGCGAAATGTGGGTGTCCTGGCACCTCTGCCTACCCCTTCTGGGAAAAAGACGTGAATTAATGTACGTACATAGTTTAGTATTGGTAACGTGTCCTTTCACATTGTGTTTTGTCTTCACTGTTAACATCTTATAAGTCTCCAAAAATGATGTTGAATAAATTAATATTTTGCTAATGTAGCTAACTTCGAATTTTACAATTCTAATTATATCAGTCCTTTTAATAAACTCTCTTTTATAATTAACAGGCCTTTTCCAAGCTTCAGATATCCTTAAAAAAATATTTCTTAACCTTAAAAAATAAGCTTTGACGCTATCTCCTTATTCCTCACATATTTTCATATTTTCCATATTTTCCTTCATCTCGACAATTGGGTGACAATTGACTATGAACACAAATGTAACTTTATAGAGCTTATCCTGGGTTCAAACCTGAGATATTGTTGGCGGCAATAATTTCAGCTACTCCTGGAATTTTGCTATTGTATTATTTGGGTTATTGCGTATTTACAGATGTTCCAGGAAAATTTTAATTGTAATGGCAAACGCCTGATTTATATGAAGTTTGTCTCCGTTCTAGTCGCATAGGAAGGAGCACTTCTCTATCGATATTATATCTACTTGTTACAAAGCCTATATCAGTATTAGATGTCAATGTGTCCGGTCCGCTAAACAGGCACGTACCAATTCTCTGTAACAATAGAGAATCTCATTTCCAAATCACGTTCGCGTCATCCAATAATTATTATGTAATTAACCTCTGTGTAATACTATTAGTCTAATAATACAGACTTCATAATACCAATCATTGTTCAAACGTGACGTCAGGCTAAACAATTAGCAATTACAATACTAAACTAATTATTCCCATATATTATTTTTAAACAAATTTAATACCGATATTATCCCTTGGGGCTTATTTAATATTGTACAATTTCGGTAATCATTCCCCGACAGTGTCTTTGTCCATCTTTAATTCAATTTCTTAAATTTCCTTTCTCGTTTTCCTCTATAAGATTTAATATTGCACAAAAGACGATCGCTCCTTATTTGTCAAGTTACCTGTCACCTCGTGTAACTTTCCTAGTTGTTGTGGAAAACTGGGGCATATTCATCGAGAAAAAATCATGTTTTTAAATTCAGTATTATTAGGATTTGTTCACGAGTTAGATTAGGCCGTTAGACCGTGTTTACATAACACAATTTAACTTTTTGCGCTCGTACTTTCGCGGTGTAAACTTGCTAGTAGATGTTTCGCGTTGTTTATTTTTTTTATCTCGATTTTGCTCATAATTTAATGAAACCGCTGTTTTATGGACGACCAAATAAAAGATAAAAAAAATGACTGTGTGACGAAAAACTACGAAAATACTCATATTATAGTTTAATCTAGTTTGTTCTCTTAGGTACGCTAATTACGTATAAATTTACAATAGGTCATAGGCTATAATAGGTGATAGGATATGATAGAGCACGCTGTGGCATGCGGTCATCCCGTCAATTATATGAAGTGTTTAGTGTTTGAGACAGGATCGATCAGCACCTAGGGTGCCTACAAGCAGACAAAAGCATTGTTTGAGATAATCAGTTTGGCTTGGCTACGGTCCGCACTCATACTCTGATTGCATTCTCCTCACTGACAATCCGGTATTATTGATGTTTGATTAGAATTTAGTCAAACCATCGACATTGCCACATACATTAATCAAAACACATCCCTAAAGCGACGAAACGTCTACCTTTGTTTCCTTTGTGCTAGGGATTTACACGCATATCTCGAATATTTCAATCGCAAAGAGCCATTTAGTAGGATACTTTGTGAAACAATGTTATTCATCTTAACAAATAAATTAACTGCCCACTCGACTGCCAAATTGGATGTTTTTCACTGGCATATTTTGTTCTATTAAAGTAAGTTGAAAACTATTTGAGCCTCACTAAATTATCTATTGGTTGCGCCCAGTTTAAAACTTACCGCGTGTTTTCGCTTAGGTCAAATTTTTCTTTGAAAATAATGTAACATTTTATGTCTTGCGAAAGTCTTTTATGGGAAGTAAACAGCTTCCGTATAGGCTACCTCATGAAGGAACGCCTTGCTTCGGTACAAACTGTGATAACATTTATTCCTTTAAATAGTGTAACATTATAACTTATGAAATTTTTGCTAACATTTGACATGCATTATACAACTCTATAGTATAAAATACGTTTACAAACGTGTATAAGTCAAGAAATAGATATCAAACGCCGAAAGCGAAAGTTGGTTTTAGACGAAACTCATCGTGCAGTTCATAATAGATATGTATTCACATTGAAAACTTACTCAGTGTATGGCTGACGTGGATCCCGGAAAACTAAAATGTTCTGAACGCGATATAGTTCCTGTGCACATAAATTGGGTCATGTCGATAATTTCCCTTTACATTGAGAGAGCGACATGATAGCTAAAATTACATTACGTTGCTCCCTACGAAACAGATCGTATGCGGCACATTAAGTGCTAAAAATCGACGCGATTCACGATCAACGAACTTTTTTATGACTCATTTACATTTTATCGCTGGAAATACTGGAAATAGATTGAAAGGTTTGCATTTTTATTTTTGCGAAATAG
Organism: Hyles lineata; assembly: GCA_030180105.1. NCBI lineage: Eukaryota > Metazoa > Arthropoda > Insecta > Lepidoptera > Sphingidae > Hyles > Hyles lineata. The sequence goes on along the minus strand of JARJEE010000017.1, from coordinate 8,570,760 downwards.
AGTTGCTCTTGTGAAAAGCAATTCCTTTATTTGTGTTGTAGGCGTCACTTAGACCCTATTTGTTACTGAGTGCATTTTTCATTTTATCATGTTAGGTTTTGGAATAAAATCTGTATGAAGTCATTTTATAAGTCAGTATAGTAAATGTTTTGATTGTATAATTTTTTCTATCCCGTATTCCACCTAAAAACAACAAGGAGGTCTGGGATCTCAAAGCCAGTATAATCAATAAATACAACAATATGGATACATTGTCTAAAGTTTTATAATACACTAGCGGCCCCGCCCAGCTTCGCCCGGGTACAAATAGATTTCTGTACAATAATATGTACGTATTATACATATAAACCTTCCTCTAGAATCACTCTATCTATTAAAAAAACCACATCAAAATCCGTTGCGTAGTTTTAAAGATTTAAGCATACAAAGGAACATAGGGACAGAGAAAGCGACTTTGTTTTATACTATGTTGTGATTACCTTAATATATGTATTATTTGTATTAATCTCTTATTTCTATTTGTTTCAGATCCCTTCCCCAGTAACTTCAAACCTACAACAATGGTAAGCACTGAGGGATTTTAACAAGCTTTTTTATGGTTAAAAAAATATTTGTGCCCAATAATAACTCACATACCTAAGTATCAATGAAGGGCATAAATAGTATCTTAAAGATGAGCCTATAACTATTTGATGTGGAAGGCAGTGTTACTGAAACTGTGAACTGTATGTGTGTGTGTGAAACTTACACAAGTTCAGACTTGACTAGTGGCGCTTCAGCTACCAAAACATGCTCTGCTCACGTGCAAACCAGCACGGGTTTAAAGGCACAACTGTCAAAGATGCATGGAGAACCTGCATATAAGATGGACCCTCATCTTATGTGTTTTGGTGTGTGTGAACCGTGAAGTCCTAAGTCTATTCCCACGCCAGTTCTTATCTTTTGTGAATTACTTATATGGGTTGCTTGGAATTTGTGTCCAGTATGGCAATAGGCTAGAGGTTAGGCTATCATAGTGAAATGTGGATGTCAAAAGTGGCATTCAGCCTTCCCCTCTATGATTATAGGTGTAACGCGGAGGCAGTAATGAGTTTAGTGATACAATTTTGAAGCTTTCGGATTCAGGTAAAAGTCTATTAACATCGGGAAATTGCCGCAGCTAATTATGGGTTAGCGTGCAATTTGTAGAACAGCTGTAATCGAAATTTCTGGCCATCAAGCCCTGTTCTTACTCCAAATAGGCATCTATTTAATGCTATCTATAAGGTTTCATTAAAATATACAACTGTGTTGAAACGCTTCTTACCTAGATTTACACATTTAGTGAGATAAATGGATAGAATTTTAGTGTCCACTACATATTACATACAAGAATACCGTTTATATTTTTTTTAAATAATGTAACAACTGGCAGTCTTATCGCGGTTAGCGATCTCTTCCATACAACCAAACGTATGATGGATCATCCGTTATAGAACATAATATTTAATTTGAGGGTGTTTGAAAACGTAAAAGATAAGAATACACCCCACCCACCCCTCCCAACAGTCACATACATACATAGTCCTGACCCCACACTTAGATCGAGTCTTGTGTCGTGGGAATCAGCAACTACGAGAGACTTTTCGGTCCCACAAACACCTAGACCCGAAACAAATACCTGTGGACCACACAAATATTTGTTTCGGTGCGAGGATCGAAACCGCGGCCACAAGTTCCACAGCCAGCGTCTAACCAACTGCGCCACAAAATATACATATATTATAAATTAGTTAAAGTGTTTATTATTTATAAAATTTTAATAATAATAATATTAAATCATTTATTTTCAGATAACATAATCCAATTCGTCAGTAAGCAACTTAAATAATATGTTAGTATCTGACAAAAAATGGAAATTTTAACATTAATGAGCGTTGTCTGCCGTGTCATGTAGGTTTCACATTCGAACACTAAGTACTCTTATATAAATACTTAGAAAAATATTGACCGCAAAATAACATCAGCTAAGTATAATTATAATCGGGATCATATTCCCTTTGTTTGGGCACTTGGTTTCTTTTGTTAGTCTTTGTTAATGTTTGAATAGAGCCTGTAACAATACACTTGTATTAGCACCATTATTCTCATTCTTTTACTTTGTTATAAATATTACAATAAATGTTTACCATATTTGGATAAAGTGCCTCGGAATATTCAGGTGGACATTGAAAGTATCGGAAATTTCCATAAAAACCGTATTTAAGAATTACCATACCGGATACATACTACAAAATAATGTTCAACTCAAAAGTTGTTCATTTTATTTGATGCTTCACTAGTCTTAATAATCACCATCAATTACAAATTTTATCAAACAACTAAATAATAATTGTCTGATGAATATCTAAATGAAATGAGATAATAATATTCCACATTTTATAAGACGGTATCCGAATAAATGAAAAATTGAGAATCACATATCTCCACTCCCAACCACATGATCTGGCATGTAATATCAAAGATGATTTTAGATGCAACTATTACAATGATTCAAAATTACAACTGAATTCACAGTAAAAATCCAGGCCTTAACATTCCACTATAGGACAGGAGCCATAATTAACAGATCTAGTATTATTGAATAATTATGGCGCGAAACTGGAATCGAGTAACACCGGCAACGTTCAAATAAAGAAGGGCGGAAACGCCACGTGCGGCGTACTTCCGGTCTCTAGCGAGCGGTGACTGCGATGTCAATATTTGTCCGGTGAAGTACTGAACGTAACACTTGTTGCATTCAGCATTTCCTACCACGTTTCACCAAACTGATTGCTCTTAGACATTTAAAAACTGCACCTACACATTAATGAGTTAATTAATAACGCGGAGTTATTATCTTTTCAAATCTGATGCATATTTTCGCGGGCAAAAATGAATTTGGTTCTAAAATAATTGTATCATCGCATTTTCTATCGCAATCATATAAAAGAAATGGTTACCTAAATATATGTTTTATTTGTAGTACGTTTGAGGAACAAATTGCTCTAAACGGTAATCTTATAAAAAATATATAATCATCATGATGTCATAGTGTTGTATAACATGATATACCTGACCGTACTTAGGTTAAACGTATTAATAAACGACAAAAAAAAGAATCGCCTAAATTTGTAACGTGTATTCATGTTACAGAGAAAAATATTGTCATTATAAATCAAGGGTCACATTGCTATAAGCATTATTCAGAAAACGTGATCAAACGGGGCCAAAACTTATGTCGCGCAATAGTAGCCTCGAGCATCAGGCATTCGTCCAAAGTGGCTTATCTAAAGGAATTTATTACGGCCTACCACGAGCCATTCAGAGGTTTTGATTAAGTACAACATTTGTGATTTTTTATCGGCCGCAGCTTAACGGCGGTAGTACCGATATTTTTAACATACAAAGAAATTCTTTGGTTCTCACGGTTCGGCATTAGGGATGACAGTGAGAAATTTGGATGACTTTGAATTTTGATTCAATATCAGAATTTTTACGATTTTTCTCTTTGTTTATGGACTAGTATTGGTTCTCTCTCCTCACTCTCTCTTTAGTCCTCTGCTGAATAGGCCTCCCCCAAGAATCCTACTTTGACCTGTTGGAAGTGGCCTACATCCAGCGACTTCCTCCAGGTCGTCCTTCATAGGCGAGCGTCCGACACTGCGCTTGCCTGTACATGGCATCCACTCTAAAACCTTTCGGCCCCAACGGCCATCAGTTCTTCGCGCTATGTGCCCGGCCTACGGCCACTACAACTTGCTAATCCTGGTTGTATTTGTTGCCGACAGAAAATTATTAATTAAACGCTACTTAAGAAAGGTTATTACGAACGGAGCCTCGATTTAATTGTTAGGTGCAGAAGCCTTTAAATTTCCTTCGTTTACAGTTAAATGTGTATGTTATATTTTGTTTCATGAGTTGATTTGAAATTGTAAATTATCATACAGAATATGATATGCTTAATATATCTTAACTATTTCAAGCAATACAAGACAAAAGTGTCAGCTAACGGCAGCACAATAGTCAGCGTTGGAGCCTTACATAACGTGACGTCACAACCATAGCGTCAGCAGCCTTTCAATTTCGGCCATACACGTTTAAGTTTCATTTTAATAACTGCACGTCCAACTAACGTATGGACAGGTAAATTATAAACGACAGCGCCGGAATTTGTTACAAATTGCGCCATATTTTCAAACAGGCCGGCGAATGAAAATTGTTTATGTTAAAGTCTCGTTGGATAAGCTGTGCACTGATGCTCTGTTTCGCATTAAAATCCCACCAAAGAAGAAAATATGGGAATAGAAGCGTTGTTTAAGCCGCTGAATGTTCCAGCAAAGACACCGTGCTCGAGATGTAATCTTAACAACGAAATTATTTATGGAAATTTTCGCTCGTCATTTTAAACGATTTTATTTTAATCTCATCTTATAAGGAAATGCTCACAGCATTGTTTATCGAAAGCAGTTTTTGGAGTTATCGATAAACTGATCAAAGTATTTGCATTTATTAACCTTTATCTTGTTTTAAATAAGTAGTATCACAAACTAAAATATAATAATAGTCGTATTGTAAAGAAGCGTTTAAAGTTGTTGTTAACATTTATGGTACTGGTAAATGGGTACAGTAATTACTCTTACATATAACACAGTAGCTGTTTGTACTCGGGTTTATCACGAAGGGCAGGTGGTAAAACCATAAACAAAGAAAGTTTGTTGAGGTGTTGAGACCGATCCTATACAAATAGCACTCTCGTCAAGTTAAACTACCGCACAAATTGCGATAAGTCCAATAATAACAAATTACACTTATTTGGATCAACTTGATTTACAATGTTTTATGGGACAAGTATTTTTAGTAAACAAGGATTTAACGTAAAATAAAAGGTGTCGCCGTTTCTTAAAATACTTAGTAAATATTATGACAAATGTCCATGATTGTTCAATGAATTTCCACAATCTCATTATCTTACACGAAAAACAAACATCTTTAGTATTATATTAAATTTTATCACATTTAAATTCTTATCGGGCTTAAATGTTAAAAGCTAAAAGCAGCAAATGGATGTCGCTATGATAAACAAAATGAAAAAGCTGCAAACGGTTGGGTTGAGATGAGCAGTAATCTTGTGGACTTCGAATAGCCGACGCGTGTCCAGCAGGAGATAAGTCGCACTGATAGCGCCTTCGCGTCGAGGGGAATCACTTAACTTTTCCAATTGTAACCGTACTTTCAAACTACATGAAAATATGTACGTAAATGTTAAACTGTTTTTATAACATTGATTTTTGTGGTCGCAAGACATTATTAGAAATTAAGGCTTTAATATTTTAGTAAATATGTTGGACCATTGGCTTCTACAAGGAGTAGGACTCATAACTCAAATCTGTGCAGTACGCTACATTTACCAAGTTAGTTATCGTGACTGCAATTTAGTGTGATAGAAGCCTGTAGTTTATGATAGAATTGTGTTTTCAGATAATATGCGTGAGCTCTACCACATCCCTTGGAAGCATAAATGTTCTTTTGTCATATCGCGTCGTGTTACAAGCGCTCGCGACGGTGACACCTCAATAATTGTCAACTTCGTAGGCGCTTTCAATTAAGTGATGTTTGACATTCGAAACATTCATTGTTACGAGAATGTATCGCAAATAATTAACTTAACAATTGTTCATTAAAAAGTCATTGAATTCGTAAATGCCCTCATCGCTGATAGTCCATTTTTATTATATTTCGTAGATTTATACTATTGTTATTTACGGAGAAATAATTCACGGAATGTTTCAAACAATCCCACGGCTGTTTAAAACAACAATTGGGAATAGAATGTTCTTATAAGTCCGCGAAAAATGTCTGTAATCCTTGGGATGAAAAGATGGAATTATAGACATTCCTCTCGCATTTATAAAACGTAGGCTATTTTTGAGTAGATTATAGCGATTATACCGAAAGCAGTCGCTTTCTCTCTATTTGGTCGGCAGTGTCGACGTTCTAGTGCCAACTATGCACGTATGATATATGAACAATGTTCGACTTAACTACAAAGTAAATTATTTTGCGCTACAACCGGTAAAAGCTAAGTTGAAGTTCGCTTTGGTGAGACATATTTAGATTTTAGATAATGGAATTCGAGGGGAATGTGGCCTATGACAATAGGAGAAGATATTTTAAGCAACTCAACAAAAACCATTTTAACATTACAATAATTGTTTAATATTTACCTTCGACTTTGTGCATTTGCAGAACCTTAGTAAATTTGTTTGGGTATGAAAAAGCATACAAACATACATATTTTTTTTATTTCGGAATTCGTGTTTAAACTCGGGTGTAGATGATGCTGCTATTCTGAAAAAATTACATCGAATACATAATCTTCTTTTTTTGAAGTCGATTAAAAAACCGAATGTATGTAGGTAATAAATAACCTTGTGGCTAGCAGACACTATACAAACTGGCTCTGAGTGTGCCTTGTGAACGGCGGCTAGCGCGTGGTGTGTCAGACAGAAAGGAATAAAAGTGAGCTCTTGAATATGCATGGGATCATTTACCAAAAATGCACACCGCACACCGCGAGGCCTTCCGTAATCAAAGCGAAAAGTGGAAAGTCACAAACCAATCGGCCGCTTCCGCTCACGCGGCTTAGAATAAAATTTTAATATTCATCACTGCGCTCTTGTAAAGCCACATTGTGCTTTATGTGTTTCATAAAGCAAATTTATTTAATTCATAGGCAGTTTTAAAATACATTTTAGTTATCTGATGTTTTGAAACTGAATTAAAAGTCGTTCGAAAGAGACAAAACATTCGATAACTAAAATAAGTTTTCAAACTGTCTATGAATAAGGCTGTTACCCTTTATCCTAAATATGATAATTTTAATCAATTTGTGGTTTTCATTACAAGTTTATAGTCACCCAGATACCGACAAGAAATTATACTCTTATCAAGAAATATAGTAATTTAAAATGTTAATAAGGAAAGTTCAAGCTTTACTAGGCTGTGTTGTAAAGAAGTTTTAACATAATTAATTTTGAAAGTTTAGATTTTTGGTCCCTTTTTTGTCTACTACTTAACTTCATTGCGCGCATAATTTTTTGATGTTATGAAGACAGAACTCGGACTTGACTTAGAACCCAATATTTTGAGCTAAAAATCAACTGGCTTTTTCTACGTGTAGCGTCTACAGCTCTTTACAGTATTATGTGCGCAAGTACAAAGCTAGATCTAGGTTTCCTTTGGGTAGACCACTAACCAAAACCGCATGTAGGAAGAAGTGTGCTATAATTACCGTAGAATGTCTTTGATTGTATACTGTATTATGTATGAAAGCTTATTACATTAATTCGCTTAAGTTATTCATAGTAACTTATATTCCTAAACTCTGGATTTCCGATCTTTAGACTTCCATCCAGACTGTTATTTATAGAAAGTGGTACTTGCGAAATACTAATATTTTATCGACCGCTGGTCAATAAAGTTACCCGTTGAATGGGCAAGTCTATTGCAGGTATTTCGTTTGTAGCATAAATTGCTTCCCAGATTTAGGAACTTTGTTCACAGCGACAATATGCTGGGTTGTACTGACTAAAATACTATTTTGGGCACGTAAAACAACAAACAATATTAAACATTGTTTCAACTTATGGTGGGATACAATTTGTATCGGTTCTGAGTATTGCGCAACAAAAAATTCTTATAATATCGAATATCAATCGAACTGTCGGGTGAATCTGATACAGCTTCGTAGAGTTAGGCACAACCAGCTGGCTTCTAAGGAAAAAAACATATCGGCATCAAACGCGACTTGTTTAGCTTAGCTCAGCTCAGGTGCCCGGAGACTTTCAACAAAGTCATAAAAATGTGTGTACTGCGCTTTAATAACAACAAACATTCTGACAATTTTGCAACGTCGCGCCGCACGTTGCTAGTTACAAACGCGGTTGTTAGCAGTGTGATTTGAGTTTTCCTATTTTTTAATTTATTTTATTATTTTACGTAAAAATGATCTTTTCAATAGAACATATGATTCCGGATCACACCTTTATTATCAGACAAAGATTTTTATCATATGTACGTGACTGATGAGTGCATTTATTTGTCAAATTAATCCAAAGAGATAAAACAGAAATTATGCATTGTGTATGGTTGTTCTCAGATGTGGTGGGCCGTGTGGTGCGCGATGGTGGTGGCCGGCAGCACGGCCGTGGCGGCGCCCGTGGCCGACTCCTCGCCCATCGACCTCGTGCAGATCGACCCCGCAGGACCTGAAGATGTTAGTCCTATTCGACACTTCTATAAAATATTTTTTATTCTGTCACGCTTTTTTTCAGTTAGTCACTTTTGCATCTGATGGTAAGAGCAATGGCGTCCAAATAGAACATCGAATTCTTCGATCAAATGGCATTAGGTGGCGCGTCGGTTTCATGCCATTCGACACAAACATACGACTCAACTGCTTCGCTACGGCGGAAGGGCCCAGGATTATATGAATGAGGGAACGTGTGTACATATTATATAAACTATGGAGTCCACCTATATATTGATATCAAGCTGTAAACATAAGAGCTAAGAAATTCAAACTAGTTCTCAACTATTTTTCGTTTATAGAATCAAGTTTTTCAGATGTCTGTAAGACAAAAGAAACGCGTAGGATACGCGTTTCTTTTGTTCTTTTGTTTTGTTAAGCAATCGCGTCATATTTACTCACACAAATAAGTGTAAATATTTACAATCGCCGTACTTCATAAAACACGCATCGTACGTGGGTATTTTTCGTGAACGGCAAACTGATGGAGTTGTATGTGATGTGTGCCTTACTCGGTAGGTGGAAAATCGCGGTCCCAAGAGAACCATCCCTGAATATAGATACGATATCGAAGACTCTTATTTTCAACGATATTGTTTTTCGACAATCTATATAGATTTTCACAAGAAATTTAGACTAGATATTAAATGGCTGGGAGGTTTCGGTTAGATATTCTGGTTAAAAAAAATCACGGTCGCGTAGTGTTTAACGCAACAGTAGAAACGAGTTGGTGCGATTATTTTATCTGCAAATTTTGCACCTGGATGAAGCCCACAGTCACTCGACTTTGTGATAAGAAAGACGAGTCATAATGTAACGTGTATTTATGGGTTATATGACTATATTTACTTAGAAGATATTCATAAGTGCACATATTTTGACATGAATAAGACCCTGATTTTTTCACTGTACTGTCATTATCGGGCATAATAATAATAGTCCGATAAGGCCTAATGACTAAAACAGTTCACATATATTAAACAAGTACTGTATTTTTGGATAGGTTTTCAAAGTGTTTTTTCGTGTACAGGAGGGCATGGGCTACGCTATTTCTCCCATGGACGGCCGTTACTCCGCCGGAGCTCCTTGGCTGTACTTACTTGCCGAAATGCCCCGTGATTCACAGGTAAACAACAATATATTTATAAATTGAGAAATACGTCATAAAGCGAAGTATCATGGTTATAAAAAATAAAGAAAACACATCATAATAATTATAATTACTTTCCGACAATTAATCATAATTTAACGCCTGAATATTGACATTGCCACTTCCTTAAACAGTGAGCCTCAAGTCAAACATTCCCACTTGAAATTAATTTATTCCAAACACTTGTCACTCGTAGTTTGCGGTCCTTAAAATAGCCTGATGAGAGTCATCGCGAAACGCGGACGGAGGCCCGTTATTTAGGGTTCAAATTGATATTTTTGTTTTGTATAAGGTAAAAAATTCCCTTTGTAATTAACTAAACAAATTACGGTGCCAATTAGAGCGTCGTCGGCGGGTCCACTAACGATCGATAATGCTTAGGGAAGCCAAGCCAGCGGCGTGATTTCCGATTCATTAACATTTGCAAGTATTTAATCACTTTATTTAGAACAAATAACATTCGCAAAGGTATTTCGTTTTACTCTTTTTTCTATGACATCGTAAGTTGGCCTGATTTGATGACATTTTTAAAGTTAATTACGTAATTGCCGCCGTATTTAATACTTTTTTTTCTGTTCAATCTTTTATTTTTGTAATAACATTCTGGTGTTTTAAATAAAGATTTCTTATTATTATTAATTGGGTGAGCGGTGAATGTAAATAAGGCTGTGTACAAAGGTGCCAAGTAGCGAGCTGGCTTTGCGTTCGCGGCGCTCTTTCTCCGTCAACCCCGCCGTGGAAATTCTGCAGCATCGCTACATGGAGAAGGTCGCACAGAATAACAGGAATTTCCTTAACCGGGTTGGCAAACGAGGTTAGAATACAATTTTAAAATAACATTAATATAAATTATATACAATTCATATTGTTATAAAAGTAGTTACAGATACTTTAGCATCAGTACAATTCCAATTTGCATGTAAAATATTGCTGGTACGAATGAAAAAAGCTAAATAGAAATTTTGCATGAAACTTGTAGAGTTGCATCTAAGTTAGTGTCGCTGCCGAGTGTACGCTGTGAATAACTTTAAAATTGTTATTTGTAGATCAGTGGCGAAGATCCTTTGAAAACTGAAGAGCTAATGCGAAATCCCACCGGCCTGCCGTCCTGTGATCGACTCTAATCAAACTATGTATTCAATAATTTATGTCACCTACTTATATGTACCATGTTGTTTATTGTATTCAATGTTGAAATAAAATAAATTTATTACTTTGTACTGGGTGTATTCTGTTTACTAAAACCGTATATGGCTTGACCATGTTCACATTTAAAACGTAGATATGTAGTCTAAGAGATATTACAACCATAAACTCTACTAGTAAAACATTAAAACACATCCCAACACAAGTTATAACAATTTGCACTGAAATATAAAAAATCATCTTTAATTTAGACAGTACATATACCGCATAACACATACATACCTCAATACCTCAATCCACACATTAGACATTAGTTTGAATATGGAATGGCTAATCGCATGCGTGCGGCGAAGCTGGGCGGCGCGGCGGTGAAGAGGCGCATGCCGTCGCTGTCCATTGACCTGCCCATGTCCGTGCTGCGACAGAAACTCAGCCTCGAGAAGGAACGCAAGGTGCAAGCCCTGCGCGCCGCTGCCAACAGAAACTTCTTGAACGACATCGGCAAACGAGGTCGGTGACAACCCTAACTGTCTCTATTAATGCTTCTTTGTTCAGTGATGAGAATTTTGTAACAATGTTTTCATAGTTGCTGTTGATATATTAAATATTAAATCATCTTAATGTGAATATTTGTTAGTATGGCATTCGAATTTATTGTACTCAATTTATTGTATTTTTCTACAGGATTCCAGTGGACGCAATCGGAACAACCAAGCAAATACTATTAAGGCCTGTTCAATAAAAAATATGTTCCTAAAAATGTTGATTAGCTCTTAGATAAACTTGAAATGTATAAATAGTCACTTTATACTTGATTGCATTTAGTAAAAGTATTATCTTATTGCTATGTTGTAGTTATAGTGAACAGAAATATTGTAACCGTATCTATTTATATTGGAGAGCAGAGAATGTCGAAATCTTTAATATTGTACATCCTCAGTACAAATGTTGTTTTATAGATTAAAAGCTTGTTAGTGAAAACTTAGTACCTATTGGTATATTTAGACAATGTTATAGAAAAATATTTATAGCCAAATGATATCAATAGATTGCAATCTTATTATATTATAATGCATAAATAAAGACTTGCAATTAAATTTCGTTGAAGAGACTTGTTGTTTTATTTATTCACTTATCACCTTCCTTATTTTATTAACGTAGAAACTGATTCTAATCATGATATTGGCAAACTCATGTACAATTAATTTGGCCGTCGCGTCGCGTAGGCCGACTGCAGAGAACAATTTGAATAGAAATATTTACTTGATGAACATTTATTTCTTGGTGAGAACTGAATCTACTTTAAAAACATGACTTTATTAGTATTCGTAATAAATCTCCCAGTTATTAATCCAATCATACGTAGCTACCAAAATAGATACGTGAATTCCTCAAAATTCAGAAAAAAATATTGCGCCAAGGAGTCATTTATCAGATGTAACAATCATTTTTCACTTTGGTAAATTACCGTACGTAGACCGAATAAGGAATCTAATTTTATTTCCCACTTACCCGGGTCGTTTTAGACGTTGACCGATTTCTTAATTTGCCACAAGCCAACTTTCTCATATGGAGCAACTTCTACACAACCGATTAAAAATCTTTCCTCATTAGTCTTGCATTTTAAATGTTTTAGTATTTACGGAAAACTATTCAAAATAAGTAAATCCTGTAATTGTAAATATTATAATTCTAACTGACGTATTTAATAGACACTTTGTACTCGTAATTTAATTAGTAGTTTTGATATCAATTAAAATATTTTCGTAGTGATAGTTGTAATGGCTATTTAGATCACGAAATTGTATTGAAACCTGTGTGACGAAGTGTAGGGGAATTTAGATTTGCTTTTGGTGAAAATGTTATAGAAATCGGCTAAGCTACAACATTCGAACGTCTATTGCGGGGATCCAGTCACGTGTTCTCTGAAAGGGACAAGTAATTCAATAGGCATAATAATTTTTATACAATCCGGTTTCGCCTTATTAATTAACATCAATGTGTTATTTCTTGGAAACAATCAAGACATTGTATGAGCAAATTGATTATCCCCTTTTATTAAATAACCTACCCATAATTATAAAGAAGTAAATGGCATAATTTGCAACTCAAAAGTTATAAGTTAATCATAGTTAAAATAAATAATTAGTCATCAAATCAAATTTAAAAAATATATCATAATGACGCGAGGAAATAATTTATACTACAATAATCGAAATTAGTATCTAGATACTATTATTAATACTAGTGTTAATACAGTGGCTACACCGGAGAATATAATTCAATAATTTTTGGTGTCCGACCTGCTGACGCGACGCCCGGATGTTTCAATTAGTGTCGTGTTTCCGCGGCCGGGATTAAACTATGAGTTTAATTAGCTGTATATATTTCTTTAAATCGATATTTATTTATTATACAGCATAATATAGCTTAATGACATAAATTTTATCCCTTTCATAAATTAATTAACGGTATAATATATAAGGTAAGCGCTACAATGATCGCCTTTTTTCTCTGTTACTAATAACTAGCTCGACTGTAATAGTGGTTTTTGTTCAAAATCTAACAATCTAATATATGGGTCCGCCCCGTGATCACAAAAGCTTTTAAATAATCGAAACGTCGGGAAGTTAAAAAATGTGAAAAATTAAACCAAATCCGCGATAAAATCCGTAAATAACAGATTTATTGTTTATTTCAATGAATAAATATATTACCTTGAAATATTACCAAGATCCCTGTAACCACATCTAGAGAGACAAAAAACTAGACTTCTGTGCTTAACAGTGAAAAATGGGGATTTTCTTGGTGTGGATGTAAAAAGTCAGCACTTGCGGTTAGCTTATTGTTAATTATTAAAATACTTCATATGGAGATTGTTTACTCCAAAGAAGGCTTAAATAAAGGTTACAAAAATATGAAATAGGAAAATTATAAATAAATAAATAACACCCAACCGTCACATACATAGTCCTGACCCCACACTAAGATCTAGTCTTGTGTCGTGGTTATCAGGGACTACGAGAGGCTTTTCGGTCTCACAGAAACCCAGACCCGAAAGAAATATTTGTGGACCGCACAAACATTTCTTTCGGTGCGGGGATCGAATCTGCGGCCTCTCGTTTCACACGTCTAACCGCCTGCGCCTCGGAAGCTGTGTGGAAGTGAATTGAAATAAATGATATTCGCTCCCTATCGTGTCCCGAGAACTACTCCTCAATACTAAAGAATTCCACCAAAATTAAAGAAAGCAGTGACTTGGCGTTGGTATTGATGGCCCATGGGCGGTCGTGACTGACCACCGTGCGGGACGCTAGATCGTCTGTCTGTACTGTACTGTGGTTTATCTTTCCATATACGTCCAATCCAGGGTATGATTTAGAGGGGTTAAGCCATATAGTCCATCATGCTATAGAATTTCTTGTAAATCGCTAAGGCATGCAGGTTTATTTGTGATGTTTTCCTTCTCACACTCCGGTAAATCCTGTTGTGAGATTTGGACCCGCGACCTCCGTGAACATGTTGGCACCGGGTGTAGTCCGTTACCAACAAACTACCACGCTCGTCTACTTACCACAACAATAAAAAAACCCATTTAGTTACATGGGTAGGGCAGAACATCATTTGTACATAGCATTGCTTGATTTAACGACCGGCCGCGCCGCCGCGCCTGTTTGACGTAAACTCTTGAGGGACATTATTCAATAGCGGACAAATCATAGATATTTATGGATAAGCGAGAATTTCATCTTAACCTTACAGGCAACTTGCTGTCAAGTATCACGATTAAATCAATTTGAAAACTTAGATATTCCATTTCATATTTAAAATTATGGAATTATTAGCAATTGAATAAATTAAATGAAAATATTTTTATTTATAATATTTTTTGACGAAGAATCAGGTTCTTAATACTAAAATATGATATTAGATTTTAAAATACTCTCTTTAATTTGTAAAAAATAACTTTACATGAATTTGTAACATGAGTCAACATGCCTATTGTAATGGGAGTAAAGAAAAGAGATGAAAATAAAACTAGTGACGTCACTAGTCTTGATATGCATTTCAGTGTACGCTTCAAGTTAGGCATCGATAAATGCGTGTCGCTGTCGATCCTGGTTTACAGATTTTGTTGTGACGAGTGGACTGGAGGTGTTCTCTACTCACTAGGATGTCACTAGATTAGTTTTATCGTAACAGACTTTAAAGACTAGCTAGTAGAAGACAGGTTGAGTATGAAAAACTGGAGTGAGTAGTAAAAATGAGGAGTTAAAAATTGGGATCATAAATAAAGAGTTACATTTCTTAATGTCCACGACATTCTAAATTTGGCTGGTAAAAAATGCCTGGCGTTAATCCCGCCTTTATGCATTTATTCTTAAAGACGTTTAAAATAAAGTTAAATTGTTTATGGTTCGGCTGCGAGAAAAGGTATGAGGAGAACAGATTTGGTGATGATTATCTTGCTTTTTCATAATTAACGCTCTGGTATTTAATAAAAATAAGTGCAGGAATTGCACAATGATCATATTATTTGTACTTTTTCATAGTACATTTATTTCCTCGTTACACCACGAGATCACTGGCGGAACATATCATTATAGGTAGTATTTACATTGTTCCCGGCGGCAAGTCATTACACGGTTACGCAGCAATAATGTTTTTTTGAACTGGATGAATATGAACTTCGGATGATGTTAATCCTTGGAGCCTCAGAGGCTTGCATCCACATTTACTATAAGACTACTATATACAAATTTGAAATCATTATTTTTGTTTTTTAGTATTTAAAACGAAAATATTTTAAAACCCTAAAGAAATAAAAATATATAGCTCTACATATAAGGATTTAATGAATACTGCTTGATAATTGTAACAGCACTGTAAATACGACATGAAACACACTTGAGGATCTATTTTTTATTCCTAATCTGGCCATTTCCTTTGTGCGATTTTTCCACTTGAAAGATACCTATACTATTCACCATTGAATACCTAGTTAGTGCCTGAAAGGATTGACGTCTTTCAAGCGGCTTTAAATTATAAGCTAAATATGTTTACATCATGCATACATGCATTGAAGCTGCTTTTCATGTATTTTTTGCATAAAAATTATGCTGCGTCGACTTCTCGCTTATGCGAAATAAAAACAGGGGTTAAATTAAGTTGAAAAGGTAAGTGTCTAAGACTAAATTCTGTTACAGCAGAGGCTGTCGGATCTCCGAGGAAGGACGCGGCCGAAGCGCAAGATGCCGTCGCTGTCCATTAACAACCCTATGGAAGTGCTGCGGCAGCGGCTCTTGCTGGAAGTAGCTCGCAAGCAGATGCGCGAGGCCAATCAGCGGCAGGCCGTCGCCAACAGACTCTTCCTGCAGAACGTCGGCAAACGAGGTCAGTATGTATATGATCTCTATGACTTTCCCTCCTACTCCTCATCACTTGATTTCTCTAGAGTTAAGAGTTAAGTCAGTCTTTTTCTTCAGACTTCGTCTACGAGCTAAATCAGAAGTACCTTGAGCCGACGTGACTGCAGAGATTAATTAATAGATCGGTATGATGGCTATGCTGAGCACGGATTTCTTTACAACCAAGAGATCTATCGGAGGGCTTAGACCATAGTCCATCACATTCGACCGAGTGTGGATTTTCGGAAATCACTATAAAACTTGTATGAAGCGCTGTTAGCTTGCTCAATCGGATTAATGGCACGGAAAGATCTCAAACGCAGAAAACCTCGCTTATGCGTAATATTATAACCTTAACAAACGAATGTTTGGATCCCATTGCAATTAATGGCCTGTATTTTGATATTTATGATCTTTCAAATATTTCATGTATTTGTATGGTTGATATATTCCGTTTTGTCCTATAGGTTTCTGGGCCAAATCCTCAACTCGCTACGACAACTAAGGCCAACACGACTACTTTTATGTTCGTTGCACGCTGTTACAACCGTGTCGAAGCAACACCACGTCTATGGATATATTTAGTTGATATAATTACGGAATATTTCTTCTGATAAGCAACATTTCGCAGAGCGTATGATAAAACGTACTCTTCCGTTAATGCCGCCTTTAATATAATTAAGCGAATTCTTAGAGCGCTTTAAATTTGTATTTATTTAGTGCGCTTAGAAAACAGTAAATGTCAGCCAGCTCAACATTTACTGCTTTATATTATAGATTGTTAATTTACCATGTTTTGTTGTAAGATTGGCTTTATACAATTTTCCGCAATGTATGGAATGAATTGCTTTGGCGTTTGATGTTCACATGTGCCAAATATTGAGTAAGGTAAACCGCCGAAGTTATTACTTTCAATATATCTATTACCTAATGAATTTCTCCATTTCTTATGTACGTTGAGTAAAAATGTACTAAGCTATTACGAGTAGTTTCTATGTAATGTGTACAGTGTAGTTTTACGTCATATGTACCTCTGTGTCGTAATTTCATCTCTTTTAGCATGTAAAAGTAGGGAAATGTAATAGTTCATTACGTTCAATAAAAACGTTATCTTATACTTTGTGTTTATTTCTGAACAAAGCCTCTAGAAATATGTCTGTTCTTCTATGCCCTGTTGTGTAATGTTTAGATATTTTGGGAAACTATGTAGCCAGTTTGTCTTTGATATCGTCTCAATGCCGCACTACTGAAGAAGTCTATAAATAAATTTATGTAGAGGGTTACAGATTCTGCGTTATTTAGAGAACCTTTCGGATAAAACAATTATTACAGCGATCGAGTGCCTAAGTGGCGTAGGTAGTCGTCTCGGGTTCGAACCCCATGTCTGGTAAAGTGATATTGGATTTTTCTATTTATTAACAGTCTGGAGTCAGGAATTTGTGCCTGATATAGCGATGGCTTTTATTATTTCATGAGATGGAGCACACAAGGCGAAACGTGACCGTGTTAATAGTAATGCTGCCTACCCCTTCTGGGTAAAAGGCGTGAGTTTATGTGCGTATGTATATATTTACAGCGATCGGTCTCACCCGTCTCACTCGCAGGGTTCTTTAGTATTCGAATAAAAATACACATAAAGAGTCAATCAACTTTTGTACTACCGGACCGAGCCTACCCTTTGATGACATTAATTAGATTTTTTATTATCATGCTTCCAAACGAGAAAATATAATTAACGGCTTTGACCAAATAAATACCTGGTAATTACAATACCCATGTCTAATAAATTATGTTGTACGAAACATGTATTGAAGGCTTAACTACTTTTATTATCAAAGACTGTGCAAGCATTTGTTTTACATTATCGAAAATTAGATAAATATGCAAATTGTAACAAGCAGTGCATAATGTGACACTAATGTCGATTTTGTTGCGCGCTTGAAAGTGTGAGAAAAGGCATGAATAAAAGATTAATGTGATGTTCCTGGTTTGTGAGGCGTAACATAACTTACCGGAGAGACGGAAAGTGGAGATCAAAAGCGTGTCATGCCTATTTTCGGTAAGATTCATAGATTTGGAGACACGAAAGGTGAACATGAACATGATACGTAGTAAAACGTACGAAAGGAGAAATGCAAATAGTTCTTCGAAAAATGGAAAAAAACGCGTATACATGCAGTGGTGGGCTGCGGTGTTCCATTTATCGGTCACATTGTCACAGCTATTCGCGAAGAGTTAAAAAATAAAAAACACTTTTGCGAGTGCCTTCTAAAATTAACTTGGGTGTAAATCTGGTTATTGCGTTTCATTCAAGCTTGGTTTATTTTAACTCTACTGACATTCCTTCGGGATAAAAAAATACTCTTTTATTACAATACTCGAAGCAGAAATTCACACATTAGGTTTAGTATTTATAAACACGGCGCCTATCTTGTGCAAATAGCCCATAACTAAGTGCAAACCAGGTAAGGTTAAGGCGCGGAGCGCGGCGGACGGCCCGAAGGCTGCGTCGCCCCGTCTACGAACGATAATTAAAGTGATTTAATTTAAAGCACCTCCCGAGAGCCACGTGATTTCATTACTCTTCAACACATTTTCGGCGGCGTGAGAGAGACACGCCTCAGGCGCACTGCCCTCAATGACACCCGCAAAATTTCGTATCATATAGATTCACCCTGGGGACATTTTTAGCACATTTTGGACAGTATCGAAATTCTTTGTTAAACTTTTCTCATCGCCTTAAATAGCAACTTTTATTGAATCCTTACCGGGCTTGACTCTCGAATGCTGTTGAGATTTCACGCGAATGTTTATTAATCACTAGATTATATGGCTATAAATACGCTTCTCGTCTTTAGGGAGTTTTTGCTGTCACAATTTATACCGACAAGCAAACAATTTATAATATTGGTCTGGAAATAACTTTGACAAAGTATTTGTTTGAAGTTATCTGGACGGCGAAGCCTAACAGATGAAAAAATCTTCAAGGGAGCGAATTCCCTTGAAGATTTTTTATCACTTTTATCCATGTTACGGTCGACTGCTGTACTTGGCCCTTTCAAATTGCATCCGTCTGGAGGCGAGACAACAATTCCCTGAATTTATATTATAACGATTTGCTTTAATAGAAAAAATAAAAATATTTTGTTGAAACATTCAGAACAGGAAAAAGTCAATGCCGTGACATCTGTGCGCGTTGTTAAAGCAGAACAACTAAATAAAACTATAGCAACTTTTTAATTTGAATGCGTACGTAAATCTTTTTTTATTATTTTCCTTGTAGAATGTTGAATATTGTAGTCCAGAGGCTTCGAGCTGTTATCAGAAATTGTCGAAATATACGTATTCAGAAGCTGGGTCAGTGGACGCCCCGATTTCTTTACCAAGTTGGAAAATAAATAAAACAACCTTTACTTTCATATTGGTAAGGTTTGTGTATCATGAACGATTGTTTACATTTGCTGCACAATATTTGCACTTAATACATTTTCCTCGATACATAGAAATATTTAACTGAAGTATTGGTAAAATATATATTTTTTTATTGCTTTGAATGGCGAGACGAGCATGCCGTTCGCCTGATGGTAAGCGATACGACCGCTCATGAACAGTAGCAAAACCAAACAACACCTTGAATTACAAAGCAATGCTTGGCATTCCACTGCGCTCGCCATCCTGAGACATAAGATGTTAAGTCTCAATATGTCCAGTAGTTACTCTGGCTACAAAAAATATTACAACAGAGAAACTGGAAAGCTTTATGATTCAGTTTTATACCAGCCTACAAGTCCATTATATAGATACGACTATTGCTATTATATTTGGGTGTTTCGGGTTAGATGTTAATACTTTAATGCTTCGATCAAATATACACTAGATACAACATGAGCGCTTAGAAAATGGCACCAAAAAAGAGTGCTTAAGCACTCTTTCGCCTTCAGTCACGCACCGACCTTTGCTTCTAAAACGTCGCAACAATTTAGACAATATTATGTGAAAAGCTACTTTAAGCTCCAGGAATAAGGTGGAATTTGTGTTAATGTATTTGGAATATGTGATCTTTTTGTTTACTTTTTTTAATGTCATGCATCGGTGCCACTTTTTAACAGAACTTTTACAGGGAACTGTGTATCTAGTGTATATTTGATCGAAGCTTTAATGTAATGGGCAACTAAGCGACACTATTTTGACGCTCTCATGAGGGTTTTGGCGTCTTAACGGATGCTGTTATTACCTTCAAATAGAAGAGGCGGTTTGAGTCGCAGACTTCTCAACAGCGACCATTAAATACGATTGAACTGGTGTACTTGTCTAATTGTTCAATTTGTTTAAGAAGAAATAATGCAATTTGGACAGGTATTAAAATAAGTATAGCAAATATTTCCTTCTTGTTTTATATTTCTCTCTCTCTGTCTTTAGCCACAGGAAATTGACTGCTGAACATAAACCTTCCCCAAGGATGTCCAAAGCGAGCTGTTTGAATCGACTTATCTATATATATCTTAATATATATCTTATTATCTCACTCTCTCAGCCACTGGAAGTCCACCGGTGAACATAGGCCTCCCTCATGGATCTTCACACCATAACATTTTAATAAATATTTCTAACAAGGTTAATCATTAATTTTCTGTTTGTTTGTTTTTTTTTCTTTTTCAATATTTGTATTTTTCATATTGATAAGTTTTGTATGACCTCTAGACCTCTTCTGTTATTTTGTCAATTTTATACCTTTTTAATTTCTATTATGGCAGTACAACCCTATTATTTTTTGTAATCTCTGAATAGTGTTTTTGATTACACATATACATATATTATTATTCTTAAGTTCTACTTGTATTCATGTTATTTAGTTGTATAATTGTTTGTTATTCCAATAAATTAGAAATAACCTGTTGGAACCACCCTGCATCAAGCGACTTCCTATAACCAGGTCGTCCGTCCACCATGTGGGCTGTTGTCAAACACTTCACCCATATTATACAGTCCTTTAATTTATCATCATCATCAGCATTCCAGCCACGGAAAGTCCACTGCTGATCATAAGCTACCCCCAAGGATCTCCACATTAACCTGTTGGAAGCGGCCTGCTTCTAGTCCTTTAATTGTAGCCCTAAAAATCTCGTACAATATTATGTGCATGTGATAAAGCCACACTTTAGACAATTTTAACGACTCCTGTTCGACTGCCATGGTATATATACATAATACTGATATGCTGTTGTTTTGTAAGTAAGGTTTTGGGAGACTGGATCTACGACCATTAAGCTGAGGAGCAGAATACCGGCTGACCCTTACTCTTGTAATCCTGAAGTTCTTCTGCTCGATCATAAAACTTAAGAGGTATCTCACGAATAAGTTACTTGTCACTTTGCCTTAACGGAAGAACATCGATGACAGAATAACTTATTTTTTTTTGCACCACCTTCCTAACTGTAAATAAGTGCGTCACCACACATTGTGATGACACAAGTACCGAGCAGTGATTTTGCACTGAACTATCGTAATAGAAAAGTGCCTTGGATATTGATTTATCAGAATGTTGCTAGGCTATTACGGGGAGGTACAACTGTATATCGATTCGCAGACCTCAGAGAAGCATTATAAGTTATTAGTGATTGTTAAGGAAAATGCCGCCTGTCAAATGTATCGCGATATTTGTTGTGGGTTTCGACTAATTAACGTCAAAATGGAGCCGACTGGAAGGTATATATTGAAGTAATCACGCAGCTTCATGGCTTGTCAGTAAAGTAGCCCTTCTGTAGTTGAAATATTCTTCTAAATATTTTCTATATTTATGATTTAATATGATGTGTATTAGTCATATTAGAATAAAGTAGAATGATAATGGCACATTGATTGAAACACACTTTTTTAAATTAATGTTGTATAATGCATGTTAAAACATTATCGTACTGAGTCCTGAAATGCGTCGACTTAAAAACATTTTATTGGATGATCCAATCATAGTGATTAGTGGTCCATGCATGTGCGTCGCATTTGGGGATCAACCAGCATATTATATTACCTTCGATCAGGTCAGCTTTTGTTGACCGGTCAGAAATAGCCAAGTTCCTTCAGTGGACTGTTCTAATTGCACTGACTTACCCCCAAGTACATTTTAGTTCTTTAATCGTAGCCGTATAAAAGTTACAAGATCGATCAATTTTAGTAAATAGACTGCCTCGGAGCCGATGCACTCGCACGGTAATTAATACATTAATCGCTTTAAATCTCCCGATACTTTGTATTTAGAGGCAATTTTCCTTGCAAATAACACACGGAGCGTCGCTAACAAGTTTGTCGCCGATGGAGCTCATTATCCAGTCGGCGGGTTGTTTCTTGATTTTTGAAACGATTGACAAGCGACTAGAATACAGCGGATATTGCGTTCTCATGCTTTAAAACTGCTGCTCTTGAAATGAGCAATCTAACGTAAATTACAGAGCGCGGCTTTCCAAAGTTGTCTCGCTTTATATTGGATTTATCCATCAATAGATGTCGAGCGGTGATAGACACATTCGTATAACTTTTTCTGGTAGCTGTGAAAATGTAAAATTCAGCGACTTTACTTGTGAGAACGCGGTAACTTCTAAGTAAAAAAATAAGTTTGTATAGTTCAGCTGGTGCAAAATACATATATTCTTGGCATAATTTTAGCTGCATATAAGAGTATTTGAGTGTTCATTTTCTAATGGTTCGGTGGAATAGCTTGAAAATCAGTACAGGGTTTTTATTAAAATATCTCGATATCTACTGAAATTTAGATATTTTAAAAACTATCGTTGTTGAGAATAAAACATTAAATTCGCTTCGCCGTCATCATCGTCCATTGCTAAACCTGAAAATAGTTTTCTCTACAATATTGAATATCAAAGAAATTTTCATCTAGTTGAAAATACAGCCATTGATAAAAATATAAAATCAATGTCTAGACTATACTTTCTTGCTACGTAATTTTACTATTGTATGCTGTTTTAAACAGACGAGACGAAATTTACGAACTTCATAGTTCATCTCTTGTGGGAGTCTAAGAAGGTGTTAATGTCTAGACGAACGAAGCCGCGGATATTAAATAAATAATAGTCATTATACAGCTCTCTACTTAGTGCTTACTATGAAGTACTACAATACTTAAATGCAACAATAGTACACAGTCCTCAGCACACCTTAAGACAGCGTCTTATGTCGTGAGTATGAGAAACTACGAGAGACTTTTCAGTCTCACAAACAGCCATATCCGAAACAAATACCCCTTCAACACAAACATTTGTTTCGGTGGGTCGTACCCGCAGCATGTGGTTTCCAACCCGTCGTCTAATCAACTGCGCCACGGAGGCTGACTTTAGCTTGCCGATACAAAATCAAACAATTAATGACAAATTTAACGAATTTTTTTAAAAACTTATTTCTCTCTAGACTCTTAAGTCTCAATCTGATTTAAAAATGTGCGTAATAGAAAAAAATATGAAAAAGACTTGATTAAAAACTTCCTACGTTTCGATTACTTTACAACTAGAAAAAGCTTTATAAATCCGCATATAATGTTTTTATTTCAATGTGTAACATTCGCCTAAATCTAAAAAACCATTGGATAAATAGTTTTTAACTTTACTCTTTCCATCGCGTAGCATAATAACAAAAAAAGCTAAGATATACACAGCTAGAAGTATTGAGCCTTTTTTCCCGGCATGAGAAAATGACGACAATGCACACGATGGCAAGAGGAATGCAAGCCATGTAATGATTGTGAATTTTCTTGATTGATGAATTTACTGGTCTCTTATATGTGAGAGGCCGCCTGGGTATGTGCCACCGCAATGGTTATATCTCCTGACAAACAGCAGTGTAAATGCATTGCTGTTTTTCGGTTTGAAGGATATTGTAGCCAGAGTAACAACTGGACATATTGAGACTTAACATCTTATGTCTCAGGACTCTCCCTCGGTGGCCTAGTTGTACTAGGGTACGGTTACAAAGCTGAGGTTTCGGATTCGAATCCCGGGTTGGGCAAAGTAATATTGGATTTTTCTATTCATTATCAGCCCAGAGTCAGGAATTTGTACCCGATATGGCGATAGGCTCGCCATCTATCACATCGTGAAACGGAACATACAAGGCGAAATGTGGGTGTGCTGGCACCTCTGCCTATCCCTACTGGGAAAAAGGCGTGAGTTTATGTATGTATGTCTCAGGATGGCGATCGCAGTGGAATACCAAGCATTGCTTTGTAATTCAAGGTGTTGTTTAGTTTTGCTAGTATTCATGAGCATGCATGTCTCGCCATTCATAGCAATAAAAAAAAAATACTACAACCTCTCACAAGTTAACAGAATTATGTTGGGCTTCTCAAAATATAATATACACAGTCTGAGTTGAAAAGCACCACTTGCATAAGCTCAAGGAATATCCAAAATTATGTGTGGTGGTCGCAATTTTAACTAAAATGTATTCGTGCAAATTCTTTACATTATTTCATTATGATTATTGATATACATTTACAGTATTTTGTTCTAATACATGATCAAATATTGAAACTATACCGAAGGAACATAAATAGTAAAATAAGAAGAAATATACTAACTATATTTACATTTATTAATAAATAATTACATTAATTAGGAACGGAAAAAGTGCCATAAACCTATTATAGATAATCAAACATTAAACATGAATAAATGTAATTAATTATTTTCAGAATCAGCAACATGGACGCTTTGTTATTTGCGATGTCTCTGGAAGTAGCTATGTTGCAAATTCATCTTCTTGGTGAGTAGCTAAGCTTTCATGTTAAACTTACTACTTTTAATATGTCACACAAAAAAGTATTTTATTCTAAAGGCTACCCCAATTGGATGACGTCTGTTTCTTATTTTTACACGCTGAGCCATATTTTGTTCCAAAACGATTTTTTTAATTTCTATACTATAACATAGTATGTATTTTCTGTTCACGGAAAATGTGTTATCCAGTATCCTAAACCGGTAAGATAGGAGGTTGAATAATATTTTCGTGAACAGAAAACATCATAGATATAACTAACACAAATCGATTTAGAGGGTGTTTTCTAGAATTTAAATCCTTTATTTATAAAACATACCAAATACAGAAATACATAACATACAAAATCTTACAATACTAAGGCTTTGGACAGTGTATACTATACAACATTCATTATAACTGATGGTAGGTCGGTCATATGAGAGAGGCAGCCTGGGTAGGCACCACCATAATATCTATTTCTCCCGCCAAACAGCAGAGTAAATGCACTTATTGTTTCCGGTTGGAAAGGACGTTGTAGCCAGAATAACTACTGGACATAATGAGACTTAACATCTTATATCTCAGGATGGCGTGCGCAGTGGAATGTCAAGCATTGCTTTGCAATTCATGGTGTCGTGTGGTTTTGATGCTCTACATGAGCGGTCGTATTCCTTACAATCAGGCGAATTGCAAGTTCGTCCCACCATTAACTGCTATAAAAAGGAACTAGCATTGGAAAAATTAAATTAATATAATACAGCGTATACCCCTTTGCTTGCCCAAGTCAATAAATAGTTTACAGTTTCCAAATCGTACCTTGAACTTGTCATGTTTTTGTTGACATGACTTTGGACATTTTTTTGCCCTTGTCAACAATTTGATTACACGCGTTTTGTACCATAAATTGAATGTGTCAACAAACAGTTGAAAAGGCATTCGCTTTCGAATTACTCGAAATATAGCCGTTTCGTGTGCTGTAAGAACAAAAAGTATTGTCTGTCTCGCTTCTCAGTTAATTTATACTTCGAAATATACCAACAATCGTACCCGAAACGAGACGGATCATAAAAAAAAAAACGTTTGACAGTTCATTGTATTCGCGTCGTATTGTCGTCGTTGTTATTGATAGAAATCAAAGAGCTATAAATAAATATTTTTGTATGGACATGTGTATGTTTTTATTCCTCATCTTATTGTTTATTATATATGTAACGTTATTTAAAAATAAAAACCCTATGTCATCGCTTTTATTTTTGAGGTATGATCCTTTAAATGCAAGACGCGCAAAAATCGCGCTCACTCAAAGTTCAACGCAACATAACTTTATACCAGTGTCATTATCTAACAAACAAAAAATACCATTGTTTAGCTTAACTTGTATTCAACATAAAAATTATTACACTTGATAGTCATACAAAGCACTTTAGTTCTCAGAAACGATTGTTTGAAATAAGACGCGCGCAGCGACACGCGGTCGCGGAGCATAAAACGGTGGCGCAATGTAGGGGTATTTACATTATTGCCAGCGAGTATTTGAGTAGCAAACGCGTGAGGGGCCAGTCATTTTGCGGGGTCGTAAAAAATCACGCGGGCGCGCGAGCGGATACCGTATATGCATACAGATTGCAACTGAAAACCAATCCAGGTGCTAGACACTTTAAACAAAATGTATTTAAAGGCGAAGCGCTAATAACGCTGATTTTCAGCTCCTTTCCGTCTTTTTTGTCTCTTTCCAGGAAAGTAGCCCAGTATATCTTTGCTTTAAAAATAAGTAATTATGTTTATCAATGGAAAACATCAGTTCTCTAATTCGATACATAATCAGATACGTTCAATACTACTTTTCCTGAATGATGTCCGGTATTAGACTTGTTCCCGATATGGCGATATTGTCGTCCATTATAGAGACTTGATACAGAAATATTATTTCGCTGCACTTCTGTCTATTTCTTGGCGGATATGGACGTGAGTTTCAACTGTGATATTTTTGATAAATAAAATTGCTTTGGCAGAGAATTGAGGTTGTAAGATGAGTATCTTTAACTGCGCCACAAATTCTTTATTTTCTGGTAGTGTGACCTAAAATTTTGTACGGTTGATCAGTGATTTCGAAAAAGATTTACCCATATTAAAATATATTTGCTAAAACAAAAATGAAAGACGTAAATATTTGTACCAGGTATTTAAATTTTAATTTTAGAAATTGTACTAGGTAATCTATTTCACTTGTTGTGATTATTCTACTCGTTTTAATAGCATTGTTAGGCACAGGTTTTTCCGAAATGTATTTTAAAATCCTCAAAATATAATTTATTTAATGCAATACGGAATGGAATGTTATAAAATACAATAATTACGTAAAACCTGAGGCGAGGTTTAATCTAATAGATAGTACAATTTACTTGGGTTTCAATAAAAAGAAAAGGTCTTAATTTACCAATTAGCATTACCCATTTTTAACTCAAATAATTTAAGGACACAGAAGTGGCAATAACACGCATTTTAGCTTCATCTAAAATCAAATCTAGCGCGGTAGTGAGCCGGCAAATAAATTTTATTTAAGACACACGTTGTGTATTGTGCTGCCATCTATTAACAGTATTTAACTCTTCAGAGGGCTGCACAGATTTAAAGGTAAAGGCGTGGAAGTGTACTACAAAGCATGAGAAACTACAGTGTAACAAGCTACTGAGGGACAGGTAAGTTCAAACGAAACTGGTAGATGGCGCTCTAGTTACTATTACAACTTAGGTAGGTATAACTACCGGCACTAGCCGTTACTTGCGCGGATGTCGATTCATAATATATCTCTTAATATATTCATAATTCTAATAAAATATTCTTTTCATCCCATAATAATAGTAACTAAGAATAAATTAATAATAATAAATCATTATACATTTAGTTTGTCCTTAAGTTCACGATGCGCAAAGAAATCCCTACTCTGTCGCCGAGCGCTCAAGATCCGTGCCGGCGGTTATACATAAAAGTTTCTAAAATCTCAGATTTTTTCACTGACACTCCGAATTGACTACAATCTGCCTGATTTAAATTAATGCAGTATAATGCAAATGGAATACACAGGCGAAATATGGACTCTTGTCGGTCAATAGATATATCTAACAAGATAACTGCGAATCACATTTGCCTGGGCAAATAAAACGGATCGTCGCGTCGTGGACCTTAGTGGTTGGGTCCATTAGTGTTTTAGGTAATATTGATAATTCCCAATTTTTGTTTTTACAGAGGAACGGTGAAAGATGTAGTTAGAAATACATTAATAGAGATCGCTGAGAACCAAGAATGGAGTACGCTGCGTAATGCCGTCGATTATCTCAAGCAACGAGCTGCTTCTCCTATACAAAAGAGACAACAACAGGACGAGCTAAGAAAGTGATTATTTTTTATGACCTACAAGTACCAGAGTATAAAAAAACACGACTAGTTTGGATAAACTAATTGCAACTAGTATAGCACGGCTTGGACCCAGCCCATTGGCGGTGAAGGGTCACCGCAGACCTGCTACAACTGTTTTTAAAAAGAGTTTGTATTTGTCCTCTGTAGGGAACATTAAAGAAATTTCGACCAGGAGCGCTGAAACCCTGAGGGCCTTATTAATAAACTCGGATGAGAGGGATTAACATTAGCCCAAGGCTTTAGAATTGACTCAATTATTTTCATTAACAAGGTATTAACGACTTTATTAAGAAACACGGATGTAGTTCCGCCTAAGATCACAATCCTGCTATGGCAACTAGCTGACTTTAAAAGTAAGAAGAATGAACAAAATAATCGAGTCAATTTTATTAGTTATTTCGTTAACGATACCAAGCTTAGTCAAGCTGTTTTTTGAAAAGATGAATGGTGGCTCTAATTTGTTTTTTCACAAAACAATCGTAATACATATAAATCTTGTCCCGTTCCCCGTTCCCGTTATCCGTTTGAATAGCTCTCAGCATCTGCATGGTTCATCCAAAGAACGCAGTTTGATTTCAATCAGCCGGGTGTTTCTAAGATGTTCTCGAAGCGATCGGTTCTGAGAGTTCAGTTTTGTAAGATGTCTAGCGCAGATTATTGAAGTGTTATAAAGACTGCAATTACCAACTTTAGATGCTCGAAGTACTTAGTAAACCACGCAGATCGCAAAATCGCTAACTCAGTTTATTTTTTACATCATTGCACTCGACGAACTCTTTAAACTACTAGTAAATTAAATTAAAATCGTATATTGAAAGGTAAATTACGCATTCCACCCATGTCACACATGAAACGTTCCAAATGCAATATCAAATGATTGTATGTGTAATGAATTCTACATAAAATAGCTTTTACGTGCCGATTATGCATAATATTTGTCTATAATTTTCGACTTAAAGTGCAATGTCAGTCTGGTCCAGAGGGCGCTATGCCAAACACTTGGAACATACAAACAACAAATAAGTGGATATTGCATCTCAGCAAGCACTTTGTGAAATGGCCCGAAAATATATTATTCTGTTTACGCTTGTTATATTTATTTAAGTTGTTTTGTTGTTGGTATTAATTAATATTTGTGATGTTCTTAATATAACGTCTAAATGTCTGTTCCTTTACGTATTAATTAGGTGTCAATTAAAAAAAGAACTTTTGTTAACACAGTTACGGATTAATGGCGGAAATTAATAAGCGATAATAATCGGTGTCTAAGGAAACAAAATATTACTTTACAAGAAAAGCAAATATAAGCTATAAATAGTTCACCAGAATGGTTTCTTATCAGGATCAATCTTTAGATATACATCGCGCTCCTTTATTAATTTCAGCCATAATTTGTCCTTGTCCCATTAATTTCATGCAGAGTTTGAAAAGTCCTATTAAATAACAGATAAAATTGATGTCATTGTTCTTCAAATGGTTTGCTTTAGCCATTTTTTTTATTTCTAGCCAAAGAACTGAGCTAGTTAATAGAAAGAAGATGTCTTTGTAGTAAATCATGCGTGCTATTTCTTTCAGAGTATTATTTTAATAATATTAAAAAAACTTATTATATTTATTGCTATAATTTACTAGTATAAAGAATTTGAATTACACGCCTTGTATAAGATACAAATTAAATCTTCTTATGTCATTGATATGTTATACAAGTTATCTCAAGACTGCTACCGAAAACTAAGCCGTGTGGTAGTTTTTGTGACTTCAGACACATTGCAACAGAAAATGTTGCAAAAAAAAAAAACGACGACTATTTTTTGTTATTTTTTTCCTATGGATATTTGGATGGAAAATTCATTTTTTCTAAAATAATAGTATATACCCTTTTATTTATAAGGACTCTAAGGCATAAAAGAGTTTAGATAATTATTTTCGCATAAACTATGGATTTACCACCCAAAAATTATGAGATTTAGAAAATCATAAAAAAATTGTCGCGTTTCTTTGCAAAAATTATTCACTAAATCTACCACCCGGCTTTGTTTTCGATAGCAGTCTTGATATACCCAGTATTTTATTGTGCAGGTCCCTGGAAGATATCAGTAGAGAAATCATAGTGAAGCAGGAAGGATGGGAGGTGAAACTTCGTGATGCCGATAACAAAATTGCCGTACTCCGGGATAAAATAAATGTAAGTAATTTACGACTTTTTCACGCTTAAATAATAATACGACGGTACCTACGTATAGTAAGTATCTAAACTGATTTATTATAATTATATTAAAATACACAGCAGTTTTACTGCTTCAGTTGTTAGGTATTCTATCAAATAAAATAAAAAAAAAACATTAAATGAACATAATAAAATATAGAAATTGCCATACAAATGTTATTGGTGTAAAGTAGCAAATTTACAGTTTCGATAGTTTACGTAGGAACTGTTGAATAGTAAGAACATATTTTAACCACATGTTTTGTTCATTTCATTACGTATGCTATATTTTAATTTAAAAAAAAGTTGTACTACGCTTCTGACTTTTCGGAGTCATGTGTGTATTGATAGTCAATAACCACGCACTAAAACGGTGAAGGAAAACATTGTGAGGAAACCTGCATACCATAGCGGTTTATAAGAATTTCTATGGTATGTAAGTCTGCTAACCCGCACTAGGCCAGCGTGGTGGACTATATGGCCTAACCACTCTCAATCGTACTGTCGATTGTAGAGTAGGCCCGTGCCCTGTAGTGGGACGTGTATGGGCTGATACAGATACTGTACTACGCTACTGTTTCAAACTGTGGTTACAAAGCTGACGTCTCTGGTTAGAATTCCGGGTCGGGCAAACTTTATGTATGTGTTCTGATGTGTTGTAGGTATCTTTATTTTATATCAACCGATAGTTTTGAACAGTAAAATATTTTTATTGCTATGTAATATATTTCAGAATGATGTTTTAAACGCAAATGCGCGTTTTTGTTACGCCGAGAAATGGCTGGTTGCCCGCGCAGAGGCTGTGGACATGAAGTATAATGTGCAAAGACCAGTGCTGCCTCGAACGGACAACGAACGCCGAGTTCATAAGGAGCTGCTTAAAGCATATGAGTTGCAAATTAAGGTTTGCTTTATTGAATTTTTATTTAAATAAGTAAACCCAACTGTCCCAAAGATAGTCTTGACCACATAAAGATACCAATTCTTGTGTGGAGAGGATCAGAAATTTTAAGATCTTATTACACACAGGCCCGAACTAAATGTGTGGATCTCATAAAGTTTTCGCTTCTTGTAGGAATCTACTCGTGGCTTCTCGTTTCATATTCGGCGCGGCGTTACCATTGTAAGCTGTCCTAATAAAATGTATTTTACCTTCGATTTATTCCATTTTTTATTGCTTTAAATGGCGAGACGAGCATACCAGTTCGCCTGATAGTAAGCGATACGACCGCTCATAAACGGTAGCAAAACGAAACAACACCTTGAATTACAAAGTAATGCTTGGCATTCCCCTGCGCTCGCCATCCTGAGACATAAGTCTCAATATGTTCAGTGGTTACTTTTGTTATAATGTCCTTCAATCCGAAACTCTTAAACTGCGGTTTGGCGGGAGACAATAGACATATATACGAGAGACCTACCACCAGTAAACTAGTATTTTCTCAACAAATGTTACTGTTTCTATTTTATTACCTTGTTTTCTTAATCCTTTGAAGCATTACGACAAGTGTTCATAA
Organism: Hyles lineata; assembly: GCA_030180105.1. Classification (NCBI taxonomy): domain Eukaryota; kingdom Metazoa; phylum Arthropoda; class Insecta; order Lepidoptera; family Sphingidae; genus Hyles; species Hyles lineata. The sequence continues at coordinate 8,538,824 of JARJEE010000017.1, read as the reverse complement.
AAACGGTCCTAAACCTGATAATTAAGGCATAAAGTGCACGCTTTAATGACTGCAAAGGAAAAGTTGTGTGGTATGCCTTAATGAGTAAAAACCCCTTTGGTAAGTATTATTCCGCAGAACAATTAATAGGTACAGTTGGAGATTACATGATCAAAGACAAGCGGCTTTTTATTCTCAATTATTATTGTCTATGTTTTTATATTTTTAATTTGTAGGAGCGCGAGGAATCTTTACTTTATTGGCAGAAGCGCTACTCTGCCGACATTGTAAACATAAATTCAAGAGTGTATGAGAAATCGGAACAGTTGCGTGTTGCCACCAGTCGTCGGATCGAGATGCAAAAACTCGTGGGTATTTTAATGATTAATGGATTAGTTTCATGTTATCAATAATATTGTTGACTGGCGAGAAAGTGTTATGTAATTTTGAAAGGATATAAACGCCTCGTATTATTTATTTGCACCTGACACCGTTTATGGTATTCTCTTAAGCTTATACTCAATACTGCATTCTGGTGCGGTAGTGCTATTAGCAAGATGAGATCATATTTGAAAATAAATAGGTATGGTGGGTTGTCATCCCAGATTCAGATAAGATTGCTTAAAATTTATTGTCTTGGTTACTACTTCTATTAAGTTAAAAATAGTCATTAAAATTTGCGAAGCTCCTTGTGTCGCAAGGCTGTGGGCGGCCGCCCACGTCGTCCTCGCTGCGTCCCCTCTGTCTTATGCTATATCTACCTGTACGCCTACCATAATAATATTGTCAGTTGATTTACTCATTTAATGGGAAACTTACATTCCGGCTTCCGTTTCTCTTTATGAAAAAATACATAGCTGTGTTAAATCACTGAGTGAGTAAATAAGTTCGTGGAAAATGTGAGCGGCTACGCGTGCCAGTTAGTGTTGCCCAAATGCAAGAACAAGACGAGACTTAGCCAGTCTTGGTCTTGGTCTTGCGCCAATACACCTGATCTTGGTCTTGGTCTTAGTCTTGCGCTCCCAGTCTTGGTCTTGGTCTTGGTCTTGCAGCAAGAGTCTTGCAAGTCTTGCAATTACCTATTAGTCTATTACTATTTATTAAAGTTTACTTTAAATCTTAGAAAAACGTATTAGAATTGGAACATTGTGAGCTTGAATTAACATAGCCATAGTAAAGATCAAGCAGATTAATAAATAACTGAAGATTTGATGAGAAATTCGAAAAATCAACTGACCTATATGTCGTTTTCCATGGAAGTAACTGTTTCTTAATAAACATTTATGATTTATAAGCTTACATTTACTAAAACATGTAAAAAAACAAATTAATTACAATAACTTGACTGTATTTTATCGTGTATCATAACCATGTACTTCCGAAAAGCGGCAAATTTCTTTGAGAAGTAAGTACAAAACCTTTGATGCCGCATTATCAAAGTGCCGATGGTTAAAACATAACTATGCATGCACTCAGTTTGATTTTAATAGATATTTTTTTATTCGCTATGTTTATGGTATTAGTCGTAATGCGCATAGGTCCAGTTTTTCATATTCTTTGATACAGTTTTTTGCGTCTCATAGAATTCCTAAGCGTACCTACCTATACACCGAACTGTTACACCTAACTACTCAGTGAAATAGCGCTAAGTCCTAGCTGCAAGACGCAAGAGTCTTGCAGGCTATGTCTTGTTCTTGCTCAAGTCTTGCACGGTCAGTCTTGGTCTTGGTCTTGCTAAAAATACGCGGTCTTGTTCTTGGTCTTGGTCTTGCAAAAACGCAAGAACAAGACCAAGACTGCAAGACCAAGACTGAATTTGGGCAACACTAGTGCCAGTTAAGAAAACTGTGCGAGCAACACATTTCAACATACTGTTTCACTTTTACGCGGAATTGTTAAATAGCCATGTGTTAAACATTTGCAATTAGTGACGCTTCAGCTGTACCTTTATGCGATAATTAATACGAGAGTCAAACGACCGTAACTACAAATTGTATTATAATCACATAATTACATAAACAAGCCATTTGTCGTTCTAACCGGACTCGCGTGAGAAATTCGAATGAAAGTGAATTCAAAAATATGCAGTTTACCATATCACCCAGTATTTTAGTGAGGCTTTGTTTTAGTATGAGTTGCACGAGGGCGAGATGCGTGCTTGGCTCACGTTCAAGCGCGAGCGTGCGGCACGTCTGGCCCGTGAGGAACGGCTGCGCATGTCGGTGACGCGCATACAGGCCTGGTGGCGCGGCGTCATGGTGCGCCGAGCCCTCGGAGCATTCCGATACCTGAAGAACACCAAGAAAACACCAGCCAAGAGCAAGAAGAAATAAAGTTCGCAAAATACTCTGACTATGTTTTATTTATACCTGTTATTTTCAATGAAACGACTCGAGTGTCAGACAACAACTAAAGTATTATATCTACAACATACCTTATCATCTTGCTGATGGATTTCAATACATGGACATACAAATGTAGATACTTATTATTAAATATTGACCGGTGCGCCTTAAGAACTGAATTTGAGAAAGATAAAATAATTTTATTGTTTTTTTAATCGTGAACTGATTTTTTATAGGATCCCAATACATCAAAAAATCCTTAAATGTTCAAGCTACGAAAGCTACTATTTACCTAAAAAGCCGGGGTCGGTCCCCCTAGTTAATAACTTTTAAGTTCATGTCACTTCTAAGTCATAGAACTTACGTAAAGTCAGCAATTAAACAAGATATAAATAAAATAATGTTCTCGCAGAGTTCGAAAATCCACCGTCATAAGCTAGGTAATAAGTAAGTATTATTATTTTACATAAATAACGTATTATCACGTATTATAACGTATACTGACCAAGTAGTACATAACGTATTATTACCTAGTGTGATAAAGCCGCCAATTGTACTATTATTTTTATTGTGTAATATCTTCATAGTATTTATGTACAGTGCAAAAAAGGATTTAATAAATAAATATCATTAGATTGAGATAACGTTATTTTTTTAACACAATACTTATTACTACTTGTTTAATTCACACGATTTTATTTATACTCTTTGAATACGTAATATAATGAGATTAAAAGAAAATGGGCAGCTATGTACAATCCTTATATTTTCCTTATATTATCTTCTCAGTCAGGGCCGCGTTGGATCCGGCAGTAAGACTAAACATACCGGACGTTTCGGAAATACTTATGATCGTTGTCTTAAGTTGGACTCGAAACAAACCCACTGAGTCTTATTCGCTGGATATACTCGGGACTGCGTCACGTAGCGTAGTTCCAGTGTAAGCCTACTGAGTTTGTTTCGCCGGGTCTTCTCAGGAAGGGCCATGTTAGATCCGGTGGTAACAATAAACCGATACAACGGTGCGTAGTAATAATACTCATGGTCCACTAATAAATTTAATTCAATATGACTAACGTAAATAATGTATTTATTGGAAAAATAAATTACCATATAGTAATAACTAATACTTTAAATAAAATACGAATAAAAACTAAATAAATAGATAAAACTAATTATAAATAAAAATAAAATTTATATGAAAATAAATAAATAAATGAAAGCACGAAATTAAAATAAATAATAAATAATAATAATAAATAACACCCAACAGTCACATACATAGTCCTGATCCCACACTAAGATCAAGTCTTGAGTCGTGGGTATCAGGAACTACGAGAGACTTTTCGGTCTCACAAACACCCAGACCCGGAAGAAATATTTATGGGCCACACAAACATTTCTCTCGGTACGGGGATCGAACCCGCGGCCTCTCGTTTCACAGGCGGCGTCTAACCAACTGCGCCACGGAGGCTGTCAAAATGTCAAATAATACTAAGTATAAAAAATATTTTGTATATAGAGATTAAGTTCTATGTGTTTATATTGACTTGTCATAAGAGCTCTTTAATTGCCTATTGACCAATAAATACATTTAATTTCATTTAAATGATTGTTTTATTTCAATCAAATATTTATTTTCTACAAATCTGTGGAACCAGTTGCCAGCGGGATCATTCCCGGACAGATACGACTTGGCGACCTTCAAAAAACGAGCGTATTCCCACCTCAAAGGCCGGCAACGCATCTCCATGCCCTTTGGTGTTGCAGATGTCCATGGGCAGCGGTGTTCACTTACCATCAGGTGAACCGCGTGCTCGTTTGCCCCCTATAACATAACATAAAAAAACATAAATGTGTGACACAGACTAAGAAGTAAAAATGTGTAACATTCGCATAAATCTAAGAAACCATTTTTTTAAATTCTAACTTCGTGTTTTAAAAAGATTATCTCAAGGTGGCAAATTAAGATGGCCCTACTGGGGCAAGAGGGATTTTTTTTCTTTAGTAAGATAAAAAATCCCGTCGTTATTAAATTACTTTATATGTAAGTATTATGTGGTAATTACCATACACTATATTTCAAAAACGTTTGAAATAATGTTAAAATTCACACTAAATCTGTTCTTTCGCTGCACTAACGCAGTTTTGTATTTTTAACTATAGGCATACCGCATATTTTATTTATTTCTTTTATTCTTTTTTGTACACCAAATAGGAAATAATTAAAATATTTAGCTTGATAGATAAAAGGATACAAATATATGAAATTAAACAACATACCTACATGAATTTACTTAAAAATAAACATACAAATAAAGATATAAAAACCAAATATTATAATAAGTACACACATATATGCACATTGCTCTCCAATATTTGAGATACATAAGCAAACAACCATTAGTTTTTAAAGAGACAAGTAGTGTTCTTTTACCATTCTTTTGAAGGACAACAGTGTTCTTGCCCGTCTCACAGCAACAGGAAGTGCATTCCATAAACGGACCGCTTGGACAGTGAACGATTTGTCCATAAAAGTTGTTGAGTGCACGGGCATTCTTAGTTTTAGGTTCTCCGACGATCTCAAGGATCTCGAATGTGAATCATGTAGGAATATAAAACGGTCTTTAAGATAAGAAGGAGTGAGAGGATTAAACAAGATGTTATATAGAAGAAAAAGAATATGAGTATTCCGACGAAGTCGTACGGGTAACCACTTGAGCTTAACACGAAACTCGGAAACATGGTCATATTTGCGAAGACCGAATATGAACCGAATGCAAACATTTTGGAGACGCTCAAGTTTATTAAGTTGGTCCTCGGTGAGATCGATATAGCTGACATCGGCATAATCAAGGATGGGAAGAAGGAGTGTTTGTGCAAGCGAAATCTTCGTGGTAACGGGTAAGAAATTGTGTAACCTTCGCAAACACCGTGCTGAAGCAAACACCTTTCTACTTAGCTCACGAAGCTGCGGACCCCAGGAGAGAGTTTTGTCTAAATACAGGCCTAAGGTTTTCACAGTATCACTATATGGGATAGTGATACCATCGCAGTAGATAGAGGGAATCTGATCCCAATCTAATTTTGAGATCATCCTGGAGCTGCCGACAACAATGACCTGCGTTTTAGAAGGACTAACCTTCAACCCATGAGCATCGCTCCAATCACAGATACCTTGGATGTCTTCGTTAATTGCCGTTATAGCATCAGCTATCCTGTCCAGGGGTGCCTGAGTATATATTTGGAGATCATCAGCATAAAGGTGGTAGGAGGAGCGAAGATGATCAGTTATGGAGTTAATAAAAACAGCGAAAAGTAAAGGAGATAACACGCCGCCGAAAAATATTCCTCAACACAGATGCGTTGCCGACGCCCATACAGGTAACTTCGAAACCAGTCAACTGCCAATGGAGATACGTTAATAGAACTCAGAATGCCAAGTAGTACATCGAAATCAACGGTGTTGAAGGCATTGCTGAAGTCGAGCAATGCTAGAACTGTCAGCTTACCTTGCTCCATACCTGATCTAATGTCCTCCGTAATATGAGTTAAGGTAGTGGTTGTGCTATGCCCAGAACGAAATCCTGATTGGAGCGGATTTAGGATCTTATTATAGGAGAGGAAATCATACAATTGACGATGGATCAGACGTTCAAGGACTTTAGACATAAATGGAAGAATGGAAATAGGACGGAATTCGGAGAATATAGAAGCATTCGGTTTTTTTCGGTATAGGAATAATATGGGCTTCTTTCCAAGCACTAGGAAAGATCCCAGAGGAGATGGAATGGTTAAGGATATGGGAAATAATGGGAAGGATTTCGTCTAGGATAGGAAGGATCATATTACGGCTGACATAGTCACTTCCCATTGCGTTCGATGAAATAAGCGAGATGGTTCTCTTAACGTCACATATAGCAAATTGTTTGAAAACGAAAGCAGAACTTACGGGAGACTTAAGGGTAGAGAGATGCTTTAAAGTGTTATTTTTGATCGTCCTGGTGAAATTGGACGGAGAAGCAAAATTATGATTCAAGGAATTTAAATCTATAGATTTGGGAATACGGTCTTGATGAGATTTACCCACTCCCAACGTCTTCATACATACAAAGATACAGACAAGGGCGGATCCAGCTTCCAAGCCAGGGGGTCAGGGTGGTAGTTTTAGTTACTACAAACACAATGCAACATAAAATTTTGCTAAGAAACGCGACAATTTTTTTTTTATCATTTTTTAAATATCGTCATTTTTGGGTGGTAAATCCATAGTTTTTGCAAAAATAATAATTTTAACACTTTTATATCTTAGAGTTTTTATAAATAAATGGGTATACACTATTATTTTACGAAAAAATGTATTTACCACTCAAATACCACCATATATTTTTTTAAAAAAAATATCGCTTTTTTCCAACATTTCCTATTGCATTGTGTCTGGAGTCGCTTAAACTACCACCCGGCTTCGTTTTCGGTAGCAGTCTTGAGATACCCTGTATACATAGAAGCATTTAAACATTATTTTATAAGGTTAAATTAGTATTTTCTTATTATTTTTACCACATTTTTCCATATGGTAACAATAAGGAATATTACAATGCTGCAACTTGTTTCCATGGCCGTAAAATTTTAAATAAAAAAAAAAAAAAATTACAATGCTGCACGCTTTGGCCAACCTCAGCCAACCTCCACCAATGCCAGCGTGTTAACGGTGTGTTTGGCTCGGCTGGCCTTAAGTTTTTCGTAGTTAATAGCTTGAAGTTGGTAGACGTTGGCCCAGCCTCATCCAATATGTAAATCCCTTCGATCAAATATACACTAGATACACAGTTCCCTGTAAAAGTTCTGTTAAAAAGTGGCACCGATGCATGACATGAAAAAAAGTAAACCAAAAAGATTACATATTCCAAATATATTCCACCTTATTCCTGGAGCTTAAAGTAGTTTTTCACATAATATTGTCTAAAGTTACGCGACGTTTTAGAAGCAACTGTCGGTGCGTGATTGAAGGCGAAAGAGTGCTTAAAGCACTCTTTTTGACGTGACAACGTCTTAAATTAGGTTGCGGCTGGGAGTCACTTATGAAAAAGTGTAACGCCCGGTAACGTTACGATGAGTCACCGAACGAGAGAGAGGCCCGCCGAATGCCTTGCGTCTCTCTCCCACTCAACTATGATCTAATTATAGTTGAGTGATTAATTTAATTATATTCATATCAATAAATATTCTACCGAGAAAAAGACGTTGTCACGTAAAATCTTCGCCCGTAAAACCGACTTTATTTTGGTGCCATTTTCTAAGCGCTCATGTTGTATCTAGTGTATATTTGATCGAAGGTAAATCCCATGGTAAATCCACTATAACAAAAAACATAAATGGCATAGTTACACATAGTTCAAACAATTCTGACATCCCACTGACCGCTACGTACGGATGGTGCTCCATTCAGCATAACGTTATTTGTTTCGAGATTCGTCGCTTTGACGTCTTCATCAAGGATGGCAGATTTATTATACCTGCCTCTGCGACGCACGGGCCTTCTCTACAATCGAGGGAACCATTGTGATGGGTTAGGCCATGTAGTTCACCTCTCTGGCCTTTACACGACATATACATTTTTACAAATCGGTATGTAGACCGTTTCTACACGATTTTTTACCTAAAGTTATCTCTATAGTGCGTGGTAACCGTCTATCAATACACACATGACTCCTAAAAGTCAGAGGTGTGCCCCGGAACTTTAACCCACTACCACCTTGAACCATGGACGTAATATATATTGAACATGTTGGCAGCCGCGTTTTCGTTACCAACAGGCCACCATGAACGTCTAATATGCCTATGTAATAGGTTCCTCCGGTTACCGTTACTGTTAATTTACGGGGTACTGGTAAAAATATATATTGGTAAAAATTACTAGTAATCCACTATTTGATTTCCGACAAAGTTACCCAAATTGTTAAAAATGTCTCAACTCAGCTTGTTTTAACCTGTGTTATTTATTATCTATGATTCATTGTTGTCAATGTCAGAATTGTCAAAATCATTTGACATATTGTCATTTCTTTTGCAAGCTGTCAGTTGCACGCGTTTGCCCGGTGTGAAAGGTGGTGTAATTTTGGACTATGAACTATTGAGAAGAAAGTTTAAGATTTTATTACAAGTATGAATAAAATAATGAATTAAATTGTATAATGATATGAATGGAAGGTTGACAAGGTGCAGTGTTACCCCGCAATCCGTGACAATATCGCGAAACCATACCTTACATTGGTTTCCAATTCTTGGAAAGTTGGATTGTCATCCGGCAGTTTTGGTGAGTAATCCTTTTATTTATATATACTTAAAGCTTTCGCTTACATATGATATGTGCGAATAATAAAGATAGTATCACGTGAATTATTACATTTTAAATAACATTCATAATGCGTTTATGGCTTACTTTTGTATGTTTTAAAGTAACAGTAAACAATCGTTTGTTTCCTAAAAATGTAATGCTGTTGAATTAGTACGCGTAGTGATAGTTTAGAAGTTTCCCTGCTTTATATTTTTTAAGTTTAATGTCTTATTCTGTACCCAATTATAGAAAAATAACTAAAAATACATATTAATTATTCCTGTTCGCCAAATTAAGTTTTGTGAATAAATTATGAACATTTATTAAGTTGATTTCCCCATCAACCTCGAATAGAAAATAAATCTGAAGTCTAATAGCATGTATTATTGATAAAAGCTTCAATATCAATCTATGAAAACTTCCAAATCACCTTGTAAACATATCCTTCTGTCGGTTTTCATTATCAGGAATAATCTCAAAATATTCAATATGTGTGTGCTAACGCAATCATCGACTTTGGTAAAGCTGTACAGGTGCTTAAATTACAATTGAAATTGTTTTTACTCTAGGTTGACTGTTGTCAAATATTTACAAATTACAAGTGAGCACATATTTTTATTACAATAATTCTATACTGTGTGTTCACCAACCTTATATTCTTGTGAACTATTACTCCATAGTATTGAAGTTATACATGTACTATTTAAAAACTAACATAACTTTCATGGCTTACAATTTTCCTTATTTATTTTAAACATGTCTAAATTTTGCATGATTCTGCAAACATTACATAAGAGACGGGTCATATTTGTGTCTTGATTGAAGAGTTAACCACAATGTACTTGACTTTCTAACTTAGGCATATGAATAGATGTACAATCATTTTTTATTTTATTATGACTGTACACAGAAGTTTGTAGACATATGGGCCTTAGGTTTAAGCGTTTGATAAGTTTGAAATCCATGTAATGTGACGGTCTGGTCCGTTGCCAACTAAGCACACTTCATTTATAAATCATATCTTTTAAAAAAGCATTTGGTTTTGTAACCATTTCTATTGTTATCCTTAATCTTTGTGTAGTTGGTTGTACATATTTTTCATCAAATCGCTTAATGCTTTGACTAGCATAGAGTTTGATTGTTCTATAATCTGCATAGTATTGTAAGAGCCGATGTTAGGGTCCACCATCCTAAATAGTCTTCTTTTCTAAGTCCAATCGTCAATATGCTTAGCACACTCATAAAAAAAAAATACCCTAGCAATAAAAAGTACTTACGAAGTAAAAAAAAACAGTGCTATCAATGAAAAAAATTTATGGATAAATTTCTATAATATTTACACATTGATCTATATTATTTAATCTAGAAGTAATTGTAAATTATTGGGTAGCAACTGAATTACCTATATCAAGAACCATGAAGTCCACAAACTTCAACTTAACATGTAGTTTTGGTGTAATTAGAAGGTAGATGTTAACTTGGGCAACTAGGACAATGCAACAGAGTTGGAAAGGTTCTTAAAAAGTTATAAATTTAAGCCTTATCAATTTATGTACTCACATACTACGATTTGTAAGATATATAAAAATAAAGGTTTTCTGTCTTTACTGAAATTTGTCCACCGAATTTAACAAGATATTGCGAACTCGATAATCACGAGAGCAACAGATTGCATTTTAGTTGAAGAATGCAATAAACTAACATGTAGCCTAGCTATTACGAGAAATGTCCCGTTCTCATATTTATTACGACTTTTGTATTGTTTTGTTTCTATTTTTATCAATTGCAACACAATCATGAACATTAAAAATATTCTGTTAAAATATCGAGACACAAGACGTGCGAAGTCAGTAGCGCTTAGTGTGTCGAAGTAGGAACAAGGCAGGTGCACCACAAACACCTATTCTTTCATTAAAACTAAATTGTACCAAATCGAGGTTTAAAAAACAATTTTCCGCATACAAAAGCGTGTGAATCAACATTTAAAAAGAAAATAAAAAAGGAGCAAGATGACCTAACCATCAAAAATGCATTAAGGGATTAATGAACGCGCAGAGATCTAATTTGGCGTGCAGGATTGACGCGCGAATAATACACTTCATGAATCGACATTATTTACAAGGGGACATTATTTATGCGAATTAGTTACACGGAGCCAATTGAAATTTTACTATTAACTCAAAGCAAATCCGGCATTCTCAACTTCCATACAGATTTCAGACACGCTGCAATTTTTTTGTAACGGAAAATCGATGTGAAGTAACAACTTTTTGTAGGGTTTGTGTTTGTCGAGATTGCTCATTAATTTCTCCCTTTCACTCTCCTTTAACTCACAAAGGTCGGCAATGCATGTTGTGGGTGCTCACGGAGGGTTGTAACTTATTCGAATACCCCCAACACTACATAAACTACAACAAACAGCAGTGTAAATGCACTGCATGCTGTGTTCCGGTTTGAAGGAGCCAGAGTAACTACTGGACATATTGAGACTTTACATCTTATGTCTCAGGATGGCGAGCGCAGTGGAATGCCAAGCATTGTTTGTAATTCAGAGTTTTGTTTGGTTTTGGTACTCTCAATGAGCGGTCATATCGCTTACCATCAGGAATGACACGCTCGTCTCGCCATTCAATGTAATAAAAAAACTAAAGATGAATTATCCTCACTTACAAACCTCAACATTTAGTTCGTAGGGGCTTTGCCGGCCTTTTAAAAGGGAAATGAAAAAGTACTGGAGAAGCTAATGGTTTTTTAGTTTTCAAGTTTAAGCTTCCGGTAAACTTACTTACCGAATAAGACACGGTAATAAAGTCGCCGCCGCGTCAATTCGGTTTTATAGGACAGTAACCGCTCCCTGGTCGAAATATTACATACATACATACATAAACTCACGCCTTTTTCCCAGAAGGGGTGGGCAGAGGTGCCAAGGCACCCACATTTCGCCAGTATGTTCCGTCCCACAATGTGATAGGTGGCGAGCCTATCGCCATATCGGGCACAAATTCCTGACTCTGGGCTGATAATGAGTAGAAAAATCCAATATCACTTTGCCCAACCCGGGATTCGAACCCGAGACCTCAGCTTTGTAAGCGTACCGTAGTACAACTACGCCACCGAGGCAGTCTAGTCGAAATATTCCAACAAAAAAATTACAGCCTGGCTCTGCCATAGTCCATATTAAATTCGATATCTTATTTAATGCAAATAATTACAAGTATGGTATCCATGTAATGCATTGGAATTCCAATAAGTGACATGAGGTGACATCCCGAAAAAGGAGGGACCATATAATTTTAGTGGCTGAAATTCTCATTTCCGATAGCAAAAAGCGATTCGAAAATACTAATACAAGGATAGCCGCTAATAAAATAGTCTACCACACAGTTGATGCAACCTGCATCGGAGAAATATATATAATGTGATATCGGCAGATACATAAAGATATTAATGAACGGTGCTGTTATGTAGCCGTCTTACGCAAAGAATTATTCAATTGCATTCCGTACTTTAAGAGATCGTTAATAAAAATAAATACACCTTTTTAAAATTACATGATTTACATCTGCTCTCTATAATTATGCTCAAAATTTGTTTATACGTATGCACAAGTCAAGAGATTCCTTGCAGTGAATTCATCGTGTATGTACTGTACTCGCCACTCTAGACTTTCACAATTTCAATAATTACTAGAAATCGCCTCAGTTCAGAAATAGATGTTTGATACTGAAGAGAAAATGCCTTCTATATGTTGTAGTGTTTAATCGTCGGAATGGTCAGTTGGAGTTGTACTTAATAAATACAGTTCACGATGACTTTGTACTTTCCCGTTACGTGTTGTGGCCTGTGGGCACACTTCCGTTATACTTATATTAACTGTTTACTTGCAACAGTACAGTAGTAATCTATTTGCCTGCATTCACTACATTACTTTCTAAATGAAGATGTTAACGCTTTTACGAGAAAATGTGCAGTTAGATGAATGGTTAATGACTTACGCACAATACTAATAGTTTGATTGCGACGATGTGACTTTGTTCGTCGTAAGCACGGGAAAGAAAACTTTCTGTTTGTCATAAGTGTTTTATATACTCGATAATGACTTATAGCTAAAGAGATTATTGCGCGTACAAAATGAAATGCTAATTCCCATAGTACTAAGAAGTGTTAATTCTTTGCACACCATATTTGCATACATAATATAGTTTTTGCATCAAGTCGCGAGGCGAAGAATAAGTTTTAATTTATGTATAAATGTACGCGCTCTGTGAAAACATTATAAAATCTTGTTTGGTATTCTTTTTTTTTTGTTAAAAAGGTTAATAGCCATGTAATTATCATTAAGAGCACAAAAAGTTGTGTAGATGTGTTTTTGCGCGTAATGGCAGCGGTGACAGCGGACGAATCCGGTGGTGGTAGAACACTACGCCAGCACACAGCCAGGGCCGGCCAGTAATTAGTGCGTTAATCGCAGCTTGGTGTACTGTTGATGCAATATTTCCGAGAAGCCGATCACCGGAGCTCGCGAGAGGATCGGCAAATTGCGACATATATGTGTGGTGCCTGTCGGTAATTGCAAAAATTACTCCGCCCAGGCACGTATGCTAGGCAGGATCCTCTGACATTTTACGCGATGCCTTTTATCTAAAATTAAAATTTAATTTCTTGGAACATCGTTAGCTCTGTATAAGCGCTTCAATGGCTCATGTTGAAATATTTGTGCATCATTTTGAATGAAGCGATATTAACATGGAACGTTAAATTCCATGTACTGTCGTGTAGATGAAGTCGGGTTAGTAGAGAATTTGTAATTACAAGGAAATTTAGCTTCGTGTGTGAATAGCTGCTGAGAACCGGTAGTAACATAGAAAGGATGTTACAGAATTTATTATATGAAATTTCACGATGTCATTTAATACTTATTTATACTTAGCTGAGAAATTTACCTTAAAGTGCTGATACTGTTTGTTTTATTTACCTTAACAGTCGGTAGTTCCTTTTATATTTGTCGTAAATTTCCTCAAAAAAAAAGGATTACTATGCAAAGATTATGACAGAAAAGCAATTTTGTGTCTCTCGATTGTCAATGAGGATTAATTAAAAATATAAGAAGATCGTACATAAATTTCAATAGTTCACGAAGCACCAGTACTACAAAAACATCGAATAACAACCAGTAATCATCAATCTCATTATAATCTACTGACTGTCACGTCAACGGCTAAATCCATTCTGTTATTTAGCATAATGCATTTCAATGCTTTAAACATTCCTTAAGAAATAATATTGTGTTTTTCCTCATAATTATAGTGAAAATATACCATCGCATGTAATTCCCAAGAATATAATCATATGTGTAGTATTAGAATGTATTTTATTAAACACGTAATTATTATAGAAATCGGTGTGTTCTTTCACAAAGTAAACATTCAACAAAAAAAGTGTAAAAACTCATAAAATATTTTGCATGCTAAGACAAATATAAATCAATTTTCATCTTGCTTTTACATAAGACTTTGTTCTTGGGACTCGGCGATATTTTACTGGTGCACGAAGGGGGTCAAGATTTCTTATCCTTGCCTTGTTTCGTGCCTGCAGTGGGGGGCAACGCTGGTCCTTGTAATACAAGTACGAGTAGTGTGTGAGACCGCTGCCGACATGAATCCGTATTCCTTGCCAGTTACCTGTTTAGCTGTGTTTTTGGTCTCACAAATTGAACTTAATGGCGGTGTACCGGTTTTTTATGTACGGTCTTAAGACTTTTTCAAGAGATAACAAAAAATAATAATTTCAATAGTTAATAAAATAATTTATTTTAAGTTATGAATAAATACGTTGAGTAAATTTTTACAGAATGCTGAGGTTTGCGGTAAACAAACAAAACAAACATGAGAATCCTAAGAAATTGCAGTATTCCATGTAGGTTTTCCTTTGTAGTTGAAACAAAAATTCTTAGTTCCCAACCTCAATGCTCTAATTGCTAGTGGTAATTGTCATTATTGTGCATGCTCTGTGTAAACATGTGACATTATTTTCATCGATCATACTTTTCTTAGTAATCTCGCTTGCAAAAGTGGAACACCTAATTTCACTTCATTTCTGCGTAACTGTCAACATTTCCTCATTGCATTCGCGTGTTGGAACTCTCTGTATGATTTCTTCCATTTGTGAATAATATACTAATTATCACTTAGGGCGTTTCGACATCGTTTTAAATATACAAATGTACCATTGAGTAGTTTACTTAATAACTCGTAATATTAGTAAAAACTAGTAACTTTTTAAAACTGTATTTTTGGGACGTTATGATGTCATCATCATCATCTTAGCCACAGGAAGTCCACTGCTGAACATAGGCCTACCCCAAATATAAGATATATATATAAGTAGTATACAAAAGGTATAAGTGTACTAAATGTGTTAAATTTCACAGTTTTCTTATCTGTGTTCGTATAAGGTTGATAGATTGAATTGGTTTCGATGACTAATAAACACTACCGGTTAATTATGTAGTTCGCGCGAGGTGGAAATACATGCGAGACTGCTCTATGCTATACCTACTCGACACTCGTGATTACTATGAAAGGAATTTTAGATTAGCTATGCGCGAGCCGACTGTATCTATTTGTTATCTAGCACCAATATATGTTTCCCCGAATAGCCTTAATGGAACTTTTCTTCCTGATACACAACGTTTCCAGTAATAAAAATTACTTTTTTCTCTCTGGGAAAAAAGCGCGCTCCTCGGAAAGTATGATTAACAATTCTTTGTAGCCCACTGAAGTTGCGAGTTACAAAAAGTTGGTTTTCAATAAATTTACGTAACAAATGAATATTTAACTTAGCACAGTTAATCAAATAGGTATTTCATAGAAATCGTATCAAAAACTAGTGACTGCATTGCCATTAGGTATTGCTTTCCTAGAACAGCTAGACTAGGGCCGAGTTGCTCGCATAAATGTCGATTCGTAGAATAACTTAGCTATAGGTAATTTTATTTAGCCACTTCACCTTACTGTCAGTGTTTTCCATGGCAATTGTATAATATTCAAATCTTTATCGGACGCGTACTTAGTCACGTCAAGTATAATTGCGAACCTTCGTGTCTGCCGTCTCGTCGAAGCGCCACTGCCGAGACTCGATTTGGTTTTTAATTATTTAAACAATCGCATGTTCAACTTACCCGTTCACTTCAAACAATAAACTCACGTTATCCGCGCAAGAACACAATGGACCATTGTTTGTTTTACCAATTTAATGAAATCCGACGGGGGCTGTTTAGTTTAGGCGGAATTTCGATAGTATCGATATTGACTGGTTTACGTCAATTGTTCTTCCTTGTTCGATGTGTAACTGCAACGCAACAGAAATAGTAGCGTTTGAAAAGCGTGTTTAACAGGACGTGCAAGACCTTCCTCCCGAGTACCGAGAATTATTGCGGTTGAGCGTCGAGTATTGTAGTGGTCCTTGGACTTTCTACAATACTCACGGCGATTGTTCCCAGCCCGCGACACGACTAGTTACTTGCTATTATCCGCGTACTTCTTTAATTACTAGACACCTTTGTAACGTTATCAAAACGTACTTCTTAGAATTTATCTACACTGTGAGTATTATGCGAAGAGGTCTGAACTCTAAATCTGGTTATATGCAAACGCGGGGAAGTTTCGCAACGTTTCTCAGGTACTCGCTTTAATCATTAATCAGGTCAATAAGGTTGGCGAAGCTATCGTAGGTAACCATCCTGAGTCTCGTACCGTTTCTGTTAATTTCTCAGTAGTGAGACTAAATTAACTATCTTTATACTGTAGAAACATAAAGTACTATCTTGTTACGTTTAAAGTTGAGAAGAACATGTAAACTATAATGTGGGTTTGGACTGATTAATTTTTTAAAGTTTTGTGGGTAGGGTGTAAACTTCAGCGTTTTAAATATGTGCTTCAAAAAATCTAAACTGTTTTATTCTGAGAAGTTTCGACCACGCGTGTTAATTGTGAGATCATACATCATGTCACGCAAATTCCATGATTTCTGTCCCCTTTCTATGACGTAGCCCCACTCCACTACCCCCCGTAGCGTGATGTCACCTTTTGTGTGTCTATTCGAACGAAACTTAATTTAATTTCTTTGTTATCTTCGCCGCATTTTGAATATTTATTAAAGTATTTTGAGTTTTTTATATATTTTGCTCCAACTATAATCCCATCGTTACCGCACTATCATCTGCAGCCTATCTGCATTGCCTGATTGTCGGTTGCTAAAAATCCCAACGATTTCTACAACGACGTCACATTATGTACACTTGGTAATATGAGTTTTATAATAATAAATACCTATCACCCATCAGTCACATACATAGTCCTGACCATAGATTAGTATTATATACAGAGATAGATGCGCAAATCTACTTTTTTTTTATTTTTCAACCTGATTTCGCCCTCTGAGGGAGTGCTAGGTAAACGCGCAAATCTCATATTTGTTATGTAAATATTTCAAAATGTGTATCTTTCGTAACCTCTTGTAATTTTAACCAATGTCAAGTTGAAATTGTTTTTAATATCAAGAAAGTTTATAATATCAACATACAAAACATATTTCTTGGTTTAGTGACACATTACCGTCATTTAACAATTCCATTTAAACTACTTACACGATAATTTCTCGTTCTCACCGGAGCGTGGCGCTAGGATCAAAATAATCGTTTACAATATTTTTCATGTACAAAGTTACACCCCCATGGTCCTGATCCCACACTATGATCGGATCGTGTCTCGTGGGTATCAGAAACTATTATAGATTTTTCGGTCTCACAACCACTTATACCCGAAAGAAATATTTGTGGGCCGCACAAACATTTCTCTCGGTGCCGAGATCGGAGATCGAACCCGCGGCCTCTCGTTAAACAGCCGGCGTCTAACCGAGAGGCCGCGGGTTCGATCCCCGCACCGAAACAAATATTTGTGTGAACCTCAAGTATTTGTTTCGGGTCTGGGTGTTTGGGAGATCGACACAAGACTCGATCTTAGTGTGGGATCAGGACTATGTATTTGACTGTTGGGTGTATTTATTTATAATAAATAATGTTTCTACTCATGTTCAGCTGTCTTCATTTAAGCTTGCTTTTATGTAATAACTGAAATAGTCTTAACTATTAATATTTACATAATACATTTTTAACTTAAAGACACAATTGCAATTTAAGATGTTTTGACAAGAACAAGTTACAAGGCAGAGCTTAATTTTATACAAAATATTATCTTGGTGATTTAACATTGAAATGTCAACATAAAGAGAATAAAATTATTGCCATAAAAAAGGAAATCGTAATAACACGTATATAAAACCAGAAATGATACATCGTCAAGGATTAAATGTCACAGAGAAACTCATGAATTGACTTATTATAGTAAACTTAATTATTTTAATACTATGGATACTATTAAGTCTAAGCATGAATCCATTCATCATAGATTATCTTTATTGTATGAGATCGGCAAACGAGAAAACAGCTCATGTAATAATAAGTGATCATCGTCATCCATGAAAGTTTATGACTCTTAAATCGTTGATTCGTCGCCCGCTTTTGAAAGGCCCAATTGCACAAACTTTGTTTTTCGGTTTGAAGGACATTGTAGCCAGAGTAACTACTGGACATATTGAGACTTAACATCTTATGTCTCAGGATGGCGAGCGCAGTGGAATGCCAAGCATTGTTTTGTAATTCAAGGTGCTGTTTGGTTTTGCCACTGTCCATGAGCAGTCGTATCGCTTTCGATCAGGCGAATGACCTACTCCTCTCACCATTCATAGCAATAAAAAAAATACCATAACTTTTACTATGACTTTGAAAATGTATAAGATATATTAGCAATGTGAAATACGTCTCAAATTGACGTGATAACATCGTCAAAATGAATTTTATCGTCAAGGTGCAACTGGGCCGCAAAAAGCGAGTGGACTGAAAGAATATAGATGGAAGGAAGAATGCGAAATTACAGAATGTTTTTTTAAATCCATTCCTCCGTCCTTAATTTGAACGCTAGTCATTTTCAGTGAAACACTGATCTAATTCGTTACAAGTAGGAGACTGTCTCGCCCTCATACCCACCACTGCAACTCCTGTAAGCCAGGATCAACAGTGGCACGCAATGTAATGACACCGAACATTGAAGCTCGGCGAGTCTCCGGGAATGTCTAACTTGTCTTTAACCCGCAACGAAATTAATCAGAAAGTTAAATTAATAGGAGGAGTTGGAAATAAATTATTGTCCACTTCCCTCCGTGCAAAGCGGAATCATTTTCAGTGAAACACTGATCTAGTTCGTTACAAGTAAATGAATATCCGGTGTACATGAAGCATGCAAGAGCGTCGAAGTAATCTCGCCAAGTTGTTTCTCCTTTGTTCGAGATAACAAATTGCCATGACCGTTGGATCGTACCGACGTTTGGCCGCAGTTTGCTTAGACCGAGACAGTACATATTGCTATTACTGCAATAACTAAAATATATCCATTTGTATTGGTGTGTTGGGTTATACAGCAGAGATTACAATATTGCCTGATACAAAATTACAAACTGCTATACATAATTAAAATGAAATTAAAGTGAAGTAAATATTGTAATACTTTTTAACTATTATTAATGATGATCCGTTATTTTTTATGTTGGAAAATCGAATAACGGAATCGCCTTGCAACATTTCTGTCCAAGAAAACAACCGGTGTTCTTATTCCAAAATGTGGATTTGCGTATTTTTTATGCCCGCTTAATATATTGCCATACACGTGAATAGTTAAAACTGGATATACACAGACAACCCAAAACACACACATGACTACGAAAAGTCAGGGGCTTTGAAACCGCGACCACTGTGAACATGTTGGCAGCCGCGTCTGTTCCGTTATCAACAGACCACCACGCACTTTGATTAATAACATTTATTATTATTGAATAATACAGTTATCAGCAAATACGATATGCAATTTTTTGTTTAATTCCATGAATTTGAACACCTTTATAGCCTATGAGTTATCTAAAGCTGATATCTTATAAACTGGTGTTAGTCATACTATGTTTTTACTTTCACATTATAAGTGTGACTTGAACTGCTATATGGCGGCGCCGATTACAATAGTTTGATATGGTTATCGCTACTGCAAATCATTACAATCGAATTGACTCATAATTTCATAATATTTTTACGGTCATATTCATTTTAAAACATATTTTAATATTCGAATGTTCTGTCCTATTCGAACGAATTTTGAATTCAGTTTGAGCGAAAAAGACAAAACATTCGATAGTTAAAATATTTTTTTCAAATTATATAGGTATGAGGCTTTTCGTCCGCAGTTGTGATGTGGTTGTGACTTGCGTTAATGGTTTTACGGTATGTGCGTTCCATCATTAATTTGTTTTAATTAATGGTTAGCATTTTAAAGCAACAACGCCTGCACCCTCCACCAATACTGTTTGGAATATATATTTTTTTATAATTCTCGTAACGTTTCAATATATTTCCAAAATTATTAAATGTATTTGATCAACCCTAATTCGAAAGGAGGCTAACTACATGTAAATACTAAATAAAGGCCACAAAAAAATTAAGTGATGGCGTATTAGATTTTATTAATGTTAATTGCATGCAAATTTCTCTTGTATTTATAATAATGTTTGTTTAAATCATTCATAATACTTTTTTATGAATTTTAATATCTCCTAATAATGATTGCTCAAGCATGTACTTAAACTGAGAGTGGAATAAACGCCGTTGCTTATTAAAATCACGATGTATAACATATTTCATTATTTATTTTTCTCTATATTGTTCATAGTTCATACAATATGTCTACATACACCAAAGGATAGATAATTTTTTTTTTATTAAATATCCACTATCTTATTAATCGTACTGTCAATTGTAGAGGAGGCCTGCAGGTCCGTTTTACGAAAGTTTTCCCTGATATTTGTACCAATGTGAATGAATTGTAATTTTATTGGCACTACCATTAACTTCCCTGAGTTCACAATTATGTTAACCAATTTTTTTTATCTCCCATACAAAGTTTATCACAGCATGCAAATGCATGTAATCTTAGCATTTACCTCCTTTAATAGATTAATCGATGACGTAGAATAGTTGTATCCGCGTTTGAGCGTTCAATGGAGTTGCGATACCTATTGTATCATAAAGGTCTATGTCCACTACACCGTACCGTGCTACGCCCGTACTATGAAACTGGCATTATTTAATATTTTTGCATGGAATCCTTCCCTTTTGACCGTTCAGTTACCACTGTACGCTCCGTAGTAATTCGTATAAAAATATTTTTTACCCACCTTCATAGCCTGTCGCAAGCTACGTTGTAGTGGTCAGTGCTCTAACAGCATATAATAGGTAATCAAACAATATGCATGATACAAAATATGGATGTGAATAATGGTGAGAGAACGGTGAAAGTTTCACGCTCCGGTCGGTTTTGTACAATCTAACAGTACAGTTTTTATGATCAGTCCCAGTGCGTCGATTTGCGAATACCGCTGTATTATGTGTTACCCGCGAAATGTTACTAATCACCCAATATTTTTTAATTCTGGCTCACGCGACTACAATGGATTTGACGGTAAATTCATTGCAGATAAAACCAGCCAAACCTACGAGAGACAACCATATCTGACCGGTAAACAAAATAGGGTGTTTAACTCCATTTTTTTTATAGTATTCATCATAAAGTATCCAAAATCTAGCAAATAAAGAATTTTGTAAATCCACTTGGAATTGAACAAGTTAGAAATTAAATAGTGCAGTGGGAGTAAAAGAAAAGAGATTTAAAACAAAACTAGTGACGTCACTAGTCTTAATATGTCATCAATATATAAATCCATCATAGTTAAATACTCTTTTATATCTGTTGAAATTGGATAAATTATCAGAACGCAAATTACGATATTACTTGGTTAGGTCACTATGACGGATATCCATTACTGTGAGATAGTCGCGGTCTTGACGGATGCGCATATCCTACCTTTAAACATAATTAACGGCGATTTTATAATTTGCCTGCTAACTCCGCTTTCGCCAAGCCTTGATGTTGAGTAACGGTAAAGGTGATGACATAAAATCGATATAATTCATAAGAAATACTGCCGGATATTTTAAAATTAATCCTTAAATTAAGTGGCGTGGCACGATCGCTGTTATTGCGACGTTTTTATTGCTTTCCGATATTAATTTAAGTATTCCGACGATTGTAACTCATTAGCCTACCGGTCGCGTTTGAGTTACAGTTGTGAGTGTGACGTATAAATGTATATCGTGTGATGCGGATAAAAGTGATTAGTTGATTTATTGGTTTTAAGATTTATATAATTGTTCCAAATAAAATGCAAGTGTGCAGCATTTAAAACAAAACACGTAACTTCTAATGAAATAAAACAGAAAAATGCAAACCTAAATCGTAATATTCATTCTAATAGGACACTTACATATCCATCAGTAAAAATCAATAAAAAAGTCTAGGTAACAAATTAAGGTAAAAGCACCAATGCCCGACACTGAACCAATAGATGACACTTTCGAAAAAATATTTTCTAATAAGAAAACTAAATATTTTCATGTCATTGCTCCTAATTTTAAAGCCACCTCGTACCATTTATGATACATGCCCAAAAGCTTGTTTGCACTGTCAGAAGTAAATTTCAATTTTTTTGTTAATTTACCACAAACAGTCTGATTTCGCGCCAATATGAGCGCAATTCTTAGCGTTTTTCTTAAGGAACTGATTTTCAAACGGTATGATTTTGTCTTATATTATATGACTTTTGGCTATATCGGGTTTCGATATTATATGGATATTACATTATTGATTTATTTGGACCATTTCCTTGTTATTTTGGCTTGTTTTTGTATAAATTTTTAGTGGTGTCTACTATTAGTTCCAGAAATTGATCAAAATCTAAAAGATGACATGTGTAAACTTGGTAGTTTATTTTATTTATTTATTTAACTTTATTGTACACCTACATTATTATATATATAAATACATACAACATACATACATATATATGTATATACATATACAAAATAAACATAAAATGTAATAAATATATGCATAGTAAATAAATATAAAAAATGCTAATAGTAAAAGCACAACAATGTGTAAGTTTTGTGAAAAAGATAGTGTTCCTTGAATAGTGATTTAAATGATGGCAATTTGCGAGCCTGTCATACGACATCTGGAAGTGAGTTCCACAATCGAACAGCGAGTACGGGGAATGACTTGTCCATAAATGTCGTGGTGTGTACGGGTATTCACAGTTTCAGGTTCTCCGATGACCTCAGGGATCTTTCATGGGAATCATGAAGAAATATAAAACGGTCTTTGAGATAAGAAGGGGCGAGAGGGTTAAATAATATATCAACTTATATTATATAAAAGTGAAAGAGTGTGAGCATTCCGACAAAGCCGTATGGGTAACCACTTGAGCTTAAGACGAAACTCAGAAAGATTGCGTAAATCAAATACGAATCTTATGCAAACATTTTGAGATGCTCAATTTTATTTATTTATTTTATTTCATATCTGAGTTTCATTTGTTGTACACTAGGCTAATTAAAAGAAGACAGTGTCAACTATTAGAGTCTACTAGATGTCCACTACTAGTATACATTAATTTCAGATTACGGTTTGAGCAATTACAAATGATGAGATGAATTAAGATCAACTAAGAATGATGAGATGGAAAAAAGAAAATCAATAAGAAAGATAATTAATTAGAAATTGATATAGGACTAATAATAATAAATTTATATACAGGTGAAGAAAATTACCACGAAGAAAATAAGACCACACCTAATAATAATGTAATTTAAAGTCCTTGAAAGAAAGAAGAAGATATTATATATGTATATTTTGTTACTTAGTTCATTCTAAAGCACAATCTGTGCTAAGTTTGATTTTAAATTATATTTTTTTGATAACACATAATATTAAAATGATGTTATAGACATGTCTATTATTAGTGCCAATTGATGTCTATTATTGGGGTATCTGATTTTTTATACATGTCATCTATTAGTGACTACGGCAATCCTAAGAAAATATTTTTTTTTATATAAAATAAAGCAATCTTAATTTCATTATTATGAAATAGTTAAATTCCAAATGTTGCTCTAACAGTAAAAGAAAATGTAACTTTAATTTTTTGAAAAACATTTTTGAATTTTGAGAATTAAGTTTGATTTATCCTTAAATTGTCTACTATTGGTGCTTTTACCTTAATAACAAAGTAAATTAAAAACATTTTTTAAACTGAAATACTTATCATTTAAAATACGATCATGATGTGGATTGTCATGGAAGAGTTCTAGATCTGCAGCGCGCGGAGGGGGCGGCGCGTACGCACCCCGCTTTGTATCGTGGACACCTCCACCTCGACATGAATCCTCCATTGCAAGGGTCAAAAATCGAGCCGGGACGAAAAGCATACTCACTCACTCCAGTACAGTCGGATTGTCTACTATGTTGATGACAAGATGGTATTAGTGCACTCAAAGTAACTGCTTGCGCTTATTTGTTTAGTTTTTTTATTGTTGTGAATGGCGAGACGAGCATGCCATCCGCCTGATAGTGTGATAGTAAGTGATACGACCTCTCCTATCACAGTAGCTAAACCAAACAACACCTTGAATTACAAAATACTGCATAGCATTCCATTGCGCTCGCCATCCTGAGACATAAGATGTTAAGTCACAGGATCCGAAACACAACAGTACATTTACACTGCTGTTTGCTATTCCAGTTATAAACAAAAATGAATATAAGTATAGATAGTACCCATACATTCGCTTATAAAGATATCTACAAAATTTGTTTTGAACATATACAATTATAAGGGTATACCGGCTTTGGTACGGATTCCTAACTTATATTTACTTATATAAATTATATTCGAGTATGTCACGCACAGTGGCTTTGTAGTTTCAAAGCAACTCTACAGCCTTTAGACGATAGATTTAGTATAAAACCTTAAAACATAGAAGTCAAGCTTATTAGAAACCCGACAATTTTAGTAGCATTTTCGCAGGCTGCCATTAAATTATGCCTCAAACCTAATCTCGAATCCATTAACAAATCTATCGACCTTCTCGTTCTATCATATCAATTAAGCAATAGTTAAGCAAAAGCGGATTCTATGTGCCTGTACATGTAATAACTTTACATTCCGATGTATAAACATTAAAGCGGTTTCGTTCGCTACATTCGACAATAGCATAAATATCATTTTGCATGGCTATGCAGTCATCGATCCCATTTACTACATAATACAACTTTAAATCATCCGCATATAACATAGTGCACTAATTACTCGGCTTAATACATGGCTCACTCCAGATCTAGTCTAAATTTTATAATTTATCTGATACGTAACAATTTAGCGGCAATTTGTTATTTATTAAGTAAGAAGTGAAAAATTATAATAACTTAAATGTGAACCCTAATTAAGTAATCTTTTAAAATAGAATGTCATTATAAACTATATAAAACACTTTCTTAAGATCTAATAATCCGTGTCCATCTGTCTATAAGCATCCATTTCTTTTGTAAAGTAATCTACAAAATTAATATGAATAGTTGCCGTCGAGCGACATAGTCTAAAACCATGTTACTCGTAGTCAATGAGATATTATACTTTGTCGTATGTTGTGATCAATCATAGACTCAAAGACTTTGTCAAATAACGAGACTACGGCTATTGGTCTGTACAAAATGTAGAAAGGTGCTTAGTCGCACTACTCTGCCAGGGACTGATGTTACGCTGGATATTTTCCTTGTTTTGTTGTTTTTGTTATGAATTAAAAATATATTTACTTTGTAATATTTTACGTTTCCAATAAACATAATATATTCCGAGTATATTATTAAATAAATTAACTATAAACTTGCATTGTTTTTACTGGAATTTTTTACCATTTTTATAAAAACTTTTGCGTACTGCTGTTCGTAGAAATACAAATACCTACATAATTATGAAAATGAGTTCTGTATTGTTTGACGTTCAATGTTACTCATCGAAGCATTTTTAACTACACACTGTTATTCCACGTACAGCGCATACCTGAAATTCATATAGGTATTTCTAGAAATTCCATCAACGTTTGAAACTATGCCGCCCCCGCACCCGCCACTACAGCTTGTGTAAGCTAGGTTCGACAGCCACTCGTATTATTCTGCGATCCGAAACGAAATTCGAATGTTCGGACGCCGCATCGTACGTAAAACTGTATTTCACAAAATGTTCGAATACTCCATCGTACGTCGTAAGCATAGACTAAGTTCAGAGCGAATGATGAATATCATAGAGAATAGTATTGATGAGTGATGAGTTTTAGAAGTGGAAAACTTATAAACTTATTTTGGATGTCGAACGTTTAAACAATTTTAATAATATCAAGGAATATAGGAATCTTCAATTTGTGTAACGAAACGTAAATAAATAAGTAAAATGAATTGGCATGAGATAATAATCAATTTTACGTAGCAAAACAGTGTTCCAGCCCATGTTTTCTCTCGTTCCTTTCATCCTGAGTCCTTTCGCCGCGGCATGAACCAAGTAGTTAGGTAAGCCTGCATAATTGTGCCAAATGGCAGGAGATAACTGTTTGTTGCCAGTGGGAATTACATCTGGACAGCATTCCATTAAAGACTCCGAAAATCTAATAAAAATATAAATAATGTAAACTAAATATGTGTTCACTTGCCTTAAGACCTATTTAACAACTTACATGGCCTATAAATTTTAATTTATTTCAATACGATTTCATATCATCAAGTGCAGAGCAGTTACTTCTACGAAATAGAATAAGTCAAAATTATAGACTAGCGGCCTTATTCGTAGTTAGTCTCATTATAGTTATCGAATATTTTGTCCCTTTCGAACATCTTTTGAATTCAGTTCCAGCGAAGAAGACAAAACACTCGATTACTAATATAGGTTTTAAATCTATCCATAAATAAGGCAGTAATAAGTCGTTATACCAGATAAAACATCGTTCACACTTACGGTTTTTCCTTATTATAAATTAACAATCCGTGCTAACATATCTGGCGCCTGCTCAGAATTTGCCGCTATCTCTCATAATCTTTATTGCGATGTAATAAGCACGTCATTCGTGTAATTTACTTAAAAGCTTAATTTTTATCATAAATAAATCCTTCCAAGAAATGCCTTTATGTCCGTGACACTAGGTTACCAAGAAATTTCATTACTTCTGTCCTTTGTACAATAATAACTTACATTTTATCAGTAATGCGAAAAGGGCTACCTTTGCAGATTGTATTATGATTACTAGGGGTGGGGCAGATACTTTTTGAATCCAGTTCACATCAGCAACATATTATTTCCCGTACTATTTATATATATTCAATCTCTATGCCGTCCTCTGTACTGCAAAAATTCTAAAAATCATTATTTTGGGTTCCATTTCCCATATCAGTTTCCCATATCTGTTACAAACATATTTTATGTTTAAATATAGAATAGATTATTTATTATTCATTATGTACTTCGGATTTGCATTCCTCCAGAGTCTAGAAACTGATTGATGAGTGACCATGTCGCTCCATTGCTTATTCACTTAAACCGTCTCAATCGAACTTGGATGTACAGGGGACGCGCGCTCAGTAGTGGACAGATATGCACTAATATTTTCAAACTCTCGATTGTAGAGGAGGTATACATAGACTCATGTTATCATTGTTCCCAGGATGCAATAGCAGGATGAGGTGGTGGATATTCCTCGTGGCGGTTGCGGCTGGCTCGACGCCGGTCCGCGCCGCCGGCTACTGCTCCCTCCACACCTTCCCTACCAACTCCACCTGGATGCAGTTCACCAAGGAACCCGTGCCGTTAGAGTACGGCTTCGAAGACAAGTTCAAGAGCATCCATTGCTGCGTCAAAGGCTACAGGAGCATCGAGTGGTGAGTACAAATACTGCTATGGATTATTCATAAATAGCAGCTGCTTTGGAGTCCTAATCACTATAGAGTAGACGCAAATGAGGTGTATAAAATTAGTAATAGTACAAACAAATATCATTAATTTAATTAGGTTTATGATCGGTGTTCATAATGAATAGGCTATAAAATAATTTTGAACGTAGCTAATTGGCAGAGCGGACACAGGTGAGCCCGGCGCGGCGTCGATAAGCGAAAACTTCTCGGAAATGTTATTTGCGCGCGCGAAAATAACGATAATAGTCAATTTACGAATGAGCTTCATATTCCGCATGTACATCACTACTCGCCAGTCGCCACTCACTTCTCATAACTGTGCCGGTTACATGCCGCCGGGGATATTTGCTGCGGCGGAATATTGGATACCAGTGCGTTTTGGCAGCTATTTGTGCCCAACAACCATAAAGAATTTTAGTGATGTTTATTATAAATCTATTCGTTGGAAACGCATGAGTCATAAGCCTTAAACTTTTAAAACAATAGTGTACAGCACCTGAACGATATAATTGCTCATAATTTAATTTAAGTTTTAGAAGCGATTTGTGGTCGGGATGTATTCCTAAAAAAATATTGACTCATCTTTACCATTTTAAACAGATACATATGTACATGCAATGCTGCTTTTACTATAGTTTATTAAACATGCGATTAAAAAATATTTGAATGTGTTTTATAATATTTTCGCACCATGTATCCACCAATTTACATTTGATAACGAACAGCTGAAACCATAGTTCGAAACTAATAGGCGTCGGATATTTCTAATTACTCCATGTATAGCTTGACAATTTTTCGACCCAAAATCCATTGAACATTGACTGATAAGACCACCATTTGTACTTTTTTTAAAATTTATTTCTGTATATTATGTTGTATTGTGTACAATAAAGAATAAATAAATAAACATGACATCAGTTGGTTAACCTTCGGAAAATGGATATAATATAATAATAATCCGACTCTTATACGTCCTACTTCAGAGCACAGGCCTCCTTTACTATAAAATAATAAAATACACTCGAATATTAATCCGATACATGATGAAAGATATTAGCGTAGGTGGATACGAGGAAACTTTTCGTATCCTTTCCGAGGTTTTGTGTTGCCACCCTCAAGAATAGAGGTCGGATGTCCTCTGCGCCCGGCAAATCAAATAAACATGGCGGTTCCGCCCCCACAAGATGCCACCCACCCCACCCTTTTATATCTTGCGTTTTTACGTGTGAAGTATTTACTATTTCTCACATTTTTCTTTGAAACCAGTATAAGATGTCTAGGCGTGGGTATAATACCCGTACGGCGTGGGTTGTAGCGAAACTTATTGAGATTTTTCATCCTGGAAAAATATACAGCTTAACATAGAAAGGGGATCTGAGAATTATTAATAGGAATATAAGTAGTATGTATATCGGTTGAAAAACGTCTTAGCGCTGGGCCTACTCTTCGAGTGACGGGGGACTTTTCCACGACGTTATAAGTGTGGGTTGGTGGATATCACATAATAAGTAAATTTTTGTTTCTTGTTCCTCCTTGACCTCTCAGGTATACGCTTATTCGGAATATTTTATTCGTTTTTCTTCTGTTCTGTTCGATGGAATTGGTGCTAGCACTCTAATCCACGCATGCTTTGGATGGTGGATCTACGTAAGGAAATAATTAGCCTGGCTGAGATTTTGTAATGATTGCAATGTATCGTTCGTTACTTAAGTTGATGGAATGTCTAACACGTCAAATTTTGGCCGGTGGCTTTTATAGATAATTCTGGATGTTAATTTAGGGATTGAAGGGGGATATCGACCTCAGCCATAGAAAGTTTCCTGTTGAGCAATGGCCTCCTTCAAGGATTTCCAAAGCAAGCTGTTGGAAGCTATCTGCATCCAAATATTTCCAACTTTGGTTTGTTCGTCAGTCCATCTTAATATATCCCTCGCCTTGCAATAATGTAAGAGCAATGTTGCAATCAGGGAAAGGACGCAGACTCCAATATAAAATATAAAAGGGCCGGCGTCACTGGACTACTACATCTCTTAAAAATCAAAATATAGAAATAGCTACGTTCAGTTGTAGTCAACTATCGGCGGTGATGATAAATTACGATCAGACGCCCACAAGGTGCACTGACGAACCTGGATAAGGTTGCAGGAAGTCGATGGATGCAGATAGCTTCAAACAGGTCGATGTGGAAATCCTTGGGGGAGGCCTATGTTCAACAGTAGACTTTCTGTGGCTGAAATGATGATGATGATGTTTGATGAGGCTTCTATCGGAAATGTGGCATAAAACATACAAACTTCCGTATGTTAAATTATTTTCAATGCTACATTCATTACATTCATGGAAACTGATTAATATATTTATCTTGTTACAAAGCCCGAATGAATACTCATTCGTTAGCGAAATCATGTGAAATTGGAGCGAAATATAATTGTATTTGTACAATCGCGGGTTTAATGTATGGGACTAATCAGAAAGCAAATATCCACGTATTATGTTATTCATGATGTATTAAATGAAATTGTGCAGTATCCATTTCCAATGGTAATAATAAACGTGTATCCAATTTGTGTTATTTGTATTTTGTTAGTATACTCAATATTATTGATTTGTTTACTTTTTCGCTTGAACTATGTACAATCTTCATATTTATGTCTCTTCTTTGCGTCAGTTATCGTACAATACTTGGTTTTAAAGAAAACACATGCTTGACTTTAATAAGAACGAAAAGACTAATAAGTATCATGGTTTTCACAAGCTCACGCCTAGTGCCTTGAAGGGGTGACACTAAACTATTGCCACCCACGGTTCTCTCATTCCCGTTCTTTCCGATTCTCATATCCATTGCAAATTTAAGCGTAGCCCATCGGAATTCTAGAATCCAAGTCTATTTTTAAAACTGAAAAAGTCATTCAACATGGATTACCTAATTTGGGATTTGAAAGTCTTTGCACTACACAACTCTAAACGCTGCCACGAAACTAATGAGACGGCTAATATGAATCTATATCATATTATTATTCTTTTTCATGTCTATGAATGGTGAGACTAGCATACGATTCGCCTGTTGGTAAGCGGTGCGACCGCTCATGGACAGAAGAAAAATCAAATAACACCATGATTTTAAAAGTAATGCTTGGCATTCCAATGCACTCGCCGTCCTGAGACATAAGATGTTAAGTCTCATTATGTCAAGTAGTTACTCTGGCTACAACATGTACTGAACTGAAGTGAAGTGCATTTACACTGCTGTTTGGCGGGAGAAATAGACATTGCGGTGGTACATACCCAGGCGGGGTCTCACGGATGAGAGCCCTACCACCAGTAATCGATTTCATTTCCTCCAGAATTATTGATTCATGTTTTTTTGCTAATCTCGTTATCCACGGAAAAGATATAAAAGCTTTTTTCATTTCATAAAGTACATCGATAACATGTTCGCGATTGGGTCATATGAAATTATTATACATAAGGTTGTTTTATTGTATCGAATTCGCAGAAGTTAATTTTAATTGACATCCGTTGATTTTAATTACCGTGTTTATGATGATGTATTTGAATAATGGACTCGTATATACATATTATAGGACGTATATTCTTTACCGATTGTTGTTGTTAATAATTCATTACGAAACATTCGCAAACAATATTTTGTGATTGAGAGCTATCTATTTACTCTCTAACACTTCCCACAAAATAACAATATATGTATTAAAATTGTTATATAATGTTGTACTTGGTTAGTACGAATAAACATTAATTTTATCATAGAACATGATTTGTGATTCCGGTAATTCAGACACAAGTTAATTTTCCGACGCACAGATTGATCGCTTTGATAACTGCGTCATATCGAATGGCACATATCTAAATATATTTACGTTCCGTTTACATCAAAGGTTTTATTTATCAATACGCAGTATGCACCTGGTGCGAAAACAAGTGCAATTCTGAGAAGTGGTGATTGGCACTTGTTGTTCCTCACCTCGGCACGACGCGGCGCGCGCTGCGCCCTCACAGCTCACTGTCTCACCGACACTCAGAACTCAGCACTCAGTACTCGCTAGTCACGGCCACAAACATCGCAGCGCTGTCACAACTCACAACCCGCTCCAACAAAAAACATTGTTCTAAGAAACACAAAATACTCATCAACAAAAATAAAACACTCATTCCTGGCAATACTTTACAACGCAACGGGGTCGTGCACGTCCTTAACTGTTTATTTAGATAGATCCGATTCATATTTGTGGATATAAGTTTATAATGTTGAAATGGTCTAAATTCATTTGCGTGACTCACAGTGCTCGCGATATGAAACTCTATGCCGTCGGGCCAACGGATTATGTCATTATCCACTTGTTTCCACTTGTTAACTGCAAACCATAAACATAACATACATCACGCACCGGCGTTCATTTCTTAGAAACTTTTTGAGTGATGCACAAAAATTATTGAATTTTACGAGTGAAAGTGGTTGCAGACTGCAGATAAGGTTTAACTTGAGCAAGGTCACCACGAATGCCATTGACCCCGCCAAGATACATTTAATCACCGCGTCGAATGCTTCAGTGCCGACTGCCCAACCATTTCGTGGAACTTGCCAATTTTTTGCTTACGCTTAGTTGTTATGGCATAACGTAGTGTAATCAAGTGTATAACCCCCCATTTGTTCACTTTATTCTACATAATATGTGCCACATTTCATCTCGCCGACATAAACACAGACACGTATATGAGAGAAAAACTTATTTTTCCTGGAAGTTTAATTATGTTATAGAACAGCAGCCTTTTAATCAATAAATGGGTTACGACGCGTTTTAATGATAATAAAATTCTTTGCCCCGATCATAAAAACCGCGTAATTTATTATCACTGCAACTTATTTCCAATTACAATTTGCAAAAATTTTATATTTTCTATCGTCTAGTATTCGAGATATTTATCCTTATAACATTCAAACGAATAATAAATGAAGAAATTTATTCAATACGCTCATGGCGAAATTGTATTATGTTTCCTTTGGGGTGAGTGGTTCAATATTTACAAGAATAATGAAATCCTACAATATTTAGATTGAACTGTATAACTCGTTGAAAAGAAAGTGATATATGTAGGAATTGGTTTGTATTTCAGCTTCGAAAAATAAGTAGAACACTGAAATTGTCTGGTTTCATTTATTTCGTTAGCCTCAACCGCGGAGCGAATGAAATAAGATAGAGGTACTATGTATAAAATAAAATATACAATATCGAAACCGCCCCATTTCATCACTCGAGCATGAAGACTTATGTGAATACCTGTTACTAGCACAGGCCCTTCAAATTGAGTGAGAGGGTTTCAATGGGATTTCAACGCTGGGCCATTGCGAGTTAATCGATCAATACATTTTGATGACTAATTAAGTTTTTATCATACAAAATATCATAATGTATTCGTTTGCAAATCGAAAAACTGACTTTAGCGGCCTATCTGAGACACCAGGATATATTTTTTTAATCCTTAATTTTGTTATTCTTATTTCTAAAATCTGACCACAATTTTGACAGCCTTCGTGGCGCAGTTGTGTAGACAACTCTCGATACTCACGACACAAGACTCGATCGTAGTATGGAGTCAGGACTGTGTATGTGACTGTTGGGTGTATTTATTTATTTAAACCCACGAATCCGTCTATTCGATAAGGCTATTGGATACAAAAGCTATATTTTGTACCTAAATATAAATAAATTTAGTCCTGCATCACCAATATTAACAAAAGGATAATTACGAAGGTATCATTATTAATACTAATAGCAAATGTTTACAAACCCCAAACAATGGCAGTGCTTTGTGGAAAACAACATACTATTTATTCCAAAAGGGCATGTAGAAGGAGCGTACCAACGAACATAAGTTGGTTTCAACCAAAAATTTATTTATTTTTCAATGGAGAAGGAGAATGAAGGTTTTGTATAGAGGTAGGTTAGGTCAACATTTGAAACGAAACATTATTAATTTTTAAGGTTTGGTTTGATGCCTCGGTTTTGAAGTTGTACTACGGTAAAACATACAACCCTCAGTTCGAATCCCGAATCTTGCAAAGTGATATTGAATCTTTTCAAACTATCAGACCGGAATCAGGAATTTTTGTCCGATATGGCGATATGTTCGATATCTCATCGTGGGATGGCTGTCCTGATAGCACCTCTGCCTAATCCTTAGGGGAAAATGGCGTAAGTTTATTTGTATATAGATTATATTTTGTTTCTTGTTACAAACATGCAGTTGACCTATTTTTGTCTAAATAAATTAAATTAATCGTAATACCTACAACACGATTGAATTCCAAATATCTCAGTTTCCTGAAATCAGATAATCCGCTTACGAATAATAATTATAGCACATATTTTTAGCTCGAAAATGTTAAATTAAATTCCATTTAAAAAGTTATAGGTACTGTCTTGTTATCTTAATAAGTATTTAATATATTTTTTTTGTTTTATCAACAAAAGAGAAAAGTGAATAAAATAGGCTAATACTGGACCGGCAGGATAAGGCAGAAATATCTTTGGCCTGCAGTAATATGCATGTATGTAAAGGGAAAATAATAGAATAGCGTAGGAAATAAAACTAATATGGTAAAACCCAATTTAATTAAAACAAGCATTCATATATTTCTGACATGAGGTAGGCTGTTCAATGGGCTTGGTAACTAAGTCAATTATAAAGTATTTTAAATTAGGAGTGAACTATGTTTGTATTTTATAATAATTATTTATTTGCGCTGACCTCTGGGAAATGTACAAATTACAATCAACAGTTTACTAAGTTATTTAAATAAAGCTTACGCCGAACAAATTGAGTAATTTGGGACGCAGAGGTAAATAGGCCCTAAATGGGTCGAGTGGTTATTGAAATATGCCATTTTATGTGATTTTAGAAAATTACGGATCTTTTTTTGTGCAAAACCATACATCATACATATCAATTATAACCACTTCATTATTTAAAAACTGTGCAATTCTGACAATATAACATACATGAACAGGTCGAATTGATTATCTCCTTTTTAGTCCCTATTTAATCATATATCCTATTTACCCCTTATATTATATAGCATTACTATGTAAATAAAATTAATTCAACTTTCATGAATGCGAGTGAAACCGCGGTCTAAATGTAATTGAATTCATAAAAGTAATTT
Source organism: Hyles lineata (assembly GCA_030180105.1). Taxonomy (NCBI): domain Eukaryota; kingdom Metazoa; phylum Arthropoda; class Insecta; order Lepidoptera; family Sphingidae; genus Hyles; species Hyles lineata. The sequence goes on along the minus strand of JARJEE010000017.1, from coordinate 8,503,970 downwards.
ACTTAAAGTAGATGTCAAAACATGTATAATTTTCAACCTTGTCATGTTTTGAAAATTTGTTTTCACATCAAAGTCAGAGAGTTGACAACTATATTTCGTAATTACAAAAATTCTACGAAATATTTGCTCAAAACAGAGGCACTAATAATGAGAGTTGTACGTTCCGTCCTTACATATTATTTGCTAAACCCTGACATTACGAAGTTATGAATATTTAAACATGCTCTTAACCTTTTTTGCTTGTATCCAGAGGCGGTACAACCTCCACCCTTAGACTTGGACCTTTTATCATTTAATGTCCTTTTTCCTTTTGTTTGAGATAAGTATTGTACAAAAGATTATATCATAAAGGAAAATTTACGAACAAATGTTAGTAAAATAAACAGTACAGGAACGTGTAGTTTTGCAATCAAAATTGTCCGGATTAATACCGTTGAGCGAAATTAAAATAGCATTCTGGGAAGAAGTTGGCGGTACGGCGGATGTCTGCGATTTAAAAAATATTATCATTACTTGTACTTGTACCTAAGGTTTTTTGCTGACAGAAAATATTTAGATCGTGCTGTATGTGTATCGATTCGCTAATATCTCGAATATTGCTGATCGTATTTCGATATGGTTTTTACCAAATGCTTCCCAGAAAGTTGTTAAATTGTGTAATGGTTTTGGCGTTTATATATGGATTTTAAGCCAAGCGAAGTTTTTTTAAAGATGCGGTCTTTTATAAGAGCAGTTTGTATGTACGTTAATATATTCACGTTTATTCCGTATGTGAGTTTGACAGTATACCCGTTTTACTTTGCTAGCTTTTTCTTATCCGAAATATGTTATTCAGTCTATCTGCATGTCATAAATAAATGCCAGTACCATTCAACATATGATATTTCTCGAACCGCAAAACTAACACAATGCTGAATGGCCGACATGGGAGTCGAACCACGGCTAACGGTTCACATCTGAGTAACTAATGAGGTAACTGAGTTTTATTTATCGACGTCCATATTTCAGTGTTCTGTCAACACGCGCCTTAACATAAATACAGCAATAACATGTACATAATAAATATGTATTGAATAGGCTTTCTAGGCTATTACTTGCTCATTCCGAGAAACGTACAGTCGGTATGGCGTAATACATTCACATCCGTCTGTGTATTTGAGCGAGCGTCATCGTTATTTCGCCATAATGATTTGTCTGTACATCTGTACGTCCTGGTATTATGTATGCTGTCAATATACTGTATACTGTACAATGTACACAGCACCCGCTGAGACAGTACCCAGAATACGTATTGTCTACAGCGGAAGAAAAAATGATCGATGAAGTAATTAAAACCTGTTATCGATTTATTCGACTTTTTGTGCTTTGTTGTGACCATGCGTGACAGTTATACATTTATGTATATATGTGTGCGTGTGTTTTTTTTGTTAAATGCGTGTAGAATAAGTTATAGTGAAATTAATATTAATGATATTATTTCTATTGTTTGTTATTAACATACGTTGTGTTTCCGCAATATGATATTTTACGAAATAATTCCAGGCAAATTTTATTTTTATTAACAACGACACGCCACTGTCGACATGCGATGCCTATAAATAAACTATATAATTCCAAATAGGAGGAAATTTATTTTTAGACAATAACATGCTCGTAAAAATCACTAAATAATTTTATAAGTAGTATTTAAAATCCATTCTGTAAGTATTGCAAGTACAAATTAATCGGTTATCTAACTAATTGACACATTCATAAGTGTTTAAACATTTCAAATACTCGTAAAGCGTTGAGTACATTCTTATGGAATTCATTATAACGTGATACAGCATATATAAATAATTTATCAAAGGCAGGAATATTAATAGTCAAGAGTGTTTTTTTTTGTGAATTCTCAGGGTATTGGCACGGATAAATTTGATACAAATATCAATATCTATTTTCGTTTTAAATAGAATAAACGCCTTTTTATCTGTGCCAATTAACTCGGCGTTTTTCTTGATAAGAATATATCTTATTTTCGCTTTCAATCTGAAATAATATCTGCTCTCAATTGTTGAAAATATAATCTTATATTTACCTATGTACTTTGGTAAAATGAGTAGCACACATGCAGGACAATTTGTCTGTAATAATAAGACACTTTCTAATACAGTATAAATATATGTACTGTTGAAAATACATAAAATGTGGCAATAGCTGTCTCCGTACAAATATGTGTTCCTACTTCGATTCGTGATTGTGAATGAAACATCCGTGAGACTGCAAAAGGAATACGGCTGGCGCACAGTTTCTTTTTTACGTTGATGCTCTTCAGCGGCCTTTAGCCCCTTATACAGTTCGCCATGGACCTTGAATCCACCATACAAACTAGATAAGATATCGTAACAGATGCTGAATGATTCCGAGTATAACAAAACGTAAACAACTTTGTTTACACTAATACTGTATTACATCGTTTAATTTTTCTATGTAATGCTTATCAAATCGATCCATTGTTCAATTAATACCTATTTTTATTTCCCTCTACTATATCTTCACGTGGTTTAATTCCGGCGAAAAATACCCGCTAGTATAATGGGTATTGTAAATTAAAATTTGTTTTGTAAATTGCAATAATAATTAATATGTTAAACATAATATAATACGAGTATAAGTTTTCATAATCTGTCCTTATTAATTGTTTTTTGAAGCGTGGCTTTATCTAACATTACATAATATATCATGGAAGAATAAAGTTGTTTTAAAAGTGCGTCCATCCAAAACAATGTTTTAAAAACTAGAGTGCGAGAACCCAGCGTGGGACGTACACGTACGTCTTTATGTCGTACATGGCGGCTGCTGGTTATCTGTCAATCAGTTGAACGTAGAGAAGTGAGAGTGGACATCTCGGTGTAATAAATCCGGCGGCACAGCGCACACCGGAACGGGTTGCCGCAAGCGCCTGCCCGAGCCGCTGGGATTTTTGTTTTATTACCCCACTTTTACTTTTATGTTAAACCGCTTTACGACTCGGCCCGACTTAGTCGGTTTCATTCATTACATTATTACTTGACATGTGAAGTAAATCGCGCGCCGAAGGTGTTCAATAACACGCTAGATGTCGACGCACCTCGTTATCAATATTCGTGTCACACGTCTTCGTAATTCCCGGTATGGAGCCGTGCGGAGTCGGTGTTGGCGATTTTTTGTCACACGCCGATCGTTATCACAAGTACGAACCAATACTAGATAATGAATTTTGAGAATCGATACGGTCGATCACATGCACATATGCCATCTTTTGTATGTGCATGTGGAGGTATATAGGTGGCGTGCGGTGTGTACCGTTGTGCGTTCATTCGGTTAGTTGACAAATGGCACTGGGTTTGGTGAATAGTGGATGCGGGTGTACCTGGGCAGTGGCGTTCGGTATCTGCGAAGGTATCGCACGTCGCCGCAAACCTGTATTGTGGCAGTTCCCGGAAGGCTCTTTGTTACAGGCCGCCGAGTCCCCTGCCCCCCGCTCCCCGCCTCGTCGCCCGCGCTCGCCGCCTGTCGCGTACATCGGCCGCGCTCGCTCCACGCACATCGCCTGCTGCAGCCACTGACTCCTGTGACTTCACACTGACCCCATTCATTTATCTGCCCGTAACAACCTTCTATTTTTTATGATTCAGCATAAACATGCCTGCTCTTTGTAATGATCAGGATGTGATCAGGTCACTTGTTTACCCTGCTTGCAAAAATAATTTTATTTAAGGTAGAAATTCATTTATTCGTTTTTTGCAATCACAAGTTTAAAGAGTATGCAACGCGCGTCGCGTTGGGGTTACCTTTATTGCAAAAACATGCAAAAACAAATCATGAGGCGTTGTTTATGAATACTAATATGCTATAATTGTCAGTAAACTGTCTACCGAATTTACTGAGAGAATAAAACATGTTGACACAATCTGAATAAACGTCCTTAAGTATGTATTTATTTATGCGAATGGAGTGTCAATGGTAAAATTCAAAGTCGCCGTAGGGTTTAACATTCGTATTGAAATGAGTGTAATATACAAAGTCCGCGTGGACATCCCACTGGCTACAAATAAAAAAGCGACAACTTGTTCCGACACGTCCAAACGACCCGATTTGTTGAACCGATTATTTTTAAAGCTCTCGTTTTTAAAACGATCCCTGATCAGGTAGGAGCGATCGCATTGTTTTACAAATTCGTCGACCACCATATAGATTACGCACTACACGATTTAAAACCGGCAATTAATTATTTGATAATGGAAATGTTATTGATAAAAGTTTGCGGTTGAGTAAAGGTTGGCTCCTACGTTCAGTTCACAATCGGATGCGCTAATTGGTAGATTATGAGATTCGAACAAAATCACAGACAAATATGAAAAAGGATGGGTGATGTGAGAGAAGAACTTCGCGGGATGGTGTTTGTCGTAAGGTTCCGCCGGGTGCAGCGCTGCCCGTCGCGCCCGTGGTGCCGTCCTCGAGCCCCACAATGGACCGTTTTATTTATCTATCATATTGATCTCTGAGAGCGACTTTATTTCTTTTTTCACGATTCGAGTGTGGAATACAATTCCTTTGTAAATATTTTTTGTTCACATATTTCACTGTAGTTGTTATAGTGAGACAAGAAGGTGTTCCGTGTGAATAGCGTCTCCAATTATATTGTATTGTGCCTGGAGCCGGGTACAAGGCCCTGTTCACTTTATCGGACCATGTGTTCGTGATACTTTTATTCCCACCTATAGCGGCTTCATTATCCCCCCGCTGTCTTTTCGGACCTCTTATGATGTGTGTAAGTGAAGTGCTTGTTATATGTATTTTATTTCGCTGTTTGTGTTAAATCGATAGCATCGCAAATATTGAACATCAGTGTTATACATTTGTGTTTGTTTTCGCACTCGTAAGTCGTAAGCACTAAAATCTAGGTTGCTTAAAAGTTATATCCACTAACAGCCGCTGCCAATAAACAATTCCAATCCAAAATTTGCCATTTGAGATTGACAGCTCAATTTTTTTTCTGAAACTATATTGCCAGTAATCAATCTTAGTAGTAAAAAAACTATGGCAACATGGTAAAAGACCAATCGAAAAGTAGAAAACAATCCAGATTGACTTCAATCTAATTTTTTCGATTGATTATTTGCATCGCTCAACATAGTTGATTTTCATAGGAGTAATATCCATAGTTACTTTCTCGATTCCAGGATTTATTTTTTTAGCGTATCGTCTAGACAGAACGGAAGGCATGGCATTCCTAGACGGTCGAAATCTATACAAATTAGCTTAGCTATGTTGGTTTGCTTGCGTCTCACGGCCATTAGGCGTCGCATTTAGCATCTGCGCAGTCCCTCGATATTATTGATGTCTTTACACGCGGAAACAAGTTATTTATTTATTTCCTTTTGACAGGTTCCTTAAGTAATGTAATGTAATTCTTTAAATTACAATTTATAGCGTGCTCGCGCCAAGGCTCATGTTTTAAGCACCAGAGTGTCTATTTTCTCGGAACAAATACACAAAGAAAATGAATTCACACCGTGTGCAGGTACACGCGTGTAGAACAGAGCGCGTGAGTTGTGCCGTGCGCGTAACGCGTAACGCGTGCGACTTCATTCTCGGGAAACTAGTGAACGGGAATGATTCTCAGCGGAAATGTCAGTTTGTCGCGATCCGATGTAGCGCGGAGCTGGTCGCAGCGCCCGCGCCGCCACCGACCACGCTCCGACCAGTTCACACGCCGCCATCACCACGACTGCGCTTCACAAATACATATAAGATTCTATTCAAACAGCAATATTGACACAGCACTGCTCGACGGAGTTGTCGGCCGCGACCCTCTCTACTTTTTCTTTATTTTAAAAATGTTCCTCCATTCAACCGTTTAATGAGCGTAAAGCGATCTGAGCGTTTTGTTCAGGCTGCGCAACTGAAAAACGTATAATGTCTTAATGCACGTAGATAATCGTATAATTGAGCTTCATTACATTCAACAATTTTCGCCGTACGGCTGAAATTAATGAAAGGCGTTGCGTTTGATCGTTTTGGCGTTATTTACGAGACCACCGTGCGGCCGACGCGGAATGTCGCATGGGAAACTCGATATCGCGCCTCGGTAGCCACGGGGAGATGCATATTAAACGCTTTATTTTGAACCCGGTGTCATGATAAAAATGTAAGTCACATGCTGTCGTCTCAGATATAAGAATATCGAATGCGAGGAATGTATTTTTTGCGGCGTTACGTGCTCTGCATGCGGCACGGAGTGGCGGAGTCGCGGGCTCGGTCGTGCTCCGCCGCTGAACTGACGTCTGTATCGCTAAACACTAATCCGTCTTGCGCATAATTCATGCAACAATAGACATTGCACAGTCGTCATATCGTATGGGTTTCGAGAAATGTGGCGCGGGCTCGTTACGTCGCCGGTGCACGTCCGACAAATGGCTTCATCGTGAAAATTAACATTCGGCCAGTATCTCGCCGCTCGGCCGCCTCTGCCGCTCCCGCCGCGCCGCCGCGCCCGCCCCGGCCCACGGCAAATATTGAATCGTCCACGCTGTGAGACCTCCGCGGAGCTAGCGAGTTCTCACTAAACGTAAGCAAACGTCAGAGCTTTTTGTCAAAGATCCGTAGTTAAGAATTCATTCATCGCTAGTTGAATCTCATTATATACGATTCATGATTTCGAGCACGAAATGTCAACTCTCAGGCAGCTTTACTTGTCGTGCCAACACGGATGCTACATATTAAACTTCGCAAACTTAATAGAAACCAGACAAACGCATCGGCCATAAACAAATGATTTCATGGGAATCGATTTCGCGGCTCCAGGTCGGTTCGCATCGGCCAGGACACTCGTCCACTATTTTTAAACGCCTTATGTGTATTGTGCACACTTGTAAATTGTAACACATTGTTAAAAAATATGATTTTAATTGTGGTTTGTTAAGATTCTGTGTGATATTTGAGTGTGTGGTATATGAGACGCGCAGTTGTAATTTATTGCTTCATTAAGGTGTCGTCACGTATTGTGTGAGTCACTATTTGGTTTTACTCAAATATTGAATCGAGTTTTCTGGGCGAGTAACTGGGTTATTCGTTTACATCACTCTCAGGTTCGCCGTGCAGTATGTACCACCATAGCTATAATTACACATGATATTTCGAGCGCTCTTGTTATCTCTTGTGCAAACTGTCATTGCGTACAATATTAAACCATTTCTGTGAATCAGGATTGCGAGAGCGTTTAATCATTGTAGGGATATTTAAAGCCTTAAGCGTAACAAATTTTCTACGAAAAATACCCTCAAAGAGCGGCTGTCCTTTACCTAGAATATATTCTGTCTCTGTGAGATATTTATTTGCGTTGTGGCCTGTTAGTCACGGACCAGACGCGACTGCCACCATGTTCACGGTGGTCGCGGGTTCAAATCCCAGGGCACACCTCTGACTTTAGGAGTCATGTGTGTATTGATAGTCAATCACCACGCACTAAAACGGTGAAGGAAAACATCGTGAGGAAACCTGGATACCCATTTGTATGAATTTCTATGGTATGTAAAAGTTTGCAAACCCGCACTACACCAGCGTGGTGAACTATACTGCCTAACCACCCTCAATCGTATAGTAAGCCCGTGCCCTGCAGTGGGACGTTTGTGGGCTGATACCATACGATTATTTATTGAGAACTAATAGCCACGGCGAAATTCCTTTACGCATTTAAAACAGATCGGAGGTTGGTTCCATAACATACTAACGTACAATTTGTAATTATGTTATACATGACGCGTTTGCTGTTCTACAAAGTGGTTTACATTTAAATGCAAACGTCCTAGTTGGTCTTGAGTTTTCACATTCATTTTCCTTCGTCCTTTATAATCGCATGCAATTTTGTCTTTCAAAACCTTCACTGCATTCATTCATTGCTATTATCAATCACAGGTAGTCCGCTGATAACACAGACCTCATTCAAGAATTAATACCACAAACCCCCAAACGTTTTTGTAATTCTCGCCTCGCTGGGCAGGCGGTTGAGTATGACGTAGGTTCTCGCGTTTGTGACGCTGTTACTAGTCATTGGACCGATGGATATACTGAACTCGTGAGAACTTCAAAATTCTAGTAATTTTATTAACCAGTTTAGATCATTCTCATCTCGCCCGGAGCTATACAATTATCACATCGACAGCAGACATGAAACATCATCTATGCTATTCCGTTCATTTACTCAATTTGGACGTCACAAAATAGTTCGAATCTTTTGTGCTTTATATTCAATATTCAAAGGACAAAACACACGTATAATTATTCTCCATGTATGTATGATTGTTCGTGCATTGCACAGGTCCACGTGCGCCGATTCTATTGTGCAAAATCAGGGAAAATATACCTGGAATGGTAACCATTAAAACAGTGTTAAGGATGAGTTTTTAATTCCAGACCTAAGAGTGAGATGAAGATGTGAGATGACATATTAAATATGTAATAATTTCGTAGATAATAACTCTTATTGCAAAAAATATCGCAAAGTACAATATTTTTTATCAAAGCAAGAAAGGAAATCAATTGAAAGAAATGGAGTTGTTACCAAGAAGTGTAGCGCGGGCCGTGCCTGATTAGCATGCTAATTGTCCCACTGTTAACACACAATGTCAGGCTCTTCATTTACATAAGCTTTTTGCCGTCGTTATAATTGTACATAAGGCTGCGTGCAGAAAAGATCAATGTTACCGGGAAGGGAAGCGCTAGAAGAATTTATCGCATCTGCATTCATTCGGGGCGGTTGCGAGAATTACTGCAGATTAACATTCACGGATTCCACTATCAATCATTTACACTTCTCAGTGCTAATAAATCAGTTCAATTACATTGTCTCGATTAAAATGTTAACAACAGTATTATAAATATAATGTATGCTTTATAAATGTAAATTCACAAAAACACTGGTCGTCGACCTAAAACGATTTGGTTCCCACTATTTATGGTGTTATTTACGAAGAGGTCGTTATCAGTTGATCTAATTTGGACACGGCTTAATAATAAGTGAGCGGTTATGTGAGCCGGTCCTGCAACATGGTGGTATTATTCTAATTCAAGGCTACACACTGCATGCAAACCTTTCCGCTACACACCGCCAGCGCCGACACACCAACAGATGGGCTTTTCCCTTATGTACGTTCCATTCAATGTGATCACACCACATTACGTTCTCAATGAAAAATGTTGATTAGATAGAATAATAAATATAACCGACAGCGACACGACGTCTGCAAAACCAGTGCATGTAATTCGAGCCGTGCAGTGCTGTATGCACGTGTGACAAACACCAGCGGTTTATAATATGGTGTTTATTGTAGACGTAGGCGTCGCGGCGAGTGAGCACGTTGCTCGAGTTACTGTTGCTCACATTAGTAGGTATTATGTGCTACCGAGAAACCTAATTGCACAAGTGCGTCGGCCGATACATAGGCCGATTAGCAGGAAGAGTGTTGCGTGCGTGTAAGATCTGCCGGCGAGCGCCCGCGGCGGCCGCGTCGCGCCCGGCTCCACTGCACCACGCACCAAGCACGCAAGCACGCACGCATCAGCTTTCTCCTTGCACATTGTGCATGTTCTCCGTACTACTGCGCTACCTACATTTCAATTATGCACTCATACAATTCATATAATGACATCGAAACGAATGAAATGATATAGAGCGTAGTTTATCGCACGTGCATCTCACCACTGCACTGGTGCCCGCTCAATGACTTGTAATGCAGCGGCCGTATGCGGCGCGTCCGTCGCTCGGCACCGCCACCCGCTACGGTGGACGCCGTACATCACGTCCACCACGCATTATTTGCAGACCTAAACTAAATATTCTGCTATATAATGTACCATTCGCGAATGAAATTATAATTTGGCAAGTATATAAACACGAACCCACAGGGTGATTCAACATTACTGAGAAACGTTCATCAGGCTAGTCTTTGTTGGAATTATGCTAAATGAATGGACGCTCGGCTACGTCGCGCCGCGGCACCGTCGCTCGTGTCGCGCCGCTGTATCTGTTACAATGCTGTTGATGGCTGAATTACGAGGAGGGTGGAGGTGATTGGCGACTGGCGAGTGGCGACGGACAAGCGCCATCTTATTCCGGCCGAGCTCGTCGCCATCCGAATCGATCATTTCACGCACCCGGCGCGCATAACGAAACAGTCATTTCCGGCTGATTCGCGGAATCGAATATTTAATATTTCGCACAATTGAGCGCTGTCGGTCCGACGACACGGCCATCATGTCTCATTAGCATTCGTTGCGTGACCCAAAGCAATAATAAATTCTTGTGCACTTGCAGTTTCGCGCACTGCCAAGAAACCATGATCGGCAACCGAATGTTAAATGGGCATTGTTCCTCCGAGTACATCACACTTATGAGGATCTATTAAAATCGAGCGTGCGATATTGTAATTCATTCGTGTTTTATATTCCACGCCGGGCTCGGAAAAGCTATCGAACTGTGCGCAGACAGCGGCGTCGCTGCTCCTATATGTAATTGTTTTACGATCGTCACACGATAGTTTTTTCATTGGACGTGACATAATCGTACATTATGTGCTACCATAATTGGTAGGTGGTTCCGGTTTCCTATTACGCGACACACTCACTTCATTTAAATACAAAGCTCGGCGGTGGGTGAACACCGGTAGCGCGGCGTGTGCACGTCCGCCTAAACTCAGTGGCGAGCGGCGCGAGTGCCCTCCGCCACCGACCAGCCTCGTGGCGACTTTCAGCCTCATTACACAGTCTGGACACATCCTTTTATTTCGCTGCTGTTTGACTGATTTTCCTTATTTGTATCACAATATAAATCCAATGTCTGATTTATCACTTTGTGCTTACTTCGATGACTAAGGAACATTTACTATTGGCGATGTCACATTTGAACCTTGATTTCTTAAGAAATGTAATATTCTCTTGCATACTAATGCGTATCTCGATTCATTTCTATGCAAATATCAGTAATACGCTAGATTAAAGTGGACATACATTTTGCAGTAAACAGCAGTGATGCATGATTTGAGTGGGTTTATGAGGAGCGACGGGCCGCGCATTAGAACAATGTGTGAGGAGTGGTTTAATGGTCGTTTCACGGTAAGCCGCGAGCAGTAGTTCCCTGGAAAAGCAGTTATCGCGTACCTGAATCGGGTAGTACAGATGTGAGTGCGAGCGGCGAGGTGGCGGGCGCTGTGTTCCCAGGCGGGGCGTAGCAGCAGCGGCATTCCTTGCCCATACGCAGCCGGCCGAGCCACCTGGCTGTTCCGGGACGTGTCATTACCTGCCTCGAGACTACATTCCCTGGAGCCCGACAACGCAAATACAAACTGCCGCCTTCCTCTCCAATGTTTTTCACCGCGATGCCTCGACATGACAGGTATGACAAACGCTCCCTCGACATAATTATTAAATGATTACGCCGAGAGAGCGTTTTTCATGCTAGTAATTCACTTGAAATTGCAGTTCGATTTGCCTTACTGCTTTTTATCGCTAGCGGAATATATACACGACGCCTAGCCGGTCATGATTGAAATAATTCTTAGTCGTTTTGATTTTTTGCGCGAGTCCGGCCGCGGCCGCGTCGAGAGTCCTCGCATTATTCATCCCGATTCCCGGCGAAACTTCATTACTTTACAAAACGCTCCGATTCCTAGTATCATATAAAAATATAATGGGATGAATCGTTACAGGCAGTTATTTTTTATAATTTATCCTCATTAACGTGAGGAGTCCGTGTATGCGTTCCAGGAACGAGTTAAACCGTGCAAATTCACGCGAATGCAATCGATGATGTATCGCCTGCATAAAAAATAGCTACGTGACACGAAAATATTACATTCCGCAATAAATTCTGTATCGCTCAATGAAAAACTTAAACATTTCGGAATATTGTTCGCTTTGCGAGAATTCGCATGCATTTATTGAATTGTTAGGTAGTTATTTTTTCGTTTCGTAAAACAAAAGACGGCTTTATTTTGTAGGTTCATTTATATCCGTGACTAAGAGGGAGCTTTTATTATCTATACTTACTTACATATCATTTGGAACTGATCGATATCTGTACATGGAATGTACACTATGTATATGTACCCATGTATATGAGAAAAATATTATGGCGGCACTGTATTAACGTAACCTAAATAAATGACTGTAAGATTTTTTGTCTGTCTGTGTCTTTGCAGGCGGTAATCTGAGACTGATGAACCCATTTCGCTATGGAGGTAGCTGACACCCTTGATAAAACACAGAGTACTGAATTATCGAAAAAATATGCTACTGATGTGTACTGGACTTAAAAATTACCTGCATGAAGGCGAAGCCACACCGTTCCCCTAGTTATCAATATACATATTTTGAAGTATTCAGTCGAAGCAAGAGTATTTTTATTGAATACCGTTGTTATTAGTACATGGGAGCGATATAGATGTAGTTGTTCGACATGAGCATCAGTGTGGATGTGACGGCCGACATGCGGAGGTCCATAAGGCCGGAAACACACTAGTGAAACGCCACGCAACCCGACCCGACGCGACGCGTGTTGAATTAAATCGAATCAAAATATTTTCTATGATACTCTATAAAAACGATGCGAACTTCGAATTTTTGGACGCCGTACGTAAAACTTCACTTATGTGCCTAGATACTCCACAAAATATTCGATTCCTCTATCATCCGTCGTAACCATAGACTAAGTTCGGGGAAAATGAGTATAATAGAGAATAGTATTGATTTTTAGAAGTGGAAGTCTTATATCTCACTTCGGACGTCGAAGATCCGAACAATACCCCAGAACTACACTACGAACACGCTACGCTACGTTGCGTGGCGTATGTAATTGAGTGAGCGACAGTGGACGCGTCGCACGTGGTGCGTGGAGCCGGGCGGCATGTGTGCTGTGGCCACTGTGTGTGTGTTTGCGCGACGCGAGGCCGGAGTGTGTGTGTGTAGCGTGGCGGTGGCAGCGCGCGGGAGATGCTTCCCGCTCACCTGTCAAGCGATCAAGTTTTTGCCGATCGCCCGGTGCTCGGCCGTTTTTCTAATCGCACCGGTGCACCATTTCCAAACAGCGTCCCTAACTGTATGAAATTGCTACATATGTAGCCGCAGCTCCGTTGCACGCCTAAGCACGCTCCATATGATCACCTACTAATTGCTCTTGCAAATTACATAGTCTGCACGCTTATTATACGACACCTTGAGAAAAAACCGTCTGTACTCTATAATAACTATATCATGATGCCGTTACGTCTTACCGGAAGCCGATCTGATATTTTGTATTAAAAGAAAGAAGAGAGGACAGATGTTTCGTAAAGGATACATGGGTGTTCGCGAGAAATCGATATAAATCACGGATTTATCTGCGTTAGTGGGACGTGTGCAAATGATGGCGCGCGCACTACACAGCTGAGGATCGGTATGCAATCGGCGGGCATTACTTTTCTGCTTTACAAGTTACAAGCCGCACCGTTACCGCCCGATGGACGGAGCGTCCATTATTTTTCCGCATTAACGATTAATAGGCCAACGCGACTCGTATCTCACTCGCATTAATTCAGAAAGTCAGCTGAATGGTTTCTTGTTGATTGATTTCATTGAATGCGTCTTCTGCCCACATATTCTAGCGATATTGGCATTCTTATGATATTCACCTTAGAAAAAGATTAGCCTGAATCGTCGTGATCGATATGACGTCGTTGATTTAATCACTATGTCAATTTGTTAATGTAAGAAGGAAGCAAATTATCAACAATAAGAGACTTATTTAGCTGTTGATACCATATTAACGTTACTACAGTCAGTATTCTAACCACTAAAAAGTACATATTATCAATAATACAGCTAAGACTTCGTTTTCATGGTTATTGAAAAAAGCGTGACGTACCCAAATACTTAAGGCTTGATACCCATAAACTTTAGCGTTTTTCATCTTGATGAGAAAATCGTACACCTAGTTTGATTTACCCTGAATAACGAAATAAATATTTCATTTACATCGCTTGTTCAAAGTCAAAGAGAACGCAATTCGAACTATAAAATTGAATATAGCTATTAACTCGGTACTGGGAATGTCCAGTGACGTCGATTCTCGGTAGCGGAATTACGAACCTACCTGTATTTCTAACAATTGATCAGGGAAATGTATCGCTAATGCAACGTACAGATTTCCTTTTCCCACATTTTATAATGATTATTATTATTTGTCTCGCCGATGCATGACGGACAAGTGTGTGATTACCTGGTAACGTCATAAAAGAACCACAGCATGGGTACACACACACCAGAGTAGTGTGTGTGCACGTCATTGTGTGCATGTGTGACAACGTTCGCAAGAGAAGTGTAATTGCAGTTGTTTCACAGAAACGATCAGTGCGCGAGTGCCAACAAAGGGTTATCGGCTTGCGAGTAGACTGGATCTGACGAATCCTCGGGTTACGTCGATTTGGAGACTCGCCTTCAGGCCCTCGCGGCGGCCGGCGCTCACCCTAATTACACTTTCGAAGAAACGATGCAATGCGCCTCCCGTGCTCTCATTATACACGTCATTTTGTCATCGTTACATTCTATTTGTCTTCACTAATATCATCCACCGGCCTCAACAAATGTATTACGAATGAATGTTCGTAAAGCAACAATATGCGACGGCGAACGGCCGCCGCGTATCGCTCCAATATAAACATAATCAGTTGTAGTATTTTGTTAGTAGATCATTTGCACTTAATCGTACATTTTTTGCCCCATCAAATTTCAACTGAAATGACGTGATTGGCCTCTCATAAAAACCCGGACATTGCAATCAAATAATGACAATAGTTTAATATTATCTTACAAGTGAGACTTGGCTCGTAAGCTTTTTTCGTTTCGCAAATTAATTACCGATTCTTAGAAGTGGTAGTGTCCAACGAGCATTAACTGCTTGCTAACTTTAGCTTGAGGTTCGCTCGCATTAAAAACTTTAATATGCATCTTATTTTTATTACATTGTTTGCGTTGTTGCAAAATTAAATATGTTATTTTAAGTTGATTATTTATTTAATAACTAAACTTAAGAGTCTCGTTGACCTTGTTAGTTTTATGAAGAGAGCAATGATACCGGGACTTATTTGTATAAATTCATTATCCTTCTAGTTTTTCGCTTCTTTGTTTAATTGAGGAACGATTGTTTCTTTTGTTCTTCCGTTACGCCCCGATTGCTTTGTATAAAATAGGTAATGTATACATTATTGCTAACGAAAATTTATCTATTGTAGTTGGTTATCAGACTATCAATATGGACTATGGATATGGTTGTCTGTATTGAAGAGAGCTATTTCGCTTACATCGAAACCCACATTTCCAAACAATAAAGGTAACTGCACAATGGGCTATCAATGATTTTGCCATATGGGTCCTTTTAGTTATAGAGCAATCATTCGAATGCGTCATGAAATATACTTTGGAAGCCGAACTGTATAATTTAAACTCCTTAAAGGAACATAAAATTGCAAACGGCTTGTTTTATACAGAAGAAGTGTTTGGCGCGGGCATCTCGTCGGCCATGTTGTAACGTCTAAATCCTTTGTCTCGGCCGCGGAGGCTGCAGGCTGCACGCGAATGATTTGTGCGAACGTTGAAAGAGTGCAACCCGACACGCGGTCAAAGACCGGTTCGCGTTATTTCGGAAATATTCGTCGCTTTTTACAGATGGGTCGGCGATGGAGCTCGCCGATGACCTCACCGGGGGTTTCTTCTTGTTGGAACTTATCAATACCACCGCTCGTTTTCCTGCTAAGGAATTAGTCCGGCCGTCTCTAACGGACGCGGACGCATATTTTGCATAAACTCCATAAAGTTCTCAATTTTTAATTAACACGTACGCGATTGTCATTCTTGGTTTGTTTATAAAAAGAGTGTTTATCGCTCACATGTAATTAATAACCGCCCGCTATGGCGTTCATGTTGATACAAAAACATTGTGGTTTTCATTGCACACTTGATACTAATTAAATTAAATTATCTTCTTGTCAGCCACGTCGACAATGTCGTGCGGGGACTATTACGGTCGTTGTTGGTTTTGTTTTAAATGTTTCGGATTATTACTCTTTACAGATATAATTAAGTATAGAAACGAGTTCATATAGCGAACGACAACTGTACAAGTCAGACGAGAAATGAGTTTCTGTTCGTGCAACAAATTGCTCCGCGCGGGGAGACTTGAATGTGGGCCATGTGCGTTTATCAATGTACGGATACCACTGCTGTAATGCTTTTAACCACTCGACAAATTAATATTATAATTTATTGTAATTTATAAATGAGGACACCAATTTATTTGGCAACAGTACACGTACAATTCGCAAAAGAAACAATTATACAGTGGTACAAAAATAAATAAGGATCGCAGTCAAACGGTTTGGTGGGAACATTGACGAGCAGTTGATAACAAGTGCCCACTAAACACTACGCCACCGCACATTTTCAAGTTTACTACATAAAAAGCGGCTATCATTGATAATAATCATTACAGACCGGATTATAGGCAACATAAAGAGCTTGAAAAACGCCTACAAATATGCATAAAATGCGTAATATATTCATGAAAATTAATATAACATAATATGCAACATAAATGATAAGTTGTAGAAAAGGAAAAAAGTGCAATAAATTATTTCTTTTTTTTACCAAAATAAAACTAGTAAATTACGTATTCATTAAAAATGTTTACTAATATAATGTATTATGATTTTGTTCCTGTATAACATGATACACGTTTGGTTCAAGATATTTAGTAATTAAATGCTATGTTGTTAGACTAATTACTCTGATTGATTTCTCATGAAACAGAAGCCTAACCATGTCGGCTGCACATTCACCGAATATATAATATAGGACTATATTAATGTAGGCATTGTCTGTATGTATGAAGTTTGATAAACATAAGATTATTTTATATCTATTATTGATTGATATTCAGTCACCACGCACTATAACGGTGAAGGAAAAAAACATCGTGAGGAAACCTGCGTACCATAGCAATTTGTACTCTCTCGATTATAGACAAGGTCCGTGCCCTACAGTGGGTGGGACTTATATGGGCTAATATAGATACATATAATGCATGTTCACGCGTAAAACCGCGAGGGGGTAGGTCGATCATAGTTTGTCGAGCTCGTTTAGTTCAAGATATGATGGGCGTATCGTCATGCTAGATAGCTTCACTAAACAGCAATGTAAACGCACACTTGATATCTTGTGTCTCAGGATGGCGACCGCAGTGGAATGCCAAGCATTGCTTAGTGATTCATTGTTTACTATGGGGCGAAGGGCGTGTAATTTCGCGCAATATTTTTTTAATATAAATTTAAGTTTCACAAATGCTTTCGTTATGAAAAAATATTTCCCAAAAAACTAGCATTCTATACACTGATAATTATATTGAATAAAAGGTGTTCGTGTAAATTTAATAAGATGGACGATCGGTTATCCTACAGCGAAAAAAAAACGGATTGAAACAAATTGTATAAAAGAAATATATTTGAGAGGAAAGTGGGCATGATTTCATCGAGGACGGCGCAATGTTTATGTGCTGTCCGATATAATAAAACATATATCATTGACGTCCGACACGGCCGAAATACATTATGGAAAGTGGGTGTTCTTCGGATATCTTTGTTGTTTCTTATACAGGGTGCTACGATGGTACTCAGCTGTAACAATTGATACTAGGCATATAAAATGTTTTTAAAGTTGAAATGAAAGTATTATTTACGAATTTGATCGTGGGTATGGTTTTTTTTTTCATGTTCATGGACGAGCCCGCCCTGTTACCACGAAAGCTGTATAGTAATCGAAATTTCGGGTGGTTAAAAATGTAAAAGTCAAACCAGATCCGCGATAAAATCTGAAAATAATAGTTTTATTTCAATGTGTATTCATTGATTCGCGTAAATCAAATAATATGGGCAAATAATATGGAGAATGAGGAGAGTATGAATTGTAGGTAAAGTCAAGAGCACATAAAGCTTTTTACTTGTAGTACGAGTCTTAATCCACGGCGATATGCAAAAAAAAATACCGTATATTAGGCAAGTCAAGTAAAAGTTTTTGGTTGCTTTACATTTGGCAATTTTTTAATCTCTGGGGGGGGCAGGTAGGGGCAGACGCCCTTGAATATGCCTCTCAATAGAGCTTTAATAATTATCCTTTTGTTGCGTTGGAAAACCAGTAGCGTAACCGTGAAAACGTCGTAAGAAACGGCAATCTTTTATATCCTGAAGCTTGTGTACTTTACAGTGTACAATAGTTTATTATCCTAATTAATATTCCAATTAATAAGTTTAAAAAAGTAATAAAAGTTAAGCTGTGTAAAAAAGCATATTATAAAATCTCAGATTATGTGGAAGATAAAACTGCTTGGGAATAAATTGCTCATTTTTTTTGTATCCAATTGTATTAAAAGCCATTTTAAAACTGACATTATTGTGACTTGTGACATGAAACACTGTAATTGTAAATGGCGATATAAAAAAATAAAAGAAAAAGAAAAAGAAAGAAAAAAAAGAAGACAGTTCGTGTTGCTGAGGGAGTTTCTTGCGCCGCTTCTTCTTCACAGCCACAACACGTTCCGAAGCGGTGGTAGCAGAAATGAACGATTCAAAAGATCTTGTGAAAGACTATTTGAATAAAGAATATTTTGATTTGATTTGATTTGATATCCACCATCAGTAATACATAAAAGTTTACAGAAATAAAATCAGTTATGACCCCGCAGTAAGATATGAATCTTATGCTGCGGCTATTGGAAACTACGTAGTCTTTACAGTCTCACAATAATGATCAATGTGAACTTTAACAGAGCCTGTCAAATTATTTTGTACATATTAGTTTGTGTTATGTGCATAAATACAAATCGATGTTCATTAAAACCGTGCATTGTCATACAACAGTCAATAAGTATGACTGAGTATATACGAGTGACTAATTCGTCACTACCGCGAAAAAAGTTATAAATATTCACAGAGATCTCCCAGGGACACTGGAAAGTGTAATGAAGTCTGTAAACACACGCTCTTTATGTGTTTTCTCGGAAATTGACGCGACTAGCGCAAATAATAGGTGCCATAATAATAATGTGCCTCCCGCCCACGCACTACGCAGTCGAACCACCGGCTATGTAGTAGTGTGCACCACACTCTTGTCACTTGTCCTACTCAATACATACTTACTCTATAACTTATAACATAATATATGTGTTTGGGTACTGCACAACATTTATATGGAAAAAACATAAATATTCAATATTCTGTCCTAGAGTCACCTTGAATGAGTGTCATATTGGTCTAATACTTAGTCGATTACGTTTTGCCGTTTCTTAGAAACGATTGGAGGGCTGTGCGGTACGCTGCTGTTGCGATGAAACATCGCGCAAATGTTTGTTTTATTTATTTATTTATTTATTAAATTTAGGTTCTCCAACGATACATACATTATCACAACTAAGACATTCTTTACTACAGTTACATTCTGATGCATGTACCACTTAAAGGAGTACACAACACTTATTTTATTACACACACATGAACAAAAACAAGAATATACTTAGAATAACAAAATAACAAATCAGTGACAAAAAACAAATCAACAAATCAGTGGCTACTATTACATAATAGGACGAATTAACGGAATAAGAGATAAATCAAAACTAAACAACATAATTAGACTTCTTGCAAAATTTATGAATAAAAATAAACAATCAGATAAAAAGTATAAAAATAAACATAAACAATCCTAATGTGAAGCGTTGTGATCAAAGTGTTTAAGCAATCTTTGCCTAAACGTTTTGTATGAGTCAGAAAATATGTCGAAGTTACCGTCGGATTTGCAAAGAGAGTTATATGCAGTACACATTCTAGAGACTGGCGAGTGCAGACCTAGATTTGTTTTAGATGGTGCAGGACGAAATATGTTAGTAATGGGATATCTAGGAGTCTTCGCGGGCACAGCAATATTAATTGTTGATAATAATGAACAGTCTTCCAATTGTGAGTGGATAATTTTATGTAAAAATAAAACATCATGACAATATCTGCGTTGACGAAGTGATGTGATGTTGAAAAACGCCAAACGCTGGCTGTAAGGACATCGGTGTGTTATACCTGGGCTGGTGAAGGCTAGTGAGCGCGTGAATAAGCGTTGCACTGTTTCGATTCTTTGTGAATGAACGGCATACATGGGATTCCAGACAACACTAGCGTATTCCAGTATACTACGAGCTAACGAGTTGAAAAGGCACAATTTAGTGGATATTTGTTTGAAATCTTTGGTGTTACGTTTTATGAAGCCTGTAATTTTGGTAGATTTTTTAACTATTGAGTCAATGTGAGTCGTAAATTTTAGGCTACAGTCTAAAGTAATGCCGAGGTCTTTTATTTCACTAACTTTACGTAATATTAAGCCGTTTGCTGAATAAGTAGATAGGATAGGTTTTTTCTTCCTGGTGAATTGAATGTAGCAACACTTTTCAATGTTTAAAGTCATATTATTACGATTACACCATCCATATATCCTATTTAGGTCATCTTGCACTAACATAATATCTTTATCGGAAGTGATAGTATGGTAGATCTTAACGTCGTCTGCATATAGCGAGTATTTACAATTGATGATACAGTTGGTGATGTCGTTAATGAACAAGCAGAACAGTACAGGTCCGAGGTGGGAGCCTTGTGGCACACCAGAGGTGGCTGGATAGGTTTTGGACTCATATCCCTTTACGGAAACAACCTGTAGTCTATTTTTGAGGTATGATCTAAACCATGCTAATAATGGACCGTGTATCCCCCGTGCTTCTAACTTTAGCAATAATATTCTATGGTCAACTGTATCAAAGGCGCTTTTAAAATCAGTATATACTGCATCTATTTGGCTCCCCTTGTCGATTTCTTTAGTTATGTCAGAAATATAAGATGTTAAGTTGGTAGTTGTAGAACGACGACTTCTAAAACCGTGCTGGGAGTCGGATATAAACGAATCAAAATACTGTGTTATAACAGGACATACAAGTGACTCAAAAATTTTGGAAAATGTAGATAAGATGGAGATAGGCCGGTAATTTTTGACCAAGTCGTGCTCTCCTTTTTTATGAATTGGTACTACTTTAGCGATTTTCCATTCATCAGGAAATACTCCTGTACGGAGTGAATGATTAATTATTAAGCATAATGGTAAGGCGAGCCCGGCGGCGCAACGTTTAATAAAAAGCGGTGGCACTTGGTCAGGGCCTACACTTTTAAATATATCAAGAGCCTTAAGTTTTCGAACTACTTCATTTTCCTGAAAATGCATCCCGCCTAAAGATTTGGAAGTTAAGTTACAAGCTCGCTTTTCAATAATATTATTAATGGGTATTACTGAAAAGTGGGTATTGTTGGAATAGAGACTGGAAAAATGTTCAGCGAATAAATTTGCAATATCTGGTCCAGTGCTACCTGCATAAGCAGAATTGGCAGAATGCATGACGGCAGGAATTGAATTATTATTCTTACGCTTACTATTTATAAAATTCCAAAATAATCTAGGGTGTTTGGTAAGGTGAGTTTCTGTGTGGTTTATGTATTCATTGTAACATTTACGATAGTACCTATTGCAACGTTCTTTAATGATATTATATTCTAGCTCGTCTCGCGGATTACAGTATTTAGCAAAACGCCGTCTGAGTTTTTCTTTTTCAGACAACATCCTAATTAGTATACGATTAAACCACAGTGGGTATTTGTGTGACTTTAACTTGCGTTTGGGAACAAATCTATCAATAATATTTGTTAGTTTCAAGTAAAATATTCTTACCATCTCATTGACATGCGAGATAGAACTTAGATCATTACTCCAGTCAATTGATTTTAGTTCTTCAATTATCTTGTGATAGTCGGCCTTGTAAAAATTATAATATATCTTAGGTTTAGGATTCAGATTTTTATAACACTGGGATGTAATTTGGAGTGATAAGGGTGGGTGCTTATAGTCGAGTCGAGTAATAATGTCTAGAGGAGGTTGTAAACGATTCAAAAATGGCTCCCGCAAAATTTTACTGTTCGCGGGAATCAACCTTACGCGACGTTTTGTTTGCACAAGCTCGATTCTCTGAACAAATTACAGCTGTTTGAATTTAGCTTAACCCGAATCGTGAAAATCTAAATATTTGAGATGAACTCTTTCATCGTGGGGTATTAACAGATACATTATGCCGACACTGTATGATCGGTCGCGCCCTGCAGTTGCGCCGGGTGGACGAGGTCGAGTCCGCGGTGATTTCCTCTTGGAGTGGGTCGGCGACTGGCGAGTGGCGACCGAGCGTAATCCAGCGGTTCGTGGAAGCGCGCCTGTCATCGCCAGCCGGCAGCTGCATTACGCCACCACCCTCAGCTATGCCGGAATGACGCTACATTACTCGCTACTCGGAATTATTTCCTGCGCATAGACACGCATGGAAGTTGATCTTACCGTGTAATGACAATAAACCGTTCTGCAAACATTCACAAAGCCCGGCGCAATCTCTCCGCCATCTGCATCGCTATCCGACTACAAACTACATCATTATCTCTATTTCAATGTTTGCCTTATAATTGTTTTTCTCACTCGTGAGTTTCTGTTATATTTTAATAGTTATCCTTAAAATTAATTCGGTAGTTTGTATGGAATGTTTTGAGCGGAAACGCCTCTGGTGTCGATTGTTAAACGTTAAGCAGGAGGCTCACGCAATATTGTTCGGCAGGTTCAAGGATGGCGTGGCGTACCCGTGGTCCGCGGGCGTGTCCAACCTGATCCTGTACCCGGAGGCGGCCAACCAGACGCTGTACACGCGGCGGGCGGCGCGCGCCGACTCCGGCAACTACACCTGCCGCCTCAGCAACGCCACGCACGTGCAGACGCACACCGTGCGCCTCGACATCCTCGGTGAGAATACTAGACACAACAGCCAACACTCGTTCTGTACATACCATACATCAACAAAACCAGCTGCGATAATTAAGATATAATACTGAAAACACTAATAATGGCCTAATTCATGGTCATTTTTAAAACATATTCTATCGAATGTTTTGTCCCTTTCGAACGAATTTTGAAATCAGTTTGAGCGAAGAAAACTAAACATTCGATGACTAAAATAGGTTTTAAAAATGTCCATGAATAAGGCCGTAAGTATAAAAGGCGTTAGTCTGGTATACGCGAGTAATTGTGTCCTTATAAATATGATAAAGAGAATTCCTTGCTGATGCGACCTAAAAGGAATAATCAGTATAATAGACAAGGCGTTGCGAAAAAAAGTAATTACTCAGCGATCTCGAGTAGACTGCTCATCGCGTACCTTCGACATTTCGCAACATATATTAAGCCTACATTTATGTGATAATTAACAATAATGATACTCTTTAATGAAACGCTTTTTACATATTTTGGGAAGTTTATAACTATTTTCATAAAATGGGCACATCGATTGATTATAATTTGATTCCCCAAATCAAACGTAGCAGATTCGAGCCTAAGGCCATAACCTCTGACTTTTCGAAATTATCCATATATTCCTATCTCCAAATAACGGTAACACATCATGATAAAAAATGCATACCTACCTAAAATGTTTCGCGCTAGAACTTCAGATACAATAAATAAATAAAGTCCATTAACCCACAATAGCTCAGAGCAGAGGATTAAAGCCTGAAGGTCTATTTCCAAATGGATCTATAATTCTATGCAAGTAGCCGGTACGCACAATCATAAGCCAAAACATTGCAGCATGGATAAAGCTACGTTGGTCCGATACTTTAAAAGGTGTTGACAGTGGTAGAGCCATGCTGTTGTCAGTCATGTCAGCATGAATGGGCAGGCTCGTCCGCGGCGGTACCACTGTCTCAAAGGATATCGACGCGAATTGGATTTACCGTCGCGTTTCGTTTGGTAAATGGGATTGCTCTTCCCATCCTTTTTCTTTCCCGCTCCCTTCTCGGTTTTATAAACCGGCAACACACCCATGATCCAAGCGTAATGGATGTTCATGGACAGCAGTGGTCAGTTAACATCAGTAGTCTTGTTAGCTCGTTTGCCATACATGCGCAATAAAATAATACTTATATTAATACAAAGATAGAGAATTAACTCCTAATGTATGCGTATGATAATGAGTGTGTGGTTGCATGTTAATAAACGAACCGGATGAGATCTGTCGAGAAGATGGTCGTAAGCCCGAACCGAACACACCTTTGATTATTCGGAGATATATGAGTATTGATAGTCAAGTGCGTG
Source organism: Hyles lineata (assembly GCA_030180105.1). Taxonomy (NCBI): domain Eukaryota; kingdom Metazoa; phylum Arthropoda; class Insecta; order Lepidoptera; family Sphingidae; genus Hyles; species Hyles lineata. The sequence continues at coordinate 8,479,658 of JARJEE010000017.1, read as the reverse complement.
GTAGCACTTTACGGTGAACAAATATATCGCGAAGTAACCTGTAAACCTACAATGGACCTGGACAATGAACAATGGCCTAAGACCTCGCAATAGAACTTTAGATTGTAAACGAGTTCCGTGCGCGGCAGTAGCCTAGTAATTAGTATTGACTGATACAGTATAGTATAGTAATGATAATTATCCTTTAACGCTTCGATGGCTTGTCAAAACCCACACAGACGGAGGTACTACGCACGCTCCTATATTACATATTACATATAATATACAGTATTACAACGACGTAGGTGTGTTGTACAAGTCGTCTAAAATATATTCGCGTGTGGCGAAATTAGAATTACAAAATAAACATACATAAGCTCCTGCCTTTTTCCAAAAGATGTATGTAGAGGTGCAACCAGGACATCCACGCTTTGCCTTGTGTTTTATATCCCACGATGTGATAGGGGACGAGCACCATCGCCATCTTTATAAATCCAGATCCCGGGCTGACAATGAATAGAAAAATACAATATCACTTTGCCCGATCCGGGATTCGACCTGTAACCTCAGTTTGCAATCATACCGTAGCAAACGCGCCATCGAGGTAAAAAATAAAATAAAAAATAAATCTATTACCGCATTGGTTGAGATATGAGAGATTATAAACAACAAGGCTTTTTACTCGTAATCGAATATTTTTAATAATTCCAATGTAATAAAGCGTAAAAAGAGAAAAACTATTCTTATTTTTGTCCGACTTTAGAAGAGGAGGTAATCAATGCGACTGTTTTTTTTTTTGTATTTGTTACGCGATTGCGCCCTCAATCAGGAATCTTTAAAATATTACGTATTTATGATTTGTTGGCTAGTCAAGTCAATAAGAAAAATGTAATGGCACTTTGGAGTCGGTTTTTGAATTAAAATGATTTTATTTTAACAACGGGTTCGGACGCCAGAACGTCGATGAAGGTCTTCAATCACAAGTAACAGCGGGTGACAGCTATAATCGCTCTTTATGCATTTGCAGTTGTAAATGCGGTGCCCTTTGCTTTCACATTTCTGTGAATTTTAACTGGCAAATATCAACAACTTTAACTTTATTGAAAATGGTAAATTAATATCGCAATACCTGCAATGTCGCATTAGGTTACTACCGTGAATTCATAACAGTGAAATCTATCTGCTGGTATGAACATTTCGCCAAAATCAAAAATAGTTTTAGAGTTTACATTGCAATAATATTATTAACAATGTCGGCCACTGTGGTGATATTTCATATTGAAATATTGTTCGGCGTGTCCGATAAAAAAATATTGGACGTCGGAGCAATTGGTTTTAGATTTCCCTACATTATGAATTGAATTTTTGTTTATTTATCTTGTGGATGGAAATATATCGTCTATCGACTCCTCATTATCGTCAGGGTATATTTGTCTTTTGCTAGTTCTGAGCTATTCTTAATGCACGTCACTGGAGTGATCTTCGCATTATGTTTGTAGGTCTACTCCGCAGATCTTCCAGCTTTTCTTGTCCCAATTGGTTCCATACTTTGAACTTTCTGTACGTTAAACCGCGTTCCAATGGGTATTGATTCTTTAGGAATCTTCTGCATTCCGTATCTATCGACATTTCGGATTTCAATACAAATGGCTTTCAACATACTAAGCTTACAACTCATATATGTTTAATAAATTCTTTTACTTGGACAATTCGAACTCTTAGCCCATAGTTCGCCACACTGGCCTGGTAGAGATTTCCAGACTACACACACCATGGAAATTTGAGATTTTAAACTCGTGAACAATAGCAAAACCAAACAACACCATTGATTATAAAGAAATGCTTGGCATTCAACTGCGCTTGCCATCCTGAAAGTGTCCAATCATCCATAAAATGTTAAGCCTCATTATGTTCAGTACTAACTCTGGCTACAAAGACCTTTAAATCGGAACACTACAGTGCATTTACACTGTTGGACAAATTTATATGATATGCAGGTTTTTTCACGATGTCTTTTTTTAACCATATAGTTTGCAAGTGACTAACAATACCCGCATAATTCTGTAGTCTGAGATATGCATTGGGATTGTCATCAGCACGTTGATATATTCAATGTAATAAAAAATAAATTTAAAGTTTTTATGTTTAACCATACTACCCAAATCTATTGTATTGTTCACTATTAAACCATATTAAAATTATTTGTATATAATACAGGTATTTAAATAATGTAGTTTATTCAATGTAAATATTAAGTATTTTATTTATGCCCTGGGACTGGTCTTACTTTCTCTCTCTCTTAGAGATAACAAATAAACAAACTCTTCAGCTTCATTTGCAACTTCAAATATTTGCAACGAGCTTGTACCGATAATCTTCTCCCCGTGTCTTATATTGTAGCGATCGTCCGCCGAACTTGCACGGATCGATTACACCTCACTTCAATTACTTACATACATATATCCATTTTTGTCATCTGTTCGAGGAAATTGTGTGTGTGTGTGTTACATACATTTCTAAGAATGACTTTCATTTGGATTTTCACAAACTAGCGTCGTATTTTAACACTTCGTATAATAACCACGAATGAATGTAGTTTTACAAGGTAAAACGTGGGTGTATTGGTTGCTATCAGCACCTCTGCATACCCTTCTGAGAAAAAGGCGTGAGTTTATAAATATATGAATGTAGTGTTCATTATTGTGACATGCTGGCGTTGGTTAGTAGTGGTCTACGGCTTGAGATCTCTCAATCTAATTTTCGTAAGTTGAAATTAGAGAAGTTAGTAGGTAGATATTTACGTATATAATTTTACTACAGACTGCCTCTGAGATATCACACCTTCAAGATTAACCCCCGTATTAACAAACAATAATTCACCCAGTGCTAGAGGAATACTACGGCCTTTCTCATAGCGATTGTACGGTCCAGCCTTTTTCGAGCAATTTTACCTGAGGGTCGTTTTAAGCGAACGTATAGCATGGCCCATCACTCAAGTATTATTTATGATTTGGCGATTCTGTGCGTTATGCCGCACCATGCGTCCTTATAATATTGTTTGTGAATGCGGGGATAAACCTTGTTGTCTACCGCGATGACTAAATGCGAAGATATCTTGCATATACAGGTTTCCTTGCCAAGTTTTCCTTTACCATTAAATTCAATGAAAATTAACTAACAATCATTGAAGAGTAGATACGTAACTTCGAAAAGCCATACGAGTAGCTTTTAAGTACTTAAAACACTTTTCAGCAGTAAATAGTAACGACATTATTCAGAGGCAGTTTAAAAATCTATTTGAGCTATCGAAAGTTTTCTCTACTTCGCTCAAACTGAATTTTAAAGACGTTCCAAAGGGACAAAACACTCGACAAGTAAAATAGGTTTTTAAATATAGGAATAAGGACGTAAATATGTATCCATATTTACCACATCGAGCCTCAAAAGCATTGCAACACGCCTTACTCCAATCATTACTATGTTACACGCATTATGAAATAACATTGTGGATAACATAAAACAGCCTTTGAAGGCAAAAGTATCGATATTCCGTCGCACAAAGACGCGAACCTCTCGTCTTTATTGGTTTCGTTCGGAGAAATATGTATCGCTACCAATTGAATTCACAGAAAAACCGACTGACGCCCCGAAAACAATGTTCATTTCCAAAGACCAGTGGGTGGAGGAGGGCGCCGAGCTGCGACTCTACTGCGAAGCTCTTATCGGTAAGTACCCAATACATCGATATTAACGACCTATTCATAGACAAGCTTAAAGTCTATTTTAAATAGGTTTGTAAACTATCTGTGTATAAGGCAGATACTATACTATAAATCATTGTTAAATAGAGGCGAGTTGGATACCTAGTACCTAATGTACATTGAATATGTGAAAAATGTGAAGAACGTCTATTTTGTAAAATCCTTGCAACTGGTGGTGTATTCGTATTCGCCTGGACTGCGTTCAAAGTTGTGGCAAAGTATCACACGCTAATACCAGTGGAAATATATCTCGTTTCGGATTTCCTTGCATATCAGAATTCGTCTGGTCTAAATATTTTTTTTCGCAATCTCCGCTGCATGGTACCACATTTGTAACATTAATTTTGGTTGCAGGTCGCTCGTATTTAGCGGACGCTCGCAGCGATCTACGGTGGCGGAAACTATGGCTGAACGGTACCGAAGGAGACCTCTCGTCCACACAGGAGGAAATCAAGACAAGACGGTGAGACACTTTACTTACTGACCACTATTCTACTAAAGGCTGTTTTCAATCGGCATGTATCTGGTATTGGGTGAATAACTTCGTATATTGGCAGTCTCTCTTTAAAACTCTCTAAAAACGAATAGATGAAATGTAATACACAAGATTATTTGGAATGGAAGTATTGTATAATCTCATTTTTTGTGCCTTGTAAGCGGTACAAAGCGGTATAATAGTATAAAACACTTTGCTGCTTTGTAGATCTACGGATCGAATAATTCTTACAAATTTAGTATTAATTTGATATCGATGACAAACTTTGTATTTCACAATATAAGTGCAGCCGTTTCCCGACAGTCACACATTCTCGACACCTCAGTGAGATAATACATACATAACATACATAAACTCACGCCTTTTTCCCAGAAGGGGTAGGCAGAGGTGCCAGGACACCCACATTTAGCCTTGTATGTTACGTCACACGATGTGATAGGGGCGAACCTATCGCCATATCGGGCACAAATTGCTGACTCCGGGCTGATATGAATAAAAAAAAATCCAATAACACTATGCCCGACCCGAGATTCGAAGCCGAGTAGTCGAACAGTTTGTGAGTCATCCAGACTAATGCAATAAGAACCGAACAACTAACCATACAATACATTAATATAACCTACCTACAAATCACTTTAATCCCGCAAGCTTAATCAGAAATAGGGAAAGTATTTTAAAAATAATTCACTTCATGCGAATCCACTTAATCCGACTGAGCTAACTCGAAAATGGCCCAGATTGAAAAACTTTGTGGGAGTATCTCAATTGTATAATACTCGAGGAAAAAACCAAACGAGTTGTGGGAATCAATTAGGCGGAACGATCCCGTTGTACCCGAGGGTGGGTAGACTCGGAATAGCGGGCTTACTACTCATGTTTACCTACCGGCGAGCACTTTCAAGAGGAGATAATTCTGCATGGAATGAGGTCCCTTTTACGATTTATTTGATTTTTAAAAGGGTTTTATATTTTCATATGAGTCGAATTATTTGATATTTTAAAATAAAGCGCTTAATGGAACTTATATTCTTCTTATTTCAACATAATACATGGGTCTAAAATATAATAATTTACACAGTTGTATATAGGAAAAAAATTAATAGTTTTCTCCCGCATTGAGATCGAATTAATACATGCATATAAATATACTTTGTAGTTTATTTAAAACAATTTATTCAGTAACGCATAGGTTAAATTGAACAATGTTTACCCTCTTGGACTGTCAAAACTTTAATCTCGCTGTTGAGCGCTGTCCGTGACGTTTCTTTTTTAATTTCTGCCGGCGAATTCAGCGAAAATCATCGTGAGCCAGCAATATGAAAAATTAAAGCTGTATCGATTTTTTTTCGAATCTAATTCTCGTTTTATCCGCCATGGATTAGTATGTTGTATTATTAGCATCAACTTAAGATTTATAAAATTCATAAAAAATATCGATTTTTCCAGGAAGAACATCTTAAGGAAAAGTTTGCATTTTTCACAGGACTCAAGAATAAAAGTTATGTTAATTCAAAATAATATTTCTAATGGAGCGTGATAAAGAGGAAAACCGCCTGATTATGTTTACGATCAGAACATATTTTAAAGATTTTTGACGCTTTCGATTTCCTTCCTGAAGTCTCCGATACGTTTGATTGGGTCACAAACTTTTTGCCAAGTTTTTTGTTATCTGTAACAATTAATCCGTGCCAAGTTCAAGAACCTTATTTTCCTTATCACTGCTTAGACAAATGCCACGCTCTTTCATGGAAAAGAAAAAAAAAGTAGGTACCTGTTCACCATGGAGATTTACAAGAACTACTCCGGTACGTGAAGTTCGCAATCCAGTTCAAAGGCAAAGAGATGGATTATGCTCGGCTTAAACCTTCGCAGTTGAATACTGTAGAGAATGCACGTGCCGTACAGTATGACATATAGGGGATGGATAGAATAATTTAAAAAATACACGATAGTTACAAAGTTCTGAACCACATAAACAAGCCTTGCTGCGTGGGTATCAGAACGATGAAATAATTTTTTTTTAAAATTGCAATGAATGGCGAGACAAGCATGCCATTTTCCCTGAGGGAAGCGATACAACCCCTTATAGACAGTAGCAAAACCAAACACCATGAATTACAATGTAATGCTTGGCATTCCAATGATTCCAACATAACATTGACGGTGCATTTACACTGCTGTTAGGCAGACGAAATAGACGTTTCGGTGGTATCTACCCAGGCGGTTTGTATGAGAACCCTGACACTAGTAAAAGATCCAAAACAAATGCTATAATTTTTAACTAACATTTGTATCCGCGGTCTCTCGCTTCATACAGCTGCCTTGCGAACATTATGTTAAAGCAACATTTATTTATACTACTATTCTTTTCCAGCGAGGACGTGGCAGACATCATAGGGTCGTATCTGCAAGTGAAGCGGGTTTCCGCACAAGACTACGGGACCTACGTGTGTCTAGTACACAGCAATGACGCCGTCTCGCGCAGTTACGTCACCGTGCACTACAGATGTGAGTTTTATACTGTTTTTTTATCCGTACGTTGATCAACGAGGTTTTTTACAAATGTCATGATCAACCAATTTACACTTAAGTATAGCGTATGGCGTATTGAATTGTTTCGTGATAGCTGATGTTTTTCTTTATTTAGCTGATGGTTAATAATGTCTTACAGATTGAAAAGCTTTAGTTTAGTCAGTATTCATTAGTCATTACTAATGAATTATTTGTTTCTTCCCTTATTTTCCGTCCATTTATGTAAGTTGTCCATATATTTTTAATTCCAAATTATGTGGAAATTTGAAAATCGGTTTGGTGATTACGATATCCGCTTTCTAGTTAGTGAGAAAAATTCCGTTAGTAAATAAATAAAAGAAATATGGATGACGTAACACAAACGTAATCCAAGGTAACACAGATACAAGGTTAATCGAAATTCTTATTGTATTACGTTACCTTTATAATACGAAATGATAAAAGTCGAATGTGCTAATAGCGCCTGTGTAAGCGCTGAGCTGTAGGTAAGTCTGGCCGTTGAGTCACACGTAATGTTATAATTGTCGTGCGGTATGAAGTGTGTGCATTTTTTGCAATTGCCTATTTTAAAACGAGAAATAATCGACTAGATATAATATCTTAATTAACACAATCAATTATCGATTATTCACTATGTTAGAAATGCCTCGTGTTTAGTTTAGACGTCGCGTCGCATCGGTTCGGAACGATTTATACATTTCGAATTTTTGTGGGAAAGTTCATGTGAATGTTTGTTTTACAAAATCGTTTGCGATGCGTCGGCAAGAATGGGGTCAGTTTATTTTTTAAACGCGTTATTAATTCTTGTTAGCTCTTTTTGTTGTTTTAATGCACCGATTTGTATTTCTTCACACAAGATATAATTCATAGTGGCTCTGTTTTTAATTTAAGATTGATTGTTTGCGTGGCCTTTTAATGGGTTTAATGACAGATCATTGGAAAGAGACGTATCTCTATCGCCGTACCGCGGAACCTACGCATTCGATATGATTCCAGTCTGATTTAAATTCTGTTTTTTTATTAGAAATGAATTTAAATAATCTTTTAAAAACCGTAATAACAAAATCAAATTTACGCTGGCTGAAAAATATATTTGGATATAAACGATGTAGGTATGTATGTGACAAAAAAACAACAGAATAGATAGAATAATGCGCATCACACGTATACAAACTACAAGCGCCATTATTTCTCGGATTCCAATCGATCCAAAAGTACGTGTGTGCAATGAGCTTCCTAAATTGGTAATTTCTCGTATCGGAGCATTGTCGAATGCGTACGCGCGTCAATCCAATAACTTCATTAATATGCTATCGGGGATAGGCGATCGGACGCGTTATCCATCCGCAATAACTTATCGATGCGAGTCTCGACGCGTTTCGACAGGCAATGGCATGATACTATGAGCACGGTTTTTTCCCAATTAGTAGTTGCTGTCTATTATCCTGAGCCTTGAAGCCTCACGCTGCGTTCAGCGCATCGAGGCGTGGTGTTTCTTGCTTTATAAATTAATGTATTCGTGATTAGTTGATACAATAAATGGAAAAGAAGAAAAAAATAAAATAAAGGAAAAGTTTGTCACATGTGCGATTTGTTGCTAGTTATGATTTTTAGATAAAATAAAAGATATTAAATTTTCGTAATTTATGTCGTGTTAATTTATTTATTTTTCACAATAAAGCGATTCATTCAATAGATATTTTTATCGTACTTCACGATGGAAACAAAGAATGTAAATTTTATTTTGAAAAATTAAAAACAAATTAAAAAGTGTCAGAACCATTACAAAGTACTGAATAGAGTATAAACATTGACTTATATTCTACCGATAGACGCGACGCGTCATAGAAACTGTTTGTCCCATATTTCAATAAAGCTCAGTAGCGACATCTAGTACGTTTACTTGAATATTACAAATTATGATCAAAGATTATTAGACAGAAGAGACAGTTCAAATCAATAATAGCTTTTCCTAAGATACTGCCTAAGTATGAATGCCGTCATAGCAATTATATATTTTGTAATATTTTTTTATTTATGTGAATAATTCATGAAAGTTATCTAAATTAAACTAAAAACTCTTATACGTGTACAAGTTTATCACAGTTTTACAATAAGATAATGAAACAACAGACAAATATTATAGAGATCTCCTTCTTTTGTAACGACGCGCAAGAATCTAAAACAATTTTAAGTGATATTAGTCTTTAATAACATTCAGTGGGTTCGAAATTTCAACGTAGTCCATTAGGTATTTCATATAAAGAAATAGGGTCTAAAAACTGTCCACTGTTTCAAAACATACATACAAAACACATATGTTGTGTTATTAATTAACAACATAAAATTAAAATAAAATACTGAAATCAATTTTTACCTACATTCTTCCTACATATCTGTATTTGTAATGTATTCGAATAGTTTATGCCTAATTGGTCGTCTGATATGAATGTCCCATGAATAATCTATATCTAATATAGTTCGTCTCTCTCACTCGACGGGCAATTTTTATGCGCGGGAATGAGACATACGATTAAGAAGCTCACCTTGTATTTCTAATGACCTATACAAATATTTAATCGAATAATAAATAAAATATCTGTATTATCGGCATTATACTGCAATATTTTATCACTTAAGTTGTATGCTTTAATTATATTGTAATTTTAGAAAATTTCGCTATCGGTTTGACGGGGAAAAGTCAAAATAAATTACTCATAAATATAATCAAAGAGGCGTACTGCTGCGTAGCCGTCACGCGGCAGACTGATTCGTGTGCGGTGCATGCACCGCACTTGGGTGGGACACGTTTTTTACAAAGAACGTCTTATCTAGTGTAACATTGATATCGATGAGTATAAACCAATGAACGGGACTTTATTATATACTTACTATTTACATAATTATACAGATAATGTAGTTATAGCGCTTTATTAATAAACTCGGATGTACTTGATTTAACATGACAATCCTGCTATGGCAATTGGCAACCCATTGATTTTAAAAATAAAAGGAATGAACAAAATATTCGAGTTGATTGTAAAGCCTTGGGCTAAAGTTAATTCCTCGTTTATCCGATTTTATTAATAATGCCTGATGGGTATACCTACAAATAGGGCTGCACCATTTTGTTGACCAGATGTAGAAAGCATTTGTCGGTAGATACTAGTTTTTTTGCATTTATTTATTTGGGGCTTTTGACCAAGAGATACCTACTAGATGCTGTATTTGGATTGCCATGCACTCATCATTTGGTGGTGGTAGGTCTCTCATATGTGAGAGGCCGCCTGGATAGTTACCAACGCAATGTCTATTTCTCCCGCCAAACAGCAGTGTAAATGCACTGTTTATTTCGGTTAGAAGGGCATTGTAGCCAGAGTAACTACTGGACATATTGAGACTTAACATCTTATGCCTCAGGATGGTGGGCGCAGTGGAATTCCAAGCATTGAATGCCGAGATTCATTGCAATAAAAATAACTGGTTTGAAATAAATGTTGTCAAGTTAGATATTCCCATCCGCTGAGATAGATATTAACGTATATAATAGTATAAAACCCGCCATTAATTTGTGAAACGCAAAAGTATGTCGCATTTCAGAATATGCGTATCTCTATCTATATTCCTCAATCGTACATCGTAACCAAAGACTAAGTCCTCAGAACATATTAAGTATAATAGAGAATAGTATTGATTTTTAGAAGTGGAAAACTTATATCTTACTCCGGACGTCTAACATCGGAAGATTCGAATTTCGTGTCGTTTTTATAGAGTGACCCCCCATTTTCCAATAACAATATCTAAAACTTATAAATCGTCTCGCTGCTAATTGAAATAAAAAAAAATGTGTATTGTAATGTTCAGCAAGTTAATTACAGCAGTAGAATAATGTATGCTTGTGTGTGTGTGCAGACGGCGTGGGGTCGAGTGGGGGCGCGTGGTGCGGCGGGTCGGCGGTGCCGTGGCGCGCGCTGGCGCTGGGCGCGGCGGGCGGCGCGCTGCTGCTGGTGTCGGCGGCCGCGCTGCACCGCCGCTGCACGCCGCGACTCATACTCGCCGCCAGGCACGCACGTGCGCGTGCGCAGGCCAACGCGCACAGAGCTAGAGGTAAACTGATTTCACTACACTTCGCAATTGTTTTAATGTGTTACTTATACAATAGTGGACATACCGTTTTTGATATAATTTGAAAAAAAAAGGAAGAATTTTGTAGTTTTCTATATACCTTTTTATTAGCTAACAATGTAACATATCGATTATAATAAGAAAGTCTCCGTAGCACCGTTGGTAAGACGCCGGCTGTGAAACGAGAAGCCGCGGGTTTGATTCCCGCGCATTCTGCTCCGAGATAAATATTTGTGTGATCCACAGATATTTGTTTCGGGTCTGTTTGTTTGTAAGATCAAAAAGTTTTAATTCCTGATGCCCACGACACAAGACTAGATTTTAGTGTGGGATTATTATAATTTTCAGATATTTATAATGTTAAATAGTCAAATAGATATATTAAAAACCCTAAATAAGGTGTATTTGTATGTAAAGGATGAAAAAGTATGTGGAAAGAAATGTTTTTCTACTTTGAAGTAACACTTTTAACATCAAATCCCGTTTCAATAACGTATATGTTTGCCTATTAGTTTGAACCATCAATCGCCCTCTCGCTTGTAGTGTAGTCCCATGTTCATCTAGAATGTTCTGTTGCCTCACGCCTTGTGTCGTGTGCGTAGTGTTGGAGAAGGAGTTCGACGTGCTGGTGTGCTGGACGGCGGTGGACGGCGAGCTGGTGCGCGGCGCGCTGCTGCCCACGCTCGCGCTCAAGTACAAGTACCGCGTGCACTCCGTGCCGCTCTCCACGCAGCCCGACACATGTCAGTACCGACTACCATTACCACCTTCGATCAAATATATACTATACTAGATACAGGGTCCCTACAAAATCACACGCCAAAAGTGACCGAGGTTGCTTATACTTGTACTTCTTTCTTATTGCAAGGAATGGCGTGAGGACCATGTCGCTCGCCTGATGGTGAACGATACGACTGCTCATGAACAGTACCACATCCAAAAACAAACAAAGCTATGCTTGGCACTCCACTGCGCTCGCTTTCCTGAGACATAAGATGTTAAGTCTCAATATGTCCAGTAATTACTCTGCGTACAATATCCTTCAAACCGAAACACAGCAATGCATTTACACTGCTGTTGGTGGGGAGAAATAGAAATTGCGGTGGTTCCTACCCAAACGGCCTCTCACATATGAGAGACCTACTAGCAGTAAGTAGTAGTGTATGGTGTATGTATGTAGAATGTTATATGTAATATACCACATACATTCTATGTCGACCGCAGTCGACATTGTCGGTGTGAGAGAGTAGAGTTGCGTAGTAAGGTGTGTGCGTGCGCGTGCAGGGTACAGCGAGCTGGTGGGCGCGGCGGGGCGGTGCCGCGCGCTGGTGGCGGTGCTGTCGCCGGCGCAGTACGGGCCCGCGCAGCTGCTCACGGCGCTGCGCCAGCTGCGACACCTGCCGCTGCCGCCCGTCGTCGTGCTGCTGCAGGTACACACATCTTACTCCCACACTCATACATTCAGATAACACCATGCCCATTCAGGAATAGGGATGTTGACAAATTTTTAGAAACGCTTTAAATTTGTAGATAGGTTTTTTTATTGCCATGTAGGCAGACGAGCTAGCGGCCCGCCTGATGGTAAGCGGCTACGACTGCTCATGAACCTCAGCAGTGCCAGGGGACCAGCATAACAAAGTCGCTGCCTACCTTAAGGAGAGTACTCTCTTTAAACCTCGTTTGAAGGACAGGTCATAGTGCTAAGGAAACACCGATGCAGGGAGTTCATTCAAGAGATTGTACGTACGTGGTATGAAAAAACGCTGGAAACGTACCGCAAATAACTCCTCGAAGCACTCCTCGTGGAACAGACGATAGAACACACAGAAATACCAGAAGTCTTTTTGTTTGCAGTGGCCCCTCTAGTATAGTTATCTCATTGTTGATGCCCAACAACCCTTTTCTCTTTCCATCCTTTTCCCTTCCCATTCGACTATGTGGCCTAATCCTTCTCAATCGTACTCTCGATTGTAGAGACTCGTTCCATACAATGGGTTGTATGTGAACTGATACAATACAGCACTGGTGTGCCAGACTCACAAGTTCTAAGTTTCAATGCCCCTGACGAATTCTATGTGTTGGTTTAAAATTAATGTTGTCTCGTTAGATATTTTGATCAGCAGAAATAGATATTAACGTATATATTTTAAAACCCGCCATTAATTACTGAAACGCAAAAGTGTGTCGCATTTCAGAATATGCGTATCTAAATCCAGTTTCCAACAACTCGACACAATTATATCTAAAAGCGATAATTAATCTCGCTACATATCTCATTCCACGTAATATCAAATTAATTTCACGTCCACATCTCATTATTAAAATATCGTATTTAGCATTGGTTTTGCAATTTACGTGTAAATCGTAAGCAGATTCCAGTGTAGAATTCTTGCGCATTCACCGTGTGTTCGAACAGGTTGATCGCATTTATAATTATTACTACCCCATCGATGAACGTAAAGGGAGACCCCCATGTGTGATTATTTCCTTAGCAGTACATTCTTTCACGTACCGGGTGGTCGCAATTTATTTTTTTTGTTATTAAACTATTCGCTTAGGGTTGTATGGTCGGTTGCTATACTCATTTGGACATTCATTTGTTGTGCTAGAGTAGGGAAAATAAAAAGATATATATATTACAGACAAAATTGCTAGCGACCTTAATTTCTATTCCCGAAAATGAGCAATTGAAGATGCGTTAAAATGTGGGCGTTTAGATCAATTTTCCTCCTAATTCGGTAATTTTCGGAATTGATTTGATTTTTAGAAACGAATTTGATCTCCGATAAACGTGAATAAAGATCAAGATTGTTTATTAAACCGGTGCCTAAAGTCTTGTTTGTACCCCACCCCTTTCCTTATCTGGCATCCAAATCTATCAATATAAAAAAGTGTGCAGCGTCTTGATTTACGGCACCACAAGGGGCCGATCCACCATGATTTGTCATAAAACTAAACAGTCTCCGTGGCGCAGTCGGTTAGACGCCACCTGTGCAACGAGAGGCAGCGGGTTCGATTCCCGCACTAAGAGAAATGTTTGTGCGGCCCAGAAATATTTTTTTCGGGTCTGTATATTTGTGAGGCCGGAAAGTCTCTCGTAGTTCCTGATGCTCGCGATACAAGACTCGATCTTAGTGTAGGGTCAGGAGGACTATGTATGTAACCGCCACCGACTGTTGTGTAAATAATTTATTTTATTTTATTAATCTTTGATAAACAAACAGAACAACAGTAACTACATATAAACACGTTAAAATATTGATACTCAATCCAGCAAAGTTTCCACTAATTACTAAATTACTATATGTGTGACATATATGTGTATGTAATAATCGTGTTCCCCCAGGACCTGCCGAAGTTGAAGCGTGAGGCGAAGGAGGGCGGGTGCGACCTGGTGGCGGCGCTGCGCGGCACGCGGCTGGTGGCGTGGCGCCACGTGCACGAGCGCGCCTTCTGGACCGCGCTGCGCCTCGCGCTGCCGCTGCCGCCGCCGCACGCACACGCGCCCGCCACGCCGGTGCGTGCGTCTTACATACATACATACATCCATCCATTTCAAATACTACATACATGCATACATAAACTACTTTTTGCAATTTCACGTAATAGTTTCAATGGTAGGTAAAGTTCCCCAACCCCCCACTAGGTTAACGTGGTGGACTATATGGCTTAACTATTCTCAATCGTACACTCGATTATAGAAGAAGCCCGGGCCCTGTAGTGGGATGTATATGGACTGATACAGATACAGTTATGTTGTTTGTGGTATACCATCTATAATATTCTCGTTTCTATTTCAGACGAAACCAAATCCTAACGAACTGGAGGACAACAAAAACTCCCGCTCGGGCAGTTTAACGGCGCTCGTGTAGAGTTCGCGCAGCCAATGACTGAACTATCGTGCACGTGTAGCCACGCCCTGTGTATAAACTAGTGATAACGGAGTGCTACCGACGAGTGCGTCTCTCCGGCGGGACGTCCCAGTGCTGCCAATTTGTATAAAGACTGTGAGTAGATGTAGCTAACTGTAAGGTCCAAATATCACATTACGATATTTTAGCGTTTATAAAAGTCGATTCGAATTTTTCTATACAGTTTTCAAAGATCTCGAGTATCTTTTTTCACTTTCCTACTTAATGTATTACTGTAATGTTTCCATTTCTCTTTGTGCCAAAGGGAAATACTTTATCATGACAATTTACATAATAAGTTTACATAGTATTATGGTTGTATTCGTATATTTATTTATCTTAAGCCGTCTTGCTCCTTGTTTGTTTCTACGTGAAGTATTAGTAGTTCGCGGTGAGCGGCGTTGCAGTCCGCGTGATTATGTTTTCCGTCGCAGGAGTGTTGTGACGTTAGTATTAGACGATCAAATATTTATCTCAGGGGGTGTGTGGGGTGAGCGAGATTGCGGGGGGTGTCGGAAGCGAGTCGATTCAGGGTTCTGTGATAATGACGAGTGGATATTGTTACAAGCACGCAGCAGTGTACCGGCGACTGTGCAAAGATTGTTTACCAAAATAAATAAGCGTGTATAGCTTTGTAACTACGTTTAAATCACTGGCGCACTGCTGCGTCTTACGAAACTTATTTTTTTTACCTTTTTATTACTGATTTAGAATGTTGTTGTAGTATTGATGTACATATTAATTGAAATGTATCTCCGCAGCTGTGGTCAGCGTTAAGTTTAGTTAAATATGTGAGTAGTTTGTAATTTAAACATTTAGTAGCATTATTACTCGTTACATTCCGCGGTATAATGATTCTTTAAGTTCATTTAAAATGATGATGAAATGAAAATAAATTGAGTACTTTAAAATGATGTGTTTTTTTTCTGTCCTATAATTACTTGGAATTTACGTGTTTTAATGTGAAAACTACTAATTACATCACATACTAAGAAATAAAAATGTTTAAAAGACGGTAGTTTTTTTATTATATAAAAAGTTGATATTTGCCTGTTGCCTATCCTTATTCCACACTTTCACAGGATCGATTAAATATGAAATGCAATATTTTATACCTATTGCCAGATTGCAATGGTGCCATCATCACTACCTCTGCCGGAAGAGTTCCTTCGTTTCGCCTTACCACGCATGAACTTAATGCCACTTGGTCTTGCGACACACTACTCACAAATACACACCTCATTGTATGAATACACTATCCAGGAACACTGATGGGGAACAAACGTGTTTCGTTGCGTGATTTCTGTCCGATCCAAATCTCCCTTTACATCGACACATTAAAAGGGCAAAATGGACCTCTAGATCCAAAATCTTCACCTCACGCGCAGTCAACACACATCAAGAATAAAAAACGTGTATGTGTTCTTATGTACGTTCGTAAGATGTTACACTTCTTTTTATGATACTCAAAGTCACTTTTTCACTATTTTTTACAATAGCCTACCATTCAATACCAAAAATAATTTAAAACCAAATGCATACATGATTATTTACGATAAAAAAAAGTTAAAAAGTAATCTTTCGCCACTGATATTTTGTAACTAAAACGAAGTCGGTATGTTTATCATTCTATTCAGCGATTTTTAAAACTGAGGGTAGTGTAACAAAATATCAAACTGTACTAGTTTCTAGGAAATTGGTATCAATGGCGCGACGTAGACTCTGATTGGTCCTTCGTAATTGGTGGGGGTGGCTTAAACTGGTAGGAGTATTAGTTGTAGCCAATAGGAAGCTCCCTGCTTTTTATGAATGAAAATATCTCCGTCAACTTCATGTGCTCCTGGTACTTTAAGGTGAAAATCCGTTTACATCGCTGTAACTGCAACATTTGTTGAGGCGGAGTCACGAAATTAGTTCGTTATGATTTAGAAGTACCAGGGCGACATAAAGTGGAGGAGATTACCCCTCGATTCAATATTTGTTACCAATTGTCAAGAAAACATTGGAAATATACGCTACCAGGGCGTCATAGGAAGAAAGAGAATACCCTCTTTTGATATGTTTTTTAGATCATCAAGAATGTTATTATTGTAAAAATTCTTTAAGCGTACTAGCCACATAAAAATAAGATTACCGTCTTTTAATTTCTATATCTTAACCATCACCTCAAATTATTGGATTACAAAGAAATAAAATTACCCTGCTCTTATTTTTTTAACTGACACATCAAAATTACTAGACCCAAAGAAGAAGATTGCGCTATTTCAATATTTTCCTCTACCGTCATACGAAAATAATACTTTTAAAATATACCAATAGGAAAACAAAGGGATTAGTGGTCATTTTTTCCCTGCTTGAGGCATTTTCCGACATTTACATCGAACACATTGCATCTGCAGATTGGTCCTTAATAGACAGTTTAATTTCGTTAGAGTAGAATGCTGTAGTAAGAAATAAAACACAACAATGCAATTGAAACATTTATTTCTTTTGCAATAAATCAGATTCACATTGCAATGTCTACAGACAGCTGCCATTCATAACAAATCAATGATCACATACAATAATAATAATTAAACACACATCACTGAATAAAAGTATAATTAAGTAAATTACAATAATTTCTATCAACGCATGCACTCAGTGCAAATAACTGCGTTTCACAGACATGATTTGGAATTACGGTAACAATTAACAGACAACGCTCTGTAAAATCAACTGTAATTTAATAATTAAGTACTGAACACTAGCACCTTGTAAAAATATATCAATTTACACTACGTTTGGACCGCGAACGTTAAACGCTGGTATAAACTGCGAGCCGTCCGCACAGTACATTGGCCGAGATGAGCATTTTTCATGCAGGAACCGTGAGTAACCTAGCGTAGTCTAACATCAGGATGAAATATGAATGAAAAATTATTTTAATTATAGAATTTAATTCCATTGTATAAATTAAAGTATTCTATTTTCAACAAAATATGAATATTGGAATATAATAATGAGTAAATTGTTTTACATTTGAACAATATATTCGTCATGTAAATCTGTAAATAGTGTGAAAGCGATTTGATTTTAATATATTTCGGACGGCTCATAACCCTGTACTCATTACAATTATAAGTACATTATTCGAGTATCATTTAGCGTTGTTATTGTGTGCAATCACACTTAATTTAGATCACTTCAAAGATTTGGTTTCTATTGAAAATCTCACTAGTCATTTTAAAAATTCAATGGGATACATATACGATTATAACCTAATTTAACTAATACAATTATTTTGTGACATACATCGGTAACAAATCTAAACATACAAAATAATTAAAATTAAATTGGGTACTCGACTGTATCAAAATAAATAATGAAAAATATCACAAATTGTTTTACACTTCATAATATAATAATAGTAATATTAATATGGATTTCAATGTTATCTATACTTAGCTCAACAAATCGAAATAAGTAAATTGGCTAAAATTTACTTACTGAAAAAATATGTTTGCTAAACGTTAAGCATTAAATTAATGTTGTCTATATTAATATGGCTATTCTGCTAAGTGCCGAAATACGTCTTATTATTTATATTATTCGGATAAGCTTCAGCTAGCCTCTGCTGGCTTTAACAATTTATAAAGATATTAACTGATATATAAGCGATTTGTACTGATTTTTTATGAGTACTCATTTTGAGTATGCTATTGTGCCATCAGAATCTTCGAATCATGTTTGTCCGGAGGTAAAACTTACCACCACAATTAGACCCCGCTAATGACGTCACATAGTTTTAAAAGGAATGGTTAAAAGTAGACGATATTCGGCAAACTTCAACAGACAGAGTCAATACCCAATTGGACTCGAGAGGCGACAAGCCTGAACCGTGATGTCTATAACATAAGTATACTTGTAAACGATCCAAAGACCCAGATCCCTTGTACATACAATAGGAACATTAACACGTAGATTCGTATTTATATCCTAACCTTAACATATAGCTATCAGTCGGACGAGACCGCACTCGGTGGTTGCTTATTCTCGTACGCCTGAAACAAATAATTAAAGCATTAGAAAAAAATCTTATCAGTCATTGCATGCAATAAAATACAAGTGTCGAGTACACTTTTCTGTTACCATGATAACCTCCGGAAAGTCAAAACGTATGGAGACGTGTTTGGCAAATGTTATATCATCAAATTTTGATCTTTCTGCAAGCATTCAGGCCAGCAGAAAAGTGTCATTTTTCTAGGCCGCCAGTTGTTACATCTCTCTCCAGTCCTAAGAGCCTTCTCTATACTATGAACATTGAACGGGTTGACTGCAATGCACATAAACGTTGTTTTAATGCGTAATGCATGTGCCGCTACCACAAGTCAGGCGTGTTATTTCTCTACTGTATTCGTCTGAGTCGTTCTGGTATATTTTCATCTTTTTGGCGTGGAAGTCGAACTGGTATTGAATTTCAAAGGCAAAACGTGCAAATAGCAAAAAGGCATTCCTTGATTATTACGTTGTTTCGTAAGTGTATATTTGAGGCTTACCTGTTGTGCGACCCTGGCTAGTGTTTCTGCCATGGAGCGACCCGTTTGTTCGACCATGCCTCGCAGGACGCCGTTCTCTTTTTGCAGCAAAATGTGCGGATGATCAAACTCGACCATCTGACCGGCGTCCATAACTAACACCTGTGCAAGAAAATTCACACTTCTTAAATACTATTCGGGTGAAACAGCATGATAATGCAATGTTGAGAATATGAGTGTATTTAATAAAAAAATAAATGATTTTATTAATATACGGATTAAAAATATAACATAAATAGGTATCTAATCCTCAAAAATATGCCATTTGAATTTGATTAATTGAATTTTAAAAATAAAGAAAGTTAAGAATAATTTTAAAGTATATAGTTTACCTTATCGGAATCCATGACTGTGTGTAGTCGGTGGGCGATTGTAAGTACGGTGCAATCGGCGAATTTATTTCTAATCGTTGTTTGAATGAGAGCATCAGTTCTGTAATAATATTAAAGACAGAGTTAGTACTTAATCCCAAACATAAGTAAGACAGAAGTGTATGTTAGTGCCTACGACCCATAGAGATATTGGCCCCAGCTGCCCACATTTCAAAGTACATGCAAATCATAATTTTACAAGGCAATAAGTGACTAAAATAAATTGGGTACAATAAAACTTGGTAAGTGATACGACCGCTCATGAACATTGGCAGAAGTCAATCTGGCTACCTCCTTCAATCCGAAGCACAAGAGTGCATTTATTATACGAGTATTTGTTGGGAGAAATAAACGTTGCGGTGGGAGTTATCCAGGCGGCCTCTCACATATGAGAGACCTACCTACCACTTGTAAGTAGTAGTATGCGGTGCATATATGATTTATGTATGATGTATATATATATCGACGCAGGAAAGCGGTTTTGTTGTATCTCGAACATCATTTAATTCAGAAAAAAATACCGCATCGAATAGCCTCGTTTAAATGATTAGTTTTTTATAGCTCTGTTGTAAAGTTGCATTTTTCGATACACCACAAGATTGCTTTCTGCCTTCGATATGTATGTAGTATGTATGGTGCATGTATGATGAATGTATGTATGTATGACGCATGCATGACGTATGCAAGCGCGGCGCGTACTGCGGGTCGACGTTGGCGGTGGCCTCGTCGAGCACGAGCAGGCGGTTGCGGCGCACGATGGCGCGCGCGAGGCACACGAGCTGGCGCTGCCCCACCGAGAAGTTGCCGCCGCCCTCCGACATGCGCGAGTTCAGCGCGCCCGGCAGCTCCAGCACCGCCTCCTTCAGCTCCACCTGCACGCACAAACACACATTATATACATATACATACAGCCGCTGCCAATAAACAATCCCAATACAAAATTTGCCGTTTGAGACTGACAGCTCAATCTACTATATTGATACTATATTGCCAATAATCAATCTCAGTAGTGAAAAAACTATGACAACATGGTAAGAGACCTATCGAAAAGTAAAAACAATCCAGATTGGCGTCAATCTAATTTTTTCGATTGTTTATTGGCATCGGCCGTTGGTAAACAGGGTAAATCAAGACTACGTGTGCACTCCATCTTGCAAAGTTGGGAATTCCTCCGTGGCGCAGTTGGTTAGACGCCGCCTGTGAAACGAGAGGCCGCGGGTTCGATCCCCGCACCGAGAGAAATGTTTGTGCGGCCCACAAATATTTCTTCCGGGTCTGGGTGTTTGTGAGACCGAAAAGTCTCTCGTAGTTCCTGATACCCACGACACAAGACTCGATCTTAGTGTGGGGTCAGGACTATGTATGTGACTGTTGGGTGTTATTTATTATTTATTATTTATTAATTGTACGATCTCTTTTCCTAGATAATTCCTATCTTACATTACTAATAAATAAACAAGACTGTTACCGAAAACGATGCCGGATGGTAGTTTAGTGGCTACACAATTCAACTAAAAATTTCGTTCGCTAAAAAAGTGACAATTTTTTTGTGATTTTTTATTTTTTTGTCATCTTGTTTCTGTGGTACATCCAACATATAATATATACAAGGCTGTAATACTCATTAATATTTCACAGCCTCTGTGAAGCAGTTGGTTACGCCGGCCATGAAACAAGAGGCCGTGGGTTCAACCCCCGTACCGAGACATATTTTTTTTGAGGCCCATATACAAAATTGATACGACCTAGGGGCTTTTCTTTAAACTGCATATACTAGGTACCATTTTCAAGCTCTGTACTAAAAATCGTTGTTGTATCGTACAGTAGTTTAGTCATAAATGATTTGTTAAGAAAATAGTATTTAGGCAATAAAAATATGTATCATGTATGCTATAATAACATACCTCCTCGAGCGCCCTCCACAGCACTTGATCCGGGTATTCGTCGAAAGGATCGAGGTTGTGGCGCATGGTTCCCGAGAACAGCACGGGCTCCTGCGGGATGATGGACACCTGGCTGCGCAGCTCGTGTAGACCCATCGTGGACGTCTCGCGACCGTCAATTATTATCTCACCCTCGATTGTCGCTAGCCTGAGGTTAAATATGATGGTCTTAGTAATTACATTAAGCTGCATTAGGCCAGCTTGCTGGACTATACGGCCTTACCGCTCTCAATCGTACTCTCGATTGTAGATGAGGCCCGTGTTCTGCAGTGGGACGTATATGGGCTGATCCAGATCTTAGTAATTATTTTAGATATTATGGTGGTATTAGAAATTAACTGTGACTTTTAGGTCTATTCATTTATTCGTACACTACATAAGTAATTTAATTCAAATAATTTTTATTGTGAATGTTAGTAATCATAATTTCTCATGAGATAAATAAGAAATATGAAATACAGACTAACCTATAAGATATTTTTTTTCAAATATTTCTCAATTTATGAATAACAATTATGCAACAATATTTTGAGCGGAGCAATTATTTATAACAAACGAGGAAATTATATTATATATTTTTAATAGTCGCAAGACTACTCACCCAATATATAAAAATAACCTTTATTAACAATTTTCTAAGTTACATTCTATGTTATTACTATGTTTATTCTACTACATTTTTTGGAAGTAAATAATGACTACTCACCTAAACAAAGCGTTAATAAGCGACGACTTCCCAGCGCCGGTCCTGCCGACGATGCCGACCTTCTCCTTGGGCAGTATGAGTAGCGTCAGGTCCTTGAGTACCGGCGGCTCGTTGGGCGTGTAGTACAGGAACACGTGCTTGAACTCCACCCGGCCGGCCTCGGGCCACGACGGCGGCGGCTTCTTGTCTCCCTCCGATTGTAACGGAGGCTCTGATTCTATGTTTGAGTATTCTTGTATTCTGTAAAATTGATGTGTATGTTATTGGATTAAATTTATTAATGATTTGGTACATATTATATCTGTATGTATCATAGCTAATTTAAATTTGATCTGCATGAATATTTTAAAGATGTTTGAATAATGGAGTTCACTAACCGGAAATTAGGCAGAATATCTTCTTGGTCGTAAAGGAGTTCGGTTTGCAGTGATAGGACTTATTTTGGCCAAACTTATTATTACAGAAATACTTTAATGTTTTATGATTTCCTCTGTGTTATAATTTGTGATCATAAAATAATTATATTACTTTTTGTGATACTTGACAATAATGCGACACAACTCCTACTATGGAGAATAATTAGCTAGTGAGAATAACTAAGGATAACATACCTTTCGACACTGGTCATTTGGTTCTCCAGCTCGGTGGATTGACGCATTCCCCACTGGAACATTCCCGTGAGACCCATCGCTTGGGTTATGGCCAGGCCCACATTCCCGCCGTACTCCTCTAAAATAAATCACAATAATTATTGAATTCTATACATATTATCTTTTAAAGGAATTTTTGAGGGATATAAAATGTTAAAACTTTGAAGAATATTTTTCGCTTTAATTACAAAAAATCAGCAAATAGTATTATAAAAATATAATGTTTTCGGTAAGAATCTATTTATGCTGCCAGGTGTACAATGTACATATGCTTTATAGAAATCTTTGATACAAATCCTAAGTAAAGTACGCTCAGTAATCACCAAATTACTAGTTGATATAATACTACAAAATAATAAAAAAATAGATAAGTTAAATTACCTTGTCCAAACACGAGGAAACTCATAGTGACTACCGCTATGTATATGACGCACACCAGATCCAACCAAAAGCCGAAAGCGCGAGAACTCGCAATGAACAAGTACCTGAAAATTGGATTATACACATGGATTTTTACAAGGAATAAAATTAAACGATACAAATTACATAATTTGAAAAAGAAATTTAAAAAATTGATTATACTTCAAATAGTAAACTTCGTATGATATAGACAAATTTATTAAAAAGTGAGAGTGTATTGGGAACATTTCACTATAATATCTCTCGCATATCTATAACATATCTAAGACCGCTATGTCTATTCTGGAGGGTTACTCTATAATTCAAAACGAAGTTAAAATGATCGACGTCCGCTCAAATAAGATTTTCATTTCTAAAATCAATACATGATTCTTCATATTCATCGACGTTCGAACTTAGTCTATGCTAACGATAATAATGGTATTGTAACGATGTACGATGGAGGATTCCAACATTTTGTGGAGTACCTAGGCATAGTCGTTCAGTTTTACGAACGACATCCGAGAGTTTGAACTTTGTTGTGAATCATAGTTACCCATCTGATATTTGATAAATGCTACTGGGTTTCCAATGCTTGTTACTTCTTAAATCTCCGAATTAATCGGGGGTTTAGGGGAGAGGATGATTTGAGCGAAATTCATCATTCTGGACCCATTAGCGGTAAAATAAAAAAAAGGTTTAATGATTATTAAATTGGCTTACCAAGCAGAGCTGTGTAAATCTTGGTGGTTGTCGAACTCTCGTATAAGCGCCTCTTGTGCGCCGAACGCGCGGATTGTAGTGATGCCTTGGAGCGACGCGTTCAGGTGAGAGAATACTGGACTGCGAGCTGCGGACGAAGAACATTGTTAATTGTAAAAAAATATTTTATACTGACAGTGTATATTTAGACGAAATATTGAATAACTAATATATATTAATATGAAACATATGGATTGTGATTTTTTACATGAGATGTATTTTAAAGAAACACAAATTAAATAATAAATTAATTATAACATCCATCAAAGTAAAAAACTTAATGTAAATGAAATTAAAAAAGAAAATAAAGAATGTGAGAAAAACTAAACCGTGCAAAAGTTTCTTATAACTTCACGCCTGCTTTCCAAGAAATAGGCAGAGGCGCCAAGCTTGTATCCGTTCTCAATTGAAAAAGGTGAGCCTATCGTCATATCATACATAAACATACATACAAACATAATCTTCACGCCTGTATCCCATAGGGGTAGGCAGAGACTATAGATCAATACAAACAGAAATAAATATAATGTAATATAATGGTAAAAGAGGGTGCGGCGTGTAGCTGGATGACTCACTCACACCCTCGAGGCGCTTGATACTGCGCGAGGAGGACAGGTAGAAGATGCGCAGGCCGTAGAACACCGCGCCGATCGCCACCGTCGGCACCAGCAGCCAGTAGTTCACCACCGCCACCACCACCACGATACCGATCAGGGACAGACCGATCTGAAACACAATTATACAATATTCCTAAATATATATCAGATATTCTTTGTATACGATAGTATGGAAAGTGACCAAAAATAGTAATTACTATAGAAAAGTCTAGTAGACACTTATCTATATTTTTTATTTCGTATGGGACCGATAAGGAGGATGTAGAAGATATATTGTGGAAGTTCATGGGCAGTAAAATGTTATTCAAGAAAATACATTATTTATGTTGACACATATTTTAGTGAACCATGGGTAATACTAAAACGACGCATAGCGATTTAATGTTACCACCGGATCCAACGCGGCCCTGGCTTAAAAGACCCGGCGAAACAATCTCAGTAGGCTTACATTACTACTGGAACTACGCGGCGCGTAGACTAGCGTATAGGACTATATGGTCATTTTCAATCGTACCCACGATCGTCGAGATGGCCCATGCCATGCAGACGTATATGGGCCGATACATGGTGTAATAAATATACTTTCATATAAAATACCTGTAAAACATCAAGCAGCGCAGACGGCAGCACTTCATCGACGGCGCCCATGTCCTTTGAGAACCGGTTGAGGATGCGTCCCGACGGGTTGACGTGGAAGAAGCGCATGGGCGCGCGCGTGATGGCCGCGAACATGTTGTTGTGCAGCCGCGTGGACGCGCGCATCGCCATCGAGAAGAACATGAACGAACGCAACAGAGATATCACCACCAGCGCTATCACCATCGCTGGAACAAACAAATTAATAGATTAATAAACATTTTATTAGTCTAGAAGTAGGTTGTATGAGCATTATCACGTAAACAATATATTCCGAATAATATAATTATTTTCGACAATATATTTTAAAGTTTTACATTTTTCAATTGTCATGTAATTTCAAAACATTGTTAGAAAGCAATTCATTCAAATCTAATTTCGATGCACAAAAAAATAATTATCAAAGACGCAACAAGTAACGTTTTTATAGCATTTTAATGCATAAAACCATCCAATTTTTTAACATGCATCTATGTGTATTTGTATAAGTGGATAAATATTAAATAAATTATTTTCGAATGAGCTAACTTACCGCTGTAAATATAGATGCAGTCGTATCTAGAGATGCCGGCGGATTCGAAGTTGGCGTCCTCGACGAGCGCGTCCGTCAAGTTGCCCGCGAACTCCAGCGGCGTCGTCAAGTTGCTGCGCTCCAACGTGCGCGACATCTGCACCGGGTGCTGCTCTTCTAAATTCACCCTGAATTGTACAATATTAATTTGAGTATGTAGTATTTTTACACATAAATAATATGGGTTTATGTATTTTGTTGATAATAGTTTTTGTAGTCAGCTCATTTCGTTTTCTTATACGAGTTATATATTTAAATTTATAATTGAAACAAAATGCAGCAATATATGTGAAGGTCAGGATAACTAAACATATTCCCATATGGTAGAAAAAAGTGACTTATTTAATTATTTATTGTATACAGTAAAAAGAACGCAATTTCTGACAGATAACCATGGGATAGATATAATAATGAGCAGGAAAAAGAAAGATTATGTTTCAGAGATTAATTGATCTGCCGCTGATGAACAAACATAATGCTTGAATTGTGCTTGTTTTACTAACCCATCAAATCAGGAGGGGAATGTAGGGAAAAAGGATGGCAATAAAGCCTTTTCTATCACCATCCTTGGTTATACTAATACAATATTAAATATTAATACCCCTTGGTATTAGACCTGCCCTACTCATCTCATGATGCAAAAACAAATAAACCTACCAGTATCCAGTCCACCAGTCGGACGCGGATCCGAGCAGCTGCGCGAGCGTGGCGACGAGCAGCATGAGCGCCACGAGCGTGGCGTGGCCCGAGGCGCGCAGGTAGGCGGCGTACACGGCGCCCGACACCGCGCCCGCAGACCGCAGCTCCGCCTCCTCGCGACCGCCCTCCGGCGGCGCCGTGCCCGTCAGGTTGTCCACTGAACTCACCTGCAAGGATAAAATCTATATAAGGATTTTGAGTGTTTTAAACACAGGGCACACCTCCGACTTTTCCGAGTCAATTTTAGTTCATTAAGCAGCATAGTAATTTAAGGTCCTATGAAATTCTCACACTAGAGATACTTAAAACCTTTGATCAAATATACACTAGATACAACATGAGCGCTTAGAAAATGGCACCGAAAAAGAGTGCTTAAATTTCGAGTAAGCACTCTTTCGCCTTTAGTCGCGCACAGACCGTTGCTTGTGACAGTGCCTAAATGCTCTGTGAAAAAATGCAAAAACAAAACACTTACAATGCTTAAAATACATGGGATTTCATATTTTCGGCAATTATAATCCATGTACTTGCTTTCTACATTAATAAATATGTGAAATTGAGTACCAATAATTAAATATAAATAATTTTGGCAAACTAAAATCAACAAACTGTGCATCGCAGTTGTCCCTTTCTACTCGCTTAAATAGACAAAGATGAGTAGTGTCATGATTTGGAACAGAAAATATATGGAATAGTTTTATTGTTTTTAAATTACTAGTAATAATTAATGTATACTTATTATAAATTAACATCAGAAACATTTCTTACAGATTTCCATTTAATGCAATAAAAAGGAATAAGTGGCGTGAAATTATATCGCAAGGAATAGACGAAGAAAATTTTAAACCTAACAATTCGAGCGTGCTGTGTGTGACTCCTATTCCATATTCCTATGCACTACATATTCGGACAACATATTTAAGATAATATAATTATTACACTCTCGTAAATTAATAGAAAAATATGTAATCATTCGACTCCATTGCGCCTTTATTCGGGTGTCCAACTAAAGTCGTAAATTTTATTACTTTCGGGGGCGTGTCATTCAGACTTTAAACAACATTATGTGAAAAGCTGCTTTACGCGCCAGGAATAAGGTGGAATTTGTGTTAATTGAATTGGTATATGTGATCTTTTTGATTGGATTTTTGTTTCAATGCATCGGTGCCACTTTTTAAAGGAACATTTACAGGGAACTGTGTATCTAGTGTATATTTGATCGAAGCTTAAAACGATATTTACAAATAACGATAAGCCTGAATAAAAGCTCAAAAATCTAGGAATCGGCAAAGAACGCCTCTACTTAACCTAAAAACATTATTCATTCCTATTTATTGCAATAAAAAAGCAACTAATAAAAGCTGTACTCACAGAGTGTATGCTCATCTGTCGCTTCCTGAAGCTACCATGCAGCACGGTGTCGTCGAGGTCCGCGCTGGGCGTGTCGGGCGCGGGCTTGTCCTCCTTCTTGTCGTCGGGCTCGTCGCGCGCCAGCAGCGACGCGAAGTCCAGCCCAGACGCGCTCAGCGTGTCGAAGTTACCAGCCGCCGCGATTGAGCCGTTCTTTAGGATTATTATCTAGGGGGAAATAAGGTAATATATTAGAAAGAAATATGAAAGAAAGAAAGAAAGAAAGAAGAAAGAAAGAAGAAAGAAAGAAGAAAGAAAGAAGAAAGAAAGAAGAAAGAAAGAAGAAAGAAAGAAGAAAGAAAGAAGAAAGAAAGAAGAAAGAAAGAAGAAAGAAAGAAGAAAGAAAGAAGAAAGAAAGAAGAAAGAAAGAAGAAAGAAAGAAGAAAGAAAGAAGAAAGAAAGAAGAAAGAAAGAAGAAAGAAAGAAGAAAGAAAGAAGAAAGAAAGAAGAAAGAAAGAAGAAAGAAAGAAGAAAGAAAGAAGAAAGAAGAAAGAAAAGAAGAAAGAAAGAAGAAAGAAAGAAGAAAGAAAGAAGGAAGAAAGAAGAAAGAAAGAAGGAAGAAAGAAAGAAGAAAGAAAGAAGAAAGAAAGAAGAAAGAAAGAAGAAAGAAAGAAGAAAGAAAGAAGAAAGAAAGAAGAAAGAAAGAAGAAAGAAAGAAAGATGAAAGAACGAAAAAAAAAACAGAAAATAGAAATAAAGAAGAAAGAAAAATGAAAGAAAGAAAAAAATTAGAAAAAAGAAAAAATGAAAGCAAGAAAACAGTTTTATTAGTCACAGCCGCAGAAAACGACGCACAAATACAGGTGTAAAAAATAAATGAAATAAAAAAAAAGAACGATGAAGTTTGCACGTCCTGGCTGTGACAAGTAGGTGAAATATAATATTATCAAGTATTATATTTAATGGAATTAAAAGTAGAAAAGCAAATAAGAATAGTATTACTGGTGGGTAGTAAGATACTCTATTTGAAATGTACACATTGTCTCACAAGACAACCATGGGATGAAATTACAAATATAAGGATAATATATTCCAATAAGGCTAACTTTATCAAAAAAAAAAAAAAACGAGTGCTGTCATTTGACTGTGGTTCTCCACGAAAAGCTGAGCCAATACGAAGACAGAGCTTCACTATTTGCTAAAATATTGTCCCATAGAGATTACGTGTATTAGTATCTTTGTTTTGTAAGAAAATCACAAACAACTAGTGTGTTACCTGGTCGACGTCCCTGAGGAATTGCAGCTGGTGCGTGACGAGGATCCTGGTGGTGTTGCGCAGGTAGCCCATCAGGCACGACTCGAACAGGTGGCGGCCCACGTGCGCGTCCACCGCCGACAGCGGGTCGTCCAGTAGGTAGATATCCGCGCGCTTGTACACTGCGCGGGCGAGCGATATGCGGGCGCGTTGACCTGCGAGTTAAATTTTATTATTATCGAGGGAAAAAGCTTGTTCCTATAATTCTGGGTCCTTTCGCCGTAGTGTGAAGCAGCATCTTAGCAAGCCGACATAATTGCCTCTGTCTGGAAGGCATTTGCGCTTAACATCAGGTGCAGTGCATTTAATGTTTCGTGCCAGTGTAAAAAAACAACTGTATTGATGTACATGGGTGTGGTTTTTTTTTGTTGTAACCATCCATATTTTTATTTTTGCACGTAAAAATATAATTTGACTCTATTACTTTTTTTTTACTGCTAATAACATCGAAAAGTTTATCCAACAGTCAACAGTCGATAGAATTATAAACGTCATAAAAACTCGCGCATAATCGTACTAGAATCGGAATTTGCCAATTAAAAAATATAAAATATATTAATTATTTAATGGTCATTATTTTTATTGAAATAATATATAATATAATGAATTTTGTATGCACGAGTGTTGTGTCATTAATTCTTTATTCTAAATCATATAAGAAAATAAACATAGAAAAATACTTAAAGGTATAAAATATGTATCCCTGTTCTACCCAACAATAAAAAATGTTTACGTACCTCCACTGAGACTGACTCCCCTCTCACCGACAATGGTCTTGTCTCCGTGCGGGAACAGCGTGAAGTCTCTGTCGAGCGCGCAGCGGCGCACCACCGCGTTGTACCGCGGACGATCCATCGCCTGCCCGAACAATATGTTCTGACGGACACTACCTGTATACAAACATTTTTATCATATATCGACCAATCGGACCACGAAAACGAATAAAATTTTCTTTTATTTGCTAGATTTTTCACTACTGCTTCCCTTATATAGGTCATAGCGTGATGATATATAGCCTACAGCATTCCTCGATAAATAACCTATCCAATGCAAAAATATTTTTTCAATAAAACCAGTAGTTCCTGAGACTAGAGGTAATAAACAAAAAAAATCTTCAGATTTAAATATTTGTATAGATTCATATAAACATGGTAATTTGAATGAAATGACAGGAAAGTGTCTGTGTGAGGTAGAATATGATAAAAAAAAGAGAAACAATTATATGATGTCGCCATGACATTTTTATTCCACGGGGCTTGCAGGAGAATAAACAAGGACTTTAATTGTGCAAATAATCAATTAAACGCTTAGATTAGTAAGGCTTTAGACAAGGTACGATTCAAACACATTTTTATCAGTGTTTGTAAAACTTGGCCTATGTTTAATAACACGGGTTTTTCGAGTAAACATTTATTTTAATTTATCATATCTACAAATAGTCGTCTGCAAACAACAAAACACTATACTTATATTAACAAATATATTTAACGAGTAATATAAAGAAAAAAATATTTTCTCTGCATCTAAAGGTTTCTGAAACTATTGGACCGATTTGAACACTTCTTTCTACATTAGAATCCTACATTATACCTAATGAACATAGGCGATAAGATATTTTCTAATAAGTGTACTTACCGCCCGGAACCTGACCGGTCCGCTAGTAACAAATACTCTCATACAATCGACTATAGCAGGGACCGATTATAGTACAATGTTGTTACAAGTCCGAGAAGGCACTTGAACCACAGTTTCTTTAGCCAATGAGGTACTTACTGTCTTGCATATACATGTATTTTTTACTCAATTTATTTCTATAAGCGAAAACTTGTTATTAGCCATTTATACTGCTTTTACTATTAGCTGAAGTTGGTCATGTTTTAAATCAATAAATAAAAATGTAAAGTACCAGCGAATAGCCAAGGTTCCTGACTGGCGTAGGACACGGTGCCTCCGACGTGGACGCTACCCGACAGCAAGGGTAGTTCTCGGAGAAGAACGTGTAGTAACGAAGACTTGCCGGCACCGACTGGTCCTATCACGGCTATTAATCTGAAAAGGAATTAAATACTATGTAAAACAAGATTTGATTGGAAACATAAGGACAAATTAAGGGGAATTTAATAGAACCACAGCTTTGGTTAAAAACGATAAAAATTATAATCATAACTATCAGATGTTGTGTAGCAATTTCGCCGAAAAAAAAAGAAATTATATAGACCTTATACATAGATAGTTAAACTTATTTTATATTTTGAAGGTCATTTGAAATGGACGAAACATTCGATAACTAAAATAGGTTTTAGAAGTATCTATGAATAAGGTGTTGGTCTATAAATAAGCAAGACGCAAGAATAAAATGAGCTATTTATGTTTCTATTGAGTCATAAATCCGTGAGATGTGTTAATAAAACCATTAAATGGACTGGACGTCTTAATTAAGTCATACATTTACGCTTTTTACTGCATGCTTTAGTATATACCCACTAGTCACCCTCCTTCTATTGTTAACACGCATTGATCCATAACACAATGTTGAATGTACAGTAAAAACAACTTATACATTGGCATGTAATTCCATTCTGGGATAGTCGATTTTTTATTGCAAATTTAGAGGAAAATTAGACCAAAACACATTGTTGAGTATGCTAGAATTTTAAGTATAAATGCGTGGGTAAAATGGTATGGCAATGGTATAATGCGTTCTCCTTAAGGGCCTATAATTTAAGATCTCATTTTGGTAGCCTTAACTTGACTTGACTTGACTAGGAAAATTAGACCAAAACACATTGTTGAGTATGCTAGAATTTTAAGTATAAATGCGTGGGTAAAATGGTATGGCAATGGTATAATGCGTTCTCCTTAAGGGCCTATAATTTAAGATCTCATTTTGGTAGCCTTAACTTGACTTGACTTGACTAATCAGTTAACTGAAATGCTAGTTGAACGCAGGTAAACTTTAAACTTCTTGACGCTGCTGACAGGAGCTGCCAAGAGCAAGAGAGACCGACATACAGAAAGAAAGAGACAGGTAATGTGAGTTTTGCGACTGACTTGCCAGGCTTAATGGTGAGCGAGAGGTCCGTGAGCGTGTTCTCGGTGTGCGACACGATCCACTTGGCCGTTGCGTGCTTGAGGCGCACACCTCGCGCGTCCTCCTCCACGCGCGCTGACAACTCCTGCTCCTCGTCTGAACCCGACTCGAGTGGGGCCAGGGTTGCAGTACCTGGTGAAAAACACTGGTTGAGAAAGTTGGGTTTATTTACAGTAGGGTATGAAATATACGCCCAAAAATATCGAACATCTTAAATTAAATGTATCCGGTGAAAAAATTAAAACTTTAGGGAGTTTGGTTAGGTTTATAGTGTATATTTAAATGTACGCATATAAACACCTAACATCTTAACTTATATGTCTTGTAACGTGTGGATACTCGCCCTAGCGATTTGTTTGTTTTGACGTTAATGAAAAGTGCCTGTTGAAAATATTATATCAGCCCATATACGCTGAAGGGCATGCACCTCCTTAACAATCGAGAGTACGATTGAAAGTGGTTAGGCCATATTGTCCATCACGCTAACCTAGTGAGGGTTGGTGGACTTTATATATCAAAGAAATTCTTACGAATCACTACGGAATCCAGGTTCCCTCACGTTTTTTACCTCCACACATACACAATACACTCCGAAAAGTGAGAGGATTTCTCTGGGATTATAGCCCGTAGCCACCGTGAACATGTTGGTAGCCACGGAACCACGCAATCACGGAAAAAAATAATATAATTAACTTACCATTCCCTCGAGCTTCGTCCTTTTCCTCCGGAACAATAGCCGACAATTTAGATTCCTCCTTAATTAATTCTGGTTCATCCTTGGATAACAGTGATTCTCTAGTCTCTTCCTTGGGTTTGGTGGAGGTTTGTATTTCCGCAAGGCCGGGTACGGGCTTACTCGTGTCTTCGTACAACATGAAACTCTGGAGACGTTTGATTGATATCGTTGCTTCTGCCACTTGAGCGATACCTAGGGAAAACGAAACAATATTGTAGAAAAATAATTGTATTGTAGCTAATTAGAAAAGAATATTACAGAAAGACATTAATCAATCAACAATAAAGTAAAGTCACACAAACAATAAAATGGGCAGATTGATAAGGTCAACCATCGACTAATAGGATACAATTAATTAAACTAGCAAGTATAACAATACCAACTTGTACAACACAATATTAATTTTCCGGTTCTGATTACTGTAAATATAACGAAGTCATATCCCAATGTGCAACATTTGTTAGACCAGCTGGTACTGGTGGTAGGTCTCTCATATATGAGAGGCCGCCTGGGTGGCTGCAATGTCTATTACTCCTGCCAAACAGCAGTGTAAACGCTCTATTGTGTTTCGGATTGAAGGACATTGTAGCCAGATTAACTACTGGACATATTGAGACTTAACCTCTTATGTCTCAGGATGGCGAGCGCGGTGGAATGCCAAGTTTTGTCATTCAATGTGTTGTTTGGTTTTTGCTACTGTTTATGAGCGGTCGTATCGCTCACCATCAGGCGAACGGCATGTTCGTCTCGCCATTCAGTGCAAAAACCTGCAATATAAGAACTTACCCTGCGGGAAGAACACAGTCATGGTCTGTCGCAGTATGTTGTAGAAGCTGGTGACGACGAACACCTGCTTGGCCGTGATGACGTTGTTGACGAGAACGTACGCCAGGATCGAACAGAACAGGCAGATGCGCGTTGTGAACATTATGAATGACGTCAGCACACCACGAATGTACGACGTCGCGCGTATCTGTTTTATTTCGTGCCTGGAAACAAATTCATAAGTGTACCCCTTAATTTATTTACCTAATGCAAAAACAAAAAATAATCGAATATCCTGCAGATAGCTCAGGCAGAGTGCCAATTCAGGTAGGGTTGATTATACCTCAGTCTACCCTTTGTAAAATCAAGTAAAACCGTGTTGCGAAAATATTTTAGAGCAAATGAATAGGTGGAATGTGTATTTTAACAAATAAAATACATATGCAAAAATAAGGGTTACATTAAAAATTATGACATGTTGTAAATTTCCAAATATAAAGCTCCTGAGCTTGATTTCCAAAACAGGCAATCCATTTGTGAGTATTCTTAGACTCGAATTTATTCCTGATTTGGCAATATGTAATCTTTTCTTAGGCGGGAAAATATCCCTGCCTACCACTTATATACAGGTTTAATAACTATGATAATTAAATAAACAAATATTTGAGGAAATACTACAACATAGCACACAGTGGTTAATACCAAACGAGAAATATTCTAGACTATTAGAATATTGTGCAACATGATTGTGTTTCCTAACCGCATGTTTAAACAAATGTCGATAATTAATGCAATGGCACGATGACGCGACTGTAAAAACAGCTGTATCACCCATCTCATTGTACTAAACATTGTTTCCTTTATGTCAGCGAGTACACAAGCCGTGACTAACGTGTATTCTATGAAAGAGTTTTTTTTTTTATTGCTATGAATGGCGAGACGAGCATGCCGTTCGCCTGATGGTAAGCGATACGACCGCTCATGAACAGTAGCAAAACAAAACAACACCTTGAATTACAAAGCAATGCTTGGCACTCCACTGCGCTCGCCATCCTGAGACATAAGATGTTAAGTCTCAATATGTCCAGTAGTTACTCTGGCTACAATGCCCATCAACCCCAAAACAGAACAGTGCGTTTACACTGCTGTTTGACGTGAGAAATAGACACTGCGGTGGTACCCACCCAGATGGCCTCTCACATATGAGAGACCTACCACCATACCATTTTTTACACTGATTGCCAATATAGGTAAATGATATTAATTTTACCTGTTGCAATCTTAATTTTAATTACTCGTAGTGAGCAGAGGATAAAATCCTCATCGAACTTTATATATATTGCCTGGGTTAGTCGGCGAATATAGCTAGTCTAATCAACCACCTACTGTGTATAAATAATACCATTTTATTTCAGAATAAATAAACATTATTAATTGTTGTATGCGCTCAAGTTAATGATGGCCGATCTAAACCAATCTTCGATTTTTTAATCAACTGACTTTTAACAAATGATAACACTATTTCGGCCTTGATTCACATAAAAAAAAATATTAATTTTGAAAAAATAAAAATGCCAATAACAACACTTTTGTTACCGTTACTCTCTCATTTCGCTACTCATAAGTTAAAATAATCATATTTAGTAAGTCAAAATACAATCTATAAATATCAACGTTTTTAAAATACGTTTCCATTTAATATGTAATGTTAGGTTCTTGTAAATGTTTTACAAGAAGAGACTAGATGACAATATGTACAAACAGGATCTTAGAGAATCATTGATTGACAGACCAGCAGATCCAATAGGTTGTTTGGCAACAAGACCGAGTATTTCTATATTTAAAAAATATTTACAACTCAAGCTACATTAACCATTATTGGAATTTATACACATTAATAACACCAAGGCTGCCGCGGATGTAGTCTGCGTATGAGGCGCGCAAGGTTGCACATTCACCGCAGCATCTTCATCTCCGCAAACTAAGCCTGAGACCTTCATCTTACCCAAGCAGCAGAAAATGCTTTGATGAGAAGATCAATGTCATTGACATTCATTCATTGACATTGATGCGGTTATTAGCGTTACATTGCGTTAATCAAAAGACTCGACGTTACAAATATTTTTCTATAAAAAAATACATACATAATGTCACGCCTTTTTCCCAGAAGGGGTAGGCAGAGGTACAACCAGGACACCCACATTTCACCTCGTATGTTCCGTCCCTCGATTTGATAGGGGATGAGCCCATCGCCATATCGGGCACAAATTCCTGACTCTGGGCTGATAATTAATAGAAAAATCCAAAATCACTTAGCCCAACCTGGGATACGAACCCGAGACCACAGATTTGTAACCATGCCATAGTACAACTAAGCCACAGAGGTAGTCGAGTATAAAAAAATAGGATAACTTACTTTCTGGCCTTAGCAACGAGGTCCGCGAACGGTTTCTCCCATGTGTACATTTTGATCACTTGAATACCAGACAGAATTTCATTCATGAGTCGAACTCTCTCGTCTGTACGCAGAGCTGTCTTCAGTCGCAACACAGACGTTCTCTTGCCGAGGTACGCTAAAAAGAAAAAAAAAATCAAATATTAATTCAATTTTTTGGGCACATTAAAGTGATTCGAAAACAATAATTACAGATAAGTTCACATTAAAAATACCACGTATTCTAGCATAGCCTATAATAAAACGCAGTTCTTACATTAAAGCACACATTTAGTGTTGTAGGTATCAAGAACCACAAAAGACCAGGGTCACAAATAGCAGAATGGCAACTAATACTTATAGATCACATAAATATTTAGTAGGGTGAGTCCAGAATTGTAAAAACAGAATAAATTATCAAAATGCATTTTACACATACGACGACATACGAATCAGAAATAAAAATAAAAAAAAAAACTAATGTATTTCTTTAATCACCTAATCGTTACTACAAGAACGTTAAGATTTTTAAAGACCGTGTCTTGTCTACCTGTAGTCGTGTGCAGTATTTAAACAGAGATAATAAAAATAAAGTAAAGTATGCCAAGTGCAATCGTGAACATTCACGGATTATGCTAAAACAATATAGTATGTAATTGTATACCTTCCATAAATTATATTTTATTTACTTTTAAATTGTATAGAGACGGTCAAAGAAAGTATTTTCCATTTGAATTTAATATTGTGCGTTTAGCTTTAGATATAATTGTTGCAATTTAAATACCACCATGTTTTAACTTAGAACGACGACAAATTATTATCATCGGTTAGACTTTGAAAAATCTTTTGGGTTTTACGGGTTTCTCCATTCTCTGTATCAGCCCATATACGTCCCACTGCGGGGTACGGGCCTACTCTACAATCGACAGTACGATTGAGAGTGGCTAACTAACCACCACTCTCCATTCTACGCAGATTATATTTTACCCAGATATTATTGGCCCTGAATTACTTCTAACAGCATTGATTAGCGATTTTGAAACTTTTGTTTTTTACGAAGATACATTACGCATGCGGAAATGAGAATTATGTTCACATTTCCATTCAAAATACTTAGTAACTTGATAATTTTTTTAAATAGACAAAATCCATCTAATTCAGGTCTAAGCCTCCCTCAATCTTTTCGTAGATAAACATAAGTAAAGATTTATTTTTGAATCTTTTTTCTTACTTAACGCCAGACTACTATGAATTGATTGAGTGACCTCTCTATCTCAGTATGTTAAATGTACTCTATATTAAATACTATAAAGGCAATGTAGATTTATAGCGACAGTTAACTCTTCCACTTAGATGAGCCAAGCGTTAACATTAAATACTGATTGTTCTCGATAACACAATGTTTATGTTTCAATGTGTATTGTAATTATACAGACAATAGGTAAGTAAAGCTAAGTATTGTACTAACAATCTAAGCCAGTTTAGTTAAAATAACACGTTTTATAGATAACAAAATAAATAGCTGTCTTTGTGCATATTTTTGCTATACATATTATTATTCCAGAGAGTTACTTAATATTCCCGAAATCTTAATCCAACTATTTACTAAGTGTATCTAAATAATGATAGTCTTGGTATATACCACAATATATAAAATATAATGTTAACTGCATTTTATATGAATTAGCTTTCTCGGCTCGCCTCCGGGCACTGATAGACTTTATTGAAAATATTCTATCACATTCTATGACGAGCATAGGTCAGGGATAATATAGGATTCTAATTGTAAAACAATTTTTCAAATCTGTAAAGTAGTTTCAGAGCCTATTAAATGCAAACTAACAGTCAAATCTTTTCTCTTTGTAATATTATAATAGTTAAGATATTTGACAACATCTTTTGCAATATTTTAAAATTCAATTATCACTATATCCATTACCCTATGTAATTATCATCTCCCATTTCAGAGAACCATTTCATAGACCCTCCCCTAAGGATTTACACAGCGAGACGTTGACAATAACTTGCATGTAAAATTCCCTGCAATATTCATTATATCTACTCTTAATACCTTGTTCACACATACCTTGCAATGGTATAAAAGCCAACATGAACCCGACGCCGACGACAGCCGCCCAGCTGATCTCCAACCACATAAAGTAGGTGATGATGACGGTAGCCAGCGGCCCGATCCACAGGTAATGCAGAAATATTATCGCCACGTCGAAACGGTTCACGTCGTTTGATAGTAAGTTCACCACTTGTCCTACTGTCGTCTCACCTAGCGCGGTCTTTGATAGACGTAGCGACTGCAAATAAATTTTTTTATCGTAAGTATAGTAATTCATGCATATGGATGTGTTTCTGACACGACAGCTAACGACGCATGCTCACATCACACCTTACGATTTTCTAGGTCAATCAAGAAAATATTATAAGTATTTTAAAATTTATTGAGTCGTTACCACAGTATACTATTCCTTCATATACAAGTAACTACATTTAAAATATGTTTTTTTTTTATTAATTAAAAGGCCCCTCTTTTGTTTTTATTACACTATTTAAACCTAAGTAATATTCGCTATGTGAGAAAACAGGCCAGTGACTTTTAATTACAAACACATTATTATAAGTAACTCGAAACTTCTGCTCCTCTTAATGATTTTTGAAGAATTTAATCCTCGCTAATGAAGATCTAAACCCAGTTATTTATACACAGTTAAAATACCACAGACATGGTAACAAAAAGCCACATTCCAAATATTAAATAATTGTTTGAATGTAAAACAAATCTGAACATCAAAATAAGATTCTAAAATATAATACGAGTAGAATCTTACAACAATAGTTGATAACTAAATAGAGGGGCTGACAAAAACTATAACAGTATATTTAGTCATAGTTTTGGACCTAGTCACTCCTTTGTATTGTAAACAATGAATATTCTAGCAAAAGATAACAATTGCTTTTAACCTGTTGATTTAAATTTTACGGAAGACCAATTTCTTTTGTTTTTAATTAGAACAAAACGTGTTGATTATTTCGCTTTATTTTTAGAATGGTTAAAAACGTTTATGCTCAAGTATGCAGTTAAATTGGCTTTTGTATTTAAACATAAATAGCCTGCACGTACATTTGAAGAAATGGCAAGGACTTTTTGCAATGTTTTGACCAGTGATTGAATTGCAATGAGGACAATGAACCATAAATCATTTAAGTATATGCGAATGTCTTCAATTATTTAATTTATAATAATACTGTACAATGATGTAAGGATTATACAAAATCTATACATGTGTAAACTTATTTGTAGATGTGTTATTGATTCAGCATTACAAGCACGCAATACAATATACAATTGAATGGGTATTGATTCCTATCAACTGTATAATGGTCACATGTTACACTACTATGATCTGCCATGCCAGATAAGCCGTTTTATTACTACAATTTTACACTGAAATGAGTTCTTCCACTTTTAAATTCTATGATTACCACTTAAACAAATTCTATAGTTTGATCTAACTTCCAAAATGAGTCTATTTCAATTTTAATATTAATAGCGTCTTCGCCCTTCGTCCTACACATTGGTACTATTACATTCAATCTATGTAAAGTGTAAACCTTGGGTGAATGAAATCACCCATAGCGATAAAACTGCACATGGTAACAGCTAATGAACATTTTTGTTGACCTGTTAAATTTTATGGAAAATGCGAAGTATAGATTAAAACCATGCAGGTGGATGACTAATTACTGTTATAATAAAAATTTGAAACTACGCAATACCATGTACTTGTGACCGTAACGTGTGATTTGTAATGAAAATGTGTGCAATGTTAGTTCAAAGGTAACTTGCATTTCTAAACTTATATTATAAAGAGGAAAGATCTGATCATTTGTTTGTATTGAATAGGCTCTGAAACTACTGGACCGATTTGAAAATTATTTTACCATTAAAACCCACATTGGCCCTGATAAACACAGGCGATAGAATTTATTCAAAAATCATGTATTATATATATTTATTTGCGCCGACCAGCTAGAAAATCTATAATTAGCCAACTATAAATTGGACAGCATCGGTTCACGCACATATATGTAATCTCGTTGCAAATGGAAAGTGTAGGTACATGGTAATGACATATCATGCACGGTGACGTCATGCTTTACCTACTGAGTGCTGCTTCTCAGCTCCTTCGTGAAAGCGTAGATAGATGAAATTAAGATTAGTTAAAGCAATACTATAATTAATGACGAACATATTAATTTTTTTACTAAAATTCGTATTTGATATACAATGTAAAATATAAAACAATATGCTGAAATAATCATCAATATATGGCGTTTCCTCCCTTATTTATAAAAAATTAAGGATTTATTGTATTTTAACCTAACTACAAAAGTTTATGTGTATATTGATATTTAAGAACTGAAAGTAGCTTTCGATTATTTTCTACTTAGATAACCTTTTTCCTATTTTAATGTATTACTAATAGGAGTACAAATACGTTTCCGCCGTTTTGATACAAATGACTTGGCACGAGGTTTACCTTAGAATTCGCAGATGATAACCGGCTTGAAAATTAGGTTGCTCATTCAAAAACAACATAGCCCTATCATATTGTTAAATTCGTATTGGCATCATATATTTTTTGGATCGAAAAATGTCTAAATTGGAGTCAAACAAGCGTCATTTGCGGGAGCTTTTATTTGGTACTTTGGTAGAATTCCAGTGGTTGTTTCGCTTGGATTAAGCAACTCGTAATACACCACATCCAGCTGGTCCCACCAAATACACGCATGAGTTTTTTCCATTTGTTTTGCTGTAAATGTTGACGTGTGGCCAGGTAGTCCCTATGATTTTCATCTTTTTGGATTTTCATAATGCATCCACTTTTCATCACCAGTGACGATTCGGTGTAAGAAACCTTTTTTTTGTGACAAGTTAGGAGCATTATATGCTTCTATGAGCAATAGATGCGCCTCCGTTGCAGATTTTTTCTAAATTAAATAAGGAAATTAAAAGTTCCCGCAAATAACACTTATTTGGCTCAACTATAGACACTTTTGGATTAAAAAAAATATATGATGCTAATACGAATTTAATAATATGATAGGGTTATTTTGTTCTTGAATGACTAACCTAATTTTCAAGCCGGTTATCATCTGCGAATTCTAAGGTAAACTTCGTGCCACGTCATTTGTATCAAAACGGCGGAAACTTATTTGTACTCCTAATATTTTTTTAAAAACTAAACTTACGTAACTATAAATTTCCTAAAAATAAAAAATGCTGCTATTATTCAGACGTATGGGTTGCGTTAATTGCTTCGTATAGGAAAAGTTCATAAGTAGAAAATAAGGAATACATATTTACATTAAATACTAGAAAGGAATTGCGAATTGCGGTAGTGCGTGGTGGCCTGTTGGTAAACGGACCAGACGCGGCTGCCAACATGTTCACGGTGGTCGCGGGTTCAAATCCCAGGGCACACCTCTGACTTTTCGGAGTCATGTGTGTATTGATAGTCAATCACCACGCACTAAAACGGTGAAGGAAAACATCGTGAGGAAACCTGCATACCATAGCGGTTCATGAGAATTTCTATGGTATGTAAGTCCGCCAACCCGCACTAGGCCAGCGTGGTGGACTATATGGCCTAACCACTCTCAATCGTACTTTCGATTCTAGAGTAGGCCCGTGCCCTGCAGTGGGACGTATATGGGCTGATACAGACTAGAAAGGAATTGAATTGATTCCTTTTTCGACGCTGTTGTTTAAGCAAAAGCGGCAAACGATCAATTGGTTTTATTGAATAGAGATCACAATCTATGAACATGCACACTTGGAGAACCAGTCATCGTTAGCTGACCTTCGAAAACAATAGATTGAAAAAAGATGATAGTGGCAGAGAGGACAGATAAGGATTAGGTATATCTAAACCATTGATTTCCGTATTTAATTACCTGAAAATTATTATTTTGTGTTTTATGTGCATGGATAAAGGTTAATTTTTCATAAGTTAAGGACCCCCGCATTTATTAATACATACAAAATAATGTTTTGTTTTTTAATATGAATAGATGCTGCAAGCTAATATTTTAGATGAGGCCTTATTCGCCGACTGGCAACCTCAATACTGCCGTGGTAATCAATAAAGCAAAAGCCAAAGGCGGCCTTTTTTTAAAATTCTTATTTGGAATGTACATAATCGGTAAACAGGACATAGCGAATTAGAAAAGAATTGTCGTAGATTTATGAAAGCTAGATAAGAAGAATGCTTTTTTTTTTAATATACATTCGTTTTTTTTAACCATCAAATTTTGAATTACTTCCCTGTTGGTTGTGTATCTGTATCTGCGATACACTTCCCATTGTAGGACCCATTCCTACAATGGTGAATACGTTTGACAGGGGTTAGGCCATATAGTCCACGCCGCTGGTTGGTGCGGGTCGGCCAACTTTACATACCATAGAAATTCTTACAAATTACCATGGTATGAACGTTTCCTCACGATGTTTTCCTTCACCGTTATAGTGCGTGGTGATTGACCGTCAATACATGATTTCGATAAGCCCTATTGATTACTACGGCACAATAACGGAACCCATCACAACATTTTGTACACATATATAGTCAGGAATATAAAAAAGGACATTGAGTACCTATTGTCTACAAAAAAAATACTGTTTCCAAGCGATAGTAAAATAACTTTTAGGAGGTAGACAGTATATAAACTCGACCTATTGACATGTATCAATCAGGATGACGCCTTATCTAATAGGTATCTAAAAATAATATCCCGGAACCACCAGACCAAAGCCGCGAGCAAAAACTAATCTTTGATATTATCAGCATATATTTTCAATTAAATTGGCCAAAACCTCTTAACGAATGCATTAATTTCTTACGCAAAAGTGATGAAATATCTAGGATTGAAAATACAGATAAATAATTTATACGAGCACGCGCGAACCTCGTACGGTAACGGAATTTTCCCCATAATAATGTATGAATGCTGCTTCCCGATAAAAGGTCTTAGGAGGAAAATTATCCAATACAAGCCACATCGAACATTATTAAACCGTTGATTTATAAATCGGAGGAATTAAATTTAAAAAATAATGTATATGGAGGAACAAACTCTTGTCATCATGCAAACTACTACTGTATTTCACCCAAGTGGTGAATTTAAATCAAATACTTACGCCCAAATACTGGAACGCAAATTAAATATAAATGGCGCTTAACTACGTTAATCCAGATTAAATGTACTGGCTAAGTGGGCCGTGCGCTGTTAAGAGCAACTTATTATTTGAATGGCGTTCCAGTATTCGGGCGTTAGTTTATAAATTAAAATCTACCTACTTTTAGTGTTTACTCAAATGAAAACATATGAATCCTTCTATGTTACCTAATAAAACCTTAGTATATCTATAGAAAATTATATTCAACATTCAAGGCATCTTTCATAAACATTTACATTGAATAACCCACTGATATCAATCTTTAAGCATTGCTGTCTCTGTACTACTAATGCTTGTTACAGTAACTTACGTGTTTACTCGTCAATGCTGACGAACGACCATAATGGAACGGATATTACGAAGTCAGCTGACGGGTCACGATGAATCATCGCCGGCGCCTAAGACAATGACCTTGAATACGCGAAAATCAGCTGTCGACGCTTTCGTATTTAAAGCACAAATTGCATCATACGTGTGTAAACGTGTGCTTGTATACTGACAATTATTGATGCGATTCCGCCAAACGATAATATTTAACTAAGGATTTTCATTAAGGGCAATAACATTTACATTGAGTCGAACAATGCTTCAGTTACAGATTACAGCATTCTCGATAACGTTACTGGCAGAGTAACGATAAACACATAGTAAAATCAAAATATTATATCGTCGAAACTCATCTCATTAATCGAAAACAGAGAAATTTAATTAAAATAATATATTAACGTACATTATTACTATGACGCACTAAAAAATAATAATTGGGTTACGTATAGCCAAATTTTATAGAATGTTATGTGGCCTGTTGTCTGCAGTTTCGACAGATTCCTTTTTTGGGGAAGGTTTTAACCTATAGTATGGAATCAACAGTGAATGATCCATAATCCACTACAAACGGGTGGAACAATTTAGGTCGTGCGCTCGGTTTACGTTGATTTAATTACTTAATTGACGCGGGTGCCATAAAAGTGCTAATGACGTGTTACGTGAACTACTAAGAAAACTGAATTATTATAAGCGTAAAATTTCACAATATTTACGTATAGTGATGTTGCACATTACAATATCTCATGCCATGAGACCGCGAATATTTTTTTATATTATACCGTATTTGGCCGACGGATAAAGTTCTATAGGA
Source organism: Hyles lineata (assembly GCA_030180105.1). Classification (NCBI taxonomy): domain Eukaryota; kingdom Metazoa; phylum Arthropoda; class Insecta; order Lepidoptera; family Sphingidae; genus Hyles; species Hyles lineata. The sequence continues at coordinate 8,434,842 of JARJEE010000017.1, read as the reverse complement.
ATTTATGAAAATATTTTAGCCTGATACCTTCAAAGCTCGGTCGTACATTGTAAGAAGAGATCCCTAAAATGTAAAGTCAATTTTGTAGTGTTTTTTATGACTTCAGACTCTGAAATTCATTTATAGACAGTTGTAAAACTATTTTTAGTAAACAAATTATGTGTTGTCTTTATCGCTCAAACCAAATTCAAAAGTCGTTCGAAAGGGACAAAACATTCGATATTAAAATAGGTTTTGAATCTATCTATGAATAAGGCAATAAAAGTAATATTCCATCATTCAGATGTTTCCGCAACTTTGTGTCATATTTAATGGAGCTGGCAGTATGCCCGTTTAGCACACGAGTAAGAACTTAACACGTAACAATACTGTTTGACATATAGCCAATCATTCAATATTGTAGTACGAGTATAAGTAAGTGGCCACAGATCAAATAATCACGATCATACGACATATTTCAAGTTGGTTACACGTATTCGGTTTAGGTATCAGTAGCAGCGTCCTTGAGACTTATAAGTAAAAATTATCGTTACGCGAATGAAAAAATAGATTGTATATGTTTCTTAAATTACATAACTAAAATTATTGAGTAATATCTTCAAAAACATACACCTAATACGTAATAAGTAAACACTGCTCTCATAACTCCATTGATACACGTGTCTTGTGAGCTGTGTAAATAGCTACGGTTTTTCTGCGAGTGATTTTGACTTTATCATTATGACAAATGAAAAATATTATCTTTAAAGACATATTTTACAGTAATCTATGACTTGGCAATCCCCACTTTTATACCGACGATCCATCACCCTGCACCAGTCTACTGTCTACCTTATCAAGATTATGCCAATGACCATTCATCAAGAAATATTTGTCTATATTCGCACACTAACAAAGGACTCTCATCAGTAGTGCATCTAAAACTAGACCTTATTATTAAGCTACTTACGGTCTTATTACTAATATTTATAATTGTCTATGAATAAAGCCTTTAAAAATTAAACACTGTTCTAATATATAATAATTATGGATTACCTTTCTATAGATGAGCGAGCAGCAAGCGACCCTGAACTTCATTCCCATGTGCAATATAGCCATCATGTATGGATGCACGACGAACACGTTGAGCGCCGAGCAGAGCACCACCGCGCCCGCGTACATGTAGGCCTCCGAGGGAGTCATGTGATTCCCGGGACTGTAGTACTCCACCAGCCTGCCCAGGAAAACTGGCTGGGCTATCCTGTTGAAGAAAATTTTGTAAATAAACCAACTGACTGACTTGTCATTGAATGGCGAGAAGACTATGCTGTTCGTCTGATGACACGACTGCTCATGGACAGAAGACAAACCAAGCAACGACATGAGTTACAAGGCAATGCTTGGCACTCTACTACGCCCGCCATATGGAAATGACTGACTTTTTTTATCGCAATGAATGGCGAGAGACTATGCTGTTCGTCTTATGTTGAGCGATACGACTCCTCATGGACAGAAGACAAACCAAGCAATACCATGAATTACAAGACAATGCTTGGAAATCCACTGCGCTTGCGATACTGAGACATGAGATGTTACGTCTCATTATGTCCAGTAGTTACCCTGGCTACAAAGTCCTTCAATCTGGAACACAACAGTGCATTTACACTGCTGCTTGGCGAAAGAAATTGACATTAATTTCAAGGCAAGGTGACCACAATACACTCGCTTTAAAATCAATGGTATTATTCAAATGGAGCATCCATCGACGTGAAATGGTTATCATTAGCCGGTCATCGTAATTATTCAGGCTTTATTGTATGCGGATCGCGGGTATACCCTGGGGATCCCTTAAAGCCGCATATATGTATATGTGTGTCGCTATGGCAGGTTCATAACCCACTATGTGTAGTGGACTAGCCGATAGATTAATAATGTATCTTTCGTTGACGAAAATACAATATTTCGCTAGGATCTTCGTCGGCATTGTTAACTTGGGAAGTTTTTTTTTCTAATATTTACGAACAAGATGTCACAAATCCGTATTTCTATTATACTGGCATTTTGCTCTTTGTGTAGGGAGATGGCGTTCTTACTGATAACCGTTTTCTTACAGACGACCGTCTAATAGGTTTTTTGATATCCCTCTGGAAAAGTACTTGTTGGCTGAATTAAAAGTATTCTAAGTCCTCTAGTATATTATAGAAAAGGTGTATGCAAATCAAGACGTTTGGTTTGTTATTTAATATTTGGAAGCATAACAAACAAACTTACTTTCGGATTTATAATATTAATAAGGATATTGGCATTGTTACCAGTGTAATGGGTATCAGTATCAAGTATCAGTCCTTCCTCAGTTTATATTTAAATACATACATACATACATAATCGTCACGCCTGTATCCCATAGGGGTAGGCAGAGACTATAGACTGCCACTTTGCTCGATCCTGAGATACAAATTTCGCTTCATCCACTTTCATCAACGTCTTCATGCATTCTCGTCGGTTCAGGGTACTTTTGACCTGACCCTTGTTGAGGGTATCACCGATTTGGATGGTGTATGTTCGGTGAGGTCGACCCCTACCGACTCTTCCATCCACACTCACATTATGTACTTGTTTCGTAATTCTCCTTTTATCCATCCTCTCTACATGAGCAAACCATCGTAACATTCCTTTCTCAATTCTCGTCACTATATCCTCTTTCACTCCACAAGTTTTCATCACCACGCTATTTCGCACTCTGTCACACAAGCTTACACCACACATTCCCCTAAAAAAATTAGGGCAGTAGAGATGAGAGCGTTAAGGGGAATATTTAAATAACAACGAAAATTTGATGTAAATTTGATATTATTTAAATTTATTCCAGTATTTATAATGTCAAGCTTGTTATATGTTTATTAAGTTTTATTTTTCCATCAACAATTTATTATTAATGATAATACAAAACAAAAAACTCAGCATCGTGGGAACTTCTTTCAATAATGAATATGGATAAGAAAAGATTAATTGACTTGCAATTTAATGGCTTGTATCTATCATTGGGCAGATGTAGCGCGATGATAACGATGACTATGAAAAAAAAAAGTTCAATACGTCTAGCGGAAACACAATAAATATAATAAGGATTATTTCCATCCATGCAGAAGTTTTTATCTCCTTCGTTCCCTCTTTGTTCACGTGTTGAGAACGCAAAACACAGACTATATTGCTCGTAAATAATTTATGTAAAAAATCTTCGCTGTAGAAGAAAAACATCGCGAAGACGCCCCCGGCGTAGGTTTGTCTATACTCTGACACGACTACGTATATTCGAAAGTCGGACGTAAAACTGAATGAATATGCCTCAATACTTTACTAAACTAAATTCAATCTTAGACTAAATTCGTAGATTAATGATAATTTTCATAGATACCAGTATTGATTTTAGAAGTAGAGAAATTTATATTTTACATGGACGTCAAACGTTCGAACATTTAAACTTCGTGTCGGAGAATAGAGCATACATACCCCTGTGGTAATTTATTTCGACCGTTTTTCGCGCTAAGCAAACCATTTATTATATATTGGACTTCTATTAAATTGAAACACACTTAATAGTCGCTTTATAAAAAACATTTACTTAGGTATTGTTTATAAATAAATATTTATTCAACTTGAATCCTTCAGTTGCTCACATTTATACTATTTACGTAGCCCTGCAGCCATTGCGTATGGGCAAACAACTGTTATAGCCATGGGTTAGATCACCGGTTTAAAGACCATCGGATTTCATTCTTGTTTACCGGTAGATTCAATCAAGGCCTGATAACAATCTGTACATTACTTCAATCTCATGGAATCATGCAACTATAAGCTTTATATCCCTTGCAATAGGGGATATTAAATCAGTGACAATGATGTTTACGTTGGCATCAAACTGACGAAAGGTAGATTACGGTTTAATACGGATAATTATAGCCTTGACAGAGAAGCGTTTGGTACACAAACCACTCGACCATGCGACTGTCTGCGTGTGCGTACAAACAATATGTTAAGTACATCAAAGCATACTCGGGTCAAGACTTGACACTTGAGTTTTAAAAAACATATATTTAAGTACGATATATCTTAATTCATGTATTTTTCGTTAGGAATTAGTAATTAGGAAACGTCATCGGTACTTGCGTAATATTGTGTAAGATATGTTGAAAAGTGACCACGTGGTGACCATACCTGATCAACCCACCACGTAATTTGAAGTTATTAGCCTGTGATATTTATTTCGACTGACGAAATATAATCATGTTTCGATTGTAGATAAGTTTTATAATACCTGACAGATATTTCTAATAAGTTTCCTAAATTGTAATTGATTAAATTTTATTATATTCTCGTGCAAAACCATTCTGACACTTTTCTGATGTTTTATTTATTTTAATTCTTTGTAATTACTTTAACCAATTAGATTCTTAATTAATAAGTATTTAACCCAATCAAAATCAGCTGTGTTAAAGAAATGTTAACATATGGTGGTTTGTTGTAGAAAAATTGACTAAACGGATTATTCAATAAAATCAAACAAAATACGAATTGAAAAATGGTAAATCGTTTCTTCAATTTTTTTTCTTTTTATATGGCATTGACAATGATATACTATGGACAGAGCGGAAAGCACGTAAAGTGTTCTGACGTAAGTGGTGCTCTCGCTCGAGTAGCTTAGACGAAATCTATTAAATTAAGTTAATTTAATATTTATTTTAGCGCGATTTTTACGGTCATTTTTAAGAAACTCAAAATTTTATGAAGGGTGTATCCTTAGTTTTTAAATCAATGGTATATGGTATAGAGTTAGACTAAACAGTGTAAAGACAATGGAATTGTAGTTATTTTTAATTGAAATACCTCTTATGAAGTAAAAACAGGTTTTCCCAATGATAATTAAATGAAGTATTTTTGCTTTCGATATCGTACCATTACATTAAATTACCTCCCATCATATAGAATTATAGACAACCCATGTAAAGGAGTAAAAATCTCACCCAGACGTGAAATAAATTATTCTTCTATTGTACATAAATTTGGCTTTTCACGTGATCACTTCTTCCGTGTATGAAACTTTAGACAAACAGTTACAATGACGTAAGCGGGATGTCCCAGGAACTGAACACGATTCTACAAATGATGATATCGCACTCTTGTTTTCCGCGAATCCATCCGGCCCTATCGTGTTTCCTTCTAATAGTTCTAAAGTCGTTTTCGCACATAGCAACAAATAATACCATACATATACAAATTCTAAAGTTTATCCGTTAATAGCTAAAAATAAACCATTAATCACGAAAGGTTTGCTACCTATTAACACCTATATATTTTTTCTATAAATTTAAATTATAGAAGATTCTATACTAAAACTCCGACAAATACATCCACATTAAAATCGTTCTAACCGCATACTAAGCAACAAGTCCCGAGTCGTGGGTCTCATAAATTACGACAGACTTTTCAACTTCAAAGTTCTACGGCCTTACTCAAAATAAGTTTTTAAACCTGTTTTAGTTATCGAATGTTTTGTCTTCTTCGCTCAAACTGAAATAGCTAAAATAGGCTTTATGAATAAGGCCACTAGACTAGGCAAATATTTGCGAATCACACAAACATTTGTCCCAGCATCCTATTTTACAGCCGGAGTCTAAACATTACTAACTACTCCAATCTAAAAGAACTACTATACTAAACACAGCTCACTCCTGTCCAGTGGTGTTCATGGTCCGGGCTCTTGCCAACATAACTTGGTCCCGCAGACGGACCAACCGGGCATGCATTAACAGCCGTTCCGCCTGACTGAAGTACCCGATGAAGAAGCCTATCATACGCGGCTGTTGGATCCTGGAAAGGAAAGGGTGGTATAGGAACAGGAATTTGGGAAAATGGATGTTTAGGATAGGAATGTATATTATACTTGGGAGATCAGTGTGCATTGGTAGTTTTTCTGTGGATGAATAGGAAGAGACAGGGGAGTACAGTTTTTGTAATAAGAGAAAGTTAAAACAGAATATTCGCTGCAATTATTGCCATGAACAAGGCCAATTATGTATATTAAAAAGAATTCGTACTTAAACGATTTACATGAATTGCTTTAGAAAAATAAAATTACATAAATTAACTTTAGGACATAACTACAATGACGTATCAATCAAAATATCGTAATTTTACATAATTATTGTTTGATGATACTAACATTAATTCCGTCTAATAGCTTACTATTAAAAGCTTTTCCCATATGGCCGGAATTTTTTTATCGGGCAAGTTGCTACAGCGTTTGATAAATTTTGATTCATTTGTCCTTGACCTATAATGATAGATTTAAAAGATCTTATCTGCACCGATAAAAAAATTAAATAGGTTTATGATAATTATAATTATAAATATACCGATTCTAGTACTCTTTATCGGTAATTCCTTATCGAAGCGTTGTAAAATGCGTGTATACTATCAGAATCGTCTTCCAAAGATAAACTCTGTGCCATCTCGTGTATCTGTTTAATACGTGCTCGTATCTTATCAATAAAACAGATAAAACAGGACCGTCTTATCTATATAATTATATACTCCAAAAACAATGTTATTGTTATTTCTAATATGAGTGAACGATTAAAAGGAAAGGTCAGATTTGTTTTGAATATTACATCCAAATAATGACGTTTATTTTTGTTGAGACCTTTCATAATGTGGCGATAAGGTAAATGGTTTGCTGGAGGTTAATGTCTTAGGTTCAATTTGCATTGCAAACAATGTAGACGTAAGTCCACACCTTTATCTTTTAAGAAGTAATTAGACATTCAGTGGGTAAAATGCATCGGTGACGATAGTTCCTCTACTTTTGGTCTTATAACAACCGGTATGTAATCATGTCATAAATGTTTATCGAAAAAAATAGAAACGAAAATAAAACATATTTTTGAAGATTCTTACAGACCGTCGCACCTTGCATTGTCTTTCACAGAGCAGGTTGCTCTATACATCTTAAAAATACCGACTTTTTGCCAACCATCGAATTTGATTAACAATTATTGTTTTTTTCTCAATTATAATAAACGAAATTAACACCACATGCAAGTGTGAGGTTTGGCGCCAGATTAACAAAAAAATATATGATGAAACGTGACATTCCAAATTTAAAAAACTTTATGTGTAGGCTGCCAGTTCTATTCCGTTTTTAAAATAAGTATCTATGATTTCTTTTTAAAACTCATGAACACATGAGTACTTATTAGCATAGCCCAAAAAGCAATAAACATAGGTAGAAACCCGAACCGCAAATACTCAAAAGACATTCAACGTATTTTTACGAAAATAGATGTGTTAATTGTCAATATTGATGTTGAAATAGCGCCGCGCTGGTGTGATATTCATTGTCAGTAGAAACGTCAGAGAAATACCATGAAGGGCCAAGGGGAAAACCACAAGTCGTGCTTACTGAAATAACCTCACACACGTGGCGTAATGATAAATCGATAAAGCAAACTCAAACGAACAATTATGAATGAACCTTAATCGTTTTATTAAAATCTAGTTCGCTTATAATTAAAGGAAAATTTTTAGCTTATAATTAATGGTATTCGATACATATTTAAAATAAGACGAATTAATTTGCCAATTTAACACCGTCTTGCATAGCAGCGCCGTGTTTGTTTTAAATTTAGTTTTTCATTTGAGGTTCATAGTAGGTTGTTTGTGGTAAGTTGTATTTTTGCACGTGAGCTCTCAGTGCGTCAGTATTTAAGTGTACTTCACTTTGACATCAACCCGCACTAAGCAAGCGTAATGGACTCGAAAATTAAACCCTACTAAATCAGAAATCAGGCATGCAAATCAGTGAAACCTATATGTGCTGATAAATTTATTATATTATTTATTATGCATCAAATGCATAAAATTAAATCTCTAAATTCCATTATTTGCAGAATAAAATTACACAATATAACACCTACGTTACACAACATTATGTTAAATAGAAGAAATGAGGCCGAATTGTTCCGATTTATGTACATTACTCATTCAATAGACAGCCTCCGTGGCGCAGTTGTTTAGACGCCGACTGTGAAACAAGAGGTTGCGGGTTCGATCCCCGCACCGAAACAAATATTTGTGTGAATCACAGGTATTTGTTTCGGGTCTGGGTGATTGTGAGACCGCAAAGTCTCTCGTAGTTCCTGATACCCAAGACACAAGACTCGATCTTAGTATAGGACTATGTATGTGAATGACTGTTGGGTATATTTATTTATTAGCTTAGCTCGTTTAGCGTCTACACGGAATATTCAAGTCAATTTTGTTGCTGGATTGTATGGGGGCAGATTAATTTAAACCGAGAAGCAATTTGTGCAGCCGCAAGGAAATTAGCTGGAAATGAAATGAAATGAAATGAAATGAAATGAAATGAAATGAAATGTATTTATTGGTCACGTAGGCAATTTAAAAGCTCTTATGACAAGTCAATACACATAGAACTTAATCTCTATAAACAATATATTTCCTATACTTAGTTATACTTATTTTAATTTCTTGGTTTAATTAATTTATTTATTTTTAATTAATTTTATTTTTATTTAGAATTAGTTTTATTTATTTGTTAACTTTTTATTCTTATTTTATTTAAAGTATTAGTTATGTCTTTATGGTAATTTATTTTTCAAAGAAATACAATATGTATGTTAGTCAAATTAAATTAATTAGTGGACCATGAATATCATTACAACGGTGCGTAGCGGTTTATTGTTACCACCGGATCCAACGCGGCCCTTCCTGAGAAGACCCGGCGAAACAAACTCAGTGGGCTTACACTACTGGCTACTGGCTACGCTAAATAGGATAAAATTAATATAGGTCACTGTAGAAGTGGGTGGAAAATCGTAATGCACCGTCAACAGACTACATTAGATGTTATCAGCGTTATATAGCAGTTCATAAAGTTAAATATTTATTCGTAAATCACTATTAGGATATTGACTGGCGGGGGATGTTTTCTTACTAAAGCTCTTAAAATTATGTTCCTTCCTTTCTTTCTACCTAGTGTTATTCTGGACAGTGCCAACGTCCGCATTTGAATGAATATGAATACACCCAACATTCACATACCTGGTCTGATCCCAGACTATGATCGAGTCTAGTGTCGTGACTGTCAGAATCTACAAAAGACTTGCGGTCTCACAAACACCCAGACCCGAGACAAATATTTGTGGGTCTCACAAACTTTTGTCTCGGTGCGGGGATCGAACCCGTAGATTTTCGTTTCACAGTCGGTGTCTAACTGACAGCGTCACGGAGGCTGTCAAATTGTCAACAATTTCCTCACTCTTCGCAATTTTGAACGGTTTATAGCACCGTCGACTGCAAAATCATTTAGTTCCATATATTCACGATTTACTTTATGATATCCGTATTTAGTAGCATTAAAATAATTCTACTATGAATTTTTAGCACGTAAGTATAAAAGTCAGACAGGCGACCGACAACTTTTTTTTATATTGTTCTGTACAAACATATCGTAAGATGACGAATGACAATGTCGATAGTTTGTAATTACAGTATGCGTGACGATAGCCATAAAACCACGTTATTGCGATGACAGTTCATTTAAAACATGTCAGGAAGGTCGACTGATTACACAGCTGATGTGGGGCAAAGTATCAACGGTCGTATTCGAGTGACGCCTACTAAACAATTGAACACAAAGTTCAGCTGAAACTGCACTTCAATAATGTATTTATTTAATGTTACGTATGTTATAGCTTCTCTATACGATGTGCCAGCGCTGGATCAACAAGTTGGCCATCAATTGCCATGTGAATGAGAGAAACCCACTACCTTTGATGTGCGCCGGAAAAACCGACTCCGACGCGATTTTAAGACCATCGGACGCGCCATAACCTATTAGACGACACTACGACCTCTACACGATGGGCCATCATAGTGGACAATCGCGATGGCCTGTCGTGTATCCGCATTAGGCCAGCGTGGTGGACTATATGGCCCAACTACTCTAAATCATAATCTCGATTGTAGTGGAGGCGGATGCCCTGCAGTGGGACGTATATGGGCTGATACAGTTTTTACATGTCGTGTAAATTGTTAGTTCATGGTATAATGTTAGTTCATAAAATTCAAATCCTAAATAAATAATATTCTTACGGATACCAGACCACACACACACCAATAGCCCGCCTACATACAATTTCATTCGACGTAATTATGATCGATTTGTTAGATGCCGCTTTGTCAACAGACGCACAATTGAAACAGAATTACTCAGAAGTTATACAACTCAATGGATGGCCTGAATACTCCACTAAACGCTGTATAGTACTGAAAATCTATCCGGTCACTGACCCGTACTATTAATATGATAAATCAATAAATCTCAAGGTCTTATCATGCATTTAATATCAACAACAACTAATAATAATAGTTAATGAGGCAATTGATTAATCATAACATTACTAATGAATGAGTCATTTATCTGATTATTACAATGTATTACGAAATAATGTGGATAATAATGGATTACTGGTGGTAGGTCTCATATGTGAGAGGCCATCTGGGTGGGTACCACCGCAGTGTCTATTTCTCCCGTCAAACAGCAGTGTAAACGCACTGTTGTGTTTCGGGTTGAAGGGCATTGTAGCCAGAGTAACTACTGGACATATTGAGACCTAACATCTTATGTCTCAGGATGGCGAGCGCAGTGGAATGCCAAGCATTGCTTTGTAATTCAAGGTGTTGTTTGGTTTTGCTACTGTTTATGAGCGGTCGTATCGCTTACCATCAGGCGAACGGCATGCTCGTCTCGCCATTCATAGTAATAAAAAAAAAAAAAAAAAAAAATCGTGTCATCGGTGTAGAAGGTTCCGCGGTTTTCCTTTTTTTTATTTCAGTGGTATGTGATACGACCGCTCATGGACAGTAGCAAAACCAAACAACGTGAATCACAAAGCAAGTAGGACTCAACTGCGCTCGCCATTTTGAGACAAATGATGTTAAGGGGCCATTCAAGTATTACGTAAGCAGATTTATTACAATTATATACCCCCCCATCCCCCTTGTCAGCAAAAGTAAGCTAAGCTCTTACCCCCTCCCCCGTGCTTACGTAAACATTTTTGAATTAATATATAGTACTTTTAATTTTTTAATGATTCCTGAAGAAGTTATAATTTTAAAAATAAAATAACAAAAAATTTTTTTTTGTTGCATAGTTTCTTCTACTCACCAAAACTACCACCCGGCTTCATTTTCGGTGGCAGTCTTGATATACCCTGTATATAACATATATCTTATATTTTCTAACTTTCTTTTCATAACATCCCTGTGTTTATCTGGGCATTTTGAATTGCAACTGCATTTTGAATCTTCTTGTTAAGATTGTTTTGATGACGTAATCATCATCTAGACCCCCCTACCCCCCATGTCATCCAAAATAAGCAAAGCAAAGACCCCCCCGCCCCCCTATGGTGCTTACGTAATACTTGAACGGCACCTAAGTCACATTATCTCCAGTAGTTACTCTGGCTACAAAGTTCTTCAAACCGGTACACAACAGTGCAGTTACACTGCTGTTTGGCGGAATAGACATTGCGGTGGTACCACCAGTATAAGTAATTTAAGCCAGTGGTCGGTAACCCGAATCCCGCGCATGCGGAAGGTTCATGATCGTACACTGGAACGAATTCCTAGTGTCTTTAGACCGGTACAACGGATTATTTTTATTTAATAAACGCTTAAATTAAATTCATGAACGTCGAAACACAATTTATATCAATTATATGCACAATAATTATAACCCAAAAATTTATGTTCGAGTGTGTAAAAATTAAATTACAAGTAGAAATAAAACCATACCTTTTCTGTTTGAATTTCTTTTTCCCACTACTTGGGCCTCTAATAGGAGATCTAACTGTTAATTTTAAGGATACAACATGGACATGCAAATCGCAATGTATAATGGGTTCTATTGTAAGAAACATGGTCTGAGCAGTACTGAATAATATGCATAATATGAACATAGTCAGCCTATATCATATCATGACTTACTACCCTGACATTGAAATTATTACTATACTTAATAAAAATTTCAGGGACAAAATTGCCAGACGTCAGAAAATTAATATTTATATCTGATGTTGTCAAATGCAATACAAAGCCAGTAAAATATACTATTACCTACAGTTCATATTTATTGCCAAATGTCGCTCCACGTTTTGTGGTGGCCTTGGGCCTTGACTTATCAATAACGCTCATTGTAGTATTGTACACTATTTACTATTGAAAATCAATGAGAGAGTCCTATCTCTTCACCTCGTGACTGAAAAAATAAGGATAAATTAAACGTTATAATAGCCAAGCTAGCCAGAATTTTTTACATTTGTTATAAGGATAATAATGCTGGAAAATGTTTATTAATACAATATTTTTTTTCCAATGATTCAGATACTATGAGGATCTTATGTATTTTGGCTCCATCGCCTAGTAGCATCAGTCAGATTTAATAAACCATACACATTTACATAATGTGTAAGGCCGCTATCCCACTGGCGTTTTACGAGCGTTAGCATTTCCTTAACGTCTGCGTACCGTCGCGTCGACGGTGTGCTGACGCGATGTTGACGTCGCGGTTGTCTAGCGGCATGGGTTCACGCTACGGCCTCGATAAGCGATATGAATAAGAATATGTAAAATATGATGATTTATTTTCTTTCACGTAACATTCATCAAAGGAGCATAGCCAACAGTAGTATTTGTTGTCGGAATCTCCGTAGACGTCAGCGCAGTGTCCACGTTCCGCAGACGTTGGAGAAACGCCGACACAATAGAAATGCTCGTAAAATGCCAGTGGGATAGAAGCCTAACAAAGTCCTTGTAGAGAACGTTCCGCGTTATTTGTAAATTAACCAAGTTTATTTCTCAGTAACTATTAATCATAATTAAGGAGGCATTCTCAGACATGCGTCTGTGGACGGAACAATAGCGATACGATCTAGGAGTTATGACCATATAAAATTCCAAAAGAATACTATTAATAAAATCGTAAGAACGCGGCTGTGTTGCTGCGCATTTTTCCGTAGAATTGCACAATCGTATCGCAATATTTAGATCAATGCAAGAATTGTGTTTACATTTTTGTTGTTTACAGTGAGTTGCCAGAGTCAACGGATTAATAACCTATTTGGACCGCAGCGTCTCAAGTTTCATAACTGATATATAAGTGTAATTGACCGAGTGTATTTTGTTATCTAGGTCACGACCAAACGCCGTATGAGATAGGGCTGCCACCTCAAAAATAGCATCAAATCATGTAAATAAGAAAGACATTAATATTTTGGAATAAAGTATTTCTACCTTAAAAACATAGATATTGTTTGAAAGCTCCCATTCTATATCTGAAAGTTACAGGTAGAATATGAAACATTATTAAGATTCAAATAAATAAATTATACATTTTCATAATTTCATATATTGTGTGTTGTATCCGTTTTATTTGAAGCAATGATATTACCAATTACCCACATTAGCCATTTTTTTACTCAGCGAAACCGGAAATAAAAATATGTTTGTATGCTTTATTTTTTTCCAAAACTACATAAAATAATATGTACAAAACGAATTGCAACTAACGTAATTTTTATCAATTTGGTAGCCCTATTAGTAACAGTTTGCAATCTGGTTGCATTAAATCTAAGCGTGTTTATCTTGAATCTTGAATCTAGAATAAATGTAGTAATTACACACGTTTTTCCAAAGTAACATCTGTTGAATGGTGTTGTGTGATTATTAATTAGTCACAAGTCTCGTACATAGATTACTAACCGCTTGCATGCGCGCTCGTGTAAACCCATGTCCTTGATTAAGTCTAAGCAGATGTTAATACGTAGACTACCCACAAAATGAGAAATAAAATAAAACATTGATGTTATCACTTTTAAAAAAATAGTATTAAAAAGATATGTTTTTTATTTTATTTTAAGTTGTTGCACAGCAGTGTAGTATGTGTGGTCACATAAATTAAAAAAAGTAAATCATATTTTTCGCCACTAAAAATCTCAAAATTGTATACATTCTTGCTCTACTACTTAAACTCAGGACATTGGAAAAAACGTCTATTTAGTTTTTGCAGCAAACATTCTATATGGTAAAAATCGTAAAATTTTATATAAAGAATAGGAATATAAAAACTACCAATGCGTTAAAGCTACAGCGTAACATGTGTTTCCCTGAGAAGCGATGCGACGCGACGGCACGATCAAAAGCGGATTATCCCGTTTCATCATGGGAAAAGTTTTTGCTTCGATAACTATTGTAATTAATCCGAATACCAGCTTGGGAGTTCACATAGACACCACAAACCAGTTAATAGGTTTTTTTACATGCATTTTATAACATCTTAGTATATTTTCCAGCGTTTTAGGTGACCACTGAAAACCAGCGTTGCACTGTGGCTCGTGCTTCATCGTAATATTATGTTGATTGGTCACCAAATGTCACAGCGATGCGGCGCGGAAACTCTTAAATTTTGATTTATTTTTGCTATTTTTTGTGTTAATTTATGTTTTATGAGTGTGTGCCTTCTATTGTTGTGACCATTAAATCTCACTTTCTTTTATTTTTCTTTCTTTCAAAAATTTTATTCACCTATGGCCTCATTCATAGACACTTGTAAAATCCATTTTAGCTATCAAATGCTTAGTCTTCTTCGTTCAAACTAAATTCAAAAGTCGTTCGAAAGTGACAAATATTCGAAATCTTAAATAGTAAAACCTATTTAACTAAACTAAACTATCCATTCATATAAAGGTGCGCCTACAAAAAAAGACAATTCTTTGTACAGAAAGTTTGAACAATAATCCAAGCAATACCATTTATGTGTGAGTGTATAACACTCACTTGAAAATTATAATATTACCGTACAAGTACAACCTACACGGATAGAATATGTATATCCCGTTAGTTTCTTTTATTTAGGCCGATGTATCTAGTTACAGATCCGCCACGATACGTATCAGAAACAAACCATCAATTCCTTGACGTATTTCGTTACTTTCGAAATGAGATTGTGATTATTCAGACACAAATGAATAAAGTATTTTTATGCTATTGTAATACTTTACGGCCCTTTTATGTGTCCCGAATGCGTTGACGTCAGTCAAGCCATCGTTCTTAAAATAACAAACAAAATCTTTCGGCACAATTACTTATGTATGAGTGAAGGACGGTTAGAGTACAAAGAAAATGCATAATTATGATGTTTTCTTGTACTACTCTAGTTTGTTATTAACACGAAACAACACATTAATATTTTAATATGTTACAACGTTTTATCTTTGTTTATTTTAAATTACAAAACAAACAATAACCGTACGAAAATATATACTCGTAGATATATCTACCTATAAAATTATTTAAGGAACACAATGACATTTTTAATAGTGTCGCTATAATTGTTTTTCAACATTAGATAACTAAAATAGGTTTATAAACATTTTATGAATAAGGCCGTTTCTTTTTAAAATATAATCTTGAAAAATTTAATTGCATCCAAACCATACAAAACGAAAGGCGTGAGCCTATACCATCCTAAACGCAACAATAGGCTAAAAGGTCCATATTGATCTGGCAGCAATACTAAGCGAGTAAACAAACCGAACTTGTAAATAATTTTTCAAACAATGTAATTACAGATAACAGAGTAATTGCATGTTACGAACGCACGAACATTTTCACCCTGACATTGCATTGATCAGTCAATAACCCAAAGCACGCGATTCAATAAACTTGCGACATTGTTTTGGCTACTCTTTTATCTCAACAAATGCATGTTGGTAAATTCTTCGCAATTCACACTATCGGCACGTATTTAAAAAATAACACATCTTAAATGTATGTAATAGTTTATTATTATTTGAGTGTGTATTGCAACATTGGAATAACGAAGCCCGGGCTATTTGAGTGGTAGGATGGTCTACGTTCGTAATTATCACGGTACACGATGCTGAAGAACCTATCAGTGTCCCATGGATCACACAAGTGTTAAAGCGAAAACAAAACATTCGACAACTAAAAAAGTTTTAAAACTGTCTATTAATAAGGCCATAAGTATTTCATGAGTAACAGACTCAACAAGTACTTGTTTTATATTCATGAGTCCCCAAGGTTGGTGTGTGGATAGATACACTAATATTTTATTTATAGTGCATTGGTTGACGTGTAATTTAAACGTTTAATTCCTTATTTTCTCGTATCTGCATAATTATATGAAAATAATAACATAATTAGAATTGTGTAACTTGTAACGATTTACTGTTTTACGGGGTCAATCGCGTCATCAATTAATACTTAAGTTATTATTTTAAATTATTTTTTCAGCAATTCGAATAATTTATATTATGTAATATGACACAGATTATGTCACTACCACATTTGCACAAACAAAACTAAAAATAACTTTCGACTGGTTCATATTTATCAATATGGATATTTTAAAATATCAAATCAAAGTTGCAATTATAATTATTTGCCTACTGGTTTGTGTTTAACTGATCGGTATTTTTTGTGTTTCTTCAACTTTGGGATATCGCGACATGGTACGAAAATATGAAACAGTAACGTCGCCTAATCACAAATTACGGTTTCGCATAACGTGGCAAAATTGTGTCGAGCAGTGAGATAAAGATCTCGTCACTACTCTAAAGCTAGCCATACACGCAAGTATATACCTGACAGGTTTGATTGTACAGTTGAATGTTTACCCAAACCAGCATGTAGGTCGCAAAATTGTTAAGGTTTCCACACCACATATTTCTTACCCGTGGGTATAGGTGTGCAGTTTAACTATACAGACAAAACTGAACGTGTATGGCGGTCGATCTTCTTACCATCTACTATACTTAACCATCATGCGAAATGCATTCATTATCATCATCATCATCATCATCATATCAGCCACAGGAAGTCAGGAAGTTTACTTAGTATAATTACAGACAAAAAAATATTTGCCTACTTTTTATGACTCAATAATTTTAAATATGGAAATAATTATACAGCCTTGACTTAACGCAGGGGCAAAAACATTTGCATTATTTAGATCAGTTTTATATTCATCTCCATGGCAACGGTTTTCAAATCGACCAAGCTGTTGTTGTGACACGATTAAAGATAGGCATACCTGGGTGTATCGATAATGTCATAACTTGCACACCTTCACCCTAAAAAATAAAAGTCCTAAATTCCAATTTCTATTTTTTAGCATAGCATGGTCTTTATAGTAACTTATACTTTAATTTATGTTGGAAGTTCAAATCGAATAATTTTTGACACAAAATGAAGAAACGAGACAGTAGACATGAATCAATAAAGGTTGAAAAGGGAAAGCTAAAAATATTCGCTGTACGAATCCTTGTCAATTAGTGATTTTACATTCATACATAAACTTACGTACGTACGTAGGCAGGGACGTTTGTCCCACGTGCCACATATTGGCCACAAATTCTTGACTCCGGGATGTTTTTTTTATAACCTATTCTGTCCCACTGCTGGGCAAAGGTCTCCCTCTACTATTTCCGCTTATCCTTAATGATAATCCCTAAAATAATACAAAAATTCAATATCAGTTTGCTTGACCCGAGATTCGAACCAGAGACCTCAGCGTTGTAATCGTACCGTATTAGGTACAACTAAGCCACTGAGGCAGTCGCTATCGTATAAGTATTAGTTTTTGTGTGTATTTTTTGCGAATATTTATCGTACGTCTTCAAAACACTTTTTTTTTATCATCAAAGAAAATATGCGAATCAATGTTCTTAAAACTAAAGAAGCTGAAATGGGGCCAGAATTGCGGGGAAAATTCTAGAATGAGGATCCTTAAACCCGCCAGCACCAGGTAGAACGAACCGTGGGAAATGTATTGTAAAATTGTAATACATAACAAACAAACAGCTCCCTTTAACAATATTCAAAGGCGAAGTTTTATCAAAAGGTTTTTTGCGACTTGCTCTGAGTGTATTTGTGCGCTTTAACGTTACAACACATGGATCCTATTAAAATCAGGTACCGACACAGAACACTTGTCTTATGCAGAGATTTCAATGTCCGATTTTTTTTACAACGTACGCGACGCGACGCTTGCAGCCCGCATCGTCCAATTTTTATGACTTCGTGCGATTTTTTTTCACATGGCATCCAATTGACTTCTAATATTATGGTCAACCGTAAGTAACAGTTTCATGAATACGAAAATAGACAATAATGACAATAATATATTTTACATATTCAGCTTGGCAAAAAATACTGTTTTTAATGAGTGCGCTAAGATCGAACTTAGTACTAACATGGCAGCCCGATATACTACAGCGGAAAATGTGTAGATACTTGTTATTTTTATTTATTGTTGTCTCTTTGTTAATAGTTAATAGTCCCTTTGTTTATTTTAAATCACAAAACGGAACCTTACGAAAATGTATAGAAATACCTGCGTATAAAATTATTCAACGAACACAATGACATTTTTAATAGTGTTGCCGTAATTGTTTTTCTTTAATGCCAGTTGCCACCGCATCGTTCACTTTTTTGCCAAGTTATCGATTTAACATTACACGCATAATATTTATTTATAAGTTAGTTTTGTAAATCTATACCATAAGTAAAAACACTAGTTTTATTATTTACTATATTTAGAATTCTACCCAAACAACTTGTTTTATATGTAGGTCGAATCTAACAAAACTTGTTTAGGGAATCGACGAAAGTATGCACAAGACGACACGGTACTCTCTGGGTGTCTATTCGCAAATTCTGTACACCATTGGAACCGACGAATTGGCATTGGAACGAATTGCAACGGACGACGCCGCTTACTATATTTTTTATTACTATGAATGGCGAGACGAGCATACCATTCGCCTAATGGCAAGCGATACGACCGCTCATCGCCAGTAGCAATACTTGGTATTCCACTGCGCTCGCCATCGTGAAACATAAGATGTTAAGTCTCTATATGTAATATACAATATCCTTTAAACTGGAATACAACAGTTCGTTTACACTGCTGTTTTGCGGGAGATATAGACATTTCGGAAGTACGTACCCAGGCGGCCTTACATTTGAGACACCTACCTTGCCTTGGCCTGCGGTTTCAGACGAACGGAGATGTGTAGGAATCACCTTATCACGTTGATTAATCACATTTGATATCTTACAATATGATTGGTCGATTCCTACATTAAGCGGTCTGTACTTAGTTCCGCTTTAGTGGAAAAACAGCCATAACAAAAAAACTTCATCTCGTATTCGAAGGTGCTCGAAAAAATATTTCATTGATGTTAAATTGACGATTCACTAATATATTCTTCAAAATATTTAAAAATAGTCATCAAAATAAAAAAGTTAATATATTCACACAAACTAAATGGGACCATGATGTACTGTACTGTACCAGCCCATTTATGTTCCAGTGCAGGTCACGGGCCTCCCCTACAATCGAGAATACGATTGACAGTTGTTAGGCCATATAATCCACCACGCTGGCCTTGTTCGGGTTGGCTAACATGTGGCTAACATGGACATAATGTACACAGTTTAAATATACTCAGTTGAGAAACATGCCGGTGCCGTGCCGTTGAATATATAAAATTATTTTTATATACGAACTGCTGACGACCTGTACGAGATTTTGATTTTTTATTATTAATGTTGTCATCTATCAAACACGCTGTATAGTACAGATTTCAATATTGCACATCCAAGAAATCTAAGTACGATCTAGATATCTAGAAAGTAAAGCGTTTTACGCAATATTGATAACATCCGCTCATACTTGCATAACAAACAACATATTTATTGCATGTGCTACAGCAAATATTTAAACACCTTAAGATTTGTGTCACAATACTCAGTGTAGACTTGTGGATATCAATAGAAACTAAGAAGCGTGGAAATACCCAAAAACAGACAAGAAAGGCCGCACTACGCGAAACTTGTATTTTTATAAAATTCAGTAGCGTGCAAAGGGCAAAAAAATATATATTTTTTTAATAGATAAACTAACGAGGAAAATTTAAAATACTCTTCATTCAAATAGTCAATCCTAAGTTCATTTGACCCTCATTGAACTTGAATGCGGGTGGCACCAAAATGAACTATCCAGCCGTGCGGATCGGTTTTATTATGTTACTAAATAAATTGGTATGTGTAAATAAATAAATACATTGAACAGTCAGATACATAGTCATGACCCCACACTAAAATCAAGTTTTGTGTCGTGTGTTCGACTTTTCGGTGTCACAAACACCCAGACCCGAAACAAATACCTGTGGATCATACAAATATTTGTCTCGGTGCGGGGATCGGGCCCGCGGCCTCACGTTCCACAGCCAGCGTCAAAACAACTGCGCCAAGGAGGCTATTATATGAAAGTAATAAGTAGTCGCGTTGTGCACAAAACAAAAAACAATATGTAGCTTGAAGTCATTATGTTATACATCCACCATTTCCTAACGTGTTACAGATATGCAAAACGGAATAAAAAAATAGAAGTTCTATTTTTTTTATATGCAACACCACAACATCTTATACGGAACATACACTGACAAACGCAAAGCTATAAAAAATAATTAATAAAAAAAAAAAACAAAAAAAAAAGCGACTCACCTGATCCCACACTCCATGACCAGCAGTACAAATCCGTAGACCATGCAGCGGGCGGCGTAGGCCCTCAGTATGACCCGCAGGAGACTCGGCTTCCGCTTGCTGCCAGCGCGAGCGACCTCCTCTTCCCATAGACGAGCGAACTTGTCACCCAACGGACCTATTAAGACCATCATGTAAAATTGTAACGTAAAAGGATGCTTTTCTGGTCGGATTTTTATAGATTCACAATAATAAAAGTAAAAGATCCTACTTGCAAAATTGCTCAAGAAGCGGTAAATATTAAGATTTACCTACAATTAGGGTAAATATTCAAATTACTATTTTTCCGCCCTTATGACAATTTGAATAGAAACACTGCCGGACTTATTCATGGACCTATTTTGGCTCTCGAATGTTTTATCTTCTTTGCACAAACCGAATTCTAAAGTCGTCCGAAAGAGACAAGACACTCGATAACTAAAATAGGTTTTAAAATTTTCCATGTATAATGCCTACAGGTGGATCTAGGGTAAATCCTAAGATTTGCAGTTTAGGCTTTTACTGTGCCAAAAATATAGTATTACAATTGGTAAGGAAAATAATATAATATCTAAAAAAATTACGCAAGTGTGAAAGGGTAGTGGAAACTACTAGCTGGCACGCTCGCATCAAAAGAGAATTGACGTCATAATTATGGTGTGCACCCTTATTCTGTTATTTGACAGTTTCCTCAGCCTTTAAAAAACCCCTAACTGGTGGTACTGGTGGTACGTCTCTCATATGTGAGAGGCCATCTGGGTGGGTACCACCGCAATGTCTATTTACCCCGTCAAACAGCAGTGTAAATGCACTGTTGTATTTCGGATTGAAGGGCATTGTAGCCAGAGTAATTACTGGACATATTGGGACAACATCTTATATATCTGGATGGCGAGCACAGTGCAATGCCAGCATTGCTTTCTTATTCAAGGTGTTGTTTGGTTTTGCTATTGTTTATGCGCGGTCGTATCGCTTACCATCAGGCGAACGGCATGTTTGTCTCGCCATTAGAGGCAATAAAAAAGAAACTTACTTATTTCTGAACAGAATGAAGAAATTACATCTTTTTTATATTTTGAATAATGTGACAAAAATAATAGAAACAAATGAATCAGACCATTGCCATCATACCATTCCGTATCTACAATTGGGTGCACAACACAAATATGCCATTGTAATATGCCCAGGTTGGTTGGTGGACTTTACATACCATAGAAATTATTATAAATTTGCTACAGTATGCAAGGTTTCCTCACAATGTTTTCCTTCACCATTATAGTGTGTGGTGATTAACTATCAATACACTGATGACTCTGAAACTGAACTACTGAACTTCTTCCTATTACTAACTGTAACTTATCTAGTTAACACACAATTCCCATACAGTATTTGTCTAAATAGAGTTATCCTACAACCATAAATCCAATATTTAGAGAATGTATGCACTCTTACTTATTTTCACATGACCCAAACCAATGATTCTGAACTCCTCATCACAAAGTGCAAACCCATTAAAATCTGTAGATTTAACACAAATTAAAACCAATGAGAATTAATTATCAATTGTATTCCACCATAAGGACATATGTTACTATGACTCATAAATAATATGATGCATCAAAAATGGACTTTAAGCTTTTGTATTGTACAAAGTATGGGTAGATTACTTATAAATATAAAAATGAGATAAACACCATTGAATGCATAAAATGGAATGCATTATATTTATGGAAATTTATTTAAATGAATACTATTAATTAAATAATAACAAGGAACTTTATTATTAATTGTAAAATATAGATCTATATGAATTTATAAAAAACATAAAAATAATAATCAACTCACCAGAGGAATGTTCTTCTAATGGCTCATACAGATCTTGTTCTTCCATTTCCTTTTTGATACCACTCCAAAACATTGGCAGGGTCCATCTATTAAAACAACAATTATTTTGAACTATATATTATTCAAGCATAATAATAAACAGGAACTTATTATAATACATTTTCTGCATTCAAATTAATAGCTATTTAGTATTAATATTGTTTAATAAATAAGATACAGAACAGCCAGGTAGTTGTTGTAATTATAATAGAAAATAAATAAAATGAATTTTATCCATTCGAATTTCAAAATAAAATATGGGGACATTATTAATTTTCGATTAATATTATAAATAAATTATAGCAGTAACTCACGTAAATGTTAAGGCCGACAGAGGGTTCGCTTTCGCCCTTGGATGAGGGGGGCGCCCCTTTTTTTTCAATGACTCCATGATTTATGTACCTAAAAATACACATAAATTATTACATGATGAATAGATGCATTTGATTATATCATAAGATTTACTCGCATTTAAAATATAGGTATACCTATATTTTAAAACTAAACAATAAGTACTTGGACTCATAGGTGTATTCACTTAAAGTATTTTATTTGCGGTTTTATATAAAATATTTTCATCAATTTGTGTTAATTATACACGAAACATTGTAATCTATGCAAATAAAAATAAAGTTGGGTAAATCTAAAAATACTTACCTAATGAATGAAGCAGTCTTCTCACGGACGGTACGATTTTGTAACCTTAAATGATTAACAATAGCATGCCCTCTGCGTGCTCTTTTTCGCGCTACTTTAATATTTCTACACAATTAATATTTTTTGTAACAAACCCGCAATAATATCAGTATAGAAATTTAGTAAACTGATCAAAAAAATCTCAATTAATTTTATTAATAAATTAAAATTATATAACACTAAATTCACGTGAAGAAAACTGATGTATGTTTAAGAAATCACTACACATTCAACCACATTTAACACATAATTTTAACTACCGACCACACAGGCCAACTGTAATTGAAAGAACACGACTGCTACAAAATTACAAAACGAATACTGATACGATAGCAAGCAGACTTTTGTTGTTTGACAATGACAATTGACAGCAGTGCTACCAGGTAAAAAATGCCAAACTACCGTGTCAGCAGACCAACGGCGGATTGAGGGGGGAGATCATGGGGGTCATGACCCCCCTAGACTGGCTCCAAATTGATAGAATTTATTTATTATCTTGTTGATAAAATTTATAAGTATAGATACATGTCGATAAATAAAGTAAAAAGTGTGTGTGTTCACAAATCACGGCTGTAACAAACTTTAAAAAATCATTGTTACTAATTCGAGTACTGAAATCGTACCCAGTGTTCTGACAAGAACTATATGACCCCCCTTGGGTTGGAAGCTGTATCCGTCTTTGCAGCAGACTAAAAGTTAAAACTTGGTACCGTAGATTTATTTTATTTTATACAGTGCCAATTACGTCGATTTTTTTTTAAATATCAATTTATGGTAATCTTTTGTAGCTATCTTTTTTAAGTAACCACTCATCTTTGAGCTATTGTTGATAATTTTTAGGTTTACGCTCAGTACTTGCTATTTTTCAGATCAGTATCAACATCACGAAATCTTCGATTTCAAAAGCTTCGTCGACTTAACAATTAAATCGGACTGTATAGTTTTGATACTTCATTTTTTCTGGTCAGTGCTAGATCCATGTATTTTATTGTATATAATTTGTAATATTTTTTTAAAACGAATCAGTAATGCATTAATTACCTATGTACAGGGGTTTCTAGTACCAGTTTAGAGGCAGGTTTTAGATTAGGTTTTATCAAATAGTGATGTGTTTTGTACTTCTAGATAACAGTTGTGATCCCAAAGGCACGCTTTATTATATATAATTATCGTCAACATCTTTAGCTGATGATATATTGTCGGGGTTTTTAGAAATAAGTCCAGATTAATTACTTCATGATTCATGATGAATATTAAAAAGACTGCAAAAAAACCTGTTTTTTCTTGTTTCACGTTTTTATAATTCTAATATCATCTTATAATGATTAAGACGTTTAACTAAAAAAAGTATTTTGTTAATATGAATTAGTATTATTGGAAGAAAGTATCAAAATATTTCAATCCAATTACCCTGGTGTTGCTATGCATAATTTTCTATCTCCCCATTTGCCATAAGATTCTGGTACACCTATACCTACTAGGATTAAATTTCTAATATTTCGTAAAACACACACAATTAAGCACCAGAAAATAGCAAAAAAAAAAACTTCAAGAAATGTAACAGCATTCCATCCATTTAATATCCATATATATTATTGAAGAAATAAAACAATGCCACAAAATCTTTTCCTCCGTTTCGTTTTAGGCATACAAAAATGTTGGTTTTGAATACCATCTGGGGGCGCGGCCGAGCCCCCGTCCAAGTCGAGCTATAGGCCGTAACATCCTTTTCTCGAAGCAATTCAGACCATTTTCAACCCCCTATAACTTCGTTGTGGCTAAAGCATGAAGCCTGAATTTTCAGTTACTAAGCAGGTATTGTGTAAACATGGTGTATTTAAAATTTCATTCAATTTGAACCAGTAGTTTAAGAATTGTAACTAGTCAAACTTTCTTAATTTTGTCACTCACTGACTGACCGATCATCAAAAGTCTAAGGCACTTCTAGCTGACATAGAACCTTCAAATTTAAAATATAATTAGTGTTTAGTGTCTAAAGCAAGGAAAAATTCAAACATTTCATAATTTGTGTCTAGTTTTCTAGATAGACCAACTGCGTGAATAACTTTGTAATCCCATATAAATGTATAGGATTACAAAGTTACATTTGCAGTTAATGAATCATTGTACCCGTATATAATGGAATAATAGTTGTAGATAGATATCTATATATATGAGGCATAACAGGAGGGGATATAGAGAGGGAAATGGTGTATTCAGCATGGGCTGAATACACCAGTTTCATGGGAAACTGTACAACATTCCTCTAGAAAAACATGACGAAGAAAAACTTGCAAATAAATAGACTAAATAGCTCGAAAATATCAATTACAATGAAGGAAAGAACATTAATAATCCGCTATATTTGTGATAAATTGATACCTACAAAAATAAGAAAAATCCATAAGACAGAGGCTTTAAGAAAAATCGTTAGTGATATTCTAGAAGTAAGAAGTACCGAAAAGGAAAAAAGTAGGACTCTACAAAAAGACGTGAGATCCCATCAAAAACATCCTGTAAAAAAATCCAAGTCTCGCAGCTCAGGTTTTCTACCGCAAAAAGTTGTGAGATGCATGTAATACCAAGTCGATTAATTTATTTAGTCCTTAAGGGACCTTCTATATAAAGTTATTATGTTAGTTATTAC
Organism: Hyles lineata; assembly: GCA_030180105.1. NCBI lineage: Eukaryota > Metazoa > Arthropoda > Insecta > Lepidoptera > Sphingidae > Hyles > Hyles lineata. Next base: position 8,408,945 of record JARJEE010000017.1, on the reverse strand, counting down.
CAAAAATACTTTACGTTTTAAATAAATAGATCGACTTGGCCAGCAGCATTATGTACAAATTGTACGATACATTATGTTTTCATGCGATGGCCAAGTCGATCTATTTATTTAAAATTTTTAATATTGATATGGTAATAACTAACGTAATAACTTTATATAGAAGGTCCCTTAAGGACTAAATAAATTAATCGACTTGGTATTACATGCATCTCACAACTTTTTGCGGTAGAAAACCTGAGCTGCGAGACTTGGATTTTTTTACAGGATGTTTTTGATGGGATTATTATTTACACGGTAATTTATATTGTAAAATACCATAGAACATGAAACGGTAATGGATTTATCGTGCATTACACATTACCGTAGATCAACAGATAGAACATGTTCGTTCGTCAAACCGTTCATATTTAGTGATATTTGCTCTATGCGTTCATATGGAGATGGATCACTTTAATGTGTTTTGGTATAAAAAATTAGGGTGTGTAATATCGCTACACTTTTTTCATAATAATCTTTTGCGTGGTTCCAGGTATTATAAATTTTGGCACTCGTTTGATTTATTACAAATAGGTCTTAGCGCTCGGATTCTTTCCCGCATACTCTTTTAAATGTGTGGAATAACTAATAAGAAACGATTTAGTAACTTTTTGTAATTTGTCACCTGACATAGATTTTTAATCTAAAGCTTATACTATTTTCTATTCCACTTACTTTTTAGAGCACTTCTTTATCTACACGTCAATGTAAAAATATTTAGTCTAACCCTAACTCTGGCGTCACTTTTGTAGGAGAGTCTTTAAAAACGTTTTTACGTTAAAAATACCATGCATATAGGGTAATTACCGTGTATCTGGCAATACTGACTGACAGACATATTCAATTTAACAGATAATCTAAAATATGCTCAACTGCGATGGAATGATTGAAGCCGAACGAATCGTGTCACCGTTGAATGGTTTGAATGTCACCCTGAGCAATAATTATTTGCATGGTTATGAATGAAAGTATTATATCTGTGGTCACTAAGTACATTAATGTCAAAATTTATTTGTCTGTTGTCAAAATTCTAGTTTACTGCAGCAAAATAGTTTTAATGTTTCATGAATTAGAATGTAAATTGTAAATTATAAAGTGCTTGATACTGATTCATGTACATATGTTTTATTTGTAGTTCTGTCTATATTGATTATGGATAATTGGTAGTCATAATATAGGTTTTTTCGTACCTGTGTAATTTAGTTTTTGAGGACTTTCTATGAATCTGTAGGAGGAAACATTATATTAAGACATAATTATTATGGGAAACTCTTAGCCCTGTGTTATTTGTGTGAAATATGTAAACGTCATAATCGCAAGAAAATGTTTTTGGTATATCTTAAAAAGTACAGAACTATGATTTTAGTCAGTGTGTTTTTCTTTTACATCGGTTGTGGTATTACCTTAAGTTTTCTGCGGCTTGACTGCGCTGATGCTTTATCCAAAACCAGTATTTCTTCCTCACACACCTCAGAAAATAAAGTAGAATATGCAATACTTATAATTAGTGGCCCTAATAATGAAATCAAAAGAGATGCAATTAGAGCCACTTGGGGCAAATTTTCCAGTAACATATTTCTTGAAAATGGAGAAAAGCTTTATAAATGGAATTATACATGGACATCAACACAAACTCAGCCAGAGTTTATAAAATATTATTTTTGTGTTGGCACACAAGGCCTTAGCTTGTTTCAAATGAAGAAACTGTTGGATGAAGATAAAAGAAGTAATGATTTATTGTTGCTTGAAAACTTGGAGGATAGTTATCAGAATTTATCTATGAAGATGCTGCTCTCCATGAAGTGGTTTAGTGAGAATTTGAAAGGGTTGAAGTATGTAATAAAGTGTGATGATGACTCATTTGTGAGAGTTGATTTGATTATTAGAGACTTGGAGGCTTTTGCACCTGAGATGAGTGCCCCCGAGATAAGTCAATATGTTACTTATAAGGTAAGCTGTAGTATGAAAAAATATTATTGTTTTATAATGTAAGGGATAAGTTGTTAAAATACTTATAAAGTAGTTGCTTACAACCTATTGATAAGTTTGTTTTTTCTGTTCTGTTTCTATTCCTTCCTTAACCCATTCAATGCGGCAACAAATTTTGCTCTCGCTACCCGGATGCGGCATACTTTTTAACGTAAACGCCGATCGGCGTGCGCCGCCCCTGACGGATCAAAAATAAAACGCCAATCGGCGTTTTCAGCACTTCGTTAAGAATTTCAATTTATTCATTTCGAATTCATGGGATTTCTCGAGTAGTACGCTATAATTATTGCAATAAGAACTGTTTTTAGTAAGTAGCAGAATTAATTTAATTATTTTAGCCAATTTTATATGAGGTTCGTGAAGATTTGTTGATAGAAATTTAAGAAAAGGAATATCTGCAGTTTTTTTAATAGATTATGGATTTAAATGATGAGTAAATCTCTTTATTTGATAAATATTTCTATTGTGCTCTCCCGTCGTACAAACATCCTTGTTTCAAGCATAAAAAATGATATTATTGATAACTTCGAATATTATCAGGGGTTGCAAACCATTTTTTTTAAATTTCATAATAATTAAATCTCAATACAAAGTTAGTGTATAGGTACTTATTATTATTAAAATTATCAAACGAATTTAATTATAAATAAAATATATAAAAATAATTTAATAATATATAAGTAAACATTTTCTCTCAATCTTCTTGATTGAAAACGTATACATAACTGGGTGTCGTTAAATAGACAAAATTGATTTCAGTGTAATAGATAAAATTTGATGGTTTGAAATTTACTATTTTTCGCACTTACGTGGGAATATAAATCATATTAAAATACCGCGACAATATCCGTAAAATATAGTTTTATTACGTTGATTTTTTATGCAGTTCTTCTTTTTCAGAGAGAAAACATTCCTAGTCGCCTAATATATTAATTGATATATTGTTTGGGATGACATTTACTTATCTCAGTCGTTATTGGCACCACAAAAGAAACGGAAAAGTGAAAGTTCAAATAAAGAGATTAAAAAATAATTAAGATATCAGGATGTGATAATTGCCAGATTATCAATAAAATATTGACAAAAAAGATAAACGAAATATAATATTTGTTAATTTCGCATTTTGCTCACTGTTTTTAAGCAGCAAAACCTACTTGTTTAAGACACTGTGCAGGATCAAGGAAAATAGGGATTCATGTATAATGTAATTAGAACTAGCGGTCCCATATTCGTCCGATTGTAGATAGTTTTTAAACCAGTCCACATCAAAAACATATTATTTCGCCTAATAACTACCTATATGAATTAAATAATAACACCCAACAGTCACATACATAGTCCTGACCCCACACTAAGATCGAGTCTTGTGTCGTGGGTATCAGGAACTACGAGAGACTTTCCGGTCTCACAAACACCCAGACCCGAATGAAATATTTGTGGGCCGAACAAATATTTCTCTCGGTGCGGGAATCGAACCCGCGGCCTCTCGTTTCACAGGCGGCGTCCAACCAACTGCGCCACGGAGGCTGTCAATGAATTCCCCGAATGTGAATTTCCCGAACACTGTCGATTATATTTCCCGTCCAGTTATGTCCCGTTCTGATCCGTTTCTCAGTCCCATGACGAAAAACTTGCAATCCTGTCCTGTCAAATTGGGAGCCACCCATTCTAATTTTAAAAGTAGCAAATATTTCTATTTCAATTCCTGACTGCTGTAATATTCCCGTAGGATGACCCCGGGAATAATATTTTTTTTCGGACTAAAAGCTAGCCTATGTGTCAAACCAGGGTGACAGCTATCCCTATAACTAATTTCATCAAAATCGGTCGAGACGTTTTTGTGTGAAAGAATAACAAACATCCATACATCCACACATCCATCCACACTCACAAACTTTCACATTTAACTTCCTTATAAGTTTGTTTAATAGAATAAATAAATATGCTATTCATGTTTTTATAACCAATAGTTGTGAATCCCTGGAAAACGCCGATTGGCGTTTGCCGCACCTGAGTAAGAAAACTCAACTTTTCTAGAACTGAAATATCCAGAAACTATTTGTACCAGGCTTTTCACTGATAAATTATAAACACATTGGTCTATATTTTATAATTAAAACTTCAAATTTGGGTAAAATATAAAACAACTCTACATTACGCCGATCGGCGTTTTCAGCATCTGAGTAAGAAAAAATAATACGCCGATCGGCGTGCGCCGCATTGAATGGGTTAACACATGGACTGTGGTGGAAACCAATGTTAGACAACATACTCAGGGCATGTTAATTGCATCTGTAAAATGCTCAAGCTGCAACTGTAGACAGTTTGCAATCAACATGTTAAGCAGTTCTATGCTACATTAATTGGTATGTCTTGCCAAGTTTTTTTATTGTAATAAGTAGCAAGATGAGCATGCCATTCACCTGATGGTAAGTGTGGTGTACAGAATAATAAACTTGAAAGTAGATCAAATATGTTATTTAAATATAAGTGTGCGAGCCACTCTCACTATGATTACACTGGCGGATGTCATACAGAGAGGATGGGTCTCGGACACTGGAAATTCACCACTATGTTTAATTTAAACAATCAATACCTAATCACCTGAACACAGCAATAAGTGATACATCAACTTATGTAGAGAATAATAAACTTTCATTAAAAAGTTAATGCTTTTAAGAAATTTCAGTGCACATACCTTTAGTTTCACAGTAGTCACTTTGGTCCTTGGTGTACTAGTAAATAAGTGAAAATCTCTAAGAACAAATAATCAAATACACAGATTAAACTTACATCCTACAATAAGTGTCATTCATAATTCCAGAAAGAACTACCCTCATACAGAGGCCTTTATTGGGGATACTTCAATGGCAAGGCTCGTGTTTATTTGAAGGGCAAGTGGCAAGAAAAAGATTGGTTTCTATGTGATAACTACCTCCCATATGCACTTGGTGGCGGATATGTGTTATCAAGCAGTATAGTACAATATGTGGGGAGAAATGCAGAATATTTGAGGTAATATTTGCTTTTGGAAGAATATATGGCCAAAGTATGAAATATTGACAGGGCAATCTAAAACATGTAAGTTTTCTATGAGAGAAAAATTATACAGACTTGACTAATAGTGCGGATTTTATAATATCTTTTCATATTGTCCTAACACTTGCATGTAGATTGTGCATAGTGTTTTTATCTACATATGTTTATTTATTTGTGTTGCAAAATTATTGGTTTCGTGATTTCACTTCAGACTGCATGCCCTCATGAATTGGCATCAACCCCTTGAATGAAGTAAATAACATACAACCAATTGGCTGATATTTATCATTTTTAACCTTATTTAGTGTGTTGTTTTTTTTGTGACTTTCAGCCGTTACAATTCGGAAGATGTATCCATGGGAGTTTGGACAGCAGCGTTAGATGGCATCAATAGAGTGCATGATGTGAGGTTCGACACTGAATGGAAGTCCAGAGGCTGCTCGAAGCACATGTTGGTGCGACACAAGCAGACAACACATGACATGTTCCAATTGTATAAAAATCTAGTCAATTCACACGGAGAACAACTTTGCAAGACTGAAACCTCTGAACGAAGATCATATTTGTATAACTGGAGTGTTTTACCTAGTTCATGTTGCAAATAGAGTGAAATAGTAAACATATTTTACAACGACAGCCTCTGTGGCGCAGTCGGTTAGACGCCGTCTGTGAAACGAGAGGCAGCGGGTTCGATCCCCGCACCGAGACAAGTGTTTGTCTGAACCACAAATATTTGTTTCGAGGGTGTTCACGAGACCAAAGTTTCTCGTAGTTCCTGATACCCCCCACCCCGATACAAGACTCGTTCTTAGTGTGGGGTCAGGAGTATGAATGTGACTGTTGGTATTAACTTATTTACTTATAATTTCTGGGAATGTTAATTCTAGATTTTTGTCAAGATAAGTTTTAACTTTTCATTATGGAATCCAAAGATATTTTTGGTGAATAATAATGGTATAGTTTCTAATTTTAATAAGTAGAAAGTGAATTATGGCAAAGACACCTACATACCTTGGGGTATGATATATCATGTGTTCGCCACATGATCCTCGAAGGTACGTGAAGTATAACCGCAAATAATAATAAGACCAGAATGTAAAAGGGTTGATGTAAATATGTGACTAATTAATGTAAAACTACAACACAAATATTTTTTCAACCTGGGTGTGTTGTGCTAAACTCATGTTGCTCTGCGATAAGAACAGGCTGAAGACATTTTTACTAAATTACAAACTATGCTCATTATACTGTAGACTTCTAGTCAAAATGAATTATCATTTTTAAAATATGTATTTTATAAATAAAAAAAATATTAAACAGTGCAAGGAATATGAATTTATTTTAGACTTTGAACACAAAACAACATAATATATGATTGCAACAAATTCGCAAAAAAAACTTGTAGATCATTAAAAAAACATTTTGAGTAATCTAAATAGTCCTCATATTTACAGCGTAGCTTTTCATTCACGAAGCATGCTGTAATGTCAATATCACAATAATATACAAATCACTGATGGCGATTCACTTTAGTGTCCATATATGTCTGATTATTATAAAATGTAGTCCTAGACAACTCTTCCTTGAAGTAATCTATCGTCCTTTGCAGACCTTCTTGTAAGCTTACCTGTAACAACATAAATATATTGAAGTTATATTAATGGAAATAATATGACACACATTTATAATCATTTGCACGAACACTATTGTGAGAAAATGTTAGAATCTATTTATCTACAGAAATGCATCCCAATCTAGATTATCTGCGCTGCTTGGTGAACTATTAAATAATTCACAGAGTTCAGACTGCAGACACGTGTCTCTTTTTATGGAGAATAAAAACCACGATGACCCTTGTTATAAACTTTTCATAGTGTAGGGATCTCATCACAGAAATCTCGTTCCACATCCAGTCCTTAAAATCACCAATGATCAAAGAATTTTTTTTAAAGCGCCAATGACTGTCTTGGGGTCAGGGGTGCTCCTATCTAGTGGTCATGGCCTGTCCTAGAATAGGTGCTACGAGTACGCGACCTCGGCCCCCCCGAGCTACTGCAGTCACTACAAACATTCCCTTCCATGACTGCAGTATTCACTCCTACAGGCCATACTCTCCTTTCCCATTATATCCTCTACTCACAAACCCTATTTCCTTTCCCCCCGCTGATGATGGGCAGCAGCGTCGTCAGCGCGAGTCCCCTCCTGCGCTCGCCAACCCGCCTGCCAAGCGTGGCGAGTATTGGCAAATACCCCTCAAATGGCAACACAAAAATTGACCAGGCCCCCAGTCCCCGGCAGCCCCACTATCCCTGGCGATGGTAGCAGCCATGGTTACGGTGGGGCAGGGGGTGCTAAGAATCCCCGGGTTGGCCCCGGCTACCACCCCCGACGACGACTGGCCCTGGTAACACACAACATACGCACTTTGAGGACAAACGAGAAGATTGTCGAACTGGAAGAAGAATTGAGCGGGTTACACTGGGATATTCTGGGGTTATCGGAAGTCCGAAGAATCGGGGAGGATACGATAACCCTGAAGTCTGGTAACCTGCTCTTCTACCGGGGGGACGACCAACAGTCCCGAGGAGGTGTCGGATTTCTCGTCCACAGGTCTCTCATCAACAACATCGTATCCATCGAAAGTGTGTCGAGCAGGGTAGTATACCTTATACTCAGAATATCTAAAAGATATTCGTTGAAGGTATACAGGTATACGCGCCGATCTCGACACACCCAGATGAAGAAGTAGAGGAAATGTATGAGGACATAAGTCGGGCCATACATACTTCCAAAACCTACTTCAATGTTGTTATGGGGGACTTCAACGCAAAGTTGGGCAAGAGAAGCGATGCAGAGTTGAAAGTGGGGCAATTTGGACATGGGCAACGGAACCTCAGGGGTCAGAGGCTGGCCGACTTTCTGGAAAAAGAGGGACTCTTCGCGATGAACTCTTTTTTCCAGAAGCCGCCTCACAGGAAATGGACCTGGTTGAGTCCTGACGGTTCTACGAGAAATGAGATAGACTTCATCTTGACGACGAATAGACGGATGTTCAGTGATGTCTCTGTGATCAACAGGGTGAAAACCGGTAGTGATCACCGAATGGTTAGGGGCACATTGAATATCAACGTCCAATTAGAAAGGCGCCGCTTGATGAAGTCTACGCTCCGACCTACTCGCACCCATATCCAAAACCCCGAGAGCTTTCAACTCGAGTTGACAAATCGCTTTGATTGTCTAAAAGAAAACCTTGCAGTGGACGAGTTAAACAGCGGTTTGGTTGAAGCTGTCCATACGGTGGGATCTAAGTATTTTAGACCTCGCCGTAGAGATAGACCACAAAAACTCTCGATCCAGACTCTTGACCTCATGGCCGAACGTCGATCTTTGACGCTGCAGTCATCCGTTGACGCCGAAGCATATCGGCGGCTCAATAGACGGATCTGGAAGTCCTTGCGACACGATGTCCGTGCTCACAATATTGTGAGCATTAAGGAGACAATTGAGCGGAACGGAGGCTCCAAAGTGTTTGCAAGAGACTTGTCTATTGGGCAAAGCCAGTTGTCTAGGCTGAAAACGGATGATGGCCGCGTGGTATCGACTGGGGCAGAGGTATTAAGAGAGATCGAGAGGTTCTACGGATAGCTTTACACCTCGGTTGCCGAACCTACTGTTAGCTCGGCCGAAGACCCGAGAGCCGAGTTAATCCGATACTTTAGCGATGATATCCCGGACATCAGCCTGTTTGAGATTGAGATGGCCCTCAAACAACTTAAAAACAACAAGGCGCCGGGTGAAGACGGAATCACTTCAGAGCTTCTGAAAGCGGGCGGAACGCCGGTACTGAAAGTCCTTCAGAGGCTCTTCAATTCCGTTCTCCTCGAGGGCTCAACGCCGGAGGCACGGAGCAGGAGCGTGGTGGTACTGTTCTTCAAAAAAGGTGATAACACTTTGCTGAAGAACTACAGGCCCATCTCGCTCCTGAGCCATGTCTATAAGTTGTTTTCAAGGGTCATCACAAATCGTCTCGAACGCAGGTTTGATGACTTCCAGCGTCCCGAACAAGCCGGTTTCCGAAAAGGCTTTAGTACCATAGACCACATCCATACGCTTCGGCAAGTTATACAAAAAACCGAGGAGTATAACTTGCCGCTTTGTTTAGCGTTTGTGGACTATGAGAAAGCCTTTGATTCGATCGAGACCTGGGCTGTGCTACAGTCTCTTCAGCGGTGCCACATAGACTATCGGTACATCGAAGTGTTGAGGTGTATATACAACAACGCCACCATGTCGGTCCGAGTACAAGATCAGAGTACGAAGGCTATTCCACTACGGAGAGGCGTGAGACAGGGAGATGTCATATCTCCGAAACTGTTCACTGCCGCGCTGGAAAATGCCTTCAAGCTCTTGCAGTGGAAAAGATTCGGCATCAACATCAACGGCGAGTATATTACTCACCTTCGATTTGCCGACGATATTGTAGTCTTGGCAGAATCGCTGGAAGACCTTAGCACTATGCTCGAAGACCTTAATCGAGTTTCCCAACAGGTGGGTCTTAAAATGAACATGGATAAAACGAAGATCATGTCGAATATCCATATTGTGCCCACCCCCATTGGAGTTGGGGGCTCGACTCTCGAAGTTGTAGACGAATATGTCTATTTAGGACAAGTGGTCCGGTTAGGCAGGTCCAACTTCGAGAGAGAGGTCAATCGGCGAATCCAACTCGGTTGGGCAGCGTTCGGGAAACTTCGCGACGTCTTCTCGTCCAAAATACCTCAGTGCTTAAAATCGAAAGTCTTCGATAGTTGTGTGTTACCAGTGATGACATACGGCACCGAGACGTGGCCTCTCACTGTGGGCCTCATTAAAAGGCTCAAAGTCACTCAACGAGCCATGGAGCGGGCTATGCTCGGTGTTTCCCTACGAGATCGAATCAGAAATGAGGAGATCCGTAGGAGAACCAAGGTTACCGACATAGCCCATAGGATTGGCAAGTTGAAGTGGCAATGGGCCGGGCACATAGCTCGTAGAACCGATGGCCGTTGGGGCCGAAAGGTTCTCGAGTGGAGGCCACGTACAGGCAAGCGAAGTGTCGGACGCCCGCCTACAAGGTGGACGGACGATCTGACTAAGGTCGCAGGAAGTCGCTGGATGCAGGCCGCTTCCAACAGGTCATTGTGGAGATCATTGGGGGAGGCCTATGTTCAGCAGTGGACTTCCTGTGGCTGATATGATGATGATGATGATGAATGACTGTCTATTATTTAATCACCCGCTTAATTTTGCCCACCGAACTTATTTCAATTCTAAAATGAGATAGGTGGCGTAACTATCGCTATCTTTTTCTCTTCAGCAACTGAAAGTCCACGGCGGAACATGGGTCTCATGTCCTGTAAGGATTTCCAGACACCCATTTGGAAGCGGTCTACATTTAACGACTTGCTGGAACCTTAGAAATGAGATAGATTGGAGACTGTCCCGCCCTCACACCCACCACTGTAACTCCTGTAAGCTAGGATCAACAGTGGCACGCAATGTTATGACACCGAGCATTGAAGCTCGGCGAGTCTCCGGGAATGTCTAACTTGTCTTTAACGCCCGCAACGAAATTAATCAGAAAGTCTTATTAATAGGAGGAGTTGGAAATAAAATATTGTCCACTTCCCTCCGTGCAAAGCGGGTGACAAAACAATGAACTAAAGATGTAAATAACCTCGTAAAGAGACTTTTACAGCCGGAGAAGCCAGCTGTAAAGCACCACGGATCAAATCATTCTTACATTTAAATGGGACCTATAATGTGAGCTTTTATACTTGTTTCCAGTAATAGGTATGGCAAAAACGCCGGAAAGCACGGAAGTTCTTCCTAGTCTCTACAAGGTTCAAATGAGATAGATTGTCAATCCACGTTGAAAGCGGACGTTCGATGCTTCGCTTGTTTAGCTGGACGCAAAATTCAACTTCGTGCAATTAATTATCTGACCCGGGATTCGAACCCAAAAGTCAATAGTCAGTTTACACTGCCACTAGACCAGTCTGCACATAATACCTAGGTGACCTTATACTTATAATCTTTTATCGCAGATAGTATTTATCTAATGTAAAACTCGGCTACTGGTTTGCTCCGTCACTGGTTATTTATAGTTTATCATGATTTTCAGATTGCGTAATGATACCCATATACAGCGTGTCAGGTTAACAATAGGCTTATTGTAGGAGGTATTTATATCTGAAACTTCTTATTTTTTTGACGAAATTGTCTAATATAATAAGCATGAGAACTGACGCCAACATTATTTGTTTTTTTTTTTATTCTGTCCCGACATAGTGGCGACATTGCACCTGATGGTAAGCGCAAATGCCGCCCAGGCAGAGTATCCATTGGCATCGGACAGCAGTCCCATACCAATGGAAACAATTATGCCGGCCTGCTAAGGTGCCTCTTCACACTACGGCGGAAGGAACAAGGATTGTAGGAAGGAGGGAACACGTGAGACGGCAAATAATTCCACAGCCTGACGGTGCGGCACAAATAAGAATTAGAGAACCGTTTGGTTCGCGCCGGGATGGTTTGGACCGACAAGCTATGGATTCGCAAGCCAGCACGCGTGTAGTAACCACGTCACCAAGAACGTGTTAGTCAGTAGACACGCAACAAAAGAGCTACCCGTCTTTGGATATGATTTAACTCTCGCCCAAATGCAGCCTTTTTTCCCTCTTTTATGTGCGCCGGCTACAGACTGCGGCATTCGCAAGTGTGTCCGTACATAATACGTCACTGACACTCGTGGTGACGTGGCATTCATACAAAGTGAAGTATTTAGCTAATAATTAATATAAAAATCCAATGTCACTTTACCCGACCCGGGATTCGAACCCGAGACCTCAGCTTTGTAACCGTACCGTAGTACAACTACGCCATTGCGGCACTCTATAATTAAAGATTTTATTCCTTCAAATCAATATTCATTAGTAGGTGCCATGAAAGTATGACTATGTACTGTACTCAAAGACATTCAATGTAAAATATATCAATACTTAGTGTAGATTTTACGAAGATAATTTGTCCTATGGAACAATTTAACATATACATCAAACGCCACTTAATGCGGCCGTTGTATATGGCGTATTTAACAATACCTCGTTTTTAAATTCACCTTGTATACCTAATAGGCTGTTATAGCGAATTTTTACCGCGCCCAAAATAATGTGCAATCACTAAAATAACAATAATTATCGAAAAAATGATCTTGATAAGTCGCACATTAATCAGACTACAAAGAACATATTTTATCGTTAAATTCTTATCATATTTTGTTAACACAATCTTTACAAACTGTTCTAATATCATAAACATAGTAACTGAGACACTCCCATATAATTATTTGTTTGAACACATTAATCTCTGAAGCTACTGGTCCGAAGTAAAAATAAACTTTTAATATTGAATAGCACATTTGTCAAGGAAGGCTATAGGCTATATCAAATCACACTACAACCAGTAGTCAATCATTGCGTTATTTTCTAAAAACGGAGACAATTGTATTGTAATTTTAATTGTTCTTTAATGGATAATGGTGAAGGAAAATATCGTGAAGAAACCTTCATACCGTAGCGTAGTAACAATATAGAGTAAAATCCGTCAACACGGACTAGGACGGCGTGGTGGAATCATTTAACCCCTCCCAATCGTACTCTTGATGGTAGAGGAGGCCCATGCCTTGCAATAGGGCGTGTATATAGAGTAACCCTCAAACATCTGCCATGTTTGAGGGTTACTCTATGATCCTAAACGAAGTCCGAATGTTCGAACGTCGTAAGTAAATCTGTACTAATATGTCTAGGTACTCCACACAATGTCCGAAAGCACTATGTTACGTCATAACTACAGACTAAGTTCGGAGTGAATGATAACAATCATAGAGAATAGTATGGATATTTTGAAGTGGAAAACTTTTATATATCTTCGGATATCGAACTTATCTTACTTATGACACTTCATATAATAGAAGAAACCCCCTGATACAGACAAGCATAAGGTGAAGGATGAATGAAATAGTGCTTGTTACTTTAGGCGTCCAGTGCAGGTTGGCCTCGGCGACGGCGATGTCGGGGCGGCGGCGCTGCGGGTCGTCCTCCACGGCCGCGCCCGTCGCCACCGTGCTGCGACACCCCGGCACCAGGTTCTTTATTATCATCGCGAATTCTGCAAAATAATCATTAAGCTATACTAATATTATAAAGCTGAAGAGTTTGTTTGAACGCGCTAATCTCAGGAACGGCTGGTCCGATTTGAAAAAATCTTTCAATGTTGGATAGTACATTTATCGAGGAATGCTATAAGCTACATGTCATCACGCTATGATCTATAAGAGGGAAGCAGTAGTGACATTTTAAGCAAATACGAGGAAATTTGATTCGTTTTTGTGGTCCGATTGGTCGATATTCTAAATTTATAGTCGGAATTGAACATTGTGACCGCCATTTTGAAACATGTATCTACACCCGGGCGGAGCCGGACCCGTCCACTAGTTAATAAATAACATCCAACAGTTAAATACATAGTCCTGACCCCACAATAACATTAATTCTTGTGTCGTAGGTATCATGACTTCGGTCTCACACACACCCAGACCCGGAACAAATGTTTGTGGGCCGCACAAACATTTCTCTCGGTGCAGGGATCGAACCCGCGAGCTCTTGTTCCACCGGCGGCGTCTAACCAATTGCGCCAGGAGGCTCTCAATATTAATAATGCAATACTTGTAAGCATAAAGAACAAACTTAAATTGGTAATGATTAAATGCAAGTATACACTTATCTACGAACATTCATGCAAAGTGGAATTTAAACGACACATAGAATAGAATATATCTTTTTCAATTTAAAATGTAAATCATATCATGTGAGTTTTTCTTTCAATAGTGAAAATTTTTATAAAAATGTTTAATTTTCAAGTAAGTAGTAAGTATAGTACGTGAATGGTCGATATGGCAATCGGGTTTTGAGGTGAGGCGCGGGGGAGGGGACGCCCGTACACCTGCACGTCATCCGCGCCCTCCTACTTTTAGTCTTTTATGTATTGCCTATAATATTTTGTATTGAATGACTGCGATAGATTTTAAAGCTAAAGTAAAATCATTTACTCTCATTCTTACGGTTCTATTACGTTCATACAGTCCCCCCATATTAGTTTTTCTCATTTATCTTCTACGTGCAGACATCGATCAGTAAATTATAGATAAAATATTTTGTCATATTGCATATAAACTTGACTTAATTATTTTTACTCTTATGTCGTAACGTTGCAAAAAAATACCGGTGTAAACTACTTTGACCGTAGTGATGTAGTGATACTAGATCACTAGAAAATTGCCATATCGACTTGTTGCGGACAGTACCTAAAAAGTGTGTGTTCTGTCAATTTTGTATCGTAGGATGTAGCGACTTATCATTTTGCTCGTAAAACCAACTACAATAAAACGTTTTGAACAAGGTTTCACTAAATAAATTAAACAAACTCTAATTTAAAGCATAATACCATTTACCGGGCATCCATTCAAATAGGCCGATTTTAGAGTCCCGCTGACTATCGGCGCTGATAGCTCAGCGCGTAGCTTACGGACGGGGGTCAGCGCTGACAACTACGCGTTGTTCTAAAACGCTCCTTAGAAGCTCATACATAACTGTCAGCGCTGACAGTCAGCGCGCGGTCAGCGTGACTAAAATCAGCCTTAGATGTGACATTTTGCCTTCATACATTACCTAATCTGCAGTGAATAATGTTAAAGATAAATAATACCTTCTATAGTATGTTCAACAGGGTTTCCGATGTTGACAGGTAACGTGTAACTCGACGACATTAGAGTCAGCAGTCCGTCGACGAGATCAGACACGTAGCAAAACGAACGAGTCTGCTTGCCATTACCGTATACCTTAAAACAAAAATATATTATTGTTATATTAAAAATATGAATCAAAAAGTACCTAACTTAAACATCAAAATATACGCAACATGAGGAGGCCAAGCAAAAGATTTCCATAAGTACTTATAGTACAGCATACCATTATAATTTTCATTTTGTTTTTGTTACATTTCTTTATAAAGGAGTAGGTAAACCCACTCCGCTCAGTACACTTTCAACAAGATTTACAAAAACGTAACAGGTTTGAAATCATTATAATTCATTTACCTACGTCTTTTTTAATCAGATGTTCATTGCTATAATTCATAATCGCAAAAAATATGACATTGAACTCGGCCATCGGTATTCCTTACTTCACCAATTGATCGATAAATGTAAAATAATCTCTGTATTTTTATATACGCACTGTGATCTGCAAATGGACCGCGTAATAATTAACTAGTATTATTTGATAAATCAGCAAAAGTAACAAGAAATGTTATCTTTATACCCTAAAATATTAATACTGTGCAGGTATTGTAATAGCCACTATTTATGGTTAATATGTGTAACATTGTAGTAGAATACAATTATTAATATTTATCGGCTCGTTTGCTATACACCACGTCTTCACACCCCGTTCCGTCCTCCACGTCTATGATCTATCTCATTCTATATCTATCTCTTTCACCCTAGGTTCGCGTAGTGTATAGTTCGAGACGACAGATGCTTAGTATATGAATTTATCAATACACTACAGGTATATTACATTGAGACTTAACATCTTATGTCTCAGGGTGGCGAGCGCATTGGATTGCTAAGCATTGCTTTGTAATTCATGGTGTTGTTTGATTTTGATACTGACCATGAGCGGTCATATCGCTTCCCATCAGGCGAATGGCATGCTCGTCTCGCCATTCATATCAATAAAAAAAGATACTAATGAGTAGATAAGTACGTATGTTGTTGCTAATTGTGTCGAATGACACAAGACCACCGTCTGATGTCATTGGATGCTTTATCTGGATGGCATTGCAGTTATCATTAGATGCAATATAGTCCGAGGACCATAGCCACCTTTACTTCTCTCTAGTGTTTTTATCTGACGAACTGATAAGGCTCTCCTTATTGTCAGAAGGCTGCAAAACCTTCAAGCGATGGCGTTTTCAAATTATGGCTAATGACGAGTAACAGCGTCATCAATATGAGATTATCAATTACGTCCAATACTCGCCAACACCCGGGTTGGTCAAGTTTGGCAACACAAAATTAAAAATTAAATCCGTTAAAAATTAAATAGCTTATAAAGATGATTAAGTATGATATAGTGTAGATAAAACAACTTACTGTGATAGTTAGATTTTGTAAAGCTTGCATTATAAAGTTGGAGACGACTCTTCCGTCAGAAACGTGCATTCTTGGTCCATAAGTGTTGAATATTCTCGCCACTCTAACATCTACTTTTTCTTGTTTCGCGTACGAATACGCTAATGTCTCGGCCACTCTCTTGCCTTCGTCGTAACACGCACGAGGGCCTGGAATTTGATTAAAACGAACGCCAGCCGATATAACAACATAGTTTAAGTACCTTTACATAAATAATGCTTATAAAAAAACAATGTTAATAAAAAACAATAACAAAAAGGAAAAAACTACAGATAAATCTACTGAAAGTATGTTTATAAAGCCTATTAATTATGTTTAATTGCACAAGATACGGGCCTACTTCGAAGTGATAATGATAGTGTTGCAACAGTGCATTGATAATGCATGAAATGACACAAATTTTCATGCTAAAGATAATAAATACAAATGTTTACTAACCTATTGGGTTCACGTGTCCCCAATATGACTCCGGTTGGGGATGAACCATCGGGTCACCGTATACTTCTGATGTGCTTGCTATTAATATTTTAGCTCCGACACGCCTTGCTAGCCCTAGAAATGTATTTACCCATATTACGATGACATACGCGTATCATGAGCAATAAATATAAAACTTGATAGCTGTGACAATGAAGTGACTGTGAGTCGGCAGTATAAGCAGTTTAATTGAATGTAATTATGGAATAAAACATATATTATCAACATCAGTTCGAATAAGTATAGCTTATTACAGTTTTTTTTCCACTGGCTGGCGTAATGACTGCACTGCACCTGATGGTAAGTGCTAATGCCGTTCAGACTGAATATCGAATGACATCAGACGGCGGTCTCATGCCATTCGATATAATTATGCTGATCTGCTAAGATGCTTCTTCACACTACGGCGGAAGGACCTATGATTATAGGAAGGAGGGAAATTCCACAGCTTGACAGTGCGGCTCAGAAAATAATTGGGTTTTTACATATACAGATACAAACCTAACATATTGATTGTTCCTAATGTGTTCGTTTTGATTGTTTTCACAGGATTTTGCATATAATGCGGTGGACTTGCTGGACTAGCTAAATGATATATTTCGTCTGCCTGAAAAACAACATTTTAACCATATAATTGTAATTGTTAACAGTTACAAATAATCATAATACTTGTCAAGAAATAAACATTTATTTCCTTATTCATAGATAGTCTTAGTTATCGAATGTTTTGTCGATTTCTAACGAAATTAAGTTTGAGCAAAGACAATACATTCGATATTTAAAATAGGTTTTAAAACTGTCTATGAATAGAACCAGTGCATAATAAATGCTAAAACATAATTACATTTGTATTATAAAAACAATATAATTAAAACTTGTGTAATAATTTTCGTAACAAGAGGAAAGCAGCATTAGTTTTTCACTTACTTCAACATACAGCGGATTCACTATGTCATGGTGTATCAACTCAAAGTTTCTATGACCAAACCAATGTTCTACATTCCTTTTGCGACCAGTGAAAAAATTATCTACAACAATAACTTCATGGCCTTGCATCATTAATACGTCTACAAGGTGTGAGCCTACGAATCCCGCACCACCAGTCACCTGAAACATAAAATGTAATATTGACAGGTTTGGGAACGAGGAATGGAGAATTTTCTAAATAATATTGCACTGTGCAGTGGTAGCAATGGACTTTTGGATTCATGTTAATAGCATAATAAATGATTGAATAGTTTTAAAACTTCTTGTTTTCATTTTGATATAAATAAAAAAGTCCTTGTGAAAGATTTTACTTCTTGTATTTACAAAAAAAAAATGTATAATCTCACGTCATGTTCAGAAATAGTTATATTTTAAAAATATACATTGTATCAATTGTAAGATTAAAGTAGCATTGTCTTTAAACTTCAAAATACCAATAATGAAAATAATTATTACAGTTTTTTTTATCACTAGAAAAACCTTAGGTTTTAACATGACATTGCCACAATGTTTTTCAATATAATCATTTTTGTTTAAGGAAATGCAAACATAAAAATTAACACTGGGTCTTAAAACCATACTTTGTAGTATGTTATGAATTAAACTCTCCTTGAGGACATATTCAAAGATAAGTTTGCAAGAAATTATTAATTGTAACCTTATGTACATGGCAAGGATAACAGACAGTTTATCAGACATATAAAGTGCACAATCATAGATTCCTGTCCATGCAAAGGTTGCCTAGAAGAATATGCAATATGGCTGCCAATTGTACTATATTTTAAATAGTTATATTTTATTATTACATGTAATTTACAATAGAGTATAAATAAATAAATATATTATTTTGCACAATATCTTAACAAGTATATGCCTACTGACTGAAGTGGCTCATGTAAAACGAGACAACATAAAGTTCTACTACAATCAGTTAACTTATCAAAAATCACTTGTCTAACAATCAATTATTATCATTAATCATTAATTATTATAAAAGACATAACTAGTCAACCATATTGTCTGGAGACAAAATGCATTGTTAAAGTATAATTCATTGATTTGTGATAAGATGAAAATAAAATAAAATATATTTAGATGTGACTAATACACATTGGCATATTACTGAATATTTTAGCAATGAAGAATGTATTATCTAAATGATTTATTTAGATTTTATCTAAGTAATTTTATTAAATATGTAATGTCTAAACTTAAACATGTTAAATAAATTGTCTTATTCACTTACCAATATTCTCTTTCTTTCTTTGTATCCAAGAAATTTAACATCTGGATATTTTTGTGGCATTCGACCTTCTAGGATTGCTATTTTCTTCTCAAGCTCTTGTATTCTAGATTTTGCTTCTTGCAATTCCCGTCTAGTACTTTCATCAGCACCATTATTTGAGACTTCCTTGTCCATTTTATTCATTATAACATATTCACCCGTCTTTGGTAATTCTTTACTTTTAAAAGTTATGTCTTGGAAATCATCAGATAACCTTTGGTGGGATCCCCTTCCTTGATTTTCTAGCTCACTCTTTGTAATTATTAAGTACAATAAAATCACTAAAACAAAAATTGAGTAAAGTGATAAAAGGGTATATGTAGATATTATTCCGTTAAAACCTTGGAACTGAGTGTACACAATAGTGATGTGTACTCACAGCACAATGGTAAATATGTAAATAAGTCACACCAAATGGACAGTTTTGCATGTGCTTCTGTGCATATTAATTATGACATGGAATACTATAGTTAATTTGTATCTGAAGTTTGCATAAGGAAAGGTTTAAGCTAAGTAGCAAATGGTAGAAACGCCAATCTATGACCTTGGCCAGCCGGCTATAGAAAATGCACGATAGTGCGACGGCTAGTGTAATTACCGGCATTAAATAATTCAACTCTATGGTTTTGTTCATTAATATTGACCTATGGTTTTATTAAAAATATTTATTATAAGTTCTGTTTAAATATAGACTATCAATAAGATTACATTATGAATAATACTCGGTTCATTAAAAGTAATTTATAAAGAAAACAATTTACTTACATAAAGACAATACACATACGACGGTTATTGTCTTCCTAAACTTTAAAGATTGTCTTATCATTGCTGACTCTAATTAGAACATCTGTTCCGTTCACATTTCTATTATTGTTATTATACTTTAGCACGATACCAAATCGGAAAATTAAATATTTGACGAAAACTCAATCGCGATGTCACCTTTTATCAAGCACTCCTTTACTGTCATTTTCAGCTGACTGTCATCTGTCATATTTAATATCATGTTTCAAGTCTTAAATAGTAAAGAAATTTAACATTGTGTATGTATCCATCATCTCTTTTTTTTAGACTTTTCGTGTACTTTAAATTATTTTCAATAGAGACTTGTAATTCTGTTTTATCCAGAAAACCCAGAACTAATTACAAAGAACACAGTATTCGTAGTACTTAGTTTAAACTCCTTAACCAATATCAATAAACTTATAACGTTTGGGCATTTGCATAGTTTTTCAATGCTTTTTAGGGTTTTTACATATGTAATGATAGCAATTTTGTATAATATAAACACTGCTTGATTTTTAAATAAAATATAAATATATTTAGTTTTTACATTGAATTTTTGACTACCCAGCATTGACTAAAAAATCTGCACACAGTTTTATTAAAAAAGGATAGGTAAGTAATATTCAGCTATTAGATAAGTAGTGTACTCACTTAATCAGTTTTCCATTTCTCTTAACGTATTAAAACACATAACATGCCAATTTTGTTCCATTTTATAATTTAACGAACAAGAATAATCTCAACGTCACGCTAGAAGTCACAAACCACAGACGACTAAAAATACAGACGGCCAACTCCATACAAATGTTTTAACACGTTATGCATACTCACACAACTACATTCATTTATACATTCTACATATAGAATTCCATAGAATTCATTCAAATGTTCATCGGACCTTTCATTCTTTTCATTGATAATTTTACCACTGACCAATAGTATTTAAGATTATTGTTCCGCGTATTCGAGCCATCTACTTCGCGCGTTATACGTATATATATTTTGACGAGTTTCGAACCAGAGCTGGAAATCGGTACTTCACCGAAATTGCCGATTTTTTAATTATAGGGATGTAAAACATATTTTAAGCAATCCGATTTTTATTACCGAAAATTTGCCGGTTTTATATTTGTGTATCATTCATATGCATGTTAAAATTACTCGATTTCATACGAAAATAAAAAAATAAAACAAAGTTATAATTCAAAACCTTTACTCAACAAAATTTATAAATGGATTTTATTTCATATTTCTACATTATTTTTAACATTTTTATCATAATTTAATATTACAACCTAAAATACTTTTTATACACTTTCAAATCGTAAATATTAATTCTCTTAATTATAGGACTATTAAAACAATGCCAAATCAAAGAATATCACTGAACTAACAAATAAAATTATAAATGGAAACATTTAGTGCACAATATATTTTCCAATACCATGAAACAGCACAATATTGCTATATTTGTAGTGTAAATTACATATAAGAAGCCATTCGTGTAAATTAATAATAAAATACACCCAATTTAACAAACATTTGAAACAGAGCAAAATTAAAAACATATGCTTACATATCTGAAGTATTTAATAACAAATTATTATTTAAAGTAGGATGTAATGAAAAATATATTTGGGAAAGTCATAATATCATATTTACAATAAGAAAATATACACAAAAATGTATATCAAGTGATATGATATTATGATACATTAAAAAATAGGCAATAATGTTGTGTGTAAAGTGTAATGAAAAATAATGATAGTAAATTGTTTACATTAACATATTGAAGAATAAGCAATATTGTTAAATTAATACAATAAATGTGTTGGCTTCAAATCATAGAACACATTAATGCATAATACCAACATACTAAAACATTTGAGATTAACTATTATGTAACAACATATTAAAGAAATAGGCAAAAAATATGTTTATAATAAGGTAATTTTGAAGAATGCTTTTATGCTATTACAGTCCATAATATAGGTTGGTAAGCATACCTGTTTTATGCATAATGTTTTCAATATTATTCATTTCATTCTTAACTTCAATACACTACTGCATTGCATTTCATTTTAATAACATATGACCAAAAACCTTTAACAAATGCCTTTTCTGAACATCTTAATCATATCAAATAGTATCAATATTATAAACAGATTATTAATGAACATAATTACTTATGCTGTGAATTAACCTTTGTAAATATTAACATATAAACCTACAGAGTAGAGATCCTTCAGACACAGAGGTGAAACTTTCTTTATGCTTCCAACGATGAACCCATTTGCCTGCTAAATACTTGGACTGCAAATTTAACCCGAGTCTTGCCTGGAAATTATAAAACAATTAATTAATAACAAAATAAATATGAAAAAGACACAATCAGTTGTTTACACTGCTTGCCTGACGTTAAATAATAATTATAAAACATTAAATAATTATAAATTAAGCTGTGATGAACTTGCGGGTACCTATACCAATAAAAAGCTCTAATATTGAATTGTACTGTACTAGATCGGTCTATGTTGTCCCAATTGCAGAGCACGAGCATCCTCTACAACCGAGAGTATCAATGAAAGGAGTATGGCTACATAATTCGTCACGATGGACTCATACAAAAAGCTAACCTTTTCACATGAGATCCAAAAAATCTGTATTTTATAATGTATTTGAACATATTGTTATTTCTTATATTCCGGCAACAATTTAAAACTAGGAATAGTGTCACAACATGGTCACAGCGGAATAAAATATTATATTTACCTTGTTTCTGTCATATGAGGTTAGAATTGTGTTTTTCAATAATTTTGTGCTCCATGCTCCGCCAACATAGCTCTGTCCATTTAGTACATTGTTTTTATACTTTGTTTGGGAAGGACACACAACACTTTCTTCAATACTTTATTTGATTTGTGGTAAATTCACCGGGGACAAAACACGTGACCAACATTAATAATTATCATGAAAATCACAAGTTTATAGATACCATTTGCACAAAACAAACTATATAACGTTCGCACTGCTAAATATTTACGTTACTGATTACAAAATAGATGAAATAACATTAAAAATATAAATAAAATCAGCCGAACCAAACTAACAAACAGCGATTGACTGTTGACAAAAATGGCGGCAAGTGCAGGCAAGTGCCAAGTGCACACGCACACATTTACAAAAATAGCGTAAGTGAAAAAGATGGGGCGAAAACGGCATATGAGAAAGCGAGATAAAAAAATGGGTCACTTTTTAGGCCCAAGTTAAACGGGCCTGTCACAAACGAAGTAATCAAAAATATGTCAAAAATGTTTTTTTTTTTTTTTTTTTTTTTCTTTCTTTCTGGCTCCGTACTTTAAGTACATTTAGCCAATGTCGAGTTATTAGAAATTGGTTATCAGAGGACTGGGATTAAAGGTAGGGAAACTGTTTATTTAAATAAAAAGAAAGCGGAAATTAATCATCTATCAGGAGAGTTGGATATGAAAAAGGAAAGAAAGCCACACGACAAACAAAATAAAGCATAAAAAATATAAAATAAGTAAAAGGTTAATACTCTAATTATAACGTATAAAATATTTACACTTTTATTTTGTTACTTATAAAAAATGAAGAAATACATTTATATACAGACATATCATTAGTACTAAGAAGAGTGGAAATAGAACAAGGAAAAGGAATATGAAGGAGAGTTAAAGAGTTAATAAAGGATGAGTGATCATATTTTACACACGAAAACAGGATGTGATTCAAGTCGCCGACATCTGAACCACACAAACACATGGAACTGTTTAGAATTTGAAGCCTTGCAAGATGAGCGGGGGAACAAGTATGACCAAGTCTACAGCGGATTAATATAGAAGTTTCCATCTTACCTAATGTAGTTCTACAGAACCATGGTCTCAAAGGAATCTCTGGCTGAATAGAGGAGTAATAGCGGCCCTTCAGTAGTTTACTAGAAGACCAAATTTCACTCCACGATTCCCGAAGATATATTTTCGGTAAAGATAAAAGGTCAAGGCTATAATTTTTGAAAGGATATAAATCCCCACAGAACACCGCCTCCCTGGCAAGCTTATCAGCAACCTCATTGCCATGAATTCTTGAATGGCTTGGAATCCACCCAAAAAGTAAAGAGTATCCCTTGGTGAAACATTCGTATGCTAATTCTCTTATTTGGAAAATAATAGGTAATAACTTTTTATATTTAAATGGAAATTTTGCAATGGCTTGAAGGGAACTAAGAGAATCTGTAAAAATAATAGCTTTATTAAGTTTAAAGGTAAGTACGTATTCAACGGCCTTCAGCAAACCAAGACATTCACCTGAAAAAACTGATGACTCCAGAGGAAGTTTAACCTTTTGAACGATATTGTATTGGGAATGGAAGACACCAATCCCTACACAATGAGAAAGAGAAATTTTAGATGCATCTGAGAACAGATAATGGAAACCCTCAAAATTTTCAACAAGATAATCATTGAATGTACTTTTAATATTTGGGGAGTCTTTTTGAACACAGTTAAAAATAATTTGGGGAGAAAAACAAAGAGAGTTATAGGAATTAGAGAACAATGGAAGTTTATTGGATCGGTGAGTAGGAGCGGATAGGGATATAAATTTTTGATAACTTTTGACAAGACATGGGATAGATTTACTAGAAGATTTCATAAGTATTAGGAGGGACTCCAGTAATGGAAAAAGAGGATGATTCGACCATTGTAAAATACTAAATAAATATCTATCAGAGAGATATTGTCTCCTAAGATAAAGCGGAGGTTCTCCACACTCTACTTGCAGAGCGTTGATTGGGCTAGATTTCATAGCACCTGATACAATTCGCAAAGCTTTTGATTGAAGGCGATCTAATTTTTTAAAAGAATTAATATTACCTGGTTCTAAAATAAAGGACCCATAATCAAAAATACTTTTGATCAAAGCATTATAAATAAGTTTTAAGGAGCATGGATGGCCACCCCACCAAACTCCCGATAAACATCTCAGCATATTCAATTGGCGTTCCACCCTCTCTACTATATACTCACAATGAGCAATTCCAGAGAGTCTGGAATCCAAGATAACCCCTAAATATTTAAAGTTATCTCTAACAGGAATTGGAACATTATTATAAACAATGTTTAAAGCAGGTGAGTTTCTACTACGAGTATATAATACTGTTGCACTTTTGGAAGGAGATAGTTCTAAACCATTACCGTGGAGCCATAACTTTAGTAAATGTAAAGAAGAATTAAGAGTAGAACAGGAATCGTTAATGTTATTAGAGGAGCAGTAAAAGAGTACGTCGTCTGCATATTGCAAAATCTGGACATCAGTGTTGATAAAAGAGGCAAGATCGAAAGTATAAATATTGTACAGTAAAGGGCTAAGCACTGACCCTTGGGGCAAACCTCTCCATACGACCCGATTTAACTGTTGATTGTCTGAACACAACATAGTAATTGAACGTTCATTTAATATATTTATAATAAAATTAGTAAGTCTTATTGGCACTTGGAGAGAGTGTAATTTACTTTGAAGTACAGACAGTAGTACATTATCGTAAGCAGCCTGAATGTCTAAAAATACAGCGACAGTGGAGTGACCCTTGGAAAAGGATAATCTAATATCAGCTGTCAGGATACTCAGACAATCCATGGTACTTTTGCCTTTTCTAAAGCCGTACTGGGAATCTGCCAGTAGACCCTCATTCTCAACATACCACTCTAGACGGTTTTTTATTAAATGCTCTGCTAATTTCATTAAAACAGATGACAAAACTATAGGACGGTAAGAAGAAGCATCAGACGGGGATTTCTGGGGTTTGAGAATTGGCAACACAAGTTGATGTTTCCATGATGGAGGAACGTTTCCTGTCATCATGACAGAATTGATTAAATTCAGATAATAACCCACAGTATTATCACTGAGATGAGAAAAGAACGAGTACGGAATACCATCCATCCCTGGGGCTGAATCTACAGCATTTGTTATGATACCTTTCAACTCATTTAAGGTAAAAGGCATGTTTAAATATGCATGCTTGTCAAGGTTATCAATTTCAAGTGAAGGCAGCATATTAATATTTTGGGGAACCCAAGGAGGAGCAAGTCTGTCTAAAAAGCTACATGCCAAGGATTCAGGAATTTGAGGCGAAGAGAAGTTAGAAAGAGCAGACCTAAATCTTCTGATATTACTCCAGACAACTGATGGGTGGGTATTGGGTGAAAGAGTAGAACAGAAATTATGCCATCCTTCAGTCTTTTTCTTTTTGAACAGTTTTCGTGTTTGAGCAATTATCAAGGAAAGGGATTCATAGTTTTCTGGAGTCATATTCAAGCTATAAACTTTTTCTGCCCTTTTTCGTTTTTTAATGGCCTCTGTGCATTCCGAATCCCACCACGGCGGCATGGGAATTTTCCTATGTTTGCCATTATGTTTAAGAGGCAAGACTTCGTTGGCTGCTGTTATTAAAATAGAAGCAAATGCCTCAGCGCATTCATGCTCATTGCTCTCAGTCACAATGGGAAGAGACGGAAGGAGACTTTCAACTCTGCTTTTGAACGCAACCCAGGTGTCACTCTCTCTGGTGGGAACTTTATATTTTAAATATGGTTTTTTGGGCACATGTGAACCAACTGTGTTGAAAAAAGGAAAGGAAATTTTTATAGGAAAGTGATCACTGCCGAAAGAAGAGGGAAGAGGAGACCAAGAAAGAGAGGATGCCAGGTTAGGAGTGCAAATAGACAAATCTAATGCGCTTAAATTTGTATGGATGGGATCAGTATGCCTAGTTGGAGCGCCTGTATTTAAAACACATAAATTGTGTGTATCTAATAAATCAAGTAATGTTTCACCATAAGAGTTTGAAACAGAGCTACCCCAAGATTGGTGATGGCAATTAAAATCACCCAGAAGTAAGAAAGGTCTAGGAAGAAAATTAAGAAGGTTATTTATTTCCTTAAATAAAGAGGAGGAAGGATGAGAAACATAAATAGAGACAAAACAGGTATTATTTACACTTATAGCTACAATAGAGATTTTATCACTATGAGAAGGTAAAGAAATTATAGAGAAAGGGACAGAATCTTTAATGAGTAAGGCGACACCACCAAACCCATCAGATCTATCTTCTCTCACAGTTATGTACCTTTGTATTTTAAAAACATGACTGTGTTTTAACCATGTTTCAGATAGTGCAAATACAAAGGGCTGATATTTATTAACTAAATAAATAAGATCGCATTTTTTATTAATGATGCTGCGGCAATTCCATTGGATTATGTTGGACTGTTTGTCCATTATGGAGTGAAAGTGTGGATCTATCAAAAATAGGGGCAACGTGGGACGGTGAGATATTGAATTTATTCATAAGACTAAACAGAGCTGTAATAAACTCCTTAAGATTTATTGGCATTTCATTTTGATTTTCACTATTGTTACAGGAGAGGGCACAACCATTAGAAGGTTCCGGCATTGAGAACTCACGTATTATTGCATTGTGGTCTTCTTTGTTATATCCTTTGTTGAGGATAGGAGGGGGACGGGGTGGAGTAAAAACTGTTTTTTTATAGCTCATAGATTTTGCAGAAATGGATTTATTGATGTTTGAGGGTTTAGGAGAAATTACTGCATCTGCAAAGGATTTAGTGACAGGGGGTAGTAGTTTGCTTGCTTCCATATAAGAGATAGAACTCTGAGCCATATGGGTTTTAATCTGTTTCTGCCGTGAGAATTCTGGACACGCCTTACTAATTGCAGAATGGTGACCTAAGCAAAGGCAGCATGAGGCATTTGCTTCCTCTATATCACAAGTCTGGCCAGAGTGACTTTGGCCACACTTATAACAACGTGGGTTTGACCTACATTGGGTTTTAGTATGGCCAAACCTGCAACAATTAAAACATTGTATCGTTGGGTAAATGTAGAGATCTACTGGCAGAGCATTAAAGCATATGAAAATACGTTTTGGCAATACTTGACCATCAAACGTCACTACCACTGTTTGGGAGGGTTTCCATTCTACAGTGCCGTTATCAAATGTCTTATAATTCAGTCTACGCACTTTAAGTATAGGGCCACAACCGATGGGAACTGTAGTATTTTCTATTACTTCCTCTGGAGACCATTCAGATGGAACGCCTCTAACTATACCCATCCTAATAATGTTAAAGGATGGGATAAATGCATTAAAATTATTTTTTTTCAGATTCTCATTTGAAATAAAAGAGTTAGCATCGAAATGGTTATTGAAAGAAAGAGAGATTTTATTTCTTCCAATACGCTTCACGCTACCATTCACAATATTTTTGAAATTGTGTTGCTTTAAAAACTTGCCAAAAGCTAGAGGGTGAAGAGTGGTCGAGTTATTTCCAATATCCTTTTTTTGAACGTGAATTACATACGGCGCACTATCGCTCCTGTCATAAATTTGTCTTCCCACCATTTGCGCGGGAATTTTAGTTTGCGCGGGAATTTTAGTTAATGGTTCTGTAGGATTTTTTGCAATTATAGGCTGAGCCTGCGACAAGGTCGGTAACGATGGTTCTGCTTCTACACATCCGCATGTAAAAGGCTCATTCGGTCCTAGTTTCCGCCTTCTCTTATTGCAAATTTTGCAAATATGTCGGCGACTTCTCTTTACTGGACGAGCTGTCGATGAACACGAACCGTCCGTGTCCATACCAGACTCAGAAATAACTACCTGCATAGCATCAGGATTCGAGTCTATCGTTACAAAACAGCCTGCCGGGGGGACTGAACCCCCCGGATCAGGCGGATCATTCATTTCTACTTTTATTAAAATGTATGTAAAAACTTACCTAATGCGAAGAAAATAATAAAATTAAATAAAATACTAAAGAAACTACAAATATCTACAAAAAAAAAACTCCACTGACAGAAATATTTACAAGAAAAATATCATGAAAAAAAAATTTGCACAAAAAATTACGTCCGCCAAGATCGAAGTTTCCCGCGCTTTTCCGTCAAAAATGTTGCCAGTTGCGACTTGCTACTAGTTGGTAAATTGATAAATGAAACTAGTCGTCTGTGAATGAAACCAAATGAAACTTGATTGATAAAAAAATCGAAAAGTTTAAGTTGTAAATTGAAATAATATTAATATTCATTTTTAAAAACGTATTAACTCGTAGTATATAAACGAATAAGAAAGTATTGTCAATAAATTTTGAATGGAGATTATTATAAAATAGCAAATCATGGTTCACGCCTCACGACAGTTCACGGCTCCATTTGAAGCCAACAGGCACTTAATATTCAATTTTTAGAGATTTGCCACAACATCAAAACATTACAGTCCATAAATAGGACATACTCTTTCTCTGCCTTCAGCAACTGCTTAACATAGGCTTCCCCCTAAGATCTCCACATCAATTTGAAAGCGGTCAGTATCTAGCGACTTCCTACAACATTTATTCGTGATTTGTCCACATTGTATAACGGTGTGACCGTGCTCGGTAAGTATTCCCTTCGAGAGGAGATACAAAGAGCCATAGCGCGTTGTTTAACCTTGGGCATGTAATAAGGGCCTACACATAGTACACAGTAGTAACAAATAGTACCTACACGCGAATTAGTAGGTATCCTAATCACTACTGCATTCCACTGCCACTCGTTGGAAGCGAGGCCACCCAGCCTGTGTTTTGATTTCAGGCAAACCGGCGTATATGAATTCTGTTAATACCTACTCTTAAGTACATATTGGTGCATATTGGACTCAGCATAAATTATACACAAACATACATATTAGAAAAGCAGTAAACTATTCTTAAGGGGAAGTAATGGACAATAAACAAGATATAATCAGATATTATATTTTATATATTTATGTAATGATAGGTTTAGAAATATTATGTTCGAAGTGACGTAAGTTATCATTATAAAAATAAATATGTACAGAAAAATCGGTGGGTTGAGATCAACAGAAAGAGCCAGAAAAAACATTTTTAGCTGTATGATGAAATAAATTTAAATTCGGATTCTATTAACGTTGAACCTCGAATGTCGAGGCCACAAAAATATACAAGTTATTTCCAATTCAAACACTATTAGAAAAATATTTACATTACACATACGAATTATTGTTTCTAATACACATATATTTTTCACAATTACTTGTTATATCTTGATTAAGTTTATTAACATTTTTTATTTTACACACGGCCCCCGAACTCGTACCGGAACATCTGGTTGATCAGAGAAAAGTCCATCTATACCCGCTTCAAAGAATGCCCTAATTTCCCCTTCAAAGTTACCCCTCGCTGCTGGGGATGGGTCATCACTTCTAAACTCAGCTGGCAGGAACGAATTCTCGGCCCGGAAAGTATAAGGATGCACTTTAAGTCCAGCTTCATGAGCATCAGCTACAAAACGAGTCGGTGTTCCGAGTCTTTCGTTTTCATCACGAGGAATAATGTAGCTCTTGTCAGGGCCTACAGCATGAGCATACGTGCCCACTTCTTGAAGCCCTTCATGTGTTGACATTTGCCCGTATGTAAGATTTGTGCCCGCTACAACTTGGTCGTATGGTTGTAGTGACTTGTCGCTTTCGTATAGTTGCAACAAGCGCAGCCTGGTCATCTCTTTCAATTCCTTTAGATTACTCACTTCAAACGATTGTATATAAACGGGGGCTCTGGAGCCTATGTAACCGTTTTTATGGAAAGTATCAACAACTAGACGTTCCATCGCCAGATTTAAACGTTTGAAATGCGTACTGTGCTTAATTTCTGGATATATACCGATAGTCCTCTTCTGACTTACTTGCAAACCTTTGACTAAGTCAATAATTTCTTGGAATGTTAGAATTTGGTATGCGCCATCCATTCGAGCGTTTCCTGGCCTTATATCTGGAATACGTTCTTTGGCACGCAACGTTTTGATTTCGGCGAGTGTGAAATCTTCAGTGAACCATCCATTAATTTCATTACCGTCAACAGTTTGTGTGCGATGTCTTGATGCAAATTCCGGATGGTCAGCTACATCGGTGGTGAGTCCTAGCTCATTGTCGTGCCTTGCGATCAAATGTCCATCTTTGGTCATCACTAAGTCTGGTTCAATGTAGTCAGCACCCATTGTTATAGCGAGGGCGTAGGAGCCAAGAGTGTGTTCCGGAACATAGCCGCTGGCACCGCGATGTCCAATTACTACCATTGGGCAGATATCAGAAACAGTCTTGGTTGGCCTTTCAATAGTAAGTACAATGTTTGGTGCTGCAAGGCTTGTTGCAATAACGCTGATGAATATCGCGCATTGTGTGAAGACGTTCATCTTTGATTTCCTGTTGAATAAATAAATCATGACTTTCCTGTTATGTGCAAATCATTATATCTAAGTACCTAGGTTTTTAATGCTTATTAAATCATCTAGGTACTCGTTATGTATTCACGCTTGATTTAGAAGTGTTTACGTCATTTATTGCAAATAAGATAATAAATAACAATCGAGATATCGCGAGCCATATAACATTATTAAAATCATGTAAGATTTGAATGTCCTTGTGGCCAGATAGCAATAAGATTAACGGGTATTATTTTTCGTGCATTCCAAATTAATTAATTAATTTTTATCGCATTAAGCGCGCATATTTATCTTTCCGCTACCCACACAACTATTTTAGTAAACAAAAAAAAAAAATAAGAACACTATAAAGTTAATATAAGTAGAAAATTGTAACAATACTCACTGTTTTGTAGATGAACTCTTCACAACTATCAAAAAATAACTAGTACATAGATATTTACGAGTCAAGAGGCAATTCGTGATTAACTCGAGACGCCCGTACAGCTATATAGTAAAGTGTTACAGGAAAAATGTTTCATGGTCACTTCGCTATACCACACACACATGTAGGTACTGTGTTATGATTTAAATAATAAATTAAAACCAGTTGTTTTTTTTTCACTGGTTGTGGGTAACTAAGAATGTGTCATTAATTTTCCCAGTTTGTAATAGTGCCTTTATTTATTTACCGCATTATAAAAGAAATGCGATTTTTATATTTTTAGGTAATCTGTATTTATTTATTTTATTCTTTATTACACACAGTAAAAAAAGAATAACCTTTATAAAGACAATAAAAACAAAAAAGTCGTCGGTCTTATCTCTAAGGCAATTTCTACCAGACAACCATGAGATGAATATATGCCACTGTTGATCCTCGCTTACAGGAGTTGCATTGGTGGGTGTGAGGGTGGGACAGTCTTCTCTGTCTTTAATTAAATTTCAAATTCAAATCATATTACTTCAGCTATAACACTTGACTCTTGAAATGGTTTGGTAATTTGCTTATCATGATTCGTGACAACCACAAAAGCACATAGGTTGAGTTCAAAATGGGTAGGTCAATGGGTGGATGTCAAAATAGATAGATTGTAGGTACAACATTTACCCAGGATCTGCTAAAACTGAAAAAAAGGCAAACTGGAAACTACATTTTCTTACATGCTGGGACAACGCTTGCTAATACAAGAAGAATGAAATATATACAATGTACATATATATTTCATACACATCATGACCAGAAATTATTATTTTAATCGCCATATACAAAATTAATAGTCAAAAAACCTTGTTCATTTCTGTAAACGTAATACACAAAAATTTATCTGCGTTTAGTATATTTATATAAACAGCTGAAATAAGATCAATGTCATTCTACAATGGAAGGCCTATTACATGACTAATGAAATAAGTAATTACAATATTGATAACACTATCATTGTAGGAGGACAAACGAAATAAACCAATTAGGTATTCTATATCAATAGAGTATAGCAAAATATACTTACGAGAGTGCGTTTTAAGGTTCACAAAATGAGGCATAGGGGGGAAATAAAAGCTCATTTTTTCCTTCTAAATATATTATACTACAAGACATAAATATTCTTCAGATTTGTCAACAATCTTACGCATACATATCTTAAAAAAAGAATGTATTATCTTATAACAAGATAAAAATGCGTCCTTCACCTCTTCGTCAGTCAAATATTGTTTTCCTCAAAGCTTTTTGATGTTGAGCACAAATAACCACTGCCATGTCTGAACTGTAAGGTAGCTGTAAGGAATTTAAAATACCGAAGCCCTCCATAAGCAGTGCAGCCAGTTCTACACGACTCTTGTGCACGGGCGCATTGTAACGCAGGAGTCGGACGCCTCTGGTCAATTTTTCTCTTATTTTTTTTTATATCGAGTCTCGTAACCGCCTCAAAACGAAAGTTACTATTCTCCAGTTATAGCAACAGGATGCCATTTGAGTCTCAAAACACAATTGCTGTGAGTTTTCCGGGTGTTTGTGACACCTGTTCAAACACTAAGTTCTTGGTTTCTTAAATTCTAGGTTTTCTGGCAAATGCATGGATTCTTTTCAGGAGTATTCATAATGATGAACCTAAGTTTCAACTTCAGAAATAATTTTGTTCATTACACTATCCTTGTTTTAATTGCTAAGATTCAGAAACATGCGGGTACACTCACCACGCAGTTGTTTTTATGGCGACGCTACAGCTTACTCATTCCAATAGGATTGTGAAGAATTTTGGAAATTTTTGTATCAGATACACCAACTATTTCTGCAAGCAATTTATTCTTTAGCCGGCTATCTTCCTGTACATTTTTTTTTATAATTTCCAGAGTGGTCTCTTCAAACGCCTGGCCCGGTCGTGACTGGTCTTCCAAAAACTCCCTGCCGCGCTTAAAACGGCTATGCCATATGCAAGCATTCGGTTTCTAAGGACAAGGAGTCCTCATAAAGTGATCACATCTCTTTCAATGAGATTTATATAAATTTTCCTTGCTTAGTAAGGAACTCAATCTGTGTTCAGTTTCCGAAACACACTTCCGCATTGAGTTGCTTAGCCGGCTATGGTTCTAAAAGCAATCGCCCGATTTAAATTAAACTCTATATTTATAGTAATTATGAAACCCTGAACATGTTACTATCCAAATAACTCCACTATCCCCTCTCCAACTCCTCGATTCTTTGCGAATTCTTTTAAATGTATACGCATTTTTGTATATGTATATTTATTATTATCCATAGTTTATTAGTAGGTATGAGTATGTGTATGTAATTAAGTAATTTATTAAACTATAGAAATATGTGTGAACAGGTGAAACTTCGAGTAACAGTAACATTAAACGCAATAAAAATACAATATTCAAGGCTTTAAGGTATATTGGTCTTCCGATTTAATTAACAACAATTTGATTGCCAGTGCTTTTACAGATTTTAAGAAAAAATACCAAATTAAAATAGTGGAATTTGTTATAAGCAACTGTTACCACCGACCCTAGTGGTAAACCCTAGAGTAAGGATGACGCTAGGGTTAGTTGCAACAATTTAAATGCAGCGTTATAACATTGTCAATAAAAATAAAAATTTTAACTTTCATTTATTTATACGATAAATGATGTCATTTATCAATCTAGCACATGGTATGGCTACATATTTATATGTTTGGGTAGGCCATGACTCGTTGACTGGTCAAACTTTCTTGGCTCCAGTTTAGGTAATCTCTGGAGAAGCCTAGGTTTATGCAATTATTATTTTTTTGTCTTTGAGTCTTTAGTACCGAGCAGTGTGCATACAAAATATATTTTAGACTTTTTTTAAAATTGTAGAACTATTTCACGAACAAATAATTGTCCTGCAGGTTAGTTAAAAGGGAAGTGGCTAGAGAAACACAATTGTGGTTGTTGAATGACTCGATGTAAAACCCAAATAACTGAACAATAACATATCGTTTACTGAAGAAAGAAAAATATGCAATTCTACTAGTTAAAATAACGTCGATTTTCATTACGATATAGCCTTATTTATTTTGTATCTTATACAATAGATTTTAATGGTCATCAGTAATTAAACTCAATTATAACAAAAAGTGCGTGGTGGCCTGTTGGTAAACGGACCAGACGCGGCTGCCAACATGTTCTCGGTGGTCGCGGGTTCAAATCCCAGGGCACACCTCTGACTTTTCGGAGTCATGTGTGTATTGATCATCAATCACCACGCACTAAAACGGTGAAGGAAAACATCGTGAGGAAACCTGCATACCATATAAGAATTTCTATGGTATGTAAGTCCGCCAACCCGCACTAGGCCAGCGTGGTGGACTATATGGCCTAACCACTCTCAATCGTACTGTCGATTGTAGAGTAGGCCCGTGCCCTGCAGTGGGACGTATATGGGCTGATACAGATACAGATATAACAAAATATTATTTTTAATACAATATTATTGGGGCTGCTGACTTTTTAAATCTTCTGTCTGTTCTATAGGAGAAATCACCTATCAACCCAGACATTGCCGACAATTTAACGTATTAGGATTATCACCCTGTTTGACGTCTGCCTTTTAGGAAAAGTGTAATCAAAGGTTACTTTTAAAGTGTAGGGTAAGAAAAGTTATCATCCAAAAGATTTTTCAGCGCAACTTGTTGGAAGCTGTTCATTATAGAATCACAAGTAATACACGGGATTAAATATATTATTTTCAACATAACTGTACATTTGAGATAAGCGTTTAACACATGTCACCACACATCTTGATATTTTATTTGTCTTGTGCATTTCAAGTGGGGCTCCGTGGCGTGATACGGATTTTTCTATATCAATATGTCGCTTTTAAATTCAAATAATATTAGTGCTCCTTTCTCAATCAAAGCAATAATCTATATACAGAGGTTATCAACTATACGTTAAATATATTAATATTTATTTACAAGTGGTGTGGTTATTTAGTTTTATGTACACGCCACTGAATTAATATTGATTATATTTCTAAATTCATATAACATTTATTCGCTTTTTGGAATTAAGAAAATGTGCGGAGTGTGAACCATCATTCCGAGTTCAACCTAGGGTTAGGACTTGGGATATCCCTGTTTGTGTCATTTCTTTTATGGACAAAAACAGCGGTTTAATCGGTTCGTTGTAGGATAATATTAAGGGGTTAAAATCTGCCACATAAAGGCATAAAAACATTTTCCACAGCTTTTAAATCTACTTTAAACATGGGTCGAGGTAGATTATTTTTATGAATTATATGGTAGTCCAAGTTATATTCCTTATCAAATATTTATGATAAAAAATAGCATGTCGTGATAAGATGACTGTAAATTATTGATTTGAAATATCTCAAGTGTGTCATAAAGTTACTGTCCATTACGTCACATTGATATGGTCACTTATCTTTGTAATCATACATCACAATAAAATATGAATATAATTTTAATTTATATTACATCTTAACAGAACCGAATTATATACAGTCTTATAAAATATCATTTAAATACTTACAAATACTTTATAGAAATAGAAAAGAGTTAACACATGCC
The DNA here is from genome assembly GCA_030180105.1 of Hyles lineata. NCBI lineage: Eukaryota > Metazoa > Arthropoda > Insecta > Lepidoptera > Sphingidae > Hyles > Hyles lineata. The sequence continues at coordinate 8,372,695 of JARJEE010000017.1, read as the reverse complement.
TCTTATTCGGGCTGATTTATCAGGATGGTCGGAGAAGAAGCCATCAATTCCTGCATCTAAAAATGCTCTCATCTCTCCCTCAAAATCACCGAAAGCATTAGGCGAAGTGTCATTGCTTCTAAACTCAGCAGGCAAGTATGGGTTCTCTGCGCGGAAGGTGTATGGATGCACCTTGAGACCTGCTGCGTGCGCGTCCGCCACAAAAGAAGTTGGCGTGGTGAGTCTATCATTAGCATCCCGCGGGATTATGTATCCCTTGTCAGGACCCACAGCATAAGCATACGTAGCGATTTCTCGTAGTCCTTCTGGTGTTGCCATATCACCGTAAGTTACCCCAGTTCCTAGCAGAGCCTGGTCCGCAGGCTGCGAAGTGCTTCTGCCTGCAAATAACTGTATAAGCCTTAGATCAGTCATGTTGCTGAGCTCCTTCAGATTACTTATTTCGAACGATTGAATGTAAATCGGAGCTTCAGGTCCGCGGTATCCGTTATTGTGAAGTATATCGACTAAACGCTGTTCCATTGCTAATCCCAACCGCTGAAAATGACTTGAATGTTTGATTTCAGGGTATATGCCGATGCGGCGGCCATAACTAACTTCCATGCCTTTCGTCAGATCAATAATTTCTTGCATTGTCGGAACATCGTAAGTACCATCCATTCTTGCGTTACCAGGTCTGATATCGGGGATGCGCTCTATAGATCGTAGTGTTTTTATTTCAGCGAGGGTGAAATCTTCGGTAAACCAGCCGCTGACGGTGCTGCCATCGACGGTTTGAGTTCGGTACCTTGAAGCGAATTCCGGGCGAGTCGCGACGTCGGTGGTAAATCCTAGTTCGTTGTCATGGCGTGCGATTATTTGTCCGTCTCTTGTGCTTACCACGTCTGGCTCAATGTAGTCAGATCCCATTGTTATAGCCAGAGCGTAGGCTCCAAGCGTATGTTCAGGAACGTAGCCGCTGGCTCCTCTGTGTGCGATGGTGATGGGCTGGCAGAAGTCAGCGTCGTAATCGATAGTTGTGTTCCTACTTCGAGTGAGGGTGAACGCTAATATGGCACTTATTCCTCCAGCACACACTACTCCCAGCAGGATCCACAACACCAGCGCACGATTGTTCATTTTGCAACCCTACAAATTTTGAGAAAAATATATTAATTATTCTGCATAATGAAATCAATTTAGTGTCTTAAAATAGGAATTTAAATTGTTAAGAAATTGCAAAGAGTTTAGTTATAACACTATATTAAATAAATATTATGGTTACAATTGAAAGTATGCAAAATTAAAATTAATCGTATTATGTTAATGCGATGTTAGAATATCGTCACTTACGTTAATATTAATACTAAAGGCAACCTCGTGACTGCTTTCAGTTTCAAGTTTAAATACTGTATAATATGTATGAAATATACCCACCTAGATTACATGGCTTAGTGATTATGCTAGTGGATTATATATGAGATAAGATTTTATATTTTTGTTAGAATACTATGATGACGACCACTGAAAGTGGGTGTGATCATGGGTAATGTGTGCACGTTTATTTATTACTTTTAAATTGAATTATGGGTTTATATTCCATCATAAAATCAAATGAATTTTATCAAACGCCAAATAAATCCACAAAGCTGAATCCACACAACACAACATAATTTGAAATTATAAAACAAAATATTACAAAGAATTTTATGCAGATTATTACTAGACGATTGATTTGGAAGACTTCTTAGTCAAAGCACTTAGGACAGGTAATGTACGAGGGGCGATCAAAAAGTAATGATAATAAGTATAAAAAAACAACGATTGTAGTTTAAATTTAATTTATTTTTCTACATAGTCTCCTAACAAGTCGATACATTTAGTCCAACGTTTCTCCAAACCTAAAATACCCTTTAAAAAAAAATCTGTATCTTGACTATCCCAAAATGCCTCTACAGCATCCATCACCTCGCTATCATCCTCAAATTTCTTGCCCCTGAGGTGTTCCTTGAGCCTAGGAAATAAATGAAAATCGCTGGGGGCTAAATCTGGAGAATAGGGCGGGTGTTCGACCAGTTCGAAGCCTGCTTCTCGAATGGCAGCGATCGCAACTTCGGCTCTGTGTGCAGGAGCGTTGTCCTGATGAAACAGGACTTTCGCTCGGAGTTTGCCCCGTCTTTTTTCCTTTATGGCGTCTCGCAGTCGTCTTATTTGATCAGCGTAGTAGGAGCCCGTAATAGTAGCTCCCTTTTCTAGGTAATCAACCATTATGATTCCCTGAGCATCCCAGAAAACGGACGCCATAACCTTGCCCGCCGAGCTCGAGACTTTGAACTTCTTAGGAGTCGGTGAGGATGGCCTTTTCCAAGTCATCGATTGTTGTTTGGTCTCCGGATCAAAATGATGGATCCATGTTTCGTCCATGGTCACAAATCGTGACAAAAATAATTCTTGGTCAGCCTGGAACTTTGCAAGATTGGCTCTTGAAATGTCAACTCGCTTTTTCTTTTGTTCGTCCGTTAACATTCTCGGGACCCAACGCGCGGAGACCTTCTTCATATTCATTTTGCTGGTCAAAATGTTTTGGATGCTGCCATATGAGATCCCTGTGACCTCAGCTAAATGTCTGATGGTTACTCTTCGGTCTGCTTACACGATATCTTCGATTTTTTTCACGTTTTCCTCCGTGAGGGACGAGTTTGGGCGTCCCTCGCGATGTTCATCTTCTGTGGATGTTCTACCCAACTTAAACTCTTTGCACCACCGTGCCACCGTAGAATATGGAGGAGCAGAGTCCCCCAGTGTCTCCACCAAATCGGCGTGTACCTCTTTGGTAGACATTTTTTTCAAACAGAGGTACTTGATGACGCATCTCACTTCGTGTTTCTCCATTTTCGTGTTGTCGCTCAGACTGCTGGTATTCAAATGAATGTAGCTCCTCCAAATGACGTCCTATTTATACAATTTTTTAGCTGGGAAGTGGTGAAGGACTGAAGAAGCGAAATGTTTTTTTTTTTAATTTTTATCTTTATTAGAATTACCCGTTTATCATTACTTTTTGATCACCCCTCGTATAACATTCATATGAAAAAAAAACGTGTTAGAAGATTACATTCTTAAACCCTTGCCGATTAACGTCTTAAGAGCTTATATTCCTTGGATTAATTTGTTTTGCCGCTAAGATGAAACAATTTTAAACTAGGCTTTACTCTGATTGTAGATAATTTTATACCAGAAGAAAGAATATAACTAAGCACCATGCATCTTGTAGTAAGTGAAATACAATTCAAAACGCATATACACCAATAAGAGCTGATGGGTATCTCGACTCTGGTGGTATATTTTTTATATACATACATAAACTCACGCCTTTTTCCCAGAAGGGGTAGGCAGAGGTGCCAGGAACCCACTTTACACTATGTATGTTTCGTCCCATGATGTGATGGGAGGCAAGTCTACCGCCACGAAATAGAAAAATCCAATGTTACTTTACTCGACCCGGGATTTATTTTGTAATTAGGTATATTCATTTTGGTAATTTCAGTATTTATGTTGGAACCCTGTAGTATTTGTTATTGTTAAACATCGTTACTGAATTCCACTTTTAATCTTATCATATGAAGTCATAAATGTGTCGTAAAAAATGTATTAAAAATATGTGACAAACAACAAATTAAATAGGAATGAATCTTGCAAAACTAGTTGTTTATTGAGTTAAACCATCGAAACGGTCCCAGAAGGGAAGGAGATTACTCTTTGCATTATTGCTAAATAAGAACTTTTATTAAAAACAAACGGATCCCCAGAGGCATAGTGCGTCCCCTATGTTGACATAAAGATTTTATTAATAGGGCTGGTTCATACAAGTCTGGTACAAATAAAAAAAATATTAATATGAAAAAGAAAACTTACTTCGAGTGCCATGTTAATTGTTGCCAAGTTTTTTATTGAAACAACTTCGTTTTTGTAGATAAGATAAAACAACGTTTAAATAAGGACAGTGTGTGTACAAATATGTATGGGACTACTGCATGTTTTGTTATCTGCTAAATTAGTTACAAACTCGGCGACACCTGAGTCTACTTTGCATACTTCGTTTTGTATAAGTATTGTTTTATTGTAGTACACGTGAACGTTTCTAGTAATACCTTCGATCAACAATACAACTAATACTGACGTTATGTTACACGTAGAAGTTTTGAATATAAAAAAACATGTGTGAAATTATTTTCATATTTTTTTTTCTAAAGTATTTATTTTTATCCCTATTATTAGTGTAGTATCTTAAAAAATCTAGTGTAGTGTATTTAAAACAATATATTTACATATAGGCATACGTACGAGGAGGAATATATTACATTTTTTTCTTCGTATTTTATTATGTCAACATTTATTTTTTTAATTTTGCGCATGGTTCGTTCATCCCTAAGCGTAGGCGCTACCCCCGGCATATCCCTTTCTAAATTCGTTTGTTTTTTCCACGCACCTCGCGCCGCAGCGTGGATCCTGTAATCCCGGTTGATCGAGTTAATAAAGTTTGTCGTTAATCATTATCGTAAGCTGCGAATACTGAATTAGACACTGATTGCACTAAGGGTGAATGGTTAATACCACTTTATTACATTTTATAGATTTAGACTTAGTTAAATAATGCATTATCTCGGGGTTTAGTCTGGTGTTGTGTTGGATTTTTGTTATATATACATAGAATATTATTTTTATATATTAATAATAACACTCAACAGTCGCATAAAAAATCTTGACCCCACTCACATTTAGATCGTGTCTTTTGTCCTGGGTATCAGGAATTATGAAAAACTTTTCGATATCACAAATAATCAGACACGAAAAAAAAAATTGTGGACTGCACAAACATTTCTGTCGGTGCGGGGATCGAACATACGGCCTCTCGTTTCACAGGCGGTGCCCAACCGCCATCGCCACGGAGGCTGCATTAGACGTCACTGTATTGTACTGTAACAGCCCATATATGTCCCACTGCAGGACAGGTTCCTCTTCTACAATTGAGAGTAGTTAGGCCATATTATTAAACACTGCAGCAAGGAAACCTGCATTTTGATTTAAGTACGAAGAACTCAAAAACATACTAAGTAATAAATCATCATTGATACATACTTATACTCGTAAAACGTATGATAGAGGCAAGAAGAGAATATATTTTATGTATGACTAGGTGCTAAGCAAGATGTATTAAGTTGTAACATTGGAGATGTAATTACTCATTTATCTTTGTAGTAGATTTGTAATGATATTATTATGGGGTGTACAATGTACATAAACACGTTGAATGGTGCCGAAAACAATTTATATTTATTCTGGTTTCTATAGTGTTAGATTTATCTACCTATAATAACACAGTAACACAACATGTCCTGAAAATAAACTTATTTTTTTTATTATGTTGTGTCTCTCTTTAAGTATCGAGTTGTATCCGCTAATCTTTGGCACTAATTCATGCGGCCTTATTACTTTTATATCGGTTATTTATTTGATAGGGTATTTAATCCTTCAATAAGCATTGTCGCTTAATCGATTATTTAATTGTTTATCTCCAACTACCAAATATATTTTTTTATTCTTTCTTTAAATTAAAGAAATAGCAAAGAATTGAGCGTCATGTAGCAAGTTAATAAATTGTGTGAGGTTTAAAGGATATCTTGGATTTATATTCTACATTTGGATTTGTTTTCCTTTTTCAACTTATACGAAGAGATGTATGAAATAATATTTGGTGAATCCTGTTTTTAGTATACAATATACCGCAGGAATTAACCTATTAGATTCAGTATATTTTGAACTAAAACAACAACTTAATGTGATGCAACTGACAACTTAACTGACAGTGCTAATTGCTAAGCCGTTACGAGTAGGCACAGAGTCATCATCCTACATATTTGGAGTAAAATAAATAAAATGTTTTGTATTCCTTTTCTCCCTGTGTTATCACAGCAAATTCAATTCTAATCATAAGCGTCGTTTTATCAGTGGTCTGTTCCTTTTACATCCCTTAGCTTGATAGTCAACTTCTTCTGAAAAGAGCAATACGAGAATTTCTCGACTGTTCTTCTCTAGTGCAAACTGCTTTTTGAACCGGGTGATCAAAAATCACTGAATCTAAATTATGTTGAATATTTTAATGGATTAAATATCTTATTTTCTTTTTCAATTTTCTTAAATGCGGACGTCAGGTAGCTATAAATATATGTTTGTACTTATATTTTTACGGCCAAGTATTTATTCTGAGCGATATAGTTGCAATAGCATTCTATTTCCATATTTCCACAAACTCTGGAATGAATTTCTTGCTTCAGTGTTCCCTGAGCGCCTAAAGGGAGTACTCTTCTTACGGAAAGCAGCGATCTAGTTGTGTTAGGTTCCTGGATTTACGAATGTTAATGAGCGCTGGTGACTACTTACCATCAGGCATGCTTGCTTGTCTCACCTGCAAAAGGCTATAAAAAAATATAAGAACAGTACCAAATTCAACAAAATTTCACATAAACCGTCATCAATCACGAGCAGGTATTAATTCCCGGAGTATAAGAAATATTTTCGAAATGCCTGGAATGATTTCACACAGAAGTGATGCGGCTAAGTGGATAATGAGCGGTTCGTTCCCGGGCGGGGCAACCACGCCTACAACGCTACATGTTTGTTTTATTGTGCGGTTGTGCCCACCATGCATGTGAAATATTATCTACCAGCGTTAATAGCGTTATTAAATTGTTAATACTTCGACTGTTGCATCGACTATGAGATTAATCTGTGTTTATTGACATAAGGCCTTGTATTATTATTTATATTAGGCTTTCGAATGTTTTGTCTTCCTCGCTCAAATTGTATTTCAAAAGTCGTCGAAAGTGAGAAAACATTAGACAGTTAAAACAGGTTTTAAAATTGTCTATGAATAACGCCTATAGAGTGAAGAACACCTTTTTATTTATCTCGAAGGAATGTAGCTGTTGAAAATATGTAAAAATAAAAAAAACATTAAGCCCCAAATGACAAATGGTGATGAAAAATATCATGAAGAAACCTACATGCCTGAGGTATATTTAAAAATTCGAAAGTTAAACGAATTCTACTAACCCGCACTGGACCAGTGTGGTGGACTACGCCTAAAGTCTAAACCCTATTATTTATTAACCCTCAGACATCAGTCGTATTACGTATACCTCTATATAACCAGTATTATTTAGTAAAATTGTAACCTATTCTTACCAATTACCGGTAGTGACTCTTCAAAGTAAAATTAGGATAATGAAACAATTTTTTAAGTAGTTTATCAATTAAACATGGGTTGTCCAAACCAACATATTACTAGTACATAATTTAGTACAAAAAATAGGTATTCATTAAGACCCACTGCGATAGGAACAAACACTCCAATTAAACATTATGAAATACAATAAAATAATTAGAAGACAATTCTAAAGGTCCAAACTTCGCAAGCCAATTGATTTTTACTATCGAAAACACCGCAAATCAACAACAGTGTTGGGTCAACAGTCACGGCCTTTCTGAACCTCAAGATAGCATCGACTCTTCTACGCAGGCCGACTGAGGCGCCGTAAAATGTTTTCGGGTCCTAAATATCAGTACCTTATCAGGCAATCCGATCAATAAGTACAGCAACAACGACACGAAACACACAACAATAACAGCTATTGAAACACAAAAATAAACCACGTTCCCGCCCGAAAGCGTATCCAACACACCAAATTAAAAATCATCTAATAGCATTACAGGCGTGAATTATTAATTTGTGTTGCATTGTGCAGACATCGACGCGCATTGTGGCCGAATAACAGTTTCATTGTATCGTAATTGTTAACTGTATGTATCGGGCACTGCTAATGAGTTGTCATCCACGTTAAAAACCCCTTTCTGTCCGTACGTAATTGAATGTAGAAAAGATTACAATCTGATTTCATCGATCTGCATGATTTGCTTCATACATAAAACAACTGGTTTGTTTTTACAGAATAAATCTCTGTGTAACATGGCATAAACAATTATTGTGCCGGCCGATGAAGCAGTCTATTCACGTATCAACGCATAGGAAGAACTCAATTTCCACGATGAATAAGGCATAAAATTGAACGCTTTCAAAACAATTCATTATCCGTGACAATCGACTATCAATCATACGAAAGCTCGCAAAACAATAATCACATTATCATTCTCTCATAATAACAAATGTAGACCCGAAATGCATAAAGAACCCGCTTTGTGAGTTTTTTTTTAATAATTTTGAGAAATACCGTCGCAAAAGCCGCGTCTCGACCGAAACCGAACAATATAAACCGAAGGAGAACGTATTATTTATTGAAAAATAAGAAAAACTGAGTACGGACCGGCTGACATATTGTTAAAGGCTCTTATAAAATTATTTGCTATCACGCCATCCAGTACTTGTTGCATTGCAGCAATTTTTAAATGCACCAGAACTCTACCGATGCTCGGAGTTATTACTGCGTTGACTTGTGGGGCATAAAGCCTCCGCGCCAAGGTTTCGACTCTCGTACGCAATAAAACAATAACACACCAAACCGAGCCTCTTCGGGATTAATGGAGCCCGTGGATTTGTCTAAGGGTAAGTAATTGTCTTCTCATTTTAATAATCATGTAGAAGATCCCACTTCAAGAGCGCTATTAATTATGCTTTGAATGAATTTTTCGAATTCCCAAATGTCATCCAGCTTATTAACCGGCTTCATTTTTTGTTTAAGTTTTATTTGTTTTGGACAGAGCGTTTTGGTTTTGGCGCGGTCATTCCAACCTTTCGTTTTTTGTCTCGCATCGTGCAATCCGGACAGATGAAATATTGTTTAGAGTTAATTAGTTATCCTCCGATGAAGACTTTTTCTATGAAACTGCTCAATTGTTTGTAGATTTTGTATAATTTGTATTGTCAATAGTCGTCCACACCCGTAATAAGTCACTTGAGTGATTTTCTGATTTTCTAGATCGGTCTGAAGCGAAATTACTTAAGGATGAAGCCGATTCTATTTTTAATTACATTTTGAAACATTCGACTATCTGATGTTATTAATTAGACGGTTAGATGGAATTAAATGATATTCTTCTACATCAAGCCGCATATCTATGCGTCACTAAATTTCAATTACGTACCTACTAAGTTCGAGGAGTTTCATCGAAGCGTTTTTACATTTTACATACATAGTTGAAGGTACGTGCCGGCAGTTCAATGATTCGATTCACAGTCCGTAGACACCAATCGACTGGAATTGTCATATTTACATAGATACTTATGAGAATAGGTTTTATGAAGCTATTTAAATAATTAGATGCACTGATTGAATCCACAATTTAAACTCTTAACACAAACAATTTATCATCGGGTCTACATGTCAAGAATCATCTGCAAAAAGATGCCACTAAATGAATAAATTTAGATTCCAATGCGCGTGATCGATCGTCCCGTAGATCCAATCTATAGATCATATCAACTTCGAAAATGGAATGCGTGAGTAAGACAAAATATAATTAATAATAGTCCTTCTAAATTCGAATCGTCTGGTGCAGACATGTTGGCGTCGTCGCAATAAACAAAAGGCAAAAAATCTCCTTTCATTTTTTATTTGTGCATGTAAAACATTCGTAGATGCGGACGATTAATCATTCTTTGGATGCATTGTTGCATCTGTCGTGTCGGCTTGTAGAACTGGAGTGCGGCTATTGTTGAACCTCTGTGCTTTTTGGTAAAAGCAAAAAAGTTATCATTGCGCCACCTGTGCATCGGCATAACGGACTGATTCCTTTGAATCGGACTAAATATAAAATAGATTAACTTGTGTTAAATTGATAGTGTTTCGATGTCCGCAAAAAAGAGCATTTAAAACATTTTGAGCAACCGTGAAGATCATCTGTGGCGATTAATTATAAGCCCTGGGCTATGTAACACTGTTCATTTAATGATGGTTGTTATGTTATTGTTTTGTTTTTACTTTTAGCATTAATTACAATGTAATGTTTTATCTTCCGGGTGTTATGTATGTTTCTTTATCTTTCGCAGTCATTCTACAACTTATGTCTTTTATTAGTGTTTTTAATCGTTTTTATATACGTAACAAAATACAAAGTGCGTATATACTCGTATCTGGCAGGTTACCTGCGAACGATCAATCGGTGCGAGACGGTTATGACGGATAACGTGTTCTGTCGTGGAACGATCTGTCACGGTCGGGCGCAGGCGCAGGCGCAGCCGAGGCGCCGAGCTTTGTTGCTCGTGGGAAAATCATTATGAGTATCGATAAATATTCAAATATCTATTTAAAACAACCTTATTTAATTTGTTTGGAGTAAAGAGCACACTTTAGTTGTCAGTGAAGGTTCTGCCTGGGAAAGTCGGCTTGTTTCTCGTTTAGTGGTCATTTTAGGACTAATATTTTTTTTTGCCAACTCCAGTACCAGCACAAAATGAGGCTAGAAAGTTCTTCATTTTCATCATATTACTTGAAAAGTATACAATATACATGTTTTGATTTAATTTGGTATGTTATTCTTAAGCTCATCTATTTAACAGGTTAATCATATTAATAAATTATGGAAACCCTGGTTACTACACACTCTGTAGCAACAAAGTGTTGGCCAAAATAGATTTATTTAATTTTACTAGAATGACTGTTTCCTGAAAACTATCGGGGATAGGACCATATTCGTTTTGTCACTGCGCCGTCATAGTTTGATCTATCTCCCGTTACTGGTTTAATACACTCTGCGTGTATACTAAATCAATAAAACCTAATTATACAAATTGTAATAGCAATATTTTGACGATGTCCGAGGCTATACCTTTTATTACATGTTGTAGATATATTTATGATTATTAGTCTGAGTTATGTAACTACAAGTTATGAGTTATGGCAGTGTTTCTAGGAAGACAACTCATCTTTCTATTCCGGTCCACTAAACTACAGCAAGGCCAGTTAATATTAGAAAAAAAAGAAACAAACGAATGTGCGACGAGTTTTTTCTTCTGACAACACCCGACGTAACTTTTTATGTGGACCATTTCGAAAATTAAATTATAGGTTATAATTTTAATATGATAGGTGTGTAATATATTTGGAATGTTAGATTTTTATCTCGTATAAGTATCTCTTTATTTTAATATGAACTGTACCGGTGTACATTAATTCTGTTTATTTTTTTTATCTCTCCCTTATAAACGCTTAAATTAAGTAGACAAGTTTAGTATATTTATGATATTTTAATGTTTATTTACTTTTTGCTGGGATCGCTCTTTTATAAAAGAATATTAGAACAATGCGTAAAAGATTCTACATCAATAATTTTTAAATTTATATTTTCTTTGAAAACAGGTCTAATTTTATCTACCTGACCTTCTTCAAAGTGTAGTTAAAATAAATAAACAAATAAGCACACTGTTCATATGATAGTATTGAATATGAGGGTGACAGAAAAGGGTGAAACTCGATGGCGAAATTAAGAATGATTGACATGATATTATGTGCATCACAAATTCAGTGTACATACTTCCAATAGCCAAACACTCCATACACTGACATAATTATCTCATTACTAATTCAAGGAACATTTACAAAAAAACCGGCGAATTGAGAACCACCTCCTATTTTGAAGTCGGTTAAAAAGAAGTCCACTGCTGAACATAGGCTTCACCAATCTTCTTGACATCCTGAAATGATATATGCTTGGTTAGATTTTCCTCTTTCGAAACGTATTGTTCAATTCTTACACAGCTGTTCATAAATGATTCTGCGTCGAAGAATTCCAAAGATAGCTGTATTAATTAATTATGTTAATTAATACTTCGGTACTTTTTATTGAGCCCAACAACAGATCCATAAAAACACTCATAGACAAGCCATAAAGATAGAATCTACAAAGAAATCGGCACAGATTGCGGTCTAAAGCACATCGCAATCGAAGATAACTTTAACGGCATTGTTTTTTGGCGCGAGGTGAAAAAACAGCGGCGAGGACAAAAGGCGACCGTCACAAAGATCCTACAGGCAGATGAAAGGACTATAAATAACACATAGTTTTTAGACATTCCCTCGGTTTTAATGTAAAAACCGTGGATTCTGCTTATTTGGCGTCATTTATCATTTTAATGAAAAAGTTGGTAACTCAGCTAAGTTTTAGTGATATCGCTTTTAAATTACATAAAAGTAACGAGATGAAAGTATAAAATTAAGATGAAATTAACAATGGGATGGGGTAAAAAATACGAAACAAAGCTGCGGTAGTGTAACCCTATTGGGAGGGGTCGCGGCGAAACTTTATTAAATCTTCTTTAGGATTCATTATGGTGCTGTTTCTAAATTAAGTTTCGCACCCCACAGCAAGCTTTTCACTTTATGACTTGTTTTGCCGAACTTTGTACACTGATTTAATTTTCAATGTTTAATATGATTTATTGCTATTTATCTTTTACCCATATATGTAACCCCAGCAACGACGTTTTATTTATTCAACATATTTGATGTTCTTTAAGTTTAGATTTCTTTTCTGAGCGCGTTTAAATTTACTGTTTTCAATAGTTCATATAATGCAGCATTGATATGGTGACAAAATATATACATTATGTGAAATGACAACTTTTATGAATATGTATAATATATAAAAATCGACTTAAAAAAAGATTTTGTATTTGGTTCACAAAATGGACACGCACAAGCAATATCAAATGAAATATTGTTTCTACAAAATAACAAATGTGTGAACATCTTACTCGATGTGAACATGGCTTGCATCAAAGTGTTAAGTGTATAATTCATAAAAAAGTTGGAGTTCTTAAGTGTGGATTAGGCAAACGACACTCAATCAATATGCTGCCTAGGTGGCGTAGTTGTGTTGCAATACGCTAGCTGAGCTGAAGCTGACGTCTCGGGTTCGAATCCCAGGTCGAGCAAAGCGATATTGGATTTTTCTATTTATTGTCAGCCCGGAATCAGGAATTTGTGCCCGATATGCCTAAGGGCTCGGTACCGGAACGGAACGACTCGTGGGACGGAATGTATACAATGCGAAATGTGTATGTCCTGGCACCTCTGTATACTCCTTCTGGGAAAAAGGCGTTAGTTTATGAACGTATGTATGCAATATGGTGCAGTGTGATTGATATTTGTAAGCAATAAAAACATACATTTAAAGCTGATCGAATAATTAACTTATTTCTGTTGTAATATGGGCTTATGTCCCTTGTATACCATATATCATACAGGTACTAGGCAGAGCAAAACGTGTCTTGACTGTTCATCAGATATATTTGCAAAATAACATAACATCGCTCAGACGCTTTCAAACCTTGTCCTGAATTGCGAATATCAGAAATTTCGAGATCATTACGAGCCACAGAGCCTGCCAAGTTGTTCAAGGTACAATGTAAAAAGTAAAGTTATAATAAGTACCTAAATTATTGGTCTAGTGTATAGTCGGTGTGAACCATTAGATTTTCGGTTCTATCCAGGGTCAGGTCTGCGGTATAAAAATATCTTGGACTGGCATTTGTGCCTGGCACGGTAATAAGTTCGCCTCCTATCACATTTTGGAACGAAAATAATTTCAACGAAGTATGAGTACCTCTGCCAGCTCTCTCGAGGGTACATAGGCTTGAGATTTATAGTAATACATATGCTTTATACTAACTCAAGATTGTGTCCTTACATTATACCCTCAGGGGCCCTACTATATTCATCCGAACGAACGAACGAACGAAGTTCGAAACATCGGACGATCGAAGTTTATATACGATACGAATGTATCTACTCTGTAAAAGTTCGAAGTTGTATAACGTACATCGTAACCATAAGTCAATTACGACCATAAGTATATGTAGGTACATTCGTATCGTATATAAACTGCGATTATCCGAAGTTTCGAACTTCGTTCGTTCGGATGAATATAGTAGGGCCCCAGGTTTGTACATTCATGTTGGAACAAATTTATCTATAAGCGCTCTACTAACTTTGATATTCACACAGCTCTACCACCTCGATTCAAGACAAAATCCAAAAATTACTACTCAAACTTTCTGTGGCAATAACTAAAAATTTACAAAGGTCTTATTTAGCACAATAAGAAACAAGTACACCGGCGCCCAAGACATTTTTCTCGAGACATGGCAGGGCGGACGCGCGGCGCTTGGTTGCCTAGCAACGCGAGGGGTGGGCGTGGCAATCGATACCACCCTCAACCACCCCGAGCTACAGCCCTTTCACTTTCAGCCTATATCCACATCTGATACAGGTGCCGGACACATCACATCGAAATTGGAAAAAGTTTTTATCAATGATGTAGGCTATCATTTCCTCTCTTTTTTTCCATTATAGAAAGTCCACTAGTAGGTATCTCAAATATGAGTGGCCGTCTGGGTAGGAACCATCGCAATGTCTATTTCTCCCGTCAAACAGGAGGGTAAATGCACTGTTATGTTTCAGTTTGAAGGACATTGTAGCCAGAGTAACTACTGGGCATATTGAGACTTAACATCTTATGTGTCAGGATGCCGAGCCCAGTGGAATGCCAATCTATGCTTTATAATTCAAGGTGCCGTTTGGTTTTGTTACTGTTCATGAGCCGCCGTATCGCTACCCTTCAGGCGAACGGCATGATCGTCTCACCATTCATTGCAATAAAAAAAAGAAAAAAAGTAGACTCGTGGATTATATAGCTTACTTGTTGTATTCCTACCCGCCCGGATAACGATTATCGCAATCGTGGAATACCCAGCATTTTATACAGCCTGTATATATCCTTTATATCCTGTATATAGCCTGTATATATCATGTATATATGTTTTCAAGTAGACGGGTATAATTGTCATTGTGTGGACTGGTGATAAAGATACTTTAATCTGGGCTGCACTGCACTTAATAATCATTTTATGGTATCAGTAAGAAAACAATACTCGTAGTTTTAGATTTAAGACGTATGTACATATTTTTGGACAGTCTCCGTGGCACAGGCGGTTAGACGCCGCCTGTGAAACGATAGGCCGCAGGTTCGATCCCCGCATCGAGACAAATACTTGTGTGAACCAAAAACATTAGTTTCGGATCTGGGTGTTCGTGAGACCGAAAAGTCTCTAGTATTCCCTGATACCCACGACACAAGACTTGATCTTAGTGTGGGATCAGGACTATGTATGTGACTGTTGGGTGTATTTATTTATTTAAATGCGTTGGTGGTGGATCAAACTAATCTATTATGCGAACTCTAGATCTATTTAACTAAGAGTCGCCTAGCCATGGCGCCCATCAGTCGTCATATATTTTTCATGAATTATTTTTTTTATGTATGGGTAAAATTTCACCTTTCATAAATGGGTAGGCAATGTTTATTGTATGTAGATTGTTGCTTATATAAATAAGGAATATTATGTATCAAAGCTATAAGACAGTTACACATATTGTTAAATAAGTTAATCGTGTTTTCTTTAATTAGTTTATTTATAAAGAAATCGTGAAACAGGTGTTACTTGTAATGATATTATGCCTATTTCGAAATTATATTTTTGAAAAAGTCTCATTAAATTGTCTATACTTACCTATAAATACTAACAGCGTTATTCATAGACACTTTTAAAAACTATTTTAGTTATCGAATGTTTTATCCCTTTCGAATGACTTTTGAATTCTTTTTAAGCGAAGAAAACAAAAATTCGATAGCTAAAATAGGTTTTAAAACTGTCTATGAATAGGGTCCTAAATAATAAATACTTACCTTAGCATAACGTTCAATATTAACATGAATATATGATGACATAACCTTATAGTTATCGAAAGTTATTTAAATTTGTACTTTTCTAATCGCTTAATTGGTATAGAGGCTTTAAATAACATGTCAACCGCGGGATCCCGGGTTCGAACTCTGCGTCAAGCATACCCACTGTGTATAAACTTAGCTTAAAAACACGTGTGAATTGCTTTGAAGTGGAATTAATATCCAGCATGGCCCTATTATAGGAACTTTCGATTCTAAAGAAGTTCCATGCTTAGGTATGGGCTCTTACAGTTGCTACCGTACAGTACATAGCATCAAGTTTATACCTTAACTTGTTATACGAAATGTCGTGGCATATCTGCTTACCGCGTGACAATGAGGGTGTGAGCTTATGTTCGTATGTATTTCTGCACCAATAATTTTCTAAGATGTAAACAAAGCGATAATTGCATTGCTGGGATAAGGTAGAGTCTAACTATATCTGGCTTATGACATCAAATTATGTATTTATTACGGAACCACCCATATAGGTCCCATTGGTTGCCATGGCAGGGCATGGGTCGCCTCTGCAACTGAGGTAATGATTGAGAAACGTTAGGCCATATAATCCACCACCCTAGGGCGGGTTGGCAGACTTTACGTACCATAGAAATTCTTACAAATATGCAGGTTTTCTCACGACGTATTCCTTCACCGTTATAGTCTCTTGTGATTGACGATCGATTCACACATGACTCTGAAAAGTCAGAGGTATGCTTTGGGAGTTAAACTCGCAACCATCGTGAAAATGATGCCAGCCGCATCTGATCCGTGGCCAAAAGGCCACTACGTACGAATTATGTTTACATAATTTCCATGACTAAAGTCTGTTATTGTCGATACAACAAGGACGGGGACTACAAAGAAAAAATACGCATTCAAATTTTAAATTAAGAACGTCATAAGAAAAATAAATAAATGAAACTTCGTATGAACGAAACCGTTTAAGTTACTGTCGAAGGGAAATTGCGTTTCCCTCGTTTGAAGGGAGCGGCGGCCGACACTGTACCTACAATTAGTGCACAAAGCTGTGCTGTCATGTGCATAGTACCGTTCGGGACGGGGAGGGATGCGAATTATGACCTGTCAAAAACACAAGCACGGTTAGTCGTGTATGATTGTACCTGGGCTAATTTACATCGACACTCGCTCGGGCCGCGGAGGGACTGTAAACACAAATGTACGGTGAACTTCTGCGAATTAATGCTGCGTATGTACAGGTTGCTAACTTATAAATAACATTGCATGTTAAAAAAAATTTTGCATAACAACTACATAACTAATGAAGGAGAATTTTCCGAAGTATACACATTATGTTTTTTACCAAGTCTGCCCGAGTCCTATGTTCTAACATTTGCATAACAAAACGGCTGTTCAAATAAAACATGATCGCTACGAACGAACGAATATATTAAAATAAGTACTTCGAAAACGTTAAAGGAGGTGTCATATCAAATTCAAAAAATATTCTCGTGCAAAGTGGGAAAATAATTTACGCTATAGAAATCTGTAATCAAAATATCAACTGGCTACCGTTCAATATAATTTAATATTTTCTTGCTACGAACCACTGATATTATAGCCTATATTAGGTTTCATTTAATGATACAGTTATTTACCACGATGTATGAGTTTTATGAGCCAAAAATTCATTTTTGAAATATAGTTTTATACGTAGATTTTTAAATTATACATTTTACCAAATATAACGATATGTTCAAAATGTAATAAAAGGATTTTTTTTCCAGCGTTATAGTATAGAAGGCGAATTTTACATGCTTTTTGAAAGCAAATATTAAAAGGTGTTTCCTTGGTAGTCAAACACTTTTGATGGTTCTTTCATCTTGCCAGAAACATAGAACCTGATAACTTCCAAAGCTACCACGATCGGAACTTCATAATAGCTGATCGTGTGATGCCTATTTTTGAGGCATGCGCAGCCAAACTTACAGCTTTTATAAAATGACGAAACTCTGGCCACGGGGTCTTGCTCTATTAACCATACATTAAAACGACATTCCATTCAACTTAAACAAACTCTTCAACTGGCCCACAATTTATTATCTGAGAAGAAATAATTGTATAAACAAACAAAAGTTAATTAAGATTTTTTTCTAAAGACGTCGTAGCCTTTAGTCCCTTAAAGGTAATTATAACAAATTGATCTCCACGGTTATCCCGGTTCGTCTGCGTGTCTGTCCGTCCGTCCCAAATGTATTGCCTATAAAACCGCTATTACCTTTTATAAATACTGCATTTGTAACTACTTCATGATTGTGTTATTTATTTTAAGTAATATATTACGTTGTGTTGGAGATTTTGATTTTTTTCTAAACTGTGCTTTCAAATATTTAAAATTCTCTGGCACAGTACACTCCATTAATTTATAGTATTCGTCCAGGCAGGAGAGTGTGGAGAAGGCTCGTCGGATATATTGTATGCAAATTCATAGTTTTAGTATTATTCTTTTAATATCTTAAAAAAGTAGATACTAATAAAAACTTTTAGTTATATTTTTAAATGCTAAATAAACACGAAAATATGGAAATATGTTTTTAATTCTATGAAGTCCCGGTGGGTGACATTTAATTATTATCTTCATTTAGGTATCCACGGTGGTAGAGGCCTTTAATTTGAGTAAAGATAGATACAGGGTTTTAAATTAGGCGATGAGAAGTTTTGGAGCGACAATAAATCGAAACAATTTTCCACGGGTATTAAATTAAGTAATTGTCGAAATATTATAAATCTTGTCATTACAAAATAAGGGTTGTATAAAATAAATTTAATTTAATAATTTCTTAATTTAAATGGAGTCGACTGTTACTCACAATGTCTTGGATTCACAATAAGTTTCAAGTGTTGTTTTGTGAGTATCAAAAATAACGAGAGGGTTTTCCGTCTTACAACACACAGACCCGCAACAATGAGTAATTATTATTAATCTTAAAATATTTTTCTCGGTACGGGAACCGAACCTATAGGATCCCGTATAATAATATAATCGGCTTCTAGATAAACTAACTCATGAATGCTAGCAACTAAAATGAAATCTTCGTCAACATCATCATTATAAATATACTCATGATATTAATGTGAGTGTTTAGAAAAGGTTGATTAGTTATGGTTGGTTTCCTATGGTTAATAAAAAATAAAGTTTAATAATATAAAATGTTTGCTTGATTACATTCAAATGGTCATTATTTTAGGATCATATTCATATTGTTTAAACTAAACAAATTTTTATATAACCCTCAAAAAATAACTTAATTGAAAATTTGAATTTGACTTACTTGATGCAGCATACCACTAAGAAAGGTAAAAATGAGTATATTTTTTAAAAACTCGTGATTGGAAAATCCCGAGCACAAATATTATAAAGTCCTGTTCCACAATATTCGTTGGTACGCGCTCCATCGTATGGAGGTTCGGTTGGCGCTCGGCGGGCCGGGCGCGAGCGGGACGCGCCGCACTAAATTTAAATATTTTAATCCTTAATTTAAATTTTTGACATTTTTATTTTATGTTGGTATTCGTGTAGTTTCATTTTTAATGTTATTTGTCATATTCAGGAGATGGCGCGACTCGTGACTGGCGCCTTGAGGGTACATTTATTGATAAAATATTGTCAATGCGACAGACTAATGCAGGACATTTTGTAGAGACAGGACAGATAGACCGAGGCATATTCACTTTAAATAATGGTATATTTGAACGTTTACACATTTGTTGTTTTAAAATTTATTCTTTGAAAATGCATTTGGTTTCCATAGCCTCACATGTTTTATTCATAAGCGAATATCATTGAAATAGGTATTTTACCAGTATCTCATTGTAATTAATAAAGCAAAATATGTCTAAAAAATATGGATGATTTAAACATATGCATAAAGCCCACAACCGATTTTAGTGCTAATGATCGATAGTAGCTCGTGACGTCATTGTCAAATGTGGAATAGAGCACCGTATCAAAACAACATGAAGATAGCTATGAGTGCCTCGCGGTACCTAATAGTAAGTTTCGACAGCGCTTCACAAGACGAGGTGGCCGAGTGGTTAAGGCGTTGGACTGCTAATCCAATGTGCTCTGCACGCGTGGGTTCGAATCCCATCCTCGTCGTACTTTTTGTGATGTAATTGTGTTGTACAGGTACTTGTAACATGTTATTAATTTGAATAAGATAATATTGATTTTTTTACTGATTATTTTATGTACGAAGTATTTTTTTTTGTCCTGTCATGGAAGTTTAATTTAAAGGTAACGGTCCACAGTAAGGAATAATTTTGAAATATTTTTTTTTGGTATTTCTGCACTTTAGTCGGGGAAAATATAATTTTATGCAAGTCTTATCTTTTAGACCGCGTATGAGTCTGTATGAGTTAACCATAATTTATATTCCGAGTTATATCCTTTGCTTATTGCTTTTTTAACCTTATGAACAGCCCTCCAGTTAGTTAGATATTTATGAGTAGTGATGGGCTAGTGAGTAGTGAGTACATGCGCAAATAATGATGTGTGGCGTTAGAGCGTCGCACGCGCCCGCGCCACGTGCCGCGGCATTGTTGCCAGTTATTTATGAATATTGTTGCTCGCGAGTCGCGGCCGACTAGATCGCCGACACGCGTCGCCTCGTGATGGATGCCTACACGCACTTATGAACGCCTGGTAATCTGCGGCTTTGATTGCAATATTGTTTACCCCATTTTAATGATTTATCTTAGTTTCCGTTCTTTTATTAATGGTGTTTAATTTGATATCTGTACATTTTTGTGGCTTTACTTTATGTGCAAAAAAATATATGAAAAAAATATCACGCAACAAACAAACATAAATAGACGAGGTATAAAATAATGAATTAACAACCCCTGACCCTCCATTGAAAATCAGCGCTGCAGTACAGCTGTGTTGTACTGCAGCATATAGCTGAATGGGGAGTCATTGTTGTCTGGCCATGCGCATATAATGGCAAACTGTTAATTACCTTATATGCTACATTGTCTTTTTTTTACACGCTTTATATTGGCTTCACTTGTATGTTTGTTTGTATGTTTGTAACCGACTCCTTAAGACGCGATTTTGACCCACTTTAAACGGACAGATTTCATTCAAATTTTTTGTATGTGGCCATGCAATAATAAATGTATTTTCTTTCTTTTCTTTCAACAATGATTAGATAAAATAAGTGCAATTTGAAGTGCGTGGTGGCCTGTTGGTAAACGGACCAGACGCGGCTGCCAACATGTTCACGGTGGTCGCGGGTTCAAATCCCAGGGCACACCTCTGACTTTTCGGGGTCATGTGTGTATTGGTAGTCAATCACCACGCACTAAAACGATGAAGGAAATCATCGTGAGGAAACCTGTATACCATAGAGATTTATAAGAATTTCTATGGTATGTAAGTCCGCCAACCCGCACTAGGTCAGCGTGGTGGACTATATGGCCTAACCACTCGCAATCGTACTCTCGATTGTAGAGCAGGCCCGTGCCCTGCAGTGGGACGTATATGGGCTGATACAGTACAGTAGTACAGATAAAACTGAAGTTAAATACAAATATCATAAATGACTTACCTAAGATCTAAGTGTATAACTGCGGGTGAACCAGTTCAGACCTCCTCATATTTTGCATTAGACTATTTGCTGTCGTATTTTCGTCCAAATATTGGCAAATCTAGTGTTATTACTATGGGCATATTTTGGAACTAGTAAGAATGCAATGTGAACAGACTAGTAAGCATGCAATATATTTAAGGTCTCAGGAAGTTAGTGGATGGAGGCTTTTTCAACAAGTTGATGTAAAGATCCTTGTGGGATGCCTATATTCAGCTTTCTGGGACGAATAACTGCGATAAATAATTCCTGATGTTAAATGATTTAGAAGAATCTATACGTAAACTAAGATTTTACTCTTGTTTCTAAGATCTTATAAACAATGTTATTTTGCACCCCATAGAAATCGATACAAGGCTCTGCATCAGAATGCGTATTTTTATATTTATTATAACATACTTCGGATCGTTATTGTTACTATTTAAATACATAAAGTTTTTTTACTTTGTAAAGTCGTATTCGTCTTGGTAGGAATATTTTTTTAGTCTTTGATGTAAAATGAGAAAAAATCCGTTTGTGAGTAATTTTGTGGATACACTGGGAACGTATTAGAAATATTGATAAAATGAAAAAATCTTTGTGATTTCTCAATGGTTCCCGAAAGGCGTTTCCTTTACCCATAACTGTGAATTTATTTCATTGTTCCTCATTGTCGATAAATTATGAAATACGGTACTAGTGTTGTGCTAAAGCCCGCCGATTGGTATCGGAAGTGGGGCGGGATGAAGGTCTGGAGGGGTGACTTCCGTGTTCCGGCCTACCGAGCGTCGTAACTCATCATCAGAACTCCGCGGGAGGCCGGGACGCCACTCTCCCTCCGAGCACAAAGAAAAATAAAGATTTGTGTGAATTATACCTTCTGTGTAAGCAAAGGGGAAACGTCGTAAACATAAAAAATATGCTCCATGTCAGTAGGTACATATAAATGTACATTTTAAATTCCGCGTCGGGCTATAACTCGCGTGACGGTTTAATTGATATTTTTAACCGTCGACGGGAAACTATCTATACATAAAGGATATTTGAGCAGTACCTACATGTCTACTGATAACAAAAACAGATAGCAAAATGATGTTTTTCGGTATGTAAATTAGTTGGTATGTCAAAATGTCTAGTGTTCCCATACATTGAGAGTTCAGGGTACGTGTGTGCCGCGGTGGGAGGCCGCCAAAGCATTTGTACTGATAAGCAAACAATGCGTTTCCCACTGCTGCCCGATATCGCGTTTCCGCAGTTCTTAGTTCTTTCATTTATATTCAGCGCACGATTGAGATGTTTTTGTTTTCAAATTCAAATGGAAGAGGCAAACCCTGTTAGATCCCGTTATACTAAAAAATGTTTGTATAATTGACGACCTATGTGGCCTGATAGGTTTGATTTGGCGGAGTTCGCCGGTTCTATTCCTGCTTGATGTGTCGAAGTTAATTTATAATTTTTCAAAATTAAAATCTGGATGTGAAGAATCGATATGTATAATGGAAGCTATTTGTAATTTTACATGCATTTTAGTATATTAGTTAAAGGAATCTCAAAATTTTGATGCTCATTTCTGGACGTTACAATGAGTTTACTTCATCAATATTCAATACAATACAAATACTCGTAGGACCTAATTGTTTTAAATTATATACAATTGATTAATAATAACAAATTAGTTACAAGGAAAATTTTGGTTTTCTTGATAAAGATGAGGTTTACCTCGAACAAATTTATTAAGTACAATAAGCCATTTAATCCATATAGGTTAGGTACTTACCTAGCAATGCGACAGCAATTTTTTTGATACTTTGTTCTTATTCCATGTTGTAGAAGCATCTTTGTGTTGCAAGACGCTCGTTATTTTATATTCTCCTCAATTCCGCATCACTTCTTCACTTTGCTTGTTGATAAAATAGTTTGAAAATCACTTTGAAATATTACAACGTAACAAGTTTGATAATCGCAGGAAGCAAACAATACGCACAAATTATTTTGATTTTTAATTCTGTTTAGAGATAACTGCAGAATTAGTTGTTTGCAACTTCTCTGTATATATTTGGATTTGAAAGAAAGCAATGCAATTAAGATTAGTTCCGTTATCCGTAGTAACTCAATTATTAATTTTCAACTACCTACCTTCTCTCAAAGGAGTCGACGTAAATACTCGTTTTTTGTGTAGCTGTCGATAGTTTTCAACTGATCATCTCCATACAAGTAGATCCAGACATTCACAAATAAACTTGTACAATGATGTCACTTATTATTTAGACTTAGGCTTTCTGTTTAAGCTTAAAGAGAGGTGTAAAAACCACAGAATATGTATAAACTGGGAGCATATTCCTTTGTATGCTTTGATTTTATTCCTTCCGATTTTAAAAGCCCGCGATATGCCCATCCGTCGCCAACTAATCGATGTGTGTTTTTGTTTCGCGTCAATATTAATGTGAAATCGATAAAACATTCCACTTTAATAATTTGCCGATTCTAATAAATAAAGATTTTAGAGTTTACAGAAGGGGTTCGTTCTAAAAACGACCGCCCGGGTTTGCATGTATTAGTGTCCACAATCTATTGTATTTTACCATACATTCTTTTTTGCACCTTGCCGAATATATTTGCAATATTAAGGTAAAATACGTTTAAAATACGTTAGTGAGAGGTTTGTGTATTAAATAATCATATATTTTAATGTTTTTTAAATTTCGCCTTTGTTTATTTTAAAATATAATGTAGCTACACTGATAAGTAGTTGTATTTGCTTTGCGTTGACTTGTAGATAGGTAGTATTATGGACAAACCTTTATAAATGTTGAAATATCTACTGGATGTGAATGTTTATTTATTGAATGTGTTAAAAAATATAAAGACATGTTTTCCACATGTTTAACATTACTAAACACTGAAACATAATAAGCTTCTTAACCAAGCAAATGGATAGAAACTTCATAAGCTAGATGTATATTCGTATTCGTCATAACGAAAAACCTGTCACAATGAGACAGCTGGTATTCTTATCTAGCTTGGACCTTAATTGTCATAATTTATCCAATTCGCAAATGATCTTTAGCTAATATAATTTATTCACTCTCCTTTAAAATTATTTATTTATAAATTATTTTAATTCGTAATGTAAATTGCTAATAACCTTATTATTTCTCGTTATAAAAGCACCAGCTGTTTAAAAAAGCAAGTGAAAAGCAAGATTACAATCATTAACAGCTTAGACTTATTGCTGTATGGCTATAAAATGAATGTATACTTACGGATACTTAAGGATTATTTGGATGAAAAGTTCTACACATGCATGTTTTTAATAATATTCGTATGACGCTAATAAACATTATAAACTTTATTCATATGCAATTTTAAAACCTATTTCGGTTATCAAATGTGCAGTCTTCTCGCTCAAACTGAAATAAAAAATCGTTCGAAAGGGACAAAGTATTCGACAGCTAAAATAGATTTTAAAACTCTCTATGAATATGGCCATAAGGATACACTTACTTTTAAAAGCAGCAGCTGTTAATTGCATGTATTAATTGTAGCGAAAATGAATTTACCATCACGTGTAATGCAGTCATTACTCCAAAAATAGCTAACAATAATTTGATCAATTTTAATTTTATCGATACTTAAGTCTTCTCTTGTTGTCTTACGAGGTACTTGAATATCGACGCGTTTAAAAATGTAACATGGTGTAGGGGGCTGCCGGGGCGTGGCCAGGTGTCACCAGCAGAGCTGATGCTATCTGGAGCGGGGTCGCGCCCTCGCTACATCTCGATGCCTCCCTACCGTATTATTGTTGTACTTACTACTTACTGTTTCGATTTAATTATATGTAGAACACGTGCTTGCTGATTGTTTTAAGTTTTTGTTTATGTTTGAATAGTTTTTAATCTTTCGACTTGGCTATTGTATTAGACTTTACGCATCTTTACAGAAGTTACTTGGCTTTGACTCCGTGCCTCCGTGGCGCAGATGGACTACGTTGTGACTGTAAAACTAAGGTTTCGGATTCGAATCTCGGGTAGGGCAAAGTGATACTGGAATTTTCCTTCATTATCAGCCCGGAATCATGAATTTGTGCCCGCTATGGCGATAGGAGGCGACTATTGTGAGACGGAAAATATAAGTCGAAACGTTTTTTTTATTGTAGTGAATGGCTCAATAAACAGTAGCAAAACCAAACAACACCTTGAATTGCAAAGCAATGCTTGGCATTCCACTGCGCTCGCCATCCTGAGACATTAGATGTTAAGTCTCAATATGTCCAGTAGTTACTCTGGCTACAATGCCCTTCAATCCGAAACACAACAGTGCGTTTACACTACTGTTTGCGGCAGAAATAGACACTGCGGTGGTACCCATCCAGATGGCCTCTCACATATGAGAGACCTACCACCAGTAAACGTGGTTGAAGTAAACGTGGTGATAACGTGGGTGAATTGGTTGCACCTCTGCCTAGCTCTTCTGGGAAAAGGCGTGAGCTTATGCATGTATACTATACTTGATATATTATGTTTCTGAGACCGAAAAGTCTTTTGTGGTTTCTGATATCCACGACACAAAACTCAATTTTAGTTTGAGGTCAGGACAATGTATGGGATTGTTGGATATATTTATTTAATGGAGTTTTATAAGCTTCTTTACATCCATTTCCTCGGGAATTAGAGATTATTTCTAATTTTATTGAAAACCTACAAAGAACTGAAGTATGTAAAAAGAGTAGTATATTATTTGAATATATTCAGAGCAGAAAGTTTAAGATGAATTATTTAGTAGAACTATGCTGCACAACCTACATCACGATTGGCTAACTTCATAATAGTAACTCCAACTATCTTATATTTATAAAGGGTATATCAAGTCGCGTAATTTTTTTTTGTGATTTTTTAATACCGTCGTGTTTGGGTGGTATAGGCATAGTTTTTGCAAAAATAAAAATCGTAACCCGTTACTATAGCGTCTTTAAAAATAAATGCGTGTACACTATTATTTAACAAAAACTATATATTTTCCACCCGAATACGACGATAGGAAAAATAAACGTTGCTATTTTTTGGAAAAAAAATACTTGCTTTGTGTCTGAACTCACTAAAACTACCAACCGGCTTTGTATTCGGTAGCAATCTTGATATATCCTTTATAATTACCTAACAGATAGATATATTATTTTCAATTTTCGTCCGATCAGTGAGACAGCATAACAAGACGTATAATAATTCCTATTCATTTTTTCGTCAATTTTCCAACGTTCATCCGCTGACGTCACTAACACGCCTAGATTTCCCTCAGTCAATTTATAGGGAGATCGACGGGGGTGACTGATTCAATTGTCGCTTTCTCTTTTGTTTTACTTATAATAATTTTGTAATAAATTCTGCAAATAAATTAACAAAGTGATCATTTGTGTTCTGTGCTTGCCTTTACATATTTTTATACATCTTTGAGTTAAAGAAGACCGTTATAATTATGATTTTAATTAGGTGATGGAAATGTAGAGATTTTTACACTCGTACAATGCAAACATTTTCATCAACTTTTAGCTCTATAATTACAGGTTAATTTCAAGTTGTGTTCAAAATATCAAGCAGAGTAGGTAATCAAAATAACAGTTATAAAATTTTTTAGTTAATAAACAAAGTCCTTGGAAAATAAAGCCTGAAATATTATTTCTGTTGATAATTGCCTACTAATGAGGTAAGTTTTATAATTAAGTTTCGACTTGTTATAATTTGCATATTGCATGTACTGTTTGTTGAATTAATTACATATTTCAATAGTGAATCACAAAAGTTTCGGTAGACGAGCAATTAAATCGGTAATCCTAATATTACGGGCTCTGCATTAAACATTTGAATATATTACATGTTAAATTAAAAATAATTACCTCCGCACGATGTAAGGAGGCTCGCTTACAGCCGGGAACATAATGAATAATTTCAGCTATAAGAGCACACTTCTCCCAGGCATACATCACAAACAATTAAATGCTTTCGTACAACTGAATGAAATGTAAGCGAGTTGGTACCTGGAGTTCGAGTCGAGAGCGTACTTCGTGCTCGCGCGCATTAACTCAGCGGGCCAATTACCCGCGACGTTACCGCGCGGCCGCGGAGACCTCGCTTCTTTTACCAATGCAATATGTTAACATATTTTTTAATTTCCCCATCGGACAGCCAAAGAGGCAATCGCGAGTGCATATGCAGGAGTGAGATTTATAATATGAAAACGCTCCTACCGCGCTTGCTCTATAAGAATCTATAAATCTTTAAAGTACTGGATCGGCCAATCCCTGTTGAGAAACGATAAATCATCCCCTCGGACAGTAAAGTGGAATCGAATATGTCCGCCGTCCCGCTCGCACTCGCCGCCGCGCGCGCCCCCGGGATCATTTATCATCACCTCTCTCGCTCCTTCCCAATGATAAATTCAATTCTCCTTTCGAATATGATTGTTCCTCGTTTTGTTATTGTGGTGTTTTATTGTGGGCACCGTCACGGAGTTAGGTTTTTTGATCGGAATCCGATCGAAATGATCGCGAGAATTGGATTTCCATTTTAGATTTCGCGTCGACGGTGATCAATCTTTTGCCATCGTGTCAGTGATACGGTATTATTCTGCATTTTGTTCAACAAAAAACGATCACGTCCGAACTGAAGGTTTGTTTTTGTGTTATTGTGTGCTTATAATTAAGGTGTACAAAATATGCAAAGAGAATATTTAAATCGAAATATTTATATTTTTGCTATTTACAGGGCTGTAGAAAAGACAACAATTTTCTCTTAAAATAACTTAAAGTACATCATGCTCTTACGTTCTCTCAGTCGTTCAAGTGGGCAGTTAATATAGAAGGTACATATTTATTTTATCTAAAATTTTGTCGCTTCCGTGAAAAAATAGCATTATTTATAAGATAAATATGTATATAAATACATCAGTAAGGAGTCGACAGTATAATAATAGCAATGACAATTAGTGCAAGTAATTAATTTACAATTTATCATACGGCGAACCCTTATTTCTACTATCACTGGGCATTTCTTAAAAATAACTTTACACAAAAGTTGCTTAACGCTAAAATTTACATGAATTTTACAACCTATAAATCGTATGGTTTTATTAGACTTCGGTGCTTTGGCCATGCTGATCATTATGATTTTATGTTATGGAATTTGCATATGAAGAATGCCTACAATACGTTTTATTTTGGTCACAGTGTCGTCTGTTACAATAATCGGTGAGCAGGTATATTTTACACAAGAAAAATATCGTACATTTAATGACGTGCTAGTGAGCATACCGTGAATATATTCTGATAGATTTTAACAATTTCAACAGTGCCATTTGTTTGTACGTATCGCTTACTTCACATAAAGGCTGCAATAAATCACGGTCAACAATAAAGTTGACAAAACTTCACGCCGTGTAACCGCGTCCCGACGCATCACGACTGTTTACAGACAATACTTATTCATAGACATTATTGTTAAACACAATCTATGCACAAGATTGTTTACTCAGAACAAACACAGCTCCATGACGTATACAATCAATAGTAAGTTTTCATTAAAAACAATAGACTTGTTCGACAAGGGACCCTATTGTTGACAGTTACATTGTCTAAACTTTCACAAATAACTCTTTTACTTAACAGTAGGACCCAATATTTATTTCGGACGGCTGTCATTTGGTTGTGAGTTTACAGAAATGGTCGGAATGACTATGGACTATAATTTATTTATTAATAAGCGTAACACACTTCAACAGGACCGGATAGCGCGTAGCGAACTTTTCATTCCACGTGAGGTTTTGCACGTCATGTTCAGATCGTGAAGGCTGCGGCAAGCAAGCTGCAATCCCGACTTAATGAGTCACAATATGATCGTCGAATGAAGAGTTCCCTATGCGCGGTGCGGTCAGTAGGCGGTGGCGGCGCCCGAGTGGTGCATGAGGTGGTGGTGGTGGTAGGACTCCTGCGTGGGGCACCACCACTCGGGCACCCCGTGCGGCACCGTGGGCGCGGGCTGCTGGAACTGCGTCCAGTGTCCGCCGAAGCTGAGCTTGTTGTCCATGACGCCGTTGCCGCCGATGTTAGTGATGTGGGGTTGGTTGTGGTGCGGCGCGGGCGGCGTGTGGTGTGGTCGCTCGTAGGGTTTCTGGTCGTGGGGGTTGAGGTATTTCTCGTTGAGGCTCTCCAGTTTGTCGGTAATGGAGGGGTGGTGGTGGTGCGGCGCGGCGTGGTGTATGGGCGGCGGCGCGGGCGCGGGTGGCGGCGGGAGGGGTGCGGCGGGGCTGGCGGCGCCGGCGGTGACGCTGACGCTGCCGGCGGAGGAGGAGTCGTCGGCGTCGCTGTCGTAGCGCGGCGAGGCGTCTCCTGCGGCGCCGTGCACCTTCATGTGCTTGCGCAGCGAGGAGGGGTGCGTGTAGGACTTGTCGCAGCCGTGCACGCGGCAGTTGTACGGCTTGTCGGAGGTGTGCACGTGCGAGTGTTTCTTCCTGTCCGATGAGTTCGCGAACCGACGGTCGCAGCCCGCGTACTCGCACTTGAACGGTTTTTCGCCTATGGACAAATATAATTTTCGTTATTTTTTGTTATGTAAAATCTAAAACTCATACTCATTTGTTCATAATTTTATTTATTGTTTCGCTGTGTATTTTTTTTTATTTCACAATCGGGTTAATATATTTTCCGAATAAGTTTTTGGTGCCCAGGGATTATCTGGTCAGCGTATTGATGATTAGATCATATAGGTGAAAAAATCAGCAATATGCGGGTGCAGTCGATGCACATCTGCCTATCCCTTTGGGAATATAGGTATAGGGTGATGAATACGTTTTATGTGCTAGGTTTAAAAGTAATAAGGCAGTACTGAAAAAACCTGATAATTCTCATCGAACGTATACACAGTAATGTAATTATTACCTCAACAATAATATTGAAATAGATTTCCCTAAGCGCCTATATTATAATAAATTTCACGACAAAACCATACATCAACAATGCACTAAACCGTGGCGGGGCAAACCTATAAATAAATCATTGAGCGCAGTACGCACTACGCGAGTAGGTAGTCCTTTAACGTTCAGATCCATATTATTTCAAATTTCCGAATAAAAAGATGCGAGCTCGGTACGCCAATGTCCAATCACATCGTAAATAACGAGATTTGCTCGTTGTTTATAGTTTACGAGCATAAATAAATATTCACAACAATTGCACGGGATACTTAACACGGTCATAAATCATATTTATAAGCGGACTTTGTCACATCGCCGTAACTAAACCCGACGGCATAATGAACATGCCAAATTGGACTTTATTACAACCGCAAATGAGATATTTTATGATGTGTGTGTCAACAGGTACGATGTCGTCACAAAAGGACCTCTATGATCGCTTTAACTTCTGATAACTTGACGATTAAGGGGAACAATGCAGATAATCTCTTAAGAATTGTGTTATCACTGAGACAGCATCTCTTTCAATTTGTCTTATACCGAAGGCATCCGATGCGGGAAACGTTAGTTTTAAATTAAATGTTGTTGTGTTATTGGGCTTACAAGTTATTAGTTGTGACTTAGTTTTTGAAATTAAATTTGTGCTAAATTACTCGTAAATTTGAACCAATATTATTACAATTTGAACCAGCAAGCACAAGACTATCCAGAATGGGTATCGAATGGCTCTCCTTTTCTTGATAAGTTAGACGTATTCGTAGATCAATGACTAACAACTTTATAATGTTGAACACGGTTGCATCGATGAATTCTGTAGTATTATGTCATTTTACTAATTACTTTGTAATTTTTTAAGGTATTTGTAAGGTTTCTCTGTTATTTTTGTTATTTTAGTTATGTAGTGTTCAATAAAGTGTTGTGTGTATTTATGTCTGTATTTTTAGGTAATCGCTGTGATTCCCTTTACTGTATTAGCCAATTTACGTCCCACTGCAGGGCACGGGCCTCTATAATCGAGTTGTTGGGTCATATAGTCCACCACGCTGACCTGGTGCGGGACGGCGGACTTCACATATCATAGAAATTCTTGTAAATCGCTATGGTATGCAGATTTCCTCGCATATTCAGTTGGTGTTTACGATATACAAAAATATATATAGGTACTAGCCCATATATCTTCTACTGCAAAATTCGGGGTTTCGTCGATTGAAGGCTTAGGCTATACTGAGATAAGTATTCTTCAGGTTTTTCTCTTTTTTAATAAGTTTTGTGTTTAAATATAAATAATCATTATACAAATAATAAAAATTTCTGTATAGTTCTCCATTTAAATAATATTTCACGTCGTTACGGCTCCTTAAAGAAACAGTAATTATCCGCTTGTTATGGAACTGCAATTAATTCTACTGCTTCTATTTATGTGTGGGAACTTTCTGCTTTTAGAATCAATGAATATGGAGTTATTTATACACTTCTTTTCCAATTAGACAATAGAGTCATTAATAAAACCATTAACAGATGCTAATCTGTGAACGGATATAGTATTCAAGTAAAGAGTATTTTAAGAAAATTTACTAGGCTAATAATGAGGGAAACTGTAGCGAAAAATGCTGACTTCAGGCTTATTTTAAAAGAGAATAATAAGATGATGCGGTCTGCCTAATGGTAAATATCGTGCACGCTCATAAATAGGAGCAATACTACGTACAATTTATAATTTGTTAGCTTAGAATGTCACTTGATTACGCATGTCACCTCAAGTCTAGGAGTTAACCCAGTATGATGGCTAGTAACAACTGGCTGTAATGTCCTTTTAAACCGAAAAAAACTATCACACACACATACAAATGTTTGTCGTTTGTGTTGTCGCACTTATCACGGATCCTAGCGCCTAGTATAGCTCTAGTCAAGCGAGAAGGTAACTTGCTAATGACCAGCGCATACTTACAATACATCAGAGTAATGAATGTGCGTTTATTCTGTAGTCAAGACAAGGTAGAGTTGGCTCTACCGCTTATAAAATTACATAATTGTCTTTTTTTATTGGTTACTCTATAATCCGATACGACGACGAAGGTCCGAACGTCGTACGTAAAACTGTACGATTATGCCTTTAAACACTTTGACAAAATGTTCGAACGACCTATATCGTACATCGTAACTAGACTGAGTTCGTAATGAATGATAAGTTTTATAGCGAATAGCATTAATGTTTAGAAATGGAAAACTTTTATCTTATAAGTGGGCATCGAACGTTCGAACATTCGATTAGATTTTTTTTTCATGAAACATTAATATAGGCATAACTAAATGGTACGAGATACGAATATTATAAACAACGAACCTATGATACAGTTTGTTTTGGTATGAATTATTTATTAAAATAAAATGCATTGACCGCATCTTCCAGTTCCGAAACTTTCCATCAAAATAATCAGCCGTATAAGTAATAGTTAATATTTTTTACCTGTAGTTTTTGTACGGTGCTCATTGAATTTCTCACGTGTTCGCCGAAACGTGTGACGCGCGGAACTTTCAATAACATGCGTAGCGGCCGCGCGGTACTGTGACCGAACCGCACAATAATACAGATTTCATTGTCGTGTTTACAAATAAACCTCTTCGCTCGTAATCCCCGCATTGTGTTTGAAGTTTGAAATTGTGTTGAGGAGGTACAGATGCTAATCTCAAGTGTCTGTTAACACAATCATAATAGAGCTTTTTAGGCTTCCTTTACCGCAATGTTTGGTACTGTATCGAACTACTCAATGGATCACACGTCGGCTTATTCAATGCCGATATCCTCATTTCATTCATAGGTAAAATATTTGTGGGCTATTCATATTTGACAATACTTCGTGATAATGGTGTCGTATGTACGCCTCGTCACTTACGCTTCAAGTAGTAGACGTGTTTGGCCATAATAGATAATAAATTATGTTTCGGCTGTTGATATAACGAAGATTTGAATTCGAAGTGAATATTCTTTGTACTTTATATAGGTATGGTCATGTATTGATTTAAATAGAAACCATTGTGTCATCAAATACTTCTTACAAAAACTTCACGTTACATATCATTACAAGATTTAAGAACCTAGATTACAAATAAAAATAAAGCTTCAAAAATTTGCCACTAAACACTTTGATTAGAAGGCTAATGTAATATAAAAAGCCACCACAAATTATAGAATAGCAACAGAATTAAACTTCACTTTTTTACATTGAATAATCTTATCAAATGCAGACACCTAAACTACCATGCCACCATGTCAACTATTCCATGGAGTTGTTTAATAGCCTGTTTCAAACAAAAAAGTTTCGCACCGTCTTCGAAGTCTGAACAATAAAACTAGCCCCATTCAAACCACTAATGAGTCAGATACAAGATAAAACATTCTAAAACATGTGTCGCTCTCTAATTAGTAATCGCGGATCAAATCTCGGACACAAAAACCATCGACGACAAATCCTATTTGGGTTCGACACGTTTGTTGTAAACGCTCCTGTTTTACCTCCCGATAAGTTTAAAACATTGTAAAAAGGAACAAGATATGATTTTTATGCTTTTTTTTCATATGATGTTGTTTATGCCGATTTTGTAGAGGATATGTATTTATTTTTATTTATGTGTGATGTGTGTGAGCATGAAATCGAATCTACTAGTAATTTTTAGATAAAAAATAATGTTAGGCAAAGATGTGCATTAAATGTTATTTAAGATAACAGTTCAGTTTGTCCTAATTCAATATAAAATATTTTACAGATTATGTTGCAGTCTAATATACAGATTGCTTGATTAATGGATTTACTTTGTGTTATTAAAAAAAAACGTATAGTTCATAATGGGCGTATCGATCACCGCTTTTGCTAAATTAAATTGCAGTTGTAATAGATGCGACGCATATGTCTTTAAATATAAAAAAAGGGAAAATCACATTTTTGGGTTCCATCCAGAATTTGGAGTCAGTAGAACCTAGTTATCACGGATATGCCTTAACTGAAATTAAATTATGTATAAAAAGACCAACATAATTCATAACACAAGTTAAAACATTCGGCTGGTATTAAATCAATATCTATACACCGCACAAAATGTTTAGTGTCAAAATAAAAATACAAGCTGGGAATGCGCATCGTGAATTCGTTGCATGCCACGCCGGGACGCGGGCTAGGGTCAGATGCTTATCTTAAACGGCTGTATCACCCACAGGAGACACTTTTTTGTAACATTACAACGATACGAATCTTCATCTGCTTCGTCCCGAAGGGGTATCCCCATCGCGGACGATTCAGATTATCATGTTTTAAAATTTACACTAAATCTTACGGTTGTTGTATTGTTCAGAAATAAGGATTTAGTTGTCATTAGTATTTATAATTTATTCATCATGAATTTTGATAAAAATATATGTATAAATATCAGCTATTTAACAAGCAGAACATTTCTAAATCTAACAGCGATACATATTTCTTCATATTCATACTAAATTAACTACAGCTATTGGTATATCTTCTCACGATTTAAATTGAATATTTATATGCACAGCTATTATTTAAATAATAATTATAGTGCGCTGAAGTTGATCAGACTCCAATAGCAAATGGACGGGAATCAAACAGTTGGCACATCGCCTGGCCAAATTTAAATCATCGTGTCGAGTTACAAATCGCTACTTAAGCGCGCTCCGCTGAGAAAACAAGCTTTTTAGAAATAGCAACAGTAACACGAGACATGCGGCCTTTGCTCCTAAATTGTCGTAAATGGTTTTATGTGAGTTTACAGAAAAAACAATCGCAAACACTATATCAAGTTGCGTAGAGCACCGCCAAGCATAATTGTCGTAACAACTCGACTACCGTGCGCAACTCTGCTGTCATCGTCTTAAATAATAAACTGACACTTGATATTAGCACACATGCTTGGAACATTTTCATTAGAAATTAATTCGAAATTATCTCAAATGATTTCATGCTGATAACATCTGTCTCACCTTACGTAACTCACGATAAAGAAGATTGCTGTATTACTCTGATTTACGACCCTGATCACTTAATTATTCAAATTTTAATGAATTAAAATATTTTTTTAAATATCACAGTTATAATTAACATTAACATGGTTATAGTTATAATTTTCAGAAGTATGTTAATGAACTGACAACGTTTTTTGTATTACTTGTAGCATTTATTTAATATGGATATTGTTTCAATCAGCCTTTGAAGGATATCGAAGTTAATTTAATCTTCAATAGCGAGGCGGCTAATAATAAGCGGCCGATGACTGGCCATTTGCTTACAACGCACCCATTCCGATGGACATGACCACGCGCCATGTACTGCTTGACCTACAATACTAATCGCTGCGTTTAATATCGGAGAAGTGTTCTACACTCCATATAGATTGTTCCAGTTCAACGCAGGCATTGATACAAGTTTTACAATACAACTAATAAACGACGTATATTTGTCGCAAACGTAGCGATTGTCCACGCGGAGTGCGGACTATTCTCCGAAATCGATTTTGTCTCGCGTATTTAAACCGAACTCATACAGCGTGCGTAATGATTTATGATCTTCCTTTTATCCGTAACGTATTTCGAATTAGAAAGATATATTAATATCTTCATTTTTTCCACTTCTCGGAGAATACAGGCCCTCGGCCGGGATCACAAAAAGAATACGTGGGGTCGGCCGAGCACATTCGGCGCCCAACGACCGTGTGACAAGGTGCTTTATGCGGACGATTATGAGCAGACCGAATAATGTTCCGATACTCGATAAATATCTGCCAACTCATACAAAAGCATCCCAATAAAAATATAATAGTAAATGTAGCAACAACACGGGCCACAAACTGCACAGTCATATCTCGCTGATAAATATAAATTAAAATGAAAACGTACGGCGAGAGGAAAAAGGACGGCGAGCGCGTCGTGAACGGAAACAAATTAAAGCTGATATAACATTCAAATGCGCATGCAGTATGCACTCCGCACGAGACGCGGGTTAGTCGATGGCTCGTGGAAAATCGAACATGCACCAAGGTTTCGCTCAGTTGTCTTATGAGCTTTTTTTGTCGCGCTGTTGATCGCTCCCGCGCCCGCCGCCGCGCCCGCCGCCGCGCCCGCACCGACCCTCAGTGATTCACGACCGGACGGTTCCGTGGGACTCGCTTTCGTTGCTTATTACAATAATTCACTCATTGACACTTACACAATGTTCTCAAGCATCGCCAAAATTATGTTTGAAAAATCGAAAGCGTTCGATCATTTTACAGCACCGTTGTCAGATAATGACAACAAATAGACGAGACACAAGACAAATGATTTCATTCCCTTTGCGAGTTTATGTGAAACATTTTTCCTTCGACTCTTATATGAGTAAATTACAGAGCTCGGGGTACTTTTCCGCTGAAACTGTGAAAACATCGTCTGTCTTTTTCAGATAGCTATCTATGTGAAGACGTGTAAGGGAGATATTTTCTCGCAGTGATATATTTCTGTAGATGGGATGTAGATAAGGTGTGCCGTTCGTTTGTTGCCTAGACGGGAACCTTGTTTTTTATGAGTGTAGTTTGTGAATTTCATCGTGTGCTAAGGATTATATGGAACAATGAATTTTCGCGATATCAATCTTGACATGTTTTGATCAGTCTATATATACGGCTGGTACCGAAACGAGTGGTTGTGGATTAATTCCAGAACGGAGTCAAATGTTGTATTGGTGCCGTTGTAGGGAAAAAAATAGTTTCTAAGAACCACGAGATAGCAATTCATAGCTCTTAATATGAAGATAACTCCCTGAGAGCGTGATTTACTATAAATGTTATTATAGTATGGATGATCTCAAAGAGTTATTAAATTGAGACGGCGTGGCATGCACACTGATATATCACATTAGTTGCACCATTTGACAAAATTCATTGAGTCTGCATTTGAAAGCATTTTTAAGCTGCCTTAATTATTAAAATGTGAAAGCTGTAAATCCTATGTATGTTTAAGATTTATAATATAGTATAACAGATTCAGGTGTGCCATAACTTCTAAATAAAGATGAACAGATCACAGACCGAGTAATTTTTAATCTTAGTTTATGTAGATTTTGGTAGATTAAAAATTGTATAACTCAGTGAGGTTTTTAAAGAGAGCAAAAAGGCGAAGTTATCCAAGCAGGGCACGCTCGTCAATCCTTACGTCAAGCGTTTTGACAGGCTTAACCGGCATCATCGCCCACCGCTACAAAAAACTTAACAGAAATTACATCGCGCCGGATTTTTGATTTCTGAAAATTATACATAGTGTATAGTTCTAACAGGGATCGGATGTTCAGACAATATGCTACATTGTTTCGGTTAATTAAGATTATTCATCCGATTGTATACGAGGTTTTGGTGACTCACTTTTAGAACTAAGAAGAAATATTACACGGTTTGTAAGAGATGAAAATGTAACTAATAATTAATTAAATTTATTTGTATAGATTTCAATAAAAATTTAGTTGCCTACGCAGATATGCAGCAGCTGCTTTATAAATTTTAAATAAATATTGTGACTAATTAATAGCATTGCTACGCTTTAATAAATTCGTCTGAAAAAATTGACACGCATTGAAAAAAATATTATATTAAGCGGAAAGTCTGAGTTTATACTGTACTAGTGAGATTCCTAAGCCTTATTAGTTTTATAGTTATGGTAGATTTTTAATTGCAATTAATGGCGAGACAAGCATGCAGTTCGCCTGATGGTAAGCGTTACGACCGTTCGTGAACAGTAACAAAACCAAACAACACCTTGAACTACAAAACAATGCTTGGCATTCCACTGCGCTCGCCATCCTGATACATAAGATGTAGTCTTAATATGTTCAGTAGGTATTCTGCTTACAATGTCCTTTAATCCAAAAACTTCACAACAGTGCATTTACACTGCCGTTTGATGAAATAGACATTGCAGTGGTACCTACCCAGCGGCCTCTCACAAATGAGAGACCAGCTAAGAAGGCACACTTGCTAACTAGAAAGCAAGGCCCGTTTACACATAAAGCATTCTTCACGATATGAGATAGATGTATGTTTGGTACTAAGGGTCTGGGTGTTTGTGAGACCGAAAAGTCTGTCGTAGTTCCTGATACCCACGACACAAGACTCGATCTTAGTGGGGTCAGGACTATGTATGTGACTGTTGGGTGTTATTTATTTATTTATATTAAGCAAAAGACTGAAGGCTTTATCCGTAGACAATTGTGAAACCCATTTTAGTTATCCAATGTTTTGTCCCTTTCGAATAACTTTTGAATTAAGTTTGCACGAAGAAGACAAAACATTCGATATCTAAAATAGTTAGGTTTTGAAACTGTCTATGAATAAGGTCGTGTGAGATACTTTAAAAAATTGGAATCGTAAACAATATGCGTGAAATTTTCTAAAAAATATATAAACATATGAATATGCTTCAACTACTATAACATACGTTACTTTTTTTACATTGGTAAAACTTGTATTAAGTTATTAAGACTATATGGTCTAACCACTCTCAATCTTATTCTCGATTGTAGAGTAGACCTGTGCCCTGCAGTGGGACGTATATGGGCTGATACGACGTTATTAAGTTATTTTCATTAAAAACCATATTATGTGATATTAATCTTACTGATATAAGATCACAATTCTCTATTAATTATAAAACAAAACAACAATCACAATTGAATAGCGTCGTAATTAAATCCCATTGAATTAATACAATAAGTCTCTGGCAAACGGGACAGTATGTCCAGTTACAAGAATCAGTGTATTAATTGTTCATGTATCCATTCCTGGTAACTGTCTATATGTGGTGTAGTACCTAGCGTGGGACGCCACGGAACACACACATTGGCAATGATGTGGATGCGACCTTACAATATTATTGAAGATGTATTTTAAAGAAATTTATTGTATTCGTAGTATTTTAAAGGATGCTGGGTTAAAGTTTTTGTTAGAATTTAATTTCTTTGTTGGTGAATTTTATAGTACCTACCTAATTATGAAGATCTGACATGAAAATGAATGGTTCTATTTTTATTGTCAATGTTATAACCTTACTCCTTAATATGGTGGATTTTTACTGGCTACATTTAATTCTACGCACTCTTTTTTCTTAAAGCATACACAGCAAAATTTTTTTCACCTAAAATAGGACAAAGCAACAGCAATTAGATATCTATTGCAAAATTAGTTAACAATAAATTTCAAAATGCTAAATAATTGCCGGCATTTCTATCCAACTGTTATTAATACGTTAACAAGTCATAAATAATTTTCAGGGTTATTGAGCCAAGTCGCGCAATAAATTGTGTTGTATTTGGTTGGCGGTTAGCGGTGAGTTGGTGCGTCCACTCAACACCCACGCCGGATCGTGTTGCAGCCCCCGGGCACATTTTTGGGACAAACCAATATTTCTAACGAATATTAATAGCCCTTTTTTGTTTTTATTATAATGTATTTAATTTTTGTTTTGAGTGCGCCCACATTCTGCACGTGCCGGACGTTCTTTCTGGAATTTTTGTTCTTTCAACCTTTGTTACGTCTTAGTCATAGTACTTTATATTACTGAACATAAGACTTATGAAAAGTATGGAGCAATAATATTAAGCGTTCGGTGGTCTAAAAATTGCGATATTTCTGGTAAAAAACTAAGTGATGTTATATCACTACCTACTTCCTGAAAACGGCTGAATCCGTTGTCCCAAATTTCTGTTATTTTAAATATACACGCCGTAGACAATGAAATGTTAGATTGTTGGATATACTGCGTTTTATTAGCCAAACAAGGAAATCAAGCACTTGACATGACCGCTTTGTTCCTCTAAATGTTCGTGCCAACAGCTTGCATTTACTCAACTACCTAAATATATTCAGTACAAAATTTACAAAATTGATAAAC
The DNA here is from genome assembly GCA_030180105.1 of Hyles lineata. Taxonomy (NCBI): domain Eukaryota; kingdom Metazoa; phylum Arthropoda; class Insecta; order Lepidoptera; family Sphingidae; genus Hyles; species Hyles lineata. Next base: position 8,332,447 of record JARJEE010000017.1, on the reverse strand, counting down.
ACAGGATATATAATAGCTATTTTTTATGGTCCACCATTGCATGCGCCACCTTTTTTAGATATTTCTTGCTTTAACATTATGCGATAGTTTGTACTATATCACCGTTTAAAAATGTTTCGAACATCTACCACGTAAATGGGAAGGCTGAAGGCGACAAAAAATATTTTATTCCGAACGATGTTGCGATGTTAGCATTCTGTGTCTAAAGTTTATCGATGCTTTTTGGAAGGCGTCAAACACGCGGATTCTTCATTCGAATACTTCGAATTTGACACAATGGCTTGTCACTTCGAATTTCTTTTTTTGAAATTGTATTTTTAACTAGCCATAAACAGCAGTGTTTTTATTTTTTATTCTCTATTAGTGTTTGGAATTATAAATTGAAAATATTTTTATCCGTTTGACAAAGGAGCTACTGCTAATTCCATGATTGTTCTAGGTAATGCAATATTTTAGTTAACATACCTGAATCATTGAATGTTTTATCTGAACCTGCATTGGAAAAGACCCGTGTAGACCCGTGTATTTACCACAAGTATTAAGTCTATTTCAGATTGCCTTGATGACAAGATTTTTTATACAATGTATTGCGATTTTTATCTTCATATCCCAACAAATCTAAGCGATGTAAAAAATAATTCGTTGAACTGTTTAACATAATTCTTATACCGCTGCATTTGTCACCGCCTCGGGCGACGTATGCAGTGACCAGGGCCAAACTAAAAAACAACCTTTGTACGTAATAGGTTGTAAAGTTTAGTATGGTTGTATGGAGCGTTGTCGGCGATATCACAAACAGCCATACATATTGATACAGACAAGGTGTCGGCGAAAAAACGCATGAATGATGCAGTGAGACCCACCAGCGTCGCCCTACAAGACGAAGGAATTTCGCACACTTAGCCAGCTCAAAGCACAAAATGTTTTTCACCCAGCATTGAAAACGGCTGATAGCTCATTTAATTTAATGAGCCACATAGTTTATCGTCACAAAGTAAATAGGACACGCCAAAATTGACACTTCTGCTGTTAAACAGCGGGTTAGTAGGCACCTCGAAAAACTTAATGAATACAAATAAAATGCTATTCAATTTATACACCAGCGATATTACCTCATCCGAAAATAAATTTCATTAATTTCTGTACTGATGAGGCAAATGTTAACTACTTATGTGACAATTGACACTAGTTTTTGTTGCTGCAAATAGTAAATTTAATGATTGAACCAAGCAAAAGTATCAACAATCAACATTTTTTTAAATTGGTTAATAAACGAGCGTGTAGCTCACGTCATGATGTTTCATAGTTGGTTGAAATACAGTGTGTGAAAAGACAGGTCAAATGTATGGATGTTTTGACTTCCAATTTGGTTGGTATAGTCTGAAACCCAAGTCTATCATAGTCTTTAATAACTTAAAGCTCGTTGAATGTATGTGTGTACAATCATGGACAATCAGTAAATAGTGATGATTACCGCGTATCCTGAGACACATATTAGGTATGTATTTATGATATAGACATTCTGTAATATAACAAAGTTAATATGTTTCGGGACCAAGTCGAAAGTCAGTATAATGGTGAATTTGAAGTAATTTATAAAGTTTGGAAGTTCGCAGTTAGATGATGATAGAGGTAGAAAATTGAATGAATATGAATAGAGCTACGAGTCGAAGATAATTTTATCATGATTTACTTTTTTTTAAATGTAAGGAGTTCTTACCAGTAAAATATACTGACCTACTTTATTTTTAACTTGATATGTATTTTTTATTTTTTAACAAATAATGTTTTCCCTTAAAGGCTTTCACTTAAATACTTAAGTTAAACAGATATATTACTAGTAGTCATAAAATATAGCTTTTAAACAAGAACTTTTAAAGCTATTTGACTGAAATGTGAAATGCTTTAATAGTAAACATACAAGAAGTTGGTGAAAGAGATAGAGTTTTATTTAAAACAGCCTCCCATTTGTACACCTTGCAGAAGACAACAACTGTCATTATAAAGTACAAGCGCGGATAGTAAATTGTGAGAAGAAACGATGGTAATAAGATAGCAAGGGCGTTCGGCGTAGGCAGCGTCCACGTCCCGCCGCTTCAGACTATTGTTACATTGCAACCGCACACAATTTATGTCGCCTCACCACAACGCACAAACACGACGCTACACCCAATAGAAACAAAATCAAATCCTCAAATATGAATACTATTTTTTACATAACTGCCCAGTAAAATATTGCACCAACTCACGCGCTCAATACTAACTGAATTCCGAGCCTACATGTTTAGGGAATAAGACTTAAAGATTCCGATCTAAACAGTACCACGACACGCCAACGTCGCCACGGAGAATGTAAAAGTTAAATAACCAAATAAATTAGGCGTGTCGAATGAATATTAGTAATCGACGCGATGTGTTTTCGTTTAACCGCTCCATTGAGCGGAGCCACGGGCCAGGTGAGCCCACTTGATCTATTTGATTGATCGTCCGGCCGAGATGCTTATCTTAGAACAAAACATCTCTCGATTGAATTTGTGATTTTCTTTATAAATAATTTACTTTGAATGATTATCCTGCGTCGAGAAAAAGTCAAGAATACATAAAGGATGTTTTGCTATTAGCTAAACACTATCTGATTAATTATTTATCAGGTAGGTATTTAATACGGCCCGATGCGGGTGGTATAAGGTTAAACGCGAATAATTTAACGTTCAGATAAAAAGCAGCGTTTACCTTAAAGAGATAAATGTATACATTATTTCAAATGCGAGCTCGTTACGCAATTTATCATAACTGGCCGTTGTGATAGTTCATGAATCAATGTAATGTTTTTATGGTACGTTTGGGTAATTAACTAATTGCCGCAGCCGCATTAGCGATGCCAGATCCGTATCTCACACGATGGCATTTGATCCCGGCCGATGCGCTGGCCGGCTCGGTGTCTACATGCCGGAGCGTTCTGTGTCTTGGCTGTGGCAAGACACTTTTTACACGCGCTCCATAGCCCTGTTCTCACTTTGCCATTTAGCGAAATTCTCGAAACAAATAAAAAGCGAATAAACGTTTGTATCAACAAAAATGTCCAGGCTTCTCGGGAACGTGTCCGTGGTGTTTCAAAACAACATTTTTAAGGTGTCCAAAATGCGTGCTGGTCGGCCATTTGAGCAAAAATCGGCCGCTTTGTCATTTAAACCCGTCAATAGATGTAGCATATGTGCAATATGCATATTCTGCCCTCGCCGCTCGCGTCATGATCCGAAGAGGGTTGAAGTTACAAAGAAGACAAAAAATAAAGCGCTTAGCGTTTTCATTGTCTATGGTAGCGATAATGTCTATAGGTGAATATTGTTAGGGTAGCAAGTGTCTGTGTGCAAGTCCTCGTATCTATAGGTTTTAAGTGTGTGCGTAGGATGTGTGAATGTGTAGATAATGTGTGTGTGCGTGAGGAGGGTTGTAATGTTGCTACCGACGGGTGACGGGCCGGCCACGCCCATCGAATAATCGTTTGTTTTTACACGGATATTAAGATTTATAATAATGACATATTACTTTACAAACGCCGTTTGAATTACAATTTTCTTTCAGCTTTTGTATGAAAATCATTAGTTTGTTCCAGATTACATGATATTTAGTTTGCGTAGTACTAAATATAGCTCATTAGAATGTTTGAAATAAAATCTAAATTGTTATGATTTATATTGTTTCAAGAACCATATTTAAGAATATCATAATGTTTACCTCAACTGTATAACTTTTAGCAATAACAAAATCTTAACCCCTCTATTGAAAATTACACTTTTTATATTTAGGGATGATCCAAAACTGACAGGGGATCATAGGACGCCATGACGTTGGCCAAAGTTTTGGAAATGCTGACAAAATCCCCCATTTAATACTTGACACGCACACACATAAAGTTTTTATTGTGTTGGTAATATTTTTTATACAATTTATCAATCCGGGCAGATGGTCGCATCGACCGTATATAAACACCTTTTAAAACGCACCCGACTATTATAGGGTTACAACATTATCATATTCTCAAATAAAATGGCCGAATATAATGAGAACGCAGCTTATTAATTTGAAATTATGCCCATTCAATTTGTAGTTTGGAAAATATAACAGTATAATGGACTTAAAATATGTTTATTTCTTCAAACCGATTTTAGGTATTTGTGAGAAATTCTGTCCCATACATTAACTGGTTTACTAAATAAATTGATATTGATTACAAATAATATTTATAAAATGTAAAATAAACCAAAATAAATGAATTGGGAATTATTGATGTAACATTCTTTAAAATTCCTTTCGTAGACTCCTGAAATGTACCTAAAATTTTTATAATGGTTTTTTAGATTAACGATTTATAATGTTTACTCTATGAAATAAAACTAACCGTTAAAAATTAAAACTATCAGATTTTTTAGTTAAGTCTGTAATATAATATGTTTTTATATAACTACGTATTATTAAAAAAGGATAACCATTATCTTTATTTCTTTTAAATAAAAAAAATATTAATAAGCTTCATTGGAAATTGATCTTACAACTAGTAGATACAGAAAGTATCCGAATTTCGACTGAGATGTCGAAAGCTAGCGATAAAATTATAAGTAATTGAGATCGAGTATAATATTTTAGTGAGACTTATAAAGCAATGGGGTTATCAATAAGATATAAGGTGCACTTATTAAAGTAAGTTACAGGATACATAAAAATATTCTTTATTACTCTTTATGTATTAGGTATCTGTCTCTCTAAGGTACTAGTCCCTATTAAACTCATAAATTCGAAAATGTATTGTTTTCGTTTTCTCACTACTGAACGGATATAGTTGAGTGTTGCATGTTTACAGGCTGTAAGGCTAGTTTACCTTTCTCATAATTCTAAGCTACTATTTTCGTACGCTATTAGAAAGTTTCAATAACTTAGTAATGGCTTTGTAAGAAAAAATAATAGCGATACATTTTAAAATTAACCGTAAAAACTTATAATAAAAATTATGACAAGTTAGAAAAACATTTTTCAATCTCAATATAAATAAAAAGAGTTATTCATTGTTACATTTCTCAAGCGTTTCCATTAAAAATATTTTATACTGAATTCAGAATTACATTCAATTTTTACAGCCAAACGAATCAATTTGGAAATCAATTTTCAGCATGAATCTAACAAAAACCGCGGCAAAAACTAAATAACCAGAAATTGAATGTTTTAGATGAGACTAAAATATATCTAAAATATTTATTATGTTCATTTCTACGTCGAGTGTAAAGTTTAGTGCGTAATAAAATAGTGAGAGCTGCACTCGACGGACGCACAATGCGTGCCACAAGGGCGGCCGGGAAGGGTTCCTCATTGTTTGCAAAATATTTTGAAAGCGTCATTTTATACGGCATATTAGAGCTCTGCGTTTGATGGTCGAGGGTCGTCTTCAACAAAATCATATCATCATTAGCGTATTGTGTGTGCCTAGTGGATGTCGCCACCCTAGTTTGCACTCGGCCTACTGCGGTTGCCTTGTTTACTTTTTATTGATTTTTCAAATTTGGAATTCGTGCCAGTATTCAATTCGCTTACTTGGTTTTTAGTTTGTACTCTATATGGTCTATGATCTCATTCAAAGTATAGACTTAACTTGTGTACTTGTTTACATAAAACGTAAATATTTATTTTACAAATGAAAAATAGGAGATAGGTTCTCGTATCTGCTGTTATATGGTTGTTAATTGAATTCGGTTTGTACTGTTTATGTTCGGTATAAAGTCTACGATAGATTTTGTAGTGAAAAAATAGCATTTTTACACTAAAAAATTTGCTAGAGCAATATTAATTGTAAACAGTTTTTTGTTATATAGAAAATAATGTGTATTTCTTAAGGCTACTGGTTAACACTTAACTTGTGTTTAAGGTTCGTAAAATAAAATACTGTAAATGTTGTACTCGAATTAAAACTACTTAGTTAAGAGGTCTACAATTACAGGTGTATAATTTTTTTAGTTTTTTTTAGCGATGGCGAGACGAACATGCCGTTCACCTGATGGTAAGCGATACGACCGCTCATAAACAGCAGCAAAACCAAACAACACCTTGAATTACAAAGCAATGCTTGGTATTCCACTGCGCTCGCCATCCTGAGACATAAGATGTTAAGTCTCAATATGTCCAGTAGTTACTCTGGCTACAATGCCCTTCAATCCGCAACACAACAGTGCATTTACACTGCTGTTTGACGGGAGAAATAGACACTGCGGTGGTACCCACCTAGATGGCCTCTCACATAATATGAGACCTACCACCAGTAACCTTTCGCTCATAATATCTATTTTATGTAATAAGTTAGAAATAGAGACTTATTACATATCTATGATTAAGATATGTCTTTGCGTGTATGTATGTTGAGATGTATGAGAAACATTTTGATATTTTTTTCAGGCAATATTTCGATTAGCTCACCGAGTGATTCTGTGATAGATATCAATTTAAAACAATATTTAAAGTAAATAAACTTTCTCATAATAATATATTTGTATGGCACTGATTTCTAAGATGTCTTGAAAACAAATTAACTGATTGCCATCACTTCGGGACATTATGAGACGGGATGGTAAAGGCAGGAGAGAGGACGGTAGAGTAAATGACATATGATTCCAATTATAATAAATAATAAGTACGGAAAACAAGATAAGTATGGTAAGAGGAGCAAAAAAATATTTGTACACGAGTGAAGTCGGATCAGACTTTTAATTTTTTAAAGGCTATATTATAAAGGAAAGCATATCAATACAAATTACGAACACGGATGAATATTGATACCAGACAACAACCTACGTCATAATAGAATATTAGGTGATATGTTTATATATTAGATCGAAGTTAATATGAGTTATAACTACTAGTGCCGCCATAGAAATTGTTCGGAGAAGCATTTGTTCACTAGCGGAATTGTTGTGCCTGAAGTGACATAGAGAAATTATCTAATAAAAAGAAGATATAATACTTATCTACGAGTATTAATTAATACATTAAATCATTTTCTCAGTTTAATACAGCATATTCATAAGTTGATAAGATGTGCAATACATAAAGAAACAGCAGTAAATGAGAAAAAATAAGCACTAAAAACCCAAGGAATGACAAATTAAAATAATTCGTCAGCGTGCAGCGAGGAAGATTTGGTGCAAAGATATATGAAAACAGACGTCGTATCGTTTGTCCACTTGACAGTTCGTTTAATAATCACATTCTAGTGAGAAATGTATTATAGCAAATAAATAATACGCTACCGGACCAGAAAGTATCATTTTACTCGCGGTATAAAAATATCATATTGTGGAGAGAGGCTCCGTCGCGCGCCGGCCGGCCCCGACGAGCTCGCTGCGTCACGTGGTCGAGATGCCATCGCGTTATGTCACTATTTTATTACTCACTATTCACATAAAAAAGAGGAAATCATTATAAAAAGTATACGGGTGTTCAATCTACGAACGTCTTCAAATGTTTTCCATTTCCATACGTAATGGATCAAATAAACTATTGTCGTATTAAATTACGTGTTATTAAAAAATACCGTTATGCTTACAAAAAATCTATTACGCAATACGTTTTAGCCAGTCCTACGTTTACGGTAACCAATTAAGTAGATAATTATTTAATAACCAATAGCCGACACCGGGACAATGACTCGGGCGACCCACCCAACTTAATTTATAGCCCATAAAACAATTCTTCAAACTTGCCCACAAAAGGTCTGCCCTATTCAAGAGCCGAGTGAGATAATAGCGGACGGGGGCACAGGACAAAAGTCTGAACGCAACACTAAACAGTCACGACCGTAAAAAAGAATAAAACCATCTGGCTGAACGTCGGCCGGCCATACAAATTCCTGGACACCCTTAAAAATCAATATTTAAAGTTAAGTACCGATACTTTTCCAATGACAATCTAGCGTGCGACAGAGACGGCGACCCCGACCGCACTACCAACTGGACATTTTAATTTACGATCTATTTTTTTATTCAACATACGCAGTTCAGATGAATCTCTCGTCTTTTGTTGTGAATTGAAAAATGGAGTCCTGAGTTAAAGTTTTTGTTCATACCTACTGAGAAATGGACTTCACAAGTCGACATTGGATATTTATAGAACGCCCGTTAGTTGTGTTGTTTGTGCTCGGGATGGTGTCATTGTGTTATTTGATAACAGTTGGTTGATGTCATTGTCCGGCGCGGAGGCGCGGCGTCGCAGCTCCTAACTCCAGCGGGCAGCCGCCGTAGCCGCAGGGGACGCCATATTACCAAATAATGAGAATCGAAACGTTTCGCCAAATCAACTTAGCCATCGTTAACTCGCTCGAGCAGCTCAGACGTTTCAAACTATTTGCGTGTTAAGATAATATCTGTTGTGACTGGTGTTGAATCTAATTTAATTGTGCATTAAGTTATTTGTTGAGACTAATGCTTTAGAAGCATATTAGTTTTATGTTTGGTTAAATTATGACCATTTAGGTGTAAAATTATAAAATACAAACTAATTACTCGTAATTAAAGTTTAAAAAACACTCACCAGTATGTGTTCTTTTGTGTATCTTGAGGTTTTCTGATCTGGCGAACACCTTGCCGCAGCCGGGGAAGGGACAAGGGAAAGGCTTTTCTCCCGTGTGGACACGGATGTGGTTGACGAGCTTGTACTTCGCCTTGAAGGGCCTGCCGTTCCGCGAGCATCCCTGCCAGAAGCAGGCGTGCGTGGTGCACTCGGGCCCGCCGACGTGCTCCACGGTCAGGTGCGTCACGATCTCGTGCATGCTCGAGAACAATTTGTTGCACAGCTTCCTCGGCGGTGGCTGTTCCGGGTCGAGCCACTGGCAGCGCATGTCACGGCGCGGCGGCGCACGCACGTACCGCAGGAAGGCATGGGGCGCGTGCGCGTGTGCATGCGGCACCAGCGGCGGCGCGCCGGCCTGGTAGTGCACGTCGCCGCGCCACTCCCAGCTCTGCTCGAGCGGTTGCTGCGGGAACAGCTCGCCGCAGGTGCCGTAGTCGCGCAGGTAGCCGGGCTGGTAGGAGTGCAGCGGGTAGGGCTGGTAGTGAGGCGGGTGGTGCGCGGGCGCGTGCGGCGCGGCGGCGCGGTGCTGCGGCGCGACGCCGCACGCCGGCTGCGGAGACATCTTGAGGCCGTAGGAGGCGAGGTGCGCGTGGTTGGTCTCGAGGAAGGCGTTCATGGCGGGGGTGGCCGACGCCGGCGCATAGCCCCATTCGCCCGCCACCATCCACGCGGCGGGAGCGCCCCGCAAATGACTCGGCCTCAGACAGCGTCGTGACCGACGCTTCCTTACGTGGGATGCTTCTGAAAATCTTCTTCAATTCTTCTAGGATTATATTGATGGCTTCATGTTCTCTTCGAGTACACAAATTGACCTCCTGTTAAAGATAAAATCACGATTTTAAATTGGTTATGGACGATCTCTTCTAGTTTATGTCTAAAAGTAAAGCGAATTTTTGACATTATAAACTAAACTTTAATCAGAAAGAAGCCCACGAACAAATTTAAAAGCATTTTTCAAAATAATACCGCATATTCGTGAGGCTATAACCCGGGACGAGAATTTATTTATGATAAAAAAAATGGAGGCAGGTACATTTGGACATTAAATTAAACTGTGGGTAAATTTATAGGACACTTTTATACGACTGAGACAAAAATTTCGATTGTAGTCGTGTATATTTAATTTTAGTTTATTTGTTAGGCTCACTCCAATCTCTTTTATGGTCGAGGTTTAGCGTTGATAATTTATTAAAATAGTTTTATGAATAATATAACCTGTTCTTGCGGCGCATAACATGCAACCACAACTACTTTATTACCGTCTTTACACAGATCTATAACAATTAAATATTGATACGATAAACTCCAAGGAATGAGTTCATAAAACCTGCCAATATAAAATGAAGTTTTATTTGCCATTTCAAACCGGATAACTTCTCGGGCACATGTGTTAAGATATCAACATTTTTGAAATATCAATAGACTGAGCATTGTAAATAGAACTATGTATTTCCCACAGACCTATACAAAGTAGAAACCCACATCACACCCAGTTATAAATCTTCCACAACTGTCAATCATGCAAACTGTATATTTTTTTGTAGACGACTACATAATCGCATTATTTGAAAATAATGTTGTTTGTGCATTGTTTAAAACACTTCAGAGTTCGGATCTACCTGGCTCGGTTAAACAATGTCGTTCTTTTCAGATTTCCATCTAATCTGTATATTATCTGCGCGGCTCCCCGCTGTGTGGTCGCATCACCACAAAGCAACGGGTTGACAGATTTCAACAGGCCTTCGTCGGCCAATAGGATTACATACACTACATTGGGAGTTTGTAGCGTTTTATGCCTTAATTCAACTGAGGCTTGTCACTTTGATCCGCGCAGCTGCCTCAGATTTTTAGTTTTTAAGTTAATCACATTAGCTAATGCGATTAATAGGTAATTAAATAGATGTTTTACTCTCCACTGATTTTTCTCTGGCATTTTTATGAGTTTATTGGCAAGGATTTTTTTACATAAACTACCAAAAAAAATGAGTTTTTTTATTGCAATGAAATGTTGAGACAAGCATGCCATTTGCCTGATGGTAAGCGATACGACTGCTCATTGACAGTAGCAAAATCAAAACCATAAATTACATAGTAATGCTTGGCATTACACGGCGCTCGCCATCCTGAGACATAAGATGTTAAGTCTCAATATGTCCAGTAGTTACTCTTGCTACAATTTCCTTGAAACTGGAAGACAACAGTGCAATAACACTGCTGTTCGGCGGGAGGAATAGACATGGCGCTGGAATGTTATGTTTTTATCAGAGAAATGCCGGATATAATATTTAATAAAGGTTTCCCCTTTAACTATGTAAGATTTTAAAACATCACAGGGACAAAAACATAACCTGATAGATTATAAAGTACATACAATGGAACATGAACCGCCTCCTTTATTTTAAGTCAGTCACAAATTTTGTAAAGAGAGATCATGAAGCATCTGCCTTTTAAGAAAACAAAACGAATTTGAAAGATATCACGTTATCTGATATAATACTTTATTTCATAATTCTTCGCCTTATGTTATAGTTCTTGCAAACAAATAGTTTTTGTACAAGATAACATTTAAGATATAAAAACTAATTATGTACATAAATGTCTTAATTAATTGCAGCTCATCAAAATGGATAAAAATGGCTTGGTAATTTTTTTTATTACGGTAATGAGTTTGCTAATTAGACAAATTGTAAAGTTATCTATTAATTGAACAAATTAATTACATTTAATCTGGAAAATAAAGACAAAAAAAACTCTTTTTCTATATTTGTATGCAACAATACATGTTTTTCCTTTTATATTAATTTGTTCTAGCTTAAGTTATCTAAATATTATCAATTAATGAATTTTTAGTTAATTTATAATCACTATACTATTAAGAAAATAAACCGAAAAAATATTTCACTTTCAAATATTATTTTTTTAATTTATTCAGTTAATAAATACAACATACTACAATACATGATTATATTGTTTAAATGTAGGAAAGATTTTTGCTTATAAATACAGTACAGAGCTTCGCGAAATGCCGTCGGTCGCGAAACAATCTTGGTAAACTCGAGAATCGAGATCTTACGGTTCCAAAAAATGTTTAGATTTATTTTTACATGTTAAATTTTTTCTTTGTTTACTATACCTTGTATTATTATGAATATAAAATTAGTAGGAAGGTAGGTTGTCTTTTATAATTTAACATCACCAATTGCAGTTGTTATGTAACTTATTACTTTAATGGATGTTTCTTTTTATCACTGTTTTTATTGTCTTGTTCTTATAGTTCTATTTCTTAATTTTGCAATATTTATAATGTCATTATTATCCGATATGTGTTTATATCAATTTAATTTATTATTTATGGTTTTGGAAAATAAGAAGATAATTAATTTCCAAAGGAATGATATAAATTAAATCAGTATTTGAAATCCATGTTGAAGTATAAGAAAGTATAACAGTGACAATATTTTACCTGTTTTTTATGTTTTTGATCTATAGATATAGGCTTTATTATTATTTAACTTTATTATTGATTTATCATAATAGATATTAACGAAAATTCTGCTTAAATATGTCCCATTTCAGGGCGTGGGCCTATTCTACTATTGAGAATTAGTTCAACAATATTTAGTAGCTTAAATATTATTGAATTAAATATATGATTAATAATTTGTGTACTATAATGTTATGGGAATATAAATGATGCTATTTGATTTACTGTTATAAGCATTGTTGTTTGACGCGGGATTAAACATTTTGCACAATTTAATTTATTTGTTATTTTCATTACTGTTTTGATTTATATTCTCTACCTTAGTCTTACACTGTATTTAGATAAATGAACGAACAAACTAGCTGTGTACTTAAAAGAGAATAGTGCGAAGGCAAACTAATAAGACATGTTTTATTGTATACATTTCTTTGCATTATAAAGTATGTGTCATAAAAAGTATAGTTAACCGAACAACTATGTATGTGACTGTTGGGTGAATGTCTTATACATATAGGACAATTGGTCTTATTGTGTAGCAATATTGTTACCTGTTTAAATACTTGGATCAAACAATTTAATATATGGGGTACAAGAAAACAACCATCAAAGTTTAATAAATAATTTAAAATCTGTTTTACCTTGCTAGGATTGTCACATCTCCCCAAGACACATATGAACTATATTGAACAAATTTAATTATTTTAAATTTTGTTAATGTTTTGAAGTATCTTATGTGTAGAAATTAACTTTATTAAAACAATTTGTACGATTCTTTATTAAATGTAAATTGATTGTAAGTAGCAACAAATTAATAAATATGTCCATTCATTTACTTAAAGGAACTATTGAGCTTATGTTTACACAAGATCATATTTCACATTTAAAGGAAGTACTTAATTATTATAAATTGTATGCAATTACATGTAGTAGTAATATAATAATTACAATTATTTATGAATGTTGTTTGGCGTTTATTGCTGATGATAGGCCTTCCCAATATATTGTCATATTTACACGTTGTAAGTTGCCTGTACTCAGCGACTCTAAAGAAGTTTGTCAGGTCGTCTGTCCATATTAACTTTTTATATTATGTTATAATCATTTCTAATATTTACGTCTCTATTTCACATAATGTGGGAATGGTCAAATCTTTTAGTGTGTTAATAAAACTAAGATATATATTATTATGACGTCATATGACCATGTGTATAGTTTCTAGGCTATATTTATTCATAAAAATGTAGATCCTTTCCTAGCCCAAATAAGTACTTGGGTTGGGAAAGGAAAGTATTAGAATAGTAAATATTATGCTCTATCTTAATATCAAGGCAAACTATGTAGCTAATATTTTAGCTTACAGTTGTTGGTGACAATGATAATAACAATGATAATGACTTTAAGAAACAATGACGCGATTACTTCCAATAAAATTGGGGGTTAATTAAATCTTTACCATTGACCCTTTATAAATGAATATAGTGATAACATTATCACGAAATGCATAACGGACATTGATTTGATTGTTTGATTAAACTCTATGTTGAATCATTTTACTAGTTGGTACTAACTTAAAATTATAAGGAAATGTGATATTCCACCAGCTTTTCGGGGAAGCGAATCTTATTTTAACAGTATAAGCAGGTAGGTAATATGTATAAAAGCCTTACTTGATAATATTATATATTAAATCCAGTCTTAGCAGCGCCGGAACTAGACGTAACACTATGCAGCACAGGAAAATTTCAATACACTTCACTCAACAATAAAATTTTGTAAAAAATAAATTTCAGTATCCTCATGTAACTACAAATATCACAGATATTGGCGCTTCGTTATAACAATCCGGTGACGGGTTCACAGCGAGGTCGCTCGACAGCGGCGCATGTCGCCGGCAACATAAGTTTTTTGGACAGAATGTCACGCGAAGATTTTTTCTCGTAACGTTGAAAAGGTTCGCGACGTGTGTCCACTGACTCCGCTGAGGCTCTCAGCATGACTGCGGGCTCCCCGTCGCCGCCCCTCGTCGCAGCCGACATACTGCTTCTTAGAAAATGTTCGCCGGCCGCGGCCCGCACCCTCCCGGCCGAAGGGCGGGACGACGCATACTTTTTCATCCAATGGAGCCGGTCTCGCAGTGAAAATTAACTATATACCGCCATCCCGCTCTAACCCGCCCCGCTCTCGCATGCGCGACAGAGTGGAAACATCGTACTCGAGCTCATAACGAGAATAACGACGAAAATTTCTTTGTATTAGTGTCGTAATGTGTTCGCTTTATCAGATTTACGTTGAAAGCTCGCTGTTAGCTCTGAGGGCGCCACAGCGGGCCGCCTTGTCTGGCGCGTGGCGAGGCGCGCGCGTGCGAGCGGGACGGAGCGCCGCCGGGAAATGTTTCGGCTAATGTATTTTCCTGTGGGAAGGAAAACACATGTCGTCGCTTTTAATTTAATACGCTTCACGCTGAGTGCCCGTGTCGCGTTCCGACGATGTGCCTTGTATTTATTTACCGCGCTTCTCCATTCATTTTATTTTATTTCTTATTAGCAATGTTTTATTTAATTAGCAATAATGTTTAAATGCATTAAAGTATGTAAAATTATGGACTTTGATTTCCTTTATCAATCGAATTTGTAATGTAAATAAAAATTTCGATTAAATTCAGTTTTTAAAACTTTTTGACCTGAGACATTAAAAGCTTTTAAAAGTTTGGTTTGATATGTTTTTTATAGAAAAATCATCGAACACAAATTCTATTAATCTGCCGGCTTATTAACCAAATCAGTATACGGGTATGCATTTGTGGTGTTACACGTTCATTCATAAATATTCAACAATCGCGGCGGGATGATAAATTAAGATTCTAAACGCATCGTAGCGCGGAGAGGCGAGCCGAAAATAATTAACGTAATTAATTTGACATTTCGTCCGTGCATTGTGATTATTATTGTAAAAAATCGCATTCCACGCGTGTGGAGTGTGGCGACACGCCCCGCGGGCTCGGCGGTGAGCGCGCATTGGCCCCCACCACGCAGGGCGGTTCGAAGCTCATGCGCACGATTTTATTTTTACAATTATTTTTACGCCGCACGAATGTTCGTGATTAATTTAATATATTTTAACTGAGCTACGTTTCTCACGCAATATGCTTTTTACAACGCCGGTGTCGACTAGTTTTTCCAGACGGGATATTTTTGTTTATCTCATTGGTGGAATGCGATAAATATGTTTTCTACCAAGTTTTACTTGTGATGAATTTGCGTAGACGTTTATTCATTCATATTTGTAAAACCTGATTAATTATCATACACGTCTTTTAGTGGTATTATAATATTCAAGTTGAGTTGTGATAGGATCTACAGAAATAAATCAAAAGAACATATAAATCAGCTAGCAATGATAACAATATGATTAACTAGACTAGGTTTGTGAGGAATATATTAATGGACTTCATTGGATTATTTAACATTTCTGTATTAAAATTAGTTGATTGTTCCATTAAAATATTTTAATACGTTTTGCATGTTGAAATATTCAAAAGTATAGGTAATCCAATATTGGATGAAATCAGACTACTTGGAACAAATTCTTTGAGAGGGATCCACTATTTTCAGGAGTTAACTTCACTTGGCTGATGATGATATTAAAATTGTAATATAAGTATAATGATATTTCATAAAGTGCCAGACGATCTCGATCAATATTCCAATAGTAATAAAATTAGTTCTACAATTTACCGCCAGATGTCGCTACATATCTAGACCATAAAATGAATGCATTTAAGCAAATTTTTTTTCTTTTTTTTAGACATGGCCAAAACCTAAGCTCTACATTTTATATTTTGTTTTTAATTTTAAGTTACAACTAATACTGTTGTTTAAGTCATTTTATATTATTAATTTCTGTAACCGTGTTAAGATCGCAAAATTCTTAAAGGCTAAATATTGATAACAATAGTGTTTAGTTTTGTTATTAAATCCGTGATTTTTTATGTTTTGCAGTGATCTTCCTACAGCCGAAGAAGAATAAGACAATTGTTATTATTATCAATTTATACATATTAAATCTTATGAATGTCTAGCGTGAGTGGGAATTAAGTAAATGACATTTTAATTATTACAAAAGATTATTATTTAAAAAACAAGACTATTTAATTACCTATAATAATGTTCGTACGATTCAAAATCACACTGCCTGTTCGTAAGGGACCTCCATAGACTTGGTCACATGAATTTTACCTTCATGACAAATTTTAATTGAAACGAAAATCGTTTATCGGTCATGTAAGCAGGATATACTTAGGCTGCATCTCAAACGTGACGTAGGGGTTTAAATAAATCACTATGAATAGTTCTCCATCATCGTGGACGATGGTTGGTTTCCAAGCATATACGGGCAGATTCAATTATAAATTAAATTCTCCTAATTCTCTTACTAAATTAGAAATATTAATTTAAAATATTCCACATTTAATATTGTTTTAACAATGGCGAAGGGCGCCGTCCCATCTGTTGGGCCGCACTTAATAAACCCGGTGTCCCGCAGTGGTATTGTCCTCGTAATTTGTAGCTTAGCATCATTCGAAAAACACGTAGACAAATAACGTTATTTATATTTAATAACCTATGTACCTAACGGAACGGCACGAGGGTTTTGAACCATTGTTTAACTCCCTACTGCGTTTTTGTATTTGTTATTAAATTCGCAATGATTTTACTTAGGGAATTTGCACACCTGTTGAAGTTTGACGTTATTTCATATCAGCGGAACTTTATGTTAGTTATTCAAGATTCCCATCTCAGAACTTGTCGTATATGGTGATTCCTATTCTAGCCTACCACAAAAAATTATCTGGCGAAACTGTAATTCAGTTTCTAGAAGTTCCAAAAGCTGTACTGAAGTGACGTACTGTACAATCTCAACTACATTGATATATTTATATTTTAGTTTCAACAGCTTATTTCGAAGGCTATACTGCTTACAAATATGTACCTTTATTGAGTTAGAATTGTAATTTGTATGAGATATATTATGGTAAATGATAAACTAGGAAAGGTTCCACTAAATTGAAAGTAAGCTTGTTCTCCATGACACGAAATCTCAGATATCCAAAACGAATGCAGAATTCATGAATCAATCAATCAAGATGTACAAAAAAACTATTTGATAGACTGGTGATTAGTGGGACATCAGCAATGTCACTAAAAGTAGAAACATTATGGCCTAGTCAGTGTAATTATGGTCAAATCAAAATATTGTACTGAATAATTCTACTACCAACACAATACCACCGATATAAAGTTGCATTGTATGTGAAGTCACTAAAACTACCACCCGGCTTTGTTATCGGTAGCAGTCTTCACATACCCTGTATTGTAAACGTTATGTGATCTAATGGCAGTTCACAATAATGGAATTCTACACTATGATATAGTATAGCATAGAAGTTCACTTATTACAAATGCTTGTAAAAAAACATTAACTTTATTAATAAAAGTCCCACTGTCGTATGTTTGTCTACGGTGTAGAATCTTTATGTCTTTATATTTTAAAATATGCAAGTAATAAGATTTACAAAAAATACTTAAATATCTTTGTAGTAATTTAATAAAAAGTAGTTTAAAAAAATATCACCTACTTATTAATGTTATTTTTAACGTAAATTTTATTTTACTCTAAAAAGTATAAAATCCAAAAGTGACACACAAACATATGAATCAGTAGGTGCCACATTTAATCCCCACCATACATGAAGTATTGTCTTAGGTTATCGATGGGCATTTTTGACTACGACAGGTATTTTGGTCTCACAAACACCGTCTGGAACCCCAAAGAAATACTTGACGGTGTCGCAGCGAGGACCTGAATCCGCGACCGCTCGTTTCTCAGCCGACATCTTAAAAATTATGGAAGCTAATACTAATTTATGCCAAATATATGCCTATAATGTACCACTCGGTACAAGCAGAGCGTTGAATAAAATTGAATTTTCAACAATCAATAGCCAATTTAAATGTTCATTTATGTTTAGAATTTTAAGAGATTCCAAGTTGAAAAAAGGCATATGTTTATGTATATTTACGCTAATGTTGCACATTGAAACAAAACAATTTTTATTATGGATTTTATTGCGGATTTGTTAATTTTTATCGGAGCGGATTGACCACGAAAGATGTAAAGTAATGCAAAAACAAAAACCAAATTCGAAATAAAATGCATGAAACAAAGTTTTATTTCAAAGGGAATATGTTTGATAGAAATAATAAATGATTTGGTGCAATGTAGAGCAACAGTTGTGACGCGTGCCCGTTGATGTCTATTGTTAGAGGGCGGTCGAGGTTTCAACATTTGTTTGGAATAAATCATCTAATAATTCATTCTCTTTCATTTCAAGTTTCTTCATGGCAAAAAATGTATATGATTTATGGAAAGATGATTTTATTTATTTTTTATGATTTTTTCTAAGAACTTTTTTTACCAAAAATAGGCCAATATACTTGTGACTGCAGTATTTGACAAAGTTTAAATACATGTTTTATCGTAAGCATTACAAACAAATTAACTTATTAATAGTAAATTTTAATGGTCCATCACCTTCCCCCCTAATTCACAAAAAATATATAAAAATAAATATTACTGTTACTACATTCTATAATTTAAAAAAATGTAGAGTTCAAAGTACCTTTTTGATGCTTTAGGATGATTAACTAACTATTTCCTTGTAAAAAGAACAACATTATCAACTGCAGGTGAAATTATATTAGTATACTCTTCTTCATGCCATTGATTTAGTCAAAATAATTTTTAGAAAACGAAAATATTTCATTGAATCTTAAAAAAATATTATAAATTATTTAGATTCAGTCACTTTTTTCTATACCATCCGGTTCACAAGACTGTATTTGCTAGACAAGAACGGGCAATAAACTCTAACGCTGTTATTTTCAATAAAGTTTACAATACCGTGATTATACAGGAATTGCAGCTTGGTATAATTGTCTCTGACACTCCACGTAATATCGAAGGCTTCGTCCCGCAAGATTAATTAGATAATAAAAAAGGCACCTGTTCACCTCTTGCCCCTAACTGTAGTAATAATTAATTCGATTCTCAGCCAGAAATCCGTCAGTGGGACTCGATGACTATTGATATCTGTCCGTATGAGCTCGCCGCCGCGCCGCCGTCGTCCAAAGCGATCGACTTTTTGCTCCCACCATTCAAAAGAAATTAGATTCGGATTCGAAGGTTTTCCTTTTATTTGTATATGTATATAACGCGTGCTTATATATGTATTCATATCCTTGGCGTACTCTTTGGGCTTTTGAACAGACTTGGTAAAGTATGTGAAATAGACAATTTTGGAAACAGTAGAACTACATGTATTATTGAAGGTTAATGCTACTGTACCGACACTTCGGCTCGACCAGGCTAGTTACCTTGGACTTGAAGAAAACCTTTGGCTTCTATGATGCGTTTCGTTTTACGAGTGAGATTGCTGTAAGGGGAAACTGGATATTCAGATCTTTAAAAAAAGTGACTGTATCTAAATTATGTATAACATTTTAAAGATTCTGTAAATTATTTTCATGTTCATTTTCTTGGTAATAACAATCACGGTACACAACGTTTAAACACTTTACTGACTTTCTCCAGTGTGCTCTTTCAAAATAACTGACTTATAAAATACAATCACTCAACATTACATTATTTATAAAAAGGATATTCTATGTACCTAGATGACTTGTGTTTTTATAATTGTTCTGTCATACACCTATTATTATGATGAATTAACAAACGCATGCACGTTATATCGCGTTTTTGTCACCTTTATGCGTGACAGCAACTTGTGCAAATTACACTTAACATTGTGGTTTTAAACGTGTCTGGTATAGGTATAGCTTGAAACATAGTTAATACATTTTTACAGTTCATCGGTTTAATAATAATATGCAATGGCATAGCGACAAAGATCCTAGATGATAAGTTATTACAATTTCATAATTATAGGACTCTTAGAACATTTATGAAGTAATTATATCAATAATTTTTAACTTGAATATGTTGTACTCGTATGTATATTCCACATATTGAAGAAAGCTGCATACCTCAGAAGTCTCCACAAGAATTGAAACAAAAGCAATATTTAATATATTTTAACATTACTATCTGATTATATTACACACTAGTTACCCGAATTTTAAAATAAAGGCCTACAGTCATTTATTCCAATATCTATACATTATCTTCATTTATTATTCCCCAACGTTATGAAAACTTAACTCTTAAACGAGCTTTTTACAGTACCTACATAAATTTTAAAAGTAATTTGGCCATTTATGTACAGTTGATACGAATATTTAAAGTTTTAGCCCCCCTTGCTAGACCAAGGTGCACTATAAGCTAGTTTCTAAATTTAGCTTCAAATAATTGGCAAAACAAGCGCATAACATTTGGTTCGTGTTAAATGGGCATATGCAACAGAATGCAATGCATGTCAGCCCCCTGCCGCGATGGTTGCTCGCGTACTGAGGAAGCCGAACCACATAAACGATCATGTTTTAGTCCATACCACCAATTAGGATGTTTGTAATAAATCTAGGCATATATCAGCAGCAGGGGTGAAACACATATATGCTGTCGACCGTGATAAAGGCTATGAAATAACCTCTAAGTTATGTTCTGAAAAATTAAAGGTTGACAGTATCAAATCTATATATACAGGGTATATCAGTATATCATATACAGGGTATAGCAGTCTTGACTGCTATCGACAACAAACACACACTCATAATGCAACTAAAAATTTCGCAATGAAAAGCGTACATGTATTTGTGATTTTTTAAAATTTCTTTGTGTTGGGTGATAAATCCATAGTTTTTGCTAAAATAATATTTACCATATGGTTTTGCAAAATAAAAAGGTGTACTATTTTACGACTATTATTTTAGAACTTCAACGATACGAGCATACCATTCGCCTAATGGTAAGCGATACGACTGCTCGTTGACAGTAGCAAAACACAACACCATGAATTACAAAGTAATGCATGGCATCCCAATGCGGCCGCCGTCCTGAGACAAAAGCTGTTAAGTCTCATTATGTCCAGTAGTTACTCTGGCTTCAATAACCATTAAACCGGATCGTAACATTGCATCGTGCATTTACACTGCTGTTTGGCGGGAAAAATAGACATTGCAGTGGTATCTACCCAGGTGGTCTCTCACAGAGAGACGTGACATCGGCTAGAAAGATATTTCTTTTCTTCTACGCGAAGATCTTTAAAAGGTCATTAATTTGTTAATGGGTTGTGAATATTGATTGAATTTTTTAATTGATTTTAATATTCGAAAAGGACAAGTCAAGGACATAATAACAGCAGTTATAAACCAGTTATTTTCATTTATATTCGAGCTATAATAAACTTTAATGTGAACTGGTTTTCGTAAAAATTGGCGTTTTGATAAATGTAAATGTTGTTTTTTAAAGCGAACATTAATGCTGGCCCCTTTTTGTAACATAAATTACATATCTCAATATTTTTTCTATTTTCATATATGTCTATTATATATAAAGAAGCTTATTAGTTTATCATTCATAACCGATACATAATAATGTCTGTGAATATTTCATTTTATCGCCTAACTTCTTAATAATATTATCAACCCGCTAATAAACAATAAAATATATACAATCTCATTCAAATGAACATACAAACCACATTAAATAGTCCATAAGTAGCCACATGTTCAAAAGGCAAGTTTTACAACAAATATACAACATACGTGATAAGCTATAATAATTTAACATGCCATTTGCTCAAGACCAAATTGAGCAATTTATTCTGTAAGGCTCAACGGCTGCACAACATCCCCGCCTCAGACGAACGAACAGCCG
The DNA here is from genome assembly GCA_030180105.1 of Hyles lineata. Classification (NCBI taxonomy): domain Eukaryota; kingdom Metazoa; phylum Arthropoda; class Insecta; order Lepidoptera; family Sphingidae; genus Hyles; species Hyles lineata. The sequence continues at coordinate 8,310,462 of JARJEE010000017.1, read as the reverse complement.
CCGCATAATGAATTTTTATACCAGTATCAGATTGTGCTCAAATAATTAACGTGATTAACAAGTGAGCCCGGTAAAATCAGTTTATTTATTCCTTTACAGACGATGAAATGTTTATTAACTACGGCCCGGTTTATATTCATTTAACTTGTCGGCTAGCACGCGGAAGTTGCGCTTACAAGTAGATTGAGGGTTCCGTTTGTTTTATGAAACAATAAACATAAACAGACATAAATGATTTATGGATGTAATTAATCAGACTATCAAGAACAACATTTCAAATATTTATATCTTTTTATGTCCCAATTCTTATTTAATTCACAAAGTTTTTTTTTTTATTTTTGGCGTAATTTTTTGTGTTGATCAAAGATGTTGCTTCGTATTTTTGCTAAGATGCGATAACAATATATCGAGACCATCGTATACATAATTTAAAATAACTAGGGCATATTAAAATGTAGGTACTAGAGACATGTGCATAACGGGAATAATTACATATGTTACTTCACTTGATATAATGAGGATCATGGATTCAAATAGGTAGATGGACTTAGAAACCTGACATGAAATAAAAGCTTTACTGTTACGTTTCCTTCAAAAGGATTTTCGCAGGTGGAAATGTGTATTCATCCGAGTGGCGACGATCCAACACTATTGTGAAAATCCTGTCATGATGACGCAAAAGTATCGCGTTTCCTGTTTTGAGCAAGCCAGTATAGGTATAAATAATTACACCCAACGGTCACATCCTGATCGCACACTAAGATCGAATGTTTTATCGTGGGTATCAGGAGCTATAAAAGACTTTTCGGTCAAACAAACATCCAGACCTGAAACAAATACCTGTGGATCACACAAATATTTCTCTTGATACGGGGATCAAACCTCTCGTGTCGTCGGCGGCGACTAACCAACTGCGCCTCTTGGTTCTTTACAGATATTGTTCGTGAATATAAACGAAATCATTATTAGACGTTTAATAAAACAGTAATACAGATCTCCACATTTTAACAGACGGTGAGTCAGTACACCTACTATATCGGTCATTATGTCTGTCTATTATTTAGATATTTTAATCAACTCGATCGATTGTTGCCCATAGATATAAAAGAAGGTAATTAATAATAAGAGGTCGACAGAGCGGCAGTGTTGCCACATGCCGGTACAAAAACACAAATGGAAATGGTCCGATTAGAAACGGACGTGGTATGAAATGACGATTGTGCGTCCCGGGCCCTTTTTGCTTTCTATTCATGCCGTGTTTTGATGATTTGCGGTATCAAACGATGAAATAGACAATGCGTAAAGGAGTTCTATCAATTCTTTAAAATAGACCATTTATTTTATTGAGAAAATATTAAATTATTAGCTATTGGCAAATATATCTCGTCAGTTTTACGTTTGGACCATTTTGATATGTGACAGGTTACTTGGGTTAAGAAACGTTGGGTTTTCTTTGTTTACAAAATTTCATTTCCTGCGTTTAGAAATAAAAGTAATTTGTTTGGGATTCAAACTGATGTCAGTCGAGTAATTATGTATAAGAACGTTACCTGTTACAGGTAAGGTGAGGAGGTTGGATTAAAAGGTTTTAGTTCTTAGTCCTCGATTAAGACTTCATTTTAAACTGAAAAATACTAATTTAGCTTAATATTATCGACCGTGTTTTGCGTGTGGAAAACATGAACGAACGCCTTGTTCAATGTCGAGGATATCATAAGAAATTGTGATTATAACACCAAAACCATCCCGGTTTATAATGATATTCCTTACAAGCATTACACGTCCATTACCTGTCTTCCGGAACAACTTTTACTATGTTCATAATCAGCGTAGCCTAAGATTTTTATTTATTTCATAAATACACCCATTTAAATGATAGTGCCACACAGTTTTGAAATATGTTTTGTCACTTTTGAATGTTACTGTTAAGACATTGTAATTCTTAATATGGTCGTAGTTACCTATTGGCGTGATGTGGTTTTAGAAATTCAATTTAGGAAAATAAATGCGGCATGCAGCAAACTAAACTATGAAAGCGTTATATCTGAGGTTACATCTATATTGAGCGTATATCATAAACAAAAGAAAACATACGGAATTTTAAAATTCAAGGTAATGTGATAAATGTAGTTATACAAAATCAGTAAATACGTTCTACAATAATTATACGCGCCAGCAAGCGGTAAGAATAGACTAATGTACATAATACTAAATAAATGCCTGAATTATTTTCCACGACCGCTATCGAATCTATATGCAGGCGATTAAAGCACCGAAGCGTCGATCAGCTAGTACAAAAGGCTGTAATTCAACTAGCCGAGATCCACGACCGCAGCGCAGCCAATCGCCACTCACCGCCGCCCACAAAAACCTATCAAAGTCGCCGCAACGCCAGGAATCAAACGCGACAAATTGCTTCCATTTTGAAAATAGACCAATCGATTGGAAAAAAATCTGTTGTGGTCGGCGGACTCACGAGAACTAGCACCACGACCAATTGCATTTTATAGATGAGCGGCGCTGACTCGCTGTACCCATTGGAAGTGCTGGGTTTTGTATGATGTGTTGTAAATATCGTAAGGAAAATCTACATAATGAATCTACACTGTAGTATACAATATTTTTTTAAACATACACTTTACTTAAATAATTTCAAGGTTGGATAGTCGAGGAAAAATTGTGTTAAATGCCTTTATTTTCAAAATTAAAATATGGAAATGACTACATAAGTTGATATAATAGGTCAAATCCTCTAGTACATAGAGGCAATTCAGCCTAGGAATAAGCTTATTTAAGCTTATAGTATAGTTCCTATAGGGGCTATAGGAGTATCCATACTTTTAATATTATAAAATTTAAATTCAAATCTATTTGAGTTGGTAATTATAACAGACGAACCGAAAGCCTGTTTTGGTTTTTAATATTAACCTACAGAAGCCAACTTAAGTCATAAACATCTAGATATTAAAGTGTATACATTAAGGTCTATGTATAAAAACAGTCGATAAATATATTTTGACAGAAAATAATAAAAACAACATTAAACATTATTAAATAGATTTTCATCAATAATACCAATACGTGCAATCTAAGATAATCTAATCAAACTAAGTGTAATTTATGAATCCGTTGAAAAGAGGGAAAAATAAGAATAATTGGGTAAAATTGTCGCGTTATTATGTTTTTGTATTGAATACAAGAAGGGTAATCAGATACAAAGGTAAATCGTGGAGCGATTGCAGACGGCTGCAACGTGCGGAGAGGGCTTATCAAGATTCCGGCAATCAAATCCATTCACCGCTCTCGGGGGATTTAAATAATGACTAATAATGATTTTAATCTGCTACCCACGAAACACATTATCGATTTACAACTTTAGGGAGAAAATGTATGAATATGTTGTGCATTAAAAGGTGAATAATATTTTGGAAAAATACATAAATATTTTTTGTAGAAACGTATAGAATTATTGAGGCTAAGGGTCTTTTCAATCATGATTTTAGTGATAACATTACCGTCACTATTATACCAAGCTAACGGAAGTTCACTGCTGAATATCACTCTCCTGCAAAAACTTTCAAAGTGGTTTAGTAGAAAATAGAAATTGTATGCATACAACGACACCTCACCTACTTTTGCTATATACCTCAGCTCATCTCTATCAATGACAACACAGTGAGTTAATATTATTAAAATAAACATATAAATTTGATTAGCACTACTATTAGTCAAACACTAATGAAGGTGTTTGTTTTACCACTCCGGTAAGTGGGTGCATTGCTAATGGGACAAGCAACCACGCCCGCGCGCCTCCCCTTTGCCCACTGGCTATAATAACTTTATACGGATAATTGAGAAAAACACGCGAATGTTGTTATCACATGTAAAAAAAGATAATTGGCCGTAAAGAGGTGTTTGTAATTAAAAAGGACCAGTTTCATGTATTGGTTTTTTAGTTAAAGAATTTATAATGTTTTTGAAAAAGGGCAATCATCATCATCATCATCATATCAGCCACAGGAAGTCCACTGCTGAATATAGGCCTCCTCCAAGGATCTTCACAATGACCTGTTGGAAGCGGCCTGCATCCAGCGTCTTCCTGCAACCTTAGTCAGATCGTCCGTCCACCTTGTAGGCGGGCGTCCGACACTTCACTTGCCTGTACGTGGCCTCCACTCAAGAACCTTTCGGCCCCAACGGCCATCGGTTCTACGAGCTATGTGCCCGGCCCACTGCCACTTCAACTTGCCAATCCTATGGGCTATGTCGGTAATCTTGGTTCTCCTACGGATCTCCTCATTACTGATTCGATCTCGTAGGGAAACACCGAGCATAGCCTGGGCAAAGCCAAAGGGCAATCATATTGTGTTATTTCTTTTCAAATGATAAAATCTGTTGGATTTTTTAACGATGTAACATTCAAAAACAATAGTCTCTAGTATTGTTTTTAGAATTCGAATCTTTACCTTATTTAGATGTTGCATCAAAGTTGTTATTTCCCTAAAATGCTTAGTAGAATGTATTGCGAGACCCGCGTTAAAAATATTCGATGTTTTATTAAAATATTCCATTGATCTGTCGACTACATGATTAATACTTAGTATGCGCATTTGTTACTCGATACCGTGAATATTAATATCAGAAGTTGCTCGCCAGTGTAGGTTTATTTTTTATAAGCGGAGCATACATATAGTTGCCTGTATCAAGCCTACAATCGAAAGTACGCTTGAGCATGTTTAGGCCGTATTATAATGCATCACGCCGGCCTAGTGCGGGTTTAGGGTCATTTTTCTTTTGTTTGATTGAACGGCGAGTCGAACATGCCATTCGCCTGGTAAGCGATATGACCGCTCATGGACAGTACCAAAACCAAACAACACCATGAATTACAAAGCAATGCTTAGCATTCCACTGCGCTTGCCATCCTGAGATCTCAATATGTCTATTAGTTAGTCTGGCTACAATATCCTTCTAACCTAAACACAACAGTGTATTTACACTGCTGTTTGGCGGAAGAAATAGACATTGCGGTGGTACCTACCCAGGCGGCCTCTCACATATGAGAGACCTACCACCAGTCACATTTCATAGAAAAACGCATAAATCCCTGTGGTATGCAAGTTTCCTCACGATGATTTCCTTTACCGTTGCATTGTAATGATTGACTATCAATACACACATGACCGCGAAAATTCGGAGGTGTGCCGTGGGATTTAAATCCGCGACCACCATAAACAAGAGCAACACTAGAGTTTCTTGTCCGTTCTTCTCTCGTGAAAACCGCTTTCCGAACCGGTTGGTAGATAAAAAAAAAGACTGAATCTATATGATGTAGAACATTTCAATGCATTCAATAAATTATTTTCATGAAATTCATAACATGTCGGCAGCCGTGTCTGGTCCGTTACCAACAGGTCACCACATTTCATGTCATGTCCTATATTTAAGTATTATTTAATTACGACAGTAAACCATATACTCTGCACCTGAAAATTAGTGCCATGCCCTTTAAATAAACTCCAGCTGACAGACAATCATCTTACGATATTTTATTCTTATGCCGCGTTGTTCAATTTGTCTGTTTTCCAGTACAACTGTATCTTTAATTAATTTCCGTACATAACGATCTTAATCATATCAACCTATATATTGTTAACATTTATCGAAACTTGTTTTTTTATGTGTATATTTTCTTGCAATTTAATACAGACATACAAATGGTTATAAATATATTTTAATTGCCAGTATCATTCTTTGTAATAGTTGAACATTACCGACATGACATCTTTATAATACCAACTACCATCCAAACTTTAAACGCGAAAACTATTACAATTCATTGTTACGGCTCATATATTGGTAGCTACTAAATATTTCCCGCGGCTTTACTCACCCAATTAAATTCTATATCAAGTTAAGCAATTTGTATATTCTGAAGCCAAAATCACGTTGTATGCTTCATATTTCAAAATGTAAATAATAAACAAATATCATATTGAGTTGTAGGTATAGGATGTAAAGATGTAAACGGACAGACAGATTCTCATTGGTGTTTATAGTTGGTGGTTGGCTGCGTGCAGGCTAGCTAATAAAGCCTTGGCAGTGTAGAAAGGCACTTATGGTCGCGGCGCGTTTTTCCCGACGTTATGGGCGCCCCCGCAGCGCCCCGCGGGGCTTCGGCCGCCCCCACTTAACGCAATTTATAGCGAGACCCTTTAATAAATAAATAACCGAGGAAAATTCAATGAAACACCACCATACTGTACCGCGTAACATACTTCAAGTTTTCTCATCGTGAAACTTATTAAATTTTATTTATTACGGAAAACCTTTCGTAATCTATGTGCAGGCGACGCGCCAGGTTCGTGACGGTGCGATATTTATTAACTTGTATATACTGTATTATATAATTTAAAGATTATCTTGTATTTTATTTTTGTACAATAAATAAACTTAATACAAACATTCTGCACTGCGCAGTCATTAATTTGGGTTTTATTTTTCGGATTACTTACAGTTAACTTGATTCGTTTAATCGTTGTAGGAAACAAAAACTGATTCAATTTGATAAAAAATAAAATAGTGCTGGTATCATAACTTATTTATAATACTCAAGAATTTAGCTACTTTGTAAGTATAAAAGCTAGATTAAAGGTAACATCCTATGACGTATGTAATATGTATAATTCAAAATAATCAGACCTACGACAAGTACTCCTGAAATGAGTTAATCAGTAAATGTGTAGGTATTTGATGTAAGGTTATAAAAATCTAAATGACAATAATTATTCCAGAAAACAGTTATCATTACAAATCATTGTTTATAAATAAACTAAGGTAAGTAATATGAAATCTGGTGTAACGCTAGGCTACAAATTACAATTTTAAATTTATTACCTATGTAAAATTAGTATTATTATTATGTTCTATTTTTTGTATTTCCTATTACATGGGTCCAATTATTTATTTTTATTTTAAGTTAACAATTTTTAACCATCCATATACAGTTATACATACTTACAGGTCATAAGGAAGTCTTTAATATTTTTTTGTTTGGTCAAAATCACAAGACAACGTCCGTTTTACGAATATATGATGAAAAATATTAACTTATTTCTGTTAAAAAAGCGTCTTATACTTTAATGGAATGAAAACTAGAGTCTGTTGAAGTGAAAAATGGTTTCGTTTCATTAGATAATTTCAAAAAGACACAATTAGAGTGCTTGTACGAATCGCGTTTACATAAACGTTGCTCGGGATCGTTTGTTGAACGCTATACAAACGGAGCCAGTACAAAAAGTACAAACTCATTAGTAAGGCCCGACCGGGAGCAGAGAATTAATGAAGGTGAACAATAATTTAGGGTTTAATTAAAAGTGCAGCCCCCTGTAGTGACGCCTCCGCGGCCGCGCCCGCGTCGCGTCGATCGAATTATTATTTCTACATAATTTTAGAAAGCCGTAATTTAATAAAACTATGCGTTTCTAAACAAACTTCATGATAGGCTGTAAATTAGATGAACTTGGAGTGCCTACGTAATATAATATTGGTTTTGACTTTATAGTTATGCATCAGGTACTTTAAAAAAAATACGCAAATTGAAGTGTCCGGATGATATATTCTAAATTAAATCAATTGGAGACAGATATGTTGACTTTAAACAAAAAAAATACTTGCCATGACTGAGTCCAATTGTGATCATTACTTATAGATAAAAAATAGGAGAGCTGTTCCAACTTTCAATTATGATATTTAATCAATGATACGACCATTTTCGATGGGTAGAATATTGTACCATGTCATAAGAGGCGTGAAATTGGCCTAATGCATCAACTGCAATATGCTTGCGTTCATTGAATAACAACACTTCATTAATCATTACTGGATAGCATAATATTTTCTTCTCTATGTCATATTTTAAAGATCCCCACAAATAGTGTAACAAGAAACTACTTTTTGTAGTTTGATCTTATAAATTATAGAATTTTTTAACAAAATATTTTATTTAAAAAATCATAAATGTACATTTAGTATTTATTTATTTATAAAAAAATTACATAAATACATATTTATGCATAGGTTCCACGAAACCGTATTTCGGTTTGACCGTGGAATCACGTGTGTATGTGAGTCTCACTTTCACCTAAACATTAAATAGCAATAAAAAAATTACAAAATGTAAAAACAATGCAACAACAACTCAAAGTAAAATCAAACATAAAAAATAAAGTACAATGTAAGAAATAAAAGGAAATAATGAAAAATTTTGGTTTATTTTAATTTTTATATCAATTTCGCAGTATGATTTTGTAATAAAATGTTCTAAAAACATCACGGCAGTCGTTTCACTGTCCCCATCATATCCATAATCAAGACAAAGTCCTTGAAACATTCCAACAATAGCTTGATGCAGTCAGTAAGTTCAAACGATTATTATATTGAAGTTTATTAACAAAATATTGTAGGAAACAAATGTATGTCAACGTACTTTCTCACAGGTATCGAGTTCAAACAATGTGCTTTTCAACGTCTCGCGACCCCTGGAGTTAAAAGAATGGCGATTATTCACAAATCACTGTTATTACGGAATCACAATGGAGCTGATGAACAACGAGATTTACAATAGTGAGCCAGCGCCTCCCTTCTAGGGTAAGATGGAGAAAAATATATTGCTTTTTTAAATCAAGTGTTTACGTTGAACTTACTTGACCCTCTTTGCAACTTTGCAAAAAATTTAGCTGGTGTGAAGGTGGAATGCATTCATTATAAGCTGTTTTAAGGACATCCAATATTTGAATTGGTGGCTAGTAGGTGCCAATATATGGTGCCATTCTTGCTAAGATTTTGCAAGTAACTTATTTAAATATGTCTTATTGAAAGTGTGGTACATTTTAAAGAATAATGTGCTACCCAAGGTATACTCCGTTACCTTGATTCATGAGTTAAATGAATTAAAATCTAATCCAATCTAAATATATCAAATCTTTGAATTAAGGATGTTATCAAAATTCAGCACTTGTGCATCAAAAAGAGAAACTAACTATCGCGTGCAACAATACATCCGACCGCATATTTCCCAGTAGCACGTGTTTCGCAACTGCACAAAAAGTGAAATGTGACAAATAACAAAGCGAGCGTGACACGAAGCAGTGCACCACCCTTGACGTCGAGACAATGGCGCTGGAAACCCGAAACCGAACGGAAGTGCACGGACCCCCGGGATGCGGCGATTTTCTTGCTCGCGCCAACAGGCCTAATAGCCAATGGCATTTTTGTTATCGAAGTCAACTCGCGACGCCATTGTTCAAGCGTGTAATTATCCGCGCATTCCTTTATTGTCGTTCAAATCAAACAATATGCTGTGTTCATTTGCCCCTGACTTTTGATTTCTGAATGGAAGACGGTTAAATCTTCTCACGTATTTTTGAGTTCACAAGTGTTCTTATTACTGAAGAAATGTGATTTTGATTGCCACATATGCTGTAAAGACTGCTGTACACAATAAGTATTAATAGGTGGTGCCTAATTATTTTATTAAGAAAACATGAGTATCGTCATGTTACATATCTGCCATGGTTTCTTAAATAATTTATGGATTCGTAACTTAGGATTATTCATATTTCAGAATCAACTGCTGGACCTAGGCAGGATTTCCAGGTAACAACGAACCCGCGGGATAGCCAGAGTATCTGTTAAAGTTTGCCGGAAACGGGCAAAGCTTACAACTATTTAACCAATAGAAAAATTAACTGTCAAGGAAAAACAACACATGTCAATACCCCAACTATTATCGATTTCAGTAAAGGCGGATATCCATATAGTATATCCATAGCAACAACACGCATACACGTCCAATGACAGACATAGGTATGTACGTGCTTGCATAGTCCAACAATGAACTGCTCGCGAACACAATCAGCGAATAAGTACTACTCAGGAGTCAAGTGGTTCAGTACCATATGCCGTTAGTCGAGGACTTTCACCCTTCACAATCGGCGTCACGTGCGCTGCACGCGATAATGCCCCTTAAAGATCATCTTGAGCCTTCATTATTTGATCGCATCAGTAATCGTCGGTTTGAGTGATGCTCTAGTACTCTCGTCAATCAACCGTGTGGACTGTAGGCTAGGCATGTGACAGACTGGGCGAGTAGTCGTGATGAATGTTACTCCAGCTTTGCAGGAAATTCAAACACACATGATTGATAATTGTAGAGGTATTTAATATTGAATACGTATTTGCGAATGTGGATTTATGGAAATTTGTTGCTTTAAGTATGAAACATTTATTCCGTATTTCACAATTTTGACAGCGAAGGTTGGAGGAAGTAATAATAGGGTTTGTACCACCTAACCAGGTCACGTGGTAATAAATGGTCATTGAACCTTGCGAGACACATGAATCGATCTTTTAGTTTAACCTTTTGGCAATTTTTCTGACCTTTTAGAACAAATAGAAAAGATCAAAGGTGTTCAATCAGTGATACTTTAGTAGAAATAGCTCATTAGCGCTTACAGCGCTAAATGCCAATTGACAATCGCGTGATTTTAAGTTATTAATATTTAAGAGACAGGATAAACTCGATGAGCGTTTTTAGTTATACCTATTGCAACTGGAGCTCACAGAAATCCTCTCAAAGTGCAAAATCTTGGTGCACATTTAACAATAAAATAGGCTATAGCTTATTGATACCTACTGCCTACCTTTGCCTGACAACTATTGCCTAAACCTGCCACATAGCTCCCGTTCTGAACTAAGCTAAAGAACATCAAAGAAAATAATATCTCATTTAATGTAGAGCAAGGCAGCTGATCAACAATTTGCATTACATAAAAAATACATAACTTAATGTACACGACAGCGTATAACAACCGTAAACCACCCAGTAAGCCATAATAAATTCACTACTCGCCTTTTTTCACTAAATATAATTTGTTTGATTTGTAAAGAGTGAATGGGTGAATTGTTAGTACGTCTGTATTACGGCCTCGTCTCGCGCGCAGCAGTTCATTGTTTGGTGCTCGCGGGTGTCCCAGGAACCCCACCATTTTCCCCGCAGGGTTCTGTTAAAGACCCACCATGTTAACATTGAAGTCGCCAAATGTGCTGTTCGAAATTTCAAACAGCCGTCAAAGAATGGACTTTTGCCTTTTGAGCGACGCGGCGTCATTATTTGAATTTCAAAGTCTTTCGAAGTCAACCATATCCTCTAAAGAATATAATTATGGCACAAAAATGAGATGTATATTACTAGAACCTAGAACGAAATATTTAGTAAATGGCGTGACATTTATTTGTCAGTTGGTTAAATATTTTTCTTTCGGTACTGTCAAATGAATGTAACATAATTTTAAGAGGAACCGGAAATATTCACACGGAATGCGCCTAATCAACGTGATTTTTTCTTTATAATCCAATTAATTACTGATGTTTATTTGGTAAATTTTTGAGCCTGTCATTAATTATTCCTGTGCATAATAACAAGACGGAAAAATGGAAAATGCACAAACCTGCATATATTTGAATGGCACTGAATCAGGAAATAGTCACTATAATTTTATCACAAACATGTTCTTCTATTTGCACGGGCGAATATTTACTCATTTGAAAGCAATTTTCTCCTCGGATTTTTCAAATAATTATAAATAAATTATCGGGTGTTATGGTCTGCTTTCGGAACTAATCGGAGCGGACGTGTCGCGGCGGGAAGCGGAACACGCTATTTTTTTTTTAAATTGGGCAGTGACTGTGATCAGCGGTCGCAGCACGTAGCTGTTGTCAAGCACCGGTAACGGTGACCGAAACCAAACTACCAAAAAATGTTTTGAAGTTTTTTTTACATAATTTCTAGTTTTGGGATAAATATGTCAAGTTTGTTATGATTTGTTGAGTTGTTTAGAAAATAATTAATTAATTATGTTGCCTGTGTGCTGTAACCTCTTCGGTCTAAGCCTTAAAGACAAAGGAAATATCTTGTGAGCCATTTTGTGATAGTATAATTTTGATGAGTATTTTAATTAAAAAATAAACAGGAATTTTAGTTTAATATCGTTGCACAACATTTTTTCGTTATCTTTTTGTACATCCCCGACACACATTTTTGCAATCACAAAACGCAAAATATGTTTTTAGCCATATATCTTCACTTCACCCATATTCTATGTCTTCACCACATTTTGTTTATTTCGATCGACCCATAGTTAATTTAAAATAAGATGAACCGAGGATGTAAATCTTAACACATTACGGTGAGAAGTTGATGATTAAAATATGAATTTTAATTTATATAATTAAAAAATGATATCTATGTAAATGACAAGTTACTTAAATTGTACCTAAAAAAATATTTACCTCTCAAATTATCGAAGTTCATCATCGATCAATAATGTCTGAATGTTAGTTGTAAAACGACATAGACGATTACGTAAAATGCTGCGACGGGCATCATTAACACAAAATCAAATTTATTTTACGTGACAAACATCATAATGGCCGTTCGGATATTTAATTTAAATATTAATGTTATATTACGATTGTCTCTAAACTATACCGCGTTGTTACTTATGTTAGTTTTTTGGGGGTTATAAAAGTGGTCCCGACAAATGCGCGTGGACCAGCGGGACGCCAACGGTCGCACAACCGTTGTATAAACACTACAAATATTATTATAGATGGATACGTGTTTAGTATTTATCGATATTCATTTATTTATTTCGACGGAATACTCGACGCTTTCAAATACATTCAGCGTTCGATGTCAGTAAACTATTTTGGTATTTTTAATTAAATTCTAGCATTTTATTCGACCCACACGTGATATTTTACCATACTTTGCGTAAAAGTAAAAAAGGTATTTGATTTTCTTTTGAAAATATTGCTTTCTCTCTGCTACAAGTGCAGTTATTCAAACCATAAACATATTATATACATATATATAAACATATTATATATATTCTGTACACAAAGTTTATCCTTGTGGGGATCAAATCTAGTAGTTTTGGCACCAAAAGCTTTTGAATTTAATAGTCAAAATATTGTGAAATATTTTTGTTGTGGGGCGAGGGGATAATGTTTGTCCCGAGGTAACTAATGACTGCCTTTTAAAGATAGCTGTATATTTTATGAATAAATTTCATACAATTATAATTAAGCGGTATTTTTAACAATAACTAACATTTACACAATGGAATTTCCAATTGAAAGTACCTATTGATCTCGTGTTAAGAGTTTGGATTGGCAAATATTTTACTCTGCAAAATTGTAATGTCCAGTAATGTATAGGGCAAAAAATAGCTGTATCAAACGATGCGATATTATACTGAATCAGCCCATATTTACTGGGATTCAAACCTGCAACCACCGTGAACATAATACTCGTAGTAGCCTCATCTGGTTCGTTTGCCAACAGGCCTCCAGTCACCACGCACTAACTTGGCGATAATAGTTACAAACCTCTCTAAAATACCTTGACTTTCTACAATTTTTACTCCAAGCAAACGTCACAATTTTAAATGAATTATTATAAAAAAACTGTATTCAAGTAACAACTCTGTTGTGTGTAATTCTCATGAAAAAATATCAAATAAACTTGTACGGTCCATGCTTGTACGTCACAAGCGTGGAACAAAGTGCACGATTAATCACTATTTATTGTCTTAACGATATTTTTATTGTTATTGAGGGTTGAAAGACACATTAACTTTCAATTGTTTCTTGTAAATAGTCTCCGATAAACACGACTAGAATGAAAATATATCCTGCGACAGGAATAAAAAAACAACTTAAAAAATAATACGTTATAAGTTATTACTTATCTCTAATTTGTTTTTAAATGTACCTAAGTAATTAAAGAGCTGGATTTATTTTTTCGATTATTTTTTATATCAATAAATGGCAAGACGAGCTTGTCATTCGTGGTCATTCGCGTGATGGTAAGCAATACGACCGTCCATGGACAGAAGCAAAACCAAACAACCCCATGAATTCTAAAGCAATGCTTACCATTCCACTGCGCTCCCCGTCCTGAGACATAAAATGTTAAGTTGCAATATACCGAATAGTTAATCTGGCTACAATGTGATTTTAAACCGGAACACAATAGTTAGGCAACATTTTCCTGGGTCTCAACATAGCTGAGGTGCTGAATTCGGTCAATTAGGGGGTAACTTATTGCCTTGAAACATGTACACTAATGGTTAAGTTGAGTGAAGGAAGTTAAAACGTGCAAAGATTTAAGAAAAAAGCAAACCTTGACTTCGATTGTTGTAAAATTAAATAGAACGAAAGGTTTTTCACCGACTTTGAAATATTTATGTGTACCCTATATATTCACACCAGGTTTTAAGCAACTGTCAATAAGTTTCACGACTATTGAAAAATAATATTCACATGGCATGTAAACAATCTATTTACCCTAAATTTTAAGTACCTAAAGTCTATATTCACAAATTAATAATGTCTAAAAGATTATTTTTATATAAAAGTTCAGATGGATACCTGGCTGCCCGCGCCGAGGTATAAAGGGCAGTAATTGCAATCATAAATATCACATCATAGCAATTTATAATGCTATGCGGACAATCTATTAGAGGAGTTGTCGGTACCCTATTTTCGCTTTATGTTATTTATTTAGCGCTGCCTTGTATGTGGGAGTGAGGGATCGTTTAGCAGGCCTCAGTGGGAATTGCCGCATCTGTTTATGTAATTTCGAGTACCGTATTGTACTCAAAATTATATTAACGTCTATCAGATATGATTAAGCAAGTGACTTGGCCATTTTGCATACATTTAGCCAGTAACCTAATAAGTCACCTAAGTGTCGCAACCTGTGGTCACAACGATCCTACACGCCATCTCATACCTTATTTTCTGATTCCATTTATTTTTTTGAGTTAAAGGTTGTTGTGTGAATGTGTGAGTTGTATTGTTGTCACTAATACTTAAATCTGTTTTCTTTCTTCTTTCTTTCTTCGTTCTACTCGAACAATTTTAGTTAGATAGACATTTACTATGTGGACAGAGTTTGCAGAAAGTCGCTGGCTGTAGGATGCTTTCGACAAGTCGCTGAGGAAATTCTTGACAACGGTTTTTGGAAAAGGTTATATTTAGCACCGAATTACCTGCTGCCGAAGACGATGATTACCTACGTATGTTTTTTTTACAGGCAAACAAACGAATAAATCGGCTAACAGGAAATGACAACTCAACCTTTCTAATTGCCTAAATCGCAGAGCGATAGTAGCTCCGCCATAATCTCCGCAATGTGTCAGACTGGGAGGTCAGTGACACTGACTTGTCTCTTTCGGCCTCCTCTTTCGGACTTGCTGAGCTTCAATGCTCGTTGTCATTAAAATGGGAGCATTGTTGATCCTGGCTTACAGGAGTTGCAGTGGTGGGTGTGAGAGCGAGACAGTCTCCATGAGCGTCGGTAACTTGGTACACAATTAAATTAGTATTTTACGTTTGTGGTGGCGTAATAGATTCCTTTTATTGTAACTAGCAATTTAACCATTATGGCAAATAGTAAAAATGAATGTATTTCTATGTATGTGACTGTTGGGTGTTATTTATTTATTTATTTATTTTATTTCATAATACGTCATATCTAAACTACGTCATATCAAAACAAATATTATAAAGAGGCAAGACGTTATTGTTTGTTTGCATTAAAATAGGCTCTGAAACTAAAGGACCAATTTGAAAAATTATTTCACCATTAGAATCCTACATTATCCCTGATGAATATAAGCGATAGAATATATTCAAAGAAATAAACAGAAAAGAGTTCACAGTTTACTAAACTTATCTGATTCACTTTACTAAAACACATGCCTTACGATCAGCTTTCAAGCACCTTTCGTATTAGCTAAGAAGTAGTCGAGTAGATCGATGGAGTCCTTCAGCAGAATTTTCGAGAAGTTTTAAGTAGAAAGTGTTTCTCTTAGACGTAGAGGTGGCTCATATCCACCTGTGGAAACATTTGTTTTCAGTTTTAATTGGATAACAGATGATACCTCGACGATGATACTCCCTAGGTGGTTATCATAGAATACATTTTAATTTCGAAAACTGGTCCCAACTCCAACATTGTTTTTCAGAACTTCTCGTACCGATGTTTGCTGACTCCAATTATTTTAGTATATCAGTTGATCCTGCTATTAAAATAACATACTCAGAGTAAATAAATATAGTAACCATACCCAATTGACAAACAAATTATACGTAATGAAGGCAATTTGTCAAGCCAGCTAGACAAATTGTTTCTGGAGACGTCTTTTAAACGCCTCTTTCATCGCTACTCAATAAGGCCATATCGATACAAGACATTGTACGAGAGCCATGGATATTACATAATATACAGTGTATATACAATATACATATGTATACACGGTGTAGGCGGTACAAAAGGCGTGGCGAGCGGCCCCTCCTATCGAAACACCCGCCCAGAACAGGTTTGCTCACAAGTGTATAATGGAGTTATTGTAAACGTGAAATATATGGCCATACATTATTACCTTCTTATCTTTCGCAAAATATTAAATCATTAAATATTTTCGGAGGCGAATAAAAATTCAAAGGCCTCGATGTAATTTTTTTTGTAAACGGTAGCGTTACTTTGATATTTTATTATAGTTTGTTTTACGTAATTGTTACATGTGTAGATACGCGTATATATACGAGTAGTATTGTAATACATTTAATTGTGATTACAATTGAAAAAAAAAAATATAGGACTAAATATGAAAGCATTTTGTTGCCAATACATGTATTCAGTTGAATTAAGTATATTTGTTGCCATATGAACCTTCTTCCACGTACTGCTTGATGAAGGTTCCTCATCTACTAGTCACATTGATGTTGCTTCAACATCATGCTCATATAAACACTAGTCTTTTACTCCTACCTTCTTTCTACTTGGCGTTATCCCAGCCAGTTCCAGGATCCGCCATCAAGGGCGGATTCAAGGGAGAGGTCATGGGGGTCATGACCCCCCCTGGGCTGGCTCTAGATTGTCAAAATTTATTAATTATCTTCTTAAAAAAGTAACTAGTAAGTAAAAAAGTGTGTGTGTGTGTTTACAAATCACGGCTGTAACAAACTTTAAAAAATCTTTATTACCAATTCGAGTATTGAAATCGGACAGACAGACAGAATCCAGAGTTCTGAGAAGAACTATACGACCCGCCCCCTGGCGTAAAGGCTGGATCCGCCCTTGTCCGCCATCCGGTTGAGTCTCCTCTATTTCGCCCGATCTTCGATATCCTCAATAGTAAGGTCATTGACCCTCATATCTTCCTTGACGACATTTCGCCAATGCTTCGTCTCTTCATATAAATATACTGATCCAATTCATTGTAATTTTCTCGCAATTGAAAAGTTTTCGTCCTACATATGATGTCTGTATCTGGAATTGGTCCATGTAGATATTTTTTTAGATATCACATTTTTTACTAATACCTCTGCCTCTGCGCCGTATGTATACCACAGGGGTATGGGGGTAAAAAGTGTACAATACAATATAATTTATCTACATTTATCTAGCAAAAACAAATTATGATGTTGAGCAATATATTACGTTCATAGTTGAGCATGAGATAAATTCGAAACAGGCTGTGCAAAATAAGGCTGTACGAGAAAGATGCCTTTGCCATTTGAAGAAGATAAAATTGGCAAACCTTTCCCTATACTAATGCTAGAAATAAATGGAAAGACGTGTATGAATTACTTAAAATATGTAAAATAAGTTGATAAATATACTATAAAGACCTTTCAATGTTGTTATATACCTGTCTAATATACCTTGTTGTAGGCTGCATACAGTAATTTTCTTAGACAGTCAGTTTTGTGAACAAAAAATCCATAAACAATTTTATAATGTTGGCGGGTGTTCATTTCAAAGTCAAATTGTTTGTTAAAATCAGAAGATGCGCAATATGAAATTAATAAAGTATGCAATATGTTTTGTGAAAGAAAATAATCTAGTTTAAGATTTTACAAAAATGTAAGTGAAGTAACAGATAAAAAAAATACCAGGGTATGTTTATAGCTTAGACTCTAGAAGATGTGTTTAGTTTTATTTAGATTTTGAACATGTAAAATAAATAGATAGTTTATAAATAAGGGTGCAAGGCATAAGCAACGTGGGCAAGCGTTTATGGCCAAACAGGCCTTACCTTAGGATCATTAGAGTCCGTGAATTTACTACAGGTTTTACTCGTTGCCAAATAAATATTCCCACCACTGGTGGTAGTTCATTGGTGGTGGTTCACTGGTGGTAGGTCTATCATAAGTAAAACACCGCCTGGGTAGGTACCACCGCAATGTCTATTTCTCCCACTAAACAGTAATGTAAATTCACTGTTTTGTTTTGAATTGAAAGACATTGTAGCCAGAGTAACTACGGGACATATTGAGACTTACATCGCATGTCTCAGGATGGCGAGCGCAGTGGAATGCCAAGCATTGCCTTGTAATTCAAGGTATTGTTTGGTTTTACTACTGTTTATGAGTGGTCGCATCGCTTACCATCAGGCCAACGGCATGCTCGTCTCGCCATTCAGTGCAATAAAAAAAACCTACTTGCAACAATCAAATGAGGCATTATTTCAACTTCACAGTTCACAAAACGTTGATGTGTTTATCCACAGAAAGTCTACTGCTGTACATAGATAGCTCATAACGTTTTCCATAACACAACGTTTGAAGTGACTTGCTTCAGGAAACTTTCCGTACTTAAAATATTTTAACAATTATCCTTTAATACTGAATTACTCTGTGTTACTTATAATGTACGTACTAATCTAGGTACATTATGGGTAACATTTAGAATAATTCTAAAAAATTGAGTATTTAATTATTGAAAAAGTATGAAAATTATTTTAAAATGTTGATGATGATACTTGAGATATCCGCGTCACTGAGCATGTACTTGCGCATTAGCAACTGCAAATGCCTATATTGGTGTGGAACAAAGTGGTAACGCGTGCGCGCAGGCGGGAGACCGCTCACCACGTGCGGCCAGACCACCGCGGCGACGAGTCATCGGTATGAATGATCCTTAACGTCTATACTACATAGAAATCATCGCGGCAGCTGCAATTTTACGGTTATCAACGCGATCGGGGGTAAATATGACCGTACATGTGCTTTACGGAAATTTGCGCGATTTTGGCACGTGTGGTTTAGTGTTAAGACGATACTAAAACTATTGCATAAGATTTACGATTTCAGCCCGTACGTATATGTTATTCTTCCTTATCTACAAAACACAATTAAATAAATGAGGTATTGTTAGAGTTGTCTTGATTATTCGCTTGTAGAAGACGAGATGTCACATTGCCCGTTCTTCTCTAGTGAAAACCGCTTTCCGAACCGGGTGGTAGATAAAAAAAATGACTGAATCTAAATGATGTTGAACATTTTAATGGATTCAATAAATTATTTTCATTTCATTTCACTTTAAATTTATTATGGCGCCTTGTAAAATCCGCAACATCACGATTTCATTTTAATTTATTTTATCTTAAGATAATATCTCTGGAGGTTCATTGGTGACGATTTATACGAACCATTAGACAACCCGTTTATTAGTTTGCCTTCTGTTCCATAAATATCATATTACTAAATTTAATGTAAAGCATTTAGATTTTATTACTACCTATATCTGTTTAATTTTCATGCTTAATATTATAGATTTCACATGATTTGTAGAGACTATACCTCCGTTACATTTGCTACTGCAAATTCTTCACATTATACATTTTTTTGTAAATCTTTTCTAAGGCGCCACAGCGATATTTAAAAAAAATGGTAGCCGTAGTACGATTTCCTTCTTTGGCTAGGTGTCATAAGAATTCTGCCAGAGTATCCCTGGTTTGTCATGAGAGGCAGCTTAAAGGAATCATCAGTGTCAGTGAGAGCACACTGTGGAGACGGTGCGCCCTTACCGATAGGGACAATGAGACGGGCGACTGAACAAGTATTGTCGTTCTATCACGAAATCCCCAATTTTCAAAATGTATGTAACCTAGAGAAGGGCTTTAAATTATTTCATGTGCCGCTCAGTTCAAAGTCGCATTGGCTATTAAATTCGTAAAATAAATAATTATAATCTTTACTGGTGGTAGGTCTCTCATATGTGAGAGGTCAGCTGAGTGGGTACC
The DNA here is from genome assembly GCA_030180105.1 of Hyles lineata. NCBI lineage: Eukaryota > Metazoa > Arthropoda > Insecta > Lepidoptera > Sphingidae > Hyles > Hyles lineata. The sequence goes on along the minus strand of JARJEE010000017.1, from coordinate 8,290,300 downwards.
ACCGCAATGTCTATTTCTCCCGTCAAACAGCAGTGTAAATGCACTGTTGTGTTTTGGATTGAAGGGCATTGTAGCCAGAGTAACTACTGGACATATTGAGACTTAACATCTTATGTCTCAGGATGGAGAGCGCATTGGAATGCCATGCATTGCTTTGTTATTCAAGGTGTTGTTTGGTTTTCCTACTGTTCATGAGCGGTCGTATCGCTTAACATCAGGCGAACGACATGCTCGTCTCGCCATTCATTGCAATAAAAAAAAACTACAATACTTTCAACGATGACATAGGTTTATGGTCCTAACTACTATTATTATACTAAAATACATGTCTTCTGCCATCGATAAAAGATCGGGAGACTGGTTATGAAATTAGACTTTGTACAGTAATAGCAACTGCAAGTATTCATTTCACATTTCACGTCAGCCGCCTTAATTAACTTCGCCAAAAAGTAGATAGCCCGATCTGAGAATCGAATCCAGGAACACTCGGTTTATACTGCCCATTAAACTTTAAACAGCCCGTACTCGCCACTAGAACACTAATGATACAATTCTGTAACATGCACTATCATGGCTTTTTCGTTATGTACTATTGTAACTAATTTTCTTGATTAAACTAGCACATTTTTGTATTTGTGGCAAACATCTTGAGAGCTTGGCCTCTTAACCGATTTATGTAAAGATCCTTGTATCATGAGTAATAAGAAGTGCTTGGAATAAGTATAATGTTTTTAATTTGCTTGTACTACCAATTACCATTCTATGGAAGTCTTTCATGATTTCATAGAAACTAGAATTCATTCATTACTAATGCAAGTGATGGAATATGGTAAAAAATGTTGAAACATATTGCAAGGTTTTAAAAATATTTTATTTTCTTAAAAAGTCTGATGAACACTAGTCCTGTAGAATATCGAAATTAAAATGATAAATAGAATATTATAGCTGCAAACCCACCTAATAGTCATTTGTACCAGCGCAGTTTCTATTTCTTCCGCCGAATAGCAGTGTAAATGCACTGTTGTGTTCCGCTTTAAAGGACATTGTAGCCGGAGTAACTACTGGACATATTGAGTCATTGAGTTAACACCTTATGCTTATGCTCGTCTCGCAATTCAAAGCAATAAAAAAAGCATTCCTTCAAATCTATACTTACTGTGTGGCGTATGTTTCCGTTTCTCTATCAGCCCATATACGTCTCATTGTCGGGCATGGGCTTCATCTACTATCGAGAGTACGATTGAGGGTGGTTGGGATTAACAGACTTTATATACCATTGAAAATTATACAGATCGCTGTGGTATACAGCTTTCTTCACGATGATGACGTCACTCCGAAAAGTCAGAGGTATGCCCTGGGATTTCATATCTGAGAAATAAAGTTCAGTATGCAGGGATGTTAGGGTAGGTTTGAAACGGCAAAAATGAAGTGGCTTAGCTTGTTTTTTCTGTTTTTCTATATTTTATTATTTTACGTGGGTTTGAGTCGACTCGTAGCTTTGTCCCCTACTTCGAAAAGCAATATCTTGCACGGCATACTATCAATATTGATTTTGAGCATTTGTAATAGTACGAATACTGACACATACCACAATGATCAAACCTATTAATGCTATAGTTAAAGTACTTCTACAACTAAAGTTTTTATTCATTGTAATTGTGAAGTATTAACCATTTTTCATTATATGCCTAGAAAAGCATGTTTAATTGGCAACTATTCAGAGAAATAATTTTATAAGATTTGAATAACGTTATGAAATAAAATTATGAAATAACACTGCCATATTTTTACGTCAGTTTGAATCATAAAATATTATCTATAGGTGACATTGAGATAATATCCTAAAGGGGACACTGCAAACAAAATATTTGTAACAAAATGAACGGTACATTCTATTTCTGTCTCTGTCACGCCTACGAAATAACATTATCTTCCCTCTCGCTTCACTGTGTACCCGTGTGCACGCGCCATACGCAGAGATTTTGTTCCCGATGTCCGCTCTAGTATAATACCTCAATGATAGGTGAGTAATTTCGTAGAAATGTGGAGTATTTAGTAGTGATAACCATAAAAATATAGACCATAATTGAATGTTGATGATAATTTAATTAGATAAAAACAACGTAGGTTTCATCTGAATCGCTAAAGAGCTACGAAGAGGTACCACTAGTGCTCACGATTCTCGGAGTTTATTTCCATCTCAATAGTTTTTGTGGTAGGAGGCGACGCTGCAGGAAGTCCACTGATGGACATAGTCCCAAATATTTACATAGTGTCTTATTGATAGCGGTCTGCATCTATTCCCTTCCTGCAACCTAATCGTGTTTTATGTAGTCGTTTTAGGCGGACGTCCGACCGGTACGATGCACGTCTTGATAAGACAGACTAGACGGTCAGTTTTAACCTCATGACGCATGTTTTTACTGCGATCGCACATTTATATAGTCGAGAGAAGATTTTCACGACGCGGTTTCCCGCAGATTCTATAGAAGGCCGATATAATATATAAAAAATGAAAATCACATGTCACCGAGCGATTTATGCGCACATCGTTTTGGCATTAAAATCTGCTTTCTGCAGGCCCACATTCGCGGCAGCCACGGGTGCAAACCGCATCGTGAGAATCCTCCGTAACTCCAAGCAAAAAAGATAGGTACATTTTGTTTGAATCACGCTATACTTTTTACACCTGGCATGTTTTATAAATTAGATTAGGCATCACTATAATATTAGGTACCTACGTAAGTATGCATTTAAAAATACTTTGATTACTGTAGAAATATTTGGCATTGTATCGTACACTGTGACTAAAATGCCTAATAATACAATGGCTTTTCTCAATTTTTATTTTATCTTCCGCGTTCACAAAGTGAAAATTGCTGAAATCTGAAAACGTTTTTACGCCCTTTGGGAATTAAATGATAGATTTATTCAATTAATAATATGTTATATATTATCCTGCTTATCATAATTCAAATAATAACTTGCATATCATCGTGATTGCTCAAAATGTCCACTGATTAATGATAAAATATAGTTTGATTTACTTAAAATTTTTCAGCAATTTTTATCGCTTGATTTTGAAATAAAACTGTTATACGAGGGTTAGACTGAAAGTTCTTAGAAAATAAAAAAACAAGCAAACAAAAACATTTTATTAAAACTTCAAAAAGCGTCCATTCACATCAATACATCGCTGCATCCGATGGAACCACTGAGAAAAGGACTTTGCCTACTCGGTCTTAAGGGTCTCTTCGACGGCCTTTTGGAACACAACCACTACTTCCTCGGCGTCCATAAAACGTTTTCTTCGAAAATTTTCTTAAATTTTCGGGAATAAATAAAAAATATAGGGTACAAGGTCGGGGCTATACGGCGGGTGACCCAGTAATTCCACGTCTGAGGTCGCCAAATAGTCGATCGTTTGCTTGGCGGTGTCATCACGACAATGCCTCGATGCATTGTCGTGATGAAGGAGGCTGGAGAATCTTGTTGCGAGGTCGTATTTCTCGAACTTTTTCCAAGACAAGTGGCAAACAATTATTAGTGTACCACTCCGCATTAGCCTTTTTATGATCTTCTAAAACAATTGTCGCGTAATGACCTGTTCATCCGAAGAACAAGCCCACCATCTTTTTTCCAACACTTCGACCTCTCTTCACTTTAATTGGGAACTCCTCGGAAGGAAACGACCTCCGATCCGATCCGATTGTCTTTTGGTTTCGGGATCATAACAGTAAATCCAAGCTTTCGTCACCCGTTAGTTGGTCGAACACAGACACCTCCGTTAAATTTTTGAATTATTTCTCGGCACCAATCAACACGGCGGAGTTTTTGGGCCTCGGACAAATTATGAGGTATCCAACGGGCACAAAGCTTCCTGAATGCTAAATGTCCATGGAGGATTTTGTGCACTTGACACATACCGATGCCTAGGCTTGTCTGAATGTGCTAATGTTATCTTCAGTCGTCGCTGTAGAAGGCCGTCCCTCATGCAGATCATCGGTGAGATTAGTGCGACCACGTTTAAATTCATTAAACCAGTTGTAAACTGTGGCACGAGATGGGGCTTCATTGTGAAAGGCCAATCGAAGTCAATCATAACCAAGAAGCTTATACCCAAATGGAGATTGCATTCCGTATATAAAAGTGAAGCACAAAAATTTGACCTTGAATGACGTTGCTGTTGCCTGCTATCCTTTTCTTTCGAGTGACAATGAATGAACTAAAAGTCATTTTCATTCATGCTTCCCTTTAATATAAATAAAAATAAAATAAAAAAATAAATAACACCCAACAGTCACATACATAGTCCTGACCCCACACTAAGATCGAGTCTTGTGTCGTGGGTATCAGGAACTACGAGAGACTTTTCGGTCTCACAAACACCCAGACCCGGAAGAAATATTTGTGGTCCGCACAAACATTTCTCTCGGTGCGGGGATCGAACCCGCGGCCTCTCGTTTCACAGGCGGCGTCTAACCAACTGCGCCACGGAGGCTGTCAATATACGGAATGCAATCTCCATTTGGGTATAAGCTTCTTGATCATAACTTTCTTGTTAACTTAAATGACATCGAAAGTCATACATTTTCTCGGCTTATATGCATGCTGACGTGCACAAATAATTTTAAATTTGCCGCCAAATCGTAAACTAATGCTATATGATTGAACACATGATTACACTGATTTACTCAATGATATATTATACAAATACGACGTAGATATCGCACTAGCACTTCAAAAGTGAGGCGTTCAAATTCGGGCAATTGGTGTAATTTCATCTAGTCGCATAGCAACGGCGACAGAGGGAAGACCTCAGTGCTGTCAACATAATTTATTACAAAAATATTGTCTAAAGTGTCGAATCTTGTGTTTTCAATGTGTAGAAAATAAGGTGCAACGATATGAAACTAAATTGGAGCTCCACACCATATGTAAGTATATAAAAACCACACAAAATTATTTTTTATTTTAAATTAGTAAATAGCGCATTCAATTGTGTAAGAAGGATCGCTTAATACAATGATTGTGAAGTGCGATAGGGACAAAACGCGTGCGTCATAGATTAATAAATCAGAAGCGAAACTGATGATACAGAAAATTGACGATGAATGTTTGAATGGATTTGGATTGTTGTACATTTGTTTGTAATTCAATCATATTTAAAACGAAAAAGTTATTAGTTATGAATTATTTTCATAATAAATAACTTATTCCAACCACGAACATTACAAAATACCTACCCCATATACTTTGATTGACTATACATATATATTTACATATATCATTGAATGTTTCCAGATTTCCACGTGATGAGCTTTTGAGACGTAAATGGATATACACTAAGCACGGTTCGAACAAAAAGAGAGGATCGTATCTGGATGCCTTTAAAACTGATGGTTGTGCCCATTTAATTATGAATAAAAATATACAACTACGAAAATACGTCCACATAAAAAAACCTGCACGATCGGTTGTAGTATCGGTTGTTTACTAGTGGCAGGTCTCTCATATGTGAGACGCCGCCTCATATGGTAAGTACCACCGCAATGTCTATTTCTCCCGCCAAACTACAGTGTGATGTTCCGGTTTAAAGGACATTCTCGCCCGAGTAATCGCTGTGCTTATTGCGACTTAAGATCTTATGTTTTGGGATGAAAAAAATAATATTAATAAGAGATCGATTTTTCAGTGCATGCTTACCTAAAAACGAATATAAAAAACGGCAATCAATTTATTTCTTTATTTTCTCATGGTTGTAAGCAAATAAAAATATATTTTGTTTCAGGATGGCGTGCCACAGGTAGACTCACGTAGCAACCTCAATGTTAATATATTAAATACTCATAAAACCAAATAGGTAGTTTTATTTATTGTCACCCTTCTGTTTCTATCGGATCGATTCTATGTTTGGATAGCGCAATGCTATCTCTTTCCGTCTCGTACTTTCTGTATAATCTATTTCATTCACTAAAATTGTCATAAAGTATTAACAAATGAGTATGTATATGCATAGTAGGACAGTTTTTAAGCGTCACGCAATATGGATAAGCGTCATCTTTATTAAAACATCATTGGATTTACTTTACTTTGACCTACCTGTACCAAAGACGTCTATGTTAATATTTCGGGATTCCGGCATGATCATCTCAAATCAACTCAAAATTAAAATACATGTAAATGATTTGGATGAAAGAGGAAATAGTTACAAAAATCGAGCATTCAGAATGAAGTGACTCGAAGTGAATTCATGCGATCGCGGTAGAAAGCTGAGGGGTCAAATAAAATTTATCAGTTTGTGACATCCGACTTAAGACTTGTAAGTCGTAAATCACATCAAGGTCAGAACTTAAACCTCTGTCTTAATAATTGTCTTCAATTTAAAAAGATGTAGTCGTAAACATAGGCTTATTATGATGCGTATTTATGCAAATAGATATTATGTGCAGGCAATCGTCATTTAGCGTCCTCGTAGGTGCAACACTACCTTGCCATTATTCATTGTATCAATCTGAGCTGCGTGGTAATCATCCATTAGTAGGATCACTTTATTTCTCCTAGCCTAGGTCAGTGCTCTTCTGATAGAATAGCCAATAGGACAACTGAAAAAAAAAAAACCAGCAATGTGTGCGGGATAGCGTAGCGATCTAAGAGAGCACATTTAAATTAATCATCAACACGATTCAGTTTTATCCGTAGAAACGCCAACGTTGATAGAGACACGGATCGAAAGCTTCCGTTTTGGTTTTTACATCAAGTTTGGTTTCATTTCGTCATCTTTCATCATCGTCTTCATTCTTAAGAATTCTAACAGCAGTTTTCAGCGCTGTACAAGTTTTTTTATAGCAATGAATGGTGATTAGACGAGCATGCCATTCGCCTTATGATAAGCGATACGACCGCTCAGGGACAGTGGTATCACCAAGCCACACTTTAAATATAAAAGCAATTTTTGGTAATCCACTGTGCTCGCCATCCTGAAACGTAAGATGTTAAGTCTCGTTTTGTAGAAGTGTCCTTCAAACCAGAACATAACAGTGCATTTACACCGCAGTTTGGCGCTGACAACTGTTATTAAAATAGTCTAGTGAAACACGAATGAAGCGGAATACATTTCTTAACAGTCCTCAATTCCTAGACGAGCATTTCGCAGTTTCGCCGCACATTCTCGTTGGTTAGTCACCCTGTAGGTACATTTGTGGTGGAAACAGTCACACTGTTTCACAACTTCGCTACACATTCTTGGACCGTTCAGCACGGATTTAAAAACCTAGGATAGGCCCTTCAGAACATTGGGAATATCAATAACATCTCCGTGTAAATTGCGTCAACTATTAGATTTTGTCGGAATTGCGTTGAAGACAAATTATAAAATATCTATAAATTTACTTAATTTGTTCTTAACGATGATAAAAATTGTATCTTTTTTATACTCAACTTTCTGTTATAAAACATTCAGAATTATGAAATTCATTGCGACGACAACATATAGTGGTTCTGTTGACGCAGCGATCCAATGGAGCGCCGCACCAGTTACGTCGGTACATTTTAGGCAATCTTCGCCCTGTCCATATATTTATGTCAAAGCCGTTCAGCTTCTTCAAAAGTCTCTCATCGCTATACATCTCCTTTGATAGGGCACACCATTTTACGAATTATTTTTTAATGTACATACGAAACATATTATAACGTCATTAAATTGTTTTTGATGGTTTTGTATGTATTTCATATCGAAAATAAATTAAGTGTTGGCATTTTTAATAGTTTTAATGATAATGTAATTCAACAGCTAGCAAAAATAACGATTTACAATTAATTCATAGTTACGATTTTATTCGAGGGATTCTGTGAATTGTCTTACGTAAATACCAAAGTTCCGTTGAAAAATATTGTATCTAGAACAAATTTAGTATGTTGACTAATGAACAATAGAATTCATGTTTCAGAGTTTAATACACGAGAGTATATTACGCATCTTTTAATTTCGTTGATTTAACCCAAACAAGCGAACGAATCCGAGGTTATTGTAGTCAAAGAAAAAAACAATGCCAGCAACAATTGCTATTAATTGTTAGTAATCAAATGTAATCAAAACGCGATGGACATGCCACACGGTGGAATAGCTTCGTTAATATGAGTTACGTAACCTTGGGTTTGTAACATGCTATCTTTGAATTAATACTCTTGATGAATGGAATATTAACAAAAGTACAGGTGAGGCGAAGTCTGTATCGCACATGCAAAGAAAGACGCATAGATGATGACTATAAACACGAATCAGGCTAAATTGTCTATACAGAAGTAAATAAGAAATGTTTTTATCATATTCCCAACATATCGAAAATTTATTTAGGTTTTTACGGCACATGAAGTGGTAGAGATTAGTTTTTTATGTATTTCTATTAAAAAAAATATATATTTTTTTGCATTTTCTAATTCTAGATGATTCTTGGTCATATAATCTTAAAATTATTCTTCGAGGTTTTCCAATGAGTATAGCCACAATTTTGCCTTTTAGCGTAGTTGTACTACGATACAGTTATGGCGCTGAAGTCTCGGGTTCGAAACCCAGGTCGGGCAAAGTGATATTAAATTTTTCTGTTCATTATCAGTCCGAATTCAGGATTTTTTGCCCGATATGGCGATAGGCTCGCCCCTATCACAGCATGGAACGGAACACATAAGGTGAGCGTCCTAGTAGCACCACTGCTTACTACTTCTGGTAAAAAAACTTGATTTTATATATGTACGTATGTAAATCCATAATTTTTATCGTATTTAATTATTTAATACGTTGTCTATACCGATTATCAGAACGGTTATTATTAATGCTGAAATTCTGAAACACATAAACACTAAATAATCAATATTGCTAATAATAATTCATAAATATTTCTAAGTCATTGAAAAACGTAACAAAATAAGTACCGATTGATGGTAGACTTTAAGCGTCTACCTCGTAAATCTTATGAAAGACTCCAAATTTTCTGAGCCCAACAATTAATCAAATAGCTAGGTAAGCTTTAATAAGTTTATAAGGCGCAACTCAATAAAAACGGATATTTTAGCACTTACGTATATTAATTACGTTTTAGTCAATGCAATCGGAGACATTTATATTGTCAATCAATTGCCACGCCTATTAATGGTGAAGGAATCTGCATAACATATGCTAGTCACCGCTCATCGGTGTTTTGATCTTGTAGATGAATTTTGCGTTAAGCAGTAGGGTCGATAAAAGTAGGCATTATATTTTTTTAATCTAAAGATATAATAAGAAGTTCGATAAATAAGATGGAGGGCTTAAAAATATAAATAAATATTTTGTTAATTTTAAATCTATTGGAGGTAAGGTACCTTCCCTGATTTAATTTGACCAACTATCTCCAAGTATTGTAGCTGGTATGGTCGGCGGTGAGGCTTGTTTACAATCAAATGACCTTACTCGTTTGCCAGACTAATAAAAATCAATGCATGATTTGATTTTTAAAGATCATGACTAGGATTTTCGTTGCATATAAATTCCAAAATTACCGCAAATGTCTATTTTTATTGCCTTTAAACTTAGAAACTTGAGGTCAAGGTTTAGGTTTCCATTTCGAGAAGTCTATGTGAGTTTTGGGTTACAAAAAGCTCATATGAACTAGTCCTGCCTGGTTTTTTTTATATGGTAAAATATAATGGGGTTTCATACAATTTTGGGATTCTGATGTATTTTATGATATTGGTAAGCCATGAGAGACAACCACTGCCATTATGCCAATACAATACAGCCGTGAGGTATATAATACAATAGTACAATTTCGAAAACTAGGACACGTTCTTTTTTCTATTATTTTGTATCACTCATTGTGCATAATGCATAATATTACATACAAAGATCATGTGGTTTGTGCGCGCTTATATTTTCTAACACTTATCAGTCACATTTTGTGAGGCTCAATTTATTTCACATATCATAGTACGCCATGGGAGCGCTGACATTGAGCGTTATCAAGGTCAAAGCATAATCGATATACACGCGTAGGCACGGCCGCACCATAACTTCCTAACATAGCCCGGCTTCGAGCTTCCACTTTCAACCTCGCTAACTAGTTCATGTCTAATGAAAGTGTATTATTTTTTCAATCGTGCGTTTAGAATTTAGGTTATACTAATATTAAAGTCATAATATTAGGCTTTGAAGAGATCTTTTGTGTATAAAATTATAGTTTAAAATGAATAATAATTGCGACGATAAACATGAGTCCCTTCGAAAAAAAATTGTGAATCTAATGTGGTGAGCTACTCCCGACAAGTACAATTGTTTTATTTACGCTTACAAGTGCTATGTTCACGCTAATTTTTGTTTTTAGTTATCACATTTAATTGCACATTTATTTGATTTTACACTTAAGTAAGGTCAGAGTATAGTGGCACTTCAATGTATAGTTAACAAATTGTATTATGATAGCGAATGCCTCCACATGCCGCGATAGGTCGAATCGCTTCTGCAAACAAGTCTGGCGAAAAATACGTCATATCATGACGCTAAATTGTAAATTCATCTCCGAATAAGTGTTTCGGTAGGAATATTGAGTTGACAGTGTTGTACGTCAGTTTCAATTGTGTGCTGTGTCCAACCGGTTTGTTGTATATTACTAAATTTATTGTGACTCAAAATGTTTCAAAGACGTGGGATGTTTATGAAACACGTGGAAAGACCGGAACACATGAAGTTTATGTCAGAAGACATAAAATCAAACGAGGAAGTATGCGGCCTTATGATAAGCAATATACAGGTATGTTTGTCTTTGCTACTGCATAATTACTTTGTAAATTATTGGTCAATAAATTACAAAACAAATAGTTGAAAACTAACTTGTAAACTAACAAGAAACCAAATAAATGACTGCCAGAATTAGTTACGCTCAAATAAATGTAACAACTGTAGGAATCGCGTGCAACAGGACAAAAGCCACAATAAGTGCAAGTAACAATGTCGTACCCAACGTCTTGTTTAGGAAACACTGTTTTGAGGAAATAATAGCTGAATAAAAATCCGAGCCCACCATGAATGCCTCTGTGACATAATAGAATTAAGTCATAAATCAATGCTAAACAAACTTCACTCTTATTTGTATTGAATTTATTTGTATGGTACAATTAGAAACGCTAGGACTGTTATTTTGTAAACAAAAATAAGTTGTAAATAACACCCATCACATTGATTTTTTTTTAATTTCTTACCTATTTAGCATGAGTTTTTTTATGCAGAAATATATGCTTTCTAGTTGTTATATCATATTTAATAGATGTTACATCACACACATATCAATGATAGCAAGTTTAGGTTATGTTAAAATACAAACAAATCTATCGTATTTATGAATTGAAGTAGTTAAGTAGTTATTCGTATGAAATACCTAGTTATATTGTTGACTAAACCAGTAGAGTAATTTTATTAGTTATTGAATAGTATTTTTATAAACGTCAAATGGTAATGAATTGTTTAACGAAACGACCTTGAATCATAATTAGAAATCCAGCACGTGGTATAAACATGTGCGTAAACCTGGAAAAATAAACAGCCTATGCGCCAAAAACATGTGTTTATAACGAAATTATTATGCAACTCTCCACAAAATAGTTACCACAGAAAATTCCCAGACACCTGGCTCGAGACTGTTTACCCATTTTTTCTCCTATAAATATCTTCCTACTGAATGCGACTAAAATAGATCATTCCATTATGGATACGGAAAGAACGCGCCATACATATGGTACAATCGGATTTTAGTTTTAGATATTTTGCGCCTGTTTATCTTGGTGATAAAGTGATAAGTCGTATCGCAGATAGGATTCTCCAGTCATGACCGGGACGGCAGAGCATTGGACGTTATAAAGGGTAGATAGCGAGTAGAACAGTAAATATTGTGGGAAATGCTGGTGTAAATGGATGAGAAAAAAGAATAGAGTGATACGAGACCATTTATTAATTCATATTTAATAATTATGGCGAAGGAAACAAAGGATAACGCGTTGGATCCTAAATTCAGTGGAAACAGTAAATATCACGTTACGGATTTATCAAATGGAGATTTTGCGAAAAAGGGTTCCGCAAGCGGGTGAGTTTGTTTTTTTTTTTCTTTTTATTTAATAGTTAATTTTCCTGTGACGGTAATAATATTACACTGAAAATTACCTAATTTTAATAAATCATTTTTTTTTGTAAATAGTTTTATTTATGTAATTTCGCTTCATTGATATATTCGTAATATTTATTGTTAATCGACATTAAGGTCTCGGGTTCAAATCCCAGATAGGATAATCCATTTTTTTAATATTCCATTTGAGAAAAAGAAATATACTTAAGGAGAATTTGTGTACAGTTCAGTCACAATTTTATTCGCACTAGTGGCACCCTCATCTATTCCATTTAAGTTATAGGTGTGAGTGTATGTATGTGTTAAATATGTCAAACGTTTGTAACGAAGACACAAAATAGATTGTCTTCAATTGATTACAATTTAGAAGCGCTTGTGGTAGTGCAGCGCACAGTAAAAAATTATCGACGCATCGGCACATCCCACATGCGCGTATATCGCTACTTCCATCGAATATTATCGTAACTCAATAACTTTTGCAGAAATATTTAATAGTCTTTTAGATATTATATTGTTTAAAAAACCAAACCATGGCTACATATTTGCTCTTCATCCATTTATTAATAATAATCATTCACTTATAAATCATTTTCAGTTATGAAAATGGATTGAAATAAATCAAGTTTTTAATGGTTTTTAACGGATTTTATTGCGGAAAATGCATATGAACTAGTTTAATTTCTATGTGTATTATTCGGGAAAATCTAATCATCATATCATATAAATCATTATTTAAATAGTGATTATTATATTAATTACTGAAAATAATTTTATATTACTTCACGTTTTGGTCAATGTCGGTAAAAGAACATTGATATATTGTTATATAAAACATAAATATAATAGTATTCAATATTTTCTCAAAATGATGTTCCGGCAAATATAATCGAAACAGCGATGTACACTAAGAATTTTGTTAAATAAGATTTATTTCTTTTTCATATCAATATTACGATGTAGTAATGTTAGATAAGATAAACAGTCTAGACCACAACTGTAAAATGTAAATAAAACAGTTTATATTATATCGGTTAGTTCTCTTACTCAAACACCGTCGTAAGCGAATCGTTATGAGTTGAAAAAATAGAAAAATCACGGTAACTTATTGTAACGGTAATTTATTGTTATTTTTTCCAATAATCTACCATAATTTAATATAATAATAGGGTTAAGTACTGACTTTTCGGAGTCATTGATCTTATTGATAATTAATTACTACGCACTAAAACGGCGAAGAAAAAGATCGTGAGAAAACCTGCATACCATAGCGATTCATAAGTATTTCTATGTTATGTAAGTTCGCCAATCCACGCTAGGCCGGCGTGGAGGACTATATGGCCTAACGACTTTCAATTGTATTCTCGATTGTAGAGTAGGCCTGTGCCCTGCAGTGGGACACATATTGGCTGATACAGATACAGATACAGATACCGAGGGTTAAGTTCAATGCGATTTACTAGTTTTATCAATATGTAAAGAATGCGTTAAAACAGTTTTATATGATTAAGAGTCAAATAGTGCATTACGATACTATTCGATGAAGGAAGCGATATGTAGATGTTGTTAATTAATGTTAAGAGATAATTTCTATTTCACAATGCAATTTATTCTTTTTTTTATTCAGTGATTCCGAGCCAGACGAACATCATGACGAAGTGCCTAGTATATCGTTTTTCACTTTGGTGAGTATGCGTTTTTTTTCATATTTGAAACATTATGACTGATACTGTAAATTGTATTATAGATATGCTTTATAGTGGTTGTAAAGAAGTAATCATACTGTAATACATTTTATTTCTATAAAGCTTAACGAGCGTTATGAATACTAAAGAATTTAGGTTAATAATTTTCTTCAACCTTATTCCGCGCCCACTGTTAAGTCAATTTATGTTATTTAATTAATTGTAAATGATTTCATGATAAATTTTATATGCTATCTGTATTTCTTACATTTAACTAAATAAATATAATATTTCCAAAAAATCGTAAGCCGATATGTGTCGATAGTATCAATGGAAATCTATTTTCAAAATCATATATCCACAGAATTCGACAACGTATGATCGAAATGCAGTGCCTAGAGTGATATTTTATTCTTATTTAGGAAACCGTGACGGTGCGTTTGTAGTTTCAATATTAATTACTCGTATTTCATAGATATACTAAGTCGGTAGGCTCGCCCCCTATCACATAATGGGACGGAACATATATGGCGAAATGTGGGTGTCCTGTACCTCTGCCTACCCCTTCTGGGTAAAAGGTGTGGGCTATGTATTTATGTATATAGCAGCTGTTTCCAGACTTTTTGACGATGCTATTTGAAAACATTGATATAATAATTTGGCATCCTCCGGGATGTAGTTGGTTAGACGCTGACTGTGAGATAAATGCTATTTTGAGTCAGGGTATTAAAAGATCGAAAAAACTGTCGAAGTTTTTAATACCCATGACTCTTAAGGCGTGCATGTTAGTGCTGGTGATGTCTACATATGCGACTGTTGGGTGTATTGTACTTATTAGATCTGTTGTCCACAGTTCCGGTTTGCAACAAAAAAGGATACGATATTCATCATCTGTGCACTGTTATCATCGGCAATAGCTGCAATATCCACGCCCTTAAACACTATTCTCCTCGCAAACTTGCTACAAGCCATGGTCGACTATGGAATATCAATAGTGACGGGCTCGCCAGACCATGACGCGTTCCTTGATGCCATGTTCTATTTTGCAATATACAATACTATTCTGGGAGTGCTGTTAGTCATATTCAGCTATTTGGCTATTGTATTGATGAATATGGCGGCTTTTAATCAGGTAAATTTAATATTGTATTTTTATACATTTCCGTGGCGTAAAGAAACGATTAAATTCACTGGTGTGATGTTGTTGAATGGCGAGAGATAATTGTCAATAGATAAATCATGTACACAACATTGCAATTGGTGAAAGGAGTAGTCACTTTGTCATGCTAAAATAAAATAAAAAATATTTCGTCATCTGCTGATAGACCTCTCGGAAAAACTCATATAATGACCTAAAAGTGGCATAACATAAACCTATCAAAAATATTGCACGATACTGTAAAAAGATTAAAGACCTTATTCATAGACAGTCTTAAAACTTATTTTAGTTTTGAACTTATTGTGCTTGTTGTGTTTTTTGTGTTGTGTTTGTTGTGTTTTCGAACGACTTTTGAATTCACTTTGAGTGGAAAAGACAAAACATTCGATAACGAAAATAGGCTTTTAAACTGTTTATGAATAAGGCCATAAGTATTAAAGATTAATCCCAAAACTGAGAAATTATTATACTAAAGAAATTAGTTCCAAAGTTTAAATATGAATACATATATCTTCTCGTAGGTATACCGGATACGGCAGGAATACCTGAAAGCAGCGTTAAATCAGGATTTCGAATATTTTGACATACACCAAACTGGTGATATCGCCGCTAAAATCAACAGGTGAGTAATCACTTAGATAATATTTCATGTTGGGCTGGTATGATGCAACCCTTAACAATTGACTAAAACTAAAAAAGCCATGCCATACTATGAAATATAATCGATTCTTGTATGTGAATAAGATTATTTTTACTGCTACAAAAATGAATTCATCTATATAGATATTATTGTTAAAGATACCTTGTAACCCTATTTTAATGAGTTATGAAAATGAAATGTTTATGAAGAAATGATTTAATCAATAATAAACTCGCATTTAAGCATATCAACGTTATACCTACTGTCCAGAAAAATAAGTAATAATAATAACTTGTTTTAGTGATGCGTTGAAGTTAGAAGACGGTATCGGGGAGAAATTGTCGACATTTGTTTTCTATCAGTGCAGTTTCGTCAGTTCGATAATAATGGCTCTCGTCAAGGGTTGGAAGTTGGCTTTACTCTGTTTAATATCTTTCCCCGTTACAATGGCACTCGTCGGACTTGCAGGATTGGTAAGTTTCTACATCTGTATACCATTTTGAATATATTGACATTCCAACAACTACATATTCACCCCACATGCTAAAACACTACACATAACAGAGACACAGCCAGTACCCTTACAGACTAAAACAAAGGAGTGAAATAACTTTTTATCAAGATAAAAACTACATCAAAATTTCACCAACACTACGTTTTAAAGAAATGTGACGGACTATATTCCCTATATTACAATCTGTTATCTTTGATCGGCTTCTCAGGGCCGTAACGTGAATTTAAATTATCTGTAATATTGGGCTATGAAAGTGAAAAAAAAAATATAACAAATTTGGGGAGTTTTTTTTATTATACAAATGTTTCATATTTCCTGAATATTCCACTACTACATATTAGCAACGGGAACAGCTTTGAGTGATTATTTAATTATATTTAATTTACATGTTATATACATACCTATTTTAACTAAAAACATACAGGTAGCTTCAAGATTATCGAAGAAAGAAGCTGTTGCTTCTGGTAAGGCTGGAGCCATTGCAGAAGAAGTATTGTCTGCTATCAGAACAGTATACGCATTCAGTGGACATCAAAAAGAGTTGGAACGATACGAGAAATATTTAATAGAATCTAGAAAAATTAACATTAAGAAAGGTAAGTGATACGTAAAGAAATGTCATGCTGTTAACATATAATTTTAATTATACATGTATTAATTGCATACTATTACGGAATGTACATTTATTGTACCCGTTGTAATGTTAGTTATTAGGAATTTCCAGCTAACACCTCTAATGTGTAAATTATATCATAAAATCCATTTCGGTGTACTTACGTGATTCTGCATATTCTAATATCGCATTGTCATACATGATGTATATGTATATACATTACCTGAGCAAAGTATGTAATGATCAATAATATTAATAATATTTCATACATTGCCTGACTTGATAGAAGTGTCAACTTTGTGTTATCCACGATGCGTCGAACTAATTGCAGTTCTAAAAAAAATATGGGCCAATTGGACCAAATTGATTGAATTATTTATAATTGGCTAAAAGTGCAATTTTCAATCACGTTAATATTTTGCGAACTTGATACCATTTATTACTGTTAGATTTTATCTTACTGATATGCACCGCGTAACGTTTATAGTATTGCAGCGGTATTGCATAATATATACAATTTTATTACATCGTTTATCGACTATAATTCTATTTAATGTTTTTATCAACTTTTAGGGTTTGCATTTCAAAATTCACTATTTAACAGTATCAATAGCGAGACGTCATACTACAACCTTCGAATCTTTTTACCATGCAAATGCAGTAGGTACTTACAAACATTTGTTTATTTATTTATTATTATTGGATCTTTACTGTACACCAGAAAAAGTCAGCATGTTTTTTTTATTGGAATGAATGGCGAGACGAGCATGCGGCTCACCTGATGGTAAGTGATACGACCGCTCACGAACAGCAGCAAAATCATGGCATTCCACTGCGCTCGCTATCCTGAAACATAAGATGTAAAGTCTCAAAATGTCCAGTAGTTACTTTGGCTACAATGACCTACAATCTGAAACACAACAGTGCATTTAAACTGCTGTTTGGCGGGAGAAATTGACATTATTACGTAGTCACACATTCACATATGGGAGACCTACCACCTGTATACCAGACTACTAGTCAATGATGAATGATGTCAGATAACGAGATATAACCCTCTTTGGCCGTTTCGAATTCAATCTCGACGACACTTAAATATATCCGGTACAATGCTATCTTTGCCAGGCTGGACTAAAAATACCTATTTATCGATAAATTGAATGTTTTGACACGCTACATTTTTCAGTGCTCCCTTATGCATTTACAATAAACAAAATAAATTCAAAGGTTAATGTTCCACTCAGGTTTGTTCAACGGCATCGCAATGGGAATGCTGTTCTTCTGCATCTTCTGCTCCTACGCCCTGTCCTTCTGGTTCGGCTACAGGCTCATGGTCGACGAGCCAGAAAATTACGACGTAGCAACCATGATTGCCGTAAGTTTTAATACATTGATCATTCATAGTCATCATGTAACTGAAATTCATTGACGTGTCCAAAAATAAGCTGTGGCTGTGATAAAATTAATTATAAACCGAAAATAACAACGTATCCAATTAGTTCTGGTTTCCGCAAATCGGCATTATGTGGTTAAGTTTGATTTAAATCCATGTTATAACGAATCAAACTGTTTTGCACAAAAATAAGGAATATTATTTTTTTTGTATTGTCATCATTGTTTTGTCTTTAAAATGAACTGCATAATTTCCTTCGTTTTATCAAGACTAGAATTTTTATTATTATTTTATTTCAATTATCATTATCGATAAGCTTATTGCTTTTATCGTTTTATGGCAATTTAATAGCTTTTATTGTCAGGTATTCTTTGGTGTGATGACCGGATCTGCGAATTTCGGAATATCATCTACGCTGATGGAGGTTTTCGGTGTGGCTCGCGGTGCCGGCGCGCAGATCTTCAACCTGATCGACAACATGCCTACCATCAACCCGCTGCTCAACCGCGGCGTGGTACCACCTACCATCGATGGTAACATTGAGCTCAAGAATGTCAAGTTCCACTACCCATCTCGACCCGATGTTCCGGTGAGTTAGACTTTCAGTGTAATGATAAGGTGTGAGCTAATTTTATTGTTGAGTACTAGTAACTGCAGTACAATTGAATCCATCCAAAGTCGCCAAGCCTAGCAAAACGCGGCACGGCCGTAACATCTTTTTCTCGAAGATCTTTTCCATTTTCGGCCCCCTGTAACTTCGTTGCGGATAAAACTAGAAGCTTGAATTTTCAGTAACCAAGCAGAAATTATATGAACACGGTATATTTCTAATTTCACTCAATTTGAACTAGTAATTTCTTAATTTTGTCACTAAAGAAATAGTTACGAGACTTGGTATTTATTTACAAGTTTTGTTTTTGTTGTGTTATTTACTTGATACCTATTAGTTGTGAACTTGTATTATCTACAAATAAACAGCAATTGTTCGATATTCATTTGAGAATTTATTGCGAGAATCAGTATAGCAGTGGCATATCTACACGTCCAAGGAATAAAATCTTATCGAAAAATATACTTATTCGTATTTAGAATAATAATTGTATATTATAGTTTTTAGATTTATAATAGTATGCTTCACGATTTAAGGTATTTCTATCAATGATATCAATTGCTATAATATCTATAAAATTAGGAAAATATTAGGTATTATTTTCCCTCTATATGAAATACTAGCTTTTGCCCGCAACTTCGTCTGCGTTATTTGTTTATTTACAATATGTTTTATATTACGTCCTCATTTCTCACCTAAAACTGAGAAAATTCTAAAACTCCGAATTAGTACGTCACTATTTATTATTGAGCATCCTATTGGGAAAATCATGTGGCTATATATATATTACTTACTTTATCAACAACGATTTCCTGCTTTAACTCCACTTAAAACATAAAAAGCCAAAACCTTACAATTGGTCATTATTTATGTATAATAAGTAAGTACTATTAAACATAATAAATTCCTCCCGCTAAAAATAATCCCGGAACTACGCACAATTTTACTTATGAGTATTATTTGCGCGAAACCCATTCATGGATATTTAAAATGAAAGTTGCTTATGCCCGATATTCCAACAAAACCTTCCGTCCATTCCTTCCTTTTCCCTGACCGTAAATGTGAAACTCTTACACTCATGAATAACGTACAAAATTAGTAAAAATTAAAATATTGCTTTCCCTATCCAGTTCTTGAATTATACCATCAAGCTCAATTTTTAATGGTTATTTTGTACCCACGGAACCCTAAATACTTTTTATAAAATTTCATCCCCTTCGTGCCATTTTTCTAAAATTAGTGCATGCTAATTTCTTGTGTTTATAATAGGTAGCTGAAATACGAATTTTCGTACAAATAACAGCGGTTTCGATTTTGTATACAAAATTACAACCCTTATTTTAAGCCCTTTGAGGCTAATTTAAGACAAAAAATAAGAAATTATTTTTGTTTTTAAATGACTACCTAAACTGCCAAGTTTCAAATCTGTGCCTTTCACGGTTCGTTTTTCCATACAACACAATTTCACCCTTTTCACTCCTTTAGGGATTGAATTTCAGTAAATCCTTCATTAGCGCTGCTCTACATTATGATAGGAAGCCCCGTGTAAAATTTCAAGTTTCTAACTTTAGTCGTTTCGGTTGTACGTGGATGCGACAGTTCGATTCTACAAAATTTCAACCCTTACCACTTTAGGGTTAATTTTAGAAAAATAAAGTATGCAGATATGTTTGTTTTCGATAGATTTAAAAAAGTTCAAAATTTGCTGTGGCTTTAACGGTTTCAATTTTCCATATAAACGTTTTTTACCTTTTTCACCCTCTTAGGGGTTGAATTTCCAAAAACCCCTTCTTAGTGCTACCCTACGTCACAATAGAAATCCTTGTGTAAAATTACACGTTTCTAGCTCCAGTAGTTTCGGCTGTCCATTGAGTAGACAGTTCGGTTCTACAACATTTCAACCCTTATTTTAACCCCTTTAGGGTAATCTTTAGAAAAATAAAGTATGCAGTTATTTTTGTCTTTGATTGACTAACTCAAGTGCAAAGTTTGAGAATTGTAGCTTTAACGGTTTCGATTTTCCACACAACAGTTTTTTACCCTTTTCACTCCCTTAGGGGTTGAATTTTCAAAAATCCCTTCTTAGTGCTCACCTACGCTACAATAGGAACCTTTGTGGAAAATTTCACGTTTCTAGCTTCAGTAGTTTCGGCTGTGCGTTGATTAGATTGTCATTAAATCACCCGAGTCTCGTAACACTTCAACCCTTATTTTAATTCCTTTATGACTAATTTTAGACAAACAAAGTATGCAATTAGTTTCCTTTTTAAATGACTAACCAAAGTGCTAAGTTTGACAATTGTAGCTTTAACGGTTTCGATTTTCCATACAACAGTTTTTTGCCCTTTTCACCCCCTTAGGGCTTGAATTTCCAAAAATCGCTTCTTAGTGCTCACCTACATCACAATAGGAACCCCTGTGGAAAATTTCACGTTCCTAGCTCCAATAGTTTCGGCTGTGCGTTGATACGTCAGTCAGTCACCTTCCTCTTTTATATATATAGATTAATTTCAAATACGATTGTTTTTGAACGCGTTGATATACTCGTACCTGAAAAAGTAACAATGAACTATGAAGGTACATATTGGAGAAATAATAAACAATGGTTTCTAGTTTGTTATGTGTCGTCAGTGATAATTGCCGCAGATAATAAGTTTAAACGCTTCAGAATAGATATTGATAAGCCAATGATAATCGTTGACGAAAACAGTAATTACAATTTCAATATTAAATAGCTACTAAGCACGGAAATTTAGTTCCGCTTACATTGAAAACATTTGTGTGACGTACAATGAAGAAGTCAGTGTGCTGTAAAGTACACTTACTACATAGTTGGTTGAACTTACAGGAATGTTTTAATATTCAGATAAGGTTGCATTCTACCTAAACAATATGATGAAATATTTTAGATACGACATTATACATCTTTACGACCATGTGTAATCTATGACTCAGTTTTGTTTATCAGGAATTTAATTTTGTTTTTGAATTTCGGGTTTGCGCATAGCTAATATTGATTAATCGTCACAGTAGATAGAATAATCAATCATATTATTGTACTTACGACATCAAATCTGAATTGTCGTTTGGAAACTTTGGTAGATATATTATAACTTTGTGATCCGAAACGAAATTCGAAAGTTCGAACATTCGAATTTGGTTTCGGTTCATAGGGTCACCCCCTGATCTAAATACGTCGTTGTTTAATGGAAATAAGGTATATGTATAAATGTATGTTTCTATTATAATTATAAGTCTTTATGTATATGATATAAAGCTTTGGTGTGGCGATCGACACACAGTTTCATTGCACGAACTGCGGCATCGGACTCTGTTTTGAATTAAAAATATTAATATTTTCATGTTTATCTAAAAATAAAGTATCCTTCTGTACTTCAAATTTTGTACAAAACTCAAATTTTGAGTGTGTAGTGGAGTGTTACTAAACGGATGAGACACGGCTACCAACACGTGTCTCAACTTTTCGGAGTCATAGGCCAGCGTGGTGGACTATATGGCCTAACCCCTCTCAATCGTAGTATCTCTCGATTATAGAAGAGGCCGTGCTCTGCAATGGGACGTTTGTGAGCTGTTACAGTACGTCAAACAATACATTGGTGAGACTAAAATTAGGTACTATAGATATACATTGTCCCCACTGTAACTACCTAAAACTAATAAATAATAAATAAATAAATAACACCCAACAGTCACATACATAGTCCTGACCGCACACTAAGATTGAGTCTTGTGTCGTGGGTATCAGGAACTACGAGAGACTTTTCGGTCTCACAAACACCCAGACCCGGAAGAAATATTTGTGGTCCGCACAAACATTTCTCTCGGTGCGGGGATCGAACCCGCGGCCTCTCGTTTCACAGGCGGCGTCTAACCAACTGCGCCACGGAGGCTGTCGAATATATAAAAGCGTCGAAAATTTCTTTGTCACCATGAGTCTTATCCCCACAATTCCTTGCAGGTACTAAAAGGCGTGAGTTTGAGCGTCAAGCGTGGTCAATCTGTGGCGCTGGTGGGTCACTCTGGTTGCGGCAAGTCTACCATCATACAGCTCATCTCCAGATACTACGATGTTTTGGACGGCAGTGTGAGTAACACTTTGTCCTTAAATCTAGGTTAATATGAGGTTTGGTGTCCTGGTTTCATTGAAGAATATAGCAATGGGTTACAGGTAGTGTGCAGAATTAAAAAAAAACTGGTATGTATGTTCGGCTCTATACGTGAACTTTTAAAAGTGGACGGATTATTTAAGCTGCTTTCAGTGGTATTTACGCGAACTACTAGATGAATGGAAAAGTGGGAGGTATCTTCGAAGGGACGACATGAATACCAATATTTTGCGTGCATGATCTTTTGACAAAGACTTGGCTAGATGTCGATTATTGCGTATCACAGTTTCTCTAGGGCCGTAGTAACTTTAAGTCTAAACTATACTCATTTAATATGTAACAGCTAGCTTATCTAGTTAATGAGAACATGTTAAATAAAACAACACATCATAATGACGAAGATCTTTTTTAATAGTTTGATAACACCCAAAATAGATCAAATAACAGAGCCTTGATCCGTAACAAATTATGGACATTAATCTGATACGCGACGTGTTTATAGAGTATTTCAAGTGCGTACTATATTACATTCATGAAACATATTCCTTGTGACTTTGTGTATGTTTGTCGTTTATTGACTCAGCGCGATTAAGGGCTTACGGCTGTAATCTCTAAATTATTACTATTTTCTATACAAAAATTACCACCATTTCAGTTTCCAATTTTTAGATCATGGTTGATTATGTTTCTAAAAATGATTAATATTGAAAAGATAATATTGCCGTATATTATCCGTCACAGAATCAAGGTGACCGACATAGCTCTGAACGTTAGTATATTAAAGTGGCAATGGGTTCGCCACATATGTCGCAGAACAGATAATTGCTGAAATAAGCGTGTTCTGGAGTGGCGACCGCGCCTCGGTAAACGTAGTTTGGGATGTTCTCTGGCTAGATGGCGGGACGACTTGTACAAGAGGACCGGCAGCGATTGGATGCATAAAGCAGCCGGCCAGGCTCTGTGCCGTGCCTTGGTAGATGCCTATATCTAGCAGTCAAATGCATCGGGCCGATGATTATGATGAATCAAGAATTAAGACAATGAAGAAGAGGAATGCCTTATGTTAGCAATCTTACAGTATTTATAATATAGGTTAAGCGTTGGTGCTTTAAAAACGTAGGTAAAAATGGTGATGCCGGGCCACCTTTTTTGCTCTCCTATTGGCTGATATTTGACGGGTTGTCCAACATGCACGAATTATGTACTTCGAAAATATAAATAAGAATAAATAGTTCAGGGCTATTTATCAAACTCGTTTTAAAACGATAATAGCTACATACTTTCGATTCTCAAAGGAATTTACATCAATCTGTTGATAAATTATTAGTAAATTTTTACTAATATAGGTATGCTACCAAAAACGAACAAGAAAATATTTAGGTGTTTGAAGCATGTCAGCGCTCCCTCTATATTATAAATACTCTAAGGATATATTATATAATATCTGTATCTAGAATTACTCTATATGGGTATTTTTATGATTGGTACCACATTTTAGACTACCTATGATTCTGTATGTATACCACTGGGGTATGAAAAAGTGAACAATCTAATATAAATTATCTATATTTATCTAGTCTTTTTGCATGTTTTAGATAGTCTTGTTTACTGGTGGTAGGTCTCTCATATGTGAGAGTCCGGCTGGATAGGTACCACCGCAACGTCTATTTGTCCCGCCAAACAGCAGCGTAAGTGCACTGTTGTGTTTCGGATTGAAGGACATTGTAGCCAAAGTAACTACTGGGTAAATTTGGACCTAACATCTTATGTCTCAGGATGGCGAGCTCAGTGGAATGCCAAGCATTGCATTGTAATCCAAGGTGTTGTTTGGTTTTGCTATTGTTCATGAGCGGTCGTATCGCTTATCATCAGGCGAACGGTATGCCCGTCTCGCCATTCATTGAAATAAAAAAAAATGTCTCACTCTAATATTCGTAGCAACAAAACGACACTTCACGTCCTTAGATAACATAGATAAATTTTTCGATATCAATACGAGACAGTATAAACTATAATTACAAATTAAAGTCGTGATAAGCGAGTGCGTGAGTTTCGAATCGATACCGATGTAGATAACAAAGGACATGCTTTGAACTGTTTCGCGCTTAACTAGAACTTTCTCTACATGTACTTTTAGTTGAAATTATGTTACAAGCATTGACCTAATAGGGCACTGATTACAACTGGTTTTACATTAAAATAGGCTAAGTCGACGCATATTGCAAACGACTAAAAGAGTGTGGGTCGTGGATTTATTTCGCGATTCAGTTTGTTTTGAAGTGAACAATTAAGTTTGACTTATTCGGAGCTGGAAGTTATGCACGGCTGCAAGACTGTTATAAGACACATCTTGGAAGGATCTTCGCAGCTCATATAGTTACAGAAAATATCTATTACCTTAAATAAACATAGATTGAAAACAATCAGTTTTCTATGAAAATGTTTAATTAAAAAATACAAATATTTTAATTTCACATAACATTAATTCCAGTAACATTCTTTTTATAAATGATTTGAGATCTGACTATAATCTTAGTACGGAAGATATGTCCATTTTATATAGACATGCTCTGATACCATCTAGTGCATACATTTTGCTTTGAAAGCGGCTTTTTTATTGTTATTTTCCCTCATTGATAAAAGTTATGACGTACCATCGATAGCTACGTTCACTTAGCGATAAAACGCTCATTGACGTGGGAGAATATTGGGTATTTTATCTTAATGCGTATTGCATTAATAAAATTACTATAAAACCTTTTACAACAGTGTTCGAATAATCGTAAATACGGAGGTTGGAAATGTCTTAATTACATTTTGCACAACATTATGTAACTGCTGAAACAACAAAAACACTTGCAAGAGAAATTAAGGCAAAATATTTGTAAATATCGAAAACGGACTTAATACTATCGTTTGGCATTTAATTGGCAATATCAATACAATATCTTCTCTGCTCAAATATGCGGCATTGATCTTCCTTGGCACGGGTCTCCCCTAAGATTGAAAGACGTTTAGACCTTTGTAAGTGGTAGAGCCATGACTCAGCTTGAGTGCGTACGCTCATCCGGGATGGTACTTCTGTCTCACAAGAGATGAGCGTGAGCTTTGCTGCCGCGTTTCGTTTTGTTAGTGGGATTCTTTTCACTTCTTATTCCTTTTCTTTGCCGCTCCTCTCCCAATTTGATGGACCGGCAACACATTCAATACCAAACATTGTCATGTCGATGGGCGGCAGTGATCACTTACCATCAGGTGACTTGTTTGCTCGTTTACCGGACCTATGGATACAAAAAGTTTTTACTCCCACGCTGCCCTACTGTGCTTTGGTAGCCTAAATCACATTTATTGTATTTTTATAGGTGACCATAGACGGCAACGATGTCCGAGAGGTCTCAGTGCGTTGGTTGAGGTCTCAGATCGGCTTGGTGGGCCAGGAGCCAGTTCTGTTCAACACCACAGTAAGGGAAAACATCAGGTATGGAAGAGTCGACGCCACAGACGCTGAGATTGAAGCGTGCGCCAGACAGGCCAACGCGCACCAGTTCATTATGAAGCTGCCTAATGTAAGTTCATTGGATGTATATTCATTCATAGCTTCATTATTGCCCCTCTGTCTACTATACTCCTCTGAAATATATATTAATTATATTTCGTGACCATAACCTTAACCAATTTATAGCCTTCCTCAATACTCATAGTATTGAATATATTCAAGTTCAACTGGAACTCTCGGATATTGTTGAATTTAAACAACGTAATTGTTGATTATTACGATACTTATGATAAGGGATAGATTAACTCCACTTTTACATAACTTTCCAAATGCCCGACTACGACGACGACTAAAATAAGATTGGAACCTAGGACTCCAGTACCTACTGCTTGTATTTGATTGCTATATTCACTAATTCCGTAAGTTTTCCGTATCATTCAATAAGAAATACTCTTCTTCCTCAGGGTTACGACACGTTAGTAGGCGAGCGTGGTGCCTCCATATCAGGTGGGCAGAAGCAACGTATAGCCATAGCGAGAGCTCTGGTCCGCAACCCTCGTATATTACTGCTTGATGAAGCCACCAGCGCCTTGGACACCTCTTCAGAAGCGAAAGTGCAGATGGCTCTTGATAAGGTACATTTAGAAGATATTTAATGTCGTGTAGAGTTTAGGTATTTGTGATATTTTTTCATAGAAACAATGGATGTGATGAATAAATTTTAGGAGTTAGGTTTTTGTAGAGTAAAAAAATATGTTTTAGATTATTATTAGGTAGGTAACTATAAAACAGGTTAGTTGGCTAAACCTTTTAGCAAGATACAATTGATTGCCTACTTTTTTAATAGTAACATTATAGATAATGATAACATACTTGCAAAATTATTAATTTTCAAACAAAAATAAAATATACTTGCAAGTAAATTAAAAGCAATTAAGTAACACCTACTTCCAATTAAGTAAATTAAATATATGTTCACATGGAAGTTTCTAGAAAACAACTATCTAGCAAAAATTTAATAATCCATTCACAGGCACAAGAAGGTCGCACAACAATAGTAGTGGCCCACAGGCTATCGACAATCCGTAACGTGGACGTGATCTACGTGTTCAAAGCGGGCACCGTGGTGGAGTCGGGCAACCACAACGAGCTGATGAAGAAGAAGGGCCACTACTACGACATGGTCATGCTGCAGACGTTCCCGGGAGGCGAGGATGTGCAGGGTATGATGAAACAGTTCATTATAAATAAATACACTCAACAGTCTTGATACGACGTGTCTTGTCCTTGTGTCCTGGATACCAGAAACTATGAGACTTTTTGATTATATACCCAAACTCGAAGAAATACTTGTGGACCACACAAACATTCGCCTCGGATTGGGGATCGAAGCCAAGGCCTCGAATTTGTCTCGAATTTGGCTGTCAAAAGTTGTTTAGAGTAATAATGGACTATGGCCCTATCATTTTTACCCAAACGGTATTTCAAATATAAACCTGTATGCATTCCATATTTCGTCCCTGATAAGATGACAATCGATATTTTATTTAAAAGTAAAGTTTTTTTCATATCACCTTTAATATGACCTGTAATAGTCCGTAATAAAGATTTGGCAACCACTTTATCATATAAAAATTACAAAACCTAATTATTGTTTCTTTGATGTAAAACAACAAAGGACGTTTTTAAATCACGTATCTTGGAGACTGCCCCGCCCTTACACCCGCCACTGCAACTCCTATAGACCAGGATCAACAGTGGCACGCAATGTAATGACACCGAGCATTGAAGCTCGGCGAGTCTCCGGGAATGTCTAACTTGTCTTTAAGCCGCAACGAAATTAATCAAAAAGTTAAATTAATAGGAGTTGGAAATAAAAAATGTCCACTTCCCTCCGTGCAAAGCGAAATAAATCACGTATCTCCTGAAAGTTGATTTTAGTTAAACTACTGAATGAAGTAACAATGGCTGCGATATATATTAAATTGCATTCTAATATTGTAGGTAGCAAATCAGAATTGACAAGGGAAGTATCCATACGAAGTGAAAAAGATGAAGACGACCTCACCGACTTCAAAATGAACGTAAGTGATGAACACAATACAACTGGCCGATTTTGACCTTTAAATGCAATCATAATGAGAAAAAAATCGCTATCGATCTATTTAACCAGAATTTTATGAGCTATTATAGTTGTTGACATACGAAAAAGAAAAATGCCGTATTGTGCATGTAATTTACATGATTTCAATGCTAAAATGTCGTTTATTTTGTGCATAACTCAAAAAGTGGTTTTGGTACATAACGGCATTTTAGCTTGAGGACGGCAGAAAAGTTAATATAACGTTCTTCGATTGGCCCTCATCATAGTCGGAAGTCGATGTTTCGTATTTGATCATTTATTTTAAGCTTTATTGTACACCAGAAATAAAACAGAAAGTAAACAATTTACATAAGAAATAAAGGACAATTGGCGGTCTTATCGCACAAGGCAATTTCTGAATTCTGACAGACAACCATTTAGTTGTCGTTTGGTACGGCGTAATAAAAATATTCAAGCACTCACCATAGGTCGCCCAGACCCCGTAATCGGTATACATTGTTCAGCAAAAGCAATGAAAGGCAAAAAAAAGAAAAAAACACTTTTACTGAACGTAAAATGAACTTGAAGCTTTAGATGATGATGATGATGATGATAATAATGATGATCATTTTACCCTTGCAGGTCGTAGCAGAAGAGAGCGAGGAAGTCCCAGATGTGTCGTTCTGGCGCGTGGTGAAACTCAACTCTCCGGAATGGAAATCTATCTGTATAGCCAGCTTCTGCGCCTTGATCAGTGGTTTCGCCATGCCGCTGCTCGCTGTTATATTCGGCGACTTTATTGGTGTAAGTGTAGAAAATATTGTTTCGGACGTGTTAACGTATCTAAAGCTCAACCAACCTATGTCTTATTAAGTTAAATAGACGTACATTTCGGGAGGATATCCGCTGCCAATAAACAATCCCAATCCAAAATTTGCCGTTTAAGATTGACAGCTCAATCTTTTTTCTGATACTATATTCTCAATAGTCAATCTCAGTAGTGAAAAAACTATGGCAACATGGTAAATGACAAATCGAAAAGTAGAAAACAATCCAGATTGACTTCAATAAAAAAAATCGATTGATTCTTGGCATCGGCCGTTAGT
This sequence comes from Hyles lineata, assembly GCA_030180105.1. Classification (NCBI taxonomy): domain Eukaryota; kingdom Metazoa; phylum Arthropoda; class Insecta; order Lepidoptera; family Sphingidae; genus Hyles; species Hyles lineata. The sequence continues at coordinate 8,260,728 of JARJEE010000017.1, read as the reverse complement.
ATAATGTACAATTAAAATACTTTTTGTGCTCCCTTATTTGTAAAATTATTGTTTTGTAACTTGTGGTGAGAAATAAACTCTTTTTTAACCCTATCCTTCAAATACCTATATCTTATTTCGTATTTCAGGTGCTCTCTAATCCTGACCCGGATGAAGTTTTATCTGAAGTGCGAAAATTTGTTCTCATTTTCGTTGGAATCGGCGTGTACTCTGGAATTGCTAACTTCATAATGGTAACCTTATGTTATGTAACAATTTGTTTAAAGTTTTATTTTTATTCCATGCATTCAGTGGCTATTATCAGATATTAATGAAATCTATATGCAAAATTCGTTTTGCTAGCTACTAGTTCAAGTAACCTTTTATCTCATCAGTATTGAATATACCATCACGGCAAATTAACAATACCAACTAAAACTAACACATTCACAAAAGTAGATAGAAGAATAGTTACCACCATCAGATTTATATAGATATTTATAACAAAATTAACATTATCCAATAGTGGAATATAACTAAGTATGCCAAGCATTGCTTTGTAATTCAAAGTGCTCCACTGCGCTCGCCATCCTGAGACATAAGATGTTAAGTCTCAATATGTCCAGTAGTTACTCTGGCTACAATGTCCTTCAATCCGAAACACAACAGTGCATTTAAACTGCTGTTTGGAGAAATAGACATTGCGGTGGTACCCCCACAGGCGGCCTCTCACTATGAGAGACCTACCACCAGTGAATATAATAACGATACATAGTTAAATTTGATCGCAGGTGTTCTTCTACGCGATCGCGGGCGAATACTTAACGGAGAGGCTGCGGCGGCTGATGTTCGAGAAGCTTCTGCAGCAGGAGATCGCGTTCTACGACGACAAGAACAACTCCACCGGAGCACTCTGCGCCAGGCTGTCGGGCGAAGCCGCCGCTGTACAAGGAGTGAGTGTTGTGATCTTCCATCAAATATATCGAGAGAACGATTGAGAATCCACTCTCTATATTATAAATACTCTAACAGCCGCTGCCAATAAACAATCTCAATCAACAAAATTTGCCGTTTGAGATTGACAACTCAATCTTTTTTCTGATACTATATTGCCAATAATCAATCTCAGTAGAGAACAAACTATGGCAATACAATACCAATCGAAAAGTAGAAAACAATCCAGATTGACTTCAATCTAATTTTTTCGATTGATTATTGGCATCGGCCGTTAGTTAATTCCACACTATCTCCTGCAGGCAACAGGTCAGCGTATCGGCACAGTTCTTCAAGCAGTGGGTACGTTCGGTCTGGCCCTCGTGTTGTCTCTGGTGTACGAGTGGCGCGTCGGCCTGGTGGCTCTCACCTTCGTGCCGCTCCTCATGTTCATCCTCTACAGACAGGGACGGATGGTCTTCGCAGAGTCGAATGGTACTGCTAAAACTATGGAGACTAGTTCTAAGGTAAGTCTCTTCAGTTCTAATAGAATTAGGCGTTGGTATTGGCGGTTACAGTAGCATAAGTTAATAAATGAAACCAATATGGGAGAAAAGTAAAGGTTTGGTAGCATGCCAAAAATGCCAAGGATTGCTTTGTAATTCATGGTGTTGTTTGGTTTTGCTACTGTCCATGGGCGGTCGTTTCGCTTACCATCAGGCGAACGGCATGCTCGTCTCGTCATTCATTGAAATAAAAAAATCAATTTTTTGATGTTGAGAGAACAGAAGTAGTGCAATTAGTAATTCCAAATTCAAAGCAATAATACTTTTTTGAAGTCATATCACTCTTTAGAAGGTAGAATATGATGATAAAAATTATTTCTGTGTCCGTTAGATCGCAGTAGAGGCCGTAGCGAACGTCCGTACAGTAGCGTCACTAGGCCGGGAGCAGACGTTCCTACAGGAGTACGGAGTCCAGTTACTCCCAGCACTTATCCTAGCCAAGCGTTCAGCGCACTGGCGAGGATTCGTCTTCGGCCTCTCCCGAGGATTGTTCAACTTCATTATTGCAGCCTCCATGTACTACGGCGGTACGCTTATCGTCTACCAACAGGTCGACTATGAGACTGTTTTCAAGTGAGTGCCTTTAGTTTCTAGTGTTTTTATCATGGCTTGTTCTTTAAGCTTTTATTGATTTACGGTTTTAGTGATTGCTATGAAGTTTGGGACACTGAATCAGATTCTTGTGTACGACAGTTCTTAGTATTCCCATTAAACAAAAACGTTATGCAAGAAATATTCTTCTTTCTTCCAAAACAAATCTTTAGATTACGAAATTTGTTTTGTAGGCCTCTATCAACAGAAATTGTTGTCGAATGCCCAGATATTTTGTACATCGGTGACATCACTGTGATCAATGACGATGAGGAAGCGAGGTTCTTCATATAGGTTTTGACAGCCTCCGTGGCGAAGATGGTTAGACGCCGCCTGTGACACAAGAGGCCGCGGGTTCGATTCCCGCACCGAAATAAATATTTGTGTTTACCACAAATATTTCTTTCATGTCTGGGTGTTTGTGAGACGGAAAAGTCTCTCTTAGTCCCTGATATCCACGACACAAGACTCGATCTTAGTGGGGAGTCAGGACTATGTATGTGACTGTTGGGTGTTATTTATTTATTTATAAAGTATTATGAACTTCGAGACTGTCCCGCCCTCACACCCACCAGTGCAACTCCTGTAAGCCAGGATCAACAGTGGCACGCAATGTAATCACACCGAGCATTCAAGCCTGGCGAGTCTCCGGGGTCTAAAGTATTATGAGCATTGCAACAAGTGCAGTTCTCCCACAGATCAGCCCAAGCGTTGTTGATGGGCTCATCAGCAGCGGCGCAGGCGTTCGCGTTCGCGCCCAACTTCCAGAAGGGCATCAAGGCGGCCGGCAGAGTGATGGTGCTACTCGGCAGACAGTCGCTCATCACGGACCCGGATACACCCGCTGTTAAGGACTTTGTGAGTGGACACTTTCACATACTTTATTATTGACTTCGATCAAATATATACTAGATACAGGGGCCGTCACAAACACTCACGCCAAAAGTGGCCGAGGTTGCTTATATAAATGAAATGTAGCAAAAAGTCTTAAATTATAACAACTGCAGGTAACAATAAGCCAAAAAATAAAAAAAATAAATGCATTTTTGTTTGTTATCGGTCTTTGTGCTGTAAAAAGTCTTCCGTAATTTCTGATACCCAAAACTCAAAACTTGATGTCTATGATAATATAGGTTGCATTTACTAACTCACTAGCAAGATAAATACAATTTTACAGAAAGGCACAGGCGAGGCGAGCCTGCAAGCTGTCGAGTTCAAGTACCCCACTCGTCCCAGAGTGCAGGTGCTGAAGGGCTTCCACCTGGAGGTGGAACAGGGGAAAACCATCGCCCTGGTCGGTGCCAGCGGCTGTGGCAAGAGCACCGTCATACAGCTGCTAGAGAGATACTATGATCCTGATGGAGGAGTCGTGGTTAGTTATCAAATTGATTCATTTTTAGGAAGGAAAAAACGATCTGTGATGCTAATGTAATTGATGGAAGGTACAGTTTAGTCTAGGTGTGGTGTTTTGACATTTGATAAAATTATGGACTGAAAAAGGAATGCAACATATTTGAGTTAATTGAGAATTAACTTCAAGTAACAGGAAATTCACTTCTACGCAAGAATGTCCCCAAGGATTTGATTCAATTTGTGATTTTTTCGAATACTCGTTACGCTTGGCCTGTTTTTATGCCATAATGCATCAGTCTACTATCAATCTAAACTAATATTATAAAGGGGAAAGATTTGATTGCTTTTTTGCGTTGAATAGACTCTGAAACTATTGAACTAATTTGATATTTTTTACCATTAAAATCCTACGTTATCCCTGCTGAACATATTATGTGATCGAAAATTTTCAAAAAAGTGTATCTTCACCAGCATACATGCATACATGCTGGTGAAGATACCGGGCCGCTACTTAATAATAGAATTACAATTAAATAATATTCAAATTGCAGGCACAAGACGGCATCCCTCTCCCCCGTCTCCGTCTCATCGACGCGAGACAATCCATAGGCTTCGTACAGCAGGAGCCGGTTCTCTTCGACCGCACTATCGGAGAGAACATCGCGTACGGAGACAATGCTCGCGCGCCCAGCATGGACGACGTCATCCACGCCGCCAAGCAGGCCAACATACACAACTTCATCGCCTCGCTGCCCATGGTGAGTTTACAATACATCGACTGTTTTCTGAGGCCTCCCTCGTCTTCGGCTAGTAGACGCACGGCAGTGGATAGGCTTCATGCAGCAGGAGTCAGAACTTTTGTATCATAGTATCGGAGAGAACATCAGACTAACATATAACATTTAGATTATGTAAATCCGATATTTTAGCTACTTACAGACCTAGGGACTTTTAGGGGTTTGTCTCGTAGTCTAGAAATAACTTTGCTACCATTACTTTTCATATTATTGATAACTTAAAAAAGCATTAGACAATTTATAGCATTATGGATGCTTGTACTAATATTGATTGTCATTGTGTTTTTGTTACCACGGCCCATTTAGAAATATCGTTTCATTGCTGGTCTTTCAGAACGTGTATGGTTCATATGGGACTGAATAGTATTTCACCATATTCTTTTACAGGGCTACGATACTAACATCGGCAGCAAAGGAACCCAGCTGTCTGGTGGTCAGAAGCAGAGAGTGGCCATCGCTCGGGCGCTGATACGACGACCCAAGATGCTGTTGCTTGATGAAGCTACCAGCGCTCTCGACACTGAGAGCGAAAAAGTAAGTCGTACAGGTGTTATCTAACGATAACTATAACGAATAACGATAACGAATGTAAATTTCTTTTGGGAAATAAAGTTCTTTAACCTCATAACGGATCAAGCCTCATAATACAAACAGTGAAATAATATAAATATCTGAATAAATGACAAAAGTCCCTTAGTCTAGGTAGATAAAATTAATTGTTCTTGTAAAAATCATGAATCCTGTAATATTTCTTTTGTTACAATGGTCGTCCACTAATTTGCCGTTGACCTTTAAAAGTCCATTATTTTCATGATCAGCAATAAATCAGTTCACGGTTGAACATAGATCCCTTCAATTTCACATCCCTAAGCCAGCTGTCATATCCACCTATAAATATCATTCTTACCTACTTAAGGGCGTCCCAAGGTTAATTCCAAATTATTTAATAACCAAGGTAGTACAAGAAGCATAAGACTAATACTTTATTTATTGTAGTTGTAAATTACCGTGGACCCACTTTACGCTGTGATTTATTGTCCATATTGTCGCCCTACAGAAAAAATAAAGCCCGCCGTACCACTTTGTTTTATGAATATAAAAAGTACTTGATTTTTTTTAATAGCCTATATTGTGTCCTACTGCTGGGCAAAGGCCTTCCCTTTGTTGCTCCACTTGACCGTGTTCTTGGAGAGCTCATGCCATTTTGGCTCGAATGCATCCAACTCGTCTTTCCGCATATTTGGTCTTCCGCGTTTTCTCCGGCCATTCGCAGAGATCCAGCTTGTAGCCTGGCGTTGGGCCAGGCTATAGAATTTAGATGCATTCGAGTCACATGTGCTGCCCAGTTCCATTTCATTGAGGCCGCTTTGCGTCCTACATCCACAATACGAGTTTTAAAAAATAATAGAATAAATTAATTAAGGGTGTTGGTTCATTCAAAAATATTGTATAACCAGGTAGTACAAGAAGCATTGGACGCGGCCAAGGAAGGTCGTACGTGTGTGATGATCGCACACCGTTTGAGCACCGTGCGGGACGCGGACTGCATCTGCGTCGTCAACGACGGCAAAGTCGCCGAGAAGGGCACGCACCAACAACTCATGGACGCGAAGGGACTCTACTACAAACTCAATAGACGAGGCTACGTGTAAAGCAAACAAACTATCGTACGCAACGGTGGATCCAGAGGGGAGGTCACGGGGGTCATAATCCCCCTTGGGCTAAATAAATATAATGTCGATAAATAAAGTAAAAATGATATGTATATTCACAAATCACGGTCATAAAAAACTTTAAAAAAACATTACGAATTCGAGTATATAAATCGTACCCAGTGTTCTGATAAGAACTATACGATCCCCCTGGTTTGGGAGCTGGATCCGCTCTTGATTGTACGTACGTCTTACGCATAGAGTAAAGAAGCGACCATACTAGATGCGGCTAACTGGCCAATCGGGACAATGGAACATACAAGGTCGCGACTTATGCTTACGACTGATAATGTGCACTTATCAATATAATCTATTGTTCAGATCGGTTTATGACGCGTTTCTGTAGTATCTATGGCCGCTTCTTTACTCTATGCGTAAGACGTAATGCTATAGTTTGTTTTCGGCTTAACCAACTACCAACCGCCAATTTGTTGGACCGTGTGCATGACCAATCTGTCGGAGGTATGATTAGACAGTTAAAAGAAAAATGTTTTCTTTTGCTAGTGTAATCCTAATATGATTTCGTTCCGTCTAATATTTTGAGATTTTCAAATATTGTACAATGTTCATAGATTTACGAAGTTATCGATTAATTTGATAACAAGGGCGAAAGTGCCATTTATAAGTTATTAACTCCAACGTGCCTGCATTTTTTCACTTAAAAAAACTAGATATATTTAAACTCTGAAGTAGTTGTATTTTCGATGTTTCCTTTATCTCTCTTGCACTATCGTATCAGATTTAACTAACATTCATGTTTACACATACGTAATTATTTGTTAGAAAATTATGGCACATTTGATGTATATTGTATACACAATGTAAAAACTTATTTATAACTATGGCCTTATATTGTGATTTACGGTTAAGTATGGCTTATCAGATGGATTTAGTGAGGGCAAAAAAAAACAATATGAAATATTGTATTAAGTACTATTAAATGCCTATTCAATCCAAAGATAAATTATAAGTTTAAATAATATTTTGTGTTGCAAATTTATATTTGCTGTTAATAAAGTATATCTAGACTTCTAGATTTGTTGTATGTTAGTCAAATGACTACTTTCCGATTGCATTTACGTTTTGTTATTGCCTACTTGTACTTATGCGATGTCTGTGAGAAAAAAAGTTTTATTTAAAGAGGCAGTATGTCTAGATTACTCGCTGAAATATGCATTTTTGTGTAAGATATACCTATTTATTTTTATTATACATTTATATAATAATATATAAAATTATTTAAATGAATATAAATATATTTTAAATGACTTTGTTTTCTTTTCCTATTAAATATATTTCAGAACTAAAAATTAATATTTATACGCCTTGGGTACCCAATTCTCCTTTTTTTCTTTTATAACGTCTGGTTATACTTTATTTATTGTAGTTGTAAATTACCGTGGACCCACTTTACGCTGTGATTTATTGTCCATATTGTCGTCCTACAGAAAAAATAAAGCCCGCCGTACCTCTTTGTTTTATGAATATAAAAAGTACTTTATTGTTTTACGAAACTATAGTAAATACGCATGAGTTTGTATTAAGTTTCAACACAATGTTTGAGTAAAACTAAGATATTCCAGGTATTGAAATCATAGAATGGGTATTGTCATGTATTTAAAGCTTTCAAAATATAAAAACAAAGAAGATGATGGTAAGGACGGGGCCCGCATGAGAAAACAATTATTATTTTAACGTTCAGTCTATCTACTTCATCAAAGAGCAATTAATAAAAATTATTTGTTACATAAAAGTATTAACGTCCAGCCGCGCGCCGCATATAAACTGATCGGAATCATCTTCCAGAGCGATAATAAATTAATTGTTTTATTATGTCACGAGCGACACGCGATAAAAAACCGACAAATTACTATAGAATTGAGACATCCCGCTATCTCCCTTATTGGACACGTGGACATACCATTTTACAAACAGCTGTCACATGATAAAATAGTGCCCTTTGAAAAATCTAAATGACTGCGTTTCAAGTTTTTTCGACCCCAGCGTGGTTCCTATGCTAATGAGAACCAAAAACAAACATTGTTACTACTCAAATGTGTAACATACGATAAAAATAAATTAAACAATAAAGGGAATCGTTAAAATTGAAGAAATATCAGTAATTTATCCACGAGTCACCTTTTAGACATTCCGTGGATGCCAGCGCGGCGGGGACCCTCCGCTCAGCGCTCTAGACGCGACCTCCAAATAAAAAGGCGCCACAAAAAGACAAGCATTGAATAAGCCGTCGCCCATTACCGGACGTAATCGATGAGATAAATTCATAACAATGAATTTTGTAGATATGCGGACGTGCATAGATGCTTAAATTTAATTGAGGAAGTTCCAATGACATAAGTTAGGTTTAGATTCACTAATTATATTTATAGTTTAAACTATAGGTAAAGCTAATTAATTAGGCCAGCGTGGTGGACTATATGGCCTAACCACCACTCTCAATCGTACGCTCGATTGTAGAGGAGGCCCGTGCCCTACAGTGGGACGTATATGGGCTAATTAATTATTGATTTTTTTTTCTATACCTGGATACCATTTTTTATTGCAATGAATGGCGACACGAGCATGCCGTTCGCCTGATGTTAAGCGATACGACCGCTCGTGGACGGTAGGAAATTCAAACAACACCATGAATTACAAAGCAATGCTTGGCACTCCACAGAGTTTGTCATCTTGATACATAATAAGGTGTTATTATTTATTTATTTTATTTATAACTGGCTACAATGTTCTTCAAACCGAGACACGAAAGTGTATTTATTGTTTGGTTAAAGCTTACTTTACGCTAAATAATAAAATATCATAGATCAAAATCTTGAAGTACAAGAAGTCTTATCAGTAGTATAGTATATCTGTATCAGCCCATATACGTCCCACTGCAGGGCACGGGCCTACTCTACAATCGACAGTACGATTGAGAGTGGTTAGGCCATATAGTCCACCACGCTGGCCTAGTGCGGGTTGGCGGACTTACATACCATAGAAATTTTTATAAATCGCTATGGTATGCAGGTTTCCTCACGATGTTTTCCTTCACCGTTTTTAGTGCGTGGTGATTGACTATCAATACACACATGACTCCGAAAAGTCAGAGGTGTGCCCTGGGATTTGAACCCGCGGCCACCGTGAACATGTTGGCGGCCGCATCCGGTCCGTTTACCAACAGGCCACCACGCACTTTGTATAGTATATAGGTGAGGTCTACCTCTCAAAGACGCATTGAAAAAGGCCTGTATTCTGTAAGACTTTCAACAGTTCAGTTGTTTTTGCAAAAGATCCAATTAGAAGTTAAAAAGATACTCGCGCCCTGAGAGTCGAGGCAGGGAGAGTTGATGCCATGTGTGGGTTATGAGAGTTCGCACCGTCCGTGTGTATCCTGCACTCCGAATGCGTGACGGTGCGGCGCCGCACCGCACCGTCACAGCGTCGCGTCGTGTGGCTTCGTAAGGACGAAGCCACACACTGTTTAAGGAAACAGGGTGAGTTTTTCGCGGTGAAAATCGTATTGCATTATGGCTATAAAAAACTGCCATAAGATTATCGTGTTCTGAATTAGACGATGCAACCTTTTTTTATTTCATTACGATATATCGTATGTTAAATTATTAAGGTCCATTTACACGGGGAGAGTTTCTCGCCTCGATTATCGTAAGGATATAAAAAAAGTTGTATCGTGTAAAATTTGCCCTAAACAATTATATAGGGTTCATTTAGGTCACAGCTCACTAGAACCACCCGGCACCGGACCCGCACCGCATCGCCTCGGGCGGTTAGTTATTTATATGAATTTGTATGGACATGCGCTTACTACATCAACTCTATAACTTCACCGGATCGCCTCGGTTGTAAGCCGTCCACACTCGGTGACAACTCGCTGCTCGCATGCTTGCAACACACGAGGCCCGAGCGAACTGCGCGCTGCCAGTGCCCGCGAGTGATTCACGCAGGAAGAAACAAGCATTTATGTTGTCTTTCATTTTTATCTACATCGAGCGCGGCACGGAACTGATTGGAAAATTTGATTTAACCTGACAGAATACTCAGAATCTCGTGGACCCCGCGAATTCCACTCGTTAAGTACGTGAGGTCCGCTGGTTGACCACCAAATGTCTACTTGTTGACCACGCGACGTTAAAAGGTACCGCTCATTAGACACACCCGGCACCGCCTCGTCTCTCGTGGCCCACTCGTTATCGCAGGTGGACCTCGCGTGGGCCACTCGATGGCAACGCGCGGTGCATTCGGGGTTTATGAATTGTCAATGCGCAACAACGCAAAACATGCATGCGAGCAATAAGTTGTCATCGAGGGTTCCACGCGTAGACAGCGGTGATCTGGTGACGTTATGGAGTTTATGTAGTGAGCGTATTTCCATATAATTTCATATAAAGAATATTAACCGCGCGAGGCGAGGCGGTGCCCGGTGTGTCTAACAAGTGGTAACCTTAATGGTGTGAACGTGGCGTCCACCCGTGGATCACCTGCCAACGAGTTGAAGAAAGAAAGAAGAAAGAGTCTAATGAGAGGCAGTCTAGAGATTACCTATAGTATGCGATAATGGCATACACTTCTTCGACACCAGGCAAGAAACTCTGTCCATGTAAATGGGCTATTAATTTAAGTAAATCATTTGTGGACTTTTGGAAACTAGTCCCAAAAGTCGGCGCTAACCTTCGATCAAATATACACTAGATACACAGTTCCCTGTAAAAGTTCTGTTAAAAAGTGGCACCGATGCATGACATGAAAAAAAGTAAACCAAAAAGATCACATATTCCAAATATATTAACACAAATTTCACCTTATTCCTGGAGCTTAAAGTAGTTTTTCACATAATATTGTCTAAAGTTATACGACGTTTTAGAAGCAACGGTCGGTGCGTGACTGAAGGCGAAAGAGTGCTTAAAGCACTCTTTTTTGGTGCCATTTTCTAAGCGCTCATGTTGTATCTAGTGTATATTTGATCGAAGGCGCTAACCTATTACAACCTGTACTTCGTCATGTAACAACGAACGAAATGCCTCTATCAAACACACCAAGTTATAGTAAAAGCGGTTTACTAAAATCGTTTTCTGCTCCACAGACGGGTGCGGGACTAATAATTACTGAGACAAAGGTGCCATAGTTCGGATTTCGGACTTGTGCATGACTATACAATTTGTATGATAGCAGTGATCAATGTGTAATGATGACGTGGAATGATCCCATCAAATGGACCGTAGGACTCAACATCGATGTTTTGTAGATTGTACAGTGTCGGAGCCACGCTGCAGCTAGGAATGCATTATAAGGGGTCACCTCGACCTGGTTGTTACGCTATCTCAGAAAACTGACGTGGAGCAATGCTCTGTTTCTTTTGTTGGTTGAAATTGCCCGATGGATGTAGAATTAATCGGTTCCGTTCAAATAGCGATCCTTACACAAATTATTTTTCAACATATAATTTTGCTGTATTTTCCACATACATAACTTAATTTGGGTACGTATTCTGAAGAGAAGAGGGTCTATCGCAACGTCCTTTGTGCACCACAGCGGCGGCTTTACCCATTGCGAGGCTCCGGGTGGCAGGTCTTGGCGACGCCCTTTGTCCTTCGTGAAAATTATTTTATGCGAAAGTAGATCTGGTGGTTTTGTAAAAAATCAAAAGTTTTAAATAAAAATATTTAGTTAAAATTCAATTTCTTTTTAATTTGCTTGGCACTTTCCGCGAGGCCCCTGTAAGAGCGGGGCCCCCGGGCGGTTGCCCCGTTCGCCACCCCCTATGGCCGCCGCTGGGCCCGACTCCGAGATAATCGCGACGAATTCGCACTTGTATCCACGGGCCATCTCCAGGAAAGAGCAGTGGAATCGACGTGTCATTCAATAGTTTGAGTCGTTTTGAGAGCGTTATGTTCCACGAGTCAGTAGCGACAAAGTTACGAGTAGTAGGAGCCTAAGGAGTTCTTCTTCGTGAAGGGGCTCCGCAGGTAAATAGGACACGGGCAGCAGAGCAGCACTGCGCAGAAAGGATTTCGAATCCCATTATTTACGTCGTAAATAGCTATATGCAATATCCAAGTAACTTGAACAGGTGTTCAAAAAAAACACAAACGTACTTGTTTCTTAATTTTTATTGGTAAAATTCACATTCAAATTATAGACCATGTTTGATGATAGATGTTATACATTATGGGATTTCTACAGACAAAATTTAGTTATTATTTATTTACTATGATACTGTATCGGTACTTCTCAATTTCTAAATCTACTGCATCAATAGCTACATCGACTTTAGGGTGCGTAAATGCTTCAAAATTTCAGTGTCAGGAGTGAGTCAGCAGACTGTCGGAGAATAGAAAATTGAAAATACACAATTACATTGTTCACTTAGGATTCACGATACAGACCGAACATCAAAAATATTCTATTTTAATCTACTACATTTTTCAAAAACGATATCAGAACATCGTTCCTAAAAAAATTATAATAAAATTAAAAGGCGTGCGAGTCACAACGGACGTGACGCAAACGAAACGTGCGATAATAATTTACTCTAACAATCACTCCACCGGAGTTTACTATCTACCGTTCACGCGGAGAATTCACAAATATTCGTCAAGCACGCCCGCGGCAAAACATCCAATCAAGAAACCCCCACGCGGCGCGCCGCGCTCCTGAGATTCTACGGCGCCGCGAGTGTCGCACCGCTCTCGACTGCTGGTATATCTAACGGTCACGGGTCAATTTCAGTCTCTGCTCGCGAATCGAAATATAACTCTAGAACATCTGACATCGCTTAAGTCACGTACGAGGAAGTAGGGATCAGAGCTGGGGAAAAGAGGGACGGGGAGGGCGGTGCGCGTGGACCACTTAAGAGTCCCACCAGTCCGGGCCTCCGCTGCCGCCGCCACCGCCGCCGCCGTACGACCCGCCATAGTTGCCGCCGTAAGATCCTCCATCGTAACCGAATCCTGCGGAAGTAAATAAAGTCATACAATTTATCCCACAATTATGGATATGATTCCAGTGTTTGATAGTGAAATACTGACCAGATCCAATGGAGGATGGTCCTGCAGAGCGCGGCTGCTGTCGCGACTGCGTACGGAAATCGCGCGCCCCGAAGCCGCCGCCGTTGCCGCCGAAGCGTCCGCCGCCCGAGCGACTGCCGGCGCGCCGCCCGCCGCCGCCCAGCCGCCCGTCCGCCGCCGTGCTCGTCAGCCAACTGACAGATACAATAACATCATGTTTAGAAGGAAATTAAAATATTTTCAGCTTCTACAGTTTGTTCTAAACACTGATATTAGCGGGCGCACAATAGTGATGATAAAGACATACTAAGTATTTCCCACGAAAGTCGAATAAGCCAAACAATAGACTGCATACTTAAACATATTCACACAATATGATCGTTTTCTATCGAAACAACTGAACAGAGCTGAATAAAACTGGTAAATTTTTAAAATAGTACAACACTCGATATTACTTTTGTACTCACTTAGGCACATCCTGTTTGGCTTCGACGAGCAATTCGACGAGGTCGCGGGCCAGGCCGCGGTTGGTGTCGTTGAAGAAGGAGGTGGCCACGCCCAGGTTACCCATGCGGCCTGTACGACCGATGCGGTGCACGTACTCCTCCACGTCAGACGGCAAATCAAAGTTTATCACGTGACGCACGTGAGGGATGTCCAGACCTGGAGATATATAATAAAATAAAATAATGAGATAGTTAAATAATTTTGAATATATTTATTCCATTAGGTTTAATGGTTATTTTTATTTCATTCTAGAAATAATGAGCAAAAAGAAATAAAAAACTTGGTTGCATATTTAACATTTTGAGTTTGAAGATGTAAATTGTGATTGTCCAAATTCTTTGATTGTTTTTAAATGTCAAATATCATTTACGATATTTTTGCGTGCGAATGCGTTGTTTTCACGCTATTGTTAAAATATTATAAACAGGTTTTCTCTCATCATATTTGACTATTAGCGATGTAAATACTAATAAATCTGTATCAGCCCATATACGTCCCACTGCAGGGCACGGGCCTACTCTACAATCGAAAGTACGATTGAGAGTGGTTAGGCCTATACTAATAAATGACGAGTGCAAATACTTGCAGCCTTATTCATAGACATAGTTAAAACCTATTTTAATTATCCAATATTTTGTCCCTTTCGAACGACTTTTGAATTCAGTTTGAGCGAAGAGGACAAAATATTCGATAGCTAAATTAGGTCTTAAAACTGTATATGAACAGAACCATTGAAGTTGATATTATGAAAACATATCTCAAACAATATGTTAAATATATATTTTTAAATACAGTCGACTCTCGTTAATTCGAAACTCGAGGGACTCTTAAAATATTACGAATTATCGAGTGTTTGAAATATCAAATGGTTCGAAATGTGTGGGAGAAAATAAATCTTCGAATTATTAAGTGTTGATCAATTTTGATTCTATGCTGCTATTCTTTAACAATGTTAAAATGACTTCTAATTACTCGCGATTTTGACTACGCACAGCGACTCATTCATTCGGGGTCCGCCGATACAATGTAATGTTATTGGATCAATTAAATTAGCCCGCTATTCCCATGCGATTGAAGTGAAAAAACTCTCTTTTCAACTTTGAATTGTCGAGTGTTGGACGCCGTTGAGTTCGAATTAACGCGTCGTTTTGTTATATAGCAATGATTTTTTCGTTCGAATTACCAAGTGTATAAAAATGTATTGATTTCGTTCGAAATATTAAGAGATTTTGTAGGGAACTCGTGATAACTTTGAATTATCGAGAGGTTCGAATTATCACAGGTTTGAATTCACAAGAGTTGACTGTATTATTTTTAGCTCCAAATTTCGCCACACACTAATAGATTTTAGACAGACGTTACAAATTTTTTGGCAGTTTGGCTGATAAACTCGTGACATGTTTGTACAGTGCAAGCGCTAAATACCTCTGGCGGCGACAGCTGTAGCGACCAGTATGGGCGTCTGTCCCGAACGGAACCTCCGCAGGGCCTCCTCGCGCTCGCGCTGGCTGCGGTCGCCGTGGATCGACGTCACTGGGTAGTTCTGCGAGTACAGGTACTCCTCAAGTTGATCAGCGCCTGGGATTTTGACATAATATTGGTATTAAAATACTTTAAAATAATCGCTTCGATCAAATATTATACTATGCAGGGTCCAGAACAAAATCACACGCCCAAAAGTGGCCGAGGTTGCTTTTACTTATACATTTGAATCTCGAACAACGACATGTAGTAAGGTCTTAAATTATAATCAACTTCAGGTAACAATAAACCTTATTCCTTTAAATTAAGATTTATTATGTTTTGGACCATACTAAAATCAAATAAGAGCACACGCTTATTTGTGCTCTTATATCTCTTGCCGTTTTTTATGCTGTTACGTATAATCTAGTAAACATGTGGTTTGGTAAATACGGCAAAATAAAGCAATCACAATGATATTACCTTTTTTGGTCTCGACAAACACGAGTATGAGTTGGTCCTCTTCAGGACGCGAGCGCTGAAGCAAGTTGGACGCGTTCAACAAGTCCAATAGGAAGGAACGCTTGTCCATTTCCTCCACCCAAACGACCTGCCAACATGATTCTTATTAGTTTTAATTGACAATTCAAAACCATAGAGTAAAACTATGGATGATTTATACTTACGCTACAATACATAACAGATTATAAAATACAAAATAAATGACTGATTTTACCTTCTGTGTAATGTTCTCAGAAGTTGAACCGACACGTCCAACCGCAAGGAAAACGTAATTATGCAAGAAATCTTGCGCCAAAACTTGAATTTGCTTTGGAAAGGTGGCAGAGAACATAAGCGTCTGTCGTTCACCAGTCTTGGGCATCGTGTGGCACTCGACAATCTTACGGATCTGCGGCTCGAAACCCATGTCAAGCATACGATCGGCCTCGTCCAACACCAAGTGGCGGCAGTGGTCGAGTGCGACGCGGCCGCGTATCAACATGTCCACCAGCCGACCCGGCGTCGCCACCAGCAGGTGGCAGCCGCGCTCCAGCTCGCGCAACTGGTCCGTCACTGGGGATCCGCCGTACCTGCGGGCATACATACATTATATATCGCACCTTTAGAATCATAGAGACCTTACTACAAAATCTTATTTTTTGGGAAACATTAATTAAAGATTTGTAAGAAATGTCTCGGCGTACTTATGGAAGTACGCCGAAGTATACATCTTTGTCTTTCACGCGTCAATAGGTCCTTCTTGAATAACAGGTCGATGGAGATAATTATTTTGAGCCAATATATGACAAAGCCAAAATCTATTTTTTTGGATTAAGTCACTTTGATCCTAAAGGTTCGATATGTGATATACACCCTGAAGTACACAGGTGCGAACATCACGAACAAAATCTACGCACATGGGTAATCAAGCGAGAAGGAATATAGGATGACTGCAAAAATTCAATAGCCAGAAACAGTGTGTTTTGTTCATCATGTTCTATAGAATCACACAAGTCAATAAATATAATAAAAAGTTAGCGTACTCACACGACACAGGGCCGCACCCGGGAGCGGTATGCAAACTTCCTAGCCTCATCGTAAATCTGAGTGGCGAGCTCACGCGTCGGGGCCAACACCAAGCCCAACGGGTACTGTTTGCGTCTCATCAGGGGCCTGGAAACAACAAAGTCACAATCCATAAATCAGTAATGTAAGCTAAAAGACAAATTATTTGGTTTAATAACTTACCCAGTGTGCTTCACAGGCCCCGCCTCGTACATCTGGTTGAGTATGGGCACGAGGAAAGCTGCGGTCTTGCCCGAGCCGGTCTGCGCGCAAGCCATCACGTCTCTGTGTCCCAAAACAATTGGAATCGCATACTTCTGTACTGGCGTCGGCTTGTCGTAGCGAGCGAGTTTTATGTTCGACCGCATTATTTCTGTCAGGTTAACGTCGTCGAACTGCAAACGTAAAATTACAATAAGCTTATGCTGTAATGAAATATTTCTTTATTCATTGTTAATATACATACACTAGTGATAAAGTCTGGGACGCGGTCACCGCTGGCCTCAACCGGTATATCCTCGTATTTGGAAAAGTTGATGCCTGTGTTTCCAGTGCCAAAGAGCTCCAACTCCTGCCGCTCGTCGCGAGGTAGCGGGATCGTCCAGTCATTCTGTAATCACAACGTACCAATTAATAAATTACGACAATGAAGACTGAATATCATTCAGAAGAGAGGATCTTAAATATTGTTTTTTTTATTGTCACGACGAAATGTCGACAATACACCTGATTAACAGTGCAGTTAACTAGAATAACTAGTTTCCACAATTATGCTAGCCTGATGATATCCTTCGTACACAGATGAACACGAAACGCGACATTTAAAAAAAAAGGACAAAGGATAATTATGACTGGTTCTTGCCCATTGTATAGTAGCGCGACCCGGTAAAGTTATTTTGTGTGAGAAAGCTATTTTTGAGACTGTCCCGCCCTCACGCCAACCACTGGTAACTCCTGTAAGCCTGAATCATCAGTGGCACGCAATGTAATGACACCGAGCATTGAATTTCGGCGAGTCTCCGGGAATGTCTAACTTGTCTTTAACCCACAACGAACAGAAAGTGAAATTAATAGAAGTTGGAAATTGCCCACTGTATAGTAGCAAGATCCGGTAAAGTTCTTTTGGGTGAGGGGCTAAATGAAAATATGTAAAAGTATGTACTAGGGAAATTTCTATGGTATGTAAGTCCGTCAACCCGCAATAGGCCAGCGTGGTGGACTATATGGCCTAACCACTCTCAATCGTACTCTCGATTGTAGAGTAGGCCCGTGCCCTGCAGTGGGACGTATATGGGCTGATACAGATACAGATGTGCTAGGAATTGAGTGCATACCTCATCCCTGCGGTTGCTGGAGCGGCGCACATCGTCGGAGGGCCAGCGCGAGTTGTTGCGATCATCGGCGCGCGGCTCGGGTTCCTTCCAGCGGTCGTTGCGCGGCGCCGGCGGCTCGTAGTCCTCGTCGCGGCGCACGTCGCGGTCGCGCGGGGCGCCGCCCGAGCCCGCGCCCGCGCCGCCCCCGCCGCCGCCGCCGCCGCCCCCGCGCCCTCCGCGCTCGCTCCACCGCTCCGACTCCGACCAACGCTCTGTGTCGCCATTTTGGTATCCGCCATCACGACCTAAAGACACATTGGTTAATAACGGTGTTTATTCATTATTCTATGTCTTTCTATTCAGTCACAGAAGTTCACTGCTGAAAATAGACCAAAGTCTCCAGCGACTTTTTGCAACCTTAACCATGTCGTCCGTCTACCACGTAAAATACTTGTATAGCATAATTGTCGGTTTAAGGTTGAATGCTCTTATGTTAGAATATTATGGCCGTGTCGCATTAAGTAATTGTGACTGTGACGAAGCCAACGCAGTATACTGGACATGCCAAGTGTATGGCGTCGAAGTTACATAAGTATGCAATAGAGCCTCAAAATTGATTGATTTTATACAGATGTGAAAGTGTTACAAATCAATTGATTAGATTCTTAAAACCATTTAAATTTGTTACGACAGTACGGAATCAATCCTTAAAATGTTAGAGTTAGAGTAACCATAACATAAATGGATAATTGTGAAGTGATTACCGCGGTCCCTGCGCTGGGATCGCGAGTCGTAGCCGCGATCCTGATCGCGGTCACGGTCGCGGTCGTCGCGCCGACCACCACGGTCGTAACCTCTAGAGCTGCCTCCAAATGATGAACGGATGTCCCGTGACTCGTTGGGACGGACGTCTAAGCTTGAGCGCTTAGACTCTTCCCCTGTTCGCGAAATTATTCATTATCAGGAAATAAATCCTTATAATTTGAATTCTCCCAGGCCTCCCTTGTTCTATTGAATGCCATCGTGATAAAAACTTAAATAATTATGAGCTACCATAGCCTTCGTACCTATATGACAAATTGGTAACTATTAAATATTAAAATAACGCGTTTGTCAAGAATAGGCTAACTAAAATCAAATTTAAAAATATACAAGTATTACTGAACCTATGGTTAGTCAGGGCATATGTGTTATAAAAGATACATGATTAAAATTTGTCTTTGTATTTTATGTTAATTTTAGCTTTAATAACATTTTTATGAGAAGGAAAAATGGTTCAGAAAGGTCATCATAGTTGACTTAATCATAATTAATTAATAATAACCATAGATAAATCAGTGCAGAGTTGATAATTATTAGACTTCGCAAATGTTGAGTTGTAATAGTGTTCTTCTGAATTCGAATTTTCATGTAGGTATGTTATAGCTGATAAGTAAAAGTGAAAGGTGTAAGTGTTTTAGTCTATTGCAAACAATCCTATTTCCAAAGAAAACAATATTGAAATTCCACAATATCGCAAGGCTATATCAACGTGATTTGAGTGTTCCGAATAGATTATTGCTATGAATCATTCTAGAAATATGCAAACTATTCACAATTTTCTAACAAAATCAGTAACATAATTTAATTTTATAAATTGACAAATGTATAGGTGTTGATCTATTATCGAATATACCTATTTTTATATGATTATTGTGTAGTGTACATAAATGTTGTCGTTGGCAAGATGCCAAGGGCACGAGTGTCGAAGGGCCCGAGGGAAGGTACCAGAAGCCATAAGAATTAGCTATCATACCCAGCAAATCCACGTTAAGACGCCTACAAATACTCAATGGATTAATGCGAGCGGATTTCAAACACTCATGGTTAGTATTAGTCATCATATTCACAACTGGGAATTATTACGAAAAACCTTTTTTTACTGCGATGAATGGCAAGACGTGCATGCCATTCGCCTGATGGTATACGATACGATCGCTCATTGACAATATTTCATAATTCATATTTACTTATTTGATTAATAATTATGCCCCTTATATTCTCTACTTATCACTTAAATATCCAATATACTAGCTGTTTGTATAAAAATATTAATATATTCGTACCTTAGTAGATTAACACATAAAACAGCAAGAACGCAACAAGTTTGAATGTATGAATAATGTTGAATGGTCAACAGGTTAAACCATCAATTCCAATAATAGCTGTTGTAAGTATACGCTTCTGAGAATCTCGAGACAATAAAATGCGAGAACAATGATTATCATGTGACCACAAATACTATATCTCATATTGTAACATGTTAAGTCAACTGCCACATGATGGTACATAGACATATTATTCTTAAATTCATTAAAACTAAACACTGTTTCTATAACTGAAAGGCCAAATTACCCTACAATACAATCAAAATTAACTAAATCAAACCTAAGTACTTACAAAATATAATTTTGTACATTTTTTAAACATGTATCAAGATTTTACAATTCCATGTATAATATACAATTTTTATTATTCCTCATGAAGTCCTAATTAACCAATGAAGTAGCGGAAAGTTGTTTGAAGATCCCCATTGTGACTCGTAGAAGTCAGTCGCTCATCACGATTAAGGGTTTATACTTTCAACTGTCACCATTCAGGTGTATATAAATTTTCTGCCTAGGAATTGTGATGTTATTTACATATAAAACCATGGGAATAAAATTTATGCATGAAATACTTTTTTTATACAATATCATGAATAGAAAATGTATTTACTCACTGGCTAGAGAGCTCTCAATATTTGCATTATTTTTATTAATAATTATTATTTTAATTTGTAACTTCTGTATTATATTTTTTTAGCATTAATCATTTAATATTCATGACTTGTTATGTAAGTATCATTCAGCAAGATTAAATTACCCACTTAACCCTATATCAAATAACCTCTTAAACATGAGCTGGCCAAGGAAAATACCCTCTATTACGTCAAATTGGAATTGTACTGTTCACTTATCTTGAGTTTGTTGTTTAAGTGTAAAACTCTGAGTGGCCAGTAGCTCTAGCCTTGGTACTTCAGCACTTACTTCCATTGCAAATGTTATAAAAATACAGAAATAGTCACAAGCGACTCATTTCACCCAAAAGTAGTTTTACACAATAAATTTTGAAGCCAATAGGTATGGCAAGTGATGAGACATTCTCACCTTGCCGGATCACCGTAACTCACAGGCCACGGGAAACTTACCATCAGAATCGGGGTAGTCATTTTTTCGAGCCACTAAAAAAGAAAAAAAATCACATCAATATAGTGCCAAAACAAAAAACAATTTCAATTGGGTATATTGAGTACCAATAAAAAGAGTGGTGGGGCAAATTATGAATACAAAAAAGTTTTTTTTTTACAAAAATATTTTATTTTATGCTGGGAGAGGAAAAGTAGTACACACTACTAATTATGTGTATTTTTATTTTATAAAATGCTATAGAAACTAGAGTATGAAATGAGATTCAAGCCTTAGCGGAATACTGTTCAAATAAATACAATGAAATTTACAAATAGGTTACTATTCTATGGGTTTTAATTTTTACAATATTTAGTTCAAAAATATTTATTACTTATAATACATTTCTCCATAGAAATCAATAGGTATGCAAAATGAACCTTATTACAAGTATACTTAATATATTGTTTGACCTACAGCCTCAGATATTGATAATCATGTGACAAATACCTAAAACTAAAATGGGTTGTGGAACTATCAACCCAATGATAAGTTACTGCTCTAGATCATTAATTGAAATATCACATTTTATCTTTGCAAGCTTGTGTAGAAAGTTAATAGTTATAAAGAGCAAAGAGGAAAATTAATTGAGAACATTTTTAAAATGGCTTAACCTTTCACAGCCCATATTAAGTTATGTATTACACTGTTGTGTACCTAACACCACTTAGAAAATGATGAATTAGATGTTTTTGTCAATGAAATTGAACTAATTATTTTATGTTTTTTAAATGTAAGGCCAAAACACTCATAGTCAAAGAATTGATAATACAAGACATTTAAAATCTCATTGGGGCAAATGCTTTTTATACTTGTGAAAGGTTATACACAATGTTAAAAATATTTTCAATTAGCATGCATCAATGCAACTATGCAAAATAAAATTAACAAGACATCCATGTTTAATGGGTAAAAATATGTTAACTAGGTCTTGTGGATTTGTTATTACAAAATTATAACTTGGACTAACCTTTTCCACAGTATTTAGTAATTACATTATTTGTATTTTTATTGTCATGTAGTCCAAAAGGCTTGATATTTCTTGATCTACTTGACAAACCCATTATGATTTGATTGAAAGTAGCATATTGTATAGTATTATTGCACAACATGTAATAAATGTGGTTTATACTCTTTGTTTCATCAATTTGACTTGATGGTCCAACATAATTACAATCAGGCATTGGCAACCCAAGGGATTTTTAACAAAATTTAAGTATTCTAATTTAGAAATGGCATTCTATTAATATAAAATAAACAAGCTAATTTGAATAATAAGCTCAAGCCTACTTTTGAAGTAAGAAATTGACAGAGACTGTAGGAAGATACTGATATTCATCATCAGCAAAATTTATAAATAAATATGTTGGAATTATTGATTAGTAAACTATTTACCTTGGTTTGGGTTGGCCTGCAACTGCCTGCGCAGGTGCGGGGGAATGTAGCGGCCGGCACTCTTGGGAGCCTGAGCCTGCAAGTCCAGACCAGCAATCTGCCACACAAAACATAAACACTGAACAATTACAATACATATATTAACCATAAATCACTATACGCTTGTTGCTCAAGTATAACAAATCGGGTATGTTCGCATAAAACCATACGACCATAACAAAGTAAGCGAGACATTCGATACCTTCTATATCATTACAATGAAATTAATACATTATCCTTCGAGTAAACAACCAAGATCGCGATATAATTATACAGTTATCTACGTAAAGGGATCCCCGTCTACCTACTCATTCGTTGCGAAATATTCATTTCCTCCCGCCATGACACGCAAATATAACGTGACAATGACCTCACTCGTGTGTGCTTTCGGAAAAGTACTGCGATAATCATGAAAAAAACATCAATGTACTAATCTAGGAAATCGGGCGGAATCAATGAAATAGATGCCCTAAATGTAGAATAACCCAGTCGCCATGTTGGTTAGCCTAAGACACGTAAAGCATTGCAATTTTATTGTTCGAGGCCAATGTAGTACACTGGGATGGTGCAAATTAGATTACATTAATCACACATTGTAATTTTACGGATAAAATGAGTCATTGCAATAGTTTCATTCATTAAAAGAAAAATCAATACTAAGTGCATGGAGATACATGAGGTACAGACCTGCTGCTCTAGACCTGTTCCATTTTGGTTGGTAACATTACTCATATTACTACCAAGCGGTACGTTTTTTTGAGAACTTTGCTTCAAAAATATTATACAAATACAGTCTACAATTAATTTAGCACAAACACAAATTCACAAAATCACATGAAAAGCCTTCAATTTTTCTCTCCGGAATCACTTCAATCGTAGTTTTTGTTCTTTACTGATTATTTAGCATCTCGCTTTACCATTCAATCGTTCACTCACTCGTTCAAATTATTGATGTTTCTCTCGAACAAGAAGGATATTAAAAAGCAATATCCTTTATTTGTAAATGTATTTAATTTAGGACTCTCCGCGTTAATTCCTTTGATAATAAACCATAATTTTTATTATCCGAACTTGATAATTGTTAAAAATAGGTACGCGATAGAAAAATTACTGGAACACTGTAGGTACAGTTAACAAAGAAACTGTGGAAGAAACTAACATGTAATTGGTAAAATAAAAAAGAAGAAAAAAATTAGTTCATTAATTTTAATTATTTTTTTAATGTTTTTTGTAGATTCATATTCATAATTCTT
Organism: Hyles lineata; assembly: GCA_030180105.1. Lineage (NCBI taxonomy): Eukaryota > Metazoa > Arthropoda > Insecta > Lepidoptera > Sphingidae > Hyles > Hyles lineata. Next base: position 8,236,972 of record JARJEE010000017.1, on the reverse strand, counting down.
TACAGTAGAATATTAAAAACTTTGAAAGGAAATGAGGGCACAAATGTTGTTCAAATGGCAACACTAGTAACAAATACTGCGATGCCAACAATCTTGATCTGTGCGCGTATAACTTAATTTTATATAATTAAAGTTATCCGCAATGATGGTTCTCACAATTTTGAATACAAAGTCAAACCTCTGATCTGTCTCTGTTTTCAAAATGTATGCAGCCGTTTGAGCGGGAAGAGTCCTTACTTATCAACTTGATATACGTATGATTATCAGAATTGAGAATTCTTGTTTGGTGAGGATACCTGTGCTCAACAATAAAATTTTGTATGTTGTAGTATCAACCATATTACGTAAAAGAATATGCAAAGACTTATGTTTTTCTTGTGATGTTTCCACCCATTAAATCATTAGGTACCACAGGTAGGTACCAGGGTTGTAGCTAGAGTCGAATTTGAGGTAGGGCAGCATTAGTTACAGGTAGGGCGGAAGTAAAAATTTTATCATAATTTATCTGCTCCGAAGCACGGGCTCCTAAATTAATCACCATATATATCACTGACCTCTAGGTCCGTGATGTGATGGTCAATACAATTTTTTTTATCTCAAACGATAATAGGTAGGGCATTGCCTCACAATGACCCCCCCCCCCCCCCCCCCCCCCCAGCTACGGCCGTGGTAGGTACATAGTATAAAATGAAGTCACTTCCGGCGTTTGATGAGAACTTTTACAAATTGTATTGTTCATTCCATGCAATCATTTTTATGGAAGAAACATGAGAAGAAAAAAATTGCGATACGGTGACAATTCACATTAAAGAAAAAAATACGGCAACACTATTAAAAATGTCATTGTGTTCATTGAATAATTTTATAGGTACGTAGTTATTTCTATACATTTTCGTACGGTTTTTAGATTTGAAATAAACAAAAATATCAAGTATCTAAACAATTTCCGTCGTAATATATCGGGTTGCCATATTAACATTAAATTCGATCTTAGCGCTCTCACTAAAAACAGACATTTTGCAAAACTATAATGGTACCTTCACACGTTGGCTGAGGTTGGGCCAACGTCTACCAACTCGAAGCTATTTACAATGAAAAACTTAAAGCCAGCCGAGCCAAACACGCCGTTTACACGCTGGCATTGGTGGAGGTTGGCCGAGGTTGGCCAAGCGCGTAAATGCACCAACGCGACGGATCTATTATTGTTTTTTTTTATTTAATTTTAATTGCCACTGTCTGGCGACTGCCCAGACCAACAACATTATCAAGTGTCCATTATTGACGACTCCACACTTTATTAGGAAATATGAATTTTAGAACATAATATTCTGTTGTTTATGGTAATTCATGTCATGAGTATTTCCGTTTTTACATTTTCAGGGCAGAAATACAGATGGCGCTGTACGTCAAGTTTTTAAATAAGTCCTAATATTTCGGCGGGAAATCAAACGTGAATTAAATTTAAAAGTTCCGTAAAACTAATAATTAACTAATTCACCTGTACGATTATGGATTGTTTTTATTTGGTACGTCTCATGTGGTTTTGCGACATCGTCCCTTTTACAATTTCGAATGTTTCCTCATCGTTGTAAAAATCTAGAACATAATATGTAAAATAAAAATATTCTATGTCATGTGTCGAGTGATACTCACCTATCTACCTAGTGAGATATCTAAAAGGTGGCCTCTCACATATGAGAGATCTACCACCAGTACCTACGTCACAAACTACCTACTTTTAATATTTGCATGGTTTTCAGAAGAAAATGAAAGTAATAAAACAATCTGTTTAATAGTACTAGCAATTGTAAATTATTTCAGATGGCCGAGAAATAGCGTGATACTTAAATATTCCTCGATTCGTTCGAGAGTAGACCGTGGTGAAACAGTCAGGATGAAGAGCTATTAAGGTAAGTATTAAATAAGCAATATTATACCAACCCAAAACCCCACGGTGGTTCTCTTCAGCTTATTGGAACGGCTAAGAGATGCCGAGGCAATATTATAGCCTCGCCGAAACCGCTCTTGAGTGACGCCGCGCTACAGCACATAAGCATATTACACGAAACGGACCCACGGGCTTATAAAGAGGGCTTGTGAAGTCCCACCCTGAATGAATGTAGAAAATATTTATAGACGCCAGTATAAAAACTGCCCAGTTATTTGCTGTTCATAACCTTTGCAAACCGAAGGAAGAAGATATTTACATACCTACTATCCAGAATGGTCTTACGCTCATTCTGCTATACTTACATCCCCAAAGTATATCGCAATAAAGTGTTGAACATGGGCACGCAAGCGAACAACGAGCTTAAATGATTACAGTTTAGACTAAAAAATTATCATGGTCCATAAGAAACTGATACAGAATTATCGACATGTAGGAAAGTCTGTCAAATAATATAATATCTGGGTTAATACTCGTAGTCGTGCATAATAGAAGTTATACTTTGAAGACATCAAAAAGACAGCAGAAGACGGCTAAATTAAATCTCGTTGAAGGATCCCATTGAGCTTATTTTAGACACGTGAACTTCGATCAAATATACACTAGATACACAGTTCCCTGTAAAAGTTTTGTTAAAAAGTGGCACCGATGCATGACGTGATAAAAAGTAAACAAAAAGATCACATATTCCAAATATATTAACACAAATTCCACCTTATTCCTGGAGCTTAAAGTAGCTTTTCACATAATATTATAACGTTCTGCGACGTTTTGGAAGCAACGGTCGGTGCGTGACTGAAGGCGAAAGAGTGCTTAAAGCACTCTTTTTTGGTGCAATTTTCTAAGCGCTCACGTGAAGCGTATTACAAACTCGCGATTCATATGTTAGAGTGGCATGAAGGTTACGGGTTATGGTGGATAAATATATCATATCAGTGTAAACCTACTTTATTATCAGTTTTTTTTAAATATCTTGTCGTCTGCTATACGTATTCTAGTTACTTCCTTATCCTATAATTACATGGGGTCGGCGCAACATAACTTCAGTCATATAGGAGATTGACTGGACCTCCTGTTTGGCAATCTGATCATCACCTAACTAAGCTTTTGTATGAATTGCCTATTTATTACATAATGTATTCGTAATTAACTTTCGCTATTTTTAACCGGGAAGAAAAAACGCAAACAATCTTGTACCTATAGGCACTTAGGAGTTCTAGGAGTTCAAAATCATTGTGTAATTTAGGTTCGTGTTGTGAACTAAGATCTATTTGATCACAATATTAGTTAATGCTCTGCAGTGATACATTCATAGATTTAAATATCTACTTTAAACATCATGATACTACTAATCTATACTCGATATTCGTGGAGGTAAACATTGATCTCCTTTAGCATCTAATCCTTCTGGGGCATTTATTACGAATTAAATTAACCGTTCCTAATGGTATGCTGTTCTTGTGTGTAGCAAATTTTTATAATTAATTATAATTCAATCAAAATAGAAGCTCAATTGCAACATTACTTCCTCTGTGTAGGCGCCGGAAGCTTATAATCTGAATGTCGCGTAGATAATTTTTAACAAATCCCCGCCACGTATCGAATACAATACTTTGAGCCGTCGTCAGAGCAAAACCCGTTTAAAATGAAAACAATATTGTTAATCTTCTTTTTGGTTATAATAATTCATGTGAGTGCGCGATCATACATACCAAAGGATACGGCTACTGACATAATTTTGCATAAATACAAATTGAAGGATATTATGATTGAAAGTGCGATGGAGGATTCCCCGCAGTGGGTGCAAGGAATTTGTCCTGAAGGATATCAGATGGACATCACGGGGACGTGTCGCGAGGTGTGGTTTGATGATTGGGAGTGATCTGTGTTTGATAAATATTAATCATTTTTAATCGGTGATTATCGATGAAATGATAACTGAATAGTTATTCAGTTCATATCATTTTTAAGCTATGTAATACGATTTTAAAAAAGAAGAATAAATACTGTGTATATCCAATTTTTGTATTTTCTTGCCCTGTTCTTGTGTTTTTAATATTTTTGTTTATTTGTATCAATATTAGAAAATATATACTGATTACGTATGTCCACATTTTTAAACTTCTTTCTTGGCGCTTCACTTACTTGGGGGGTTGTATTACGATTTTGTACAAATTGTTCAAAAACTTGACTTATCTATGACTAATTTGGCGCATTAAGCACCTTTAACTACCTATATAATATAACATTATTTTTTAAATTGCGTTCTCATGAATGTTTGAAAATGTTTTTCGATGTCATTTTAACATGAGCGAATAATTTCAGGAAATTGTTTACATTCTCTTGTGATGAGTGTGTGACAGATAAAAGCAGCATACAATCAGCCAAAATAGATTTTCTAAGTCATTAACTTTTTATTATTATGAGCTTTGATGTTTAAAAAATATTTGAAATCAACTTTTAATTTTTCCACTTTGACAGCCTCCGTAGACTCCGTAGACGCCAGCTGTGACACGAGAGGCCGCGGGTTCGATCCCCGCACCGAGACAAATATTTGTGTTTGTTAAGGGTCTAGGTGTTAGTGAGACCGAAAAGTCTCTTGTTGTTCTTGATACCCACGATAGAAGACTTAATCTTTGTGTGGGGTCAGGACTATGTATGTGATTATTTGGCGTATTTTATATTAATTCGCGGTAGTCCTTTGATTTTGTATAATGTCAAAACCATGATTAAATCAATCCATTAAATAATATTAATTATTAATTAAATAGTTATTAGATTGATAAGAAACAGAAAATAACGATTATGGAGTAATTAGGAAACAATCAGGCAATCACTAGTGGATTAAGAAAACAAGATAATATTATATAAATCAAAGTCAACCGACTAACACGTGAGAATTCCAAAATAATTGTGTATTAGCCCATATACGTCCGACTGCAGGGTACGGGCCTTCTCTACAATCGAGAGTACGATTGAGAGTGGTTAGGTCAAATAGTCCACCACGCTGGCCTAATGCGGGTTGGCGGACTTTACGTACCATTGAAATTCTTACAAATCGCTATGGTATGCAGGTTTCCTCACGATGTTTTCCTTCACCGTTAAAGTTCGTGGTGATTGGCTATCAATACACACATGTCTCCGAAAAGTCAGAGGTGTGCCCTGGGATTTGAACCTGCGACCACCGTGAACATGTTGGCCAACAGGCCACCGCGCACTACAAAATAATTACCCCTTTAATATAATGAGAACACTAATACACACAGGATTCCCATTTCCTGACAATCTAATAAAGGATTTCAAAAATTTTGGGTAGGTAGAGATAGAAACAGCTTCAAGACGAAAAAAATGCGCAAACATTTATTTAGTATCAATCAAAATTAAAGGTTAATTAAAGGTTAATGTACATTGAATCCCGGGTCGTGCAAAGTGATATTGAATTTTTCTATTCATTATCAACCAGAAGTCAGGAATTTGTGCCTGATATGACTATAGGTTCACCCTTTGCCTACATCTTCTGGGAAAAAGGCGTGCGGGTGTATGTATTTATTCAGCTTAACCTTCCGCACCTCTCGTAAGACTATTTATTGGCATAATTATATATTTTTAGTACTCAAACTCTACTAAGCTTTATTCATAGATTGGTTTGAACCGGTTAGCATAGCATAGCAATCACAATCCTGACTAATTACACATTCTGATATTTTTTTTCTATATCTAATCCAATGTAAATATGGGGTGTTTTGTTTATTGCTATAAATGTCGAGACGAGCATGACATTCGCCTGATGGTAAGCTCATGGACCGCTCATAGACAGTAGCAATGTTTGATATGCCACTGCCCTCGCCATCCTAAGACATACGATGTTAAGTCTTAATATGTCCAGTAGTTACTCTGGCTACAATGTCCTTCAAACCGGAAGACAATAGTGCGTTTCCACTATTATTTGGTGGGAGAAATAGACATTGCGGAGGTCTCTTACATATGAAAGACTTACCATCAGTAAAAGCAAACGTGATACTTAATAGAGGGCATGCATAATTTAAGAAAAAGGTGGTAAAACAGCGAATTTCCAAGCACTATTAAAAGAAAGAAGATCTGTGGACCATTAGTAAATAAATAACAGGTTTTATTTTGTGGTTCTATCGCTTCAAAAGCTCTCGTGGTGAAAGTGTACAAGCGTTCACATTCACCGACAAATATTTGTAGAATATACAAATATCTATTACCTATCTAATCTGTAAATTTCGGCATCGACGACCAATTTAGTAGTCCTTTTATCTCAATTAGGTACGCAATGGCGCGATGATTTCGTGGTGGGTGCGTGGGCGGTAATGACAGCTCGTATCCCAAATGCGCATTTAGATATAAATGTTATCACCGCACATGCATGTTGTACTTGTATAATAAAATTAAAGATACAAATTACTGATAAATCTATTTTTACAAGTGTTTAAACGTCAATTGTATACTCCTATGAACAAAAAACATCAGATTTTTTAAAGTCTTAGGCTCAGTTGTAATAAGTAACTTTGCCCATAACTTTGACTTCGAATATGTCATCGTCATACATTTGAGATGTATTTGACATTGCTAATTTATGGGATTGACATTTTAAAAGTCCAAGTTATGGGTGAAGTTAGTTTGTGCAATTGGGACTAAATGTTAACATCATTTTGGTGGTTATGAAAATGAAAAAATAATATATAGAAAGTAATTGTATTGTATTTTATTTTATGCAGAAGAAGAAGTTAACATTCCATTTAGAATACCATCAGATTATAATTTAATAATTTTGCGCTTCAAGATTGCGGATAGTTTGTCTTAGATTGCTGTTGATGTCTCTAATAGCGGTTTGGATGGCGCCACGGATAGCATTAATAACCGCAACCATGATATTGTCGTCGAAGACCCTGAGGAACACGTTAATTACGGGAGTCACCAGCCAGTCAACCAGGATGTTGCCAGTCAACCTCACGCGAAGACGTCTGAAAAAAAATCAAATAATTTTTGTAACAAATTAGAGATTTGTTTGTTACAATAATGACAAATTCTTCGTAATAAACGTTATTTAAATAAGTCGATTACAATTATTTGTGTAAGACGATGTTATTAATGTTCTCAAATGTAGAATAACTATGAGTTATGACTAATAATTAAAAATGAAAAGTTTGCTTACCCTAGTTCAGCAAGAGAGAATTCTTGTAGATGAATTTCGTCGTTGTTAAAATCGAAGAGGACATCTACGTTGACAGTGAAACGGTTAAGAGATCCATTAAGGCCGCCAGTTGGGCCAATGTTCATCACTTTAACTAAATATCTGTACACGAACTGAAACAGAAAAACAGAGTATAGGAAACAGAACTATGGCAGTTAGCAGTAGATACGAGTATGAAAATAATCCAACAAAAATGGTCAAAAGTCATGAATTTAGCTGTTTATATCAGGAAAATTGTACTCAAACGAGGCATATGCAATGTTATAAGTACATCGAGGTGAAGTTGGAGTGGTCTGTGAGATTCATACATTAGTATGAAAATGTTCTTAGATGATTTAACTTGAATAACAGTGATGTAAATCGCTAAGATGCAAGATACTTACTTCCAAGTCTGTGAACTGCAGCTGAAGACGCAGACGCAGAGTCTTGCCGAAATAGGTAACCCTCTGGTCTCCGGAACGGGCCACGTTCACTAAGCCGCTCACTCTACCATTGTGAAGACTTAGTCGCGCGCTGTAGGTGATCAACACGGGTTTCTGTAAACAAGTAATAATGTGGTGCCTTTATACCATAATATACCAAGGAACAAGATGCATGATATGAACAAAGTTACATGAAACTATTTTCCATAATATTACCTACTTTAGCTAATGTAGTAATGGTTATGTTTATAAGAGTTTCGTTTAGAAACGTTGTTAACGAAAAACTGTCCTTATTTTATAGTTCTATATTCACCATGTTAGATTATTATTCAGCAACGTAGATTATTATTGTTTTCAAAGCATGTAATGGCATGCGGATAAGATTACGGATCGAGTGATATAATGATATGGTGGCGTTAATTAATTAACACTGGAGACATCTTAGGTCCGTTTTCCTATCTTTTAGGTACGGTAGACCCCCGCGGCAATTGCCGTCGCTGCTGGTTTCCCACTGGCTTCGTGACTGTCGCCTTAGAGTGCAAGAAGAGGTGAATAATGGCACAAACCGTGAGACATTTCAGACTTTAGTAGAATTCGGCTTGGTTAAGGCCTTGGTCTTGGCCTTGGCCTATGCCTATATCAGCTTAGCTGCCACGTTTCGCTTACTTATTAGGATTGCCGGGAGATTAATTAAAAATCAAGGAGCTTGCTCCATCGTTTTTATAAACACCAGTGGCGGCGTAAGGTAGGTTGGCATCCTGCGCGGTTTAGTCTGGAGCATCCCTACATAAAATTTCGACATTTCGCGCTCGTTTAAGATTACACGTTGTTTTTGTGAATGAGAAAAGCTATTAACCTCCTTTATTGATACCTAGGGCAGGCCGCAAGGTGTATTTCAGTGTCACTAGCTTCCAGCCCAGCACGTTGGGGATATTGTGGCCGAGCCGAGTTCCCAACAAAACCTACGCAAGCATATTGACTAAAACTATTTGGTAACCGTAACCCCGGGCAGTTGTCACAATGGTGACACAAGGGTCTCTTTCTGTTTCGTCATCCGCCACAGGTATTTGCCGAAACAGAAATGACCTGATGGGACTCGTGTCAGGCAGAACGTCATCACGCCGCACGGTGGCGCCTGTTCAACTACTGATAAAAAATTGGACGCACTGCCACGATGGTCTACTCACCAGCACTGGGATTGTCCAGCCGGGAGCGCCACTCCCCCACGGCAGCTACGCGTGGGGAGGTTCGTTTGTTCTCGATCTCTCTAAATGCTGGTATAAGACGTTTCATTCCTTGATAAGACGTTTCCTTCCGCCAGTAATAAACTAACAAAAGCGCTTTTGTGTCAATGACCCAAGGAAGGAAACCAGTCAGAACGCAGGCTGCCTCATGAGGCATACCCCATGGGCTATCGTACGATATGTCCTGAATCCTGATCATTCGCTGCATCACCACTTGTTGCGGTTAACGCAAGAAAGTAGTACAGTGTCTGCTCGTAGATTCAATAGAAATGGGACATCTGTATAAGACCGTCGATCGCAAGACTCCCGGGTATAATCTCCGGCAACTGGCTAGGAATGCCGAAACCTTTGAGGTTGGGAAGCAGGCTAGACGATGCACCTGCTTCCTTGACTAGTTAGGTCTTAGGCTTTTAAAATGGACATGGAAGTTCAAGGAAGGACCATTCCAAGATACTTCATCTAGGAGCTGACGGATACATCCGCATCATTGACAGTGAAAACAGAGAGCCTCAGATTTACGAAGGGCCACTGCGAGACGCAGCCACCGTATTGTCCGTACAACACTGCCAATGCCCTACGCAGCAAGGGTGGCGGCGTATATCAGACCAAATGCAACATTCATTCATTCTTTTATAGAGATAGAAATTATATTAGAAACAAAGGTAAATAATTATAGTCCTGATTCGTTTCAAAATAGTCTGCAAGTATCTAGATAAAAGGGTGGGTAGTTGTTTGTTGATATATGTCTGATTGTCTGGCTGTACGAGTTGTAATTGCCCTTGGTATTGCCCTTGCTCTGCTCTTGATGCTTGGTACTAGGGGCGGAACCCCCCCCCCCTCCTTTACGCCACCACTGATAAACACACTCATTGTCTCATTAACAGTTTAACAGTATTTTACACGATCTTACGTATTGTAAAATAATTATAAACAATAGGACACTTACGACTTCGAAACCTGTGGTGACATCGGGTAAGTCTAGCGGGTCAAGTCCATTGGCTTGGATGAAAGGTACAACCATGGCAATGGTGTTGTCCAAGTATTCGTTGATGTTGGCTGCCAAACCATTTCTTTCCCAGGTCCTGTCAAAGAATTTCACATGCTATACCTCTATATTACGATATAAAAAGCATACGTTATATACGTTGCATATATGATTTCACATTAATTAGCATTTTTACGCCCTATATTCCTGTTTCTGTTGTAGTCAACATTTGGGGTTGCACATTTGGGACAATTGGTTAGGCTCAACATTGTAAACATATCACAAGTACCGGACTCTTCTGTTTTGATCATGATTGTTCCATAATATATAAAAAAAAAATAAGGAAATTTATATGCCGTATAAAAAAATTAGAAACATTCGGTTTATAAAATATAATATCATAATTTCATACTTTTATTATTTTGTCAATCCGATCAATTGATACTGTAATTGTTGAGGTTTGAAAAATCAAATATCTACAGAATATTCTGAAGGCATATTTAAGCTTTAAATTTTCTATAACATACAATACAGCTCATTTAATTAGTTGAATTAAGATTGAATTTAACATTATTTTGTATTTGCGATGCATTGATATCCATCAATTAATAAAATCTTATTACTACGGGGTACTAACCTCGGATCTTGAGTCTCATCCTGAAGTAATTCAAAGTCGGGCTTTTCCTTGAAAATAACGGTGTTGGCCTCAGCCGCCGCCACCAACACGGCCAAAACCACAGCGATGTATTTCTTATACATTGTTACACTACAGCTTGCAAACTATAGCTTATAAATTACAAATGACAATCATTTATATAGGATTTATTTACCGAAAGTTATCAACGGATGAAATATCGATATCAAAGTAGTTACAATCAGTGTCGATCAGTCTTAGCTCGATATAATCCATGATTACTAACTTTACAATCTGTTATAAGTTATCGCGTTAAATCGTCTCTGGATAGTCTGGATAAGATTGGTGAATCCGAGTAACACAAGCAGCACTTCTGCCTTTGCAAATTTAAACTTTATGAAACGCAAAAGCGATCTGAAAAAGTTCATGTACATATCGAAGAACATACTTATATTTAATCTGTATCTATATCAACTCATACACGTTCCACTGCAGCGCACAGTCCGTCACGCTGGCCTAGTGCGGTCTGGCGGACTTTTAAATACCAAGAAAATTCTTCCGAATCGTTATGGTATGCAGGTTTTCTTCACCGGATTAGTACGTAGTGATTGACTATCAATACACACATGACTTTCATGACAATTTCTTTTTTGTGCCGCACCGTCAGGCTGTGGAATTGTTTGCCGTCTCACGTGTTCCCTCCTTCCTATGATCCTGGGTCCTTCCGCCGTAGTGTGAAGAGGCATTTTTGTAGGCCAGCATAATTGTATCTATTGGCATGGAACTGCCGTCTGATGCCAATGGATACTCTGTCTAGGCGGCATTTGCGCTCATCATCAGATGCAATATGGCCACTATGCCGGGCCAGAATAAAATAAAAAAAAGACTCCGAAAAGTCAGAGGTTTGTCTTGGGAATTGAGGCCGCAACCACTGTAAGGCGTAGACATGTTGGTGGCAGCGTCTTGCCTTGGCAGTGAAATGTGATATTTTTGTTCGATTGGTTACTTTGATATTTTAAATTGATAGTCTGAATTGGACATCTTGCCCGCCATTTTGACCTTTTAGTTATTGGTCTTAAATTCGGTACCTGAGTATAACAACTGTATGACCTCGATAGTCTAGATTCAGAGTCAGAATTAGAAATAGTGGCCGTCAAATCAATCTTTTTGCAATTGCTGGGATTAGTCGCTACTTCGATATCTACGGAACCCATCGCCATAATAATCTATTGGTGGGTTTTTGTAAATTGTTTTCAAAATCGATATCTGAAGGATCCTTTCTACCGATATTCTGATAAACTGATAAAGTCAGAATTGAAAACTTTGGCTGTCATTTTGAACTTTTATTTAATAATCCGATTGGTCCCAAATGATGAAAAAATTATGAAAAAGATACAAGGACATCTCTTTGTTTTCGTGATGACGAAGATTAACACTAGATTTACCATACTAGTCATTTTGACTGGTCGTGCAACTTCAATTCAAAATTCCTATTACATTAAACATTTGCTTTCCAAAATGATGTTATGACTTTTGTAGCTATAAATAGAGAATACATTTTATGAACTTAATTTTACTTTATGTATGTTAGTTACAAGTATATTTTTTGTTATAACTATTTATACATCATTTTGACTAGTAATGGTGCATGTTTCTATGAAGAAATGTATGATTTCGGGAGAATCATGAGACCGTGGAAATACAAATAATGCCCATTCGTCTTTTGTTCATCATCGTTATCGAGCCAAGTCAGGTGATTACGGTGAAACTGTATCGTTTTATAATAAAACTAAACTTGGCGTCGATGTCACTGATCAAATGGCACGAAAATATACGGTGAAGTCTCCGGGGTCCAGAAAGTGGCCACTTCAAGTGATTTTCAATATTTTAGATTTAGCCGGAATAAATAGCTGGATATTATACAAAAACAAAGAAGTGCGTGGTGGTAAACGTACTAGACGCGACTGCCAACATGTTCACGGTGGTCGCGGGTTCGAATCCTAGGGCACGCCTCTGACTTTTCGGGGTCATGTGTGTATTGATAGTCAATTACCACGCACTAAAACGGTTAAGGAAAACATCGTGAGGAAACCTGCATACCATAGCAATTTATAAAAAAATCTATCTTATGTAAGTCCGCCAACCCGCAATAGGCTAGCGTGATGGACTATATGGCCTAACCACTCTCAATGGTATTGCCTATTGTAGACGAGGCCCGTGCTATGAAGTGGGACGTATATGGGCTGATAGAGATACAAAATCACAACAGTAGAAAATATCTCACGGAAAGACTTTCTGTTTCGATTAGCAGAAGAACTTGCTTCAGAATATCAGACTTTAAGGCAAAAACCACACGAAGCTGATAAACCAAATACAGATGGCTCGGTTTCAAATAGGATACTGTAATAACAATAAGACGGTAAATATTTGGAAAAAAAGTCTATGCGCAAAGTGTACCAATAGCAAAGTCTATGTGTAGAAATTGTCAGCGACAAACTGTAAAAAATTAAATGTTTTGTTAGTTGAGAATGTCTATAAATCTATTTGTGTATAAAAATAATTATTGTTGAACTCTTTTTACCATTTTTAAAAATGTATAAAGACTGGAAATCACGATGAATATTTTTTCTTATACACCAGTCATATTGACTGGTTATGGTAGAAATAGGTATATTTAAATAGCTCGTAAATCTAGTGTTAAAAGAGATGAACAAATTCTTAAATACTATTTAGTACAATTAAGCCTGCGAGAAAATGAGATGATAGTATTGAAATAAAACTATTATTTACGGATTTTATCGCGGATTTGGTTTTATTTTTAGATTTTTTGACTTCCCGTCGCGTGACCTTTCGATCACTTTAGAGTTTTCATGGGGCGGACCGTGGGGCGGACTGACCGCCCCGTGCATATCGTAATAATCCGTAAATAATAGTTTTATTTCAATGTGTAACATTTGCGTAAATCTGAGAAACCATTATGAGATGGTAATATGATTACTAGTAAAAAAACACTATAAATTACGGTACTGGTATCGACGAATTTCGGTTACCATTAAGATTTAGGCAACCGCTATGACACATTATACCGTTATATACTGTATTATACCGTATATAACGGTACCCTTATATACGGTAACCGTTTTAATACCGGTAACCTAAAAGACCTTGACTGTAAAAGAAAACGCGGATCGCATTGGATAATAGTATCATCATTGCCTAACAAATAAATATCATACTTGTCGCTGGAATCGGTTCATTTTTTCTGCGATGTAATTGTGTTGAAAATATAATGAAATGAGTAAAGATTTAAGTGTGTGGTGTAGTGCCATAATGTTTAGTAAAGACACACACAGGTACTGCCCGCGCTTTGACTTGTGACGAACGCCGCGTGAAACATAGAGGTTATCTATATTTCGGTTACCGGTATGATACCGGTTATATTCTAGGAATCGAATGTACTTGGTGTTTAACGGTTACCTTAAAAAATACTGGTATTATTTTTTTCGGTTGATACAAAAAATACCTGTATTTTCGATACCGGTTGCGGCCCCTGCTTTAAAGTACCGCTTTTTCAAATTCTATATTTATCATATTCTCTCGTGAGCTAATTTCCAAAGTTTCGCTTCTGCCGTGTTTGAATTGCACACATACACACTCATACACTTAATATTTTTTATACAATAGGTCCCATAATCGTGCAAACAGGTAATCTAATACTCTTGGATTTTAATATATGGATGGGAAAAGGAATAAAGTATTGGGCATTCGGCAATCTTAATCACCGTCAATTATCTCAAAAAGTTCTGTAAAGTTCATACGTTTTTTTTATATCAATGAATGGCAAGACGAGTAGCTTTGTCTGATGATAAACAAGACGCTCATGGACATTCGCAAAACCAAAAAAACACCATGAATTACAAAGCAATGTTTGGTATTCCACTGCCATCCTGAGACATAACATGTTAAGTCTCAATATTTCCAGCAGTTACTCTGGCTACAATATCTACCATAATAAAAGTTTAGCTGAAGAATATTTGACATTGCTGCTAGGGTATCGATATAATTGGAAATGCAGATTAACTAGCTTTAGAAAAACACAAACATGAGCCTAAAAAGTACCTAAGCTTAAAAGGGATACAACTGGAAAAATGGAAAATTATTAAAAAGAATAAAATGTCGATCGATTAAAAGACCAAAATATTTTTTCTCGTGTAGTATTCTTCATCCAGAACAGATTTCATAATACATATAATATTAAATCCTACATCATTACTTTGTACAGGGATTAGAAAGATTTACATTTTTGAAAAGTTTCTCGAAATAACTCAAATGTTCGGTAACTTATTATATTTCGTAGTACTTATTATAGTTCGGTAACATATAAATGCAGCAGAGGAACAGAATTAGATTTTCCTAAAATGATTATCTCCTAATAACCTACAATCGCTCTTGAATTATTCTTATCATTATAATAAATCATTGATTGATTTATGACGGGAATGTTATAATAAAGAAGAAACATATAATTAGCGTGAATTCTTAGTATTAACTATCTTACAAAAATCTTTAGGTACTAACTACGCCCAATGAGGAAAAGTTTATTATAATATTATAGAATATCCTATCTTGACTGATTGAATATTGTTTCTATCTCCCACCTGCTAAGTAAATCAATTTCAAGAAATTGATTGGCACTCTTTCAAAATTTAATGTTGATTAGAAACTTAGAAAATGGATTAAAAAAAATAAGATACGGTACAAAAGTTGTTTGCCTGTGTGTTGTTTGTTTGTTGTTGTTGGCCTGTTGGTAAACGGACCAGACGCGGCTGCCGACATGTTCACGGTGGTCGCGGGTTCAAATCCCAGGCCACTCCTCTGACTTTTCGGAGTCATGTGTGTATTGATAGTTAATCACCACGCACTAAAAAGGTCAAGGAAAACATCGTGAGTAAACCTGCATACCATAGCGATTTATAAGAATTCTATGGTATGTATTTCCGCCAACCCGTAAATTAAAAAAACGGTAATTTATAACATGTAACCATTAAACCAAATCCGTGATACAATCTGTAAGAAAAGTTTTATTTTCATGTATTTTTTTAAATCTATGTCGCAAAAACGCAGGAGAGGATCAATGATGTCTAATGGTGAATTTACATGTTGGCTGAGGCTGGGCCAATACCTACCAACTTGTAATTGAAAACTTGTAATTGGCCTTCTATTTATAAGCTCACATTATATTGTTACTAGCTGTAAGTTTTCCTACAAGTATAAAATAAAAATAAAATAAAAATAACTCCAAGCTATCAACAACGAAAAGCCAATGCCAGCCGGGTCAACACACCGTTTACACGCTGGCGTTGGTGAAGGCTGGCCGAGATTGGTCAAGCGTGGAAATACACCATAAAGAGTTATTTGTTTATTTTCCGTGTTTATAAATGACGACGCTAACAAAAATAATTTGTAGCTATTTACTTTTTTATAGCTATATATTTTAAATAGCCTATACAAAAAGATAATAAACAAATATATTAATCTTGTGATAAAATGTTCCGCTATTATTAGCTACACATTAACATTCTGATACGTTGGAGATTACTTGAAAATTGCCACTTATTGCTGATTGGTAATTCTTTGCGCTTATTTGAATAGGTAACGAAGTTATCACTGCAAATGTAGATACATAAATGTTTTACTTTGTCAGTGACGGTAAATTATTTTTGGTATTATTAATAAGTCCGCTTAAGATATTATTAAACATTATATAGCTACATTTAATCTGTTACATTTACATAATAGACTAAGACTCATTGTTGAGTATAAAACTCTAGTATACCACATACTAAAGACATTCCTCTTTGATGATTGAGTCATTAATAAGGCCTTTGTGAATTGAGTTTTTCTTTTTGATTGAAAGCAAATAAACTTTTTCCACTTTTAAGACACCATGCATTTCTAGACAAAAGGAAACTGTCAGACAAGACTTTATAACTTAGCTTTATAAACATCTTAGCTGTCAGTCAAATGATTTTACAGTCAGTCTAGATCGTGTTAGCTTTTATAATTAATTATATTTATTTTGTCCTAGTTTTACTCGTATAAGAAAATGTAACTAGAATATCCTTTTATAACTCATAATGTGCGTGTTCGCATAATATCAGATGTGGTATTGATCCATCTGTCATTCACTCTTGTGAATATTCATACTCGCTCTTCATTTTGACATTCATTCATTCGTTCGTTCCCGCCAATTCTCACGAGAGAACCTGGAGGATACGAACACGCACCTTAGTGGTGGAAGTCTGATACCGAAAACAACCAATTACTTAGTACAAATATTTTAAAGCAATTGTGGAAACAAGTGAATTATTATTTCTACCAGAAGAGCTAATAATCGTGTCTAGATGTATTTTCCATGTCACAAACGTTTTCATCGTATAAGGATTAGTGTCAAAGATAATATTTCTAAATTCTAATATATAATATTTGATTTGATACTTCGAATTCGCTCTCATTAATCAATTATTATAATGATAAGAAATGTTTGGAAAGGTATATATATTATTAGGAAATAGTCACATGAATAAAAATAAGAATCATCATCATGATACTTACCTTACCAATGTATAGATAAAAAAGTATTGATTATTTCATTTGAAATAAAACTATTATTATTTTCATGCTCAAAGTTGTAAAGGGATCGAAACGTCGAGAAATTAAAAAAACTAAAAATTAAACCAAATCCGTGATAAAATCCGTAAATAATAGTTATATTTCAATGTGTAACATTCGCGTAAATCTAAGAAACGATTATTTCATTGTTAACCAATATTCGTAAAGTCCTATTGAATACTAAATGCACCCAACAGTTACATACATAGTCCTGACCCCACACTAAGATCGAGTCTTGTGTCGTGGGTATCAGGAACTAAGAGAGACTTGTCAATCTAACAAACATCCAGTCCCGAAACAAATATTTATCCGCGGCAGTTAGTTTCATAGTCGACGTCTAATCAACTACGCCACGGAGGCAAAATCAAATTATTCTCTATTTTTCATAAATATTTTGTTTCTTGCACATGCACATCTAAAATAACATTACAAACATATTATCTAAATTAAATAGAAATACTTTTATTACATCTGCAAAATCTGGACTCTTCATTACCTTCCCTTAACTATTTCATCAAATAAATTAATCGAACTGACTGAAAATGTCAGGACGATAGTTAGAGGTGCTTGTGGGTGCTACTTTCTGTCATCCTCCACTGGTGAGGTTATGGGCCTATTGGCTTAATTTAATATTTACCTACGTACTACGGCTCTCTTTCAAATTCTACCTTAGAAGTAGAGTTTTATAAATTCATATTTTTTTCGTTTAACTAAATAAGCATAATATTAACTCGGGTCAGTACAATCCAGACTTTATCACATTCCAATGTAGTTGAACTTTATACTATAATCATTTTTAATCTAAATTTAATTGACGAAAAGGTTTATTTAAATGAATATTAATAAGCGATTATATTATTTGAATTTATTATTTTACACTCACTGACAAATAAGCTTTATAAAAAACAATTAAAGTAATAAATATTCGAATATTGTCTTAGATGTCGTTGTAAAAAGAAGGTGAAATAAACATTAAATAAAGAAAGGATAGAAATAGAGCTGCAATGGGCGGCCCTCAGGATATTCTCTGTGCCGCGCTGCAGAGTGGCTGAAGTGTGGCCTCCTCCATACGAAATGGTTGAAATAATATTTAGACGCTATGCAGCACCATGTAGTAATGCATAATTCGCTATATAATTCGTTATATCAGCTTAATAGCTGCGACTTCTCAACTGTATAGTGCTTCTTTTATTTCGCTGTTATTTCGCAATTTACTACACTAGTTTGGTACGTTTTCAACTTTTCTATTCCGCAATGGATTAGTAAAATTCTTTTCGATTTAGATTATGGTTCACTTAATCTTTAGACAAGAAGAACAAATATAATCAATTATCTACCCAATCAGGATAATCGTGATAAATCATGCAGCGTGGACCTGTTCAATAGTTTTAAGCCCACCATGTTATCTTGCTTCTGTAATGGTATCGAATCTGCTCATTAATCTATTTCATTACAATTACGTAAAACAGATACCCACCGATTAACCGTTAGGTAGATAAAAAATCTACGCAATTGTAATCTAGGAAAAGTATGCTGTCAACAACAATATTTTTTTAGATTTATTTTGAACTACCAGTTTAATAAAGAATTTAGTTTTGCTGTTCCATTTTGTTCGGTGAGAAAGATTGTCGGAGACCGTATAACTGGTAATACTATTTAGTTGAAATTTCTAAAGATGATTCATAACAGATATTTCCATTAAGAATAAAACTTTGTTTTAGATTTTCGTAGTTTTTTTGACTGTGCGTTAATTTTCAGAGTCGGAACAATGTTTCATCTATAGAATATAGGCATGTACAACATCTTAGTACGTTATCAAGATAATGTTACCACAATACACTTGGAGCAAAAAATAAATAATCTTACTAATACTTTTATCCGCATAATTATGTTGATTGATATAAATCAGCGCATCAAAGATTACGTATCACACATATTAATACTCAATAAAATCGGCGCTTTGTTCAGTAATTTATAGGTTCGCCCTGTGAATAGTCAAGATTAATTCAGTGGGACAAAAAAATATAGGTATGGCAAATTAAACATAAATATTATGTTTTAACGAGTAATTAGCTTTATCTCTTGAATTGCTTGCCTACAGCCTCCGTGGCGCAGTTGGTTAGACGCCGGCTGTGAAACGAGAGGCCGCGGGTTCAATCCCTGCATCGAGACAAATATTTGTGTGGTCCATAGGTATTTGTTTCGAGTATGAAATTCAACTTCAAACTAATATGGCCCGTTTATATTTGATCGAAGAGGCTCTCCTTTAACTTCTTATTTTCAACCCTTCTTAATTAACATAAATACTACCTAAGAAAAACCGTTGATGCTAATATTTTAATATACATATAAACTAAAATATATTATGGTGAAAGACACTAATGTAACATGTTTCTAATGTTATTTTTATACTGATTTTATTATATTTGCAGGATGAAACTGGTACTTCTCTTTGGGTTGGTCGCATTGGCGGCGGCAGCAGTTCCTAGAGATGCATTTGTAGAACAACCTATTGAATTAGGTTCGTTTTCGTCATCTTAAATCACTTGAATTATTTTGTCGATTTTAGTCTTCATAATGTATTATTATGGTGTTTAGTTAAGTGCATTTACTAATACCGCATTTGTTTGTTTCGTTCCAGGCTCTGACGCTGGAATTGAATACAACAGCATCTTGATAACCATCTTGCTTAGACAACTGTTCAACTTCCTTCGCAACCTCATCAACAACGGCTCTGAAAGCCTAGGAGTCCAAGTGCTGGACCCTCTGGTTATTGAACAGACCCAGATAAGCATCCCAAGTGGAATTGTTAAGTAAGTTTAAAATAATATGTTATCCTACGCTGTCCCTGATAGATATGTATCACAACTGGTGAATAATGACCATTTGACAAACGCCTAGAATATTGTTTGAAGTATTTAGTTTTGAGAAACCTATCCAGTTTATTGTTATATGTATCTTATAATACGTATCTTATACATTTTAATTATATCAGTCCATATAGAATCGAGAGTATGATTAAGAGGGGTTAGGCAACATAGTCCACCACACTGGCCTGATATGGGCTAGCGCACTAGGCTAAGTTAACGGATATAAATTCTTGCAAATCGCTGAGGTAATATACTATGACACATCGAATAACTAATAACCTTTTATTTTCAGTCTTAATTTGGACCTTAAGAAGGTCGTAGCTACTGGGCTTGGTGATTTTGTAGTGGACAAAAGTGATTTGGACCTGCGCGAACTTACTTTCGACGTCCAGTTGACCATCCCCGCTCTCCAAGTTGAAGCTGGTAAGTTCATTTATATTCTAGTTACGCGGCAGTGTGACCGCCAAGTTCAGTAAATACTTGTTTTTCTTTAAAAAAATCTCCGCTTATGTTAAACTGTAACATGTGTGATTCCCACGCTCTATAAACTATAATGCTTTGTCGAACCTTTGTGACGATTTTGCCAAATACAGTTTTCATGTTTTGGATGGATAATGATGATGACGTTACGAGCAAGTTATAATAAAAAATTAATACACAGACATATATTAATATTATGTTATGTATTGAATAATAACTTTTGTTTCAGAACAATACGACTTGCTTGGTGACATTTACGCCGCTATTCCTTTATACGGAAAGGGCCGTGCTTTGTAAGTAACGTGATATTAAATACAATGCATATCAATACATAAAAACGATAACTAAACTTGATGAAATTTGCCATTGTTACAATGCATTATAAAAATATTAGTCTTATTTCGTAGATCTGCTGTTTTTTTACTATTTTTAGTTGGGGATTATAGGTGGTATAGTTTTTAAGTGGGACTTATCTACAGCAAAATTGAACATATTCGTCCATGACAGTAGCTCCTATTGTTTCCTCGCAAACCCTGGGAGCAGACTTGCCTATTCGATTTTAATTTTAGAAATAGTCAAAGAGCTAAATTGTCACTATCTTTTGCAAGATTCCAAACTCCAAAAATGTTGTGCAGCATACATTAACTTACCGTCTTGCTGTTTTGCTGTTGTTTGTTACAATTTATATATTTTTTAAATTGATTGCAGGTTCAAAGCCAACAACCTCACCCTCAAAGCCAAATTGTTCTTGAAACAATCAGATGACGAAAAATCAATCCTTATTGACAGAATCGAACGCTCTGGCGTAGACATCCCACATTTCGAGGTAAAAATCGTTTTACAAATAATTAATCGTTTGTCAATGTTTTTGTTATAATTTTAATCCATATAAAATGAGTCTATGTATTGGCATAGGTATGATAGGCAATGGTGGTAAATATACTCGTATCTCATAAACTATTAAAAGTAATTGTTTAAAAATAACTAGGCTGTTGTTGATTGGGATAATTTAGAAGATCATACATTAAATAAACGACCTTTCACACATAAGATGTATGCACGATTTGCGCAAAAGAATTCAAGCAAATTATTGTGGTAGCGTTCATAATCTCAGTCATTGGAAGTCCACTGCTGAACATAAGCCTACCCCAAGGTTCTCCACATTTACCTGCTGTGGTAGTGTACTATAGAAACAATTATTTTAATCGTTTTTTTTAATCTAGTCCAACCTCACCGGAGTGATCGGAGGCGGAGACATCGACGCTATCGTAAACTCAGTAGTGGAGGAAGTCCTCATCGGCTACGTGAACAGGTTCCACGGCGCTGTGGGCAACACTCTCAACACCGTGTTCTACAACCTGCTCAACCCTCTCCTTGACGGACTCGACACCTGGAGATTCCTCGCCCCTCTCCTCCCTAGAGACTAAATTATAAAATGTGAATATCACCTTCTGTTATGTTTTGACGTGCTCTTCTGAATTCTGACGATAAATTATAATTTTTGATTTTATTTTTTGGTTTTTTCTTTACCTTGGTGTTGTTTACACATCGTTTCAGTAAATGTTGTGTGACATGTTTTTGTATGAGGCACTTACTATTTTTTTATTATAATCGTAGTCTAAAATAGTAATGTCGTGTAAATACATGAAAAATATCACTCCATGTAGTTAAATGTATAAATTAATGAAATCGTACAAATATTAAAAAATGAACTTACATGACAATGACTCAGACTTAAACAGACCGAAATCAATTACATATGATGTACGTTTTTTACGTTTTATTTTGAAAAAATCATTTGTTATTTATCGGATAATATTGTTCTTTCTGATATTTGATTTTGATATGATCAATAATTCAAATTGGTAGCTTGACAACTTAATCAAATAAGATAGGAATGATGTAGTATTATCACTACAAAAGCATAAGTGGAAATTCCGCAAATTTTACCAAATAAGGAGTCAGAGGAGTCATTACTGAGTTTTCACGGTGGGAAATTGATATCCGCCGAACAGCAGTGTAAATGCACCTATGTGTTTCAGATTAAAGGACATTGTAGCCACAGTAATTACTGGACATATTGAGACTTTACATCTTATCTCTCAGGATGGCGAGCGCAATGGAATGTCAAGCATTGCTTTGTATTTCAAGGTGTTGTTTGGTTTTGTTACTGTTCATGAGCGGACGTATCGTTTACCATCAGGCGAACGGCATGTCTAACTTGTATAACCCGCAACGAAACAATCATTAAGTTAAATAATATGATGTCCTATTATCATTTTAAAGTATTAATTGGAACTTTGTAGGAATATTACCATTGAGATAATATACTAGAGGGGACACTGCATACAAAATGTTTGTAACAAAATGAACGGTACATTCTATTTCTGTCTCTGTCACGCCTATGAAATAACATTATTTTCTCTCTCGCTCCACTGTGTACCCGTGTGCACGCACCATACGCAGAGATTTTGTTCCCGATGTCCGCTCTAGTATAATACCTTAATGAATATTACTTTTGTAGTTTAAAACTGGCTAATGCATTTCCCAGGTGTATCGCCCACGAACTTGGCTGTCGCACTACCGTGTCTCATTCGCTCGCTGGAAGATGAAAGTATCGGATGTTTTAACAACTACACTGAGATAAGTAATATTGTATACAATTACATATTCTATACTGTTGTGATTTGTTGTAATATAGACATGTAGTTTAGTGTAGAACCGAATATTTATTCTTTATTTTTCATATACTGTATTTGTAGGTAGAAGTTATGTGGTAATTATTGTTGTGGTGAGGAATTGATTTGACAAACGTGAATTCCAGGTAAATTCACGGACATAATATATATGTATATGATAATAATGTTTGTTGACACGTCCCGATTGATCTTTCGGTGGGACGCCATGTTGTTTCCTAAGACTGATTCTAAATAAAATATTGGACTTTGAATCGTTGACACTAGTCGATGGTATCAGAAACTACGATAGACTTTTCAGTCTCAAGAATACCCAGACCCTAGACAAATATTTATGGGCCACACAAACATTTATCTCGGTGTGATGATCGAACCCGGGGCATATCGTTTCACATCCGGTGTCTAACTAATTGCTCCAGGGTAGCTAGGGTCAATGTGGATAAGGTATGTCGTAGTCTTTTTATTTCATGAACTTATCACACTAGCCTAGAACAATAAGTATTAAGTACATTAAAGGATTCGATAGGAAAACGCGCTTTCGGCGGCCCACAGAACTTGTGATCGGTACATAAAATCCATACAAGTCATTATTCCAAGTTGTAAGTTTAAAAAATGCGGTTTGGACCTTATTCATTTTTAGCAGTTGTGTGTGGCGTGAGAAATGAAGTTTACGCATAATTATAATTATTATATCGCTGCTAGCTATAGAATTATTAATGATAGCATCTATCGTGGATAATTAATTCATTATCATTATTTCCAAGAAACAATTGAGCGCGTTTTAAAAGGCCTGCCACATTCGGAAAATCATGCTGTCACGGTCTGGGTGTTTGTAAGACCGTAAAGTCAGTCATAGTTTCTGATACCCACGACACCAGTCTTAACTGATCTTAATGTGGAGTCATAACTATATATGGGACTGTTGGGTATATTTATTTATTTAAATATTCGACCGTGTATATGATTGGTTTCATACTGCCGTTGACTTTGAGTTATTTCAATTAATGTGAACGCCAAACCTCTTGATCATAATATGAAGAGGGGTTGCATAGCCGAATGGCGCTAGACCCCGACGCAGTGCCAGAATTTTGGCAGAAATTCCAAAAAACTCCCGAATAGTATCATAGTTCCTTAGTACACCGTTAGTTTCTATAGCCGGTACGCCAAATATAACTTCTCCGTCTCCCCGGGTTGGGACGTTAGCTGTAACTTATTTGTCCCCGTTATAAAAACAAGTCGTGACTTTTAGAGCTAAATTGACCTCGGGCGCTGTTCTCGATGCCGTATGACCCAAGCCTTTGGTTATGTTATATCAGCCATTGTGTCAAATAGTTACTATGTCCCTTCTCTTTGTCATTTAAGCCACCCCACATGCTCAAACACTACACATAACAGAGACATAGCCAATAACCCTACAGAATAAAACAGAAGCAAAAAAGTCTTTGATTATGGAGAAAGTGTTTGTAAGTGTGTGATTATTGGTTGATTACATCAAGAATTATTTATATATTTCGAAGCATCTTTAGCCTGGCTCGGCATATTCGCCTGTAAAACGTCATTGTATTCGCCATCATATTCTCTCGGCTCGGCATATTCGACATCTGTGAATCGTGTGGGCGTGTACACGCAGGTAGTCACCAAAATAAAAGTCTTACAATATAGTTCGATTATTGTACTACTTGTAAATATACTGAGATTACAATAATAAATCACAATTAAGAGCAAATGGGTTTGCAAGCGACCATCACATGCGAATCAAGGAATCATGAGCCGCCTGACATGACACTTACAACTCCATTCGGGTGTTACCCGCTCTCAAACAATAAATCAATTTTAAACATTATTTTTTAACTACCAACATTCTAATTTATTAACAAACAATAATAATTGATCAAAAATAAGCGCGCGCCGTTATATATATGCAGCTGTGTCCATATATCTTTAGGAAGCCGCGTTATTGGAGCGAACATTAAACTCAATTGCTTAAATAAATAATAATTAATAATTAATAACTCATTGACGGGTGTGCGAGCAATGGGCAAGAGATTTACCAAAGTTAGGATAGCTAGCGATCAAAAACAGGATCTCTTCCCTTAGATTGCCGTATATGCAGATACGACGATTGCGACACTAGCTAGATTATCTGCATTCAGGCTAATGTTATAAACAGACGACTTGTCTTATCACCTCCGTTGTGTGACTTGTAAAGATATGAGTGAATGAAGCTCTAGAAGTGGAGCTCTGGCTTCTAGGAGTTGAATCAACGTGTACCTACAGAGTATAGAAGAAGGGGTCTTGTATTTAGCGCAGAGGCCGACAGCAGAGATTTGACCGCCCAAACAAACACACCCAAGATAATCCGGCTAGAAAATAAATAATATGCAGTTTAAGTAATTTTATTTAATACATAAAAAAGTGAAGATGCCTTGAAGAATGCGGCTTATTTCCTAAACTTCAACTTAAATTTAATTAAACGATTCTAGATTGCGGATAGTTTCGCGTAAGTTGTTATTGATGTTTGTAACAGCATTTTGTATCACAGCGCGAATATTTGTCTGAACCGCATCGATAATTGTGTCATCGAAGATTCCGAGGAACAAATTGACAATGGGAGTCACCAGCCAGTCCACCAAGCCATTGCCACTCAACGACACGCGAAGACGTCTGCAATCAGAACAGAAAATTAAACGTTAAAAAATTAACTAATGTTATCGTAACAATTCAGATCTTGTGTATCAGCCCATATACGTCCCACTGCAGGGCACGGGCCTACTCTACAATCGATAGTACGATTGAGAGTGGTTAGTCCATATAGTCCACCACGCTGGCCTAGTGCGGGTTGGCGGACTTACATACCATAGAAATTCTTATAAACCGGTATGGTATGCAGGTTTCCTCACGATGTTTTCCTTCACCGATTGAGTGCGTGGTGATTGACTATCAATACACACATGACTCCGAAAAGTCAGAGGTGTGCCCTGGGATTTGAACCCGCGACCACTGTGGACATGTTGGCAGCCGTGTCTGGTCCGTTTTTTTTCGTTTTTACCAACAGGCCACCACACACATCGTTCAGACCTTGCGTTGACCTAACTAAAAACATTATGATTGTTATAATTATTAATAAGTCTTTTTTATAAGTTTCCTATTATTAACATATTTCCTTATAGAATGCAAATGCGCAATACAGTTGATAATAAACACAAGAAGTTTACTTACCCAACCTCACCCAGTGAAAACTCTTGTACTTGAATTTCGTCGTTGGCAAAATTAAATAGAAAATCTACGGTGATAGTGAAGCGTTCAAGAGTCCCAACAATCCCACCAGATGGGCTGATGTTGAGCACATTTACTGCGTAATTGTAGCCAATCTAAAAAAAAACAAATTATAGTTAATTCAAAATAAGTCTATAAGTACCAAAAATACGCCAATAAATTAATCAACTTATTATCTTTGCTTACTACAAATATTTTGTCCGAAGCAAGGACATACAAGTTTGTACATCGTGTCAAAACAAATTTAAATTATAATTCTTAAACGGGTATGAAAATTAAAAACATAGGTAATATTTCTCCATATAGGTAAGTCGCCTGCCAGATGAGATATGGGCAATTACCACAACAGAATAGGTCCCGAACGGCCGTCGACCGTGGCGAGGCGAACTGAATGCCAATTGAAAAGATTGGTCATATAAAGCCCTTAACCGGGAAACATGGAAGGCGGAAAGAGAAGCATTAGCCCTGCAGTGAGACGCTACAGGCTCGTAATATGGTTTAAATGAAATAATGTGACTCGCTGACGAGCACGGTACTTACTTCCAAGTCCCTGAACTGCAGCTGAAGACGCACACGCAAGGTTTTGTTGTTGTAGTAAACTCTCTGGTCTCCTGAGCGCGCAATGTTTACTAAGCCTCTCATTCTTCCATTGGTAAGTCGGAGCTGTCCACGAATTGTAACTAATGCTGGCCGCTGTAAACAAAGTAAACCACTGGAATTGAAATATCATGAAAAATACCATATTTTTGGGAAAAAACGGCGGCTGTAAACTTCTTTTCGACGATCTGATATTAAAGTTCGTGAAAGTACAAGCAACAAAAGCTTACTGCTTTTAAAAATAACTTTTAAATGTGTAGCATTAACTAAATAGTAAACTTATTAAAAAGATAATACGAGTAATACATAACGGTAGTCACCGACCACAGAGCACTAAGATCTCTTTTCCAAGTCTTTAATTTTTGCCGATATTGTTTATACATTTTGTTGTACTTAAAGGAGAATGCTCACTTTACTATGAAACTTAGTATCAGTGCGAAGATTTTTGTGCCTCGATGGAACCTACTTTTTTGTGCAGGGAAAAATATATATTTTAATTTCAATAAATATAAACATAATTGCGACGCAGGCCCGGAGTTCTAGGAAAAATTAACAGGAAGCCCAATTAAACATACTTTTTGGAGTTCGGCTCTGTGAACAAAATGTAAAATGTGATGGTAATTACTTTATTTTATTAAGTCACCCGGGATAAAACAGAAAAACGTGTACGGACGAACGATAAAAAATGTCATAGTGAATTTTAAACAGTATCGGTATCGTGATCAATTATATGTTTTATCGATATTATGAATGGGCTTTATCCTTTCAGTCTCGTTTTGAAAAGATATACTTGGGTATACATACTTTGCAATTATTAATACGATTATGAGTTTATACATAAATCCATAAACTCACGCCTTTTTCTCAAAAGGGGTAGGAGACTCTCATTTGTCCCACGATGTGATATGGGACGAATCTATCGCCATATCAGGCACAAATTCCTGAATCCAGGTTATGGGTTTATGGGACTCTGTGATGGGACTACATTAATTGACGGCATGTAGGACTTTTATTAAATGAATATTTAATTCATTAAATTTAATTGATTCTAAGAACTGGTAGATGGTAGCCTTTCATCAAATAATTATCCGCTTGTTCATTTCACTTATCACAATAATACAGGCGCTAATGAAACAATTTACCGCAATCTTATTGATCCTATCGGCTTAGTATTAAAAAAAATCATAAATAATACATGTTTTCCTTATACGCTTGGTTGCGAAAGGTTTTTTAATTACAAAATGTTTCCGTACCTTAAATTCCTTTCTCATTTATTTTATGCCTATGATCAGTGTGTATTTTGAGTCCAAGAACGTTAATACCAATTTCAAACACATTACTAAGTATTTTAAATTCACCCTTTATTGTGTAATTTATTCATTGAAGTGTAACAAATTAGCGGATAAACTAAAGTAATTCCGAATTCAGGACAATATAAGGAACGCCTGTTCCGAACTTTACGAAACCGATGCGACATGATGAAAACATCATTATGTCACAAAATATTCAATGTATTTATATAATACTTATAATGTTATACTGATGTTATAAAATAAAGATATCAGGGGTTACTCTATACTTCGATACGAAGTTCGAATGGTCGAACGTTGAATATCAACACATTAGATAAAAGTTTTCAACTTATAAATTAATACTATTCTCTATGAAACTATCATTCACTTCGAGCTTAGTCTAAGATTACGACGAACGATACATGATCGGAACTTTTAAAAAGTATTTAGGCATATTCATACAGTTTTACGTGCTGTTTGAACATTCGTCGTCGTGTCGGAGTACCGAGTAACCCCCCTGAGTCCTTGTTCTGGTTCAACCATCGCTTTTTCGCCCTTCCTTTATCATCCTCGACTGTAAGAACATTGGATTATAGAAACATCATGGCCATTGATTGAATTAGGAACATTGGTTAGGATTTGTACGAACATGCGTATCTATACTAATATTATAAAGCTGCAGAGTTTGTTTGTTTGTTTGAACGCGCTAATCTCTGGAACTACTGTTCCGATTTGAATAATTCTTTCAGTGTTGGTAGTCCATTTATCGAGGAAGGCTATAGGCTATATATCATCAAGCTATGACCTATAGGAGGAAAGCATTAGTGATATTTCTCGCAAATATGAGGAAATTTTGTTCGTTTTTCGTGGTCCGATTGGTCGAGATTCTAAACTGATAGTCAGAATTAAACATTTTGACCGCCATTTTAAAACGTGTATGCACCCGGGCGGAGCCGGGCCCGACCGCTAGTTTTAAATATACCTAGTACTTACAACTTCAAAACTTGTAGAGACATCAGGCAGGGTCATCGGGTCAAGTCCATTGTTTTGGATAAAAGGTATGAGCATGGAAATAGTGTCGTCCAAGTAGCTGTTGATGCTTGCTGATAAACCCGCTCTGTCCCAGCTCCTGTTTATCAAATTTACCTTTGAATAGTAGAGTCACTCACTCACTTTCTGAATTATTCTGATTACATTTCTGGGATTACAAGGTCTATCTATAGTTTTTTAATATTTCGGTAATAATTCATATTTCGATAAATTCCAAAGTGCACTACTGACTACACAACAAAGCGGCTGACCTACCGGCCTATGGTACCGACTGTTTGTTATCGGGCTAATTTGCGGCTTCACTCATTGCAAGTCGGAAAACTTTGTTGAATACAAGTCAGAGGCTCTACATGACAAGAGGAACATTTTAATGACGTTGTAGAGTGTCGCCGGGCAACTAAGCTGTAAGCTGAGCGCTTGCGTCGCGACGCCGACTTGTCGGCACCATGTCCGGTGGGCAATAAGGGCGCTAGTTGTCGACTATATAGTAATGTACTCTGTATTGTCCACATCATTCTTTTGTTATTGGTCCCTAGGTTGTGTCGGCGGGCCGTATTGCTGGGCCGGCGGCTTTGATGTGATGTGCACTTTATTATTACGACATTCGTGCTTTATTATTACGACATACTAACCTCTCATTTTGAAGTAACTCAAAAGCTGGAACGTCTTTGAAAGTTACGGTGTCAGATCCAGCCGCCGCCACAAACACGGCCAAAACTACCGCAGTGTATTGATACATTGTTCTAATACTGTTTACAAAATGAGACTTATAAAAAATGTTGATAATTATTTATATAGGATCTACTTTCCGCAAGATAGCATAAATATAAATGGCGTCATTACAAATCAACGCCGATTAATCTTTTCGATATAAAATCATAATGAGGCAATTGACAAAAACATAGTATTTGAAGACAAAGAATGTGTAAGTAACAAAATATATCAATGAAATACTGCGTTTTAAGCTTATTGATTGCATTTTGATATCTATTCATTTATATTTTGTGTCGAAACGTCTATCCGTCATGCTCACCGTATTGTGGCGTAACAGTGCCCAAGTAATGTGAAGAATGGCATAATGTAAGTCTGATGTTTAGCGTATTCTCTGCCTAAAGGCAGAGAATAAAGAGTTAGATATATACAATATTGTTACCTAAATGACCATTGGAATGGCTGGGAATAAAGAAAATATAACAGGGCCGAGAAATTAATCTGAAAACATCTTGAGTTAGAAATAAGCTTCGCGAACTTTGGCACTACTGTGTAACATTTGCTTGTATAGTTTTTCACACAATCAATGCCCGATGACTTTGATATCTCTTAGTCATAATTTTACTTCCAATAAAAGCTATGGGAACACTTGTAATTGAGAATTGTAAAGGGAATTGCGTGGGGTTAAAAAAAATGTCACCAGACAAAGCCGGCCCAGACCGCTCGTATTTATAAGGAATAAATAATTATGATTGACGACTGTTTAATAATACCAAGTCGATAGGATCTATACGATTGCGATTAGTCGCTTCATTGGCGTCCGTATAGCATAATACTGATAAGTGAATAAGCACACCGCCCATTTAATATCACGTTTATTGTTATTTACTTGCAGTTTGTAGATACAATGCCGACTTTTGAATATAAGTGAAATAACGTTGCTTCGGTAAAGATGGGCTCCTGGTAATCCTGATTGGCTTTTTTATTGCAATGAATGGCGAGACGTGCATGCTGTTTGCCTGATGGTAAGTGATACGACCGCTCATGAACAGTAGCAGAACTAAACAATACCTTTAATTACAAAGCAATGCATGGCGTTCCACTGCGCTTGTCATCCTGAGACATAAGATGTTGTTTATTGAAACATATATAGGTTCAGTAGTTCCTTTGGCTACAATGTCCTTCAAACCGAAATACAACAGTGCCTTTACATTGCTGTTGGGCGGGAGAAATAGACATTGCGGTGAAACGTACCCTTGCGGCCTCTCACATATGAGAGATCTACCACCAGTATTTGTCACTAGTGTGTACGGTACGTGTGTACCAGTGGTGAACGAAACGGAGCAGCAATATCTTCAATTAGCAAGTACCTCGGTTTTCTAGGCTTACGTTTCGTTCAATGAGTGAGATTGCCGGATACCCAATATTCCTTTTTCTCTTGCCATCCTTTTTCCTTCCCACTCCCCTTCCGACCTGATGGTCCAGCAACACTGTAGCGATCCAAGCGTTATGGATATTCATGGGTGGTAGTGGTCACATACCTTCAGGTGACATGTTTGCTCGTATGCCGGACAAGTGGAAAAAAAACACAGGAGAGCGAAATGGGAGCAAACCAAAATTAAATCGAGCCCTATGTTCTGGCATTGGAAGTAAAGTTTTTAAGACTTGCTATTAGTCTTGCTTGTTGCGTCCCACGATGTGATTAACTTATCGGACACAAACTCCTGACTCCTGACTCCGAGCTGAAAATGAATTGAAAAATCCACTATCAATTCGCTCGACCCGGGATTCAAACCCAGACCTCAGCCTTGTAATCATACTGTAGTACAACTACGCCACCAAGGATATTACTTCTCATATTGAATTATTGAACCCCTCCTATTCCCTTTTGCCATTCTGTTTTTATTAGCAATACAATTTAATAATACAAAGTAGCCTGAATGCATCTTCATCAAGAAAAAAATCATCATCATCGTCCCGTTACAGTCCACTGCAGGCAAATGTAGCGTTGGGCCCTCTGGCCAGACAGGCAGGACGACTTGCACAAAAGGGCCGGCAGGGACTGGATGCAAAAAGCAGCAGACCGGGATCTGTGGTGTATCTTGGGAGAGGCCTATACCGCGTTGTTTTTAAGTAGCTAAATATTACTTAATTGACACAAACAACTTCGTTATTACAATAGACATCATTAAACTAATTAGTAATAAGAAGGACCCTATACCTTCAGTTAATAAATATGAATTTAACGTCCTTCATACAGACAAATGCAAGGGTCCTGTCATGGATTCAGACTATGTAAATTCTGTTTCAAGCAAGCCGGCTTTATTGTGTCAGGCGATATATAACTATTTCTTGTCGATATATAATTTACACGTATTCGTATTGCCTTGTGTCATTCATCAGGCGCAAAACGATTTGCTTTATTCATAGACAATTAATAAACCTATTTTATTTATCGAATATTTTGTCCCTTTTGATCACCTTTTGAATTCGGTTTGAGTGAAGAAGACAACACATTCGATAGCTCAAAAAGGTGTATCTCCAGTTTTGGGATTTCGTGGCTCTTCATATCGTAAGGATAGTTATTATTATCCATAACTAGCGGCCCGGCCCAGCTTCGCCCGGGTGCAAATAGATATCTCTACAATAATGTGTATGTATTATACACATAAACCTTCCTCTTGAATCACTCTATCTATTAAAAAAAAACCGCATCAAAATCCGATGCGTAGTTTTAAAGATTTAAGCATACAAAGGGACATAGGGACAGAGAAAGCGACATTGTTTTATACTATGTAGTGATTATTGGAGTTCGAACAAATGCTGTTTACTATATTTCCAGACCTACGCCGCAAAATCAATTATCTACTTATTAGGTATTTATAACTAAACTTAACGAAGAAGTCATCATAGTTCTGAACAATGACTGCTTTTTATTGCTAAATTCTATGCTGTAAAGGGAATGTGGCGGGATTGATAATTATTAATTATTTATTAATACTTCAGCAGGAAATATTGCAGGATATATTATAAACCACGACATATCAATGTACTTGACAATTAAAATAGGAATTAGGTACAGTTTAGGACCATTTTTGCTTTTGTGTCGAGTATGGTATTAAACTAAAATTGCCAAAACAAGTTGATAAAAAAAATATTTGTCACTCGTTGGTTAAGTATCTCAATTTTTTATAACACCTATAGTAGATATTTTTATTAACATCATGCGAGTTTAATCTTCACATCTACTATTAAGACAAAAAAAGCAATTGCATTGATTTTTTATTATACAACAGAATAATTTAACATTTTTACAATACCGATTGATTAGTAGCCTTCAATTGAAACTTAGTTAAAGGATTCCAGGCGTCGAATAGTTTCTCTTAGATTATTGTTGATGTTCCTAAGTGCATTTTGTACCGTACCGCGAATGGCGTTAATAACGGCATTCATAATTGTATCATCAAAGATCCTGAGGAAGAGATTTGTAAGTGGTGTCGCCAGCCAGTCAATCAGGAAGTTGCCAGTCAACCTCACACGGATACGTCTGCAATAGAAACAGAATATTGACTAAGCGTTATACCTCCACCTGCGCAAGGGCTCATTCACAAAACTGCTATTGCGACTTGCGAATTCACAATGTCGAAAATTGCGACACAAATTGATGCGATGCGATTTCGTGCGGCGAGGCGTCACCTTTGTACCATTGGGGTCACAACACTTATTGCTAATATAACAACAGATATATACAGAGATAGATAACATGATAAACAAACAAAGGAGCAGAAATGTGCGATGTGAATGGCTTCGTAGGAGCTCGTAGCTTTTTGCTACGTCGCATCGCAGTTTTATGTATGAGCCCTAATTCAATTATTATCTGGCCAGATTACGTCACGATATGACCACCGGGTACTGTTCTATATTAAGAAATACATAGGTACTCCCATTATGAAATTATAAATTTTATGTTCTGGCCACGACGTATTAAAAAAATATCTGCTAGATTAATATCTTATTAAATTTTTAAACAAGTAATTGCTTAAGTCATTGCTTACCCTAGTTCAACCAGAGAGAGCTCTTGCAGATGAATTTGGTCGGTGTTAAAATCAAAGAGTGCCTCTACAGCGACAGTGAAGCGGTTAAGAGAGCCAACTATTCCGCCAGATGGTCCAATGTTCATCACTTTTACTACGTATCTATATACAAACTGAAAGAGAAAAAATGTAAAATTAATATAATGGTTCTTTTACCAGAATAAAAAATGTGTGTTGTTAAAACGTGGTAGCATCAAAATCGTTAAAAACGTAAACTTCAATATAATATACTCGTAGAACTACAGAAACGAGATACTTTTAAAGAATAGGTTTTGACATCATCTAACAAAACGAAGTAGAAATAATACTTAATTAATTGGTCATAAACGTATTCTGGTAATGAAATGAAACCAGACATTAATTTAATTAATTTGGTGAGCAATCAGATAAAAACTAAAAAGTTCAAAGTGAAGGCCAACATTTTTAATTTAATAACAATAACGTTAAATTTTCGCGCACGTATATTTATATATGTGATTGTCTTTTCGTAATGTCCCTTGCCTTTATGGTTCAGATAATTTCAAATCACAACGATCCTGAAGAAGTTTAAGCTTTGGCCATGACAATTACAAAGTCCTTCCAAAAATAGTGTATCGAACAAAATACATTTCGGTATGTTGCTTGAAATTGTCGAGCGCATAGCGCCACGGAGGTTGTCCTTAATGATGTTGATAAAATTATGCTCTTAAATAATTTAATTAGAAATACTGTAATGTGAATTACCAATAAGTAAGTTACTTACTTCCAAATCTGTGAACTGCACCTGAAGACGTACACGCAACCTTTTGCCGTAATAGGAGACAACCTGATTTCCGGAGCGACCAATGTTTACTAAACCGCTCACTCTCCCATTGCTTAGACTCACTCGTGCGCTGTATGTAATCAGCACCGGTTTCTGTAAACAAACTTTAAATATCACTGGCCATTCTATCCCTAGACATAACTCATTGTAAAAAAATCCCTTTCGTTACATTTATTGTTTCAATGATCATAATAATTATTTACAGACTACTTTGCTCAACAATATAGTTACATAATAATAGAGTGTTAAGGATTTTTATTTAATAGTTCAATGCCTGTTTTTACATCTTCGTCTAAGTAGTGAACTTTGATTAGTAAGAATAAAAAAAAAACATAATGCAAACAACTTGTTAATATACGCTCCTGCAACATCACATATCAAAACTTGTCCTAGTTTAGGCTACATTTTATATTTTAATTGTCTTAATTTGTCTATTGGTAACTTGATTGGATTACAATTAAAAAAAAACAATTAGGCGTTGTCAGTAATTTGTTATAAAAACAACTAAATCGGGGTTGTATGAAAAAAAAACAATGTTACACTTACGACTTGGAAACCAGCTTCGATGTCAGGCAGGCCCAACGGGTCAAGTCCATTGTTTTGAATGAAAGGTATGAGCATGGAAATAGTGCTGTCCAAGTAACTGTTAATATTTGCCGTCAGACCCGATCTTTCCCATACCCTGTTAACGAAATTTAATTTATTTAATTTGTATAGGCATACATAAAACAATGTGTCGCAGCTTAAAGCGGTGATTTTCTTTGTGATATGTTATAAAATTGTAATCAACGAAACAGCCAGTCATTTTCGCACCTGTTTTGATTATTATCATTTGATTACTGTAGCATTAAATATCTTCTTCGTCTTTTTAATTTATATGATATATTCATTCATTCATTGTTTTCAAATAGTGTTAGGTAAATTATTTTGTATTATTGTTAATAATTAGATATTTAATTTGCTTACTTTTAAACTGAGGGTGGAATACCAAATATGTTTAGAGAAGAAAAACGTAGGCTCAGTTGCACACACTAACTTTGCCAATACTATACAATACATTTTCAAGGTCAAAGGACCTTGAATACATCAATCCCATACATTACCATAGTCAAATACGTCTCATATGTATGGCGATGATATTTCCAGAGGCAAAGGTATGTGCAAAGTTAGTTTGTGCAACTCAGCCTTAGTAATTTACATTGAATTAAAAGCTAAGGATAAGCCCTTCAGTACATATCCGGAATCAAAAAGATAGCTGTGAAAGTGGCGCTAACGTAAATATTTAACTAACTTAATTTAATAGATTTTGTCTTAAAGATGTAAAGAATTATTATCTTTTTTTGCGACGATTTATTTCAGGAACGCTCCACTGTAGAGGCCATGGAGGGTTGCACCTCTCGATATATTTAAAAAGTTGCACTTAAGACGGAAAACTTTACGAGCTCTTTGCCTTTTTCATACATTTATATCAATGGTAATATATTTGTAACTTAGTCCACTGATGGACATAAGGTATGCCAAGGTATGCCACAGAGCATGTTCTGTTCTATAGGTTGACATTTAATGTTATTTTGAGGCGTAATTGTGCATCAGTGTTCATAGATGCAGTTTAATATAACGATGGTATACGAACCTCGTATCTTCACGCTCTTCCTGAATTAACTCAAAAACTGGCTTGTCCTTGAAAGTTACGCTGTTGGCCTCAGCCGCCGCCACCAGCACGGCCAAAACCACCGCCGTATATTTCGTATACATTGTAACTACTGCCACGGCTTACAACATAAAGTTTGTTAATTTATTTGGCAATCCTATATATAGGAGTCCCCCAAAGATATCAGATAGAAATATCGCTATCACAGTAATTAAAAATAAGCGCCGATTTTAAGAATTGTAATCATTGCCGATTAGTTTAGAGACAGCTGTATATTTATGATGGATGTATTTGGAAATAGAAATAGTTACCTATATTTTTTTATTGAAACAAAAAATTGCATCGACTTTATATGACTTTTTATAAATTTTTGTATGGCAGGGTCAAAGGTTTCTTTAAAACACCGGTTCTGACGCATAGTTGCACGATTTCATGTCTGGATGGACGAATGGTTTGTGACTTATGGCATGGTGATTATTTTTGAATGGGCTCAGCTTTGCCATACTTCTTTCTAGACCCTGTGTGAAAGTTTCTGAAGATGAATGTTGCAATTTCGGCTTGTTGTTTTTTTGAACTTCATTGCCACTATTGCCACACTGATTCACAGGTAGATTAATAGTTTACTTATTAGTACCTATGTGCACTATTGTCATAGGAAAGATTCGTTACTATAGGGTGCGGCGCAGAAACTTTCTTATTAAATTGCACGCCACGCAGTAACTACTCGTATTAGTTTCCCAAGCTAGGGATAGTCTCATTTGGAGGGGCCTATCCTATCATTTTTGAACGGTCAGTACAATAACAATTATGCATTGGTGGATGACTTATTCGCACGCAAGTTCGTGTACAGTGAATTTTTTAGTGAGGATAATACTAAATATTACAAAATTTTTTGACGATCTGAAGTTTTGTGATTTAATTGCTATTATAAATACGGAAATGCTGGACAAAGTAACCGAAATCTTCTCATTTCGACTCCCTCAATGTATTTTATTTTATTAAGAAAAGACTAACAGTTGCACAATAGCGTATTTAAATAATATTAAAATTAAAACTTAAAAATTAAAAACGCACTACCCACCACGTTCTTCGCAGCATATAAATTAAAAGTTAACTTTCAGAACAAAACTAAATGTCTTGAGCGGAACTGTGGTCATCTTCAAGATATCATATTTAGAAAGTAAAAAAAAACCTACCACTATGCACTAAAAATATTAAAATTATATTATGTCTAACTACTTTTTGTTTTTAACCGACTTCAAAAAAGGAGGAGGCTCTCAATTCATCGGAATCTTTTTTATGTATGTACACCAATTACTCGAAGACGCATGAAACGATTTGGAAAAATATTTCTTGTTTTGAAGGTTATACAGGTGGTCCCATACAAAAATATTGAAGACCTGATGAATATTTATGGACCTAGAGAGTAGAACTCCTCAAAATTGAGAAGGACTCGAATGGTCCTTTTTGTAATTAGTCCAGTGGACCTATAACATATATTAATTTTAATTTCTACATATTTGGTACTTGGCGTCCCGCCTTCAATACGTAACTCATATATTATTTTGATTTGTTGGCTAGTCAAGTCTATCAGAAAATTAATCAACATGCATAAGTACAATTAAATAAATATTATATTTAGTTTTGCAGTGGTCTTTTTATGTTTTACTTTATAGTGGTTTTTGAACTCAGTTTTTATTTTTTTGTTATTAATTAAAATAAGGAAGCTACCGTGCCACACCCTGTATAATCATTGTCTCAAAGTAGCTTCGGCCGTTACGAATTTTATAAAATGTTGTGCTTATGTCCAATCGGAAAGGCGTCGCTTGATGAAATCTACGCTCCGACCTACTCGCGCCCATATCCAAAACCCCGAGAGCTTTCAACTCGAGCTGACAAATCGCTTTGATTGTCTAGGAGAAAACCTTGCAGTGGACGAGCTAAACAGCGGTTTGGTAGAAGCTGTCCATACGGTGGGATCTAAGTATTTTAGACCTCACCGTAAAGATAGACCACAAAAACTCTCGATCCAGACTCTTGACCTCATGGCCGAACGTCGATCTTTGACGCTGCAGTCTTCCGTTGACGCCGAAACATATCGGTGGCTCAATAGACGGATCTGGAAGTCCTTGCGACACTGTGAGCATTAAGGAGACAATTGAGCGGAACGGAGGCTCCAAAGTGTTTGCAAGAGACTTGTCTATTGGGCAAAGCCAGTTGTCTAGGCTGAAAACGGACGATGGCCACGTGGTATCTACGAGGGCAGAGGTATTAAGTGAGATCAAGAGGTTCTACGGACAGCTTTACACCTCGGTTGCCAAACCTGCTGTTAACTCGGCCGAAGACCCGAGAGCCGAGTTGATCCGACACTTTAGCGATGATATCCCGGACATCAGCCTGTGTAAGATTGAGATGGCCCTGAAGCAACTTAAAAACAACAAGGCGCCGGGTGAAGACGGAATAACTTCAGAGCTTCTGAAAGCGGGCGGAACGCCGATACTGAAAGTGCTTCAGAGGCTCTTCAATTCCGTTCTCCTCGAGGGCTCAACGCCAGAGGCATGGAGCAGGAGCGTGGTGGTACTGTTCTTCAAAAAAGGTGATAACACTTTGCTGAAGAATTACAGGCCCATCTCGCTCCTGAGCCATGTCTATAAGTTGTTTTCGAGGGTCATCACGAATCGTCTCGAACGCAGGTTTGATGACTTCCAGCCTCCCGAACAAGCCGGTTTCCGAAAAGGCTTTAGTACCATAGACCACATCCATACGCTTCGGCAAGTTATACAAAAAACCGAGGAATATAACTTGCCGCTTTGTTTAGCGTTTGTGGACTATGAGAAAGCCTTTGATTCGATCGAGACTTGGGCTGTGCTACAGTCTCTCCAGCGGTGCCATATCGACTATCGGTACATCGAAGTGTTGAAGTGTATATACAACAACGCCACCATGTCGGTCCGAGTACAAGATCAGGGTACGAAGGCTATTCCACTACAGAGAGGCGTGAGACAGGGAGATGTCATATCTCCGAAACTGTTCACTGCCGCGCTGGAAAATGCCTTCAAGCTCTTGCAATGGAAAGGATTCGGCATCAACATCAACGGCGAGTATGTCACTCACCTTCGGTTTGCCGACGATATTGTAGTCTTGGCAGAATCGCTGAAAGACCTTAGCACTATGCTCGAAGACCTCAATCGAGTCTCCCAACAGGTCGGTCTTAAAATGAACATGGACAAAACGAAGATCATGTCGAATGTCCATGTTGTGCCCACCCCATCGGTGTTGGGGGCTCGACTCTTGAAGTTGTTGACGAATATGTCTATTTAGGACAAGTGGTCTGGTTAGGCAGGTCCAACTTCGAGAGAGAGGTCAATCGTCTAATCCAACTCGGTTGGGCAGCGTTCGGGAAACTACGCGACGTCTTCTCGTCCAAAATACCTCAGTGCCTTAAATCGAAAGTCTTCGATAGTTGTGTGTTGC
This sequence comes from Hyles lineata, assembly GCA_030180105.1. Lineage (NCBI taxonomy): Eukaryota > Metazoa > Arthropoda > Insecta > Lepidoptera > Sphingidae > Hyles > Hyles lineata. Next base: position 8,196,856 of record JARJEE010000017.1, on the reverse strand, counting down.
CAGTGATGACTTACGGCACCGAGACGTGGCCTCTCACTATGGGCCTTATTAGGAAGCTCAAAGTCACTCAACGAGCTATGGAGAGGGCTACGCTCGGGGTTTCCCTAAGAGATCGAATCAGAAATGAGGAGATCCGTAGGAGAACTAAAATAACCGACATAGCCCACCGGATTAGCAAGTTGAAGTGGCAATGGGAAGGGCACATAGCGCGGAGATCTGATGACCGATGGGGTCGGAAAGAGCTCGAATGGAGGCCGCGTAGCGGAAAACGCAGCGTGGGACGTCCACCCACAAGATGGTCCGACGACCTGGTAAAGGTCGCGGGACGTCGCTGGATGCAGGCTGCCTCCAACAGGTCTCTGTGGAAATCATTGGGGGAGGCCTATGTTCAGCAGTGGATTTCCTTTGGCTGATGGATGGATGGATGGATGTGCTTATGAGAGATATGCTTTGCTACTCAAAGCGTGATATTAACGCGAATACAGATAAGATAATTAATTTAAGTTGCTATTTTTTGAATATCAAGCGACGGTTATCTGTGACATAACTTACAAAACTTCCGGACTCACCGCGTTCCTTGCTGCGTTGTAGTTTTTATTTATTTATTATAAAATTGCATAAAATATGGTATAAACAGATGTTCAAATTATAATAGTAGAATCTACATGGTTTGGTATTATTATAGCGTGAAATATATTATTAAAACTTAACTTAGTAACATTATTATATTAAGTATTTTTTTTATTTCTTTGTCGGATGAAACGTCTGCCATAAAAATTATACTTAGCAAGCCATCTATAAATATTTTTTTAACACTGTGTAATACAAATCTTTGAAGTGGCTTGGTATTTTGTTATAAATGCGCACACACATCTTTTTTTTGTTGAATTAGTTTTGTGTTTGTTTTGAATTAAAACTATTCTATTTTGTTGTCTCGTCTTTATCTTGGCTAGCCCACCCACCTAATAAAAATAACTAACATTGATGATTTGGATTTTTTTAAGGGATGCGTATTCTCGGAAATCCCGTCATAAGAATATCTTGCACAATTTGAACAGGGTTAGTACTGTAATTACAGATGAGGATAGGCTGTTCAATTCGGAGATCTTTAACTTTATGATATTACTGTATATCATATCAATATAATAAGAGATTGATTGACTTGATTTGGATTGCGAAGTTAGCGAGAAACGATAAATGATTAATTAGCGAGAATTCCAAGAATCAAATGTCTTAAAGAATGTTTTTTCGAACCGAACGACGACAACGAAAATTGAAAAGAAACGGTATCTTTTTTAGCTGATTGTAGACTGTTCGTATCTCACCTACGCTCATTACACTGAATCACATTATTGATTTTTTTTTTCTCGATTAATCCTTGTAGGCTTTGGCAGGATACTTTACGTGACCATTTATTTTTTGTGCCAGAACGGGACATCTGTGGAATAAAATAATAATAAAAAATTGTGTTTTACAAGGTTTTATTATAGAAGATTGAATAAAAAAATGCACTAAACACAAAATAGTTAGACACGATTTATTAAGCCCCAGTAGTGGCGTGACTTCCAGGCAGACACATAACGTACTCAATAATGATTGTTGAAAAGTTAGTTAAATCAAGGCTGTTTTTACGAAAGTGCTCAAATAATTAGACCCAACGGTTTTCAGTAGTAGTTCGATAAACCATTTCGAGCGGGAAATACTTTTTAAATTATCGTTTGGTCTGTTTGCAAAAGCGGGACTATGTCGGCCTTGTTGGGGACACCGGGATAGAGTTCCTGAAAGAGGGACGTATGGTCACGTTAAGGATACTACAAGATACGTATACTATAAGATTAGGATGTGATAGGAAAAGAGGGAGTGAGGTGGGACCGCAATGGAATTTGTATAGATAAAACTTGATCGATTTTTAAATATCATCCCGTTTCAATAACCCAGAACTAAACGTTCGTGACAGAAAGGAGTAATCACTAATCACTAGCCGAAAACTTTTGTTGTTCTTAATGTAAGAGTGGTTTCGAATATTCCTATGCTTAAAATTCACAAATGTTTGATTGATTATGGATGATAGGCTCTGGTTTAAAAATATATCTTCATATTATATATTACTAAAACAATAGTAAAAAAGAGAAAGAAATAACAGTTATATTTTTCAGAGTAATGTAATGAAATGGAAAGTAGAAAAGTAATGTTTTATTTTCACACAAAAGAACCATTTAACATTTTTATAACACAATTTAATTAGTAAATTAAGAGTCGAATTTAGTTAAAGGATTCAAGGTGTCGAATAGTTTGTCGCAAATTGTTGTTGATGTTTCTAATGACGTTTTGTAGCGCACCGCGAACAGCGTTAATAACCGCATCCATAATTCTTTCATCGAACATTCTGAGGACGAGGTTCACTAAACGTGACGCCAGCCAGTCAGTCAGGAAGTTGCCCGCAAACCTCACACGAATACGCCTGCAATTAAAACAAAAAATTAACAATGCCTTAATGCGACGATCTGAGTAATACTGAGTTTACTGGTGGTAGGTCTCTCATATCTGAGAGGCGATCTGGGTGGATACCACCGCAGTGTCTATTTCTCCCGTCAAACAGCAGTGTAAACGCACTGTTGTGTTTCGGGTTGAAGGGCATTGTAGCCAGAGTAAAAAAAAAAGTAATTCGCCGGTTGTGAAACAACGGGTTCCACCCCCGCATCGAGACCGATGTTTGTGTGTTCCACGGGTGTTTGTTTCGGTGATTTGTGAACACACACAAACAAACACACACATTTACTCTATTTATTGACATACAAAAAAATAATTGTGCTTATACGCACAATTATATTATCAAAAATATAATAAATAAATTTTGTCAATCTGGAGCAAGCCCAGGGGGAAGGAAGGCATGACCCCCATGACCCCTGGATCCACCCTTGATCTTAGTGTGGTGACAGGCTGATGTATATAGTACGTTAGTGCATAGGCACAAGTGCACAGAACTTAGAAAAAATACCCAATACCCTTCTAGTCTACCCCAATACAAAGTGATTAACAAAATAACAAGAATAAAATAACATTAGGATGTTGCTTACCCTAGGTCACTCCACTCCAAGTTTTGTAGGAAAATAAGGTCGTTGTTAAAATCAATGAGGGCATCTACGGAGATAGTAAAGCGATTAATAGTTCCAGTAATTCTGCCAGATCTATTAATGAACAGTACTTTCATTGCGTATCGGTACACAAACTGAAAGAGAAAAATATTTTAAAGTTAAATATAATCAAGTTTATTATCAGTATGCAAGTACAAAAAAGCACAAGTCCCGTTTCCCCCATGTGGATTCTGTAAACAAACTATAATGAAGTGCTCTCCATTCTAATCCCGATATCGGAATATTTGTATACTAAAAAATCCTACTTATTAATTTTAAATCATATTATATAATTGTTTTGATATTCGGGGCAGTGCAAAACTAACAAATCAAAGATCATATAATAGAAATCTGTGCTGCCATTCATGATTTACGAGTAGAAGTGTTGTAATTAGCACAACTTTGTCTAAAATAATACGGATATGACTTATTGGCAATGAGTTTTATATCAATATGATTATTTTAATGCCACATTAAATAATTTAACAAATTTATAATATCATTCACGTATACATTCTACAATAGTGTTTATGGGATATTAGTCAATATTTTTTTCTTTGAATTGAATACGATAGATAATTATTGTTTTATTTCAATAAAAGAGTTTGTATTATAGTAACAGTAACAGTAGATATCTGTCTTAATAGTTGTAATGTAAGTGTTAAGTAAAATGACTGATTTAGATATCATGTGGACTTACTAAAGATCGTTCGTCCTTACAAGGCCTTTTTGAAGCCCGTGGTAGAAACGTAATGAAACAAAGTGTTATTTAATGTATGCAGTAAATGAAAGTTTAACCACTGATTATTTGTTAAGGAGGTCTATAGACTATAGCTATAGCTCATGCAGTTTAAATTCTATACACAGATAAATATGTGTATATGTGTTACACCCGTATTCACAAACAATACTATGAGGACGCATAGTGCAGCCAAACGCACAGGATCGTCAATTTTAATTCTTAAACAATACTTAAGTGATGTGTGACACTATGCGTTCACTTAAGGAGGCCCTCAGGTAAAGAAACTCAACAGCTATTTTACGCAACGCATAGTGTCGATTGAAGAAAGTTAAAAGTGACAGTTGGTTTTGCATTAGGATTTTTTTCCATTTTCAATACAATGGATTACAGCAGCGAGGAGGAGTTCGAAAATTATATTCATGATGTCCTTACCGAACGCAGGACGATAAGTGCAAGAAATATTATTCGTGATTTCCTAAATCCTTTTGATTTTAACAATTTAGAAGACGCTATCGATTTACTAAGGATAATGTTCTTCATGTACTATTTCAATACCGCCTGTTTACCAATTACTTGTGGCCATAAGATTTTATTTGTCTGGGAGTTTTATGTTGGTAAACGAACTAGACGCGGCTGTCAACATGTTCATGGTGGTCGGGGGTTCGAATCTCAGTGCACACCTCTGACTTTTCGGAGTCATGTGTGTATTGATAGTCTACACCAATGACGTTTTACAAATAGACGCGTCATACACTAACATAATGGCACAAAAAAATGGCGCGATGCGATGAAACGCGATGAATAGACATCGCCAGTTACGTAACAATAAGTGCCGCACTGTTATTGGCTAAAGCGCATGTGACGTAGCACCAAGCGTCAAGTACGGGATGACGTGGAGAGAGTTGTCAAACGTCGCCATGAGAGCGAATTTAATAATTTTATTTCATAAAAAAATAAATTTGTGTGTACTTGCGCACTAAATAAAATATTTATTTTGTTTCACAGTTTCAGAATAATTTGTACGTTATTTTAAATCAGTCTAATCTATTTTTCCGCAATTGGTTTTGAGAATACAAATAGTCAGAGAAACGTGTATCCGCGCCACTGGTTGAAGCGTGACTGATTGCACGTGAGGCAATTACCTCCAAACGTCGTTGCCATTATAAAGCTCGGACAACGCATCTATGCTTTATAAACATCTTAGGTCTACACTACGCACGAAAACGGTGAAGAAAAACATCGTGAGAAAACCTGCATACCATAGCAATGTATAAAAATGTCTATGGCATGTAAGTCCGCCAACCCGCATTAGGCCAGCGTGGGACTATATGGCCTAACCACTCTCAATCGATCTCTCGATTGAAGAGGTGGCCCGTGCCCTGCAGTGGGACATTTATGGGCTGATACCGATACCGGCAGTTTTCAGGTTAATAATCATCTATTTGGATGCAGGCTGCCTCCAACAGGTCACTGTGGAAATAATTGGGGGAGGCCTATAATAATACCCACAATTTACCGCTTAAAAATGTGTGAAATAAATTTTATAAAATATTTGGAACGTAAATATTTGAAGTTGTCAAAGGCGCTTTACACTCACGCGAGATTCTCGCGAAAACGCAAAAAAAAAACACGAGTGGAATCGATCTTCATATTCTTCACAGGTTTTCACATTGTTCTCCCATTTTTTTCCCTTCCAAATAACCGATTAAAATAGGAGAACAAGGCGAGAACCTGCGAAGAATATGTAAATCGGTTCCACATTCACGCTTCTCGTGTTATTCTCGCGTGAGTGTAAAGCGGACATCAATTGTCAAACACCAGAGAGAAATTAGCAACAGTAATTGACCAATCACTGATCCGCATTAGACACTGTGCGTTCGCATAGTAAAAGGGTGACTTAAGTATTGTTTGTGAATAAAAAGGCTGAGCGAAACGATCACTATGAGAAATATCTTACTTAGCATAGCGTTGCTTCAACACTGAGTAAAGTATTGTTTGTGAATACGGGCCTTTGTCTCTTCTTACTGTCGCTTTTTATATAATTTCAAAACACAACGACGCTAAAAAGTTATTTCTCCGAAAACGGCAATATAATATTTGGAGACTGTTCCGCCCTAACACTCACCATTGTAACTCCTGTAAGCCAGGATCAACCGTGGCACGCAATGTAATGACACCGAGCATTGAAGCTCGATGAGTCTCCGGGAATGTCTAACTTGTCTTTAAACCGCATCGAAATCAATCAGCAAGTTAAACTAATAAGAGGAGTCCAAATTAATTATAATAAATAAAATACGAGTATACGCAATTGTATATTATAAGTCCCTATCTATCATCATCATCATCTCAGCCACAGGAAGTGCACTGATGAACATAGGCCTCTCCCAAGGATCTTCACAAAATATTTATTTATGGGCAAACAATACACGCGAAGCAGGCACACGAATTATGTCTAGAAGGTGTCATTGAAATTCTTAAATTGGTATGAAAATCAACTTAAAAACGATCATAAATTTATTATAGTTATTGTTAATTTATGAATTAACACTTTCGCGGACGGTCTCAGTTCAAGTTGTGTTCTAGAATGACACAATAAATTGCCATAGAAATATATTTGGCGTGTAAATACGTTGTGTTCTATAATATTGAATGTTAAAAAGACAATATGACAAAAACGTTTTATCACGTTATCGTTTGCAAACATCGTGTCGTGTGATATGTATTATGATGGACACAACGTATAATGACGTCCAACGTATCCAATATCCATACGTATACGCCGCAACGTAAACGTTTGTAACGCCGTATCAAAATCTCAAATCATGACGTACAATCACGTTCTGTCCGCGAAAGTGTTAATATGGAATACTGTAGTGTGAATTACGAACAAGGCGAGTACTTACTTCCAAGTCCGTGAACTGCAGCTGAAGACGGATACGCAACCTTTTGTTGAAATAGGAGACCATCTGGTCCCCGGAGCGACGAATGTTCACTAAGCCGTTCAGTCTACCGTTCTGAAGATGCACCCATCCTCTATATGTAATCAGCAGTGGATTCTGTAAACAAACTATGATGAAGTGCTGGCCATTGTTTATCCTTACATTGGAATATGATCAAAATTAATTAAAAATATTTTCATTTATAAATCACTTCGTTACGGCAATGTAATTACAACAATCTTATAAAGTTTGGATGCCTATTTAACAGTTCATTTTTATCATTTTGATCTCTCAGTTAGAACCGTAAACTATGTTTTTAACAGCGACAATGCTAGTACTTAAATCAAGCACATTTTTATAGTAAATTACGTAACAAATTGAAATCACAAGTTCAATTCAGTGTCGTCGGCGCTTTAATTGGATGTTATAAAAAACAACAAAACCCCTGATTTTGTGTTATTTTATCATGAATGGAATTCGTAGGGAAAAATAAGCAATGTGACACTTACGACTTCGAAATCTGCTTCAATCTCAGGCAAGGCCATCGGGTCAAGTCCATTGTTTTGGAAGAATGGTACAAGCATGGAAACTGTTGTGTCTATGTAACTGTTAATATTTGCTGATAGCCCTGATTTTTCCCATACCCTGTTAACGAAATTTACATCATGTTATACATATTATATAACATTGCTTCTTAAAGCATTAATTATCTTTGCGATTACTTTACAATGTTTAATAAACAAAATATTCTAGTCGGGCCTGTTTTGATTATTCTCATTTTATTGCTATTGAAGCAAATTTTTTTTTTGTTATTAATATATTTAAAATGGGGGCATTATAAAATGCCATAAGATTTCTTTCCAGTTGCCAAACGGTATTTGGTGAACTGTTTTGTTATAACCATATATATCATTTCGGTAATTTTGAACTGGGGTCGAAATGCCAAACTCATCCTATAATTTTATACTCCCACTTATTGCGGTTTGGTAAATACTATATCTTTTTTGTAATAATATCGGTTATTCAGGTTTTTTTAATAAGGTATGCCAAACACCATAAAAACATGACTCCGCAAAGTAAGAATGCGTAAGATTCATTTAGCCATTTGAAGTCTCCGAATTTTATATGAGTTTTCATTCGGGGCGTATTCAATCGCTTGATACTCAACGTTATGTCGAATGTTATTGCGTGTCAATGATCACTCATCCATTCTTTTTGATAATATCTTATTACTACAAAATACGAACCTCGTATCTTCAAACTCTCCCTCTTGCTGAATTAAGTCAAAAATAGGCTTTTCCTTGAAAACTATGCTGTTGGCTTCAGCCGCCGCCACCAGCACGGCCAAAACCACAGCCGTGTATTTCTGATACATTGTACTGCCACGGTTCACAACATAAAGTTTGTTAAACTATTTGCCAATCATATATATAGAAACTCCTAAAGATATCAGATAGAAATATCGTTATCATAATGGTTAACGTCGGCTGTAATCGTTAATCTTCTAAGTCCGTTTTTGACAATTTTACAAATCGCCGTAAAAACTGAAACACTTCTTAATGAACCATGATCTTACAGAGTATATCAAGACTACTACTGAAAACGAAGCCTGGTGGTAGTTTTAGTGATTGCAAACACAACACTTTTAAATATTTTTGGCGGTTAAGGATTTAGCAGGTCATGTGTTAAATTTTTCATTATTTGATGGGGATGTCCTTCCAATTATTCAACTGTGTTTGATAAATAATGAATATACACGTAGAATAAATATTTATTGGAGGAGGCCTATGTTCAGCATTAAACTTCCTCAGATTGAGATAGCCTGTAGTCACCAAGATAGTTATAGGTAAGTCATTCTCCGCATAAACTATTTTTTAATATGGAATGTACTTGCAGATGTAAATATAATTTTCGCTGAAATTTGGATTTAGCAGTTAATGATTCAGGCCGACGTCACTACATAGTATAAAATAAAGTCGCTTTCTGCTTTCTGTCCCTATGTATGCTTAGATCTTTAAAACTACGCGACGAATTTTGATGCGGTTTTTTTAATACATAGAGCGATTAAAGAGGAGGGCTTATATGAATAATACGTAGGGTACTTATTATTGTAGAAAAATCTATTTGCACCCGGGCGAATATGGGCCGGATTTTGGCTTTTAATCATAATGTCATAAAATGACTATCTCCATCGACCCTTAAAGAAGGACCTATTGAAGCGTGAAAGACAAAAAGATGTGTACTTCGGTCTTGTCAATGTATCTTCCATAAGTACAAAATTTATGTTACAAATCTTTAATGAAACTTACCCAAAAAATAAGATTTTTTTAGTTCGGTCTCTTTAATTCCTAAGTTAATTAGTTAAGTTAGTCTTAGCGAAATAATATTGTGATTGTTTACTTTCTGCCATAGGTTTTCTTCCGTAACTTTTTTCATGGAGATTGTCCCGACCTCACACCCACCACTGCGACTACTGTAAGTCAAGATCGACAGTGGCACGCGTTGTAATGATACCGCTGACCGAAAATTAAACCTCGGCGAGTCTCCGGAAATGTCTAATTTGATTTTAACCCACAACAAAATCATTCAGAAGTTAAATTAATACTAGGAGTTTGAAATAACCTGTGGTCCACTAAGGGTCCACTACCTTCCGTGACAAAGCGGGTAACAAAAGAATGAACGACAGAGGTAAATAGCCAAAAAATACTTTAACAACAAGAGAAGCCAGCTGTAACGTATTTGATTAGTTAATAAGAAGATTGAAGGTGCTTTACTATATATTTTTAACGTCAGAAATAGCCATGGCCCTTTTTACTTTTGGACTACAAAGTGATGACAATTTAATGCGTTACATGGTAATTACTAATTAAGCTCTCATATTTCATACAGATATATCAGCTGTTGAAAGATTATTCCTAAGTGATTTTTATATCAGTTTTCTGTCGCTTCCACGCATGGAAGGAACAGCCTCATTACGTTAAGTTAACGCCTCATTTTGTACTTGTACTTGTCCTTTCTGACCAAAATCTTCACATACAGGGAAGCCATTGTTCAACTTAAAAAAACACTGTTACAGAAATAAAGTACTTTTAACACTTTGTTTTCTTGGAGAGTTGCGAACATATAAAACTTCTTAAAAGTATTGTTCCGCTAATTACGGCGCACAACTTGGCGTCATAATGGAAAATTGAATAGTATAGTCAAAGGGACAACCATCCTATGATAAGAGGGCGTAAAAATTCGACCATGGTATCTCCTGCCCGTCTTTAACATCGATCTAGGGTGCTAATCGGGACCACTGAGAAACTTTCAGGGTACGTGTGTGATTCCAATCCATAGAGTAACTAATGAACATATTGAGACTTAACATCTTATGTCTCAGGATGGCGAGCGCAAAGTAATGCCAAGCATTGCTTTGTAATTCAAGGTGTTGTTTGATTTTGGTAGTGTTCATAAGCGGTTGTATTGCTTCCATCAGGCGAACGGCATGCTAGTCTCGCCATTCATTGCTATAAAAAACATGGCCTCATATCTGTCGTAGACGCTCATAAAACTTCAATTTGCGTCCAAACAAAGTAGTAAATGTGATATTTATGCGCCTCATTTAAAATAACCACGCACTGCACCGGATGATCACATCAATAGCTATAAGGTGCGATGGCTATAGTAACCGATGTCGCTCACAATGTACGCAATGCCATAGCGCGAGGCTTTACTATTTTTAAACAACTTCAAAAAAAAGCAGGAGGTTTTCCATTCATCGTGTAGGGTCAACTCAGGTTTTGTTATAATAAAATTCATTTGATTTGAATTCAACAAAATCATATTTCTTTATCATTCTTTTTCAAATTACATGTTCTGTCTAATATTTATCTGCCAACCTCATTTTTCTTAAAATTAACAATCAATCTAGCAAAAAGGTAAAACAGACAGAGTTAATAACCAAGCCTCTATAATATTACATCCTCTTTATACAACAGCATTACTACATTCTAATAATCGTCATCTTTTTCATGTATGTTCACCTGTTAATCAAAGACGCATGATCCGATTTGGATATTTACCCATATATTTTGATTTGTTGGCTAGTCAAGTCAATAATCAAATTAATCAACATATACCAGTACAATGAAACAAATATTAGTACTTTTTGCTTTTTTTGCCACTGCAAAGCAAAAATATTTTTTACTTTGCAGTGTCTTTTTTTGTTTTGATGTCGTTTTTTATTTTGCGACATTCATTTTGTTAAGTATCCCATCCAACACAGGTGCAATATACATTACCGTGGTACGCTGAAAGACTAGTGACCCTATCAAACAGCTATGTAAGGTCATCCGAGGTAATGCATGGAGAATTCAATAGGCTGTTTCTTAAAAAAACGCACTCCGTTCTGTAGACAATATTTTTAGACCGATATGATCTAGAGACGTTCAAGATAACCAAAATATGTTTAGGTGTTGATAATAAATTACCACGCATATTAGCAGTGAAGGGGAACATCATGAGAAAACTTCCATACTATAGAAATTTGCAAAATAAATATGGTGGATTGTGATCCTCTCTCAATTGAATTCTCGATTGTAAAGGAGTTAAATACTAAGCAGAGGGCAAGTATGAACTGAAACTGTATAGCACAGTAAAATATCTACAACTATTAGGGACGTACGGTCTATATATTATATGGATTTATTTCAATTAATCCAACCATAGATTATTTCAATTAACCCACTCATAGATTCTCCCAACAATCTCCCAGATACATAGTACTGACCCCACACTAAGGTCTTTACAGGCTTTATTTCTTAAAGGAAAACAGATAAGTGCATTCGGTGCTTTCTTATTGTCTAAATTGTGCTAACGCATTTTTCTGCATACTATTTAAATTTAAATATTTATTTATACGGTCATCGGTCACGGTGCATCCTGCCGGTCTTAACATACGGTGCGCAGACTTGGTCTTTGACAAAAATTCAAAAGTCCGCCCTCGGAGTATGTCAACGAGCCAAGGAGCGCAGTATACTGGGGTTAAAGTTGGTGGACCACGTTAAAAACAGTGTATTGCGCTCTAAGACTCTAATATTAGACGTTGGGAAGAAAGCAGCCAGCCTGAAGTGGAACTGGGCAGGTCACATAAGCCGCATGCCCAACGAACTGTGGGCAAAAACAACAACACTATGGAAACCATCAAAGACGCTGAAACGTCGCGGTAGACCCAGGAAAAGATGGCGAGACGAGCTAGATAGGTGGGACAAAGATTGGCAGGATCGAGCCTTGGACCGGGACGCATGGAAGGAGGGTAGAGATGCCTTTGCCCTGCGGTGGGACAGCGCAGGCTGATCTATCTATTTATACGGTCAGTGGAGTATTTAAATCGTATTTTTAGTCTTTGAATATTGTATACCCAACAATACATAGTACGTTCTTGTATATTAATTGGCTTGGGCTTTATTAACAGTATCTATATTGTTTTCTCAATGCACTAATAAGTTTCCTCCACTTAAGACGCATATCAGAATTATCGCCTAATAATATAGTTGATCTTAGATACTCATTCTTATCCTCATGATCATTGTTTGATTTAATCATAGGGTTGTAGTTAATTAGAATGATTACCACGAATTTGAAGTATTAAATATCTTTGAACAATCTTTAGTTCCTAATCCTAATCAGGATAAAGATTTATACATAGAAAATGCATTTCGGCTAATTGTATACTAAATGTTGAACATTACATTAAAATCGACTGTATAAATCTGGCTTCCGCTTGTTCAAATTGTACTTATCGACATTACAATGTGTAGGCTTTGTACATGTGGTATATCATAATTAATGCCACATTTACATATGTTAATAAATTGATGGCAGTATTTCTCTCCTATAATAAGAGTATGATTGAAATGACCCTACTATTAAGATTGGAACTTCATATACCATCGAAATCTTGTTATCTTGTTAATAAATAATTCATATTACGTCAATGCTTCATAATAATCTTGTGATAAAATCATCCGCTGAAATTATTTGCGTATTAAAATAGCTACTAATCTCTGATTGGTAAATAACACGCGTAAATACTATTCTCTATATTGAAATTATTATCATTACATAGGTGCTTTACTTTGTTAATGAAAACAAATTAGGTAAATTAAGTCTTATCAACAGCTCTACTTAAGATATCAATCAAAAACATTTAGCGAAATTTGAATTGATCTATTCTTATTCGAATTAGAAATTCGAATCGTAGGTGATAGTCAAGCGACCTTATCGCTGTTTATTGTTATTCTATTTTATCTTATAATGTGTTGACAGCCTCCGTCGCGCAGTCGGTTAGACGCCTACTGTGAAACGAGAGACCGTGGGTTCAATACCTGCATCGAGACAAATGTGATACAAAAGTATTTGATTCGAGTCTGGGTGTTAGTGAGACCGAAAAGTCTCCCATAGTTCTCTACACCCACTACACAAGACTCAGTTGTAGTCAGAGTTCAGGACTATGTGACCTGCATGTGACTGTTGGGTGCTGTTGGGATGTGATAATTTAACATGTAAATGATGATTAGAGGCTGAAGATCCACCTTAATACAAAATTAACACCTGCAATATTTATACACAGAATAAAAATATTATTTGAAACGGCTACAAAGGCTACTAAGCCAGATAAGAGTTCTAGTGACTACAGACATTATTCATCTAAAATTTATTTTCTTACACTTTTTAACTATCGCCGTTCTTGGGTAGTAAATACGTAGTTTGTGCTATAATAATAATTTAAACCCAACCATAGCATTGCATCTTTAAAAATAAATAGGTGGACATGCTTATTTAAGAAAACTATGTATTTAACACCTGTATTGCGAACTAACACTAACACGACGATAGTAAACAAATATATAAAACAAATATGTAGTTGTTTTGCGTAACTTTTAGTTGCAATGTATCTTATTTTCAAGTCACTATAAGTACAACCTAGCTTGACTTGATAAATCCTGTATTAAAAGTAACATTCCACCTCATGGTACCTGTGAAAAAATACCATACAGCTACCTTCTAATCTTGTAAATGTTCATCCAGATGCGAAATATCAACCATCTGCATAAAAGTATGATTAAGTCTGCATTCTGAAGTAAAAGTTTTTCCTTATTGATGGCGTTTTTAAGATATTTGCGAGATATTTTGATATTTCGAATTCGTGGTAATCGTTTGTTTTCACTTCAAAAACGTCGCTTTGATTAAATCAACCAATTATTACAATGATGATAACAAATATCAAAGAACGATTACAGATATATTATTAGTAAATAATCAAGCCATGTATCTTAAACAGAACAATCTCACTAATGTAGGTATTGAGGAAATGAAATAGATTAATCAGAGTTAAGAAATCAATATCCGAAAAACGCAATATCTTAATCCATTTTTTTTTATTCTGGCCCGGTATAGTGGCCGCATTGTGCCTGATGGTGAGCGCAAATGCCGCCCAGGCAGAGTATCTATTGGCATCGGTCTGCAGTCCCATGCCAATAGATATAATTATGCCGGCCTGCTAAGATGCCTCTTCACATTACGGCGGAAGGACCCAGGATTATAGGAAGGAGGGAACACGTGAGACGGCAAACAATTCCACAGCCTGACGGTGCAGCACAAAAAAGTATTTGAGAACCATTGGGTTCGCGCCGGGATGGTGCGGACCGTCAAGCTGTGGCTACACAAGCTAGCACGCGTGGTTCTGGTTAGGAATGGAAAACAAAATAAATAATTAAATACAACCAACAGTCACATACGTAGTCCTGATTCCACACTAGATCGAGTCTTGTGTCGTGGGTATTAGGAACTACGAGAGACTCCTCGCTCTCATAAACACCCAGACCAGAAATAAATACTTTGTGGTTCACACAAATATTTTCTCCTTCCTCTTGTTTCACAGCCGAGCGACGTCTAACCTCCTGCGCGACGGAGGCTGTCTGATTTACTTGTAAAAGGCCTTTATAGGCACAATAAAACAATCCTGTTGAAAACCGGTTAAATAATTCGTCTGTATTCTTTTGGCGTGTGCCGAAATTTAGAACTACAAAGGCAGGTTACTTAGGTACTAGGGCTGTTGCTTTCTATTGATTGATAACTAAATATACTTTCGGATAACCACGGAATGTATAGCAATCAATTTGTTGTTAAATCATAATTTACAATATTATAGCAATGTTATCAACATTACGAACAAGATAATATCTACCTTTTGGAAGACGCAAATGTGTGAAAATATACAGTATATTATAAAGACTTAAGTATCCACGAAAAGCTTTACCTACATTTTGCGAACATTCTAATAGTTAACAACATTAAACTACAGCATTAGTCCACTAAAATACTATTATTATTAGGTATTGCACCTTTATTTTTAAAATTAGAACGCGTTGTCATATCTTACGGCCAGTCTCTATATCCTAGCTATTTTAAACAAGAGATTAAAATAGCAATAATAACTATGGATTCGAGTGGGTTCCGTCACATGTTGGCCTAACAGGAAATGAGGAGCTTGACAAACTGGTTAAACAATCCGGTACTGAAAGCAATATTCTAAATATTCACCCTAGCTATTTCGGAACACTGACAAAATTTAAAATAAATTGTTATAAAGATTGGAAATAATATTTTAATGTTAGATAACTCGAAAAAAGAATTTGATATTTAAAAAAAAATATACCTCATGGGAAAAGTGCTACTCCCAATTGTGCAGAGTGTGGCACCATAGAAGATGTCCAACATTAATTGATGGAATGTGTCAGGACGAAGATTGTAAGGTGTAATTTGTAATTGTCTCTGATAAATTCATTCAAAATTAATTTGTTAGATGTTAGGATATTTCAAACCATTATGAGAGACTCTCTCTAAAACAGCTACAGCTATCTACAAGTTTTTAAATAATTTAGATTAAGATTTAAGATAATTTTAGGGTATGATGGGGTTGACATGGAGAAAATGTCGCCAAAAACCCCTATTTTAAAAAAGGAATAAAAATAAAATGCTATGTCGATACAATTTCAGCTTCAATAAACAAAGATAGACGAATACATTAACGCTGCCTAAGTATCTATAAATATATGCACCATATCAATATATATATTTATTTATTTTTGTTAACTAAAACATAAAATGCGTCGAAATATCTAATTAAATCTCTAGTTAAAGATCGATAGAGTATAGAAAACGGACATAAGTCATATAATAACTAAGCCTAGCTTCGCCTGGATGTAGATCTCAGACTAAATTTAGTCTGAGGTGCAGATTTTATTTTACTCTATTCTTCACCAGAACGTATTATTTTATATACCTAGTCAATTAATGCGTTTGGTCTTACAACCTCGGCGTTATATTTTCTATAGCTTAATATGTGAATGGTGCAATTCGGTGCAATGAGAAATAATAAAAAAAACTGTGCGTGGAAATCTTTCTCTTTAATAGCACATGAGCCATTCTATTAATAAATTGACTGCCTTAAAATCTGTTGCGTCGCTTATATGATTTAAACTTTCAGAGGGAGACCTGGAAGCGATTTTGTTTTATACAAAAACAAAATAAATAATTAAAAACTAATTTGAAATAACACAATTACAAGGTCCTTCAATCTAGGCACCGTTCACTGACTAAATCTTGGGGTAGATATCAATTTATAAAAGAGGATCAGAATTTGCACATCAGTACACAGTAACTCAGTGATAAAAAATAATTCACTATAAATAAATCAAAACAAACACCTAAATTATATAAAAAAAACAAAACACGCAATAAAGAACTGACCTTATTATTTGCAAGCATTTCCTAGAACCAAACCCAACAACATTTTTCCGGAGAAATAAAACCCAATACAATACTAACGAGTTTGACACCATTTTAACTACAAAAGAACGTTACCGATCAATCAAAATAATATTATGATTTAATATGAAGTCACTTCAAATATAAATATTTTCAAACACAATGATCGTCTCGGACACCTTCTCGGCGCACAATACAAATTCGTAATGTAGGCTTTATTCACAGCTGTTCAGGATTACAATAATATTAAATTATAATAAAATTACTAACCACAGTCATAATCATTAGTATTTTGTTACTATTGATATATCATAAGTATCACATATAAATATTTATAATCCGGGATCAGTAGAACAGTGAATTGGATCCATTTCAGTACGATCAAGTGGGGATTAGCAAGTATTATTATTTTTTATTGACCATAACCTTTTTCAACCAACTCCGTAGTTGATTACCCCCTTGCCAGCCTCCGTGGTGCAGTTGGTTAGATACCTACTGTGAATCGAGAGGCCCTAGGTTTGATCGCGCCGCACTTATACAAAATAATATTTTGTACATATTATGTTTATGTGGCCCACAATCGTTTTTTGTCGGATCTGGGTGTTTGTGAGACCGAAAATTCTGTCGTAGTTTCTGATACCCACGACCACAAGCTTAATGTGGGATCAAATCAATGTATGTGATGACTGTTGGGTGTATTTATGAATTACTAGCTGTGCCCGCGACTTCGTCCGCGTGAAATTTAACAAAAAATTAATTAGTTTATTTTGTTTCCTTTTTCATTTTTGCATTTTTATTTTTATTATTGATTCGTTGGTGGGAGAAGTGTTGGGAGGCGCCCGACGTGACGGCCCAGTGGTGGCGTGCGCGTGAGTGCGCGCGGTGCTGGACAGTACTTGGGCATTGCAACATTACTTAATTTTTCTAAAATATATGTAGCCTAAGTTACTCCTTATTATATCAGCTACCTGACAATAAAAGTCCCGTCAAAATCGGTCCAGCCATTTCAGAGATTAGCCGGAACAAACAGACAGACTGACAAAAAAAAATCTAAGGTCATTTTCGTTATAGGTATCGTGTATATAACGATATGTAGTTGGACATTTTTTTTTATTTTCACTTTTAAAACAGACACTTCAATTTTATTTATATGTATAGATGTATAGATTATCCAAATTATTATTGTTTTTGGTATATAGTATTGTTATATATTGTATTTGGCAGTACTTTATCACAAACACTTGGAGTGAAGAATATTTGTAGTTAATATTTTTAACCGCATAATTCATTATCAGTTAATGTACTATTTATCGGCGCATCGGCGATTAGAAATCACAGATTTTACTAATACTCAAGTAACTCGCCACTTTGTTTAGTAACTTATAGGTTAGCGGTCTGAATAGTCAGTTTAATTCAGTGGGACCAAAAAAGATAGGTAGGTATGACAAATTAAGTAAGCGTAATATTTTGATACTATGTATTTCGTAT
The DNA here is from genome assembly GCA_030180105.1 of Hyles lineata. Lineage (NCBI taxonomy): Eukaryota > Metazoa > Arthropoda > Insecta > Lepidoptera > Sphingidae > Hyles > Hyles lineata. The sequence goes on along the minus strand of JARJEE010000017.1, from coordinate 8,178,740 downwards.
AGATGTTATAGATACAAGATCTGGGTTTTATAAGTAGATATTATTATTAATATTTTGTTGATCTATTTACCTTTATATTACAATTACAGGTATATTTAACTTCATCAAAATATTTCATAAAAATAAAGTTAGTAGAAGTATAAACATTTTCAATGATGCAAATGCTTCAAGCAGCTGAATATTACACCTAATCTAGCTTAGGCTTAGTTTATATCATTTAAGTATTCCTACTACAAAAACCATTGGCTACTAAGCAACTAAATTTAATCATTTCTAACCATAAGTTTACATAGGTTGGACAATGGACATACTTTGACAAGAAATAGGTAGGTACTGGAAATATAGAGATAAAATTTAGGTAATGAATATAATTTTAAAGAAAAAAATAATATGTATACAATTACTAACTAACTAACTAACTAACTATTTTGCTTGCAATAGGTCTTTCTATTCAATACTTATGTGATATCAAAATCCATAGTAATGTAAAACTGCTCTTACGTATTGTCTTTCGTACATATAAGTAATGTATTTATAGATTTTATTATGTTTCCAGGATGAAATTGCTAGTTCTGTGTGCGCTGGTCGCGTTGGCGGCGGCAGCCCCTATGGATGCAGTTGAAGTACAACCTATTTACGAATTGGGTTCGTTCTTGGTTTTTATCATAAAAGAGTATTCGAATATGGTTTTTTTTCATAATGCGTACAAATACATAATATCATGACAGCGTCCTTGGCGCAATCGGTTAAACTCCGCCTGTGAAACGAGAGGCCGCGGGTTTGTTAGCGCAAATGTTTGTGCGGCCCACAAATATTTCTTTCAGGATTGGATGTATGTGAGACCGAAAAGTCTCTCGTAGTTCCTCATACTCACGACACAAGACTTGATATTAGTATGGGGTGAGGACTATGTATGTAACTGTTATGTGTTATTTATTTATTCATAATTTATATAAAACAGTTCTGTCGAAACAGTATTTAAGTAGCTTGTAATATGAGGAAAATATTAGTATTTAAAAAAATGAAATGTTGAAATTATAAAGGTGCATGTTTTTCGTTATTCTGTGGCATTTATTACTTATTATATTTGTGCAACGTTTCAGATGGCACTACAGCAGATATTGATTATAACAACAGCATCTTGATAAACCTCCTGCTCCGACAGCTGTGGAATTTCCTCCGCAACCTTATCGCTAACGGCTCGGTTAATTTGGGAATCCCACCACTGGATCCTCTCATCATGGAGGGTTTCCGCCTGGAAATCCCAAGTGGAGTCGTGAAGTAAGCTATATAATGTTTAAAAAAATCAATATTTTCAATCGATCACTATCTCTACTAGCAAAGTCCATGATGTTGTGATTTTTTTTACTGTGTAACTTAATAAATATTGCACACCTAGGTGCTTATATATATTTTGGCAAAAATTTGTATTACGGTTGAAATATGACGTTAAAACTTATCTTAACTATCGAGCCGTTTCAAATAAGTATACCAGCAAATATTTGTATTTTTCAGCATATGCTATCATCGAATAACTAATTACCATTTATTTTCAGTCTTAATTTGGACCTTAAGAATGTTAACGCCACAGGGCTTGCACAATTTGTAGTGAGGAAAAACGCTTTGGACCTGCGCGCATTAACTTTCGATGTGGAATTGGCTCTCCCCGCACTCCAAGTAGAAGCTGGTGAGTTTATCTAGACACCTGGTTGTGTCATCTCACTTATCAACTTACATTTTTAATAAGAAGATTACCAAGCCGACTTCTTGCTTACGAATCCCGGGCTAGGCAAAGTGATATTGAATTTTTCGATTCATTTTATCAGCCCGAAATTTGTGGCCGATGTTGTGAATGGCTCGTTTCCTGATACATCGTTGGACGGCACACATAAGACGAAACGTGGATGTCCTGGTTGCACCTCTGCTGGATATTTATGCATTTATGTATTGTAATATGTGTTCGAATCTTTGTTTCAGCCCTATACAACTTGCTTGGTGATATTTATACCATCATTCCTTTATACGGAAGTGGCCGTGCTATGTAAGTAACACACCTATGCATAAATAAGTCATATGTAAACAATTTTTTTAAATATTTTAGATATTTAATAATTCATATATTTAATTTAAAATTATTGGAAGGTTAATTTGACTAACTTGAGGTTAAGTATAAGAGTATGATCTTACTCAGTTAGAACACCCACCACTATTTTTGCTCAGGCCGACATACAGTAATAGCATTACAGGTTGCTATATCGTGTTCCCTTGTAACGATTTGACAGAGATTCTATTATCATCCCATTTGGGATTGGCTTACTTATCCCCTAGCCTGTCTTAAAGGTCTGTCTAGATTAAGAATTTAAAAACAGGTATTACACCAACATTACCCTGTGGTTTGGGGGTACAAGAATTCCGCCACGGTATCCTCTGCCCGTCGTAAGAGTCGACTTAAAGGGGTCATCGGAGTCATTGGGCACACGGCGGGGGCCGTGCGCCCTCGCGTATAACGACTCCGAGACGTACGGATGATGGAGCCTCGTCTCCGTCATGGACGCCCATAACAGCTTGGCGGGCGTCCGAAAGGAGGGTGTAAGTGGAGGTAATCTGGGCCTTCATAAGGCCCAGCAATGGTTTTGCGCGGGGTAGTTCGCGGACGTAAATCGGGGCGCCCTTCGCCCTGGGATGTCCGGTGCTGCCCACAATGCGTGTGAGGGCTATCGAGAGGTTTTTAGTCAGTATGCTGGCGTAGGTATTGCTAGGGACCCAGCTCGGCTACAATATCCGCGTTTGTACCGGGCTGGAAGGCCAGAGACACTGACATACCCCTTTCGGCCTCCCCCGGGGTACCGAAGGGGGAGCTTAATAGCTTTTCCTCTTGAAAACAAAAAAAAAAAAAGGTATTACACCAACAGAAGCCAAAGATTTTGGAATTGTATCTGTTCCTCGTAATAACTTCCCGTCTGTTAAATCGCTTGCTTTCTTCCTTTAATGTGTTATGAAAATTACAATTAATCAAATCCATTGCAGGTTCAAAGCCGATGACTTCAGCATCAGGGCCAAGTTCTTCTTGAAACAATCTGACGACGAGAGATCAGTGATTATCGACAAAATCGAAAATTCTGGCTTAGGCATCCCGTACTTCGAGGTAAAAAAATATTCTACAAGTACCTAGTAACACCTCAATAATTTTATATTATATGAGTGTAAAAACATGGGGCATATTAGCTCTGATGAACCACTGAACTTAAGACGCTGACTTACTTAAATATTGAGTTTTTACAACACGCTAAGGTGATAGCGGATCTCATGTAAATAATCCTAATTAAGCATCATAAAAAATAATATGACCATGGTTGACGGGGATAAATTATAATCTCGGAAAGCGAAGATAAAAACACTAATTATTGCTAAACTTGTGTGTAAATATGATGAAAATATTTTAAAAGATTTGCCATCTGGTAACCTACCTAATCCTTAAATGATTGCGCTGTTTTATGCAGTACATACACGTGATGTAGTGCCGACTATGTAACCGTTGTATTAAGACCAGAAAAAGAAGCGTATTTTCAAAAAATGAATTTTTAAATCCAGTCGCATCTTTCCGGAGTGATCGGCGGCGGAGACATCGACGGTATTGTGAATGCAATCATTGAAGAAGTCCTCATCGGCTACCTGAACAGATTCCACGGTGTCGTCGGTAAGTCTCTGGACCAGACGTTCTACAATCTGCTCAGCCCGCTGCTCGAAGGACTCGACACGTGGAGATTCCTCGCCCCACTCCTGCCTAGGAACTGATTTGTAATAACAGTAACATGTCGGTTATGTGCTCCGCGTTTCAGTGGTGTGTTTGAATTTTTACATGCAAGAAATATAGATTTGATTTGTACTCTTTTGTTTCGTATGCTTTTTATAATTTCTGTTATTAAATTTTAAAGTTTGTCTTATTTTATATAAATCTTTATCCCACTAGTTTTACACATACACATTAAGTATATGAGCTTCACCTGTATCTGACACTATATGTATATTGGCGAAGAAATTTTCGAAGTGAAACTTGAAATTCGATGAAATGAAAAAGCGACAGTAACATTTAAAAATAAGATTCAGCCTGCAAAAAAAATACTTGAGTTTGCTGCTTTTTGAGTTTCCTGACTATTATAACAGCTAAAGTAGTCTTAAAAAAAATGGTGACTGCAATGGTGAATGGTGATTCGCAGGATTCGTAACAGGGCAATGGCTAATCCGCTACTAGCCATAAGCAAGTTCATGTAATTTGACCTATCATATATAGAAATTTAACTACTACCTATTGCGACTTGATTTTATTTTATTAGCATGAACGTAAAGACGAGCTTAACTAATGATCAGCGTCTCACCTTCCCATTAAAAAGAGCACTTCCATTCGGAAATTATTATTGTTACACTGGTATTTGATGCAATATTGCTCTTCTTTGTGGTCACGCGTGGCGCTAGCCACCAGGCATGCAATCTGTTCGTTTTTTTATTGCCATGAATGGCGAGACGAGCATGCTGTTCGCTTGATGGTATGCGATACGACCGCTCATAGACAGTAATAACCAAAAAAACACTTAATTGGCATTCCACTGTGTTCTCCATCCTTAGACGTAAGATGATAAGTTTTAATATGTCCAGTTGTTACTCTGGATACAATCCAATCAATCAACAATCACTTAATAGTTTTGTCACTTTCCATTATATTAAATGACTAGCTTTTGCCCGCAACTTCGTCTGCATTATTAAATTTATTTATAATAATTATGTTTTATATACTTGAAAATCGATACTCCACTAAATAAGATATTACGTCCTCATTTCTCCCCTAAAACTGAGAAAATTCTAAAACTCAAAATTACGTCACTATTTATTTGTAAGCATCCTTTTGGGCAAATTATGTGGCAATGTATATAATTTACTTTATCAACAACGATTTCCCGCTTTATCTCCAATTAAAGCACAAAAATCCTAAACCTTACAATTGGTCAAAACATAATAAATTCCTCCCTCTAAAATTTATAATCCCGGAACTACGCACAATTTAATTTATGAAACCCATTTATGTATGTTAAAAATGAAAGTTGCTTATGCCCGATATTCCAACACAACCCATCGTCCTTTCCCTCCTTTTTCCTCACCCGTTACTGACTTATAAACTTAGTAAAAATTAAAATATTGTTTTCTCTCCAGTTCTTGAATAGTACTATCAAGCTCAATTTTTAAGGGATTTTTTGTTCCCACGGAAACCCTAAATACTTTTTATAAAAAATCATCCCCTTTGTGCCATTTTTCCAAAATTAATTCCAAAATAGGTAGCTAAAATACGAATTTTCATACCTATAACAGCGGTTTCGATGTTGCATACAAAATTACAACCCTTATTGTAAGCCCTTTGAGGCTAATTTAAGACAAAAAACTATTACCTCCTACCTAAAGTACTAAGTTTGAGCTCTGCAACTATCGCGGTTTCGTTGTTCTATACAACACATTTTCACCCTTTTCAGCCCTTTAGGGGTTGAATTTCCAAAAATCCTTTCTTAGTGCTACTCTATGTCATAGTAGGAACCCCTCTGTTACATTTCAAGTGTGACGCTTCAGTAGTTTCGGCTGTACGTTGATCCCACAACAGGGAATATGCAAGAGACTCCAAAATAAGTGAAATATTTTTTGTTGTAATCTTTATTGATATAGAAATATATCAATAAAATATTTTTTTAAATTCATCAACTCTAAATCGGCAAAAAAAATAATTAAAAAATGACATTTCAAAATTGCGGCGCAATTTTTTCGAAACGTTTGAAAAGGAAAGTGACGACAAAGTACACTATCTTATGAAGTTTTAGCTTGTTGGGTGTATTGTTTTACGTTTGTTTAAGAGTTATTTTGTGTTTTCGTTGTATTATAAAAAAAAATGGATTATTTTGTGACGAAATACAGTTATGTAGCAATTAATAAAAGAAGCTTAATCCAAATACTACGTTGCTGACATAGTAGACTCTGACGTCACAGCGAGGACGCGCCATAATGGCGTTTAAATGCTTCGAAACTGATAGCAGTTTTTATTATTTTTTTGTACTTTTTTGATTGATATTTATAAAGCCTTATATTTTTTTCTGGTAATGTAATAGCATAAAGAATCGATTAAAAATATAAAAAAATGGCATGCATATTCCCTATTCGGTTCTGTGACATTTCAACGCTTATATTCACCCCTTTAGGGTTGATTATAAGAAAACATAGTATGCAGTTACTCTTGTTTCTAGATGAGTAACTAAAGCGCTAAGTTTGGTTTCGATTTTCCATTTAACCGTTATTTACCCTTTTCACCCTCTTAGGGGTTGAATTTCCAAAAATCCTTCCTCGGTGCTACCCTACGTCACAATAGAATTCCTTGTGTTAAGTTTTACGTTTCTAGCTTCAGTAGTTTCGGGTGTGCGTTGATTAGACAGTTTGGTTCTACAAAATTTCAACCCTTATTTTAACCCCTTTAGGGTGATCTATAGAAAAATAAAGTATGCAGTTATTTTGGTTTTTGATTGACTAACTAAAGTGCAAAGTTTGACAATTGTAGCTTTAACGGTTTCGATTTTCCATACAAACGTTTTTTACCCTTTTCACCCCCTTAGGGGTTGAACTTCCAAAAACCCCTTCTTATTGCTACCCTACGTCATAATAGGAATCCCTGTGTAAAATGTCACGTTTCTAGCTCCAGTAGTTTCGGCTGTGCGTTGATTAGATAGTCATTAAATCGCTCTAGTCTCGCAAAACTTCAACCCCTATTTTAACCCCTTTAGGACTAATTTAAAAAAAAACAAAGTATACAGTTAAATTCCTTTTTAAATGACTAACTAAAGTGCCAAGTTTGACAATTGTAACTCTAACGGTTTCGATTTTCCATACAACCGTTTTTTGCCCTTTTCACCCCCTTAGGGGTTGAATTTCCAAAAATCCCTTCTTAGTGCTCACCTACGCCACAATAGGAACCCTTGTGGAAAGTTTCACTTTCCTAGCTCCAATAGTTTCGGCTGTGCGTTGATACGTCAGTCAGTCAGTCACCTTCCTCTTTTATATATATAGACTAGCTTTTGCCCGCAACTTCGTCTGCGTCATTAACTTTATTTACAATATGTTTTATATTATCCTCATTCTCCCCTAAAACTGAGAAAAAAGTAAAACTCCGAATTACGTCATTATTTATTAGTGAGCATCCTGTTGGGCAAATTATGTAGCTATATATATATTACTTACTTTATCAACAACGAATTCCCACTTTAACTCCACTTAAAACATAAAAATCCAAAACCTTACAATTGGTCATTATTTATCTATAATAAGTAAATATTATTAAACATAATAAATTCCTCCCTCTAAAATGTATAATCCCAGAGCTACGCACAATTTTACTTATGACTATTATTTGCGCGGAACCCATTTATGGATATTTAAAATGAAAGTTGCTTATGCCCGATATTCCAACACACCTTCCGTCCATTCCTTTTCCCTGACCGTAAATGTGAAACTCTTACACTCATGAACAACGTACAAAATTAGTAAAAATTAAAATATTGCTTTCCCTATCCAGCTCAATTTTTATGGGTTATTTTGTACCCACGGAACCCTAAATACTTTTTATAAAATTTCATCCCCTTCGTGCCATTTTTCCAAAATTAGTGCATGCCAATTTCTTGTGTTTATAATAGGTAGCTGAAATACGAATTTTTGTAGCAATAACAGTGGTGTCGATTTTGTATACAAAATTACAACGCTTATTTTAAGCCCTTTGAGGCTAATTTAACACAAAAAAGTAAGAAATTATTTTTGTTTTTAATTGACTACCTAAACTGCCAAGTTTGAAATCTGTGCCTTTCACGGTTCGTTTTTCCATACAACACAATTTCACCCTTATCACTCCTTTAGGGATTGAATTTCAGTAAATCATTCATTAGCACTGCTCTACATTATGATAGGAAGCCCCGTGTAAAATTTCAAGTTCCTAACTTCAGTAGTTTCGGTTGTACGTTGATGCGACAGTTCGGTTCTACAAAATTTCAACCCTTACCACTTTAGGGTTAATTTTAGAAAAATAAAGTATGCGGCTATGTTTGTTTTTATTAGATTTACAAAAGTGCAAAATTTGCTAACTGTGGCTTTAACGGTTTCGATTTTCCATACAACTGTATTTTTCCCTTTTCACCCCCTTGGGGGAGGAATATCTTAAAATTCCTTCTCAGTGCTACCCTACGTCAAAATAGAAACCCCTGTATAAAATTTCAAGTTCCTAACTTCAGTAGTTTCGGTTGTACGTTGATGCGACAGTTCGGTTCTACAAAAGTTCAACCCTTATTTTAACCACCTCAGGGTTAATTTTAGAAAAATTCAATATGTATCTATGTTTGTTTTAGATCGATTTACTAAAGGGCAGTTTGACAACTATGGCTTTAACGGTCTCGATTTTTTATACAACCATTTTTTACCATTTTCTTCTCCTTAGGGGTTGAATATCCATAAATCCTTCCTTAGTGCTATCCTATGCCACAATAGGAATCCCTGTGTAAAATTTCACGTTTCTAGCTCCATCAGTTTCGGCTGTGCGTTGATTAGACAGTTCGGTTCTACAAAATTTCAACCCTTATTTTACCCACTTTAGGGTTAATTTTAGAAAAACAAAGTATGTAGTTATTTTGGTTTTTGATTGATTAACGAAAGTGCAAAGTTTGACAACTGTGGCTTTAACGGTTTCGATTTTCCATACAACCGTTATTTACCCTTTTCACCCCCTTACGGGTTGAATTTCCAAAAACTCCTTCTTAGTGCTACCCTAAGTCATAATAGGAATCCCTGTCTAAAATTTCACGTTTCTAGCTCCAATAGTTTCGGCTGTGTGTTGATTAGATAGTCATTAAATCGCTCTAGTCTCGCAACACTTCAACCCCTATTTTAACCCCTTTAGGGTTAATTTTAGAAAAACAAAATATACAGTTAAATTCCTTTTTAAATAACGAACTAAAGTGCCAAGTTTGACAATTGTAACTCTAACGGTTTCGATTTTCCATACAACAGTTTTTTACCCTTTTCACCCCCTTAGGGGTTGAATTTCCAAAAATCCCTTCTTAGTGCTCACCTACGTCACAATAGGAACCCCTGTGGAAAATTTCACGTTCTTAGCTCCAGTAGATTCGGCTGTGCGTTGATACGTCAGTCAGTCAGTCACCTTCCTCTTTTATATATATAGACTAGCTTTTGCCCGCAACTTCGTCTGCGTTATTAACTTTATTTACAATATGTATTATATTACGTCCTCGTTTCTCCCCTAACACTGATAAAATTCTAAAACTCCGATTTACATCACTATTTATTAGTGAGCATCCTGTTGGGCAAATTATGTGGCTATATATATATATATATATATATTACTTACTTTATCAACAACGATTTCCCACTCTAACTCCACTTTAAACATAAAAATCCAAAACCTTACAATTGGTCATTATTAATCTATAATAAGTAAATACTATTAAACATAATAAATTCCTCCCTCTAAAATTTATAATCCCAGAGCTACACACAATTTTCTTATGAGTATTATTTGCGCGAAACCCATTTATGGATATTTAAAATGAAAGTTGCTTATGCCCCATATTCCAACACAACCTCCCGTCCATTCCTTCCTTTTCCCTGACCCCTCCCGTAAATGTGAAACTCTTACATTCATGAACAACTCACAAAATTTGTAAAAATTAAAATATTGATTTCCCTGTCCAGTTCTTGAATTATACCATCAAGCTCAATTGTTATAGGTTATTTTGCACCCACGGACCCCTAAATACTTTTTATAAAATTTCATCCCCTTCATGCCATTTTTCCAAAATTAGTGCTAAATTCTTGTGTTTATAATAGGTAGCTAAAATACGAATTTTCGTACCAAAAACAGCGGTTTCGATTTCGTATACAAAATTACAACCCTTATTTTAAGCCCTTTGATGCTACTAAACCTGATAAAATATATTGATGATAAAATGATTGACCTAAAGTACTAAGTTTGAGCTCTGCAACTATCGCGGTTTCGTTGTTCTATACAACACATTTTCACCCTTTTCAGCCCTTTAGGGGTTGAATTTCCAAAAATCCTTTCTTAGTGCTACTCTATGTCATAGTAGGAACCCCTCCGTTATATTTCAAGTGTGACGCTTCAGTAGTTTCGGCTGTACGTTGATCCAACAATTCGGTTCTGTGCCATTTCAACGCTTATTTTCACCCCTTTAGGGTTGATTATAAGAAAACATAGTATGCAGTTACTCTTGTTTCTAGATGACTAACTAAAGCGCTAAGTTTGATTTCGATTTTCCATTTAACCGTTATTTACCCTTTTCACCCTCTTAGGGGTTGAATTTCCAAAAATCCTTCTTCGGTGCTACCCTACGTCACAATAGAATTCCTTGTGTTAAGTTTCACGTTTCTAGCTTCAGTAGTTTCAGGTGTGCGTTGATTAGACAGTTTGGTTCTACAAAATTTCAACCCTTATTTTAACCCCTTTAGGGTGATCTATAGAAAAATAAAGTATGCAGTTATTTTTGTTTTTGATTGACTAACTAAAGTGCAAAGTTTGACAATTGTAGCTTTAACGGTTTCGATTTTCCATACAAACGTTTTTTACCCTTTTCACCCCCTTAGGGGTTGAACTTCCAAAAACCCCTTCTTATTGCTACCCTACGTCACAATAGGAATCCCTGTGTAAAATGTCACGTTTCTGGCTCCAGTACTTTCGGCTGTGCGTTGATTAGATAGTCATTAAATCGCTCTAGTCTCGCAAAACTTCAACCCCTTTTTTTTTTTTTTTTTTTTTTTTTTTTTTTTTTTTTTTCTCGCGGGGAAAATCCCTTTACGGACCATCCCACCCCAAGGGGCGGGGGTGTGTCGGACTCACCGGTGCGCCTTCCGGCCCAGCGAGACGTGGAGCTGGGTCGGGTCCCTATCGTATTCTGCGCACCGAAATACCGACTAAAAACCCCGCGTCGGCCACCATCGGTGCACTTTGGAGACGGCCCCGGGATACCGCTCAACGGACGCGCCAGGACCGCCTCCTTGTGCACTGCCGCTTAGCGACGCAGCTTTGGACGCGTGTTGCGTCACGTCTCGGGGGCCGCCAAGATAGGGACGGCGGCCCCGCGTGGCCTCTGCGGCGCCGGGTTAGTTGTTGTCCCGGCGCCTCCTACGTCTCCTGTGGCGACGAGCGGGATCGGTCTGCTCCCGATCCCGCTCAGCGCTCTCCTTCTGCGACATGACACGTTCGCAGAAGGAGAGCATGGCTCGCCACGAACTCCGGCTGCCGACCATGGCGGCGACCACGGCCGGCAGCGAAAGGTCGCTTCCAATGACCGCAGTGAGAGCGCTGCGCTCCTCGTCCCAGGCTGGGCACTCCTCCAGAGTGTGCTGGGCCGTGTCCTCACGGCAGTTGCCACAATGGTGGCACACGGCGGACTCCTCCGCTCCGGCTATGCGACACAGGTACGCACCGAAGCAGCCGTGCCCGGTGAGCACCTGCGTCAGCCGGAAAGTTGGCGCGCCGTGGCGCCTGTCCAGCCACTGCTCGAGGACAGGTCGCACTGCCGCGACGGTCCTCGTACCAGCACTAGGGCTCTCCAGTCTGGAACGCCACTCCTCCACAGCGGACCTGCGGAGGGAGGCCAACATGGCCTCGACCTCCCTGGGGACCAACCTCTGCCCACGCCCGGACGCCTCCTCTCGTTGGAAAAAAGCTGACGAGAGGATCTTGGCGTCCAGCACCCAGGGCAGAGTTCCCGCCAATACGCAGGCCGCCTCGTGCGAGACCGTGCGGTAGCCCCTGATTATTCGCTGCGCCACCATGCGCTGCGGACGATGCAGCAGGCGGACGCAACGATCGCCCAGGGACCCGGCCCAAACGGGACACCCGTAGAGGGCCATGGACCGCACGACTCCAGCATAAAGATTTCGGCAAGGGATGCCAGGACCATCAGTGTTGGGCAGCAGGCGCCCCAGTGCGCCCGCCGCCCTCACCAGCTTCGGCGACAACTCCGCAAAATGCGCGCGGAAATCCCATCGACTGTCGAGGACAAGACCGAGGTATTTCATCCTCGAGCCGACGGGAATCCGCACGCTCTCCACCGTGATGTGGGCCCCAGGCGGAGGCCCACACCGAGGACCGTGGAAACACACGGCCTCGGTCTTGTTGAGGGCCACCGTGAGGCCCAGTCGCCGAATCCTGCCCACCACCAGTCCAGTACCGAACGAGGCGAGCAGGGCGGACCTCTGGAACGTCCTGGCCGTCGCTGTCACCAACGTGTCATCTGCATAGCAGACGACAGCGACGCCCCGAAGGTTGGTACCACGCAACACCCAGTCGTAGCCGATGTTCCACAGGAGCGGCCCAAGAACCGAGCCCTGCGGAACACCGCACGACACTTCTCTACGGTGCCACCCGTCGGCGCCCGGATACACAACGCACCTATCAGAAAGGTACGAGTGCACCAGACGCCGAAGGTAGGGCGGCACTTCGTGGTACCGCAGTGCTTCTTCGATGCAGGCCCAGGGCATGGTGTTGAACGCGTTGGCGATGTCGAGAGACACCGCCACCACGACCCTACCCCGGGACACTGCACGCTCCGCTTGTGCCTTCACCCGCAGAATCGCGTGGACCGTCGACCGGCCCCGCCGGAACCCGAACTGGCAGTCCGCCAAATCCGGGCCCGTACCCTCCAAATGCTCGACGAGGCGCGCGTGGACTACGCGCTCGAAGAGCTTGCACACCTCGTCGAGCAACACGATCGGCCGGTAGGCCGAGGGCGAATCTGCGGGTCGCCCCTCCTTGCGGAGCAGGACAAGCTTGCCCGTCTTCCACCGCGACGGGAAGATGCCCTGCTCAAGGCACGCGGAGAAAAGGCCGCGGAGCCTCGTACCCAGCGACTCGACGGCCAGCACCCAGACACGACCGGGCACCCCGTCGAGACCCGGGGCCGAGTTCTTGCTCCGCAGCCGAAGCACTGCCGCCTCTAGCTCTTGCGGCGAAACCTCCGGGATATCCCTTACCGAAACCAACGACGATGGCGCCGGTGGACGTGGCGCCATCGGTGGAGGAGTGAACTCCTCGGTGGCCGGAAACAAGGCCGCGACGACGTCCTCTAAAAGTTCGGTCCGGAGACTCTGTGTCAGAGGGGGCGCCCATGGGCGGAATTTCCGCATCGCTACACGGTACGGACGCCCCCACGGATCTCTGTCCAGAGACCTCCGGAACTCCTCGTTCGCCGCGGCCTTCGCTTGCGCGATGGCCACCCGCAGCGCTCTCTTCGCCTCTCTGTGGAGGTCGAGAAGAAGCCGCTCCTGCTCATCGTCGCCGGGTCTACGGGTCCGACGACGACGGTGCCTGGCGAGTCGGCGGCGCGCAACCTGGCAAGCCGCGCGCAGCTCTGTGAGCTCGGCCGACCACCAGTACACCTGGCGCTTCGCTGGGAGGCGGGTGACCCGGGGCATGACCGCGTCACAGACTCGCGACATCGCCACCCCGAACCATTCCGCCTCTTCCTCGACCCGCACCGGCCCGTCCGGCACGGGGAGCCACGCCTGAACAATGGCAGCCTCCTTCGCGGCCTCCACATCGAGGCGCTTTGCGGCCCAACGTCGGCCGCCCGTGAATCGGGCAGTCGGACCACCACCGGACTGGCGGGTGGAGACCTGGGGGGATGAGACGCTGAACCGAATGTAGAGATGATCGGACAGCGTCTCCTCCTCAACCAAAACCCTCCAGTCCCGAACACGGCGGGCAAGGGCCGGGGTGGCGAACGTGACGTCCACCACCGAACCGCCGTTGTGCCGCACGCACGTGTTCTCCGACCCCCGATTCAGGACGACCAACCCGATGGAGATCGCCCATTCCTCCAGGGCCTCGCCCCGCGCGTCGGTCACCGACGAACCCCAAGCCGAGGATTTGGCGTTGAAGTCGCCGGCTACAAGCACGGAGCGAGGCTGACTGTCCAGCTGTACCAGGGCCCCCAGGCGCACGAGGAAACTCTCGAATTCCGCCTGGGACCTGTTGGGAGAGAAATAGACTCCCACTATCCACACCCCTCCCACCAGGACCGCCACGCATCCCGCACCCTTCGCTACTTTTTCGAAGGGCGGAGAGCCGGCGGCGCCCTGGGTGAAGACGGCCACCAAGCCATCAAGGTCCCCTGCCCAGACGTCGCGGGCAGGGACAGAGTATGGCTCGGCGACCACAGCCACGTGAATCAACCACTGCGCCAGGGACTGTTCGAGCATGTACTGTGCTCCTTGGCAGTGGTTGATGTTCGCCTGGAGGAAACTTAAGTCCATTTATGTATGGGCGATCTCCATCGCCTCAGGGCGGGACGGTTGCGGCCGCGTCGCAACCTCGGCTCCCACACCGCGTTGTGTACGGTGCGGGACCGAGGAGGCAGCGCAGGCCTTGCCGCCCACCCGGTGGTCCGCGGGTTTCCCAGCATCTGCGCAAATTGCGCAGTGCGGGTCCGCGGAGCACTCCCGGGACTTATGTCCCGGTTGACCGCAGCGGTAGCAGAGCCCGCTGCGGTCGCACTCGCCGGTGCATTGTACCCTCACATGCCCCTTATAGAGGCATCGGTAGCAGCGCAGGGGCCGGGCCTCAAGCAGCCGCACTGCCGCTGCCACCCAACCCACGAGGACGCGCCCCGCCTTCACAACTTTCTCCGCTGCCTTCGCCGGACAGCGGAGCCACACCGCGCCCAGGCCCGAGCGCTCGTCGCGAATCTCCCCGACTTTGACATCGTCGGGGGAGCACTCGCCGAGACGGGCGATGGCCGTTGCGACTGCCTCGGGGGTGGCCGATGCGTCCAGCCCCGAGACCCGCAGTTCCGCCGTCTTCACGGGCCGGGAGACACGTACGTCCTCGCCCGACCCGCGAAGGACCTCCCTCATTTTGGCGACAAGGGAGTCGGCCCTTGCCTCCGACTCAGGCCCGGGCACCTCGAAGAGGAAAGCCC
The DNA here is from genome assembly GCA_030180105.1 of Hyles lineata. Classification (NCBI taxonomy): domain Eukaryota; kingdom Metazoa; phylum Arthropoda; class Insecta; order Lepidoptera; family Sphingidae; genus Hyles; species Hyles lineata. The sequence goes on along the minus strand of JARJEE010000017.1, from coordinate 8,163,714 downwards.
CGGTGGCAATCCGCCTTGACCTTAGCCCAACTGTGATGCCAATGCTGGCCAGGTCCACCTTGGCTTGGACCTCACGCAGGACTTGTGCGTAGGTTACTCCCCGCTTCAACGCCTCCGGCGACACCGTTAGAGTCACGGCGGCTTTGCGCGGGAGGCGGAGCTGGGGAGCAGCCCTGCGTGGGGTCTGAGGTGGCTGTTGAGCCACCCGGGACTTCTTCTTGCCCCTCTTTGCCACCACAGTCCACGGAGTCTCCGTGGATGTGGCGGGTTGCGGGGGCGGGTGTGGCGTCTGCGACCGAGGCAGGGCGCGTTTGCGGTTGCCTCTGGTTCGTTCTCGCGGTTCCCGTGCAGGAGCTGGCGGCGGGACCGTTTTAGCCGTGATCGGCCGGGCAGCTGCTGCGGGGCGGCCAGCAGCCGCAGGGGCGGCTTTTCGCTTTCCCGCTCCAAGGGCCGGCCATGAAGCGGCCGGTGTTCCCGCAACTACTCCCTGTGACTGCGGGGCTGCCTTGGCTCTGGCCCTGTCGGCAGCCAGCGGAGGCCGGAGAATCGGCTCCGGAGGCATCGGAGGATCGCCTCTAGTTTGGCGTCGACTTTCGCCATGTGTACCTCTAGCAGCTGCTTCAGAGCATCTGCCTCCGGAACGCCGGATGCCAGCTCAGCCGCTGGCCGCTGCTGTGACCCGACCGACGCCATCAGGTCCGCAATCATCTTGCCCTGAGTGGTAAGGGCCGCCTCCAGCGCCGTCACTTTCTGGCGGAGTTCGCGGTTCTCCGCCTCAACCCTGGCAAGCTCCGCAGGGGCCGGCTCTTGCGCCAACGCCAACAGCTCCGACACGCTCTCGTTGATGTCCCGAACGTATGTTCCCTTTAAGTGTCGGGACGTCCGGGACACGTGTCGGAGCCGCTCCGCCATTCGCGTGAGGACCTCGCTGCGAGTGGCCGGCGGCGCATCTTTTGGAGCCGGCTTTGTCCAGGGGTGCGCCTCCTTGGCCTTCCGCAGATCGGCCTCATCCGCCTCCATCGCCTCGGCCTCTGCGATGCACTCGCTTTCAAGCGCCGCCTCGTACGCCGCCTTTGCTTTTTCTACGGCTTCATCGTCCGCACACGAGCTCCCCGCTGGAGCCGGGGGCTCAACTTCAACCCCTATTTTAACCCCTTTAGGACTAATTTAAAAAAAACAAAGTATACAGTTAAATTCCTTTTTAAATGACTAACTAAAGTGCCAAGTTTGTCAATTGTAACTCTAACGGTTTCGATTTTCCATACAACCGTTTTTTGCCCTTTTCACTCCCTTAGGGGATGAATTTCCAAAAATCCCTTCTTAGTGCTCACCTACGCCACAATAGGAACCCTTGTGGAAAATTTCACGTTCCTAGCTCCAATAGTTTCGGCTGTGCGTTGATACGTCAGTCAGTCAGTCACCTTCCTCTTTTATATATATATATATATATATAGATAACATACATTATTTGACGGTCTTATGAGATTCGTACACTAAAATGAACTGTGATTGATGTTTTCTTTGACAATAAAGTATAAAAATGGCCAAACTATTATTGAAACAATAATTTTAGCTAACTACGTTTTTTATCGTGGTACCTACGTAAAATATTTTTTTTTTTTATTTATTTTAAGAAAACTTACAGACAAACGTAAATAAAAAAATGAAAATATTTTAAAAAATTAAATTGCTAATTACTTACAATCTTCCACATATAAATATAATATAACATCAGCTATTTTAAGTGACTTTGGGACCTTACACTAGTCAATTGGCACACAGCAGGTATGTATACTTTTCAAGAATGTGAGTTTTGTGAGTGTATAGAAGTAATAATTGTTAATGAATAATTGGGGATTTAGTTTTCAATATTAAATCACAGTGGTGAACAATGAAGTGTTACCTATCTATCCAAACATTCATTACATTTGAATAATTATCTATGTTAAAATTTAAATTAGACTTGACAAATTACCAACCCTTATTAGATACCCTTACTCCGCGTGGTGGATTACCTATGGCTTAAACACTAAATCTTCTACATCAAATTCTCAATTGTTGAGGAGTTTCGTGCCCAACAGTGGCCGAAAGCTAATGACCCTGAATAACAAATTACTCTGTGAGCTAATGTTTTAAGGAGGGTTATTAATGCAACATTTTTATTGTTTCATTCATTTTTGGTTCAGAAATAAATATTATTATTTTTTTCATTTAATAATATATGACAGGATTATTATTAAAAAGGAGTATCAACTTTTGTTCAATATTACATTTATGTATAGGAACTATTTAATAAAAATATCGATTTAGTTGTAACATTCCATAGTTACATTACATTTCCAATTATATTTTTCCCAATACATAGTAAGGTATTTAACATTTTCAATTGTAATGTAAATGTGTAATGTAAATTGTACCCGGTACTACATTGCTATAACATTAGGTTCTTTCCTAATCATCCTAGGAAGGATTTTAACTCTTCAACCTGCGGATAACATATTCTTCTGCCCCCTTACAATAAAGGCTTCTGTGTATGTATGTATGTAAATGCTGTAAGGAATTACGTAGATATAGCATTAATCGTTCATTTGGCCTGTACGGAGTTGCCAATCAATGCCTGCGATGCGAGGAAAGCAATTACGCCTTTAAACCTTTTCACGTAGTATAGGACAACCTCCTCTATCAGCGCGTTGACGATAGCATCGACGTCGCCACCTCCCACCACTCCGGAGAGGTTTGACTGAAAATGATAAACAAATTATAAATTTAAAAAAATGGTCACCTACGTCAGAAAAATACTTGTCCAAATTGTTTTAGACAGCATGTCCATCAAGGGCGTCGGCAAGGGGTGGTAGCTGCCCTAGACATTCAAAAAAATTGGCAAATATAAAGCAACCAAAATCTTTGACTTGACTTGCCTACTATTATATACGGTAATTATTTATGTATATCGCCGTAGATGTAAGGCTCGTACTACAAGTGAAAAGCTTCATGTGCTCTTGACTTTTATTACTGGTTGGTGAAAGTTCAGAGAGAAAAATCAATAATTAAGGAATACTTATTTACTAATATGTAGCAGGTAAATGGAAATTATTAAAATTTTCATCACATAAAACTCTTATACAGTCTCGGCCACAGTGGACAATTAAAGTCAATTATGAAGCATGAGACCCTGAGTTAGATTTCCACGCCCAGGCGTGACACTCAAATATTTCTTTACGGCAAATATTTAGTAGTATAATCTTTTCCCCCTCAACTCCTTCCAGCTATCTCTATTTTATATTGTAGTGATCAAGATCATCGTAGAACAGACATTTGATCTGAAACGTTTGCACAGCAAGGGCCAAAAAGCAAATTTGTTGAAAAAAAATACTAACTTTCATAGCCTGAATAGTAAACGTTGCATTTTCAATACCTTCTATAACATCAGGACCGGATTGACCATTTTCAGATTTTGTAAGATGTAATTTTGCTCCAAATCTGAATCCTTGGATTGTGAATCTAAAAATAAATAAATCAACTTTTTATCCAAAATGTATTTAAGTATCAAGGTATTTTTGACGGTTAAAATATTACAAATTTCTATTTCTGCAGTTATTCATCATGTCCATTCAAAAGTTTCCTGGTAAAAACCTTTCTATGCGATAAGGCTCAGTGTACATAATTTAATTTGTGTTATCATATATAACTATTGTGGTACTAGCCATAAGAGGAGTAGCCAAGTAAGTACTAGCCAAGCGTAGTGTAGGACGCCCTCCAACGAGGTGAAGTGATGATATCCGAAGGATGGCTGGTAGCGGTTGGAGACGTTGGGCTGAAGATCGAGCCCAGTGGCGTGCCATAGGAGAGGCCTATGTCCAGCAGTGGACGCGAATAGGCTGATGATGATGATGATGAAATAAATATAAATATATTACATACTCGACCCTTCCCTTCCCGTAAAGTGGTATGGCAGTGTACACGTCACCTGACAAGTCGTAGTACTCTGTAAAAAATAATTAAAGAAGTTGTCTCGTTCGTCTACTTACAAGGAGTGTGTGTGATTTGAACAGAAAAGTCCCCAGGATTTTACTGTCGAGTGAAATCAATTCACATAACTCAAGATTTTTGTATCGAAAACTCTCATATTATAGCATATAGTTTTAGAGAACTAGACATTGTATATGGTTAGGTGATGGGGCACCTTTTCGTAACTCTTTACTGTAAAACTCTAAATTGAGATTTCCTTCTTCCTTTGTTGTTTGATTCTCTTGGGGTTCAATTGAAATGTGACTTACCCGAAATGATACGTAGACTTGGAAACTCTATATCAACATCATAAATACGACTGATGACATCAAGTGTGCTGTCATGCACAATGTAATCACTAAGTCCAATCGCAGATATATTTTTGAGTTTCAAATCCAGGCTGAAAAATATGAACATAATGACTGAGAAGTGGAAAAAATAATAAATATTTTCAACTTCATGAATTAGCAATCCACTACTGGAAAAATAATAGTTAAAAAAAAATACGCTTTTATAGAAAATCCAACTAAAAAATAGAAAATAAATTTTAATAAATTTGAATTAAAATAGTGTAAGAAAAAATTATTTTATTGTAAAAAAAGCGTTTCCTCACGATGTTTTTCTTCACCGTTTTAGTGCGTGGTGATCGACTATCAATACACACATTACTCCGAAAAGTCAGAGGTGTGCCCTGGGATTTGAACCCGCGACCACCGTGAACATGTTGGCTGCCGCGTCTGGTCCGTTTACCAACAGGCCACCACGCACTTCAACTCCACTTCGGTGAAGGAAAATATCGTGTCATGTCGAGGAAACCTGCATACCATAGCGGTTTATAAGAATTTCTATGGTATGTAATTCCTCCAACCCGCACTAGGCCAGTGTGGTGGACTAATATGGCCTAATCACTCTTAATCGTACTCTCGATTGTAGAGTAGGCCCGTGCCCTGCAGTGGGACGTATATAGGCTGATACAGATACAGATACAGAAAAAAAGCGTGGGGTGCTTTTCAGGATATTATCAGAATAACCCTTCTAGACATATATGTTTATAAAATATTTAGAATTATGGATACCATGCACCCCACGCTTTTTTTACAATAAAATCATTTTTTCTTACACTATTTTTAATTAAAATTTAATAAAATTTATTTTCTATTTTGTAGTTGGATTTTCTATAAAAGCGTATTTTTTTAGTTTTTCAAAACTATTATATATTTTTCATTTTTTAGTTGAATTTTCTATATTTTTTAAGTTGGATTAAAATTCTCAGGAAAACAAAAATCGCTAATCCTGATTATCCTAGTAACGATAACGGCTCAAAATGTTTAAAATATTGAATTGTCATCGGTCCTTAATAAGTATGCCAAATTTCGAGTTAATCCGACGTTTGAAGGGGGTCAAAATCATGCTCAAAGATTCCGTTACATACTAACATACATATGTCTGAATCTAATAAAAGCGTATTAATTAAACACCTTCCCAAAATACGTCAAGGTTAGTTACATTTCGAAATTGGCTTATCTTTGAAACACAATATCGTTAATATCGACATCCACAATACTTACTAAATCAATCCTGCTGGAATGACTAGGTTATATTCATCCAGTTCCATTGTTTCTAAAGGGGAAACGTCAAACGCTTTCCAGCCTTTGCCCATGATATCGTTGATAAATGCACGCAGTTTACTAAGGAATTCTACTGTTGTGGGTTTAGAAGGGTTACTCGATCTATGGGAATTTTTTATCCCTTCAATGGAATCTGCAATATGAAATCAATATTAAAAAAGGTGCATATCCATACCATGAATATAAATTCAAAAATCTCTCATTTCTTAATCAACCGATAGACATATTCCATATTTCAGGAATATACAAAATAACGCAGAGTATCAATTATTTATTTATTTACTGACAGCCTCTGTGGCGCAGTTGGTTAGACGCCGCCTGTGAAACGAGAGGTCGCGGGTTCGATCCCCGCACCGAGAGAAATGTTTGTGCGGCCCACAAATATTTCTTCCGGGTCTGGGTGTTTGTGAGACCGAAAAGTCTCTCGTAGTTCCTGATACCCACGACAGAAGACTCAATCTTAGTGTGGGGTCAGAACTATGTATGTGACTGTTGGGTGTTATTTATTTGTATTTACATACTATATTTTACACTACAATGAAATTAAGAAACATATTAACAAATAAATTACTTAAAACTAAAGGCACGGTAACCTGCGATCTCTTCCAGGTATCCTTTGGGTGGTTTGGATTATTAAGTTTCATAATTATGAGGTACTTTTCATCCAGAATACTATAGATGTTGTTTGCAGCCTCCATTTCGCAGTTAGTTAGACGCTGGCTGTGAAACAAGGGGCTGCGAGTTCGATCCTCGCACCAAAACAAATATTTGTGTGATCCACAGGTATTTGTTTAAGCCTGACCTAAGAGTCTCTCTTATTTTCTGATAACACAAGACTCGATCTAAGTGTGGGGTCAGGAGTATGAATGTGACTATTGGGTGTATTTATTTTACTTATATATTGACTAATATTTGTAAATGATAGGGAAATAACTATCAGAAGGTATAGTTCAAAGGTAAAACGATCTTACCAGTCTCTTTTGTCGATAACATCCTGGTTGGAAATGCTGTAGCGATTGTCCACAATGTCAAGAATATCATTAATTTCATATTGCAGAAATATATTTAATCCAGTAACCTTACAGATTAAATTAAAATTATCTTAAAAACTTTAAGAACTAAACTTTGAATAATAGTTTACTGTAACAAATAAATAAATCCCAATCCTTGCGTGTGATTTAAATAAATATGTTTGTTTTGTAAATCTAATCGGTGACTTAAATAGTGATTAATTTGTGTGTCGTAAGAACAACAGTAGCGTATTCCAACATTTATTTGGATGATTCACGAGCAACACAAACATATACCTTCTTAAATAATGTCAATAGTTTTTTAGTTATTTATCATATTATACGTAGCGTTATTAAAATATTGAAGGTTATTAAATAAATTCGTAAATGCTCGATTGCAGTTTACTTAAAATATGTTTCTTGAATTACACACATTAAACTCACGCCTTTTTACCAGAAGTGACAGGCAGAGTTGTACTTACTTAAACTCACACCAGAGGTGGTGGATAGGTGTTACCAGGACACCCACGTTTCGCATTGTGTGTCCCGTCTCACGATGTGATAAGGGCGAGCCTATCGTCATATAAGGCACAAAATCCTGCCTCCGGGCTAATAATGAATAGAAAAGTCCAAAAATACTTTGTCAACCTGGGATTCGAATTCGAACCCGAGACTTCAGCGTTCTAATCGTAGCGTAGTAAAACTATGCCATCGAGGCAGTCAGTCGATATTGATGTATGACTTTATTATTTATTAGTCAATCCCGTAATAATTATCTATAGGGCCTATGCGAGTTCCAAAAATACTAGACAACCCATAATAATTAAATAAATTCGTAAATGCTCGATTGCAGTTTACTTAAAATATGTTTCTTGAATTACACACATTAAACTCACGCCTTTTTACCAGAAGTGACAGGCAGAGTTGTACTTACTTAAACTCACACCAGAGGTGGTGGATAGGTGTTACCAGGACACCCACGTTTCGCATTGTGTGTCCCGTCTCACGATGTGATAAGGGCGAGCCTATCGTCATATAAGGCACAAAATCCTGCCTCCGGGCTAATAATGAATAGAAAAGTCCAAAAATACTTTGTCAACCTGGGATTCGAATTCGAACCCGAGACTTCAGCGTTCTAATCGTAGCGTAGTAAAACTATGCCATCGAGGCAGTCAGTCGATATTGATGTATGACTTTATTATTTATTAGTCAATCCCGTAATAATTATCTATAGGGCCTATGCGAGTTCCAAAAATACTAGACAACCCATAATATCTTCAAATCAGGATATAATTTATTATGTCTTCAGGGATAGGCGTAGAATCTTCTAGAAATAGTTATATTAATTATTCTGAAACTCTGATTACATTACTGGCTTATTAAAAGATAGTTTTATCGTAAGTAGAAACACAGATTTCTTAAAGATAAGAAAACTACTACTGTTGCTTCATAATATTTTGATATCAATAGTAAGCTTCTGATAATAATCCAACTAAGTCACCGTGATCATTCCATGTGAAACCTTGCTTCTTTCATTTCCAAATTTTAAAGCCAGATTGAGATAGGTATCATATTTTGTATAAAACAATACTTACTTAGGCCTGGGAATCGAACAAACAGGTCACCTTATGGTAAGTAATCACTGACGCCTTGAACATCCACAACACGTAGATCATGGATGTGTTGCCGGCCCATTAAATAGGGAGAAGAGCGGGAAGGAAAAAGGAAAGAGGACAGGGGGATTTGGGCATTCGGCAATCTCACTCACTAAACGACACACGACAGCTAAGCTGTCGCTTCACGTCGACTTCTTGTGAGACAATGATACCGCCTTGGACAAGCCCGTTCATTCATGCTGAGTCACTGTCAATAGCCTGTTTCTCCCACTTCCAAAAATTATTTAAAGCCAAGATTTCACAAGAAATGTTACAAAAATTAATTAAACAACAAAGAACAAATTAAACAGTACATTTCGTTTTCACTAATCGGAACTAAACATATCAAATACAACACCCACTCCCCTGATATAATAGAAGACATATTGGTGTGTATTGATTATACCCAGGGGATGAAAGAACCAAAGAACCTCCAGATGTCGAGTTACGTGAATTAATAAAACAACAACGCCAAATATAACATTACATTTCTTTTTCACGATTCGGAACTAAATCTATCAAATACAACACTTATTCCCCTGACGTTATAGAAGACATATTGGTGTATATTGATTATACCCTGGGCATGAGAGGAGCGATGAATCTCCAGGTGTCGAGTCCGTCAAGGAAGGGGTTGAGGACTTGAAGAATGATCCCGGCACTGGTCTTGGCGACGGCGCCGTGGAATCTGTTCACGTAGTCGACGATGACCTCCTCAATCATCGCATTAACGATGGGATCGATATCTCCGCCGCCGACCGCTCCAGTTACGTTTGACTGGAAATCATGAGTAATTTATTTATCGAATTTCTTTATTCTTCATTCCTATGGATTTTGTATGACTAGGCCGGATTTTCAGATTGGTGGAGTTGCTTTACTCAAAACATTTTCGAAAGGTCTATGTCATAATGTAAACACTAATATTATAGAAGAAAAAATGTAAAGAGGTGAACACTCATTACATTTTGACATTGTGCTGAGTTAAATATGATTTAACGTGGTTAAATACCGATTAACTAAAGAAACCTCAAATACAAAGTAACTTTAATTTCATGTCATTTGGCTGGAGAATTCTATTTCACAATAATTATATATATAACCACTTATTGAGAAATATTTAAAATATTACTAAAATTCACCTCGAAGTGTGGCAGATCGAAGCCAGCATTCTCAATTTTGTCAATAAGTACTGATTTTCCATCTTCAGATTGTTTCAAGAATAGCAGTGCGCGAAATCTTAGGCCGTCGGCTTTGAACCTGTAAGTCATATTAATATATTTCGATAAATATAAGATAATATATAGAATAAGATTGGCAAAAGTGAAATTCGTTCATTTGATGTCATCCACCACTTTCAGGAAAGATTTCCTGCCAAGGGAAAAAATATGATTAGGTCTCTGGTAATCTCTTTGACTGAAAAAATGCTTTGAAGCAAGGCTGTTACGCCTCCAAGACGCAGTTGGTTATACGTCGGCTGTTAAACGAGCGGCCGCAGGTTCGATCTTGGCATCGGACGGCAGTCCCATGCTAATGGAAACAATTATGCCGGCCTGCTAAGGTGCCTCTTCATATGCCGACCTGCTAAGGTGTCTCTTCAATCTTTGTACCGCAATACAATATATTTGTGTGATCCACAGGTATTTGTTTCGGGTCAGGGTGTTTGTGAGACTGAAAAGTCTCTCGTAATTTCTAATACCAAGACTTGATCTTAGTGAGGGTTCAGGACTACGTATGTGACTATTGGGTGTATTTATAATAATGAATAATTATAAAGTAAGCATTATGCATAATAATATGGTTTTCATATTACTTACACAGCTCCGCCCCTTCCGTATAAAGGTATGGCGGTGAAAACGTCACCAACCAAGTCGTATTGTTCTGAAAAAAATAACCGTTCTTATTTCATAAAATTATAAATTAAATTACAGTAAAGTAGGTAGTATGTTCTAAACAAGGAATGCTAAAGAATAAGTCAAAAGGACATAAAATACTGACGCTCAATGTTATAATTGTGATAAAGTGTATTGTTTTTTTTGTAATGTACGTGAATACTACGTGAATAATAACTTACCGGCCTCAGCGTGGATAGAGGGGAAACCAATGTCGATGTCGAAGGTGAGTGTGCGCAGGTCTAAATCACTTTTGTACACCTTAAAACCTCCAAATCCAGTGGCGCGCACGTTCTTGAGGTCCAGTTCAAGACTATTAAAAACAGTAAATAATTATTCAATAAAATTAAGCCAAACATAAAAATCCAAAGAGAAGAAAGTAGTTATAAGTCGATACTAAATTGTTTGTGCACGAAGCAATAACAGCCTTATGTTTAGAATTGAAGAAGAATTTTAAAACCTGTTTTAGGTACCGAATGTTTAGTCTCTTTTAAACAACTTTTGAAATAAGTTTTAGCGGAGAAGGCAACATTAATATTCGATAACTACAATAGGGTTTAAAACTGTAAACGTTTTATGGTTAGCTAGGTAATTTTATTCTCATCTGGTCACAAGTTATAAAACTGTTTACTAGCTCACTAAATTCGGCAAATATACAAAGTCATAAAGGGTATATAAACCCGAAAGTGGGATGCTATACTCATCATAATCAACAACAGTTTTTTTTTATTTTTAGCGTTTTTATTGTAGTTTCCAAATGTTGTCCATTATTTTATTGTGGCATCCTCCTTTCGGCTTTATGTACTCTTTATGGCTTAACCTTGTATATGTAACTAACTCACGGCATATTTACACAGTGTAGTACGTTTTTAATTTCTGGTACTTACTTTATAAGTCCAGTTGGTAAGCTCAAGAAGTACTCTTTAAGGTGCAGGGGGTCCAACACGGGTATGCCCAAATGAGGCGCTCCGTTCATTATGATGTTGCGAATTAACTTGAATAGATTTTTAACCAGGTTATTAACCAATTGGTTGTTATGTTTTACAGCAAAATCAGTGCCATCTGAAACGTCACACAAATGAGCAGGATTAGTATAAGCCTTGTAACTCCGACAAACAACACAAGTTCTATATTTAATTATTTTATTCTTTTTTGTACACCAAATAAATCTACAACTAAACTAATATTTATATAAATATCAGTACAAATGATAGTCGCATCGCTCGAAGTAATCTCTTATCGACTACCGTGGGATGGACATAAGAGAAGGAAAAAGAGAGAGGGCAGTCTAAAGTGTACTTTTAGGAGAAAGCTTGAATAATAAAAATAGGAAACATTAAAATATTTAGCTTGATAGATAAAATATATACAAACATATTAAATTAAACAACATACATATGCGATACACGGGTTTAATCGTAAATAAACATACATATGCAGACAGATAAAAATATTTTAATTTATAATACACACATAAGTGCAAATTGCATAGATATATTAAGATACATAAACAATCAACCGACTAGTATATAGTATTTTTAAGAGACAAGTAGTGCTTCGACCATTCTTCTGAAGGACAACAGTGTTCGTGTCCGTCTCAAAGCATCAGGAAGTGTATTCCATAATCGAACCGCTTGGTCAGGGAAATATATGTCCATAAAAGTCGTTGCTATAGTATAAATTAGGCATGTGTAGCCTGCAATTATTAGATAACAAAATAGTCCATGCGAGTTGATGATAGCAGGGAAGCTAGTATAATTGTGTGTTTACTAGTGGTAGATGTCTCAGACGTGAGAGGCCGCCTGGGTAGGTACCACCGCAATGTCTATTTCTCCCGCCAAACAGCAGTATAAATACACTACTGTGTTTCGGTTTGAAGGACGTTGTAACCAGAGTAACTACTGGACATACCGAGACTTAACCTCTTATATTTCCGGATGGCGAGTGCAGTGGAATACCAAGCATTGCTTTGTTATTCATGGTGTTGTTTAGTTTTACTACTGTCCATGAGCGGTCCTATCGCTTGCCATTTGGCGGATGGCATGCTCGTCTTGCCACTCTTTGCAATAAAAAAACATGATGATGTCAATTAGCTCACCTTCAATTGTCTATAGTCTCGTTATTTTAAGCTGCACAACATTCAAGCCACTCTAAATTGGGCTATGTATTTAATAACACCGATTAATTAATATAAGTATCAGAAAAACGAACCCAAGTTGAAAAAGGATTGCACTTCGACCGCGTGTCTAGGAGCCGCTGCCGCCAGCGCGACCAGCGCAAACAGAACTAGCAATTTCATCCTGTAAATATATTAAAATCTGTAAATATACACAAATGCGTAAAAACGTAATCACCTCCATTTTGCTGTGGAATTACATGAACGATATTTCCTAAATATTTTCTAATGGGTGTAATCATTGTGGGTCGAGCTGTCCACCGTGACGATATGATTGTAACTGGACAACATTAAATGCATTACCAATGGCTGAATATTCATTTACAAAAACCTAATTTCATTTGTTTTTTTACACCACATATTATGTTTTTGGTGGTGTAGATGGCTACATCTCGAACTCAGTAAAGCATTCGATGACGTAACACCGTCCTTGAAAAACAACAGTTGGTTCATGATGGTTCTTTTTAACTCGACGCGATGGTAGTAAAATTTTTGGATCAACAGTCTTCAATTTAGTTTTCCACCTTCGTTTCAGATGGGGAGAGTCTGTTTATTCATGATGCGAGTACTACGAGTATTTCGTAGTTTTCCTCCATGACACCTCACGTGACGTGCGCGCAGAATAAAAGCATTATGTGGAACGACATTTTATTGTTAGGCGTGGCAAAAACTACAATCGTCAGAAATTCTTTTACTAAACGTTTTCTACATCTACTGATTTATTTTAAATCTATCAGTAGTATTATTTATGATTTATTCAAAGTCTAGCAGTAGTATTATTTATCAATACTGCTGTTGACCAGGAACACGCCACGACTTAAAGGGTCTTAATTAGGTATTATTGGCATCATCCGAAGTCCCTATAGTGAGGTTTATTTTTTTGCAGAGGGCGATGTCCACTACAAAAAGTTGGTATTTCTCCTAACCCATCTTCAACCACAGAAAGTTCACTGTTAACCGTCAATTAAGGCTGCGAATTTTGATAACGACATCTCTAAAACAGACCACCTAATAATGAAGCAAAGAAATTTGCTAGATTTGGTCCACCTTGACCACAAATTTGATATTTCGCTTATCATTATGTGGCCCCCATTTTGAAACATTTCAACTCCTCCACATCTTTTCTTTCTAGAACATCCTTATGCAGCTCACATTTTTACACTAACGGAATTCAAGGAGAACTAATTACTTGGCGCATGATGTTATGTGACTCACAGATTTAAAAAGCATAATGTGATTCCAATACAGAATTTTGCAAACCATTGTTAAATGTTATAAAGAATAATTTTAATCAGTAGATATTCATAATTAGTCAGCTACGATCTGTTTCGCGTTGTCTTGTTACAAAATATAAAATGTATATTTAATTTGTCATACCTAAAATTTTCTGTCCCACTGAATCAAACTTGATGTATTCACAACACAAACATACAAGCCACTGAACAAAGAGTCGATTTAATAGAGTATTAATAAAAATCTGCGATAATCATCACTGCACTGATTTACAATATAAATCGATCGATCAAAAATTATGCGGATAAAAGTATTAGCGAGATTGTTTTTCACTTCATTGCGTGTGTCATTGTATTGTTGTGATAACATACTAGGATTTTACATGTGTCTTTAACATGTAGTAACAATTTGCACATGCTATACTGAATTTCCTGGTGGTTGGTGTCTCATATGTAAGATGTCGCCTGGGTACACCAAAATGTATCTTTCTCCCGTCAAAGAGCAGTGTAAATGCACTGTTGTGTCCCGATTTAAAGGACATTATAGCCAGAGTAATTACTGGACATATTAAGACTTAAAATCTTAAGTCGCAGGGTAACCTTTGTTCACCTATGGATCTCCTCATTCCGGATTCAATTTCGTAGGGAAATACCGAGCATAGTCCTCTTAAGAGCGCGTTGAGTGATCCTGAGCGGACCTATTCCGCCCACAGTGAGAGGCCATGTTTCGTTTATGTATGTCATCACTGGTAACACAGAAAAATTAAAGATTAGTCTTTAGGCACTAAAGCATTTTGAATGAGATAACGTTATGTAGTTTTCCAAATGATACCCATCCGAGTTGGGTTTGACCGTTGACCCGTCACTCGAGTTTTGTGAGTGGAGTTTTCAACCGCAATCGAGGTGGGCACGATTTGGACATTTGAAATGATCATAGTCGTCTTGTCCATTTTTATTTTAAGACCCACTCATTGAGGAACTCTACTGAGGTCGAGCATAGCAAAGCGTAGATCCTCCAGCGATTTTGCTAAGACTACTATGTCGTCGTCAAATCAAGGATGTGATATACTCGGCGCTAATATTATTCCAAGTCCCTTCCAATTCAACAGCCTGAAATAAGCTATAGCAGTACTATAATTGAATCCTTACTGTAATTGAATATATTATGATCAAAACATTACTTATAATTACACAAAGATGATTATATTAAGACATATTGAATTATTTGTATTAAAGCTGTAAGCTTTGGAAACCTATGTTTTTATTATATCTGCGAAAAACCAATAAACTAAAATAACATCATAATGTTTTGGGCTCTATTTGCTTTCAGAAGAAAGCTTGTGCAAAGTAAAAAAGTGCTATTATCGGTGGTATCTTTTTGCTGTCGATAATTTATAGCATTTTTGTTTACATTTCCTCGTTTATTTTACGTGTCCTGCTTATATAACAACCTAATTTTGTAACAACGTAAATAATAGCCAATACCTCGTATAGGAAGCAGCCAGTCATGTTAGTCTTATCTTGTGACGTTACGTTTTGTAAAATATTCATAAAGCGTGTTAAGCAATTGTCAAAGTACGTAAGTAATTGCAATTTAAATTGAGAACGTATTTAGAATTAAAGTTTTGTCTTTTGTTTTTTTTTTCGTGCGTAGATCATCAAAGACGACCGAGCGGCTACGCCTTGAGAACAACACCGTTCGCGCATACGATATTGGGTTCTGCGTGGCCGTGAACATGTATTAAAACCAAAGGTTAATTTTATCAAAGTTACGAAAGCGGATTATCAGTTAATCTTAGTTCATGTTTGCGTAGGTGCGTGTGTATTTTCGGATTAGCAAAACTGGGATGTGTTTAGAAATGTGAGTACCTACTGCTTTTTACAGTTTTAGTTGTTAATAGAATGTGCGTAAAAAAGCCGATTCTACGAACTAATACACCATTGATATTTACAATTATAGAAAAAAGTTTATTTGCAATTGAACGTGCAATCAGTGTCATTGCACTGACCTGGCTCATTCAATATATTATTAGACGTATTCTATCAGAATTAATTTTCCCATGGGCACAAAAGCTGTATCACAATTGCTTCCGTAACCTGTTTGGTATTTAGGTCCTTGACATAATTTAGAAAATAAAACAGATTAGATGCATATCAGTATCAGACAAAGTGCGGCACTCCCATCTTTAGACTGCTCTTTATAGCGCATTGCATAATGTATTACCATAACTCAGAGGCCAGACAGGCAATTGTATTCACTGAAAAGGTATCCTGACATTTATGGTCGCCATCTATGTACAATTGATGACTCATTACTCTGAAAAGTAGGCAGACGCGTAATATAGAGATCATCGACCTGAATTGACCAAATCGAGATGTACGGAAAAATGCATTGAAGTCATTGATCACAATTAGTTGCAACTAGAACCGACGCAAAAAATGTCTGAACGCAATTATGTACAACGATAATTTAAAACAGACTTGATATTAATTGAAAATGACTTCTAATAGATAGCGATGATTACAGTCATGTTCCTATTTAACAAAAACATTCCGAACCCAAATACAACCGTAGTTTCGTCAAACATCAAAAGGTATTGGTTGTTTCTACAGCCTCCATGGCGTAGTCGACTACACGCCGGCTGCGAAACGAGAGGCTGCGGGTTCGATCACCGCACCGACACAAATGTTTGTGAGGCCCACAAATATTTGTCTCGGGTCTGGGTGTTTGTAAAACCGAAAAGTCTCTCGTAGTTCCAGATACCCACGACACAAGAGTCAATCTTAGTGTGGAGTCAGGACTGTGTATGTGGCTGTTGGGTGTATTTACAAAAGACGGTTCAGCTAAGCAGATATATTTTGGTCGTTATTTCTATACATTTTGCAGTCCCAAGTACTCGTATAATTCATATACCAAATCATTTACGACCAATGACGTTGCTTTATAAACATCTTAGTTTACGACCCATTGACGTTTTTGATGTGTTTTAAAGGTTGCTAATATCTAGCTAATAGCTAACGTTATATCATCATCATCAACATTGGCCCATTCGCGTCCACTATTGAACATAGGCCTCTCCTATGGCAAGCCACTGGGCTCGATCTTCAGCCCATTGTCTCCAACCGCTACCAGCCATCTTAAGAATATTATCACGCCACCTGGTTGAAAAGCATCCTACAATACGTTTGCCGAGGCGTTGTCTCCACTCGAGAACACGTCTACCCCAATGGTTGCATGTCAGTTCAAACAAAATATAACAAATATAGCAACGAACATAATAAAGCATGGGCTTTTATCGTCATAGTAAGCTAATAGGGTCATGTGTAAAACATGATTACCCATAGCTTGCAAATGGATAATGCATTATACAATATCGCCCGACGATTGCTCTGTCTTCTGGCCGACACGCTAAGATTTATTGCATCCTACTAATTGTATTTGAACTCATGCGACGCGAAAGCCAGATGTCAAAAACTCACATGATGACTAAATGCTGACATATTCCCAATAGCGAGTTGAAAGACGGCGCTCGTAAATCAATTAATAAATAGCCTATACTCAGACAGAAAGTATTTTTATGTTGTAAATAAACTGTAGTAGTTTGAGGGCCGGGGATGTTGAATTGGGTCAACAACTAGTCTCACAAGTGGAGCATGACTAGGAGGAGGTAGCCCGCTGACTGTAATTAAGTGATGGTCGTAAATCTTCAGATATGACCTAGCGTCCGTTGTCCTATTCTTTTTAGTTGATTGATGCTTCACTGTTTGAGCTTCCGTTTGGGTTCTACTTATACTCTCATACAGATTCGTTTTATAAGCCTTCGCCTCCGTCATTTTATAGTATTTTCTACAGTGTTGTGATTCATTTTTATTAGTAGGGTACTATTTATAGTAATTGGATTATGATTTTGGGGTTTTTAAATAACAATTTGTAATTGGTTGCGTACGATTTGTGTGTTTCATTTTATTAAATCACTATCTAATTTGCTCTATTTGAGTCATGTTTTTTAAATTGCTATTTAGTGGGTGTTTGTTGTAGTTAGTTTTATTGTGCGTGTCAAATACCCTATTGATACGTTTTGTAGTTATTGATATCAATTGACGCAATTTCAAATACTTGGATTGTTTATCTTACAAACATCACCGCTTTTAAGTAAAAAAATGAGGACACAGTTTATGACATAGGAAATCTATTTTGTGTGATTGTTTGTATCTCGCACGTGTCAATTAAAACAATTTAGTGAAGCGGTTCCCTCTCGTTTAAGATTTTATGATGGGTACAAAAATAGAAAAGTTTATTTGAGGAAATTACTTTCAATCAACAATGAGAGCTCAATCTTGGCGGTGTTTTTGATGTCCCGTGTTCTTCTATGCTCTACATTCAAGCCCGCGGTGGTACTGGTTACTGATAATAATGATATTATTTAAAATTTAGTCTAAATATCTCCAATTCAATGGTCACTTTAGACCATGAAAATACCCTAGAAAATCTGTATAAGATTTTCTTTATTGTATTCACATACTGGGAAGAATAGCGTTGAAACTCAGATGGATGTGAAGACAGCAGAAAGTCGCACAAAGCAAACTTTCAACATATCGCTGTAGAAGAATGATCTTCAGAAGAATCCTCAAGTTAAAATGTACTCTTTGCCTCAAGTAAAACATTCAGCAATGAGATTTCATACATAATTAGTCGGTTAGTTTATGCAGAGTTATTTCATTTCATAATTATAAATAGGGAAATTTTGAATATCGTTTCGAATTTTATAATCTATCCAGATGGTATTATTGGTACCCTAGATAGAATTTATTTCTATTTTTGATATAAACTATAATTCAACAACAAAAATATTGTGCATAAATACTGTTATTAAGAACAGCGATTTATTAGCGTTTCTATTTTATTATATGCAAAGTCCACCAACCCGCATTAGGCTAGCGTGGTGAACTATATGGCCTAACCACTCTCAATCGTATTCTCGATTGTAGAGGAGGCTCGTGCCCCGCAGTGGGACGTATATGGGCCGATAAAGATACAGATACTGTTAATTTAGTAAAGCTATTAAACATTTGAGTCATATCTGTGTGCCTTAGATATTTGTAGGTATCTATGATTACTAAAAGTAAATTACTTGTACATTCAATTTACTTTGGTTTGATAAAAACGTATAAAAAGTGCCTGAAAAAATCTGATATAATATAGAAATAATAAATAAGGAAGACATACCCTAATAATATTTTTTGTACCCTTTTAGTGTTGTTTTTATTCTGACCGAAACAGTACGAAACACTAGAATTCAAAATAGTTTCAGTAATGAAGTGTAATGTAAATTATGTAAGGAATTAATACATAATAATGTTAGCTAATTCTATTGTTGTGTTTATGTAAAGTATTGTAGTTGTATCGTCTGAATAGCTAAGCATTGTGATGAGGTAGTTTTGGTCAGTGTGCCGTGTATAAAGTAGTATTTATTCTCCGCTCACGACCATCTTCATCATTCAGTACCGTCTGACCTGTGTCAAACACACGCCAAAATCGAACAGTGCGTAAAGGACGCGTGCGTAGGAACCTATCCTTACGATATTGAGAGAAAAAGGCCTAATAATATTTTTAATACTTTAAATTGTATAGGTATTATACTAAAATATTACGTTGGACAGTGTGTAAAGTAATAGAAAAAAAAACGGTTTCTTTTAAAAATGTTTCGTAATATGGTTATATTTAGTGTTTTATTTTATGTAATTGTGTCGTATGTTACTACTGCACCCGCATATCATCTAGGTAAGCAAACAACTTAATATAATTATTTTATTTTAATTATTAATAATTTCTGACAGTTTGAATAAATAATTTTTTATGACATGACTTAGAAAGTACGTACGAGTATAAAAATGTTACTATTTAGACATAAGATTTAAAATAACAAAAGATAAAATTAGAATATGCCTACTACTACTACTACTACTACTACTAACGTAGAATATTACACAGTAAAGGCAATCGCTGAGAATTCTAATGAACGTTACATTTAAATTAATCTTTAACAATGCCAACGTTTTAAAATACACCAAACAGAACAAACAACAAAAACAAACAATTACGTTTTTTTTATAATTTTGTATTGCCTATGTTCATCAGGGATAATGTACGATTCTAATGGTGCAAGAATTTTTCAAATCGGTTCAATAGCTTCAGATACTATTCCATGCAAACAATCAAATTTTACGTCTTTGTAATATTAGTGTAGACTTTAGATAGTATGGATTTGAAAATGGTCTTAACTCTCATTTGTACCATTTTAAAAAACTCGTGCAAATTACAAGATTAACGGAAAATTATCTAGTACGTGAACACTAATAACTATATAGCCGGCCCAAGAATGTTGTGTAAGTCGAGGTTATGTAAACATTTTTGATCGTAATGGATCAAACAGTTTATTCAGTCATGGTGTGAATTACTCTAGTTCCATCAAAGAAAAGATAATGTTACTATGGAAACAGTTTTTAATTAAAACATTTTTTTTGCAATGTATAGCGAGACCAGCATACCGTTCGCCTGATGGTAAGCATTAGGACTGCTCATAAACAGTAGCGAAACCAAAACAACAGCTTCAATTACAAAGCAATCCTTGGCATTCGACTGCGCTCGCCATCCTAAAATAAAAGATGTCTCAATATGTGCAGTAGTTACTGTGGCTATAATATCCTTCAAACCAAAACACAATAGTGTATTTCAACTGCTGTTTGGCGGGGGCAATAGACATTGCGGTGGTACCTACCCATGCGGTCTCTCACATAAGAGAGACCTACCACCGGTGAATTTTTTGCTAAATAATGCAGTATCAAATTGAAATGTATACTTGTATGTTTTGATTACGATTCGTGTGAGGTAGACATTGATTTGACGGTAGGCCATTAGTCATACGTTTGTAAAATGCGGTAGGTCTGTTGAACTCGTCCAAATTAATTACTAGAATAGTTTGTTTGCTCAGTAATTGATAACGAACTTTTGAGGGGAGACACTCAAATATCGGATCGAGAATTATGTATAACCCCATCCATACAAGACCCCATACTTTGTGTGTTTTATGCGGGTTTTTGTATTTCAGTAACTTTTAATTTTCAAATTCATTTTTGTACTCTGTAGTTTCACATGAATCGAAATGAAACTAAAGATTTTCTTTTTTAGTCTTAGTTCGATATTTCAGCCTTAAGTTGATCTAGGTATCTGCGGAATCTAGTATTGTGGTGCATTTCAATTCAGTCTGTCAAAGAAATTTCTATGGCGCAGTTAGTTACACGACGGTTGTGAAACGAGGGGCTGCGTGTTAGATCCCCGCATCGAGAGAAATGTTTGTGCAGCACACAAATATTCTTTCGGGTCTGGGTGTTTGTGAGACCGAAAAGTCTCTCGTAGTTCCTGATACCCACGACATAAGACTCGATCTTAGTGTGGGGTCAGAATTGTGTATGTGACCGTTGGGTGTTATTTATTTAGCTCTGGAGTCCAAAGAGCTTTTGACACCCAAATCAAAACTCGTATCTTAGTATAATTATAGTCTGAGCTATGTATGTGACTGATGGGTGTATTTATATAGAAATGATTTTAAACATCCCTAATAATGACAATTGCTACTTTACAGCGCAGGGACCGTCTTACACAATAAGTAAAACACCAGAATTACATCGAAAGCCGATAATTGAAGTGAAAAATTCCACGTACCACGGCAGCGGGCCACGGGAGGAGGCCCGCGCCATGTGCTCCGTGAAGACACAGGAGGTCAATGCTACTGCCAATGCCACTATCACGAGGAGAATTCATGGAGTTGCCACGTCTAGTGAGTACCTCTACCTATCTATGTTATTTTTTATAAGTCTACTGTTGCACATAGGCTTCACCCAAGGATTTCTAAACTGGACGATCTTAAGTAATAGTCTGCATTTAGTAACATCTTGCACCCTGCATTGTCTTATCCGCTCATTTCGTTAATGAATGTGTGACATTGTGATTGTTTTCTTTACGTCCATTAATTCAAAATATTGTATGTTTAATAGACTACGAATGTTTTTTTCAAGCTCTACGTCGACGATGTCGCTAGTAAAAGCTACTTCTTATTTTTTTGTGCAGGATAGTCATGACAAAAATTCATAATTACGCACATCGCCAATAGAATAGATTAGATTGGGATTAGTGAAAAGGAAAACAACACGTTATGAACATTAATTGTCGTCACGCGTACATTGTAAAGGGGGATTACCGCTTTGCTCGATCTTGACATTTTAACAATATAATTCAGATGAGGTTTAATGATACGACTTGCTAAAATTAGGTCGTACCTTTGAGATTTCGATGTGTTAAGCACCGCCGGAGCTGAAAGTTTATAGAATGGCTACCACATCCCAAAGATGAACGAATGATCTAGTAAAGGCTGTTTGTGTTCGTGGCTAGATGGGCAACAGATCGATGTGGAATAAATTATATATGATTTATGGAAATCATTCGGTGTGGTCTGTATTCGGCAGTACCTACACTTAATATTGCTGAAGATGATAATGATGCAGAGCCATGAAGACTGATGAGTACAGTTTGGCAATATTAGGTACTTACGTAAACTAATTATTATGCTCTATTACCAAGCTACTTATCGATTCCTGAATCGTTTTAAGGTAAAGGTTATTGCGCTACATGCCTTGGGTTCGATCGTCGTATCAATAAATGTTTAACAGTGTATGTAGATGGTCTTTTTTGAATATTAGTATTTTTAAGTGATAATAGTGCCTAACGCTAGGTGCAATGGAAAGTATCGATTGCCTTAGACATACTCATAAAATTTGGATATACAATAGATAAATATTTTCCATTTGCAGGAGAATTGCAATCCTCTATCCAGAGGCTGGAAGTGATAATATTCGGTCAAATGCAGCAGCTATGGCAGAGTTTAGACGCGTTGCGTGCCCAGCTAGCAGGAAACCCAAGAACAAGCTACCCTGACAGACGCACCATGTCATTCAGGTTCAGACCTGGCTTGCAATGAGCATAGTTGTAATATTAAGAAAAGTATTGTTAGCCCTAAAGTAGTCTTTTAAGTAATTAATACCAAAGAATTTAATAGATGTTGACGTTTTGTACTGAAAAACATATTTGATATAAACATGTGCCCAATTTGTTATAAATATTGTATCCAATTTGTTATAAATATGTGTCCAGACATGGATGTCCATTGGAGATTCTATTTGGGATACTGGCATGAAATAAGCTATATAAATTAGGAACTTTCAATTTTTTATAAATTTCAACTATCGAGTTTTAACTGATTATATTTGAATCTCACTTGGACCTCTTAAGTTGGAAGTACTGTGCCTAAGTATATTTTATTTTGTTTTATAATCTTTGACGTTTTTATGAATACTGAATAATGCCAGTAAGTTCAATACAGAGAATGAGTGATGGTTGTATAATTAATAGACACTAATAATGTACAAATCTCCTAATACGATTGCCAATAAATATCTAATATTTTAATTATGATTCATAAATGCAAAACATTTTTAACTCTCAGAGGTTATCCGGTTTTAGGTAACTTTAATCTATTATTAAATTATTGTAAGGAATTGATAAACTCTACAAAACTACGTTTTGCAAGGGATGTAACTTATGTTAATTTTTCTTCGATTTGTTTTCATCTCGCACTTGATTATGTCCAGCGTACTATAATGTTTGTGAGTGTTGTCCAATTATTTGGTCATTATCATAGATTTAGTATTAATTTAGTATGTTCTATACTACATCTATGGTCATTATAATACATTTTTTATAAATTGAAGATAATTTCAAATACTTAAAACACACTATCATCCGGTTGTTTGTTTAAATTAATTACAAGCAAATGACTTTGATAACATAAGTAGATATGTTATCAATTTCAAAATCACTGCTAATACTGATTATCATAACGCTACCTCAGGATGGGTGATAGATAAAAATGAAGAAAAATATGTGTGTTTGCAATTTAGCCGTGTGTGTAGGTACCTAATCATTTGGTATTTCATTACAGTTGTATATTGGTCTAACCACTTATTTGTTAGTAACTTAGGTTAAGGAAAGAATTAAATAAAATATTTTTTAAATTTTTGTTTATTATTATTTTATAATTCCCACACGGCAAAAGTTAAACTTTAGAAAGTTTGGCTAAATGTATTACTAAATCTAGAAGTGCGAAGCCAAAAAGAGAAGAAAAAAAATCTTTTGAAAGGTGGCCTATGAGAGAATAGGAGGAATAGATCAGGAGTATTCGTATAAGTACTCTAACGTCTTGGCCTCTTTAGAGGCTTGGCAATGTAATGTCAACTTTATATCAGTTTTAGTAAGGTAATGTAAATAGAAATAGAGTATATTAAAAACAAAAACATTTGGTCCTAGTTTGGGCCAGTCGGTAGGCGGACGTTCAAGTAGATAAGACTTAACCAAGCTCAAAAAATATTTTACATCTCAATGAAAAACTGCATCAATTTTTGTCCAATGATAGGCCGGAATCGCCGCTATAAACTCACTGAATTGGTGGTATGATATTCTTAGTGAGGGTAGGTAACTGCGGGTAGATATATATTTGCGGCTTGACATCGGACTGTGGGTAGAACTCTCCAACTACAGTAACCTCCTCTATTCTCTGCTGCCCTAGTACTTTTTGTGCTCTGTGAAATATTAATATTGATGACACAAGTTTAACGCAACCTCCTTTCTTTTTCTGCTGCCCTAGTACTTTTTGTGCTGTGTGAAATATTTTGTATATTGATGACACAAGTTTAACGCAACCTCCTTTCTTTTTCTGTTGCCCTAGTACTTTTTGTGCTCTGTGAAATATTTTGTATATTGATGACACAAGTTTAACGCAACCTCCTTTCTTTTTCTGTCGCTCTAGTACTTTTTGTGCTCCGTGAAATATTTCGGATACTGACATGGACGTAATATGATACTGATGACACAAGTTTTACGCAACCTCCTTTCTTATTCTGTCGCCCTAGTACTTTTTGTGCTCTGTGAAATATTTCGCATACTGATGACGTAAGTTTAACACAACCTCCTTTTTTTTCTGTCACCCTAGTACTTTTTGTGCTCTGTGAAATATTTCGCATACTGATGACACAAGCTTAACGCAATCTCCTTTCTTTCTCTGTCGCCCTAGTACTTTTTGTGCCTGTTGATGGTTGAATCATTTTTTTAACCACAGCAGTGCTAACGAATGGTTTATTTAATAAAACGGCAGAGTAACCTGATAAGTTTCAATTTATTAACAATTAGTAACTGAAGAATCAGCTTAAGTTTACTCGGTCAAATTCTCATCATCCATTTTGTACGAATTTGACCGCGTAATAACAATAAAAGTTCGTTAGTTAAGTTAAATGGTTTTATATCTAAATGATTTATTAATAAATTATTAACAAATAATATTATGTTTTCTTTTTTCGTGTTCAAACACCTGCATTAACGCATGTACTTTTTGACAATAAAAAAACTGAATTACAATGGTAATATTTTGACATTTTGCGGATTTAATAGTGAATCATTGGTTAGGCAACATTACCAAAATATAAAAATCACTTTTTAACCTTAAAACAACTGGACGGATAGTTTTATTACACTAAATAGATTCATCGCCTTATTTTTTATTATACAAAAACAATTTATACCGCTACCACTTTACACAAATATGATAATTAATGGAATGTGGCAAAAAACAACGATTATCACACAATACACTAAACAAAAGACGAAACACTAAACCGTGACTCAATCAGCTTGTGACTAAGGTGACCACACTTTTTTTATTATTTTCTTTGAATACAGTAACAAAAGTCACAAAAAAAATTCAGCAAATAACTCTGAACGCTGGGTGATGTAAAGATAACAAAGTGAAGTCTAGTTGCATTAAGTAATCCTTTGTATGGTAGTTGGTTATGCGGCGGTGGCTTGCAGGTAGCGGCGGAGTTCCTCTTGTGTGTCGAAGATCATGACGGGGAAGGGCGAGCCGGGCACGTGGCGGCCCGCCCACCGCACCTCCACGCGGTAGTCGCCGGGCTCGGTGGGAGAGAACTGATGGAAACAAAACACAAAAATAAAATAAATAACACCCAACAGTCACATACATAGTCGTGACCCCACACTAACATCGAGTCTTGTGTCGTGGGCATCAGGAACTACGAGGGATTTTTCGGTCTCACAAACACCCAGACCCAGAATATATATTTGTGGGCCACGAAAACAGTTCTCTCGGTACGGGGATCGAACCCGCGGCCTCTCGTTTCACAGGCGGCTAACCAATTGCTCCACGGAGGCTAAAAATGTAAATCTGTATCAGTCCGTATAAGTTCCACTGCAGGGTACGGGCCTCCTTTGCAATCGAGTGTATAACTGAGAGGGATTAGGCCATGTAGTAAAAGCTACATAATGTTAAAACTATTTAACAGTTTCTGCGGGACAATCGGTTAGATCACCGTTGACATAGTAATTGTATTTGAGACATATATATTTGATGATGTGATTGAAAATTACATAAGTTCCTTTTGATCATATGAATTTTTTTTATTGTTCATTTAATAGAATGAATTAATAAAAAATGAATAGTATACTACGAAATCGTACAAGGAGCAGAAGAATTTAGAAATATGTAGCTTGTAACATAGTGTGACTTCATTTAATATTTTTCATAACAATATGTGTGTAATATGTCCACACTACGTCATGCCTAGTATTTTTCCTTATCTAAAAATACATTGAAAGCACCATAAACTAGAGGCCATGTGTTTGTGGGCCCGTGAATGTCGCTCCGCGGCGTTTGCCAGGCCATTCACACATTTGTTTACATTTTAATTATCGCTCGTCAAGAAAGTCTTATGGTCATAAGCCATAAAATTTCAAGGGGGGCAGCCTTCACCCAGTTAGTAGACAATGTGTGTATAAGATTACATTCAGATAAGGTGACTTCATCGTTCATTATGGTTCATTAACACATCCATATATTGAATGAAATTTTAAAAAGGCAATATTGTGCCTCTTATGATGATGTTATAACTTTGACATTGCATTGTTCCATAGACATTATGTAAAAACACCGCAAGATTAGTAAACTTGTATTTAAGATATGAAAACCGTGAAATAAGAAGTGAGTCATGCAATAGGCTGCCGGAATGATAAAATATGGTGCTTGCTGATATTTGGTCTAGTGGATAGTATTCCATAGTAACAAATAAAATATTTTTTGCCGTAATAAAATATGTTTCAAAAGTAATCGTACAATAAATGTAAGATGTGATTTATAACAGACTGTTATTTTAGAGCATCTCCAACGCGCCTCTGGTATTGCCTAATTTAATTTCTATTACGTTTTCGTTATTTATTTGAAACTAAATAATAATATTTACTAATCAGCAATTAGTTATCTTTAATAAATCGTGCGTATCAGTGTTGTAATGTTAATCACAGCAGGTGATTATCAGTTATCTAAAGATTATCGCAGTCGTATCAACCGTACACTGATTGCTTACTGAGATTTTATTTTAAATTATTTCAGCAATATTTTATACTATCCGACTTTACTATATACTCCGACACGAAGTTCGAATGTTCGGATGTTGAACGTTAATATGTAAGACTAGGTGTGCCCGCGACTTCGTCCGCGTGGAATTTAATAAAAAAGTTAATTAGTTTATTTTGTTTTGTTTTCTTTGGTTAGATTAAGAACAAACAGTCAGACAAAAAAAAAATTTAGGTCATTTTCGTTATAGGTATCGTGTATATAACGATATGTAGTTGGACATTTTTTTTTTATTTTCACTTTTAAAACAAACACTTCAATTTTATTTATATGTATAGATAAAAAGTCTCTATGAAACTTATCATTCACTTCGAGCTTAGTCTAAAATTATGACGTACGATACAGGATTCAAACATGTTTTACGTGCGATGTTCGAACATTCGTCATCGTGTCGGAGTACAGAGTAATCCCCCAGTTCGTTCGAGTGCAATTGGGTTGAAAGTAGTTTATGATAGATGCTTATATTTCAACCATTAAAAAATGATTAATATAATGTAAGTTTACGTTAGTACAAAATGTAACAGTGGTTACTTATTGACAAAGCCGTGGGATAGGTAATCAAGGTTTAGTCAGTTTAGGTAAGATGAACGACTAATATTATTAACTGTTTTATTTACTTGATAGCTATCATAAATAAAATCTTTCCAAACTTCAACTTATTAAGTTGTTATTGACATAATACAACTCAGCATATTAATTATCTTCATAATACGTATTAAAGTAGTAAATCAGTAAAGACTTCCAATATGGATATGCATATGGATTGATACTTTGATCAAACTATAGTTTTATAGATAATGGGGATAATTTCATAAATAACGTTGGAGGAATTAAACCTTTTTGTTCTGTTTTTTTTTTTTACTTTATGTTATTCGATATTTGATTCTTTTCTAGATTACTGTTATTCGTTATATATTGATTATTCACTGTCTTTCCTTGGTCTTAGCTCTTTCTGTTCATGTTTGTAAATATTTATCAAATAGTTTAACGCAGAGGGTTCCGTGTAAGGATATTGTATGTATTAAGTATTCCATGGTACATTTTTAGTAACGTTGACATCTGCTAATATTACATAATCAAATCACATTATGATTTATTTTGGAACGGAAGTTCTGATGAATGGACGTATGTTTAATACAGCTGATTACCGCTTCAAGGTTTCGATATAATCAGTAGAAAATTATAATATTTGCCGGCAAGCGATTTTTTTAATTTCCCTCTACCCCCATGGAACACAGGTATGCGTGTGCAACTGTTTTTCTGTGCTTCACAGCATTGATATAGATTGTTTCCCTAGAAAGTGTACGGTGTTAGTATGTGAGAAGACGAGACTTTGCTGTTAAAGTGTAAGTAGTACAGTAAAGGATAAGTAATTGGATGAGTGGAGGACATCTGTGCCCTCTCAATTCCGAGGAGCTGTGTAATGGTAGAGCGCAGGGCAGTACGACGGTCTAGTTGGCGCTTCTTGCACATCCATATCATCTGCCGCTTATATGACGCGTGAGGGCCACCGATTTTGTTCATCTGGCAGTTGAGAAGGGTGTGCGTATGTACATGAGTTTACATGTACGGGCATATTTACGTGCTCACGTGTGTGTGACCGTTATTGCGGGCGTGGGTTCTTGTATGCGTGCATGCCTATGTGCGTGTGTACATGTGTGTACGTATTTGGATGTGTATGCATGTGTGCGTCGTGTGACCGTTTATGCGGGCTTGCGTTATTGTATGCGTACGTGTGTACGTGTGCACGTACGTACCTTGCAGAGTATAGTGCGGTCCTTCTGGCTCTCTCGCTGCATCTCGACGCGGAAGGCGCCCTTGGGTCCGCGCACGCGCACGGTGAGCTGGCCCGCGCCGGCGCCGCGCGTGTCGCACAGGAACCGCGACTGGAACGTCGCCAGCACGCCCGGCTCCACGCCCGGACCGTACACGCGCACCTGATACATTGCGCAATTAGTGCCATCTGATTGTATGTTTAGCTGTGTAGACACGTAAGTGTATGCAATATTTTCTATACGTTTTGATCCTGCACGTAATCAAAATAAATTATTTATCCGTATTGTACAATAATTAACAGTCGGGTGCATCACATAAGTTATTTTGGAAATATAAAAACATAATAAAATTTCCGGATAAGTCACGTCTTTCGATTTGAAACATTAACAAAAATTCACGGCTCAATATTCAGTATGCCGGAAAATAACATAGCAATCTAAAAGCATCTAGCAATTTAACAAATTTTCCTTTTACTACCAAAACCAGAGTACATTCCAAATATCACTACATAGTATAAAACAAAGTCGCTTTCTCTGTCCCTATGTCCCTTTGTATGCTTAAATCTTTAAAACTACGCAACGGATTTTGATGCGGTTTTTTTAATAGATAGAGTGATTCAAGAGGAAATTTTATATGTATAATACATACATATTATTGTACAGAAATCTATTTGTACCCGGGCGAAGCTGCGCCGGGCCGCTAGTATACAAATAAAACAAAATAACAAACAGGTCACGTACTTTGGAAGGGTCTGGAGCCCCGGCGACCTTGAGCACGAAGGGCGAGCCGGGCACGTGCTCGGCCGCGAACTGTATGCTGAGCATGTGGCGGCCCGCCTCCGCCGGCTTCACGTTCAGCGTGAACGTGCCGTCACCGTGCTCGTACAGCTCGCAGTACGCCACCTGGCGAAATACAAAGGAAACTTAGACAAATAACATATAATAACACATGTTTATAGCACTTATACTAAACAAGGTAGGAAAAAAGACATTAACACAACGTAAATAGTTCACTAACCTGTATTAGGCCAACGTGGTGGACTATATGGCCTGAACACTCTCAATCGTATTCTAGATTGTAGAGGAGACCCATGCCCTGTAGTGGCACGTATATAACGGGAAAATAGTAATAAAAAAACCTGGGTTGGCTCCAGAAGATTGACAGAATTTATTCATTATCTGGTTGATCAAATTTAAAAGTACTGATAAATGTCGATAAATAAAGTAAAAAGTGTGTGTGTGTGTGTTCATAAATCACGACTGTAACTAACTCTAAAAATCGTTATAACGAATTTGAGTATTGAAATCGGACCCAGTGTTCTGACAAGAACTATACGACCCTTGATTCGACAGTTCAATAGACCTGTTTAGTTGATGGTTGAAATAAGCACTGAACACTTATTCGTCAGTATGCACGTACCTTGTTGGGCCCGGTGCAGTGCGCGGTGAGTTCCCCGGGGCCGGCGCGGCGCGTGTCGATCCACGAGCGGATCTCGCGCCCCACCACGCCGCCCGACAGCCCCGCGCCCGAGCACACCACGCGCGACGCGTCGCCGCTCTCTGACGCCGCTGATACTAGCACCGTCAGCGGACAACCTGGACACACATGACACACATGTTTTATTATAAAGGGTATATCAAGACAAAAGAAAGAGAAAGAAAATTAAAAAATTACAAAAAAGTGTTTTTTCCCTACCGTCATATTTGGGCGGTAAATACAAAGTTTTTTCTCGAAATAATTGTTTACAGCTTTTTATTTTTAAAGACGCTATATTATTATCAAAAACTGTGGATTAACCACCCATATACGA
Organism: Hyles lineata; assembly: GCA_030180105.1. NCBI lineage: Eukaryota > Metazoa > Arthropoda > Insecta > Lepidoptera > Sphingidae > Hyles > Hyles lineata. Next base: position 8,132,938 of record JARJEE010000017.1, on the reverse strand, counting down.
TGAAATTTAAAAATTAAAAAAATATATTGTCGCGTTTCTCTACGTTATATTGCAATTTATTTGTAGTTATACACAAAGCACTTTGACGTCAAACAAACACTCGAACACATGCGTACGGCAATAGTACCTTTAACAAGCCGACCGGCCCACAGTACTCGTAGTTGATGTTCGCCAACTCTTCGCGGCGTGTAGGTGGCTCGCCATAGACCAGGTCCAGCAGCTACCAGCGCCACGGGGATGTTGTCACCATCGGATGACGTCAGCGACGCTTCGGGAGAGCCTGGCCCCGCAGCGCTACCATCTGTGGAGATTAGTTTGGGGTCAGAAGTATGTATGTGACTGTTAGGTGTATTTGTGTCAGTTCATATAGGTATTACGTACCACTGCAGGGCACGGGCCTCCTCAACAATCGAGAGTACGATTGAGAGTGTTTAGGCCATATAGTCGGTCCACCACGCTGGTCTAATGTGGGTTGATGGACTTACATACCATATAAATTCTTATAAATCGCTATCGTATGCAGGTTTACTCACGATGTCTTCCGTCACTGTTTTTAGTGCATCGTGATTGACTATCAAAACATAAATGACTCTTAAAAGTCAGAGGTGTGCCCTGGCAGCCGCGTCTGGTCCGTTTACCAACAGGTTGGGTGTATTGAAGACAAGATGTAAAGAGTAAATATAATCACCGATGGTGAACACAGCGGGCGCGTGCGGCGCCGCGTGCGCGAGTCCGCGGCCGGCGAGCGTGACGCGGTCGGCGGAGTGGTGCGCGGGCACCAGTGCGCAGCGCGGCGCGCCCGCCACCACCGCGCCATTGTAACTCAGCTCCAGCTCCAGCTCGCCCGCAGCGCCCTCCGCGCCTGCCAGGGATACTACTGCGCGCCCTGATACTGTCTCTACACCTGTAACATAAACAACGCATTCATTGCTTGAACTATATATATGAGCCAGTGGTCGATGAGCCATATTTACTGCTATAAGTTTTCAGTATCCACGGCCTACTACGGCTGTTCTAAAATAAGAACACGTGTCAAAACATTTAATTGGATGATCCATAAAATAAAACTTCCTAAAATTTCCCAAAATATCCATAGCTATGTCATCTATACACAATTTGAAATTGCAGTCAGAACTGTACGATTGTATTAATAATATTCATTAATAATATGCACATTTGTTATAATAAATAGGTTTTTCATAATGTTTATCTATTTCATGATTCGATAATTTGAAGTCACAATGTAAACAATTCCTCTAAAACAAAACATAGACACATATAAAGCAATACTAACGCTGATGCCTCCCGGCGAGCAGGCACTCGAGCGTGCCGGGCCCGGCGGCGCTGGTGTCCAGCACGAGCTTGCACGGCGCACGCACGCGCCCCGCGCCGTCCGCGCCCCACCCGCCCACCGGCACGATCGCTGACGTGTCTATTACCTACGAATTACATCGAATTTTATGATTGTCATTTTAATTTATTTTTCATTTTGTTTTTGTGTAATCCACCGGATGGTAAAAGATCGATACCTTTCACAGGTGTTGCTAATATCCAATAAAAAGTTTTTTACAAAAACAATATAGGACATAGGTGCATAATAAAGTCACTGCGCTGTGCTTACAGTGTGGTGCACTACCTTTTACTTTCGTCGAATGATACAATATTCTTTATCATTTTCACACTACGAGTAGACATAATTCCCAAAATAGAATTTCATATACGATTTTTTTACTTACTTTAACTGAGAATGGGCTTCCAGGCAGCGGCCCCGTGGACGTGAATATCCTCACTTCATACAGCCCTACTACTAAAGGAATGTACGCGCAGAGCCACTCCCGAGGCGCCCCGGGGACCACTCGACATTCTAGAAGTCCTGAATCTGCATTTTCTTCTTTGTCGTCTGTTAACCTTTCAACCTAAATGCACAAAAACGACATTAGATTAATATATGGACAAAAGAGTCGGGAATAAGAAAACAGTATCTTCGACGTTGGAGTCAAAAGTAGTAATTTTCAATCGATATTTTTAACTATTAGCGCTGAGCTATTTTTACTGTCTGTTGCGTGTAAAAGTAGTATCAATTTTATGATGTGTTGGTACAGTGTTGTTTGTGTTACAGGTACTGCGTGGTCACCACCCCTACATCTGCATATTCTTTGAACCAAGATCCACAGTATCGTGCAAAGACGACAATTACTGAGGCTCATTCAGTGGTTCAGGCACCCCGCGACTACGCTATAGTGTAGTCATCCAGTGAGGTAATATCAATAGAGATATTTTGTAAATATCTTCGTTTTTGAAGACGCAAATGTATGGCAGTCTCCCTCTATATTATAAATACTCTAAGTTTTGTATATTACCTGCACGGTGGGCGGCTGTTCGTCAGCGCAGTGTATGGTGAAGGCGGCCTCCTTGCCTACGTGCGCGTGCGCCAGCCCCGTGCCCGCGCAGCGCGCGCCGCCCGCGCGACTCGACAGCACGCCCAGCGACACCGGACTGCCTGCCACTGGCGCTCCTGCACACACATTACACAGACAAACTTTAATATTGTTTACCGCTTCGACCCCGCACCGAGGCTAATAGTTTTGTGCCCCAAATATATTTATTAGAGGTCTAGATGTTGCAAGTCCAAAAAGTATTTTGTAGTTTCTGATACACACGTGTGTTGCTATTATTACAGACTTTCAACATTACATTATTAATTAAATTTTGTGACTTCAAAGATACGCCAAGCTTGAAGCTTTTGCCACCGTTTGAAGTTAATTTAATTTCCTTCGTATTTGGTTTTGGTGTTGTTCTATGGAATGAACTCAAAAAGTCTGCAACCATTCGAAGCCGTGCCGACCCCTAGTTCATAATATATTTAGTTACAATAAAGCAAGCACCAAGTATCTATTTTGTTGAAATACCTCCGTATGTGATGTATAGTCTGTAGTGCGCAGGCGCGGCGGGGCGGAGCCGCACGCGCGCGCTGTGTCCGTCGTCGCGCACGTCGACGGGCAGGCGCACGCGCCGCTCGCCCAGCGCCTCGCACACCACCTCCAACTCGCCCACGCCCGCCTCCTTCGTCACCACTGGGAAATTATACGGTTTATATTATTTTTCACTTATTATTAAAGGAGACTTACAGAGTAATTAAAAAAATTATAATAATATATAATATGCTAATAATATACTCCATATTTATACAGAACCATATTATGTCCATTATTAGAAATAAATTATACAACGACAAAAAGACTAATGAGAAAAATTAAAAAATAAAAAAGGATAATAAATACAGCACACATGTATTTATGTTATGTATGTATAATTACATACTTAACATAAAATGTAATGTATGCAAATATTATTTTCTAGCGTATTCTTGTGGACTCGATAAAAATTAATAATTTAGATTGATTTATATTCCTGATGGAGCCACCAATAATGTATATGTTATGGGCCAAGTGATTAATGCAGGCAGTATTCACAATGCCCGGGCAGTATGAATATTGCCAAGCCATATCGGGCCAAGTGATTAATTACAATCTAAACTCACCCATTTATCACATGGCCAGGGCATTATGAATATGGCTACATGATGATCGGGCAGTGTGATTAATAGGTGATTTTTTACGTGGTGCGCTGCCGCATTTTCGCATCTGCGATGGACCCATGAATTAGAAAGGTTGAATTGATCTGCTTATGTTTAGTTGCTTTTTAACGTCCGAAACATTATCTTCAGAAGAAAATTAGTGTGCCCACTTTATGGATCAGTTAGGTCGACTGTGCCCCAAAACCGACTCGGAACGCCCCGACTTCACGTAGTCTTTTGGCTACCGACCCTAGAGTGTATATAAAAAGCCGGAGGCGCGGAGGGAGAGCAGCCCCCGCCTGCTGTAACGAAGGATAGGCAACCGTGCGAGCCGTAGCGGCTGAGGCTGGTCGCCGGAGGCGACCAGCAAGCCGAAGATGCGGAGGTGAGCATGGTTGCCTATCTTTTGTTACGCAAAGGCGAAGGGGCTGAACTTCCCGTAGCGCCGGAGACGATGCAGAAGCTAATTTGTATTGATAACAAGTGTTTTAAGGGTTAGGTTGCTATAATAGATATTTCTCAGGAATTGTGCGTTACATTTTCATGGGAGTGGTACCAGGGGAGGTGCGACACTCCCTCCACTCCTCCCAACCCACCCCCTCGTGCTGCCCTATTCTAAATTCTACTACTTCGGCTCATTGTTTTGATTTTGATTCGCTTTACATCACTCTGCCCAATAGGCACTTGGCATTATTCATAATGCCCGGGCAATGTGATAAATTGATTAACTATAATTAAATTGCCCGCTCTTATTGGGCATTATTCATATTGCCCGGGCATGATGAATAATGCCCGATTAATCACTTGGCCCATAACATATACATAGATTGACATGTACATTATGCTAAAAAGTTACCGAAAGGCCTCATGATGAGAACATTTGAAACAGACCAACAAAAAACAATCAACTTAACAAACGTATCTCACTATTTAAGAAATATTGATCCTAAAAATGTTCAACTACATGACAGGAAATAATATTAAATTATGGTGAATTAAAAATTATTTCACAACAAACGGGTTGTGTTACCTGTGAAATTGATTGGTGTGTTGGCTACAACATTTCCGGTGGGTAGACCCGATACTATGACTCTGTTTGGGTCGAATGATTCGCATGTGAATGGACTGCCAGATACGGGCTTCGAAAGATGTAATACCTCTGTAAAATAAAAACATCATGATAAATACAAATAAAATATGGCCTAAAAACTAAAATTCTACTCATATCCAATGGAAAACATTGATTCTCATAGTTTCACCAATTTGAAAACACATAAGATGAAATCTCTAATATTCTAATATTCATCGGATAATGTCTATTTATCCAAACAGCAGAGTAAATGCACTGTTGTGTTTCGGTTTTAAGGCCATTGTAACCAGACTAACTACTGAATATATTGAGACTTAACATCTTATGTCTCAAGATGACGAGTGCAGTGGAATGCCAAACATTACTTTGTAATTCGTTCATGGTTTAGTTTTGGTACTGTTCATGAGCGGTCGTATCGCTTACAATCAAGCGAATGGCATGCTCGTCTCACCATTAGGTACTATATAAAAAGAAACTATAACGGTGAAGGAAAACATCGGGAGGATCAAACCTTCATACTATAGCGAATTTGTGAAAATTTTTATGGTAGTAGGCTAGGCACTAGGCTAGCGTGGTGCCATCAAGCGAACGGCACGCTCGTCTCGCCATTTATTACAACAACAAAAATATTATACTAACCTATCGTGCTCTGTCCGATCTCTGTGATAGTAAACTCAGCCTGCAGTAGTCCGGATTTGGTCTGGTAGCATCGCACGGGCAGCGCCCTGGCCCCAGGGCCGGAGACCACCACGTCGAACTCGCGCGCCGGCCGGCCCAGCGTGTCGATACTGAACGACGCTACCTTGTTCACTTGTGCTTGGTACAAACCTAATCCTGATGCGGATACCTGGGTGAAATATTAGGGGTTATTTGTATCGTTATTCGGGGTATTTCGGTATGTTATCATGTTTAAGTTGTTCGTTAGTTAATATTTAATAATTGTATAAGACAAAAATAAAAACAAGAAATGCAATAGTAATGCAAATGCGAAGACATAACAATTTCTGATTCTGTCTCTCTCACTCCTATGTAATTATTCTATCTTTATTGTCGCCCTAAAAACCTGTGTGTTTTAGTCCGTAATATGATAGGGTAAACGGTAAGGTTTTTAACCATTCAAACAATTACGTCATCGAATGCATTGTCGACCTTGGACGTGTACACGAAGGGAGGGGTACGGGGGGAGGAGAGGGGTCATATAGTTCTTGTCAGAACACTGGGTCCGATATCAAAACTCGAGTTCGTAATAATGATTTTTTTTTATTATTGGCACAATAAAGATAAACTAAACTACGAGTAAACATTACTGGGGACACCGGGACAGACTTTCTGAAAGCGGGACTGTCCTGCCTAAATCGGGACGTTAGGTCACGTTAAGTATAATACCTCTTGTCCATGATGTGCGGGCTGCACATCGACCAGGAGCGGTTCCTTGGCGAGCGGCGCGTTGGTCCACAGCAGCGTGAGGCGGTGCGGCGCGGCGCGCGCGGGGTGCCACACCACCTCCTGCCGCGCGCCGCCGCGCCGGCGCACCGAGTGCGGCACCGCCGCGCCCGCGCACGTCACGCGGCACGACAGACGACCCGCGCCCGCGCCGCTTGTGCTTACTGAGGGGTACATGTTGTTTGATTATTATGCAATCAGTTACTATAAACACAGAACTACAACAAGGATATACAAAAGGATCCTTTGGCAACAGTCTGCACAATTCAAAGTACGAAACTACACTAGATGGTCCACTCAAACACCCTCAAATTATTTAAATCCAAGTAGTTTCCTGTTATTTATTAGGAGTAGGTTCTCAATTCGACTGTATGTTCTTTTTTATGTTTGTTTTATTTTCGACACAGGGAGGAAGTCACTGTAAGCTGTAGTATAGTAAACAGATTTCAATTTCAGAGAAGTGAAAATAATAAAAATCTATATATTTTTTCTTACTAAAAATGTATCTAATACTATAAAACGTGGTAAAACACAAAACTCTCACCAGTAAGTATAGCCGGTCGATGTGCAACAGCGTCTCCAATAGACAACACCTTGACAGCGGACGCGTCGACGGCCTCCACCTCAGCCACGGGTCCCTTGGCGCTGCGCACCACGTACCGGCCCACGCGCGTCGCCGGGAACGTCAGCAGACCCGTATCTTCTACGTGCGCTTCCGTGACGCGCGCGCCCGTTGGAGATAGCACGTCCACGTCGGTCAAGCTCTCGTCTATTTCTACTGCTGCTACGCCTCCTGATATAAATAAAAAGTTATGAGGTGTTATAGTTTCGTGGCAGATTAATGTCAGGTGAGGTTGGATATGGATGAGTAAAAAAATCATTTTTTTTTTCTAATAGCATCTAAAAGGAGTGTACAGCATTGGTAAAGCTTGTATAAGCATTCCATTTTTTTTAAATATTTGAACCCGGTTCACTGACTGTTTACGCCAGAGAAGAACTGACAAGAAACTCTAGTGTTGCTCTTTTCAAAACAAGTTTACAATACAGTGATTCTACAGGACTTGTAGATTAGTTGAATTCAGAGTAGTTGATTTAATAATTTCTAATAATAATTGACATTGAGTATTCGGCCGTAAGTAGTGTATATTGTTGTCGCTTACCAATTTGTACATATGTGTGCGGTTCGTTTACTCGACAGACGAAGGGGCTGCCGGGCACGGGCTGTTCGTTGAATGTGACGGACACGCGGTGAGGTTCCCGCGACACGGGCACGAACGTTACGTCATAAAGACCACGCGCCACTGCGACTACCTGCAATAACAATTGAAAATTATTATTTTTCATCGAAGGCTGATTTATGTGCTGCAAGTTTAATTACCACGAAATTATGTATTTATTTATTACTCGACATTAAAATTTAATATAATAATACCTAATTTCCACTAAGTTATTTAGTTATTTGTTAGTCAACTTAAAAATGGAATTTTTAATACCACAATATTAAAAGCTTTCTAAGACACAACAACAACATTTGTATACTATAAATTTCCAATTCTGTTCATAAAATAGTTGCGGCCTTTTTTTTATTTCAAACTGAATTCAAAACTCGTTAAAAAACAAAACATTTTATATCTAAAATATATTTTAAAACTGTCTATAAATACAGCCATAGACTTTAGAGTATGTTACCTCAGCTTTAACAGTAGTAGTGGGCGTGGAGACGACGAGTTCGAGCGTTCCTTCCCCGGCGCCGGCCGCGTCCACGCTGAACGTGACGGGCTTGCCGATCTCCACGCCGCGCTCCTCGTCCACACCCTCGTCTAAACTGAGGCCTTCCAGCGTGCCTTCTAGCTCTGCAAATTGAGGAATAATTTCACATATTTTAGCTGTCATTTCTTTTGAGTTATTTAGTTCTTGAATAGTAGTAAACTAAATAATAATCCAAAAAGTATGATAATAATTTATAGGTTTATTTACACTGCCGAAAATGGGCTCTAAAAATTTAATACTATTTTTTGAAAGTGGCATATCGTCGCTTATATTACAACACCGCGAATGTGCATTTTTTCCGTTATTGACTTACTGATGTAATTGGATAGAAAAAAAAATCCCGCGTAATTTTTTTGCACCAATCGCGTTCGATACTTGGCAGTCACGAGCTAGAATTCAAAATTTGTAGAATATCTATCTGCTTTTTATTTATTTTCAATTATTAATAATTAAGTTTTTTGCTTCTCCTGTAAAGTTAAGAAAATGCATATTCGCGCTGTTGTAATATAAGCGACGATATCTGATTTAAATGAACAAATATTTTTATGGGTTTTCTTACTAATCATCTAATGTTATGCATTTGATATGATGTATTTTATAACGAATCTTTTAAGACAGAATATTGAAGACTTTACTGGAACAAGTCAATCCAAGCATTTACTAAATAACCTATGATAGGGAAACTAAACCTATAGGTAATAAAACAAACCGACACGAATAGAATCAAATCCTGAATAGCAGACTTATTTAACAATTTTAGTGCATAAAATACATGAAAATAACTACAAACACAATACTAACCTCCAGGTCCAAGTCCGGTGACCCTGACCCTCCGTACATCATAGACATTGCAGGTGAAGGGTGATCCGGGAACTGGTCTGCCCGCACACGCCACCTGCACGGTGTGGCGGCCCACGGCGTCGGGCGTGTAGGTGGCGCTGTAGCGGCCCTCGCCCGTACTGGATATGCGCGTGCGCACGTTGCTGCCGCCCGGGCCTGTCACGTATACTGTCGGCTCGCCTGCTGTGTACACAAAATCATTTATTTCTGTATTTTCTTTATCAGTCCATATATGTCCCAATGCAGGGCATGTGCCTGCTCTACAATCATTAGTTAGGCCATATAGTCCAGGTAATGTAGTATATGTTACTACTGGTAATAGAAGGATATTTACAAGCACTTGGTTAATGGACATGAGGGTGCAAAACTCGTTATCTACGCAAATCTGTCGAGTATTGAGTTCAGCTTTTGGTTTTGTGTAGGCTGGTAAAATGGAATCTATACTATAATTTACAATAATGTATATTATTGTAATAATAAACAAGTCTAGGGACAATAAATGCAACGCTCAAGACCCAAAATATAAATATGTTTAAGTGGAAAAAAAGGGGCGAGTCACGTTCGTTTCATTTTCTTATATATGTTGATTCTATTACCGGTCGCTCAGCAATATATTTGGATAAAATTATAAAAATACATACGACGCCATTTCAAACACTCCAAAAACGTTGAACTCAAGTAGGATTGCATGTACACTAAGCCGAATACTGAACTACAATAATTATGAGTAGTAATGCCAGTTGAGAAACAATAAGTATCAATCTCATAACACAGTTTGTAAACAAATTCACACAAACAATGTACTACACCTGAACAATTAAACTATTGTCTACTTATACAAATTGTATGACATACCAAATACAAAAGCAATCAGCATGTTCAGAACAAAAGTAAACAGTTGGTTCTTCTGTTGTTCTTGTTGATATGTCCTATTTGTGAAATAGTATACGGTTAAATAGGGTGACTAAAACATTGACGTATTTTTTGCCGCCATGAACGAGTCAGAGAGAGGAGGAGAGGAGATATTTTCCAAGTTTGTAGTGCTGTATAAATATACTAGAAAATCCTTTTACGTGGAAAGAAGTGTCGAAAACCTCACAGCTCATAAGATATCAACTGAAATATAAATAAGTAAACAACGTACTATTAAACCCAGTGAGTTGTATCTCAGCAGGCTCTCCCCTGGGCGTGGAGGAGAGCCCCGGTCCGGCGGCGCGCGCGTCGGCGGCGGCGGCGTGCGCGGTGACGGCGCACGTGAAGGGCGAGCCCGGCACCGCGTGTCCGTTGAACCGCACCGACAGCGTGTGCGGCGCCGCCTCTACCGGCTTGAAGTTCACCTGTAGGACGAGGTTTGTGTTAGGTTCATATTGAGCAGGCCATTTATTAACTTGGTCCAAGAGTTCCACTAAGAGCAAAGTTTAAAGAAGTAGATATTCTTACTGTTGCATCTCAATATATTTATGAAAATTTATTATATGTTCGTAAAAATATAACTCAATTTAAGCGTAATTGTGACATGCATAGTAAGAACACTTGGAACAAATATAATCTTGCCTCACACGTTACTCGTCTCCACAAGATAAATTATTCTTTTATGGGTCAAAGTGTAAGCTTCTTTAACAAGCTTCCCAACAGTTTAAAATAACTTCTAATTAATAAGTTTAAAAAGTAATAAAAGTTAAGCTGTGTAAAAAGGTATATTATAGAATCTCAGATTATGTGGAAGATAAAACTGCTTGGGAATAAATTGCTCATTTTTTGTATCAAATGTAAAATTGTATTAATTGATATTTTAAAACTGACATTATTGTGACTTGTGACATGAATCATTGTAATTGTAAATGACGATATAAAAAAAAAGAAAAAGAAAGAAAAAATAAGACAGTTCGTGTTGCTCAGGGAGTTTCTTGCGCCGCTTCTTCTTCACAGCTACAACACGTTCCGAAGCGGTGGTAGCAGAAAAGGACGATTCAAAAGATCTTGTGAAAGACTATTTGAATAAAGAATATTTTGATTTTTGTTTTTGATTTCAGCCATTTTGAACTTTACGTCTTGTCAAATATAAGGGATTTGTTACTAGAAAAACAATCTGTATCAGCCCATTTACGCCCCATTGCAGGGCACGGGCCTCCTCTACAATCAAGAATACGATTGAGAGTGGTTAGGCCATATAATCCACCACACTAGCCTAGTGCGTTGGCGTTGGCGGACTTTACGTACCGTAGAATGTTTTTCTTTAGATTTTATTTCACTAATTTAAAAATAAATATTACAAAAAATATTTTTTCTTTCCTTAATGTTAATTATTATATTGGCCTCCAAGTAGGGTCTAAAAAATTCATTTTAACAAGTATAATTATAGAATTACCTTGAAACTATTAAAAATGCACACATTAACTAGTTTAATTATAAAATTACCTTGAATCTTGCGTTTCCTTCACTTTGCACGTAATTGGGTACGTTTCTCCCGTTTACCGCAACAATGATTTCCAAATTGCCGGCACCTGGAAATCGATATTCATTAGATGTAGGATATCCTTTTTGAAACCATACCTGCGATATCTAAATAATACCAGATCTTAATAATCTTGTATTACCTGCGTGTGAAGCGTTGATGGTGAAGGAGACAGGTCTGCCGACGACTCCGGGCGAAATATCTGTGACGTTCACTCGCGCAGCGCTGTATGCCTTCACTAGAAATGGACTGCCTTCTACGTGACCACCCATTGCTCCCGCCCGTACCTATAAAGACAAATTATCGTCTCAACCGATCCAACATCATCATCTCAGCTTTAGCAAGTTCATCACTGAACATAGGCCTATGTTATTTTAATTGCAAGTAATTGTGAGATAAGCATGCTGTTCGCCTGATGGTAAGCGAGACATATGCTCATGTACAGCAGCAAAACCAAACAACACCATGAATTACAAAACAATGCAACTGGCATTCAACTGCGCTCTCCATCCTGGAACATAACATTATTTCCAGTAGTTACTCTGGGTACAATTTTACTACAAAAACTACAAAAAAAGAAAGGACGTGGAACTAGTTAAATTACAGACTATTTTTTTACATTAGTGCATCATAAACAAGTGAATATTAGAATTACCTCTATACTGTGATCTCCAACATCGACTGGCACGAAAGAGATAGTGTATCTTTTGCTGGCTTCATTCTCCCCGATGGTCTCTTCCGCCGATACCTGCAAACATAAAACATATTTATATGCTCTAGCAGATTTTAATTCCAGTATTTTGGAATAAGACTGCTATCAATATACATATCTAAGTTTCAATATTTATATGGACCACAAATATTTGTTTCAAGTCTGACTGTTGAGACACTGAATAGTCTCCCATAGCACAGATCGCTACTTAAAAATTTTTGTATCTTTGTGGTAACGACAATTTCACGACTCTTGGACACTTATTAATTATTAATGACTTTTTCTAGCTATGACATAACATAATATAAAATTATAATACCAAGAAGGAATGTTAAGTGTACCTGCACAGGCACGGGTCGTCGCGCCGGACCCAGTACTTCAACGTGTGGCGAGGTGGGGGAGTCCACGCTGAATGTATAGGCGTCGCCCACCGACACCTTGTCCGGGGACTCGCCCGAGCCCGCGCCGATCACCCGCGCCGGCGCAGACACGTGGCACACGAATGGACTGCCTGGGATACATTGTTATACTTGGAGATGTGTGAGGGAATTATTATGTGATTTTTTTATATCAATAATAATTAAAAGAGTATTTCCATTCATAGTGTCGGTAAAAAATATCGTTTATCGCGATATCGATATTGTTTAAACATCATTAAAGCATTTTCTGGTTTGTCCTTAAACGTTTTTCTGTTAGAACAGAAATCTATAGATTATAGATTTTTATAAAATAAAGTTATTATCGCAATCAACATTTTGTTCACAGAACCGTAGGCAAAAAAAAATTGGACTTCAAGTTCCTTTCTCACATTCTCGTAAACACATTTTGTGTTAGAATATTCATTGTATAGATATTCACGCTAATAAGTGACTGTCATACAATGTTAAACGTTTTAATATACACATTTCATTATCACGCATTATTAAGTATCTACCAAAATACAATTTGTATCATATTTTTTTAGGTTTAAGTTCATTCTCAAAAAGACAAAATAACTTACAGGAGAAAAACAAAAAGAAAAGCTTAACCAAAAATAATAATTTAGACACTTAATGCTCTTACCAGGCACATGATCCCCATTAAACCTCAGCTCAACAGTGTGCGGCCTGGGGTCCCTGGGAGTGAAGCTGATGGCGTACGTGTGGGCCCCCTGCGCCGCCGCCGCCGTGGGCACGCGCCCGCCGTTCACCGTCACCTCCAGGTTGCCGGGACCCGCCGCCATTGTCTCCACTGTACAGATATTTTGTGATTTGTACATTGAAAGATATCTAGTAATACACGGTATAGTAACTGCTACCGAAAACGAAGCATAAAAAGAAAGGTAGTTTTAGTAACTGACCATTTGGAAAAAAGGCATCCTTTTATTTCCATTTTTTTCATTCGTCGTATTTGTGTGGTAAATACATAGTTTTTTCTAAACTAATAGTGAACATTATTTTATTTTTAAAGACGCTATGTTACGCAAAGGTTATATTTATTATCACTTTAGCAAAAACTATGGATTCACCACAAAAAAAATATAAGAAAAAACATATCGCGAAATTTTTAGTTGCATTGTGTTTGTAGTTTTAAGTAGCAGTCTTGATATACTCTGTATGTCAGTATGGGCAGTAATTTGTTTCCTTATTACAATATTCATGCCTCTTACCTAAGAATGTGACAGGTTTGCCAACGGTTCCATGTGCTACATCTTTTACTCTGATAGCTGTCACGTCATATACCTGTAAATACAAATAATATCTTATATTTAATCATTAGTAACAACATTATTACTTTTTTTCATATTACATTTAAGCTACCTGTAAAATTTTGGTACATTAAGGATGTATTATTATTAGAATTCTTATAGATCATAATTTATCATCACCATCATCACCTTTAGATGTAAAGCCTTAAAATTTTCAGAGCACTTTATTTTTAGTTTATTGTCATAATATATAGCCATCGCTGCTCATAGACTTCGAAGATGCCGAAGTTACAATCAAGTGTTTGCGTGAATATGTTATGTTGATGATAGATATATTACCTTCAAGTGGAACGGGCTGGCGGGTATGGGCGCGGAGTCGACGAGCACGTTGAGTCGGTGCTCGCCCACGGCGCGAGGCACGAACTCGGCGCGGAACACGCCGGGCGCGCCCGCCGACACGGCCGCCGGCACCGACGCGCCGTTCGGACCTGCGCGCGCCACACGCTCAGCTCACCGCCCCGCCCTACCCCCCACACCCTCATACTAACTAACACTCTTTCTTCCTTATTTTTTTTTTCTAACCCGGCATTATTGCCAGTACTCCTACCGATGTTAGAAGTTAGGGCGAAGCGGATGAGCTGATTTTATTTTTTTTAAATGAATGTTACGTGTCTTCGTGTTATTACAATATCCTTTATAACCTGAAATTGTATATTCAACGTTTCCTTTTTGATTAAATGCTATACGTATTTGGGTATACCTAGTTGCTACATAGTTTGAGTCGATGATACACATAATTAAATATGACGGTGTTAAATCATTTGTTAGTACAATTAAATACATGTTTGTTATGTGAATTTGTTAGTCAGCGAAGCGATAACGACATTACACCTAGTATTACTCCTATTTATATGTATTAATACACAAAATCTGGTTCATCGTCTCGACTAAACGTCCCCCAATACAGATCTCCTACTTTAGTGCTGTATTGAAATGTTTGGTCTATCCTATTCATATTGATCCTTTCTTTCATTTATACCGGCCTGCAAAAAAGAATCAAAGGTAACTTATTGTTAGTGCCAAATGATTCAATCAATATAATTTAAAATGTTATTTACAAGCATGTTGTTTAAACATTTCATAAGATATGAGCATTACAATAAATACATATGTTTGTGTTTCCAAAAGCACTGCTAAAAGAGTTTTGCTGCAGTAAATTACTGTTTAGTGTGCTTAATAGAGGTATTTATGATTAATAGTAAATATAAAGTAATTGCCTATGCCCTAATAAATAATACCATAGACAATCCAATGCTTATAAAGCCTGATGTTTATGTTAACTTTTGTTATAAATGATTACAGCCCCAGTAATTAATTTATAATATAATTTTAAATAATATATCTTATAAATGGCTATACAATGCCAGTAGTAGGCCATAGGCCTAAGTATCAAAGAAATGTATGTTTATTATGTATGTATGTTTTTTATTATTTTTTTATTTGTACAATTATGAATAATATATTAAATAGAGCTCATAATAAGAATCTTACCCTCAACATTGACTTCAATCTGGTCAAGAGTGGCCGTAGGGTGGTGTAGTGTGAGAGCTGCTGGCTGGTGTAGGGGTGCCGGACCAGGGACGGTGACTCTGGCTCCACCACCACTACCCTCTGATACTGCAATGATGAGAGGACACCCAGGAACCCTCATCTATTAAATAAAAATATGTATTTATAAAACTGATAGATTGAAAATATTCTGATTTCTGTAATTTTAAACAAAACATACTTCATAGAATCAAACATATTTAGAATCAAATAGTCACATGATATAAACTGGGGCTTACCTTATTAAAAGACACATTCACAACATGGTCACATGCTTCTGTTGGTGTGAATGATACTGTGAATCTGGCATTTAGCTGTAAAAGCAAGAGTTGTATTAGTTTTCTAACAAAATAACACATAATATATACAAGATAAACAAAATATTGGGCTTAAAAACACATTATAATATATGTTTTATAAGTGATGTAAACACCATTATATTAAAGCAATTTATTATATTCTAAAATACATAATAAAACTAAACAAATATGTTAGTCATATAAAGGAAAACCATAAAGCAATCAGTAACACTCACCAAAGGATGTACTTGTGTGGGTATGTTAAGTCCTCTGGCTGTGACAGTAATCTCCAGGTTTCCTTCGCCTGCCTGTGCAGCATCAACAGCCAACTGCACAGGCACACCCACACGAGCTGATGTGCCTCCAGACACACTCACCAACTTGCCGTCATACGCTTTGCACACAAATGGTGTTCCCTGGAATATTGTTGATGTTGATACATTGTCAAATAATTATGGAACATGGACATTCTTCAATAATTAACAGTATGTTTACTGCACATACCTCAGTTTTAGAAATGGTAAAATGTTAAAAAATTGATGGTGTGATAATTGGCAGATTTATTTTTTATGAATGTTGAAGAATAATGTATTCATTAGGTCCTACTTTATAAATACTTTTGGAAGTGGATCTTTTAGTCTATAATGATACCATAAATCTTTTCATATTTTTAAAATGTACATAAAGATATTTCAGGAATTTATTATTATTTTAAATTGACTGATAATTTTAAGACATTTCATGCACTCAAACAAATCTATATGTAATTATAAATACATACCGGCACTGGTTGATTATTGTAACTAGCGGTGAGTGTGTGAGGTCCAACATTCTTAGGAGTGAAGGAGGCGACTAAGCCAGAGATGGCATCGCCAGTGAGCCGCACAGGAACATCTCCTCGCGGTCCTCGTACAGTGACTGTCAACTCCCCGCCGGATGAACCTTCCACTCGTACCGAACATGATGCCAACTCACCCACGGGGACCAGTTCTAAACCAACATTACAAGATTTAGTGAAGTTAAAGTAACAGGGAATTGATTGATATTTAATGCCTACATAAACTTCGTTCACTTCAAATTATTTATTTTATTCGTTGATTAAAGATAGAATTGAGAAATATCAGTTCAGTTTTTATTTTATGGCTCTGTCGCAATTGAGAAATATAAAAACAAAAATCAGCTGTTTGCTTGCTTTGCCACTGACATAAGTTTGACATTGACAGACGATGACAGATTGGAAACGATGATTACCGTTAATTCAAATCGATATCAACTTTGAATAAAAATAGTAAAAATAATGTAAAGAAAATGAAATTGTGTATAAGTTGAAAACATAAGTATCTGATTTCGTATAGATTTAAATATATACATTTAATGATAATGTTTTTGCTGTAGTTTTAATAATTAATATACATTTCTATCGCTCATTTGCTTATCAATTATTTTATCTATGCAATAAAATAAATATTTTAAATTAAACTAGCTCTCACTCGTTATTTATTCCTATTTTTTATTCCAGATGGTGTCAATACGATGTAGATAATTTATCCTGATATTTTCATTTTATTTCCAAAAGTTCCTAACTGTTGTAATAGATTGACGACCTAGATCGCTCAACGGCTCTAAAGCTATGGTTCAGGATTTTTCTTTCAAGGCGAGTATTTTTAAATCTTCCAAAAAAGACAGGCGAGAGCATTAACGTGCGAATTTAAATGCCGGAAGATATTCAAAAGTGAGGGTTTTGATCTAAGTTTTGATTAAATGCTATTGCTTAAAGTAATATCGCAGGTGCCCCTAGAATAAAGTAACTGGTGAACAATCTCTTGTAAAACTCGTTTGACGGACAATCAAACTAAAGAATACCAAAAACTTAGGATCAGGTCTATCTATGCCTGAAAGTACCTACAAATAATCAGACGGTGCATTAAAATATAATGCAAATATGTGTCACATTACACATACCAATTTGTGACGTGTCGATTGTAACTCTTTGTGCCGGAGCCACGTTAAACACAAATGGTGATAAAGGTACTGGTTCCCCGTTGAACTTGATGTCGACGCGATGTGGTGTCGCGGTCTCAGGCCGCCAGTACACCAAGCATTTGCCGCCACCAACGAGCTGCGAAAAGAAAGCAATCAACAGTTAAAGCAATTTTAGTCAAAAAAGTGGTTTTGAGATTTCTGGAGATCTAATGCTCCTTTTCTCCGCCTATCATTTCTCATCTCATTTCTTTTCGTTCCTTGTTTGAGAAGACAGGAAAGCATCTATGCCTTAAGTGTCGTAAATATACATTTACAGCACTTATCATCAGGCGAGTTGTTTACTCGAACTTAAGCTTCAAGTAATATAATATTCGTACAAATGTGCATTAAATAATTTGTAGAATGTTAAAATTCTCAGCCGTAATGGTGAATTTATTAAATTCTTCGTATTAAGGCACGCCGCTAGTTATGCGAGCGGGTAATTAATATTGGTTTAGAACAGACAACACAGGACGTACGCCGTTTTTGCATTCGTGGCCAAAAAGCTGAGGAAACTTTAAATTATCTAAACTCGTTTTTAACCTCGTTAACTTAAGCGTCATAGTTTGTTAAACAGGATGTTAATAATTCAACGTGTAACCGGGAATTAAAAAATCAAATTTCATCACAAATATAACGGGTGTAACTCTAGATTTTTGTGGTTTTTAATAAACCAATTTATCACACGAAAGAGGCTTATAATGTTATCTATTTTTACAGGGGTATTGTACGTCCCAACTCATCCATTGTCCGTATTTGATATATTCGGGTATTATATAACCTATTATGCATTCCCGATAGCCCCTCATAATACCGGCAACACGATATTATAATGGAAAACTGTTCATACATGTTCGCAAGGTTGTTTTAAGGTGAGAGACTTCTTTAATACCAACATTTCAATAATATTGCCCTGATCACAACTAGTCTATGTTACCGGGATATATTTGTAACAGTAAATTAAGCAAGCTCTACATAAATGGTGACTTGGTTACTAAATTCCACCGATGTGTTACCAACTACGGCACGAGGCGGCAGTAAATTAGATTTAGAATTAAAATCTAATGCTTTAGATATCCAAAAAAGGTAAAATACTTGACATAAAGTTATGCAATAATGTTTAAGCCTTACCTCTACCTGATTAGGGACCTCTCCCTCATTTATTGAAATTTCCAACTGGCCCTCGCCAGCAGCGCTCGCGTCCACTGAAATTATGAAGGGCAACTCAACGTAATGCGATAGGGTACACGATAATACATGCAAATCTTATTACACGGATAAAAACTTGCTATACTTATTATGAAACGGATAATATGTGGAATGATAAATTTAATTTTGATTGAAATCCAGTCACAAATTTAAATTATTTTTGGCAATGTAAGTAGGTGTTTATTAGGGACCGACGCCTATTACTGATAGTTAATATATCGTTTCTTGTGATCATAAAGTTATTGACATAATTTAAATCTTTATTCAGCCTAAAACTAGGCTTATATATTCCAAATAGGCTTCTGAGTTAACTTGGATAAATAAATTAATCTTAAACACAACAGGCCTGTAGTCTTCAGAAATAATTACTGTGATAGGAAAAGAAACAAAAAATAAAATAAAACCCACAGAATATATGTTTGTAAACGGCTAGTTCCCAGCACGTACCTACAATTTGCAGAGGGAGTGAGCTAACTAGTTATTTCCAAAAACAATACGTACCTCTGAACTGGCATTGCTGGCCCACAACAGCGTTGCCCAAGTCCGTAACTTTAATCAGACTGGCATCATACACTTTCGCAACAAGCGGGCCCCCGGCTAGCTTATCGTCCGCTATAGAAACCTGCGAACAAAACTTTATTTGCTATTTGGGTGTATGAGTTTACTGGTGCGTCTAGCGAAAACAGAGGCTATTCGAATATTGGAAATTATCCGGGTATTTATAAACGTGCCATAACGGTACTTTATAATTAAAGAAATGTAAGGATAAAAGGTATTTATCTTTATGATTAATTTTGGTAAAAGTCCAAGGTTTTGGAATAATTTTCAAGAATCGAGTATATTTATAGCACATTTGAGCTAATTAGGTTTAAATTTAATTAATCAAAATTGGTAAACACGTTATTTTTATAAAACACACGCTTAAATTTGGTAAATGAAGTAAAGTTGCAATAAAAATATATGCAAACTACCATCAAGCATTCTATTTTGAGTGTATTAAGTGCTACAATTAATATTTTTATATTATTACAGATAATAGCGTTAACAATAAATAGCTTTCATGCATTATATCAATCGAAACCGACGGGTAGAAATGTTACAAATTGTACAAATACAAATGTCGCGTAATGGGAAGAAGACAACGCAAAACGAGAGCAACAATCACTCACTCCAGAGTTTTCATATGCGGAGTTCAACTTCGACAGGGCAGATACATAAATATAGGAGACCTTTAGGGGTTAAGGTTAAAGTTCTGCCTTCACTTGACATTTACGAACCAGGTAGCTGAATAAATGTACAAGGTTTACGATTGGAACTTGTGATTTATTTCAGGCGCGGCCGCGTTATGCCTCTGTTTTTATTCATATTTGTAGAAAAATGTGTTGTAGCAATCGCGATGTTTTGTAAATGTAACATTCATATTTTTAGCACATAACTGTTATAACAAAATCTCAATGAAAATAATGTTTCGTGACAAATATTACCTTGACAGTAGATTGTTTTCAAATGTAACGAGTATATGGAACAAATTTTTATACATTTCATTAATGTACAATACACTGTACAGTATTAACCCCTATACGTCCCACTGCAGGTCACGGGCCTCCTCTATAATCGAGGGTACGATTGAGAGTAGTTAGGCCATATAGTACACCACGCTAGCTTAATACGGGTTGGCGGACTTATGTACAATATGTTTATACTATTTTTTTAATATTATAATTTTTTCATAGGAACTATTCAATATACTAAACGATATTATACTCCATATAAATCATAAAACATTATTAAAGACGAATTAATTATCATTCATTAACAAAGCCTCGTGTATGTTTAAAGGAAGCCACAGCTTTGGCTTCCTTTAAACATACATGCTGAATTCCTAAGGCGTAGAGGGCCTTGGTATAATACCAATTTATTTCTTACGTCTATTAAGTGTGTGCCGACTTCCTCAGGAGTGAACTCGATGCGGTAGAGTCCAGGTCTCTCTGCCACATCCAGCACGCGTACATTCACTGGCCGTCGAGATGGAGCGGTCACCGTCACTCCAACCTGTGGGAAATATTTTATATTAATGTTTTTATATTTGTTTGCTTGTATTTCAGTTTTGTATTGTTGGTGTGATAGGTTTTATAGACAAAATATGGGATGAAAAACCAATCGTTGTTTAGGTTTCCGTTGTTTATGTAACAATCTTGAATACTGAGTCT
This sequence comes from Hyles lineata, assembly GCA_030180105.1. Taxonomy (NCBI): domain Eukaryota; kingdom Metazoa; phylum Arthropoda; class Insecta; order Lepidoptera; family Sphingidae; genus Hyles; species Hyles lineata. Next base: position 8,112,016 of record JARJEE010000017.1, on the reverse strand, counting down.
ATAAGAGACACCTAAATATATAATACTTAAATATATAATATGTTATATTGTAGTTATTTATTATTTAGCTTTCAACATTACCTTCATAAAACATTATTTAACCATATGCAGTTTTTAAATGTTAATTAATGTTTCATACAAAATATTTGAACTGACAAGCGTGTTAAGTAATTAATGTTGTAAATCGTGTCATGTTCGTAATTCGATTAAAACGTTTTTATATCCCAATTGATACTACGAAGCAATTCAATTTATGGCATAATTTAACTTGTGCGTCATCAATTAGCCTCAATTAAATGTGTATCGACTTGGTTTATGGGACAGGTAAGGTGTCTGCAATGGACCAAAGTAAATGAAGAGACGATCTGTAGATTTAATTATCGGGTCGTCGGGGCACCACTTTACGTCCACTGTGTTACACGCCCTGTCACACTCCAATGAAGAGAATTAATTGAAACATTGAAAACAGGTGAGCTCCGTAGGTGTAAAACATTGATATTCAATAAAGCGTCACTGATGAGTGCATATTGATATTTCGTGCACGAACTCTTTTGAATTTCAATTGAACAATTCGTGGCGCTCGTATTTTATAATGGTGTATCGTATCTGGAGCTCACGCCGGTTATTTTGCACACGGTCCAGTAAAATTTACTTCATGTATTTCCTTATTATGATAAAATAACATCGGCAACATTTTGAAACTGGTTATGTGGGTAATTTGCATAACAAAATAGTGAATTGCAGAATGTAGGTACTAGATAACAATTTATTCACTCAAATTATTAATTTACAATAGCTAATCCAGTATAAATAATGTTAGCGTAAAGAAAACAGCCTCATAACTTGAAGAAAGTTGTAAGTCGGAAGTATCAAGTCGGTATGTTGACAATAGATTAATCCGGCAAGCGCCACAAGCTATGTACATAAATATGACGATAGTATCTAAGAAATGAGAACGGTGTAGGATCCGATGACATTATCATGAAATTTGTAGGTACGTTTATTGCACGTCATTATAGGTAGGTATGTACTGCTCTACTTAATGGTTTTGATAATAAAAATATTACTTCGAAGGCGACAGTCAAAATATCGCAATGAATCGATTTGTACAACTGGATAATATTCCCAGGGTAGTCAATAGCGATCACAAAAAACCAATACCTACTGAAGAACCTTATAATGGAAATTGGTATTAAAGTTACCGTGACTCGTGGGGTGCGAATACCTACCGTACGAAAATCTTGTCTTAGGTATTTTAAAGAAGTCAAATCTTCTACAACTTTTTCTATGACATAAACAGATTCTTGTTGGGTGATACGCACAAAAAAGGTATGGTGATATGAATACTCACATCACTCTTGTTAAATGTGACTGAGCCGGGCGATGTGGAGATCTCGAAGACGGCCGGCACTCGCGCGGGTATCAGTCTAGTGGGCTCGCCCCCGCCGCCGCCAGCCGGCCCTGCCATCACCTCTACCTTCCAGGGGGAACCTGAAACAAAGACACATTTAGTAACATTCTAAGACAAACGAGAACTTAATACACATACTAATTAGAAAACCTAGGGAAGAGGGGAACCAACACACCAACTTAGATATAACATCGAGAATAGACTTGGATGATAGGAAAGAAGGAAAAAATATTTGGAACATTGTTTATCTGATTTAAATATTATTACACCTAAAGTTTTCGAACTCAGGCCATTTAGAACATAATTTTAAAAAATTATTGCATTGCAATTTATTTAAAGCGAAATAAACATTTTAGCACAGGATGTTCACAAGATATGTTTATTTCATAAAAATACCTATATGATTCGCGGAAAGACACTCAATCATCAATTAATATAATGCGTTCAGACGTTTAAGATTGTGTCTTAGAACCTAAAGGTATGAAGAAACATCAACAATATCGCAAACAAGTAATAAATCTTCGTAATAACACATGTTGGCCGAGTTTTCCATGTACAATTGTTAGCTTATACTTTATAGATACTTATATATCGACACGCGAGTTTAGAAGTAGGAAAATAATACTAGATAAATATCTTGCAGATGTTTCTTGCAATGCAATTGTTGTGTGTTCACAATGTGTTAGTTTCTATTGACTATTGTACGTTCTGTTTGGAATAAAATTGAATTTAATACATATAATATTAGATACATTACTGAGGAGCTTTTCTGTGTATACTAAGCACTTTGGTTGACCTGTGCAGAATTATATATGTTTTTGCATTGACCATAAAACAGAAATTCTGAAGTACTTAACTTTTCAAATTAGACTAAAAGCTATCTGTTATTATTATCCACAAAGTTCAATGCACTATAGAAGGTATGAAGTGCATAATCCTGCTCTTAAAAGATTATAATAATTACAAAAACGCCATTGCTTGTTAAAACAAAAGTTTTGCTACATTACAGAAAAGATGAAGTCGAAAATAACGTTATTGTAGGTTGGATAATGCTGTCCCGGCATAATATCGTTATAAACATCGTCCGGGGAGATAATCCATCTTTCGCTGTGGTCTATTTTAGTTAGAGACGATGGATGACTTATCTGTTATGGCGAGACGCAAGAAGTCCATTAGAAATTATGCATCATCGACACGAAAGCGCCTTGCACTTTATTTAGAAATACGTTGTAAACCTGATTGACAGTTGAATACTAAGCGTTAAGTTACTTTTTTAATGTGCAATTTTTACTGTGGAACTTTTACATTTAGAATTCATCTCTAGATGAAAGTAGACGCCTTGTGGTGAAAATAACCACGAATGCCTTCTTATCGCGGATACCAATTTTAGTCTTTCATTCGAGTTATCAGGTGATAATAATAAGAAATATTAAATAACAGGGTAAAACTACTTAGAAATGACTGATTGCCGTAAAACTGTGAGTTTAATCAAATAAAAATAATTTGAGTAACAAACTGAATCAATTCAGCGTGAAATATTGTAATTTGCCTCAAAAACGCACAAGAGCTTATAAAGATAGAAAAAGGAGGGCCTGACTGGAATGCTACACAAATATTTTTGACAAACCAATACCGCTACAACCGGAATTATTCAACACTTGCCCTAGGGAAAGTAACAAAGACGGCCAAATTAGCATAATAATACAAAAACTTTTACTCATTTTAATGGCATTTCTCCATAAATTAGCATAGTGTATTTTTAAATCATCATTATCTGTGATCGTACATAAAAAGGTAAATTATTATTAAATAAAAAATAAAACCACGTATGAAACACGGATAGGCTTCACTTCTTTCTTTTATTCAACACAAAAGTCGTCGTTTATTAAAGCCAGTCATTCAAGTTGTATAGATTACTGCTGTATCATACGACTGGATAAAATGACATTGAATACTAATTTGTCAATGTGAAAAGTAGGCAGACAAGTGTCCAACTAAACGGTTACATAGAACTTGTACCGTTGTATCCGTGGAATTGAAGCTATTACTGGCTCCAGTGTTTGTGTTAACTCTAATTAAATTCTCCTGTTTAAATACCGTACTTTTATTCAAATTTGACTACTGTAAAGACGTTTATTTACGTTGTAGCTACATAATGAGTGAAGTCAGGTAAATATTTCGCCTTCATAAGTATCGCATAATACTTAAAAATGTCTGGACTTAATATTAATAATCATTAAACCTTACTGGAAACTATGCCTCAGAGACTAAATAAAATGACGACGTACACACTCATAATCAAATAATTTATGCTTTATTAATGTAAAATTGTCAATTTCCTTTAAAAATTTAAGTTCAACATAGATTTAATAAACATGCAGTCGATAACAGTTTTTAAACTATTCGATAGATAAGCCGATTTTAATGTATTATAATATGCTTTTTAAAGTAAATATAAGTGTGTAACTTGAGGCGTTTTATATTCTTGGTTCTTTTTACTAAGTCATTTTAAATTCTTCTACAGAAAGTTGGGCGAAAAAATTTGCTTAAAGCTGTTCCCATTGTATACTGAGTGCCATACAAAGTGAGTAAATTTTAATATTAACTATGTCACAGTAATAGGAATTTAGTCTTAAATATACTTATATTACAAAATGTATGCATTGTAAATTGACTCAAGCTTTATTGACATTATTCATACAAAAATTACATAACAAAAAAAAACAGTTTTCCGCGTAAAAGTGGTGGTGCTTTATCCCACCCAATGTATCAATAGGGCTTTATTTACATAATAAAAGTAATCTATCATCCTGACATAATCCATGCCTGTGTGAAACACGATTGGATTCCAAAGCCATCACTGCTCCACACATCGAGCTTATGCGGAACGAATTTATTATTTATCGTACGTTTAGGTTTAAATATAATTGCATAATGTGACAAATTACACTATGATGGGAGAATTATTGCTCGAAGAACGCTTCATAACATACTAAGAACAAACAAAACACGTGCAATTTGTAAAGTATTTGTCCTCCTATTGACATCAATTAAAGTCTATTCTTATGCAACACATGATAAACAAACTCAATACCTATTAATTTAATACCATTTGCATATGCTATATTGTCTTCACGTGAAGCGTATAAATAATATAATTATCTGAATTACTTGCTTGCTTTAAATATTTATTGTTGTCATCTTAAATGATAAAGAAAATTCCAAAATTTAATATTGCTGTAATGTTTATGATAATTTGGTAAAATTTTAGTGCGTAATACATACATGCGTATATTATATAGGTATAAATATAGCCGATAACATACTAGGAATAAATGTAAACAAGATGTAAAAATAAATCAAAAATAAAACATGTACTCTTGTGGCACGATTAACACGTATGTTTCTCCTTGTGCAATCTATCAAAACAAAAACATGTGTTCAGACTTGAGTGAAATTAGGCAAATTCTTCTTTGTTTACCTCATCCGCATTCATACGTTCCAACGAGAATCATAACTACTGCGTCGCGCAATTTGTATTCTCGATTGTGTTCGCTGCCATTGCAGTAAAAATACATACATTTGTAAACGTATGGATTTATTGTAGGTGGTAAAAATGTCACTTGTACAAACTTTAATTAGCTTGACATATTTGCGTCTCATATGCGAGGGGGCAATGACCGGCACACATTCCAATCTCAGGCAAAAGTAATTTTTTCAACTCGGAATTTAAGTCCTAGACCTTACATTTTCTATAGACAGGCAACAGCACAAAATGCAGTAGAACAAAAAAACAACCAATGGAATACAATGTAACGTCATATTTTTTTAAATTGTTTTAAAATACGTGTGCCTATGGAGGTCGAAGAAAGTAACGTATAGGAAGGTGGTCGGTTGGCCAAGCCATTACACGGCGGAGCCGCGGCCCGCCAGTCTACACCTCACCTATTTGGAAATCCGCAACCGACGCCCTACACTAGACTAGTGTTAACGTATCTAACGGTACTCGATGTAAATAATTAGCCGCATTTCAACTCCTCGCCTACTAGCAGCGGATGAACATCGCTTCTGTAATGTTAATTCTGTTTTTTAGTAAAAATGATTAGTTGTGTAATAACAAATTTACAGATGCGAGGTACGATCAAGTGATCTATTTCGTGAAAAATCGAAATCTACTTAAAATCTTCGAGCGTAACGAAAAGATGGGGCACTTGATAACCTTTGTATCCTCAATTGTATAAAGGTAATAATCATAGCTAGAGATTCATTCAAGACAAAAGATGTCCATTATAAAATACATTATCACGATTTACAACGCTAGTCGTCCTTGCAGCACCGCATTTATCGCCCCCCGGTGTCGTGTGCACCCGACCACGGCCACTAACGGTCAGATGGCGTAAATAATGAGTACAAATGCAGTTATTGATTGAACACAATATTGTCTGCGCGGCGGACGATATGTACATACTCCGCTGTTGTTACTGTAAACATCAAACGGTAAGGGCTGAATTTTCAATCGACATAACACTTACGGCCTTATAAGACAGTTTTAAAAGCTATTTTAGCTATTGATGTTTTGTTTTTTTCGCTCAAACTGAATTCAAATGATGTTTGAAAGGGACAAAATACTTGATACCCAAAAAAGGTTTTTGGACTGATAAATAATCAATGACCCGATATTCTTCTCATATAATAATCTGAATGATAACAGTATTTTTTTTATACAACTGAATAACTGTTCATGTTTTACATTATCCTAGGAGTGTAGTTTATTTAACGATTAAAATTAGCCTCATGTTGTATTTGCCCAATGTCAAATCTGATTGCTATGGAAGCCAAAACAATTGGTTTGTCGCTATCAACGGCGTCATAGTTAAATATCTTGCGTAAGTTTGATGCTTTCACGTCAACTTTCTACGAAAAAATGCTTTATTTGAAGTTACACGCTAGTTTTAATTGTGTACGCAGTTTGAATCATTTTGGCAATTTATATACAGATTGCAGTTATTTATTCATGATGTAGATGGTATAAGTTAAATTGAATCGTTTTATTTACGCACAATTGTCCAAATGAAATATACATTTTAACAACATTTGGCAGGTATAGGTATAGATAGGAAATTGCTGATGCATGCTGTGTCTAACAAGTCCTTATAGAAATCCTAAAAAACGACGTTTATTAAGCAAGTTATTTGATTTTTAGTGTATACTATTGAAACAGGTATACATAGTACATACATATATAATATGTATTATCATAATATTAGCGTCGATAACCAATTTTATTACGTTATTTGGGCGAATGTATACTTTAAGTCCGGCCACATATCGAATATTAACTACAGCATAATATTATGTGTATGTGTTACGTTACGTTTTATTGCATCCTTAACATAAAATGAATATTTTAAATTTTAAGTCAGTATCTTGCCGATTCGCAGCCGACAGATTGATGGATAATGTACAGCAATGAGTTTCTTTTTAACATTAAATATCTCATAAAAACGAGAGACGAAGACGAGCATGTCATTCGCCTGATGGCAAGTGATACGATCGCTCATAGACAGTAACAAAACCTAACATCACCGTAAATTAAAAAGCAATGTTTGGCATTTCACCGAGCATCCTGAGACTTAAAATGTTAAGTTTCATGTCCAGTAGTTACTTTGGTTTTTTTTAAACTAAAATATTTTTAGATTTGGTTTTCCCCAGCCGAACGTTTGTTTAACTCATTTGGAGACAAGTAATAATAAATTCTGTTACTTTCAACGGCTCTACCACATTAAACTTGTTACTGAACTACTTTGTTTCCATTCTGTGAAAAAATTAAGTTAAAAACTTTTGTAAGCCTCAATTTCAAACCGGTTGTAGAAAATTGTAACAATGTACTACTTTGTGTCAGTGTTATGTATACCATCGGCATTTACGCTCTGATTAATTAAATTCTTCGATGTAGTAATGTTTGAAAGTTTCCGTGGCGAAGTTGGTAAGATGCCGTGCCGGCTGTGAAACGAGAGACCGCAGGTTCGATCCCTGTACAAAGACAAATGTTTGTAAGGCCCACAAGTATTTGTCTCGGCTCTGGGTGTTTGTGATACTGAAAAGTCTTTCGTAATTTCTGATACCCACGACACAAGACCTAATTGATCTTAATGTGGGGACTATGCATGTGACTGTTGGTTATATTTATTTATATTTCATTAACAGAGTTGGTGATAATTGATGATATCAACGTAAATCATGTATCCCTTTGGACAATCAGACGATAGAGCACCGTATGTTATAATGTAAACACACAGCTCCTTCGTATCTTGAACTATCATCAATCACCTCATGCAAGCTCGCCTACGAGGGTTCCTTATTTGGCTCTTTTAATATTTGCATGCATTAATGTAATTTAATAATTAAAGTGCGTGGTGGCCTGTTGGTAAACGGACCGGATGCGGCTGCCAATATGTTCACGGTGGTCGCGGGTTCAAATCCCAGGACACACCTCTGACTTTTCGGAGTCATGTGTGTATTGATAGTCAATCACCACGCACTAAAACGGTGAAGGAAAACATCGTGAGGAAACCTGCATACCATAGCGATTTATAAAAATTTCTATGGTATGTAAGTCTGCCAACCCGCACTAGGCCAGCGTGGTGGACTATATGGCCTAACCGCTCTCAATCGTACTCTCGATTGTAGAGTAGGCCCGTGCCCTGCAGTGGGACGTATATGGGCTGATACAGATACAGATTAATGCAGACATTGTGAACAACAGAACTCAGTGTTACGTTTTCTTGTTATAAGCTGTTTTAGTACATTGTACTTTTATGACGATTTATACGCTGTTTTTAGACGCATTTAAGTACATATTAATAATGAAAAACTTTATACGGGGTATATCCAGAATGCGACCGAAAATGAAGCAAGAGTTGTAGTTTTAGTGACTTTAGACACAATGCAACTAAAAATTTTGTAAAAAAAACAAGCGACGATTTTTTTAGTCTATTTTCTGGCATTGTATTTGGACGGTAAATACGTAGTTTTTCCTGAATACCTAGTATACGCCTTTTTATTTTTAAAGATGATGTGATACACAACGCTTCAAATTATTATTGATATACCTACCCTATATTTATGTATTTTAAAACACAATCGACCAGATAGAATACGTGTTTGGAATGATTACGAAGCTTAATAAGAATGTGAAGACTAGGCGTGAACATTTGAATTATTATTAACTAATAAAAACTAAAACTATCTTACATATATATTACTTTTTATTTATGAAATTAAACTAATTAATTAATTATGAATATTTAATGATACTCGCTGTAGTGCTTTCTTATATTTATTTTTATTCTTTACTAGATTCATTATCGTTATAAACCTGATCTAGATATTACAAATTCTAGGTGTTGTAACTTGTATTTATTGAATCAAGTGATTTATTGGTTTGAATAGGTTCAATGAATCAAGCGTTTTACGAGTCAATGTTTTTAAATTGAACAAATAATTTTGAATAAGACAGACAAAGAGAGAAAATTTACAAATCGGTACGCAAACACCGGCACACAGAAGCGGTTCTTGACACAACAGACAGTAGTCTAGATAAAAGGAATGACAAATTGCATAAACAGCTTCACATGAAGTGAAACCGCATGATGACGCAGATGTCGCTGCCTGCTCACTGCTCAGTGCTCGCACACTATGAACACACGTTATTATTTTTCAAATATTTACACACAAGAAAATATTCGAAACGTTGGTTTTCTCGCAATTTCCGTACACCGTGTATAATGTGTTATGGATATTTTCCTACTTCATATCGTTTGTGAAACGTTTTGAATTCTCGGTTGTGTTGATTCTTATGTTGTTTATTTTTAGCACCAGATGAAATAACTGTGAAGCTATGATTTTCCATGTTTTCGTTTACCGATTGCTGTAATGTCTATATTAGAAAGATTTTTTTCAAGTACGATATAAAATATACTATTAAAACGAGAAGCTTTGAATTTAGGAAACTGCGTTATCAGTATTCTGTAGTAAATGAATTATATCAGTCTTAACTAGCTCTTAATTACCACTAAACTGTGTCAGCCGACAAATAACCGAATGAAAGTAGGTACAAACAAAAAACGAATTAATTAAACGCTTTGCATAATTGATAATGAACAAAAAAGTTAGTTGACATACTTTCTCCGTCCCAAACTAAATATTTACATAGTGATTAAGTGAATTTGGTTCAAACGCAAGTGTAAAGGCTATTTGCGCGATTACACCATTTATTGGTTACGAAAGTTATTAAATGGAAAGTGGATAGAGCTGAGTTGGCTAGTTATCGTAAAATCTGAGCGCTCGCCAGTACTCGGTAGTGGTTACAGCGAGTCTCATGATCGCCCTTGTACAAAGAGTATTACAGCCATTACACCTGAAGTTGATATAACTGTGCGATACTGTTGCGTAACCGATTCGCGATACATTAACAACGCGCCGACATATGATTACATTTTTATGTAACGTGCGGTGCGCTGCTGACACGCGAATTTTATCCGTTTTAATAATAATCACTTTATTACCTATAAATACGGTACGAGTGTTTCGTTTGACGCAGTTTATTTGTATTTATGTTTGATAATTAAATAAAAAGATTAATTGGTTGTATTCAGTTTATATACTTTTTTTTAAATTGAGTTATAATTGCCATTGACAATTTTAACTCTCATCGTACCGATGACATAGTAAATAAACACTAACCCTTTTCTAGAATACATAAGTGGTTATGGCGGAGGCAACCATTACTCAAACGTATGTAAATAACACTATTGGGATATTATGCCAACAATTATGTAAAACAAAGAAGTAAATCCCTTCGCGTTTGAACGAGAAAATAACGTCACGTCGCGAGTTTCACTTGACGGTGTTTATCAACGTGTTCATCGCAAAGTGTTCACTCATCTTTTTGCATTGTTGCTGTTCGTTGATAAAAACCCCACATGTAAACACCGCACCGAAATGTAAATGTATTTTTATGGGACGTCTATACAAAGATATCTCTGCAATGGGACCTATGTCCCATTGGCCATATAGTCCACCTAGCTGGCCTAGTGCGGGGTGCGGGTTGGCGTTTTTAGGATAGGTAGTAAATACAGTGTGAGAGTCAATCGTTTAACAAGTATTGGGCGAAGTAGAGGATAATAAGTAGTAAAACGGATAGATTAGACAAATTTAAAAGTGGTAAAGCCACGCTGTTGTCAGTTATGACTTCCGGGGCGGTACCACTGTCCCACAGGAGATCGACGTCAAATTTTCAATTTTATGGGCTGGCAACACATCCATGATCCAAGTGTCATGGTTGTTCAGATTAACTAAATTGCATCTGATTTTTTTGCTTAGATGCCCAAATAAACTAACGACAGAATAATAATTTCGTCCCATTCCAAACGGGATTTACCCTATCGTTCATTTAACGCATTTCAACAAGACTTATGCATCAGTAAGTCGATTGCTATGAAAATATGTACACAATAATATAAATATTAACAATCAATATTTTATCAACAAGATCTTTCATAGGTGGTATGAGGCGTGCCGCGCATACCTCAAGGTGACATAATGAGATAAAACGGAAGTGTAGTGTATGGAATGCTATGACATCAGCCGTCGAAGCATTTAGAAACGCACACAAGTACACCCCACGCAAGCGTTCCACATCGAGACGAGATGAAAAGGATCTTTAAGCAAATCCACTGCGAGTGGATGTCTGCCAAAGTTGTCTTGGATAATTTCTCGTTGCATCTCGCACACATGATTTGCTCTCTAATACGTACATTTGAGACTTTGACGCAAATTACCTATTTGCTTTTGATCTACAACGTATATTGGGTTTCATCCGAGTTACTTTGACTGCAGAACATCTATTAGCGTCAAACGACGTGTATCAGGGCCATGGGTAATTGAATAAATAGAATGCAGTCAAATCTATTTAACCAACGTTTGTATGTCTCTACATAAGTTGGCTGAATAGTTTCTTAATATCTCTATATTTAGAAGGAAAGTTCTTCAAATCAGGTACTTTGAATAAATTGCAAACACCCAAACGAAACAATAATATTATAGAAGGATTTTGAATATATGGACACTTACAGCTTATACAATCTATTATACTATTTTTAACAACATACTTCCTCTTATAATACTCGACTTTCGGATATAAAACCCGTTCGGACATCAAACACAGTACAAAATGAAGGATTTGACCCAAAACTGTTGTACCTGCTAAATACTTTAATAACGTATTTATTACGTTATTAAAGTATTCGTATGTAGCAGGTATACATTTATTTTATGCCATTAAAGAATATCGGACACAGAAATACACAGTTTGTAACAAATCGAATTTTGAAAATAGGCAGCGAATCTTATTTATGGAAAAGCAGAATTGAAACGTTATAATTCGTGGATTTTCAAGACATGGCTTATGAATGCTAAATATTGGAACTTTGGCGTTAATTGAGATCGGTCTTGCGACTTACCGGCTCCTACTATTCTTGTTATCCGCTGGAATTTAATTAAAATGATCAATCTTGTCTACGTGTTGTACGAAAAACTTTATTCCGTCTTATTGTTTGCTTATTAGGCCGGTTTTCTCTTACAATTGTTTATAAAATATCAATTTTGAAACATTTCTGGGACTTCGAGTTATTAATTTAAACTTTAACAAAAGGCACCTAGCGAATCTATAACTTTTAAACAACAAGCGATATTTCTTAGTATTCTGAATTTAGAAGAAAAGAAAGGAAATGAAATTCAGAAGCAGTTATTAATAATTCTCCAATGAGGTTCTTATTAAAGAATATGTATAAATGTATACTATTAGATTGCAGAAGCATTTGGTATTTTTATTAATTTGCATAGCACTACGGAGTCATAATACTATATAATATGTATTGTTTATACGATTAAATAAAATTATATTTATACTTAACATATTGTAATATATTTATAACGAAAATAATTTATAAAAAAATAGGCACCTTTTTAGGTTACTACGTTCGTATTCAAATGAAAAAATAACACACACACACACAAAAATAGATCGACTATGTTGGTGATCGTACCTAGGACTTCAATTTTCAAATCATTTATGTGAAACCACGAGACCAATACGGTGTTAGGCGACACATTCCTCGAGCGCGCATTATGTAAATGCGCATATAATATGCGTATTATAATTAATGAGTATATTGTTTCTTCGTTGTTGTTCATTTCAAGGTCTTCCGCACATACATATTCATGACATTTGATCGGTATTTAATTATAGAATGCTTATATAAGTCCCAGCTTCGGTGTCTGACTCATTGAAAATAATTGCAATGCCAAATGCATAACATCAACTTAGGCAGTTGCGGTAACACAAAACAAATATTTCTAGTAAGCAAGAGAAATCATTGATGTTTTTCGTTCTATGTGAATGAAATTACAACAAAATACTAGCTGGGTAACTGGCTACCGCAATAGTGTGTAAGATTTTTCTGTTTTATTATTTCCTAAATACACAAGAAGGGAAAGACGACAATATTGCAATTAAAAATATAATTTTGCGACCTACATTAACACATAATTATTGCATAGAAACTTGAAATTTACTTCATAAACTGTGTCTGTAAGTAATCGATCTAAAGCGTATCAAGTTTTCTCGTGGCCAAGGCGACTTAACCGCAAGGTACTTGACTTGGCATCACAAATGTGTTTGCCAACAATAATATTACTTTACATTATCCCCGCACAATAACATTATCAGTGGAAATTGCGGCATTAGGAGTTACGATGTTGTAACGCGTAGTTTCAGGTCGCCCTCGGTAAATCACCATTGTACGAGCAAGAGCTCAGATTTTTCGAACAAAGTCTGTTTCCTCGCAGTGGTTCGGAACGTTTCCTATTTCCTAATACCGGAGTGCAGGACGGATGTCACGAGTCTGCCATTGTTTGGCCACCAATATTCGTCGGACTTGTACAAGCCGCAAAACCGTTAGTTTTGTTAGACTTACATGTATTTTGTGGAACGAGGTCAGTGTGTTTTAAGTAATAACATTCGATGTACTGTGGGTAATAATTAACGACTATTAACATGTCTTATATGAATTAATTAAATGTGTGAGGAAACATAGGCATTTAGATAATCCGATAAAATAATTTTCGTGTTAAGATTCTATTGTCTGTAAGTGTGTCGCTTTACAAGGGTTTTCATCCTAATAACCGAGTTACTATCTATATTCAAACAAAAAGTAATAATCATGATTCGCTTCACTTATTGCGGCATTTATTATATGCACATGCTGAGTATAGTACAACTATGTATAAGTTAGCCATTCATTGAGCATTGTCCGGTCGAGTCCGAGGCCCGAGGCCCGGCGCGTCGGCGACCTCCTTACAGACGAGACCGCAACTGTTTTGCGCACTTTATCACCTACAAGTGCGGTTGCGAAACTTAGTTGTTGGCTCGCCTATAGGGCAATCGTTATATTTGATGAGTTTCCAGTCCCCAACTTTGATGCGAACTGATAAATTATCTTACGTTTGTATTGTGAAAATGTTGCTCCAACTTTGTTTTGTGGAAATGTATTATATTTGAATGAATCTATTTTAGAAGATGATTTTGAGTAGAAGTATATTTTAAAAAGATATAAAAGTGTGGCAATATATAAAAATCGATTCCATTTTGAAATCATAACATATCCTTACAAGGATACATTTATGAGTCTTTAAAGAGATGAGATGTATTGGCAATAATCCGGAACGAATTTAATGTATTCATGTTCATTTATGAGAGCAGCAATAAAATGACGAAGAATACTAAACGATTCCTAGAATTAAAAAATATGGTGATAATACCGTTGATATCAAAATAGCTTTCAAATGACTGCTCTAAACTTTAGAAAATTTCTGAACCAAAATTCTACCTTTTTAAAATATTAAAACTTATAAATATTAATAAGCAATGCTATAAGATGTCAGTGGCTCGGTTGGAAGAACACAAGGCGCGATACCATTATGCTAATGTTATGTGCACTTGAACCAAGGACACACACTAGAAGTTAGTAAGAGGGGAAATTATACCAAAAAATTAAAATCTTGACTTTTGTTTACATAGATTAGTCGACTCAGCAGGCCGGCATAATTGCATTGAATGGCAAGGGACTGCCGTCTGATGTCTTTCGATACTTTGCCTAGAAAGTATTTGCGTAATTTGCGTAAGAAATATGTAAGTTGAAATAAGTTTCATCACTATTTCTGGGAGTTTAATGCTTGACACTAAAACTTACACGTGCTGATATCGAAACAATAACATACTCAAAAAAAAGGTATTTGATAACTAATGTATTTGTAAAAGGCGAGTGGAAAGCCATCGTTAGTGCACGTTGGTACTGCGACCTAAATGTCACTAAAACTACGTGTGTTTCGATAGAAACGGCCGTACGAGCGGTACAGCGTTTGTTCCGACGCAGAATAATTCGAGTTCACACTCACTGGTGGGCAGTAATTGACATTTCGATCGCACACAGCTGCAGTTGCATTCGCTTTCTACCACACAGCCACTGCGTACAGCAATCCCGGCGATTGTTACGAAATATTACAGCCAAGTATTTGTTACAGGCCAGTCTACGCGCACAATTATGAAAATCATGTACACGATCAAGTTAATTATGAATATGAGGTGCCCAAACAAGTCGATAATTCATCAAACATTAGCATTGGAATTTGGAACGTCCTGTCCGATTGATGCGCTATATGCAAATGCTTGTGCAATATAAAATGAAACACAAACTCAGCGTAATGTTAGACAGGTGAAAGTAATTTATATTCATAAATATTAACAATCTAAGCTTTGTGCGATGTTAACAGTTAATTCGATGGAAATTCAGAATGTACCGTTGCATCCAATGATATTATGTTGTGATACACTCATACTGGTGTAGGAGGAGAATGCGCTGATTTTCAAACTCGTTTTTTGAGTTCCGTAGATTTATGGAATATAACGGTACTTTTATTATTTTTCGTGGACTATATTGCCATTTTTAACTCAAACACAACACTGTACCATATCTCATGTAATGCTTAACAATTTCCTTCTGACGCAACCATGGCATATTTCACAACCCAACGATATTAATTCAGGTAACACATTTTGCACTTCTATCAATACTATAAAATCTGCGATGGTTTCTAAATTTTAATAAAAATGAAGTTTATTTTTTATCTACAAATATTAATAATTTGACTCCGCAAACAGGAGTCTATTTGGGCAATATTTCTTACTTTTTATGTATGTATGAAAAACTAATAAAAGAACTAAGTCTTCTACGTACAATAATAATACGGAGCCCAACTATACTCGTACTTTGCTGAATCCCGCCTGTTTCTTTTACCAAGAAGTCAGATGTTTCGAAAGTTTATATAATATAGTTTCTGAACTTACTGAATGCAGGTTATTAACGTAATATATCTATATTTACTTAAACAACTGATATTTATCAAAGGAGAGCTTGTATAATGTACATAAATCATACATGCTAAAACTGTGACAAAAGCAGAAATAATAAATCGTTGAAAATAAAAAAAAATATGCAATTTTTTTACATTTTCAGTTTTTTTTTTAAATATGTAACGCATAATATTCAATGAATATAATTTAAATAGGTACTAACTTTCAAACACGTATTTTTTGTAGATAAGTTACCAAGGATAATTAAATTGAATTAAATAAAACAGAGGCAATTTTCAGGTGTTCACGTTCAATTAGTTGGAATAGTAGGAAAAGGCGAGATTCTCGAGAACGGATGCGGTAATGCGGTTGAAATCCGATATCTGCATTGGAGCACGCAACTCGAGACCCGAGAGAAAAGTCTCGCCACCTGTACTTAAACTACAACTAATTAAACTTAGTCTCTATGTATTCTACACTTTTAAAGGAATAGTGATATTGTTGCAAAAAAATATCTGGCAACAAGTATTTTTGTCCCACCAGTAATAATAAGCCTTCTACATGGACGATATCCTCTCTTAAGCGTCATAAATGCAATAAAATGTGCCGCATTCCTAGACTAGATTATCATAACAAGAATGCCTATATTTTATGATAGTAGTAGTTTTATATAACTAACATTTTATTGCCACATAATACAGGAAACATTTTATTTTGATTCAAATCAAATTAATCAGACATGAAACAAACTATTATTATAACATTCGCGCTGATTAATGCGATATTGTTTTTTAAATTACGAAAGATAAGCGATCAGCTTTGTACCTACATCCTTATACAGTGTATCACGATCATACATATTGTTCGCGCTTGAAACGAATGTTCAAATCTATGAAATGAGTAATGCAAATACTTAAGCGTAGATTTATATCTATAACTGTTAAATTAAATAAAGAAAATCCACTGTTAGTGCCCATTTTAGATCCTTCTATCACGTTAGTTGGCTCACGAATGAACTAAAACATAAAAAGTAAAACAAGTTTTTTTATTACTCGTATAAAACAAGGCAGAGAAAATATACAGCCATTAAATATGTTAAAATACTTCAACTTTTATCGAATTCAAGGTAAATGGGAAGTCTCAGACTTTTGATGAATATTTCAGATGAATCGATATTCTCTAGTTTTACTGATTTACTCTGAAGCTGGTTGCCGCATGGCCTCCATTTTTCTTTCCTCTTTCGCCATATTTTGCGGACCGACAAATTAATCAAGACGTCCGCGTTGGGGTGACATTTCAATTTAATGACTACCAAAAATTTACATATTAATAACCTTTCTGGTTGAAAACTCTCATTTTTAAGACTGTATCCGGTTGGATCATAAACAATTATTATCTATTATGAATTAATTTTCGTATACACTGAGGTTGAGGAAAGTAGATAGAACGAAAGCAAAATGTCAGAATCGAGCAAAGTGGTGTTCTATAGTCCTTTCTCACCCCCATGGGATACAGGAACAAGTATTAGGTGACAATTATGTATGTAAGTAATTCAAATATATTTTTTTAATATTTTAAAACACTGATGTTTAAAGTAAGATCGTTTTATCACATATTATTACAGCAGAGCACCTGTTAAAATTTAATTTTTAATTACAGTAAGACGATATTTTTCCAGCTCTTTTTTGTTTAAAATATATTTATTCTAGAACGAGTTAAATCTAAATAACACACATGATACACGTAACTGAATTTGTTGTGATTTTCTTAATGCGCTCCAAATCGCCATTTAAAAAGCCTACCGTGACAGATTATGTCACGTCTCAAACGACAGATTGATAATTTCCCACATAAGACTTTTTCCGGCCACATTACGTAATAAGAAAGTGATAGTACGCCTTGCTATATGTTTGAATATTCAACTTATGCAAGTAAAATAGACACAATTTTGAACGCGCTCGGGTGATGATGCTTTCACTCTTTTATTGTACGTTCTAAACGTGAACTTGTAAAACATAAGTTTTTACGATTTTAATTTCACATTTCAATATGATTTAATGTTAGCTCATGATGTTTGGTGCTTCACTGGTATTTATACTTTGAGTTGAACTGATAATCCGGGATTAAGTTTTAATACGCTTGTATAATTTGCATTCAAACAGTAATATGCAGGTTTAATTATGCATCATAATTTTATACGTCATGAAAAAAAAATAATAATAACTACCAAAAGGACTTAATGTTACTTTAAGATATCATATAATTACAGTAATTTTCCTGGTATTATGATTATTTTTATATACGCCGAGTCATTTATTGCCATTGTAAAACTGTATATATATAATTTAAATTCAAAATTGGACTCCGTAATAACGACAATGGCCGGAAACATCATCGTTCGTAATTACTGATTTGTTATACAATAAAACAACAAAAACAACTTTTTTTCACAGTATCATAGTCGAATCTTAAAATTTGTTCTATAACAGTAATTTTTACAAAGAATATAACATATCTTTGTAATGAAATATTATTTTAGTATAATTCGTCAAAAGTAAAAAATGTGTAAAAAAGATTGTCAAAGTTGGCGTCGACGGGTGTAATGTGACTAAATGGCATGTATTCGTACGCGTACGTTTCGATGAACTCATTGTTCCAAGCGGCCGGGATAAAGGCTAGACTTTCACTAGCCACACTATCATGCTTACTGAGCTAGCACACTTTTGTTTTTATTTTTTATGTTCAGCCAGCATCACGAGTTTTGCATAGAACGAGTTCTGTTGTCTAGACGCTATTCAATGATTGTTATGTTTTTGTTGTAATTTGTTACGAATTTTCTTCGGTATAATTTGATTTCGTTGATGGCTTTGGTGTTTATGCAAACGAACGTTAAACATAGTTGTTATGCATCAGCTGTAACAATATTTTTAGGTCGATAGTACACACGAAGTGAGCACATCGCTTCCGTAGAAACCTGAATGAATATCCGTATATAGAACAAAACGTCGTTGATTAACAATTACTTTCATCTAGTGTGAGATACATTATTATCGTTACACGTAGTTTTTGCACCACATTAGACACGCTACGTCTACTTCGTCGAGTGATCGAGTGTGATCAGTATGAAATTATAAAAAAAACGTTACATCCGTTATCCGTCGAATGCACCGCGATTATCATTTGATAATAACCATTAACCTACATAGAATAAAGTGCATTTTGGGTTACAGGCGCAACGATCGGCGCAAGGGGATGTGCGTGAGAAGTGGCCCTTGTAAAAGAGTTCAACGCACGCTTTGTGTACGAGCAACAGTGCGAATCTATAGTCCGGTACCTGGACATTGTGAGCGCACCTTTAGTTTAAGGTTAACAATTTACTAATTGAATATAGACGTGCTAGTGTAATTGATGTCATTGGTGATAAATGTATACTGCTTGCAACATGCACATTATGATTGTATTGCACGCCATTACTATTATTTGCTAGCAATTACAAATGTAATCGAGGTATGTAGGTCATTCGAATAGTAATTAATGCGAAACGTTAAGTTTTTCTATTGAATTGCATTACAAGAAGTAGATTGAATTCCTTAAATCGTGACTTAATTTATAGTTTAGTAACACTTACATGGACGTTGTAATGAATTTATTACTAGTTAGGAATAAAGTACAAAGTGAAAAATACTGCGCATCTTCTGGGTGGTGGAAAAAACAAAGCAATAATAACACATTAATGGTCCATTATTAAAATTACCACGCTGAAAAAGGCAAACCAAAGGTTAGAAATGACGTGTCGCACCCACACAGCACCTCAACGCTTTACAATACGGATATAGGAACTATGTATGCAAATACACTCACTTATCGAGGGCGATGTGACCTCCGGAGACAAGCCCACGTCCCCTCAGCGACCGACGAGTATGTAGGGCACTGTACTGACCGCAGTTGAAGAAATCACAACAATAACACTCGGTGAACATTCACTACACCACCAAGTCTGTAATGAAGGTACACTACTCGACTGCTCTTGTGTCGCAAAGATCAGAGAGGCACTGTGTTACGTGTGTCAACGTTTAGCACATACGGCGATGAGATACGCGGCCAGATTGCATTTTGGCAGTTCGGAGGCATAGCCTCGTTCGGACGCGGACGCGGTGCGAATGTGAGGCAGCCGTGAGCCGAGTCGACAGGCGGTGCGCCGGCGCACGCTCGCCCGCGCCCAGCCGCCTGACGTCACCATGGTATTCAAAATGGCGGCGCGGAATTCGAGAGCCTACATACATGCACTGCCAGCAAAAGCTGGTTTGTCACTTGGCGTTGGATCGGACTAAATTAACTACGCCCACATCAAGTTTTTCCTTCTGTCTTTACGATGTATTACTTATGAGATTTCTAACGGTAACGCAATATAATATAATTTACCTTATAAGTAATGTTTGGGTTAAGTTTAGCTCGTAGCTTTTGATAACTTAATGAAAAATATAATCTAGATGTGATCTAAATCATTATTGTGTCCCACAATAATGGAAGATTTTAAGCTGATTAGAATGCCCACTCTGAAATTGCTGCGACACTTAATACAATAAAAAAGGAATATTATCATACGGATAAAATTAAAAAAGTCCTAAAAATATATTTTAACCAAATATATTTTTTCTCCTTTACATGACGTGCAATGACATTGTATTTAATATAAACCTGCATTAGAAAGAGATAGCGTGTCAAAAACTTAGTATATTTATGTTAATCACTAGGCACTGGCAATCATTAGCGACTACTATATAATCAATGTGAATTGAAAGTCCGACATTCTGCAGACATTTTACAAAAAAAAAATACTATATTACTTTACTATACAAAATCATGATCTTTTAAGATATTTAAATTATCTTTATTGGTTGTCTCATCTATTAATGAACATACTAAAGTAAGTATACCGAATAAAAAAAAAACCAAACAAATTCACATAATATGTTTAAAAAAAGAAGTACTATAGACCAATGTAGATACAATTCATGCGCCGAAGATGCCGTGCTCTACTATATTGATTTTTAATTACGTTTGACACGATTATAATACATTATAATGAAGCTATTTAGCGGCATTAATATATGATTAATTGTTTAAAGGCAGAAGACTTTCAAACAAGGAAGAAGAATAATATAATTTAGGAACTTAAATCTGTAAATTGGTGTTTGTACAAAACGCGCGGTAAGTATTCTTATTATTTTAAAATAATAATTATTAAACAAATTACCAATGAAGTCCTCACGTGTCCTTTTTAACTTCGCTTTTGACTAAAAAAGATTCGACATAAACCGCATCGAAGTAAGAAATAATATTCACCAATGACAGCAATTTAAAACTTGTCATGCACAAATCTCGTGTAAAACTGGGATATACAAGATACAATTCAGTTCTATTAATTGTAAAACATATAAACATAAGCCCAGCCCTGTATCGCGGAGGGTAACGTAGGGATGCCAGTAGCGGCACCTACTTCGTGTCAAACCTATTTCCATCCTAAGATGTGATAGGAACCGACATTATCTATGAGGTTTGAATCAAGTACCTAATTGGTTCATAGTTAAAAAAATAGACCTTAAAAACCGATAATTAATAATGATTTAAAAAGTCAAATACTAAGGACTGCCTCATTGGCATAATTGTCGTTGTATAATTGCAAAGCTGAGGTCTCGGGTCGAATCCCGGCTGAGATAAAGTAATATTAGATTTTTGTATAAATCCGCCCGGAGTCAGGAATTTGTGCCCGATATGGCGATAGGCTCGCTCCCTATCACATTGTGGAACGGAACACATAAGGCGCAAGGTGGGTTTCCTGGTAGCACCTCTGCTTACCTTTTCTAGGAAGCAAAGGCGTGAGTTTATGTATGTTTATGTATACTTGGGATTAAGGGAAGGCTTCCTTTACGACTCTTGACCATAGCGTTTGATACGTAACGTTCGATTAGACACGACTGCGTAATTGGACCTATTATCTAATTATTCATGTTTCACTGATCAATTGAAAGTTTATCATTAGAAATTTGGAAAGTATAATAAAGCGTGCGAATAGTGCAATAATACTTTCTTTAACTGCACAGAACTAACGTATATTTCGTCAAGAAACACAACAGTGAAAAATATTGATACGTCTTTATGGTACATATTAATTTTCACCCTGAATAGTGAACTATACCATCAATTTTTTTTCTATATATAGCTCTCTGACAAAAACTCGCCTTGTGAACTTAAGGTCTGTAACAAAAACAGCGCGCTCGATTCCAGCCATTCGGTGGAATCTGAGAGTTTCCTTATTTTTCATTACATACAAAGTGCGAGTTGAATTTGCCGTTCCTTTGAGGAACGTTGTGAAATAAACTTTACTACGAGTTTTCGTATTGCAACTTAGTGTGTACAATGAAGATTGCAGTTGTAAATGGGCAGAGGAGGGTCGAAGGGACCGCGTCCTTATTTGAATTTTATTGAAAACATTTCGCATTGCTCCTCCTAATTGAAACGCATGAATATAACCCGCCGCCCGTCGTAATACATGTCTGCATATATTCATACAAATACTGCGTTCGGGTTAATTCACAAAGTTTTAGTGTCTTTTGAGACTGCGGTACGGTTCGGGAATTTGAGATCGTTGGTGTTAACTTTGTCTGTAGCTGTTCCTACTTGAAATATACTCAAGAGAACAACGAAAACTGACTTTGATAACGTTATTTAGTAAAATTTGAATATTATCTACAATTAACTAGATGGCGCTGATGTCTCCTCGGGTTCAGGTCTCGGATCTGGCAGAGTGAGATATTGGATTTTTCTAATTATTATCTGTTATGAATAGGTTCCAATTTTGTAACTAGAATAAAACAAATAAATAACTATATAATAAACTTAAAGTATAAATGATTAAGTAAAAAAAACGCTCTTTTGCCGGACTTATTGAATAAAAAGAAAAGATTAATACTTTGAGTCTTGAGAATAAAATATACTCTATTCAATACCATTTATAAAGTTTATATTTATTATATGTAACGTTTACTTAGATCATTTAAAATACAGTGGCACATTTAATATCTGAAGTGTTCCACAAGATGTACGACTCCGCAGTAAGCCTTAGGGCCTGTTTAAACGGACACCTCAATTGTAAATCAGCAACGCGACATCAGATCTCAAATTAGAATTCCTCCGTGCAGCCCGGGGAGCAAATAAAATAGCTCTTTAATTTAGCTCGTTCATAGCTCGTTATGTACCCGGTAGGCACTGTTTTTTATTTCTTTATTTCAATGAATGGCGAGACGATGCCATTGGCCTGATAAGCGATACGGCCGCTAATTGATACTAGCAAAACCAAACACCATGAATTAAAAAGCAATGCATGGCATTCCAATACTCTTGCCATCCTGAGATATAAGATATTTAATCTCAATATGTCCAGTAGTATTTTTCATTACAAATGAGCAAGTAGCCCACTTGATGTTTAGTGAACACCGCCCAAAACATTGTCGGCCTTTCAAAATGAGACGATTGGAAGATAAAAGCATTGTTGTGCGTCCAGAATGAGCAAAGCTTACCGTGTTTTCAGTAAGATAACGTTACGATCTCGGTCGAGTTGGCCTATTCCTACTGTAGCACGATAAACTACAGTGTAACTACCATTTCACAGCTACAAACGTAACAATTTTGATTCGCTACATTCAGTCGGCTGGTATTGCGGTGATCCCTTTGTTCCCGTATTACGTCATGTGTATGTTTGTGTAGCTATATGTTACACATGAGCTCACGGATAGTGCGCCCGGGATCGGCTTTCAAGGAAACGCAGAATACGAAAGGGTACTTAAGCCAAGTGATTTATTCACCTTAGTGATTTATGTTGCAAAATTTTGAACTACATTTTGTTTCGGTATATTTTTGAAATGCACATAATAATGTCGGATGTTTTGAATGTTTTAAAAGTAACTGCCTGGAAAATGAAAATTTTTACTGGTTGGTTTACGTTAGTTGGGCTGTTTAATTATTCCGAGGAATATAATAGTTTTATTTTAATCAAAATACTTTTTTGTAGTTATTATATTAAACTATTAGAGCACTGGCACCATCCTATCTTGACAGCCTCCGTGGCGCAGTTGGTTAGACGCCGCCTGTGAAACGAGAGGCCGCGGGTTCGATCCCCGCACCGAGAGAAATGTTTGTGCGACCCACAAATATTTCTTCCGGGTCTGGGTGTTTGTGAGACCGAAAAGTCTCTCGTAGTTCCTGATACCCACGACACAAGACTCGATCTTAGTGTGGGGTCAGGACTATGTATGTGACTGTTGGGTGTTATTTATTTATTTATTTATTTATTTATTTATTTATCTAAACATACATAGATATAAGTATACAGTATCAACCCGAAATACGACACACGCACATATACACATTACCATGGTAAGTTTTCCAGCATTCTGTTAGCTGTTGACTCTTCTACCACCACCAATAAATAAATAATAACTCACCAGGCACATGTTCATCATTGAAGGTGACTCGCACGCTGTGGGGTCGCGGCAGGCGCGGTACGAACGTGGCTGCGTACCGGTGCCCGCCGAGCGGCCGCACCGAGCTCGCCACCAGCGCTCCATTGCCGCCTGACACTTCCAGCTCTAGGTGACCTGGACCTGCTGTGCTGCCGTCCACTAGGGGAACCAGGAATTACTTTTAAAATCATGGAGTGGCAGGCCCGATGATAAGCAGTATTGCAACGCATATGCATTTTTTGAAAAATATAATGTGACACTATATTTAATAAATAGGTAAAGAGTGTGGAAAAATAATATAGGTTTTTTTTTTTAAATATGTTGCGCATTATTTTGTTATAATAACAACAGCGAATTCATTTAGTTGTTTGATTTAAAAATTGTTAGTGCTTCATTTTATTAAACATAACAGAATCTCTAAAAAATGGGGGCTAATAAAACCCAATCTTAAAAAGACATCTGGTAAAGTCTAAAACACAGATGTTGCAAAAATCTGATTCTTATCGGATCTTGAATACAATAGTGTTGCTTTAGTTTAGGAACTATATCGCCATAAAGCTTTCACACTTCACACGACGGTAAGCACAATGCAGCTAAACAAAGATAACCGACAAGAGGTGAGGCGCCCTTATCAGCTCTTATCGCTGTCGGCTGCATAATTGCTCCTTCACGCTTCGTTTAAAGGACCCGCCATTATACAGGAACACGTCAGCCGGAAGTATACTAGCTAGGAACATGCAAACAATATGTTCTACCCAACAACATCCTTAGTTTAAAAGCTTTGGTAGAGATGTAAAATTGGGCCCATATGAAGATAAAATTATTCTAATTACAAAGTGATTTATAAGCCTGTTGCTATATTGTGTTTACAAATATTCATTTACGTTTCAAAAATTGCATGATATGAAAATAAAAATCCAATTTAAAATTGCGAACTGGCTTGCATGATTACAACAAAAAGTGGAGAAGACGTGTCTACGTTTCTTAAGGCTGTGTTTTCATTTTCTCTTCAGCCACAGGAAGTCCACTGCCGAACATAGGTATACCCCAAGAAATTCCATGTTTTCATTACGATCATCTTTTGTTTATGCTATATTGCAAGACAGGTCCTTAGTATAAAAAGTTCATCTGTGTTAAAACTAGCGATTTAACCTTTAATTTGACGAGGTGATTTATTTAGACCAAGCACATTTAGTGCTTAATAGTAATAATTACTTAGTCCTTAGTGACATTGCTCTTACTTAAAGCAACATAAAGCCGGAAAGATACTACTGAAATGCCACGCGACCCGACCCGACGCGACTCGTGTTAAATCAAATCAAATCGTAATCGTATTTTCTATGACCAGAACCACAATACAAACACGCGATGCTACATTGCGTGACGTACACTTTGAACTTTGGCAATAAAATATTCAATATAGGTAAACTACGGAAGAGCGATCTGCTAGCGTGATAAAATACAGAAATTACGCGCTTCCACAAAAACCTTTTTGCAAACAAGGGTGTCTTCACGTTGGTTACAACTTACACCCGAGAACAAAAGTCAAATTCCCACGTGTCTAATATAGCACGATCGTTTACGACCCGGTGGGCTGTTGCTTAGCTTCTTTACTGCACAAAAACTTACCAATAAATTCAACAGGTAGGCCCACTACGCCTTTGTAACTCGGTTTTACGATTATTCCTTTGGCACCTCTGTTGTTGTCCCTTTGTATAGGTCTGCAACGAGAAAATCTTATAAAATGAAATGAATTACCTCGGTACAAGAGTAGTAAAGCTTGGCAACCATATTGTTTAATAACGTCATATAGTGGAATTCGGGAGTACATTTTGATTTGTTGGAAATTGAAATATACTTAATACTTTGGTATATCTCTATTATTTATTAAGCATTTAATTAAATTGTATTTCCATTTCACAGAACCAATAATATTCCATAGCTAAGCTACTTAGCAACGATCTGGTATTTTGCACAATATCAAACTATAATTTGCAACATTAATAGTACTAGGAATCTGCAAACCATAACGTTCTATAAGCAGTACTTAGAGTATTTATATATAGAGGGAGCGCTGTCATACATTTGCAACTTCAATAACGTAGATATTTTCTTGTTCGTAATGTTGGTAGCACTGCTATATTAATGTTACCGATAAATGACTTTTCCACGAAAAATATATAAATAAATAAATAAACGGAAATTAACATATTCACGTTACATTGTTTTTAGCTATCATAATACAAAATATTAATAATAAATGAAAAATAAAACTCACCCTTGGCTTATTATAATTTATTTCGCTCCAAATTCAAATATTTTATATTTTTTTCCTAAAAAATATTCCGGAACTTTTTCGGAATTTCAACAATTTAATTACTTGCAACATTGAATAAAAAGGCGTTCGAAAATTCAAAAATATGAATGCTTTTCTGTAAAATTATTTAAATTATTTCTTGTTAATTAATAAGAAATTGGATTTATTGTCGATGATAAATGAATACATAGTTAATAATTAACCCCTAAAGTAAATTTGGATGGTATTCGATAACGCTAAACCACATTTTTTTTATTTTTCTTTTTCACGAAATCCATGTATATTCCACGCTGTCACAATTCATACTGGATGTAGGGAAGAAAAAGGAGGCCCCGGCACCACCATTTTTATCTACGTTTTTGAGGTACCAGCGCTCCCTCTATATATATATACTCTAAGAAGCAGTATTAATACGATATACATGGATGTATGAAAATCATAAAACATTTAAGAAACTCAAAAAGTTTTAACCAGCAAGATGCACGTTGAAGACTCATCATCATTATTGGCAAAGACGACACATGAAGACACAGTTAAAGTCGAAATAAAGAAGACGATATTATGTTGAAGATAATTAAGGCAATCTTCGTTTTATATCACCTCTACGTAACTTTCAGAGTATTTATAATATAGAGGGAGCGCTGTCATACATTTGCGTCTTCAAAAACTTATATATTTTCTTGTTCGTAATGTTGGTAGCGCTCCTATATTAGTATGTATTGGACTAATAATTTATTTAACCAACAATTGTTATAAATTCCTTTTAAAACCGAAAGTATATTTAGCCCTTATCAAAACAAGTTTGAGTAGTATTAAATAGGTCTAAAAATGTATTTTTATTTTTGTTATACAAATAATTCATACTTGTCGGACAACCTGTCAAATGTCAGCCAATAGGAGAGCAGAAAAAGGTGGCCCGGCACCACCATTTTTATCTTCGTATTTGAAGTACCACAGCTCCCTCTATATTATAAATACTCTAAGACGTAACTATTCCCACATGTAACACATACCTGAAACGTGCATGCGCTGCGTCCGTTTCAGTGCTGGCCCCCCCGGTCGGGTCGCGGGGGGGCCTATTGGATAAAAAAGACTGCTGTTGTTGTTTCTCCTCCACGCTGCTGTACGAGGAGTCGCGCACCACGTACGAGCTCTCGCGGATCTCGCGCTTCGTTATCTCTTGCTGCAACAAATAAGCCTTATTATAGAGGTATTAAAGTTTAAAATTGTGGGGTCATGGAAAAGCCTTTTAGCTAAGAACTATAACCAAAATCAAATCAAAAGTGCTACCGAAAACGAAGCCGGGTGGTAGTTTTAGTGACTTCAGACAAAATGCAACCAAAAAATTATGTACTTTTGCACTGAAACCGAACCCCAATATTCTCGTTGCATTTAAATTATAATTAAACTGTACCAAGGACTTCAAAGATATATAGGGTATATCAAGACTGCTAGTGAAAACGTAGCCGGGTGGTAGTTTTTGTGGCTACAAGCACAATGAAACTAAAATTTTTTTTGTGATTTTTTAAATATCCTCGATTTTGGGTGGTAAATCCATAGTTTTTGCTAAAATAATAATTTTAACACTGGCATACCATAGCATCAGTAAAAATAAAAGGGTGCCAACTATTATTTAGAAAATATAACTGTATTTACCACCCAAATACGACACTTGAAAAAATAACGAAAAATCGCTTATTTTTTGCAAAAGTTTAGTTGCATTGTGTCTAAAGTCACTAAAACCCAGCTTCGTTTTCGGTAGCAGTCTTGATAAACCCTGTATACATACATACATAAGGTACATAAAATACTGTAATTTAAATCTTTTTCGTTTTGAAAATGTCATGTTGTGACATTTGAAACTTTTAACGCCACCAGGACAATATTATATTTCTATGTGGCCATGGCGTGTCAAATACAACAATACATTTAAAATTCAGCGTCCATGATAAAATAAGAAACAATGCCGAAATAAGTGTTCACAAATTAAGTTAAAGTTAACTTCATAGTTGTGTCAATAACTTTCCTCTCGAAATAATATTCAAGTATGAATTAATTTCATACAAGTGTACTTGTAACAGCAACATGTGAATAAATTATTAAAATGTTTGTGTAATATGCACGTTTGCAAGGTGCAAGTTAATTGTGTGACTGTCTTGTAGTTACAACGCAATCCTTCTCGGAATAAGCAAATATGAGGGAGTTAAACTATCTTTCTTAAAGTCATTATTCCTGACAGTTAAGCAATAAATAAACACAAAACGCTCACGAATATCGTTGTAATCCCCCGTTACTATATTAAATCTTAAGTTGTGAGTATCGGAAACAACGTGAGGGGCATTCCATGCGAAGCGGACAGGAAAAAAATCTCGATGTTTCTGATTTCAGAAATATTTGAGTATGTTATACCTATATATGTCCTTGATTCGTGTATCAAATATTTTTCTAATATAGTGACTGGTTAAAGAATTATGGAACTTTGAAATTTTGGCCAACTGGTGGGCATACAGTACTTCAAAGCCGATTATCTAGTCAGAAAATTATTGATTAAAATAATTAAACCACTGGATTTAAAACTTCATTTAATGAGCTTTTTAATTACATTTTTGGATATTAAAATAAATTATTTTTTTCCACATTTTTTTTATTTTTATTTTTTTAACTTCGATTTTCACAAACTTAGACCATTTCGATTTTTTTAATTTTTTTTATTAAAATAGCTAGTATTGTATAGAACATCCTTGCCAAGTTTTATAATGGGCGTGGAAGTGGTTTACGAGCTATGCTGGGAATACTGCCGAAGCGCGGCGTCCTGCGCGAGTTACGTGAAACTATCAATAAAATAAAATCACTTCCGACCGAATAGTTTGCATATTTAAAACGATATAAATACATTTTAAACACTTTTTAGATACCGTAAAATCATACAACTATAGTCCTGTAATACAAATATGGTCCATCACCATACTTTGACATTTTGTTCGTTCCTTTATGTCTTTTATGGATTAATAAATCACTTTTTACTTATGATATAACATTTACGTAACATATTTTTATATTAAATCAGTAGTCCATGAGTACAGCAATTTAATTAAAAAAGTCACCGAGTACAATTGCTATTTTTTTTGCATTTGACCCCCTACTCTCCAGTTCAGCAACTTGAAAAAGCGCTCTCTTAGTGCTGCGTGTTTAAGGAGGCTGAATTTGCAATCGTATATCCCTGTTTGTTTGGTTGTGTATTTTTGGGATGCTTTTTGCTGAGTCAGTCTTCTGTTTTTAATATCAGAAAGACATAATTACATTTGTCGATTTGAATAAAATTTATATGATCTGGCTTCCTCCTTGATATTGACATTTTTTTCAAATCCCTGATGTAATTCTAAATTTGTTTTAATTGGTTTTTAATTATTATCCCAGAAAACCGTTGGACTATTGTTTTAAAAAAAGTATGAAAATTAGAATAAACTTGCCTAAGTATTAAAATAATTAACTGATATAAAAACAGCTATAATATAATAAATACAAACATAGTACCTTAAAAAAACAAATTGTAGGACTGAGCAGCTACATATACTTATTTTTTTAAATAAAAGTTAGGGGAGTTTTGAAAACACGCAATAACTGATTAATTCCGCACCGCTCGCTGTTGATTTCACATACTTGCCAGCTATCGCATTTGCTCTTAATTTCAACGCCTACATCCATTCTAGTCAAATGTTGTCAAAAAAAATCGCTGAATGGAGTTACTTACCCATTAATAATACAAAATGTCAAAGTATGGTGATGGACCATATTTGTATTACAGGACTATAGTTGTATGATTTTACGGTATCTAAAAAGTGTTTAAAATGTATTTATATCGTTTTAAATATGCAAACTATTCGGTCGGAAGTGATTTTATTTTATTGATAGTTTCACGTAACTCGCGCAGGACGCCGCGCTTCGGCAGTATTCCCAGCATAGCTCGTAAACCACTTCCACGCCCATTATAAAACTTGGCAAGGATGTTCTATACAATACTAGCTACTTTAATAAAAAAAATTAAAAAAATCGAAATGGTCTAAGTTTGTGAAAATCGAAGTTAAAAAAATAAAAATAAAAAAAATGTGGAAAAAAATAATTTATTTTAATATCCAAAAATGCAATTAAAAAGCTCATTAAATGAAGTTTTAAATCCAGTGGTTTAATTATTTTAATCAATAATTTTCTGACTAGATAATCGGCTTTGAAGTACTGTATGCCCACCAGTTGGCCAAAATTTCAAAGTTCCTTAATTCTTTAACCAGTCACTATATTAGAAAAATATTTGATACACGAATCAAGGACATATATAGGTATAACATACTCAAATATTTCTGAAATCAGAAACATCGAGATTTTTTTCCTGTCCGCTTCGCGTGGAATGCCCCGTGAGTTATTTTGTTCCTACAAAATCTATCTGGAAAGAATATTGGTAGGCCTCACAAATATTTGCCTCGATGCGTGAATCGAACCTGCAGCTTCGCATTTAATAGCCGGCTTTTTCTTTAATACGTTGCGGAAGTATGGTAATGATACGGTAAAAATATTACTGTATGAGCCCATATATGTACGTCCTTCTCCTCTTCAACTGAGAGTACGATTGAGCATGTTAGGTCATAATAAAGTCCACCTGCCACGACGCTGGCCTATTGTGGAAGGCCTAGAAACTCTTATAAACTGATATGGTATGCACACGATATTTCCCTTCACCGTTATAGTTTTTTTTTTTTTTTTTTATGTTATAAGGGCAAACGAGCACGCGGTTCACCTGATGGTAAGTGAACACCGCTGCCCATGGACATCTGCAACACCAAAGGGCATGGAGATGCGTTGCCGGCCTTTGAGGTGGGAATACGCTCGTTTTTTAAAG
This sequence comes from Hyles lineata, assembly GCA_030180105.1. NCBI lineage: Eukaryota > Metazoa > Arthropoda > Insecta > Lepidoptera > Sphingidae > Hyles > Hyles lineata. Next base: position 8,080,402 of record JARJEE010000017.1, on the reverse strand, counting down.
GTCGCCAAGTCGTATCTGTCCGGGAATGATCCCGCTGGCAGCTGGTTCCACAGATTTGTAGTACGTGGGAGAAAGTGCCGGGAAAAACGTACTGTGGTGGATTTCCAACCTCCAAGGTGATGTGGGTGGTATTTGGAGGTTTGACGTGTAGTACGGTAGCGGAACTCAGCAGCAGGGACAAGTCCGAACAATTCACGAGAACACTCCCCGTGGTAAATGCGATAGAGAATGCAGAGCGAAGCTACATCTCTACGCAAAGCCAAAGGATCGAGCCGGTGTGTGTGTGTGTGTGTGGTGATTGATTATCCATACGAACATGACTCCGAAAAGTTAGAGGTGTGCTCTGGGATTTGAAGCCGCGTCTGATCCACCAACTGGCCACCACGCGCTTTTGTATATTATTTCTACTATGTACCAGCGCAATTTTAAAAAAGAGGTATTCAATTACCTTTCCTCAATGTAAATAAATAACATTTTACAAAATAAAACTTTTCATATAATATATATTTTCATGTTACCAAAAATGCTTATTATGTAGGAACTCTACGATTCAGCAATTTACGCATCGAAATTTCAGCTCAACGGAAACAAAATGTGCTGTAATCATTGTTCATTAATTAATTTGGACTTATTTAGCTACAATTTTAATTGGATACGTGTTTACATAATTAATGAAAAGACAATGTTGTTTAGCTCACAATTAGACCGTTAAAACACTGCATACATAGTGTAAAACGCTTCCCGCTACGTATATTTTCGTTCTCTTTCCGGACTTCATGTTTTATTATTTAGAATATCCTAGTTAAGGTCAGCGTAGACTGGGACGGAATGGCAAGGGCTTTATTTTTTCCAAATGATATTCAAATTATCTGATGGGATTAGGACGTAAATTCCAATGTTTTAGATTTATGTCACAGCATCGGGAAATGCCTTTTGATGCCATGGCATAAATTTGGAACATTGGAATTTATGTCTTATTCCGACTGGATAAGTTTGACTATCCTTTACTAAAAATTACATCCCTTCCCATCCCGTCCCAGTCTGCGCTGGCCCTTACACTTTGTTCTCAGAAGATACGTTCACTCACTCCTTCTGTAGAAATCTTGTACATCTTTATTTTACGATACAAGTAAATACGGAGTGGCTTGCTAGTATAATCAGCCAAACAAATAAATATTACATCTTACATAGAACTACTAACAGTATTCAAACTTTTTGTGTAGGACGATACACCAACACAAGTAACTTCGCAGAAAAGATATAACCATCCTACGCTATTACGATAATGGCCCGTCTACGTCACTTGATTATAATGAGTTAAGTAATAGACTGTAAGGTATTAACAATACAACGACTGGGTATATCCGAAGATCGATTTAGCTTACTGCCGGGCTCGGCCGACCTGCGTGGGGAAATGTACCTACACAATGGAATAGACACCTCAAACTATTCAATGTAAGTCTACTGACTGTCGATGCGGATACAGTATCCGCTCTATTGTTTTCCACACCGTAATATCTGAATAATTTTGGTCGGTAAAATTACCCGTATTAACTATTGAGTTTTGTGTATTGGTGCGTTAATACCTCTTCGTGATAATTTAGGCGATAATTATTGATACATGAAAGCGTTGTATCGGTTACTATGGCGGGATTGTCATAAATTTTGTATACAGTTAACGCAAAATAACTCATGCAATGTGAATTTTTGACTTATTGGCGCTATTTATTTTGGATACCCCCCCAACTTGGATTGGTTACAATGACAGGTTTTCCGCTGTTGTATACAATTCATCATCATCATATCAGCCACAGGAAGTCCACTGCTGAACATAGGCCTCCCCCAATGATCTCCACAATGACCTGTTGGAAGCGGCCTGCATCCAGCGACTTCCTGCGACCTTAGTCAGATCGTCCGTCCACCTTGTAGGCGGGCGTCCGACACTTCGCTTGCCTGTACGTGGCCTCCACTCGAGAACCTTTCGGCCCCAACGGCCATCGGTTCTACGAGCTATGTGCCCGGCCCATTGCCACTTCAACTTGCCAATCCTATGGGCTATGTCGGTAACCTTGGTTCTCCTACGGATCTCCTCATTTCTGATTCGATCTCGTAGGGAAACACCGAGCATAGCCCGCTCCATGGCTCGTTGAGTGACTTTGAGCCTTTTAATGAGGCCCACAGTGAGAGGCCACGTCTCGGTGCCGTATGTCATCACTGGTAACACACAACTATCGAAGACTTTCGATTTTAAGCACTGAGGTATTTTGGACGAGAAGACGTCGCGAAGTTTCCCGAACGCTGCCCAACCGAGTTGGATTCGCCGATTGACCTCTCTCTCGAAGTTGGACCTGCCTAACCGGACCACTTGTCCTAAATAGACATATTCGTCTACAACTTCGAGAGTCGAGCCCCAAACTCCAATTGGGGTGGGCACAACATGGATATTCGACATGATCTTCGTTTTATCCATGTTAATTTTAAGACCCACCTGTTGGGAAACTCGATTAAGGTCTTCGAGCATAGTGCTAAGGTCTTCCAGCGATTCTGCCAAGACTACAATATCGTCGGCAAATCGAAGGTGAGTAATATACTCGCCGTTGATGTTGATGCCGAATCTTTTCCACTGCAAGAGCTTGAAGGCATTTTCCAGCGCGGCAGTGAACAGTTTCGGAGATATGACATCTCCCTGTCTCACGCATCTCCTTAGTGGAATAGCCTTCGTACTCTGATCTTGTACTCGGACCGACATGGTGGCGTTGTTGTATATACACCTCAACACTTCGATGTACCGATAGTCTATGTGGCACCGCTGAAGAGACTGTAGCACAGCCCAGGTCTCGATCGAATCAAAGGCTTTCTCATAGTCCACAAACGCTAAACAAAGCGGCAAGTTATACTCCTCGGTTTTTTGTATAACTTGCCGAAGCGTATGGATGTGGTCTATGGTACTAAAGCCTTTTCGGAAACCGGCTTGTTCGGGAGGCTGGAAGTCATCAAACCTGCGTTCGAGACGATTTGTGATGACCCTTGAAAACAACTTATAGACATGGCTCAGGAGCGAGATGGGCCTGTAGTTCTTCAGCAAAGTGTTATCACCTTTTTTGAAGAACAGTACCACCACGCTCCTGCTCCATGCCTCCGGCGTTGAGCCCTCGAGGAGAACGGAATTGAAGAGCCTCTGAAGGACTTTCAGTACCGGCGTTCCGCCCGCTTTCAGAAGCTCTGAAGTGATTCCGTCTTCACCCGGCGCCTTGTTGTTTTTAAGTTGTTTGAGGGCCATCTCAATCTCAAACAGGCTGATGTCCGGGATATCATCGCTAAAGTGTCGGATTAACTCGGCTCTCGGGTCTTCGGCCGAGCTAACAGTAGGTTCGGCAACCGAGGTGTAAAGCTGTCCGTAGAACCTCTCGATCTCTCTTAATACCTCTGCCCCAGTCGATACCACGCGGCCATCATCCGTTTTCAGCCTAGACAACTGGCTTTGCCCAATAGACAAGTCTCTTGCAAACACTTTGGAGCCTCCGTTCCGCTCAATTGTCTCCTTAATGCTCACAATATTGTGAGCACGGACATCGTGTCGCAAGGACTTCCAGATCCGTCTATTGAGCCGCCGATATGCTTCGGCGTCAACGGATGACTGCAGCGTCAAAGATCGACGTTCGGCCATGAGGTCAAGAGTCTGGATCGAGAGTTTTTGTGGTCTATCTCTACGGCGAGGTCTAAAATACTTAGATCCCACCGTATGGACAGCTTCTACCAAACCGCTGTTTAACTCGTCCACTGCAAGGTTTTCTTTTAGACAATCAAAGCGATTTGTCAACTCGAGTTGAAAGCTCTCGGGGTTTTGGATATGGGTGCGAGTAGGTCGGAGCGTAGACTTCATCAAGCGGCGCCTTTCTAATTGGACGTTGATATTCAATGTGCCCCTAACCATTCGGTGATCACTACCGGTTTTCACCCTGTTGATCACAGAGACATCACTGAACATCCGTCTATTCGTCGTCAAGATGAAGTCTATCTCATTTCTCGTAGAACCGTCAGGACTCAACCAGGTCCATTTCCTGTGAGGCGGCTTCTGGAAAAAAGAGTTCATCGCGAAGAGTCCCTCTTTTTCCAGAAAGTCGGCCAGCCTCTGACCCCTGAGGTTCCGTTGCCCATGTCCAAATTGCCCCACTTTCAACTCTGCATCGCTTCTCTTGCCCAACTTTGCGTTGTATACAATTATAAAACGTATATTGGTAGTTTTTCGGATGTAGACTTTTGACAGGTTGACAGGAAACTCAGAACGGACTATTTATTTATTTATTTTATACTCTACTTCCTACTAAAACTTTACTGACAACTTATAACTTACAATAAAAATAAATCTTATCTTATTAGAAGAAAAAAAACGTACAAAAGGCGGTCTTATCGAGGCGATCTCTTACAGACATCCAACTATAGGATTGATAAGACTGGATAACATGGACTGGATGAGATGGACTAATTGTTTTGCGATTGAGATGTATCACCCTTAAGTTCCAAAGGTCAGAACATTCCCTAAAATCACTAGTTAGTACTTTCTACACGATATTCCACTCACCCTGGTAGTATAAGTGTCGGAGTCGTGCTCATCGGGCAGGTCGCGGTGTCGGTGCACGCGCGAGTAGTCGCCGAACTTGTTGAGCTGCGTGTTCCGCTTGGTCTCGCGCTCCAGCGAGCTCTGGCCGTACCGCTCCGAGGCGCTCGACTCCAAACTGATATATTGGATATTATAAACATAAATATATACAGGTGTATCAAGACTGCTACTTTATCAAGACTTCAGACACAATGCAGTTTTGTAAAAAAAGGGACGATTTTTTTTGTTCGTTTTTTCTATCGTCGTATTTGGGTGGTAAATATTAATATAATTTTTTCGTGAACACACAGGTCTATCACATATACGAGTACACTGTAATAGGGCCAGTATTTTTCATTGTTTTACCTGTTAGAGCTTAACATCTGTCTAGTCTTTTCGACGGCATCCCATGAATCCTTTCTAGAGTGATATGATGTTTTCCCTCCTGGGTCTCCTGTGCCTGAAACAAACGCGCAGGTTGCTGTCAGTCATCGACCAGGTGTCGAATAGGAATTTAATTTATAGGTAAGATTTGGAAGGGGTAATAGGTATTTTGCAATCATTGGAAATGTTACACATGCAGAATAGATTGTTAACCAATTACTAAAAATATTCAATACCTAGGAGTAATTAGTATCCACCTAAATTAAAGTAATAGAAAATGAAGGGTATTTTAACGATCATGCATAAATCATTTGTTCATATTAATATCTAATAGTTAACACTCTATTTCTCTGAAATAGTAAAAACTCCATGGAAATACTTCAAACTGCATTCTATACAGCGTTGATAAAGGTAGGCACTGGAACCAAGAAAGCACTATGTGGATCATCCATAAACCGTTAGACAATGGTACGCACGAGAAAAATGAAAATAACGATGTGTTCAAAGCAGATAAAGGGATACGCGCGGGTTAACAAGAGCTTGTCTTCATGACGAAGGAAAAATTCGATTAAGCTCCAACCAGCGGAATAAAGATGCATAAGTCAAAAGGGTCATTCAGGTGGGATGTATTATTTGCATCCCGCTGGTGTTCGACGCAGGCTGTCAGACACAAACTGGTTCCTCACAGATTTATGCACCGTATGCCTGCTATATTTTATGGACCAAAATCGCGTGCCTTTATTATCCGGTAACAATAAGTCTATTCGCACGTTGTGTCTTTATGCGTGTGCAAATATAAACGAGATGATTTTTTGATGAATGCTTTCATATTTGCAATTACGGGGCGTTATAAAAAGTTTATTATGGTATATTGTACGCGTTGATGCATTGTCGTCAATTTATCTTATGGAAACGTAATTTATGATCGATCACTTTGATTTGGATGTACAATATTTTTTTCATTCCTTAATCTACACATTCAAGAGATCATTGACGTTTTAGAATATCATTCTTTGAGCACCAAATGTAGGTAAGTTACCGATCGATTTTATTGATTGAGCGCGTTGTTAAACATATTTATTATAACATTCTTGACTCCAAACCCTTTTAGTTATTATTCCTTACTTTTGTGCAGTAACTTTTATCGAAATTGTATAGTTTTTGACGGCTTTCACGTCATCACGGTCGATGCGATCGGTTCTTTTTGTAGGCGACGCGACGCGACGCGACGTGCATTGTCGACGCTGTCGCTGCAATAGAATTTTTCACAAAGCGACTGTTTCACGTCTTTGACGCGTACACATGATATTACTCACACAAATGTGGGAATTGTTATGGAAGTTTCGTGTAAAGACAAAATCCGAACACACTACCAATATAATTGAAGTGAAAGATTGTGAAAGTATTAGTTACTCTTCCACGCTGAAGCTGCTGAACGAATTTTGACGAAGCTTATACTTTAGTATTCCACAAATATTTTTATTATTATTATAGCGTGTTTTTATACGGGTATAGTGATGGAGACGCAATTATATTATCATAGTTTACATTACGAATAGGTTTCGTGACCGGCATGGGACCATACTTTCAGAGAAAACCAGCGTGGAGCGACGGCTTCGCTGTCGTGTTTAGTTTCTCCCAATCTCTCTTTCCTCCTCTTGTTCTTATTTCTTCCCTTTCCCTCCCATTTTTAAAGGCTGCATATAGATGAATGATAGCATTCAAGTATCGATAAAAAACATAGAAATATATTTGAACTCACTAGGGCTGCCCAGTCTCCTGGTGCGGTCTGCCTCGAGCGAGGAGTAGGGGCTGTCGATGTTGTCCTGCGAGCCGCTGTGCGAGCTGTACACCTTGTAGTTGGAGCGCTTCTCTACCACGCGCTTAGTGGTGGTCACCGGACTGTACCGCTCCGTTGGACTGTTCACTCTAAGAAGAATAACGTATTTGTGTATAGTTTTAAATAGATAAACTTAGGAAATGTTGAGAGTTTTGATTATGGTAGTATTATTTAACATGTTATTAATAGCGATTTAATTGATTACCTCAAAATACCTACACGGAAGAATTTGTTAGCTGTTTTTGTCAACATACCCAAATAATTAATATTTGAAAGTTCACACAATTCATTCAAAACATCCGAATATTTGACATGTAGGATACAGAATAAGCATAGTATTTGGCATTGTAAATAATAATATTTTTACAGACAAAAGAAAGGCATGATTTTTCCAAAAGGAAGCTAGAGGTGCGACCAGAACACCCACGCTTCGCCTTCCATTTTCCGCTCACGATATAGATAGTTATTAATATGAAAATCTTGTATCACTTTATCCGACACGGGATTCGAACCCGAGAATTCAGCATTGTAATCGTGCCGTAGTACAACTACGCTATCGAAGCAGTCGAGGCAGGCAACATTTTTTAAATTTGTTTTTATTGATGCAATCCGCTCTAACCGAACAGAAAGTCATGTTAATCAGCAATAAAAACGTCGCTAAGCCGTAAATCCTAGAATGCAATTCACAATACCAATTTAGCGCGCCAATATAAATGTCAGTAATTTTCAATAAAATGTGCCCACTTTAAAGCAAAATGGGCACTCATTGACGTGAGTACGGTATACACTCCCCGTTGAGAACTGATTGAAAATTGATTTACAGCACAAAATGTGCACCGCGCTATTTTCGCCTGCACGCTTTAAATACGAGCGCATCTGTACACATACATAGATATACATACATGGATATACATATGTGCATGTGTGTGTGTATCGACGCGCGAATATTCCACGTACCTGTTAATTGGACTGGCAGTTCTATTCAAAGGGCTGTCTTTTCTGGCGAGCGGGCTCGTTGTCCGCGCGGCCGGGCTGGCGGCGCGGTAGGGGCTGGTGGCACGGTATGGACTAGCTGCCCTATTCACTTCAAGTCTAGATCCGTTGCCCAAATGCTTAGTAGTTATTGGGCTGGCGGTCCTGTTGCGCGGACTTTCTGAACCGTAGCGAGTGAAGCCTTCCTTTTTCTGTACCCTGGAATAGGTGGAGTCCACTACGTCGAAGCTTTTCTCTTTGACGTCGGAGCCGAAGGAAGATTTGTAGTAATCCGGCTCGTGCCTGTCCTCGCGGCGATCGATCGAGCTGGTATGTTTCGTGTTCGACTCGTACACGTTGTATTGGTTCATCGGACTCTCCGATCTCAAGCGGGATACTGTAACAAAATGTTTGCTTTAATTAATCTGTTTAACTGTTTACTGGTGGTAGGTCTCTCATATGTGAGAGGCCATCTGGGTGGGTACCACCGCAGTGTCTATTTCTCCCGTCAAACAGCAGTGTAAATGCACTGTTGTGTTTCGGATTGAAGGGCATTGTAGCCAGAGTAACTACTGGACATATTGAGACTTAACATCTTATGTCTCAGGATGGCGAGCGCAGTGGAATGCCAAGCATTGCTTTGTAATTCAAGGTGTTGTTTGGTTTTGCTACTGTTCATGAGCGGTCGTATCGCTTACCATCAGGCGAACGGCATGCTCGTCTCGCCATTCACAGCAATAAAAAAAAAAAAAAAAAATTAAACTTCATTGCATTGCAGTTGTATGAGGTAACTTTTTACATTTGCAATGTAAAAACTGTGTTTTTGTTTTGATTTACAAGTAGAGCAAACTTTTACATTAGTTATTCAATTAATTAATGACTACTGACTACAATCAAAAGGGGAAAGAGTTGATCATTAGCTAATGGTTAAAGATGATCTTCTTGACATTATATTATTTTTGTTCGAATTAGCGATCAACTGTATATCCTACTATAAAAAAAATGAGGTACATAAAATTAGTACTAAAGTTTGAACGTCCATGAATTCATTTACCGAATAAAAAAAAATATTTATAAATTTTACAATTGCTTTTGAATAACTTGACATCTCAAAACAAGGTTTACAGGCAACATTTAACGCCTACCATGAACATAAACATGTATCACCTGGGCTGGATATCCTGGCGTAGTGCGGCGCGGGGCTGGCGCTGTCCCGCGGCTTCTTGGAGCGCGAGCCCACGCGGAACATGTGCGGCGAGCCGTGCACGTCGTACCCGTTGAAGTAGATGTACAACTACCAGATAACAATAAATAAGTAACAATAATCAAGTGTGTCTCATCACTAGATACCTGATAGCTTACCGCCGTACTCAGAGACGTGATGCCAATAAAATCATTACGTATTTTAGATTTTACGAACTAAATCTTTAGTAAGAGAGACGAGAGACTTTTCGGTCTCGCAAACACCCCATAATAAATACCAGTGGATCACAAAAATACATGTGGGCATCGAACCCGCGGCCTCTTGTATCACAGACGGCGTCGAACCAACTGGACAACATAAGCGGTCAAATTAATTGATATATTGCAATACGAAAGAAAAAAACGTTATCATACGTTGCTTAACAATCGATAACATTGTTACACAGTATTGCTTCACAAAAGGTACTGCACAATAATGTTTTAATTTATTAATTTCCTTATATTGGTTGCTTAGAATTTTTTAATACTATTGTTTGAACATCTTGTTGAATCATATTATACTTTAATCTGTTACTATTATAAACTGTAAGTAATTAAAATAAAAAGGCTTACGCGTATATACGTGCGTATTGCACGCGATGACGTCATCGCACAGTGCGGGCATGCGAGAGAGAATGAACGCCACTACGCACCCAATTCTACTTATTTTCTAACATAACATACAAGTTATTTAATGTTGTTTTGACAGTGTTTATTAATAGAAATGATATTATATAATCATCTGTCAAGATGCTGTGGCCAATGACTGACTGACTGACTGACTTATCCATTCCTTTTTCGAACTATTTAGGCTTTAATGTAGAGGATGCAATTTAGAAATTACACAGTAATGATAATATTATTTATTAGAGGCGGCCATATCGTACTAAGTAATTTTTTACTGGCAACCATGGATGTATAAATAGGAGAAAAAGAGCAGTCTAAGGCGTAAATGAAATATGAAATGATAAAATATAATGGTTTCTTAGATTAACGCGAATGTTACAAATTGAAATAACACGGGTCTGATTACCCCCCTGTAGTTACCACGAAAGCTTTAAAGTTACCAAAACGCCGCGTCAGGAAATAAAAAAATTAAACCAAATCCGCGATAAATCCATCAATAATTGTTTTATTTTAACTAGAATAAAATTAATTTCACTCACCCGATGCTTCCCAGGCGCTTTAGGCATGAAGGTAGCTCTGTACTTCGTAGCAGACAGTTTCTCGAGCGCGCACATAACGCTGCGCTTGTCGTGCACTATGTCCAGCTGCAAGTCTCCCCTGACGCCGCAGCCGCTGGTGTCCAGCTCAAAGGAGTGGGGCTTCAGGGGCTCAGCGCCTTCCAGGGCCCCGGGGCTCAGGCGCACCCCAGCCGGGTCGAATACTTCGCAGGTGAATGGACCTCCCTGGGAATAAAGATTTATTTCATACATAAGTTCATTCTGTGTGACAGTAAACAGCCGAACAACAAATATGATGGCTTACATAGTTAATAACAGTATTCAAACATTTTATGTAGGATGATGCACAGTAAACTTCGCGGCAAAGATATTATCATCCCTACGCTATTACTATAATTATAATATTATAGATAATTTAAGACCCCCTTCGACAAGTCTACGTCACTACATTTTTTATTGCAATGAATGGCGAGACGAGCATGCCGTTCGTCGGTCGGTCAGCGGTCGTATCACTATACGACCGCTCATAAACAGTAGCAAAACCAAAAAACATCTTAATTACAAAGCAATGCTTGACATTCCACTGCGCTCGCCATACTAAGATATAAGATGTTAAGTCTCAATATATCCAGTAGTTACTTTGGTTACTATGTCCATCAAACCTAAACACATCAGTGCATTTACACTGATATTTGGCGGGAGAAACAGACATTGCGATGGTATCTACCCACTCTCACAAATGAAAGACCTACCACCAGTAATTTGTGTCTAGGAATAAGGACGCGTAGGTGATTTGTTTGCAATAGGAGGATCACAAGTTATACTCCGTATACTCTGACATCAAATCTGAGATCAAAAATTTCAGGGCTATGAAACATTTTCTAATAAAAAATATTTTTAGGGAATAGATTCAAATTTTACGAGTTCTGTGTTTAATAATCAACTTTATATTAACACTAGCTGTACCCTGCTACGCTTCGCTGTGGCACATAGTGATTGAATGGTTGAGAAATGAGAAACAAAACAAAGAATACATATTTTCATATAAGTTTAATTTTGCTATACCTGTGGCATTAGACCAGCGTGGTGGACTATACGGCCTGACTACTCTCAATCGTATTCTCAATCGTAGAAGAGGACCGTGCCCTACCGTGGGATATATATGAGTTGAAATAGATAAAGATCAGATTTCAGGACAATGAGGAAATATTGGCTCCACTGTCTCATAAAAAATAACGTGGAAGTACAGTTCCATTATATTTAACAGAACTACCAATAGCCTACAGCAAAACTGTTATTCAAACCATTGTGAATGCTAGATACTATACCAATATGAAATGTTATTATGCTCTACATTAATATACATCCACGGCAAACGTATAATAAAGTGATCAAACATAGTCTATTGAATTGAATAATAAGCTGACGGACGATGCAGCCATACATTATGAAGCGCGCCATTGTATCTCTCGTTTTGCATTCTTCGTCGGAATATTTTACATAATACATTCACGATGTCATAATCTTCCTGCAAGTAATCCGATCAAATTTGCATCGATTTTAAATTCTCACATTTCTGCCGCTGAAAGGCGTTGAAGTATTATAGGATGAATGTGATATTGTATTTTATTTTACACTATAAAAGCGTGAATCAAGGGAAACTTTAGCATATTATGCGATGCGAATTACTAAAAAAAGGTGTGTGATATATTTGTAGTCAATATTACCATAATTTCCATAGTGGTAGAGCCTTGCTGAAGCTATCTAACACAAAACCAAAATAAAGTACGAAAGTAATAATTGATTGTTTCATTCAATGAGGATTTTTATCGGACACCCAACTATTCTTTCTTAATCAACGTTTCTCTGGCTTTTTCGTTGTGAAGTATTCGGAGGATGAAATTGCCGAAGGTTTAAGCTCTTTTCTCCCTTCGTTATTTTCTTTCTCTTTCCCCTTCCATTTTGGAATATCGGCAATAGATCTACCATCGTTTTACTGTAAATATCCATAATGGTTGATGACTAATTGCAATCGAGACTGAATATCATCATCATCATCTCAGCCACAGGAAATCCACTGTTGAACATAGGCCTCCCCATAGACTGAATATACTTGATGAATATCCTTAAGAAGAACAGTACCTGTATATGCTCCCCCTTGTAGGTGATGGCGATGGTCCAGGTACCGGCCTCGTCTGGTTGGAAGGTGGCGCTGGAGGCGGTGGTGCCGGGCGCGGAGGGCGGCGGGTGGCGCGGCTGCAGCGGCACGGCTCGACCGCTCGGGGAGTGCGCGGTTACGTCTATGTCTTCTCGACGAGGAGCTCCTGGTGGGAAAATAAATACATAATCGTCACGCCTGTGGTATAGGGGTAGGCAGAGCCTACAGACTAAAAAAACCAGTCATTTTTTTTTTTCAAATTAGTAATTGTCATATTGTATTGTAACTGCCCTTATACGCCCCACTGTGCACGGGCCTCCTCTATAATTGAGAGAATGATTGAGTGGTTAGGTCATGTAGTCCACCACGCTGGCCTAGTGCGGGTTGGCGGACTTTACATACCATAGAAATTCTTACAAATTCGCTTTGGTATGTAGGTTTCCTCAAGATGTTTTCTTTCATGGTATAATTGTCACATGCTTAAATAAATAAATCTTTATTACGTAAATGCAAGTTTTCTAACCCTTCATTTATACCCAAGTAAGATGCGGGCCTTTTACTGAATGCGGATTTAAGTCATTTGACATAAAACCCAAAATTTAATTGATATTTGATCAACCCATAAACATATTTTCCATGAATAATATTTGTATTCATCACTTACTGTAGGATGAACAGGATGATGGTTAAAAAAATTAAAGTACACATAAACTGCTGCTATACCTGTAGCACTGACCAACACCTCAACGATGCTGCCAGCAGCACAAGGCGCCATGCCTGGAGGCGGCACTGACACGAGCCTCGGCAGTACCCTGAAGAAGTATCTTCCGTCCACCCTGTATAACGAATATTTCAATATAAACATTCATTTAACCTTTAAGGCAATCCCTATAGAATGTTTCAAAAGAAATTGAATGGTTATGAGAACTTTTTCATTAATGAGAAACACTAAATATCAAGTTCTGTAGCAAGCAATTACAGACTCAATACATAGTATAAAACAAAGTCGCTTTCCGCTGTCTGTCCTTATATATGCTTAGATCATTGAAACTACGCAACGGATTTTAATGTCGTTTTTTATTATATAGATTGATTCAAGAGAAAGGTTTATATGTATAATACATATGTATATACAGGGTGTGCCAGATTGTAAGAAAATAACACGTATCTGGTGTAGAGTGGAATCAAAAAACATCTGCACCCAGACGAAGCTGGGACGGACCGCTAGTAATACACGAAGCAAATTCATCAATCAACTATTAACAGATGTTTTCTAATAGCCAGCAAAAAATGCGAAACCAGCCTAAATACGACCTAACAATAAACCCTTCTGTTTTTAATAGTACTTACTACTCGTATTATCAATCGGGGCTCGATGCAAAAATCAGATATAATCCACGGGAATGGCAATTATATTTAAAACGATTTAAAAACTGATATTTTTTTCATATTTCCTCAGAAAATGCTCAAATATACTCCGGATTGAAAACATTTTCCCGTGTGCGCTACGTTACGGATATTTTGCTTGAATTCGTCTGGATCCTTTAATAGTGTATAGTTCAGTCAACCTTAATTTTTTTCTTTTAGAGGCAAATATGCTTGCAAAATGACTTGGCGATTGATTCGAAATTACTTTTATTTCAAAATGTACGAGACGAAATGATGAGTGTAGAATCTGTAAATTTGTGACATGTAAACTTAGTATAGGTAATATAAAAATATTTACCGGTATTCTCAAAGAAAAGTAATTTGCCTACTTTCGTAAAATTCTATTTTCCAATGTTGCGTAGAATATAATTAATTACTTTATATCAAAAGAAAATAATTCAGAAAGGAAATTCATCGCTTGATAAAATATCAAACATTTCTATGGCTTAGAATTAATATTTGAGAAAAAGAAAATTAAATACTAATTGATATTTAGCTCATTATGTTTAGCGTTTAAGTAAGAACACAGAATAATGTAAAATTCACATACGCATTAAATTAATTTATATTTATTAGTGATCAGGCATGAGTTGATAAACCGCGGCACGTCCAATCTGTTCAATTAGCATTTTAAATAAATAACTGTAAATATTAATACATTCTGTTATGCCTTCACACAAAACATGCATGATTATGTTTCGCATTACCGTCGCACACCGCACAAATAATTGCATTCTGAATACTATCATTAAGTAGGCATACGATTTCGGTTCAAACAAATAAGGCTTTATTCATGAAACATAATATCTGGCGAAACCAGAAGATATTTGCAAAACAAAAACTCCGGGAAAAATAATTAATTTGTTTCTTTGATACTTTCGCACGTAGCGTATTTTCTATTGTACATTTGCAGACAATATATATGAAGGCAATACTGAGGGAAGCTGAATAGCAAAAATTTAATAACACGAACCGATGGTCTTGTACAAAGCTTTGTGTTACGTATTAATATTTCAATACGAGAGGTGGTCAGTATGTTCCCGCGCCTAGCTAATACACACAACAAAAGTCGCTTCAATTGTTTAGTAGAAAACTAAAGAGCCCAAACTTGAAGTTTTGTGTTTGATTTTCAGATCTAGCAACTACTCGTATAAGAAGAATTTTGAGATCTTATTCACGGCTAATTTAGTGTTAGGCTCGAGATTGAATAAAATCGCAAAAGAGTTGCACTAAAGCTTCAGCTGGTGGTAAAATCATTACATATTTTCGATGATATGCATAAGATATTTTTTAGGTTTTAAAAGTAAAAAAACAGACATTGCGGTACCGCTTATAGTTATCGTGCTTGCAGTTTAGCGTCTAGAATAACACCTTAGTGCTAACTTAACATATTATTCTAATAACAGCTATACAGGTTATTTCTTATTCTGCAAAAAAATAATTCCATTGTGTCTGAAGCCACTAAAACCACCAGGCTTCGTTTTCGGTCGCAGTCTATATATACCCTGTATAGGAAAATATGTATAAGAGTATTACCTGATATCATCAACAGTGAGTATGATCTCATGCATGCCGGCATGTTCTGGCACAAACTCGCCGGCTCCTCGCGAGTCCAGCTTCAGCCGAGACTCTTGTTCCAAGGGATTCACTATGGACACCTTCACCTCCGATATCGATAGCTCGTTGGATATGCTCTCCAGCTTTATGTATGTCTGCAAATATAAACGATAATTTATTGTGATGAATGGGGAGACGAGCATGCCATTCCCCTGATGGTAAGCGATACGACCGCTCATGAACAGTAGCAAAACCAAACAACACCATGAATTACAAAGCTATGCTTGGCATATTTGTTATTGTTTTCGTATAATAAGATAAGACAATAATATAATTATTATTATTATTTGTAAAACATTTGCTAAACATACAGCTCACATAAATTGCACTATTACTTTGAAATACAACATTTCTGTAAATCTCATATTTGTTATACATTTATAACTGAAAATATGTACAAAATGATTATCGGTTTTAGGAAACATCTGTTCACAGAACGGTGCAATGAGAATTTTAATGATAGTGTAGAGTAAATGCTTCCAACATTTAGGTATACGCTATTTTATTTTCCTAGAAAGTAGTGTTTGTCGATTCAAAACCAACATGGCGTCAAACTGATAAATGAAACGGAATTACTATCCGAGTTTGGTTAGGTTATCTAAAACAATGTCATATTGATAATTATTAAAGCTTAAATTACCATAACTTTCGCGCAGAGAATCTTTGAAAATAAAAGCTACAGTTCAGGAAACATATTTTTATTACGAGTTCAGGACTCATTTTTAACAATTTTTAAGAATGAATGTTTTTTGAAATTAAGAGTTATAATTATAACTAACTTGATAACAACCTATTGTAGTTTAACTCCGCTATAGTGATTTTAAGTGTTGAGGTAGCAACATTTTATAATATACACGTTGGTAGCGTCCTCGTCGAAATGACAATTATTTCCAGGAAAATATAAGTTCTTTGAATGTTCGGCAGGGGCGCTAGTTACAGACGCGAATAGGTTCCTATAGAAATTCGGCCATGACATTATTTCACGTGAAGGATTTTACGTTTCCAACAATTTTCCTTCTAGAGCCGCTATTCTAAGTAAGTAATTTTGTAAAATATTTGAATATTGTAACAGAATTATATCAGATTATATAAAATTAAATAATACGCCCCTGCCACGACCGGGTTCGTTCTATGAATAAGATGAGCAGTATCAGTCTATCGTGGTAGCCTAGTACGGTCTTGTGGCTTTTACATATCTTTAATTTTTTATTCTAGCTCACGTATGCTGATTTTCTCAGAATATTTTCCTTCGTCAATAAAATAAGTGGTAATAATCACAAATACACGCCTTTCTCTAACCTTACATTTTTGGTTCATTTGTTTTTATTCGATTTGTATGATTCACTTGATATGAATGGACGATTTCGGTACTTAGCGGTCAGATCAAAACGACTATGAGACCTGTAAGTGCTGTGGGATGAATTCCCAACTGGGTTGTAAAGGGACTTAGGAATTACACTGTTTTTTTTTTATTGCACTGAATGGCGAGACGAACATGCCGTTGGCCTGATGGTAAGCAATATGACTCATAAACAGTAACAAAATCAACAACACCTTCAATTATAAAGCAATGCTAAATGCATTCCATTGCGCTCGCCGTCCTGAGACATAAGATGTTAAGTCTCAATATGTCCAGTATTTACTTTGAATGACTACAATGTCCTTCAATCCGAAACAAAACAGTGCATTTACAGTGCAGTGGTCTCTACCCAGGCCGCCTCTCACGTATACCTACCAACACATGTACAACCAGCCTATGTACAATGTGTTTGTATATACAGTTATAAGAGACCTGTAAGTGCTGTGAGATTCATTCCCAACTGGATCAAAATAGGCTATTTATATGTGTCTCTTTCGTCAGCCACAGAAATTCCACTATTTTTCCTCTAAGTATATCATCAACCTGTTGAAACCTGGTAGATTTCTAAAGAGTATAGCATGTTAGTAGGTACTGACCGGTTCCCCGACCCTGCCGGAGGTGGAGTCGAGCGCGACGCGCAGCATGTCGTGCACGGGCGGGCGCGGCGGCACGTTGCGGAACTGGCTCGCCCACGCCATCACGCCCAGGTGCTCCACGTCGCTCTGGCTCATGTCGCGAGCTGATAGCACCGGCTGGACGCCTAGGGACGTACAGTTGTATATCATTGTTAGGTTCGTGGAGGAGAGTGTTATGGAAATTCTTCGGGGAAGTCTATGACCTGCAATAATAGACTTCTTGAGCCTAAAGAAGCAGATGTAGGATGAACGCTTCCGTACGATAATAATTTCATTCATTCACTCATTTCATTCCTTAAGTCACAGAATAAGGCATATTCAGCTTGTCTCGATCATGACATACCACTACCGCTTTATCCAACTCGATTATAATCTCGTTGATTCAGGACTCTCAACCTATCCTCTAGAATTACTCAAATTTAGCCGGAATAGTATCTGGGCCATTGCTCACTCATCCATTCATTTTAAGTCATATAAAACAATCATAACTGATTTCCAGCACCCATTGCCAGTATCTATAAATGAAATTGTTACCAAGTTTCTTCCCGGCGTCGATGGCCAGTTGGTTGTTCTCCTCCCAGCGCGCGGGGTCTCTGCGCAGGCGGCTCGGCGGCGGCGCGGGGCCGCCCAGCGACCTCACCAGCTCGTTGGCAACTCTTCCATCATTCCAGTCCGTCTGGACATCAACCACTTTTTATTGCATAGGTAAATAAAGAAACGAGCTACCCTGTTATCATCGTCACTTAGCTAGCTAAACTTCATGGGATAAAGCATTGTCCAGCTAAACAAATGAATAGCTTTTATATATTGATACATTTAAACTAGCTCAAAGCTGAATGTCTGAATTACTTAGCTACTTACCGTAAAGTTTGTGATGGACCTCTCAAGCCTGGAGTTTACCCATTCCAGCGTCGCCCTGAACCCTGGGGAACCAGGCTTCATGAAGTATGACAAGTATGTCATGCCAGATAACTCATCTAGCCAAGGTGAAGCCAAGTACTCCGGCTCTAAGATCAGGGGCACTTCGAGCTCCCGGTGAGCCAGCCTCATCGCTCTTCTGCAGTTCTCTATAGCCTCGTGTCGATCTGTTGTAAACACAAAAGTACTTAAGAATATTTAGAAAAGAAAGGTATTATACATTACAGATACGTATACAATCTTTACCCTCTTTCGTGGATGATAGGAAGAAAAAAGATACTTAATGCTCAACAAAATACATCAACTTTGCCAATTACCAGCTAATGGAAAAAATCTCGCAGCCGAGCAAAATATTCCTCATACAAGAATTTGTAAAGGAATTTAATATAATGCTATTTAACTTCGTAATTTTTCAAAATCCATGAATAATACGTGGTCGGTATTATTCAAAAGCCTTACAAAGTTCGATACGGCACGTTTGTCGAAGCGATAAAATTAATCGTTATTACTTGATAAGCTCCGGCTTGGTATTTTTAAAGATGATTAATGACGTTACTCGGTTCAAAAGTTATGATAAATTTTCTGTCTTAATTACAAGAATAAGTTCTGTTGGAATAAATGTTTCTTTTAATCGCGATAAGATTGAGAACATTAAGGTGCTATCAATTAGAGCACTTATTGAACACAATTCATCAACAATAGCGCACTAAAGCTTCGCTATACGGAAAATGTAACTCAACAAATAAGACGTATTTTTCTTTCAACACGAAGATACGTTTCCCGCTCTTGTTAAGCTGAACACGAAAAATGTGTTTCGTATATAGCCACAATGAATAGCGGCTTCTTAAAACCATTTTCCTGTTTTAAGAGGGCTGGGCGTAGTAAATTGCTTACACCGACCGCCTTGGTATGTAATGAAATCTGTCATAATGAATACTGACTGAGCTCGCGCCAGTGCGGGAAAATGCCGGGCTTGCAGTAGTCGAGCAGGGCGGAGAGCAGCACGCCGCTGTTCCAGTCGGTCGTCAAGTTGCTGACGCGACACTCCGGCAGCGCTGACTGCAGCCACGACAGCATCAACTTTCTGCAATCAAACGTCAGTCGCATGCAATTATAATGACGTCAACCAGTGCGATAGCGCAGGAGTGATGAATGATGAGAAATATTATTATCTGTCTACGTGAGATATCGTATACTTTTCGTTGCAATTATGTTTTTAGCTAACACCGACGGAATAAAAGGAAACGGACCAAGGTTTATAATATTGTATGACAAACTTTCAAATATTTGTGATGCTTATTTTACGATACAAAAGACGTTGTGAAATTGTACCAAATAAAATGACAGAATTTATATGTGATGGTTCTTGTTAAGAAATCTACGATATCGAACTATACATAAAACATTGTTTCTCAGTAACATTGAAGCAATAAATAGGAATCGAGGCACGCAGAGTTATGGTATAACTATGTATATAAAATGTGAAATAGGCTGTTTTGTTACCAAGCCGATATTATCTTATGGTTTTCACACAAATAAACATAATTTTAAGGGTATACTAAAAGCCTCTAAATTAGCTGGCTTCTTTCACGACTTTTCCTTAATGGAAATGAAAACGACCGCGTCCCCATTCTATTTATTGTGTGGCAACGCGGTGAGTTATCGGATTAAAATCTAATTTATTTCAAACTGAGAAAAACCCGATGCGAATCGGTTTCCCAACACCGGCACTATTAAGCAATTTACCTGAGAGTATCTACCGACTACGGTATGTTTATTTTAAATGCAATCATGAGATATAGGCGACTGCTCATGCAGAGGCGTGTCGCACTAATGGACACTAGGGCTGCCAAACGCGAACGTAACAAAACTATGCGCGCCCCACGGCGAAATAGCGGATATATTTTTACAAAACCTTTTTGTAAAGAATTGATTGATTCCGTAGCGAACAAATGTTACCTAGAATCGATCATAAATTTAAATTCAATTTTATTCTCACGTACTGACGTTACAATGTTACAAATACAATACATTTTACACAAGAGTTCAACGGTTATGTCTTGCTCACACCTCTTACTTTTGTAAGTTTTGTAGTTTTTGTCTTTTTAGACATCGTTACTACAGTACACGCATCGTTTTACATATGTGTCTGATACAGATCTTTTTATATAATTTCCGATACAATTACGTGTGAAGATTGGCGTCTTATCCAACTTGTGCGTAAGTGTCGTCTATTATTACAAAGTAAACTGAAACATGATCATTCGCACTGCTTCCTCGCTCTTACACTTCGCTGGCCAAGAAATAAACCATTGCTTATCAAATAACAAAAAGGTGTTAATGTGAGCTCGCGATTAAACATGTTATAGAAATGAATAAATGCAGGCTAGAAATCAGTTACTATCCGTTTAAATAACAGATTAAATAAATCGATTACAACAGTAAATAATAAATGTTTAATGAGTACCAAAAATCTGTAAATACAATTGAAATAATATATTCAGCGATTAAATGGGAGTACAACGAATAAATTTTGAGGCCCCGAGTGAATTTAAAATTGACATTCATTTTTTTCTATTTATTGCAACAACTGCGCGTTGATTGAATACGGTGTACTCCAAGGACTTTCTATCAGATGTTAAATATTTAGATTTTTTATATCTTATTAATATATTTAACATATAATATTAAATTATGCGTATTGTCAAATGTAATCATCTGACGATAACCCTTACGCAAAAAACGTTTCCAACTATTTAGCTTTATTTAGTTTTCCGAACTCAAGGCTCATTGAATATGTTGGGACGTCCATATTAGATCATTGTGCTTGCGTGATCATGCACTTCATGTCAATTTAACGCGATTGGTGGCTGCAACAATACGCATTGGGTGCCTGCTCAAAGCATTGCTGTTTTTTATGTCAAAATATGATGGATGTGATATCAATTTAACTATCCCATAAACTATTAAAAATATTGAGGTAAACATTAATACACCGGCCTTTGTTTACAATAAACTAGTTGTTTAGAGGTCAGATCATTATTTTTTATTTTTATTAACCAGTTTCCATTTGTTTATTTGTTTTCATATTCTGTAGTTGACCCTAAGTGTTCAAATAACTTTGTTTGCGTTATAACACATGGCATAAAAAAAAATTGCGTGTTTTTGGGATTAAAGCAGTCATTTTTTTACTATTTAATGTGTATAATTAATGTCTATTAATGTGTCTATTATTACTGATAGGTATTAATACTTTGCCCTTCATAAGGTAAGTAGTCCAATTTATAGCAGAACATAATGTTTGTTTTATAGTTTCAAATAAATACTTAAAATATCTTACCTCGGCGGGAATTTACTTCTGCCAATTTGGTATCGCACAATTAAAGACCAGATCAGACCCAATATTAACTTCAAGTTTCCATTCACAATGTCGACATTACCTGAAATAGATTTAACATTAATAGCACTTCATGTTTCATAGGTGATTTTAAGCCGTATCAAGTAGTATAACAAATTAATACATTTCAAATTGCCTTTTTGTTTTTGAAATTATACCCCAGTTAGAGGTTTTAATGTTTTCGATACGTTAAAAAGGGTGTGACAATTTTTATTGTGAAACATGTTATTCGAAATATTAGGCAAAAAATCCTAAAAATCCGTGAAAAGCGCGGCATCGAGCTCCACGAGTGGTGAAGCATCGAATAAATTCAAAATTGCCGCCATTTATCGAAACGTTCGATTCTTGCTGGCCAGTTTGTAATAAATGTTGATTCAAAGAGGTTTGTTGGTTTAGTTTTTTTAAAGTTTTAGTTGGGCAATTTCATAAAGGAAATCAACATGATATTAAGAACATTATTGTGCATACGTAGCACTATTTATGTAAATTTCCTGATACTCACGCGATAAAACAAATCAATAAAGTGAAATAAACTGATATTTCCGGCACCATTTAGCGATTAAACATATCGATAAAACGAACCAATCAAAAATCGATAACAAATAAATGAAAAGGTGTTTTAATGAGGTTTTATACCAATGTTGACGAGTTTGACCCCATCGTCCTCGATAGCTTGCAAGGCGGTGGTAACGTTTTCCAGCTTATGATGTTGGTTGATGGGCTTCGAATTCCAACCCCTGAGCTTCCGTCCTTGTAGAGCCTCAACTAATGCGCATAGAACAGTGCCATCACGCAGATCTTCTACCAAGTCCAAAACCTGAGAATAAAGTGCTTATATAAGAGACGTTAAAATCTTTTGATTGCCAACTAAATTTTTAACCGACTTTAAAATAAGGAGGAGGTTTTCAATTCGACTGTATGTTGCTTTTTTATTTTTATTTTAAGTCAAAGCCCTTGATAATCGCCGTTGTATTTGCATAATCAATGAAAACTATGTATCATCCGAGAATCCACTAATGGAAAACAATTATGTAAACGAATACCTAAAGCATTAAGGATGCAACAGTCATAGCATTACCTTGATATCCACAGGCTTGAGGGTCTCATTGACCCAATTTCTGAAGGTGTTTGCTTGGATCTCCACCCACAGATCCTCATGGCCCTTGATAGCCATGCCTTTAGCCGCGGTGCCTTCAGGGCTGCGAGCGGCGAGCCCAGCCTGCGTAATCCGGCCTGCCGCGCCCTCTGGCGTGTGGGCCTTCAGCCCCTGATGCGTCACTCGGACACCCTCCATCTTAATATTTTACGGTGATTTAAGTCTTTTGTTTCTCATTCCTTGTTCTTTGGCACTGCACATTGTTGTCGTCTGGAATAGAAAATTGTTGGCTTAGTCTGTTGTTACTTATTTATTGATTTACATAACTAACATATTCATAGTTGCCACCAATTCGATGCTATAATTAAAACATGTTATGTTTCTATTGGATTGTGTTATTGTAACAAATAAATGTTATTATGGGTTTAGTTTTATTAAATTAAAGGGCATAAAATTATACAGGTAGCGAGACTGCGAATACGCAAACGCCAATTGGCAATGACTTAATAGAAGTATACACCTAGGTTTTTGAGTCTCTGGTTGTGTCACCGGCTGTGATGTATCCATTCTAAAACGTATGTATGTCAATTACGTTTATGGCACGAAAATGTCCCTGATTCCGAGTTTACAGAACATAATCTATCAATTAACACTGCCTACCTACATTACCAAATCATCCTCCGATACCACTCCCATACTAACATGTGAAATCAAATTTCCCTACAAACAAGTGAATCACGTATACATCGCACCAGTTAGCGAAATAAATCAGTGCCCATCTTTATACGAGTTTTCAAGGGCGTGCAGGAAACAGGATGGTCAAGGTCTCCAGAACTCGTTTATAATAAAATACAATGGTGCATCTTCCGACCTTGGCTCTTGCATATCAAGTCTAGGTGAACTGGATCGGATGAAAGCACTTGATGTGTATACTAGACGTCTTTGTTTACGGAACAATTGTAATGTAGACGCGGTTTAACTTGTAACTTTCTATACAGGTCTTCAATATACACTTTATATAATTTACTAGGTTCTGACAGTCGCGGTAAGTGATTTTCTAACAATGCTATAAACATACTAACAACCGACTGGTTTTCTTTTGTAATAGTTTAGAGAAATCATCCGACTTTCATGCGTAATAAAGAATATTATGCATACTGTACTCTATACGACTCATAGTATCATCTGAGTTTTTTTGCTTATTAACTGTAGTACTATTATTAATGTTATATATTAATTATTATTCCGGGCTTATTAATTGTAGTACCAATAAAAATGTTTTGAATGGAAGACAGCCATGCCATTTGCTTGATGGTAACCGATACGAACGCTTGTAAACAGCAGAAAAGTCAAACAGCACCATGAATTACAAAGCAATGCATTCCACTGAGCTCGCCTTCCTGAGACAGTTCAATTTAGTAGATGGTAAGTCTTAATATGTACAGTAGTTACTGTGACTACAATGGCCTTCAAACTGAAACACACCAGTGCGTTTAGACTGCTGTGTGGCGGGAGAAATAAACATTGCGTGGTACCCAGCAGGCTACTCATATATGAGACCTACCTACATTGTCTACTGTCTTAGCCCAGTACGGATAGAACTTCATAAACCTTATAATTTCTATGTAAGCACGTCTCGTCGAAATGTTTTCTTTCAGGATTAAATTAGTCTGTTATAATGTGTAACAAAATACTTGTAGCCAATAAATATATATGTTAAAAAAAAAAAAGGATTATAGAATAAATTGTCTTTGGTTCCGAACCGTTGAAGTTTTAATAGGTTATGGGCCCAGTCCCAGTAAAAATACTCAGTTTTTAGTTGCAAAAACAGTAAATAAGTGCAGAAAATGGCAGGAAATTATTCAGTTAACGTTCCAAAGTTGAAGGGGCGAGAAAATTTCAATGATTGGGCGTTCGCAGTCGAGAACTTTCTTATATTGGAAGGAGTCGACTTGTCTAGTGACCAACAACTAGATGCATCAAGCGACAGAAAAGCCAAAGCAAAAATGATTTTAACCATCGATCCATCACTTTATGTCCACATCAAAGGTGAAACTACAGTAAAAGGTACGTGGAATAAGTTGAAGACCTTGTTCGATGACACTGGCTACACACGCAAAATCAACTTATTGCGGACTCTCATTTCAATCCGCCTAGAAACAAGCGAATCGATGACGGCGTATGTAACGCAGGTAGTGGATGTAGCACAGAAATTAAAAAGTACGGGTTTCGAAATAAGTGAAGAATGGGTGGGTTCTTTGCTGTTGGCGGGACTTCCAGATAAGTTTAGCCCTATGATCATGGCCATAGAGCACTCAGGAATGAGTATTAGTGCAGATGCTATAAAAACCAAATTATTAGATATGAGTACAGATTTTGAGACCAAATCAGAAAATGCATTTGTGGCAAAAAAATTTCAAAAACGAAATGTCGGTGACAATAAAACTTTTTCAAAGTATAGCAATACTGGTAGCAACAGGAATAACGAAACGCAGCCATCTGTCAGTTCAAACAAAACCGTGACTTTGCAAAAACATATCCGTTGTTATAAATGCAAACAACTTGGACATTATAAAAACCAGTGTCGGCAGGATAGTAAACCGACGCCGAATGCATTTAGTGCCGTATTCTTGACAAATGAGTTTAGCCAACACGATTGGTACATTGATTCAGGTGCAAGTACTCATTTGGTATCTAATGCGAACATGTTGTGTAATGTTTCGTACGCACCAAAAACGAAACAGCTTATTGTGGCAAACAAGTCAATCGTAGATGTGATCTGTTCGGGAGACTTAGAAATTACGACTTCAGTTGGAAATAGTCAATATGAAATAAATGTGAAAAATGTTCTATGTGTACCTAACCTTACTACAAACTTATTATCAGTTAGCAGAATCATTTCGAGTGGTAATAGAGTGGTATTCAATAAGCAAGGATGTTTTATATATAATGCTAAAAACATATGTATTGGCGAGGCAAGGTTAGAAAATGAAGTCTACAGATTAAACATTGTAAAGTCTCAACAATTAATAGCGGCAACAATGACAACTACAAGCACAACATGGCACAGAAGATTAGGTCATATCAATGCCAATGACCTAAGTAAAATGAAGGATGGAACAGTTGAGGGTATTAATTTCCCAGACAACAAGAATGTACCTGGCAAATTCAATTGTACAATATGCTGCGAAGGAAAACAGGCAAGGCTCCCTTTCCCTCTGAGTGCGAGCAAAAGTCAGGAAGTGTTGGAGTTGATCCACACAGATTTGTGTGGACCCATGGAGAATAAGTCGATTGGAAATAATAGTTATTTCCTTATATTTGTAGATGACTATAGTAGAATGTGTTTTGTGTACTTTCTACAATCAAAACATCAGACTTTTAAGTACTTTAAAGAGTTCCAGAAACTTGTTGAAAACCAGCTATCAAAGAAAATAAAAGCTTTGAGGTCAGACAATGGTGGTGAATTCTGTTCAGCTGAAATGGAAAATTACTTAAAAAGGTGTGGTATAGTACATCAGAAATCAAATGCATATACACCGGAACAAAATGGTTTATCGGAAAGATATAATCGTTCAATAGTAGAGAAGGCACGTTGCCTATTATTTGATGCAAAGCTACCTAAAAAAATTTTGGGCAGAAGCAGTTAATACTGCGGTCTATATGAAGAACAGGTCACCAACATCGGCACTCGGGCGTAGTACAACCCCCTACGAAAAATGGACAGGAAGAAAGCCAAATGTTGGCCATTTACGAATATTTGGTAGTCCTGCAATGGTTCACATCCCAAAACAAAAACGCCATAAGTGGGATAAGAAAGCAACTCAGATGATACTGGTTGGATATTCTGAAAATACTAAAGGTTTTCGTTTATATGATCCAGATCGTCAGGAAATAGTCATTGCTAGAGACGTGGTCATCATGGAAAATGTTGATGAAAATTCAACAATACTAAGACAGGACAGTCAGCAACTAGATGCAGAAATGAGTGTTGCATCAAAAGAGGAGCAGTCAGGCAATATGAATGCTGAGGATGACAGTTATATTCAGGATGATGATGTCAATGATAAGACATATGTTCCTAATGAGTCAGGCAGTGAGAGTGACAGCTTTTATGATCTTAATAATGGTGAAGATGTGACACAGGAAACTTTGCAGCTCCCAAAGCGTGTTAGAAATCCACCAGATTATTATGGTTTTGGTGGCATGTGTGTTGAAGATGTCACTAGTGAACAAATCTCATATGCTGAGGCCATGGCAGGTGTAGAAAAATTGCAGTGGCAAAGGGCTATGAATGAGGAGTTGAAATCATTCAGTGAAAATAATACATGGGATTTAGTCAATAGACCAAGTGACAGTACCGTGTGTAAAAACAGATGGGTATTCAAAAAGAAATACAGTGCTAATGGTGAAGTCCGATATAGAGCTAGGCTTGTGGCTAAAGGCTTTACCCAGAAGAAGGGTATAGACTATACAGAAACTTTTGCACCAGTGTTAAGGTACTCTACACTAAGATTGTTGTTAGCATTAAGTGTGCAATTAGATTTAGCAATTAATCATTTAGATGTACCAACTGCTTTTTTAAATGGTTTCCTAAAAGAAAATGTGTATATGGAAATACCAGAGTATTCTAACTTTGTCAACTGTAAAAATAAAGTACTGAAATTAAATAGGGCAATATATGGCCTTAAACAGTCTGCCAGGGCTTGGTATATTAGAGTCGAAGAAAGCTTGATAGATTTAGGTTATGTGAAATCTAAATATGAACCATGTCTTTTTATAAAATCAGAAAATAAAATGAAAGTTATTGTAGCTTTGTTCGTAGATGATTTCTTTGTATTTTATAATTGTAAAAATTCTTATGAACAGCTAAAGAAAGAACTTGTTGACAAATTTAAAATAAAGGACTTAGGACAAATTAGTCAATGTTTGGGAATGAGAGTAAAAGTAAAAAAAGATAGTATTTCTATTGACCAGGAAAATTTTGTTAACAATATTCTGAATAAATTCAATATGTCCGATTGTCATGGATCAGATACTCCAATGGAGACTAATTTAAAGCTTGAAAAAGATACTAATGATTGTCATGGTAAATATCCATACCAACAATTACTAGGTAGCCTTATGTATTTATCCTTTCTGACAAGGCCAGATATAGCTTTTAGTGTGAGCTATCTCAGTCAATATAATAATAACTACAGTGAAATTCATTGGAAACATTTGAAAAGATTGTTAAAATATTTACAGAAAACAAAAAACTATGGTCTCACTTACAAAAAAAATTGTAGTTACCTACATGGATTTGTAGATTCTGATTGGGCAGCATGTCACTTAGACAGAAAATCCTATACTGGGTATTGTTTTATAATGTCAGGGTGTGTGGTTTCTTATGAATCAAGGAAGCAAAGGACAGTAGCTTTATCAAGTGCTGAAGCAGAATACATGGCTCTTAGTGAAGCTTGTAAAGAGGCCATTTACTTAAAGAATCTTTTATCTGAATTGTTAAAAGCATATG
This sequence comes from Hyles lineata, assembly GCA_030180105.1. Classification (NCBI taxonomy): domain Eukaryota; kingdom Metazoa; phylum Arthropoda; class Insecta; order Lepidoptera; family Sphingidae; genus Hyles; species Hyles lineata. The sequence goes on along the minus strand of JARJEE010000017.1, from coordinate 8,052,056 downwards.
ATGGTACACCAATATGTTTATGTAGTGACAGTCAAAGTGCAATAAAATTAGCCCAAAATCCACTATATCATAGACGCACAAAACATATTGATGTACGACATCATTTTGTTAGGCAGTGTGTGACTGACAATAAAGTAAAGTTAAAATATGTTCCTACTTCTGACATGCCAGCTGATTTACTGACGAAAAGTCTCAGTGCAAATAAGCACTATAAGTTTTTAAACTTAATGGGCATATCTGAAATATAAGTTAAGGTATTATTGTATCACTTGTGTGTAATTTTTTTTATTTGTACTTGTATATTGCTGGATTATTTTGTTAGGAGAGGGTGTTATAATGTGTAACAAAATACTTGTAGCCAATAAATATATATGTTAAAAAAAAAAAAGGATTATAGAATAAATTGTCTTTGGTTCCGAACCGTTGAAGTTTTAATATAGTCAACTTATTTATTTACAAATTGTCGCAAATGAAGGACACGTCAAAATCTATATATAAGAAGTTCAAAGGCGGTTTTATCGACTTAGGCAATTTCATAATTATAATTAATTGACTATTAATAACTGAATTAATTAAATATTAATTTATGGCGGCAATTTTAATAATAAATAATGAAGTCCTTTAACGGCGTAGGAAATCATTGAGACGAAACCTACGTAAATCTTAATTCTCATCAAATAATCTAAGAATATTGAATGTCTCCCAAAAATCCTTACCTAAGGCCAAAATTATAAAAACCTACAACGTTGAGGTCACGCAAATAATAAAGCAATTCAGTTCTTACATGCATCATCACTACATAGTTTAAAACAAACTCGCTTTCTTCTTCTGTGTCCTTATGTCCCTTTGTATGCTTAAATCTTTAAAACTACGCAACGGATTTTGATGCGGTTTTCTTTAATAGATAGAGTGATTCAAGAGGAAGGTTTATATGTATAATACGTACATATTATTGTACAGAAATCTATTTGTACCCGGGCGAAGCTGGGCCGAGCCGCGGGTTAAAACTATAAACACGCATTAACATGCTACTTTACTACAATTTTCTTTTAAAAAATATTAATATCTAATCTGAATTTCCTACACTTTTGTTAAATATCATTAATTCTACTAACACGTTTATATCCATTGAAATGCCAACGATTGGCATTCAAATTACGTACGGTGCTAATGAAAAAGTCATTGAACAGTATGCAATGAGCAAAACAAACAATACATATTTCTTTTTAAGGTCACACCTTGCCTGGAAACTGAGGACTCGCCAAAAAAAAAGACAAAATCCACCTACTTACACCAACAAATCAACCGTGATGAAACACAGCATCTGAATATATATTTCTTTATTTCATCTCAATGAAATATATTAGTACTTAACTGAACTGTTATTATCACGTCTAGTAGCAGTAGGTATGCGCTGGGAATCTTGGGGTTCTATTGATTTTTATTTTATTTTGTTTATTCTAGGATACGTGATGGGTCGAAAAACTCACGTAGTGGGTTTTTAATTTTTAAATGACGTATTTGCGTCTGAACTTAGTACCCCATATTGGTACCCTTAACCTCTATCACACTATGAAAGGAAAATAGCGTCGCACTTGTGGCATCTACCTATCCAGATAGTAGAGGCGTGTGTCTATGTAATCATGTATTATTTTTTACACCAGCCTATCTATAGGTAACTAACTATACACATATGCTAGCGCACAACATACAAGTTACTTCCTAACTTTACTTCAAAGGTAATATAACCTCACGATGCTTGCCAGTGTCAATGGCGCTCGGATGCCAAGTTTAAAACTGATTGATGACACATTGTCGCCGAGGACTTGATTGATGATTGTTTTCAAAACCCTTAAAAGCTTAACTCGATAGGTGTCATTTCTATAGACGGAACAAGTTTTTGCGATCCACCAGACCGTTTCAATGCATTTAATTAAGTGGCTTCAGTTGTTAGTGGCAATTAAAGCGTACGCTTTGTTTAGACTTGGATGGATTACGAAAATTAATGACTGAATGGTTTTTACTGCACCGGTATGTTTTGATGTAACCTAACTCATAATATAACACGGATATTACATTTTGCATTAAAACATAATAATATGATTTATTGGCATTGTTTAATTAGTAAAAACACACTCGATGTAGGCGACTCGATAAATCATTTTTTTACCTGGTCATTATAATTAAATAATTATGAATATTAAGTGGTTTCTAAATTTAAAATCTTTTGCAAGAGTTTTTTTAAGATCTAGCAATTAATATTATCTACAACGCGTCATTAAAATCAAACATTATTAGAAGTTGACTTCTATTACATAATATAGATAGCAACTTTAGTATCAAGATATACCAAACTACAAAACTGGAAAGTTCTTTAAATATAGCATAAATTGAATTCCAGCGGAAGTGACAAAATCTATTATAATATTAAAGAAAACGTTGTAAATTGAATGCGCTGAAGAGTTCGCAGTTACGCTCATCCGCAGAGAAATACAAATCCAGCATCTTATTAAAACTTAGAAAACTGTCGCTCTCCTTAGTGGTTGCGACAGTTTATAACTTGTTCATAAGAAAAATGATTAGTGTTTACAATCATTTAGTGTTTCCTTCGTTCGCTTAGTACTTTACTGTCCTTATTAAGACCTTATGTCGTATAAAAAATACAAACAAGTCCATTTATGTTATTTCGTAGAATGATTTACCTGCTAGTTTTGCATGATGAGTAATTACGCTTCAGCAACGGGCTTTAGCATAAATTCCTCTATGTATTTTTATTTTACCACTGGTGGTAGTTCTCTCGTATTGTGAGAGGCCGCCTGGGTAGGTACCACCATAGATCAGAATTATATACAGAGATAGATGCGCATCTCTACTTTTTTATTTTCCAACGTGATTTCGCCATCAGAGGCGGGCTAGACAAACGCGCGAAATTTCACATTTGTTATTCCAATATTTAAACATTTGTATCTGTCGTAACTTCTTGTAATTTTAACTAATGTCCAGTTGACATTGTTTTTAATATCAAGAAAGTTGATAATATTAACACACAAAACATATTTTTTGGTTTACTGTTACACTTCCGCCATTTAACAATTAGGTTTTAACTGATTACAAGACAATTTCCTGTTCTCGCCAGAGCCTGGCGCTAGGATCGAAATAATGTTTTTCAATATTTTTCATGTATGAAATCGCACTCCCATGGGTACCACCGCAATATCTATTTCTCCCGCACAACAGCAATGGTAACGCACTGTTGTGTCACGGTTTGAAGTAAGAGTAACTTCTGGACATGTTGCGATTTACCACCTTATGTCTTAGGATGGCGAGCGCAGTGAAATGTCAAGCATTGCTTTGTAATTCAAGGTGTTGTTTGGTTTTACTACTGTACATGAGCGGTTGTATAGCTTACCATGAGGCGAACGGCGTGTTAGTCTCGCCATTAATTGCAAGAAAAAAATACATTGGACGTTAGTGATTTACATTGACGATATTGTGACATGTCTTGATCAACTAAAATAGAAATGACGCGACGCTCGTGCCTGACTAGGCGGCGAGCAAACACTCAGCCCACTGTTTGTAGAATATCTTACATAATACTAACTTTTGTCCGTATCTCTATATACGTTATTGGTACGAAATGTAGAAAGCTGAAATTGTAGTTATTGATTTATTTAAAATGGTACACCAATAATTTAAGAATGGCTTATTTTTAAATTTAGTAGTATATAATATATAAACATGTTAATGTATATGCTGATTCTGGGTATACACAGCTTTGCCCAAAATAAACAATAACTACAACTATTGCTTAATTATATATAAAAATACAATAACAAAACTACAAAATAATGAAATTACAAATTAAGTTCACAACTTTTAAAATCTATCACGCGATTACTTGTACACAATCAGTTCTCTGTCTCTACCAGACAAGAAAATATGATATAAGTACAGAGGAACAAATCTTAATCGAATATTTTTGTTAATTTTTGTGTGCTCAAATGATAAAGGAAACATCTCAGAGTAATCTGCGCATCTGTAAGTTTTCTACCAGAATTTCAATGGTAATGTCTATTAACCGCATTAGGTAAACATGGAAGCCTACAAATACTTGCTATCAAATGCATTAACATACAGTAAACCGGTCATAAAATTATAACACATTTTGCAACGTGGTTGAAAAATATTATTACACATTACGCCGACCTCATGGAATGAGAACAGGTAGAGCAGAGAAGACAGACTTTGAAACCGATTTCGTGCTTCAGATAGGCATAAATTTCATTTAAGGCTATTGTAGCAGAAGCGATTCAACTAGATTTATAGTAAAAGTTTTGAACAAAGCAGTTTTTGTTGTAGTCGGGAGTCTAAATAATATATTTCTGCAAGTGCTATAATAAACTAGGTTTTATCTTTCGTTGGTGCAGAATATATTGAATGTTAATATTTTAAATTATTATATTGAAAATAAATTACCATTCAATAAATAGGTCTTAACAATTTGTCTTTTCCATACTAATAGTAATAATTAATGAACGATAGCGTACATTAAGCTTACGATCCCCAGAGTTTTGCTCCAAAACTTATATCATGCATTTAATATATATGTGTGCATGAAACACAAAGTCAATCAAAGCACATTGTTCGTTTATATATTTTGTGCGCATTTATAGCGTTTGGTTGAGTTAACCAGATCACTAATTATGATTAAATGTTGGTTAGGAACATGGAGTACCAAATAGAAGATAAGGAATACGATAAGAGCGAAAATCTTGGCACTAGATTAGACAAAACTAATAGAGGGAATGCATAGAAAAACGAAGGAAAAGTCTTTCACTTCCAACGATCTCTGTTGAACGTATGTAAATGTTCTAGTCTGTTCTATGGTTCTAGTCTATGCATCTATTCCATATAAAAACGGCTGGACACAAAACTAAATAAAAACAAATGATGGCGCATAAATCGTACTCATCACACACACACGAATATTACTTTGATTGTGTGACTCCCCGCTCTTCTTCATTTATTGCTTTCTTACTGTTTACCATTTGATTTTCATATCCAGTTAGATGTATTAAGTGCCGAATTAATGGATTCCACTTATACTGATATCCCTTGGGTTTGATATTTTCTTTGTGTTTATTGCTTTGTGTTTCTAGTTATAAAATGCTGATTCACAAAAGTATTGATGTGCTTCGGTACTATTCGGATTAAAGATTGTGTTTGTTTTTTTTTTCTTTCTTTGAAATTCCTAGGAGATCGGCGCGCATCTCAGAGCGCGCATAATCTATATTGATTGAATTGAAAATGATAATCTCATTTTAACGTCACCTGTGACGTTGTACCAACTCCGTTGTTTTTTAAGCTAATCAAATAATGGAATCATCTAATGGTAAAACGTTTTTTGCATCTTGCCAACAAACTAATTTAATTTAATTCAGTCACTAATACTAACGACCTATTACATATACAGACTTAAAACCTTACAGTTAGCTAAAACTTTCTTCTGTAAATGATTATAATTAACGGATTCTTCTCGCTGTACTCAATATTTACATTATGCAATAGTTCAGTTTCGATATTATTATTTGTATAGTTGTTCTATTTTAATGTTTTTACTCCTCAGTTTTGTTTATTTATTTTTTCCTTTTGCTCAACTATGTCGACATTAGTATAATATATATATGTGGTGGCTTGTCATTAGTAATAAGACAACTGAATCAAGCACACAAATATAATGTAATTAGTCTGTAAGCCTTCTAAGTATAATAAAAATAATATGATTTTAGCTATCGAATGTTTTGTCTGTTTCAAATGACTGTTGAATTCAGTTTGATTAACGCCCGAATACTGGAACGCCATTCAAATAATAAGTTGCTCTTAACAGCGCACGGCCCACTTAGCCAGTACATTTAATCGGGATTAACGTAGTTAAGCGCCATTTATATTTAATTTGCGTTCCAGTATTTGGGCGCAAAGAAGATAAAACATTCGAATTAAAATATATTTTAAGTAGTCGATACAATCCATGTTACAAAAAAAAACCATTTAAGCAAGATATGTTGAATGCAAAAAAACCTATTTAAGCAAGACACGCGCTCCAAATCTGCATATTAAAATCTTTACGGTCATGTTGACGACTTATCGCCAGTCTTTTCATATTCTTTGTTACTTCAACAACAAAACGAATAATGAGGAACGGGAAAGTTCAGTACAAAGGAACTTCTATTATCTGCTATTTACAATTCGCGAAGTTGAAAACAAGAAGTGCAAAGTTTAAAGTTTACGCGAAGACGTCTCGTGCCTCCATATGCGGCAGCTAATTATTGCGTGTTCCCTGGTTTAAACGCTTATTCCTTAGTAAATTGCAGCATTTATCATCATCATCATTTTAACAGCCTCCGTGGCGCAGTTGGTTAGACACCGACTGTGAAACGAGATGCCACGGGTTCGATCCCCGCACAGAGACAACTGTTTGTGAGGCCAACGAGTATTTTTTTTGGGTGTAAGTGTATGCTAGACCGAACGTCTCTCGTAGTTTCTGATACCACGACGCAAGACTTAATTATTCTTAGTGTGGGGTCAGGACAATTTATGTGACTGTTGAGTGTACTCGTATTTATTAATGCATTGCTTTGATATAATGTTGTATTAAAGACTGTGAATTAATCTGAGGTATGCATGATTAAACATGCTTATAGGATGTCGCTAAAATTAGAATTAATTTGCGTTTGTTTTTCAAATTATACTAGATTTGCAAATATTCTTACTACACCTACCGCGGAGGAAGTAATAATTTGCGCAAACTATATTTTTTACGACTGATTCTTATATAATGTTTCCATTTACATCTCCTTATTACAAACTTCTTATCATATTTTTACAAATTGTTCAATATTGATATTGTGAGGGGGTACCTCATAAAACACATTATGCTCTGAATGGTAAGACGAGCATGCTGTTCACCTGATGGTAAGCGATACGACCGCTCATGAGCAGTAGCAAAACCGAGCAACACCATGAATAACAAAGCAATGCTTGGCATTACCGCTGGCATTGGCGCTGGCCATCAAACAACAACAATGTGCTTATCCATATTTTCTGCCTACCAATTCGTTTACCGGCGTGATATGCTATATTCAATTGACATACCTATAGCTACACACATCGCATAAAACGCACGGAAGGAATTTAAATTGCAGTTTCATTAAGTGGCTCCATGACTGGCGCTGGCAAATTTAATTAATTCAAGAAGCTTAGCGGTGACTCAGTCGTTAGCCGATCAACGTTTACTCTTTATTATATAACCTTAGGACTAATAGGATAATTAGGTATACCATAACAATATTGTTTTAGAATTTAAGAGAGGGATCTTAAACAAATAGGCTTTTTTCAATAACAACAATACTGTACTAATTTTGAATTCGTCTTTTTCTTTAGGTTTATACAAGCCACCCGTATTAGGCCAGGATGGTGGATATACGACTTAACCCCTCTCAATCGTTTATTCGATTGTAGAGGAGGACCGTGCCCTGTAATGGAATCTATATGGGCTATAGATACAGATATCGATATTATATATGTATACCTCCATTTTTTTTTACGAAATCCATTATAATGAGCCTTCATATAAAATCATTTCTGTTTTTAAGCTGATAACTTAATGCATTAACTGCCGGTTTAATAATCGTGCACATACATATGTTAAATGAAGCTCATTTTTACTGTGTATAATAAATATTTAATTGTATATTTTGAAATGGATATATAAGAATCCCATGGTTATATCCCATGCTTGTCTGAGAGAAATTGCTTGGACTAAGATAAAAAATAAGACTGCCACTTGTATTTTTTTAATTGGTGTACAATAAAGTGTTAAATAAATAAGTAAAATAAATATTTAAATCTTATCACCCGCATAACTGTGTCGATCATTGGACTATTTGGCTATTAAATGTTATAAAGCATTTAACATAAATCAATTTGTTAAATATATGTTGATTCATTAGAATATAGATGACAGATATCGTAAAAATCTGTCATTATAATGAATCAGATCCATAAATTAAATCAGATGAGTGTTCGAAGTTTTCTTCTAATATGGCTTGAGATTGATTTTAATCCCGATTTTATTATTTTTCTATAAAACTTGATATCACGGTATTTTGATCTTCCTTGAGTCTAGGCTATTTTATACTACACAATTATTGAAAATACTATTAAATTAAAACACTTTGTATTTATCCTCTTTATGTATATAATGTTTGTGTATTTATATTTTTAATTATTATTATCTAGTTTCCATCATTTTTTGCATTGTTCTCTCTTTCTCCTTCTTTTAAATTCTCATTAATTATAATTTTTCATTCGTATATAAGCGATAAGATCGCCATTTGTGCTTCTATTCTTTGAAATTCTATATATTGTAATTTATTTTGTGGACAATAAAGATTTAAATAAATAAATACACTTGTATAACGTTTATGACGCAGGTTAATCGCAGATGTTAAACAAACAAAAATCAGAACTGATAGGCATTTCTTGCGGGATATTCTCTTCTTGCATTTGATATTCAAAATCTTCCAGAAAGTTAAATTATTTATTTAACATCCTGTTACAATGCATAGGAGCTTCGATCAAATATACACTAGATACACCATGAGCGCTTAGAAAATGGCACCAAAAAAGAGTGCTTAAGCACTCTTTCGCCTTCAGTCACGCACCGACCGTTGCTTCCAAAACGTCGGAAAACTTTAGGCAATATTATGTGAAAAGCTACTTTAAGCTCCAGGAATAAGGTGGAATTTGTGTTAATATATTTGGAACATGTGATCTTTTTGTTTATTTTTTTTAATGTCATGCATCGGTGCCACTTTTTAACAGAACTTTTACAGGGAACTGTGTATCTAGTGTATATTTGATCGAAGCATAGGAGTAAAAAAAGGATAAGGTCTTTCTGGTAACATTCATTGAATCTTGATGCAGTTATTACTGTCCAAAATTTATAGATATTACACTCGGGCAAAGCCATGCTGGATAGTTAGTTTCATAATTAAAAATATTATATGATTTTCATAGCTGTTTTGCTATAAATATATACCTTGGCAAAAAAGGGCATGACGGTGACAGTTGGCATTAAAGAAAAACAATTATGACAACACTATTAAAAATGCCTTTGTGTTGGTTGGTTGCCATTTTATACGTAGTAATTTCAAATAAAACATACGTTTTCGTAAGGTTTTATGTTGTGATTTAAAATAAACAAAGAGACTATTAACAACAATATATAAAAATAACAAGTATCTAAACATTTTCCGTCGTAGTATATCTGTTTGCCATGTTAATAGTAAATTAGATCTTAGCGCCCTCATTAAAAACAGACAGTTTTTGCCAAGCTATACATTTACGTATGATATCAAAAACTGTTCGCTACTCTGACCACTTGAAACTAAAATGGCACGTCACAAATGTTTGCTCGGAAGCTGTGCCCGCAGTTTTTTGTAAACATGTTTGGAACCCTCCGCAACTGTTTTCTGCTACGTGAGTTTTGCACGAGTCGCGTCGGCCGCAACTTTTTGCGCTCAAAATTAGGTATAACAAAATTTAATTCTGAGAAAGTGGAACTAGGCAAACAATAGCGCGCGTTATGGCTTACGTTAAGTATGCTGAGTTCAAAAAGCGATACTAAATCGTATAAAACAGGTCTTCTGTTTATTTTCTTAGAAACGCTTACGTTTTGGACGACCTAGGAATTGTACGTGTGTGCAATATTAAAAACTTTTTAGAGAGAACAAAACAAAAGTCACGACTCAGAAATATTATATTTTACATAAGTGTTAGTTTTAAAATAAAAAATAAAGTTTGAATTCTAATCTGGAGTTCCCCATTCAATTTAATGTCTATTCACTACTTAGTGTGAAATAATATGTAAATTAGGTTATAATCAAAATATTAAGTAATAACTAATTATACATTTGTTTTAGAATTTAGCGTGGTTGCAAAATGAACAGAAAATCTATTTTAATTCTGCGTACTTTTCCCAAAGTATTTGCTAACAAAACTTAATAACAAAATGCCCTATAAATAAATCACCTTCATATTCGACTTCAAAAATGACTTCGCCCACAACACTAAGCCGTCTGCGAGTTACGAAAGAAGCCTACGTAATGTGCCTTAATATGTAGTTGTAATCATTGACATAATTATATGGACAGGGCAGAAAGCGCGTAAATTGTTCCGACATAAGTGGTGCGGCGCTCCAGTGCTTCTTTAGTAGAGTGCTGGATTGCTACGAAAATCAGTCAACGCTTGCAATTATTTTGGAAATACTCATATTGCTTGTATTATGACAGAAAGTTTAATAAAAATAAAGATAAATATTTTTTAACACCATTAGGACGAAATCTTTTAGAATAAGCTAATTTAATATATAATTTGGCGCAATGTTCACGGTCATCTTTAAAACTCCAAATGTACTGAAGGGCATATCCTTAGTTTTATATCAATGGTTGTAATCTAATAATTTCAATACGGCAAGTGCGTAACGTATACAGCAAGGCTCTGTCTGTGGGCTGATTGTTATTGGGTGTCGATGAGGATCTATCCACCCACTAAGAGACTATTTGAATTAAATTATGGCGGCACAGTACGGTGCGATCGAGCCAAGAATCTGATTAGTTGTATAACACATATATGTATGTATGAGATTGCCATGAATGGCCAACGATGGCAATATTAATTACTAACGCGAATAAAAACTGTTATACAGAAGTATCTAATCAAGGATGTCTGTGGCGCCTAATAGAACAAAATCATTACATTAAAATTATATATCGTCGCAGCTAAATTAATGGATTTATTTACGTGGTAATGACATTTCCACTTGATTTTTCAAGATACCTTAATGGATGTGTTTAGTGCTTAACAAATGAAACTATCAATAACTTAGAAAACATAAACGATTCGGGACTTTCACATGGACAAAGAACTATCTAATGATTATTTTAACGAAACAGAAACGTAATAATTTTATAGCACGAAATAAAAAATATTCTAAACATTGGTAAACATCAAATGCAAACTTTGTATTAATAATATTATAATATATGCAAAATATTTGTCTTACATTTTATTATGTCATTGCTTTAAGTCGATGTTGTTAGATACTAGCGACCTTAACGAAATATTATGTATTATTGGAGTTCCGGAACTAGCCAAATTTTAGCAGTTTTTATGTCAGATTTTTACTTTCGCTCATGGATACTTTATTTGAACTTGCCATTTATAGCTTAACGTCACTTTATTATTACCATAAAAAGCTGACGAGCAGTCTCGCGTCAACGGCCTAAACAAATATTAGTTAATTAGTTACACCAATGACCAATACGGAAAATTTAAACGTTAGGTACTGAAAGAAGCCTCAATGCCTAGCTTATATGGACAGCGAGGAAGCTTTCATCACGCAAAGATGCTTCATCGAATACCAGGTCTGTCCATGTCTAGATGTATGTATGAAGAAGTCAGCACAAAGCCAATTGACAGTCTTGGGGAAGACAGGGTGATGTAGTTTATCCGAAACTATTTACCAACGTGCTGGAGGACCCTTGTAAAACAAATCTTACCTCTGATTTAATAAACTCGTTCTAGCTATAAGAATTTCTTCCAGGCAGCATAATCTTAAATCCAGCGGTAATCTAGACGGCTATAAGTTTCCATAGTAATGCGGTACAGCCCGGTTTATTCCTACACGTCTCATAATATTTCATATGGAACGGTGTAACCGGTGCCGCCGTTTCACCTGAATTTAAAATCTGCGCAAATTCTAATTGTACATTTGCAAACAAACAGCCGACTGCCAGTGCATTGCGAAACTGCATCTGTTGTAGAGAAATAGTCCTACATATTATTACTCGTAAATGAAACAAAGTGGCAGGTATCGTATCTTATAATATCGAGTTATGACGTTATATTCTAATTTTGAAGAAACTTTACTCAATGGGAAACATAATGCAATCAGAATTAGAAATAAAATTGATTTTTTTGATTAATGAAGATTGTTGAATGATTGGTTCTAATAGCCCACAAATTACAATTTATTATACAACAAATTTGCTAACATCGTATCTTTAACACGTCAATAAATTAGATATCCTTTGATCGAAACTATTATGCCGGCCTGTTCTACATCATACATATACATATACATGGACTGACCCGAAGAAAATTATAACATAGGTTATTAAATGGGCTTGCCAGCTACCACCATCACATAAGTTTTTATTCAATGCCGGTTTTCTAGGAGGCAATGGCACCACTCTGGTCAAACCCATACACTTAATCTGCAACTTCAGCGATCTTCAAGGCTCTACCACTTACAAATAAGTTCTAAGAAACAGCAAGAAACTTAACTGTTGTTAACAGCTATACAGCATAGACACCAATACACAACCGAATTTTATTTTATTGCATAGGTCCAGCAGACGAACAAACAGTTCCTGATGGAAAGTGATCACTGCCGCCCTTGAACATCCACAACGCTTGGATCATAGATGTGTTGCGGGCCAATCAATTCGGGAAGAGACTAGGAAAGATAAAGTATGGAGAGGTAAATGAAGCATTGGGTAGTCGGCAATTTCACTCACCGAACGAAACGCGATAGTGGAGCGACTGTGGTACCGCCTTGGGCTAGACTGCCTCAGCATGAATATTCTGAGTAGTACCTGACAACAGCGTGGCTCTATTTGCTTATTAAGTTACTTCCCAAACATCCCGAAGAATCAAAAATACCAGAGTAAAACCATACCTAAAACTTCATAGCATACAACGATCTGAAAGTAGCATGTTCTGAGACTTAAGGAGTGTAACAATTAACAAGCCGTCGGGTTGCAGCGAGTGGCAGGCGTCAGGCGCCGTAAGTATATGTTCACGCCTCCCACATGCGACGTGGATTGATGACATACACTATACACAACAGGTGCTTACATTTAGCGATAATTTAGGAATAAATATTTTGTACTTTGGCGGTGCAACAGGATGATTAGTGAATATTTCTTTTTACAAGACAATACAGGCCTTTTTTTATACTAGTTCAACAAAGTGAGTACTAATTATACAGTACACACAACAGTCAACAGGTGCTATTATTGTTTTAGAACCACATTAGCGATCAATAATAAATTAATAATAATAAATACACCCTAAGTCCCAACAGTCACATTCTAGTATAGTCCGGACCCCACACTATGATCGAGTCTTGTGTCGTGGGTGTCAGAAACTACAAGAGACTTTTCGGTCTCAGAAATGCCTGGAATATACAATATTTTGTACTTTGTATCATTAAGCGGTGCAATGGTTATGATTTGAGAGAGTTTTAATTCGTAGGTTTTGAGTTATTATATTTGATATTTCCGAGTGATGAAAATAAAAAAAAATCATACTGGTAAAAATAAAATGACTACAGTTTACCTGGTGGTAAACGAAGTGCCATCCGAGTAAAGTATCCAATAGCAATGAATAGTTGTGTCTCATCGGTTAACGTCATTATAATGATATAAGTGGCTCTAAGTTAGACTACAGACTGAAACTGAGACACGACACACTTGCACAGATTTTATTATCCATTAGATAAAAATTACTTACTACTCGTTGACATAAAAAATATAAATTATTCGTTGTGGAATAATTTCTGCAATCACATAATAAAACATAATGCAGACTCAAAGTAGACATAAATAACGGTGGGGTTATCCAAGAGGTACTTCACGTAATTTTATATCATACAGTTTAATTATAATCATAAAAAACATGTTATTTTTGCTCCGCCAGTGACATTTAATGAAGCAGTAACAAATACAAAAAAAATATGCCTCTTTCTGTGGCATAAATCTGTGTCTAGTAAAATGAATATACTAATTATGTCTATAAAATTAACCTCGTGTTTTCTGTCTACATATAATGTAATATATGAAACATGCATTAAGATAAGTTTTTTTTATAAAATTGGTCTGGCAAACCAGCAAACAGGAAACACTTGGATAATAGATGTGTAGCCAACCCATCAAAACGGGAGGAGAGCAGGAAAGAAGAATGATGGCAAAAGGGACGGGGTATTGGGCAATCTCACTGACCAAACAAAACGCGACAGCGAAGCAGATTCGAATACCTATTTATCAACTTTCAAAGTATGCTAGAGCGGTGTTAACATTCAAGCCATCTCGAACATGGGCACAATTTCATTAATCATGAACAACAAAATGGTATCTTGTTGCTTGTATAATAAATGACTTCATATTAATCAAGTAATTACATATTTAATTATAATTTTATAGATGATTTATCGGAGTATCTAAATTTCATATGTATAACAATAACACAAGTCTAAATTATATATTAGAAGGAACAAGGACAAAATAATAAGAAAATCCCTAAAAAAAGTCCGAATTGTTCAAATTTTTATTTAATTGCTCTGTGGAATGTGTTTTATCTTCTATCTTATTTAGTGAGTGACAGAATATGTTCAATTAAAGGTCAAATGTGCAAAATAAAAACCGTCAATTGTTGTCTGACTTAACTAAATAAAGCTCCGATAACTTCATTAAATAAAGCTCCGATTGTACGCAATATTCTAGTACATAAATATCAATAGCGACATTCTTATGTAAATACCAATTAAAGGGGTTACATATCATGTGTGGGTTGTGTCTATCTTTGATTTAAAATTAACGTTTATGCGACTACAATACAATTCTGTATCTGTATCAGCCCATATACGTCCCACTGCAGGGCACGGGCCTCCTCTACAATCGAGAATTGGATTGAGAGTGGTATGCCATATGATCCACCACGCTGGCCTAGTGCAGGTTGGCGGACTTATACACCATAGAATTTCAATACGATTACAATACAATTAGTCTCTAATTTTAATAGCTGAAGACAGATTTCCAAATGTTTTTCTTTTCTTTTTTATATTTTTACCGACCTTATTCAGTTGCTATCAACTTCCTTACACAAGCCGACACTTTGGTCCACCGGTTTATCAGTACTTACGGCCAATAAAATCAAACTATGAATGGGATTTTGTGTTCTATCGTTATTCCATAAAAATGCAGTCGCCGAAAAACTATTTTATTTTAAGCATAATATCTTAGATATGGTTTATGGACATAAAATATGACGTCAAACCTTCTAAGTGATGACAAATAGGAAAAATATGTGCTAAAAATAATCAATGACACGGTATAAAAACGCAAAATAGTTATGCACATTTTATAAAAGTATCAATAACAAAAAAACGATAACTGATTACTGCTGCTGTTTAGTTTTTATTCACAAATACTTTCGAGTTGCGATTACGATACTCAGAAGATGTTCTTCTAATATTGTTAAAAACTCTCTTTCTATCTCTAGGCAAACATAGGCATCCTCCAAGGATCTCCACATTGACCTGTTGGAAGTGGCCTGCATCCAGCGACTTCCTGAAACCTTAACCAAGTCGTCCGTCTTATTTAAATAGTTAAAGATTAATTTAAATGAAGCTTTTTGAACCCTTCATTCAATTTAGTATTATCTGGGGTGACAGCAATTTGCTTTAAGATACATGTTTTGTAGAATAAAACCATAAAACGTGAACAAGATATTAGAAATATATAATATTGTACCCGGGAAAATATAAATTGAAGCGATACCTTTAAATGTTTTTTTTTACAGGTTTATCATTCAACATAATTCATAATAATTTGTATTAAAGTGTAGTGTTAAATTGAAGTTAATTTAAAGTTATTTGTAAAATTATGTCTAGTTGCAAGTAACTTAAATTTACTTCGTTGTTTTTTACAGAGCAGTAACTTGGCAATTTTTTTTTCACTAAACAACTTATTACATAAATATTAATATAGAACATTGTTTTGTGTTTTATACCTTTTTCTGGCTTCCTATTGGCTGATATTCGACAGGTTGTCCAACATGTACAAATTATTTGGAAAATAAAAATGAATAGTTCAGGGCTATTTAATTCTACTTAAAACTCGTTAAATATAAACATACTTTCATTTTTCAAAGAAGTTTATTTCAATTTGTTGTTAAGTAATTAATTCAATTTTTACTAATATAGGAGCGCTACCAACATTAAGAACAAGAAAATATATGCGTTTTTGAAGACGCAAATGTATGACAGCGCTCCCTCTATACTATAAATAGTCTCTAAGTTATATATGTATGAGAGAATACGCGATCAATACCCCAACAATGTTATGTGATAAACGGCGAAGTGGCAACGATGTGCAGAGTGTGAATTGTAGGAAGTGAGTGATTTTCCGTTGCATTGTGATTAGGCCGTGCGCTCTAGCGTGCCGAGCGCATACGATGTGCGCACGCCGGCCCACGCGCATCACGATTTCCTGCCTTTTTACGATCACCCATTGAATGTGCAATAAATATTGTTTTTACCTCAGGTGATTATTGACACAATGAGGTATTTGCATATATTAAGGTTATGTCTATTTGTATCGTTGATGCGCTTGAAACTTCTCATGTTTTGTTGGTTTTATTTCGTTCATAATTTCAAGATATCATGACTCTTTTTGTACATTTTATTGCATTGAATAGCAAGACGAGCCATGCACCTGGTGAGCCGTCCTGAGACATTAGATGTTAAGTCTCAATATGTTCAGTACATATTGGCCATATTCTGGTTACAATTTTCATCAAACAGGAACACAACAGTGCATTTACACTACTGTTTGGCGGGAGAAATAGACATAACGGTGGTATCTACTCAGGCGGCTTCGCACATGTGAGAGATCTACCACCAGTAACTGATAATTACCAGTTAACCAATAATTGATAGAAGCAATAAACAAGTTTTTTTTACTTTTTTCTAATGCATTAAGACAGTTTAAAGTATGATAAATTATATGCAATTGCTTTAAAGCAAGAGTGCGCCTGAATGCAGCAATGTGTTCCTCAGATCACCCTTATTAAATTTTGGGCTTTTAGACAGCTCCCTTTTGCTAATTCAAAATTGGAATCAGGGAAACATAAATTATTATTTGTCGATTTGATTAAAGTTACACATATTGCCGCAATTTATAAATACTGCCCACCAAAAATCGTCTGCATTCAGTCGTGTGCATTTAATTTATAGTGTCACGCCGCGCTTCACGAGCAGCTAGCGTTGAAAAATATTATTTGCAAAAAAAAACTGCCCAAATAAAGCGAATACCAATATTGACTTCATAAAAATTATTAACATACATAGATAACATATTTAAGAATCAAATATTGCTAAGTTTTCAATATGACGTTTAATTCAATGCTCTTGAATTAAAGATTCCAGTAAATACCTTCTTGAAGCCAGTTGCCACTTGGACGCATGAACTCTATTTCTCTAGCTATAAACCATTATCACCATTTTCAACACAAAAACATTGCTATATATAGGTACTAGCAGCCCGTACCAGCATCGCCTGGATGCAGATATTTTTCGATTCCACTCCACACATGATACAAGTATTTTTTCTTACAAACTAAGACAACCTGTATATGTATCAAACTTTCCTTTTGGATCACTCTATCTATTAAAAAAAAAAACTGCATCAAAATCTGTTGCGTAGTTGTGAAGATCTAAGCATACATAGGGACTCACAGACGGGAAGCGACTTTGTTTTATACTATGTACCGAATCTGTAATTGCTTGCTACAGAACATGATATTCAGCGTCTCTCATCAATGGAAAAGTTATCACAAACATTTAATTTCTATTGCAAAAGTCCGTATAGCCAGCCTTAAAGGTTAAATAAATTTATGCTCATTACGAAAGGAGTGGAGTACGTGCTCCTTACACATTGGCAGATGGGAACCCTGTTGAGATAATATGACACAACCCTCTGTCGTTGATTTAGGTCGGCTTAAAGTGACTCCAGCGGAAAATGCTAATTATTCCCCCAGCGTCATATGAATATCATGCATGTAAATCATTACTATCTGATTATTAAATCGTATTAACACATGTGTAGGTGTATTTTGTATATTGTTACTTTTATTTATTTTAAATTAGGTAGTATATCGCAAAGAATCTTATAGAGAAACATAGAAAGGGATGATGTGACAAAAATATTATTGAAATTTGTTTTTACTATATCATGCACACAATAAGCTCATGCTTATATACACACGTTTAAAATGTGATTCCCTTGCCTGGGAAACGAATCTAGGTCTTCACGACTCACAACACATACTGGCACTAGATTACTCAGTGGTGGCCACGAAAACGCTAATTTAAATAATTAAATAATCAATTTAATTATTTAAATTAGCGTTTCAGAATTGACTTTGAAATCGGTTAGAGTTCATTAGACTTGCGCTATGCAAGGTGTACCGTGATACAATACATAAGAATGTTTACGGACGTTAAGTGGGCTTAAAAAGTGGGGCAAGATGTAAACACTCCAATTATTTTTGCAGGAGGAAAAAGGCGTCTAATATTTATTTATTTTAATGACAACACACAATTATCTATTTAAGGCGGTACTCTCTACTCAAGGACTTCGATGATAACCAAGGCATGAAAGCATTAAGCAAAATAATATTTTTTGTATTTGTTGCTATAGAACGCCTCTCAATAGATCGTCCTGTAACCAGCCTGTGACGTAGTTTTTTTTGTCGGGCACGTTTATAGTACCACCATGGTATGCCACGTTGACAGTAGGCAATATCCAAAATCATTATTGCATCAGTCTGTATTTCCACCAAGATCTTTGTCATTGCAGTTAATAACTTCCTGGGTATATTTTACCTAATCTACTTTAATATATGTGGTTGATCATAATCTGAGTAACCCGTTTGAGTTTAGATGTGATTTAATAACTGCTGCCGTAGTACGGGAGCAATAACCGCAACCAACGGCATAATGTTTGCCATTTTTGTTTTTAATATTTAGCTATTACAATTGAAGCGCAAGTTTTATGATTTTGGACCGCATTATAAATCAAATATATAAGGATACAAATAGTTATTTTCTACGATAAGTAAATTTCAACTGTCGGTATTGCGTTGGCCTTTAAATAGAGGGTACTACCCAATAGCTAGTCAAATTGGCGAAGGTTAAGCAGGAAAATGGTCCTATGGCTATTCTTACATCGACCAGGCTGATGCTACGTGAAACGACCGATTGTAATGAAAGTATTTATTTTATACTGTTTTGTATTCCAAAACTTATGTATGGTATAAACTTGAACAACCAGTAACACTGATATCTAAAGACATTATAGATGTACAGATGTACTATACCAGTTTTTATCTCCCATTTTTCATCATTACTTACTCCTCTCATTTTGAAATATAAGCCACACGCCTACCATCTAAATTTTGTAGAATATCTGTAATGACTAACCATTAGGTAAGCCATTTGATCTATTGCCAGACCTAAGCAATCAAAAAAAGGATACAACTATGATTAAGTTGTACCTTGCAAACTAAAACAAACCTTCTGAACAAATCGTAATTACACTCGTCCGACACTTGAAAGAATCACAACACTCACCCTGATATAAATAAAATCAATTGTGGACGCGTAGGTGTTGACAAAGGTGGAGAATATAACTAAAGGGGGTGCTAAAATTGTATAATTTTATTTTTAACAAGCGGCCGCCTAACGACGTGCTTCGTGCTCGGCTGCCTCCAATAATGTGTGAACCATCCACGTAGAAACACACACATATCTACAACAATGCTGTGTATTTTGTACGATGAAATTCCTAGTTTTTAAAATAATGTTTTTTTTGCTTGTGTCCATAACTGGCTGTATCGAGTTAATTACACTGTTTTGTTAAAGTTACAAATTAAAGTTACTTGTTTGTTGCTTATAATTGTTGTCTAATAGTTAGGTATGAGATTTAAAATAACATTTTATATAACATTGTTAGGTCTTAGGAAAATAAAGTTTGATTGATTAACTATTAATATAAATAGTTGAATTTTTACAACTTTATGACAAGTCTATTTTGTTATATCTTTTGTAAAAATAATAATAAAACGCAATGATGTGGTAAGTATATTATCTTAGAGAGAATTCTTCTAGATGCAAGCCCTACAGACAAAAAAAAAACCAATGAATTTTGTAAAGAAAGACTTTTCTCCCGATATATATAGTGGTGCTCTAAGTTTATATTTGTCATCAAGTTCAATACAACATATTGTATTTGGATATCGCAAATTAAATATTTACTTAAACCCTATCGATCGGTTGTCTATTTAAGGTCTGTCTCTCATTCGGAGAAGTAACGTGAGCAATAAACTCATGTCACACATTATATTATTCAAAGTTTCGCAGAACTTAAAAGTCATATCAGATCAGTCATACAACATACAGCCATAGTAGGTAGCTATAGGATAATGATCTATATCACAATTGAAAACGGAAGAATTTTGAAGTTTAATCTCAGAACACCTATGACTTATTTTAAATTTCTTGTACGTTAGTGACTCATTCAATATCTTTTGTCTTCTGTATCAGGCCATATACGTCCCACTGCAAGGCAATGGCCACCTCTACAATCACGAGTGGTTAGGCCATATAGTCAACCACGCTGGCTCAGTGCGGGTTGGCGGACTTACATACCATAGAAATTCTTACAAATCGCTATGGTATGCAGGTTTCTTCACAATATTTCCCCTACCGTTATAGTGTAATTCAATATATTTGGTTTTAATGGTGGTTAAAATCAAAAGGTATCCGTAACCCTGTGCCGTAAACGAAAGTGAAGATAAACGTTCCGCAATTAATATTACATGAGCAAATGACATAACAGAATGAAGCAAACTTGAAATAATATACCTAAGATCAAATTCCAACATAAACAAGAAAAATACTATAGCTAGGTAGCTAGGTACAATGCTTTTGCACTGACGAAAAACATCACAAGAAAACGTGCAACTGTTTAAAATGATAAACGAGGATATTTTGCGCAACTTGTGTCGGCACTTGTGTGTGAGAGGTTTCTGAGCTCATAATGTATGAGAAACAAAACGATACACGAAAGAAACAATAAAAATACTTAGATCACTCACCACAGCTAACTTGATAGATATACTTATAACGTAAGTATAAAGATAAGGGTTATGACGGTAGAACCGTATAGTCATGTAGAGTCAGTAGTGTCTTTGAGAATTAATGGCATCGTGTCTAGTCACTATTTCATTTAAATATACTACCACAAATTGGACTGTCTAATATTTTTTTTTTTGGGATCTCCATACTATTTATAAACTATTTATTTATACCTATATTAATCATGAGCTGCTCTGAATTCAATAAAGCTGCCACTCGTGTATGCTCACTGTATTGTAAACTTATTTTGAAAAGAGCAATTCTTGATTTTCTTGCTCCTTCCTCTCTGATGAAAACAGCCTTATGAACCTTATGGGTAGTAATAAAAAAGGGGCTGAATCAAAATAATATATGACATTTTAAAGGGTTTTTACAAAGTATTTTCATTCCATTTTAATCCATTCCCAACTAGTATGCGAAGATAGTCTACAGTCTAGACTCTACACCGAGGACGTTCTCAATACAAACAATTAGAATTCTAGAACTCATCTACTGCACAAGCTTCAATTATAAACCTAAATATGGCTGATGATGCTAAGCACTGCGTTAGATACATAGCGATCACTTGAGTCATCTTGATCGTTTATGCACACGTCACGAATATTAAGTTTCTATTTACTACACATACAGATATGTTAAGTATTCATTAATTCAGATGGTTCTATAATGTACAATCAACTAATCCACTCTTAATAGTGGACTATGTGACTAGTACTTATTAGCCCATATAAATCCCACTGCAAGGCACGGGCTTCCTCTACAATCGAGAGTACGGTTGAGAGTGGTTAGGCCATATGTGACTGTTAACGTCTGTCCATATAAAGGAAGATTGTTTTTAATTACCAAGTCTGGCCCTTCTGATAGTATATGATAACAAATGCCTGTAATCATTGATAATTTAAATTTAGGTGAGATGCTAAGTTTTAAAATATGAATGCAAAAATTTAATAAAGTAGACGGCAGGAAATGGGTATTGCCCATCCACCATTCTAACTCACAAAACTTAATACGACAGCAAAGCCCTTTTACCAGCGGCTTTCTTTGAGATTTGGCTTATTCCTACAGACGTCCAAAATAATAAGAATGCGACTCTACCACTTTACCAATTTTCGTATAGAGCTTTGGCGCGTATTTATATTATAGAAAAAACCTAGGAGCACTGTTTTTAACGTGAAATAATAAATGGGAAAAAATATTATTTGGTGGAATATTTTTGACATATTGGAATTGGCTTTTATCAAGTTTTCGGGTGAAAATACATCGCGCCGTCCGCGGCACGATCGCGGTAAATGCCACTACGCCGGCATTTATTAAAATTATCTCGTTCACGTTTTTACCAAGAAAAATATAAAGGAGATTAATATTGTTTTTATATTTAAAGGTCTTTCTATTAAAAACGTATTGCAATTTTACGCTTAAGCGGCACGCTTCATAGTTATACTTAGCGCTTTATTGCGTCTCTCTTTACGGCTAATCTCTTACTTATAAAGGTTTATAAATTAACATTTTTAATAAAAACATCGTGCTAATTACTCCAGTGGATTAAGACTTACTATTATAATTAATTTATATATGCATAATATTACAGTACTCGTACATATCCTTTATTTATAAGTGTTTTTTTTTGTTTTATTTTATTTCCGATTTATGTAATTTAAACAAGCGGCTAATTAAAAACTTACGACCATAACAACATACTTTTTAGAATAATTCTTAGTGTTACATTGTTTATTAGTGTGTAATACAAGTTACACAATTATGTATATGTGTAGCCGAATGACACGTGTATTGTGGGCGGGGTGCGAACATACTACAGGTGATGTCATTATCTCAGCACCTCGCAATCGCTGTCACATAATGTCTCTTAGAAAACATATGTACATAAAAGGCTCGGACACCGATGGCACACTGCTCTATTTAAGTTTTGTTATGCAAGTTCAAACCGGTCGCTCAACACTCATTCATTAATACTATGCTACCTGCTGTTATTACTACGGCCACAATCGACAACAGAACGCCACTCAACGCTCATCCGCGGACTTCAATAGCCATCTAAAATATAAATGATCATATTACGATTGAATTACGCGTATACACCGCCTCGCAATGCCCTTGTTGAATGTGATCCTGCACAAACACGGACGGACACCACACCCGGCTCGCACTATTTACCTTATGCATCGATCGCTACAAACACATCACTAGTTCTTTCTCTCACTCTGTGTGAAACACTGGGTTCATTTGTTTTCAGTAGTAGAAAACTGCACAATGTTGTCGATGCGCGTGTTCTAGCGCGTGCGCGCGCCGTGCGTGCGCGGCCGAGGCGGAGGCACTAGACGCGAGGAGTGACGGAGGTAGCAGGTTGCGCAGGAGTGCCCCCGCGCCTGCAGTCCCCGCGCCCCCGCGCGCCCGCCCTGCGCCCCGCGCCCCGCGCCCACGCCGCAAGGCTGCCCCTGCGCCAGCGCCGGCATGCGGCATTCCGACTGTGACGACAACGTGCCCATTTATGTCTTTGGACATGGTTGGCGGCCACCGCGGCCATATGGTGTGCTACACTCGCGACGATTAAGTTTTTTCAATGGAATTCTGTAATAGTAGTAAATTGCCGCTTCGTGTGGGAAACCTTAAAAAAACCTACGAATGTGCTTCTGGCAGACGATAATTTTCACACTTTCCGTGTTTTGTTGCGTCTGGTTCGCATAGGTAAATTTAATGACTAACAACGACCATATATAGTAGTGGTGGCCGACTTGTAAATCAATCACTTTGGATATCGTAAAATTTAATTATACATAAAATATTTTTGTATTGCTTTCGACACTAGCGTCCATTCTATTCTCCTTATTTAGAAGACAACGCTACCTGCTAGTACTTACATCTACCTTGTGATTAATTAACGCAGCGGCCAGCTGGAAAATAATTGTATCAATGATTCATTACCACCATGCAAGAAATACTTGTGAGCGCAGGAAGTAATTATTTTTAATAGGATGTTCTCGATTCGGATGTTCTGGTGCCGCACTAGCTGGGAGAACACTATTTCAATATTTTTCTTTATCATGTATATTGTTAAATGTATTCGTAATTAAATTTTAATTACAACACTCGTGTAGAATATTCCTGTACAACTCTACATTTTTTAAATGATTACGTATAACTTTTACATACCGTGCTCTCTCAGGAAAGATGTAATATAAGTACTCAGTAATTTCGTGAATATTTTGTTCCGTTTAATATTACACGCGGGTATAATAGTAACGAGGTTGGCCGGCCCGACAGTCAAATAAAATGTAAATAATAAAATATGATAATGTGTAATGTATACAGCTATTTACATAATATGTACTTCCTTAAACACAATTTCAATAAATTTATTAATGCAGAATGAATTATTACTGATTACGTCACACAGGTGCTCAAATCTTTACTGGTTATACAGGATGATAACATAAAATAAGAATCTAATCGATACACGTCAATTAAAATATGTACCTTCACATCATGAAATTTAATGACATATTTTGAAGCCAATATTTTCGAACTAAATGAGACTATTGTATCGAGAGTACGATTGAGAAGGTTAAGGCCATATAGTCCACCACGCTGGCCTAGTGCGGGTTGGCGGACTTTACATTCCATTGACATTTTTACACATCGCCATGATACTTTCTTGGTATGGTATGGTACTTTCTCATGATGTTTTCCTTCAGCCTTACAGTGCGTGGTGATTCACTATCAATACAAATATTGTGACTCCGACAAGTCAAAAGTTTACCCTGGCATTTGAACGCGACCATCGTGATTGCACAACCCGGGACCATTATAAAAGTTACAAATTTAATTACTTAGTTAAAGAGCAAGTGTTATTCTTCTCCACGTTTCCTAATGAGTAAAGGTAACACAACACCGTAAACGTATTGTCAACGTAACGCAAGCAAACTAAGTAGATTCTCGCGGAATTTATTAGTGTTTGTTATGTAAAGCAAAAGGAAAATGTTTTCGTAATTTATGTGAGCATAAATTATTAATACAGAGCCCTTCCCGCGCGCAGCTATCTGTGGAAGAGTTAAATTGGATTCAGGGGGCACAAGGTTTAATTTGATGCGGGTTTGGTGGAGTGAAACCCTTTATGTTATGGAGAATTTGTCGATTTTCAACTCTTCGCGATATTCATATTCATAACGTACGTTGGTTCGCTCGTAAACATGGCTTTGGTTCTAAACTACGGTTTGTGCACACAAACTGTTGGACGTGGTTTTGTTATAATATTTCCATAAAGATGATGCAATGTCAATGTCTATTTCTCCCACCAAACAGTAGTATATATGCACTGTTGTGTTTCGGATTGAAGGGCTTTGTGGCCAGAGTAGCTACGGGACATATTGAGACTTAACATCTTATGTCTCAGGATAACGAGCGCAGTGGAATGCCAAGCATTGCTTTGTAATTCAAGGTGTTGTTTGGTTTTGCTACTGTTCATAAGCGGTCGTATCGCTTACCATCACTCGAACGGCATGCTCGTCCCGCCAAACAATGCAAAAAAAAAAAACAAAGGAAAAAGATACTTTGTCACATGATTTTATCAGTAGAAAAACTTTGCATGCTAAAAGCCTATAGAATCGCACAATTAGTCCAAAGGTGTAGGCAGATATGTCGTTTATATCACTTTAATTTCACCGAGCTTATTTTTCTCCTAAGTTGAGACGGCGCGCTTATCAACACATATGAAACTTACAGAACTGAAAAACGTATGTACCAATTACGACTTGGTAAACCATAGCCACACTCTTTTCAGGCACTAGGTTACTAAATACTTAATAATACCAAAACACATATTTATTTCTAATTCAAATCTCAACGAAATTTTTTCCATGCCTTCAACAATTCGCCATTCCAAACCTCCCTAATCCAAAAATCCCTATGCTTGTTAATTTTTACCAATTGAATTGTACCACTTGGTACACCACGGCCACACTATTTTAAAGTTCTAGGCTACTTTAATAATACCCAAACACCTTTTTATTTCTAATTTGAAAGTGATCAATATTTAGTTATGTCCTCATCAATTCACCGTTACAAAACCTTCCTGAGCCATAAACCCATATACTTGCTAATTTTTACATAGTCACCGCAGGCGTCACAAAGCCAGGTGTAGTGACGTAACAAATCATTGAGACGTCACTGCACGGATGTTGGGTATTGTGAAACGGGAGGCGCTCGAGGCGTCCTAACTTGTGAATAAATTTGAATGGCTGAACACGGCGTTTCGGGCATAGGCCACAGGTGCCGAGTCCACGTTGCCATAAAAACAACCCGCTCGGAAACAAGGTAAAGTTAGCGACTGATTTTACGAAGAAAACAGTAATATATATTCTCATTTTTTGTACATCGACACAGTAAAAGTTGACACCTGATGCAGTGCGGTTCAAGTCACGTATTGATTGGGAATAAATATTTTCTTACTATGTTTCACTGGACGAAACGATTAGGCTAGCTTAATCAAAACAATACACAAATACTGATCGTAGAATGTAACCCACTTGCATCGTTCACTAAGTAATCTTATTATTCTTTGAATAGAACCACTATTTACCAATTTTATCGCGGGTTTGGTTTGATTTTAACATTTTTTAACTTCCCGGCGTTTCGGTTACTTTACAGCTTAAGTGGTCACAGAGCGAACTTAGTTCAATGTGTAACATTCGCGTAAATCTAAGAAACCATTATGCTTATTATTCATTACATTCTAGCGGCTCGGTCCACTCGGGTGCAGATACTTTTTGACTCCAATTCACATCCGAAATAAATTATTTCGTTTACTAACTAACTGGTTAATATTAAAACTCGACACGACTACCGTGTATCCCATCCTGTCCGGTTAGACCTTTTTAAGAGAAACAATCCCATCATACATTATAATAGCGCAAGTCCAACCGTTCACATAGCACACGCAACGGAAACTTACAAAAGGAATACAATTTCCTCGTTTTTGAAACATTTTGACTACCGCTCTGCTCCTATTGCTCATAGCGTGATGTTAAATAGCCTATAGCATTTTTAGATAATCATCTACCCAACACAAAAATATATTATCAATTCGAACCAGTAGTTCCTGGGATAAGCGGGCAAAATAAACAAACAAACTCTTCAACTTTATATATTAGTATAGGTGTAGATTTTCTATTTACTTATTTAAATGTATTTATAAATAAAGAAGTGCGAATGAAGCATGAAGCAATAATGTCCATACGCCTTAAAGTATTTAGAGGTGGTAAAGTCGGAAATGGTAAAACTGAGATTGAATTTTCATATGCATGAGCGCAGGTGAAACATTCATGGAAATATTTCAATAAATGAAATATCCGGCTTGCGGGTGGAAATTTAGCGTAACGTACTGCCGGAATGTATTCTGTATTACTCGCTACCTATTCTTAGTAAAATTATCATTAAAATGTTAATGCTTCATTACATTATTTTACTTTAGGTGCATATATAACCGTCATGTCTATATCACGTAAGAATAGGCAGAGACTATGAATCTCAACTTTCGTAAGTAGTAGAACGCCGTTGTCAGTAATGACAGCATGAATGGGCGGGCTCGTCGAAGCCGGCACTAATTCGTTGAGTGAGATTGCTGAATGCCCAATACCACTATTCTCTTCCCATCCTTTTTGGTTCGTGCTCACCTCCCAATTTGAACACATCCATGATCAAAGCGATGTAAATGCTTATGGGTGGCAGTGATCACTTACCATCAGATTTAGGTGATTGCCGGACCTATGCAATAAAAAACTATATTTGATGGCATTCGATTGTCGCTGCGAGAAACTCTGTACGTGTAAATTGGGCTGTGCGTGGTGTTGCTTAGCGGCAGAAATACACAAAGCAGCTACCTACCGAAACGGTTTTTCGCATACGAATGTACATAAATTGGTTAAAACTATGACAAAAGTGTTATGATCTTTAACATTCTAGATTCTGCACATTAATAATTGTATAAGTGTAATAACAATTGCTTTCGTCATCGATGACAACGATTGACTGTGACTCAACGTATTACTTGAATTAAACACGTACTCGATATACCACCAGAATAGTGATTACAAATATTGCGTGATTTATTTTCATTACTGAAACATTAAGCCTAAAATAAGCCTAAAGTAAACGAACCAAAAGAGTACATCAACAATGCCCAAAAACCTTATTACAGGGTAGAATCTATCTCAATCCCAGTAATATACCCAATCCACAGTGGACCAACGCACAGAGCTGTATCTAAAACCTAAATAATATGGAACCCTCACCACGCACTAGGCTTAATGTTATTATTGTTCTGTGGTACGAACTAATAAAATGATAATACTTATATTGTAATTGCGTGGTAGCCTGTTGGTAAACGGACCAGACGCGGCTGCCAACATGTTTACGGTGGTCGTGGGTTCAAATCCCAGGGCACACCTCTAACTTTTCGGAGTCATGTGTGTATTGATAGTCAATCACCACGCACTAAAACGGTGAATGAAAACATCGTGAGGAAACCTGCATACCATTTCTAAGAATTTCTATGGTATGTAAGTCCGCCAACCCGCACTAGGCCAGCGTGGTGGACTATATGGCTTAACCACTCTCAATCGTACTGTCGATTGTAGAGTAGGCCCGTGCCCTGCAGTGGGACGTATATGGGCTGATACAGATACAGATATTGTAATTAAATTATAACAAAGGCAGGTAATTTGTATGCCATAATTTTGTAACCACGTTCCGCTTTCATATGTAATAAACAGTTAGTATCTTCACATCTAACAAATCCAGTTTTGTTGTCGCAGCGCTGCATTGTAATGGAACGCGATCGTGCATGCGTCGCGTGCTGCCGCGGTTGGGCCCAACTGAATTAAAACTTCCTCTCATCACAACATCCATTTTGCTGTGTAATAGATTTCAGCAATATTTTCTACTTCACGGCAAACATCTAGTTAGCAACTATATTAAGATGGAGAGTTTTACTCGCGTACTTGGTTCGTGAGTGTAAAGTGTTATTTGCTATAATGATAAAGGAATACTTCAATGACACCGTTGTACTACGGTATGATTACAAAGCTGAGGTCTCAGGTTCGAATCCCGAGTCGGGCAATTTTATATTGGATTTTTCTATTTATCAGCCCGGAGACATGAATTTGTGCCCGATATGGCGATACGCTCGCCCCCTATTATATCATGGGACGGAAAACACAAGGCGAAACGTGTGTGTACTGGTTGCTACCAGCTACCCTGCCTACCCCTTTTGGGAAGAAAGCATGAGTTTATGCATGAGTATATGCATAATTCAAACGAAATATAGTTAGGTTTTTTCTTTACCATCATCATCAACAGTATCATCTACAACTAGAGAAAGTCCATTGATAAACATGGACCCCAATTAATTCAACAGCAATATGATTCAAGAGAATTTTGTTTAATTATTTATTATGATAGCTAATTGAACCTGAATGTCAAAACGCTTTAAAAATTACTGTCAATAGGCTTATAAATTCCTTAATAATCAATAACATTAAAAGCCTGAACTATAGAGCAATCTAGCGAGATTGATAAAGGACAGAAAATCATTTTATCCACTATATGGAGTCATGGCGTATTGATGGGAGATATGCATATGTAAAGATAAAAACATTGCATTCGGAACCGCTAGGTAATGCATGAAGGAAATTGACCAAAACGTCCACATTGCAAAATCAAATCAGAAGTTTCTATTGAGTACCGTATACAGGTACAGCACCAAGTACGAAGGTGCAAGTTTCCCAATTAACCTCATGGCGGGCGACCGCGCTTCATAAGACAAAAGCGAAGACACAAACAGTGTGCCTTATTATAGACTAGCGGTCCGGCCCGGGTCCGCCCGAGTGCAGATACACTTCAAAATTGCGGCCAAAATGTTTTCCGACTATCAATTTAGAATATCGACCAATCGGACCACGAAAAACAAATAAGATGACCTCGTATTTGTTAGACTTTTTACTACTGCTTCCCTCCTATAGGTCATAGCGTGATGATATATAGCCTATAGCATTCCTCGATACATGTCCTATACAACACAAAAATATTTTTCTATTCCAAGTATTAGTTCCTGAGATTAAAGGTAACAAACAAACAAACTCTTAAGCTATATACATATATTAGTATATAGATATCGTGTAGGTTTTATAACGAATGTGACGTAGGGCCCTTATTTTTTTACCTTTAGATAAACCTAATTTATCTTAAAGTTCACTGTATAATAGAGATACTTATATTAGAAAATATTCAATGGAAAAGTGCAATTGGCTGTGTTATCGCTCAAGGCAATCTCTTACTGGCAATAATATAACAGGAAATAAAGATTAAGTTATGCCTGATGTAGAAATAATAATAACATTAACCGTTCAAACGATTGGTTTAGTTCAATGAGTTTAGTTGCTATGGGTTATATCTAGTGTTGCCAGGTGTCCCGCTTTACGCGGGACGTCCCGCTTTTCAGGGGTTTGGTGACGCGTCCCGATTGAACCTTCGGCGGGACGCCAAATGTCCCGCTTTTTGACCACTCCTCTCAGAACGAATAAAAATCTAAATATTACACACTTTTATTTATAATCCGTACTGTATTTCGCGTTTTCCTACAATTATGAACCTACTTAGTATCTAATTCGATTCTAAAGTTGTTTCCACAGGCTGATTCCAAAAAAATACAGGACTTTGAATAAGTTTTCGCGGTTTGTTCACGAATTCCTTGCTTTCTTATTTTGTTAGTGAATTTATGTCTTCGTGAATATTAGCTAGCTCCAATGAAAATTCCTTCGTGACAATTTCAAGTTTCATACCGCTTAGAGAGTATTTCTGGCGAATTTTACTTTACGACATGTACATGTAGATGTAATTTAAAAGAAAAACGCATCTTAACTTCACTTAATTCTCTACGAGCATAATTTGTCAGAATTCATGTCCAAGGCGTGTCGGAAAATATCAATTTTTATCTTGGAAATAAAGATCGCTCTGGTAAATCGAAAAAGTTATAGTTTGAGAATTTAAGGAATAACTCGATGAACACCCGTAGCAAACGCTACAGGAAAATGCAAATTTTTTGAAATATTTGGAGTAAGTTAAGAAACCTCTGCCTATCCCTTCTGGAAAAAATTCGTCAATTTTTGTGTGTATGCATGGTATGAAACTATGGCGCCTCATGAATTGAAGCCTCGAGAGATATGGTACTTGGTCTGGTTCAGCTGCGCTTCCTCATTATAATAATAACCAAAAACGGCTATTGTCTTTGAGAGCCTCCAGAGACGCGACGTTTTTCGATGTGATAAGTATATGCTGCTAGAAAGAGGGAGAGTAATAATGTATGAAAGCAAAAAAATATATAATGCCCTCTTCTTTAATAGGCGTCCCGCTGAAGAACTCATAATCCCGCTTATTTTAATGTCCTGTCCCGAATTTTCAAAAACGAAACCTGGCAACACTAGTTATATCCAACAGATCTTCGAAAGAAAAAATATTTAAGTAAAATGTTTTTATATGTAAAAAATAATAATGGCCTTTGGATGTTCTTTTATTTTTTACGGATTGAACAGGTATATTAAAGTTAGAAATCTTGTGATCTGTATTCGAATTTTGAGACCAAATAATTATGGAAAGTTAACAGACCATATTATCACTACATGACAAACGTTATTATTTTATTAAAGAAACTATAATAAAAATCTTGAAGATTCAGCTGATAAAACACGCTGTGAGTTT
The DNA here is from genome assembly GCA_030180105.1 of Hyles lineata. Taxonomy (NCBI): domain Eukaryota; kingdom Metazoa; phylum Arthropoda; class Insecta; order Lepidoptera; family Sphingidae; genus Hyles; species Hyles lineata. The sequence goes on along the minus strand of JARJEE010000017.1, from coordinate 8,020,186 downwards.
TTATTTGGGCAATAATTTAATTTCCGTGGACACAGCTCGCTACTACGTTACCAGTTTAAGAGTTCTTAGAGATTCCGAGGACAACCGGCGTCCACTCGAAGATACGTGATTCGCGTCGTAAAACAAACAAACACTTCCGCGGCTGCAGCGGACATATGTCTGCGCCCTGCGGATCACTTAGATTCTTTACGACCAGTAAAAGTAAATCGACTTTACGAATAACTCACCTGATCGAAATTCGTAAGCTGTTTGGGATATGTTGAATGTTTGAAATTTGTAAACACATGTAATGAAATTTTGGTAAGTATTTTTCTAATGTTTCATTTCTCTATAATTGTATGTTCAAGTTAAGCTTACGTACAGTTGAATTTTTCGGCTTTTATACATGCTCAAATATTCGTTTGCTGGTGTATTTAGATAAAAGCTCTGAGCTAAAGGCAAAATAAAAACTATTTGTCTACTATTGTCTGTTATACTAGTATTGTCTCAAATATCAAAATAAGTAAAAACCATTAAAAGGTAAAAATTAAATATCAAAAAAGGTAAAAAGACAACAATCAACTAATGTTCACATATTTTATCAATCTCCATCTTAATAAAACTTTTCTAGAGAATATCATCAAACGTAACCTGCCACATTAAATGTATTTATTTACTAATCCTATACCTCAAATTCATTGTTTTTGGCACATTTACGTGTTGATTTTTTTAATATTTTTTTTTATTGCTATGAATGGCGAGACGAACATGCCGTTTGCCTGATGATAAGCGATACGACCGCTCATAAACAGTACCAAAACCAAACAATACCTTAAATAAGAAAGCAATGCTTGGCATTCCACTGCGCTCGCCATCCTGAGACATAAGATATTAAGTCTCAATATGTCCAGTAGTTACTTTGGCTACAATGCCCTTCAATCCGAAACACAACAGTGCATTAACACTGCTGTTTGACGGGAGAAATAGACATTGCGGTGGTACCCACCCAGATTGCCTCTCACTTAGGAGGGACCTACCACCAGTAAACGATTAACGAGTGTAAGTCATTTTCGCCTGGCTTGTTGGTACCAAGCGTAATGTGTTATTTAGTATGAGATCCGGTATAAGTTGATGACCACTTAAGTGTGCGTGCTTGAGGCGATAACTTCGCGTCGGGTCAATCACTTCCATGTAACATGGTCGAGGAGACCGATGACTAGCACATACGTCATACTCGAGAACGGATCCTGCTTGTGCGGATTGGTCTTAGCTAACCGTAACATCTTTTTTATGTAATAGGTGGCTACGTTTTTTATACACTTCTCATTTATTTATGAACACAGTTGTGTGAAATCATACACACATAAAAACTACTAAATTAAATAAATAAATAATTTATATACATATAATTATCAAATCAAAAGATGGTAATTTTTAAGCAACGCAACTGCGTAAATACAAGAAATGAAAAGATATATTCTAAAACAATGGCAGTTAATGAACACTCAAAACCCTTCCAATGCTTGAATAAAAATAAAGGATCCTGAGACTTTCTTTCTTTCTTCATCTTCGCGAACCCACCGGTTGTTATAAAGTGCATAGAGGTTCCGTATTCAGACTATTGCCAAATAATTATCTAATCCATAAAAAAAATAAATGTATAATGTTATTATTGTTTGGATAAATATATATCTTAGTGATAATATAATTCTTCTGGTGGTCGTAGCTTATACATACAATACATATGCTGTGGGTCGGTCTCTCATATCTGAAAGGCCACCTGGGCAGGTACTACCGCAATTACCATACCTCCCGTCTAACAGCATTGTAAATTCACTATTTTGTTCCGGTTTGAGAGACATTGTAGCTGGACATGATCAGACTAACATTTTATATCTCAGGATGTCAAGCGCAACGAATGCAAACCATTGGTTAATAATTTATTGTGTTGTTTGGTTTTGCTACTGTACGTAGGCGGTCGTATCACTTACAATCAGGCGAGTGACATGCTTACCAACTCATACATCGCAATAAAAAAAACTGGTCGAACGTTACCAGCAAATATTAAAATATGACTTACTGATCTTCAGTCAAAACATAAAAACATTCTAAACTTACAACCATTTTCATACTCTGTACAGAACCAAAACAAATAATCGAGCATAATCCGGGCTTGTACACTGGTCCACTGTTTCGACTCTCCGTGTTATAAACTAGACAGCATAAAAATAACCAAAACTCGCCACCATTTCGAAGGCGGCACAACAATATCAACTGAAATAACAGCCTATTTATGATGAAACCTTTTCTTTAAGACTGTTTATTATACAGAGTATATCAAGACTGCTACCGAAAACGACTCCGGGTGGTAGTATTAGTGACTTCAGACATAAGGCAACAAAAAATTTGCAAAAAGAAGCGACAACTTTTTGATATTTTTTCCTATCGTCGTATTTGAGTGATAAAAACATTGATTTTTCTAAAATAATATTGTATATACTTTTATTTTTGAACAGGCACGCAAGGGTTCAAAATATTATTTTATAAAAAACTATGGATTTCCCAGCGAAACACGATGATATTTGAGAAAGAAAGACATTTATTTGTCACCCAAGACAACAGACACACTCACTTTTAATAATCTATGATAATTTTAATTATGTAATAAAAAAATATATATGATAATTTAATTATAAAATGAATAATTGTAATTATGTAATTATGTATGATTTCAATTACACAATATTATTGATTCTAGTTGAATGTTAATAGAGGCGGAGTCTTTATCAGAACCCACGCGTGATCACATAAAATATCATTGGTATTTTATTACGTAATATAATAGAATTAGATATTTATTTCTTTAACATTTTACTGTGCACCTATGAAATTATAAACAGACAACAATGGGATTTACGAGAAAAAAGTAAAGTTAAGTATCTAGATTATAAACCAATAACTTATATTCCAAACATTTCATTGCTTAATGTTCTATTATGAAAAGATAATTTTCACATGGATTTACTCTTAATTCCGATCAAAACAAAACCTCCCATCAAAGGGATTTCTACCTGAGCCAAGACCAAGACCACTTCACTACTCGTATATTGCGTCTAGTAAACCAATGCGACGAATATTAGTTTAAATATTTAAGCGGCGCCTAAAAACCTACAAACATTAAAGAAAAATTAAATCGTAAATTGCGGAATAAGACCACTTAAATCCGAGTAAGCCAAGGATTTCTTACGGTGAAAAATTTACTAAATACCGCGATCAAAAATTAAAATTAGTTGAGTAGAATCACTTACTTGGGCGGCGAAATGTTTCGCCAATGAAAAGGGAGAGACTTGTTGAAGTTCTTGCACTTGAGCTGGCAATTAGTTTTGGATTGGTGGCTGCCTGACAAATGGTGGACTGAGCGCAAAAATCACAGAGACTCTCATCATAATGGATTTAGCGGGAAATTTTCGCGCCACTTGAATTAATAGGAATTCGCCAGCCAAACTACCGAACGAATTAACATCTCTGCTATATCTATTAGCCGGTTATGCAATGTCGTCTTTTGTCGCATAGAGGTAGGTAGGTTTACTTTTTATTAAATGTTTTCATTAAAACACTAATTCATTCATTTTAGAAAAAATCTAGAATATATATGTTAATAAGCGTTTATTATGATAATATATTCAACAATAAATTCGCAGTAAATAAAAAATACAATGAGTGCGTTGGTGAGTGCTTGATGGCTTGTTGGTAAACGCACTAGACGCGGCTGCCAACATGTTCACGAAGTTCACGGGTTCGAATCCCAGAGCAAACCTCTGACTTTTCGAAGTCATGTGTGTATTGATAGTCAATCACCACGCACTCTCAATCGTACTTTTAATTGTAAAGGGGACCCGTGCCCTGCAGTGGGACTTATATGGGCTGATACAATATAGTACATAAATACAAAAATAAAAGAAAATATCATTTGAGTACTCATTATGACCACAATCACGCCTTAGCTTAATATTATCCTTTACTCTGTAGTTAGCTTAGATCACTTTGCGGGTGCTTTGTTAGTATTCGGCAGGCGACGAGCGCAGGACCTAGTTTCTAGCTTGTCTAAGCTCTACTACGATCGTTATTCTACCTTAGATTAGTCCTCAGAACTTGGCTAGGACACTCCACAAACAGATGAAGTTAACTGTGGTTTCGGAAGATGTCAATACTACAATTATACTACCACCGAAAACAACTTTGAAAAAACTGCCAAGCAAATGTACAACTTCCTTAGACAACGATAACTTAAGTCCCCAAAACTGGCCCAGGTCTATAATTTTTTTTCATATATGTCTTGGCGTGGGTATGGCACTTTATTTAATTTACATGGGATTCAAAGAGCTCTCTAGACCGAACGCCTGTAGCGGCGGTTTGCCGTCACGCCGCGCGTCAACAATTTGCTTTTAGTTGGTGATTATGGGCAGGCGTGTATGAAACAAACTTTATACCCGTTCTATTGCCGCTTGAATATATGATGTACGGATTTAGTTTTCAAATTAGTGTATTGCTCAGTTGGTTAAAGGCTACTCGGGCTGTATAATAATAATGAAGTACAAAGTTGGAGTGCAGCTATATTTAATAGCTTTAAGTCAGTTATAACAATGATAGTACATATAGCCACATTTTCATACCACTTATAATAAGTGGTATGAACATTCTGATGGTAGATATACCATCTGAATGGTAAGTCAAGTAAGGTATCATGCCATATTAGGTCACATCATACATGGGCCAAAATTCCATTACTGAATTCAGTAAGAGATTTACTTTGGATGAAAATTACTTATTTATAAGAATAATGGACGTGATTGTAAATAAAATAGTACCTACATAATAATTTTATATTTTTTGTACTATTTAAAAACAATATCAGTAAAACAAAAAAGAACCTGAACAATACTATCTCATCAATCCTCTCGGCAAACACTCTACCCAATTCATTCAATTCACCCAAGATATTTTTAGCGAGCCCGGAGTGATAATCGACCAGCTCGGAAATAGCTTGACAGCTTATCCTGGGCACAAAGCCGTGGCGAGGCGCAGAGCGCTCCTTACAGAATACTGCGCCATTCACCGCCACGAGTCCACTTTATCAAATAGTAGCTGTTCCGAATTTGCTACATTCCTAAGTTTTTATTTCATGTGGAATTTGTAACGTACCCGTGCCAAAATTTAAATGAATGTCTGTGATGTGATGGCAATTGGATGGTATTGGCTGTCAAAGATAACTATTACCGATAGGATATACTTTAACACAATGAAAATGTATTCATAGTAAAAAATATGAGAATTTTAAAATATGTGATAAAGTTCGATTTATCTACAATACGATAAATCTGGTAGAGCCGCGTTGTAGCCAATTCGAACTAGTTCGAATCAATTGAATCGATCAGTTTTCTGTCGTGTTACGAAGAAAATATAAATTCTACAGTCCAGTGATGCAAGAACGGGTGGGAATTTAAAGAAAAAAACTCACACATGTACAGGCAAGTGTAGGTAGAAAGTTTTACAAACCTTTCAAAACTAGATGAAATAACACTCCAATGTTTTGTATTTCAAATAATGATTTTTATTATGCTACGTTATTGCTAAAACTACAAAGGCAATCAGGTTTTTTTACATCGTTGAATGGCGAGATGAGAGTGCCAGTATGATATGTACAGTAGCAAAACCGGACAACGCCATGAATTACAAAGCAATGCTTGGCATTGTACTGCGCTCGGCATGCTGAGACATGAGGTGTTAAGTCTCATTATGTCCAATAGTTACTCGAGCTTCAATGTACCTACCCAGACGGCCTCACTGCTCACACATATGAGAGACCTACAACCAATAACTAAGTAAGTACAAAATAAAATTGAATTAATATCCGCAAGCCAATTTCTAAAGGAAAAGGCTATTTTATCCAACATAAACCTTACAATAAAACCACGAATTTGTCTACGGAATATACCGAAGATATTTTCTATGCAGATGCCTGAACAACACTAATACACCTTCGCAGAATGCATCGTGCCCGAGGGAAATGAGGTGTTGGCACGTGCTAACATGCACATGTGCCGCATTAGATAATTATCTTATCCAACCCTTTATTACGTGTCATGTCTATCGACGAAACATGAATCTGGGCGGAATGCTGCAGTTAATATCATTAAGTACGAGTATATGCCGTCAACATTATAATCAGGCACTCGCAACTAGCAATATACGGGTATAATGTCAAAACATCCCTAAGTACTCACAGACAAACGAAGCAATTAGTTTTGTGAGACTAATTGTATTTTTTTATTATTTTCTCTTAAATATAATAATAAAATAAAAAAAAAGATGTCATAATTTGATTTTAAACTAGGCATTGTCTGGTAACAGCACATCCTGCAATTACGTGCACTTCTTTATGAAAAATATAACTTTAATTATCTTTTTTGCGAAATCGTAGAATTCTTAAAAAAACAACTAAAGTGTAAATCAAAAATGAAGAAGAGGGATTCCAAATCTCATTAAGACGAAGGGACATGTCCAAATTAAAAGAGAGACGGCACACGCAATGAATAAGTTTTCCTTGTTTAGTTTTTCCCTCCATCTTAATAAATAATTAAAATATCTTCACATTGCCATAAATGAAAACAATATAAACTTTTAGTATTTAATCAACGCACCGCTATTTTAACACAAAATTGGCTTAATGATCCGTATTACATTGGAAAGTGGAGAGAGCAATTCAGTTAACAGCGTCGGAAACAATGACGAGTGATCATCGTCACAACTTCACATATCAGTATTTAAACACTTCCGGGTCACCCTTTATGTGCGTTTCCGCCTTTCACCCCTTTTAATGACGGTTCGACCTTTATATCTCGAATTCGCAGTGAAATTGTCAAAAGTCCCTCGTGGTTATGGTGTTTATTAGGGAGGTTCCCCCTCTCCCCCTCCCCGGGGTCCGACAATAACCGAACTGTCCGTCAATGCTGATAACGCTTTGGTTTTTGTTTCACTAAAGTGTTCCTGTCAAGATAAATAGAAGGAGGCGAACCGAAACGGATCCGATGAATGGGTGAATTTGTTATTTTCTTCCCCGCGAATTGTACATGAATGCTGTATAATTTTGTGCTTCGTGTAAAATGTTTGCAGGGTTCGTTTATGTCGATCAAATAAACCAGAAACAGAGCGAGAAGTTGAACTGTCGATATAAGTGTAGAATTTAAATTGATAACTCTTATAGAGCATGTGTATACAGATGAATACGTGGATCGTAGTTGTAACAATTTTTTTATCTTCTACATTTACATTGGGGTTCTTTGTGTACAGGAAGTATGCTATAAGTTATAACACAGAATTTGTAAACAACTCTCTATAGTGCGCTTATAATTTCTTTTTTGAGGCGATATTCACATGGCGCCACGAGCATGCCATTTATTTGATGGTAAGCGATACGTCCACTTATTGTCAGTGGCAAAACCTAATAACACCATGAATTACAAAGCAATGCTTATGCATTCCACTGAGCTCGCCATCCTGACAAATAAGATGTTAAGTCTCAATATGTCCAGTGGTTACTCTGTCTACAGTGTCCTACAAATCGGAACTCGACAGTGCATTTACACTGCTGTTTGGTGCGAGAAATAGACATTGCGGTGGTACCCAAGCCGCCTCTCATATAAGACATACCTACCACCAGTAAGCATCATATTAGGTATGTAGTACATACTACTAGGTACATACCTATGCATGTCTATAAATGTGTGGTAGAACATGGCCATCTTTGTAAAAAGTAAATGACATTACAAGCAATCAACGTTAGTTTAAGGTTATCAAACTTGGTATACATACCTACAATTTTACAATGCATTTTGTTTTTAAGCTACTTATTTTCTGTATATTCGGATATTATACCAAACCTCTAATGCAAAAAACCTGGATAATACACATTTCAAAAATGTACCAGACGGGTAAAAGTAACTTCATCTCTGCTATGATATGTAACAACGTTCTTTTGTTCCAAATGCTGAAAAATGTTAGCTGAGGTAAACATCGTTGCCTTTATTAGACATTTAAGGAAAGGTTGCTTTAACAGCAAAACACGAAACTGACACGAATTAGATTTTTTCAATTCCTATTGAACCTTGCTGCGTGAACCGTCTAGAATTTTAATAACGCAGGTTCTTACGTCTGGTTATATACCTAATCATCAAAGATCCGAGAGCTAACTTTAAATATACGTTCTTACAAACAATACAGAGGTAAAAAACCACGTCAAAAGACAAATGTAAGTGCGAGCGAGCATGTAGCAGCGTCCAAGTGACGTCTAGACGGTAGACAGGGAAGTATGTCAGCGCGCACAATGCACCCCGCGCCCGCAACACTCGCAATCCGTCACGAATGTTCGTAGAGCCCTGTCCGCCGCTTTTACTCGCCAAAATAAAGAACAAAATGTAAAACAAGCGAACGATACTCTGATACCCAGCGTTATTGATAGCGCATGAAATATGCTCCGTCATTTCGTCTGCAGCACGAGCGACGTTGTTAGCCAAAGATGTATTGAATTTTGGATGAGTTATATCTTTAAGGTTCGTTTGTGTAAGTGTGAGTAGTGAGGTGGACTCGCGATCGTCTTGCACTAGCGTATTAAAGTTACCTTTCTCGAAAAAATGAAATTTTACAAGCACTTGGTAGTCCTGGCGGCCTGCCACGAGGCGGACTTAAAGAAAATTTACTGCCCACAAAAATTGAGCGTGTGCAGAACGCGGCCTGCCGGGACGCACCGGTTAGATTAAAGTTTTGTTAATATGAAGTGGTATGCCGCGGTGTACGATTTCCCATGAGATTAGAATAAACGCATTTCGTATATTCCGCCAGGCCGAGCCGCAACTTTGTCGAGATCGCTTCACGTCACCTTTGATAATACCTCACTGACATACGTGAAAATATATAACCCAAAACGCTCGCTACTGAAATTCCATTAAATCGACCCTTCTGAAGGGTTAAATGATTAAAGTTTACTTTATGATCACTATTAATGATAGTTTTATGTATACTGGCCACTTTACGAATGTGTTTTATTTAACGTGTTAAGTAGTAATTAAAACTATTATAATTAATTACGCCACTCAAATATGAAATCGAAATCAAACATATGTATAAATATCGTTTTCTTTTTATGAACGTCTAACGAAAGTGCGTGGTAAACTGTATGGTCTTACTCCTCTCAGTCGTACTATTGTACAGGAGCCTCGTGTCCTGCAGTGAGACGTATATGGGCTGATGCGGTACAGCACGATTAGGCATACGGCTCCCCCAAACTCCTTATAACTCAAATAAAACATAGTACACAACAACTTAAAATATCATCACACCAACTTAATATATCATTTAAACATGATAGCAGAAACTAATCGTCATTAAAAACGGCACTAACAAGTTACTTATTCAGCGAGGTGGGAAATTTATCTTATATTTTAGCCACTTGCAAAGAGCGTAGTTTGCGAGCTTCTTAGGAGCTTCCAGACAATCTCGGCAAATGGTGTCATTAGCCGAATGCGTAGCAGGTCGCCGCCACGAGCCGCGTAACGAGCGGCCTGCCCGCGCCGAGCCGCGATCATTCAACAATTTGAATAATACATGAACATCCTACCCACTACCCCGCACTCGGTAGTGCCCCCCCCCCCCTCTTTCCCGCCCACCTCACCACCCAGTCACACCGCGATCAGGTGTTTTAAATACAAACTTACTGCATTCACTCAATGCGATACCTACCATGATTAATATCAGTTCGATAAGCTCAGTACAACAGACAGAACGACAGTTTTCTCACAGGCGCTATAATTAATCAAGGGGCAGAAACGATAGGTGCCAGCCGCCGGCGACTATAAATCATGCAGACCGGACTCTAACGAGCACATTCTATCAACTACCATGAATTTACCCGCAGTCCGAATCCTTTCTATGCAAAATGTTCGTTTATTATAAATCTACCCGGTAGTTTTATTTAAGCTACATCACTTACTCATGCCGTGATCTGTACCTAGCGGCACAAGGAATATATTATTACGTGTTTTTCATGCACTCACTTACAGTTTGCAGTACGTCCGTTGTAATATACAAATACGCTAACCTAATTCTAGGGCCTCTTTACAAAAACAGACAGACGCAACGAGACCCTTGCAATAAATAAAGCGAAAATATGAAATACAAAGCGGAATTCCACCCTTGGTATACGAGGACATATCTGTTCTGCTTGTCAGTTGTCAACACGTCCGTCATTTAAGAGTGAGGTTGCCTTTTTTGCTTAGTTTCACGCGTGACTTTTTAATGTACTCGCGATGTGAAATGATAAAAGAACAAACCGTTTTGTACAAGTTTAGCGAACATAAAGTAAATGAATGAACTCCAACAAAAAATAGCCATTATCTCCGTTCTAGTTTCGGTAAAGAGAGCATTTTTTGTACATGGCGAAAGGAGCGGCCGGGAGGGAAATGGCAACTTATTAATTCGTGAGTGGAGTGTGCATTGTTAGTGAACGAGCGTCAATGGAAGGACGCTGGCGACGGAGGCGTCATAACCACACTGCGGTCAGCCGCGCGCCGCCGCTATGTCCAAAATGTTGCACATCACTACCCAAACGATATAGACATATTTACAAAACTGCCGGCAATAAATACGCTTCTGCAAACCCATTTACAACATTAGAGCACATTTTAAAATACGGTCCTGCTATGTTATTTTTTTCTGAAAATTTCAGCAAATAAAAGCAATAAAATGGTTTCAGAATGAGGAATATTTATATGCTATGCAAGTCATAAGTGTCACATTCTACGTAACGGTATTCTTTGCTAAATTGTAGATACATAATATTATATTCCGCATCATAAATTAAAATATCATAATCTATTAAACTATGATTCACAAACACTTTAAAAAGAAAGATCCAATTTGTGAATGCAAAGCTTTCGGGATTTCGTTTAAGTTTCATTTTTATAAAAAAACGATAGCGACTTATTAGAATTTAATCACATATTGATATAGAATTATAGGCGTTCCGTAAACGTGGAAGTTGGGAGACAAAGCGGGCGGCAGGCGGCGGGAGACAGGTGTTCAACCGAACAAATAAAGTAACCATCAGGATTTTATTCGCCTCCATTAGTAGCGGATCCGCACACGTTTACTGCAACCGCATAATGAATTATTTACCCTTTACGTGCCTTGTTTCGTTTATCAAGCCCTTACTTAAAGCACGAAGTTGCAATCAAGCCTACTGGCAGTCGGCACCGCAGATATTTACACTCAAACTCAACACTTTGCAAGATAAATGATAAATACGGCTTTAGGCTTTGTGAGAGCGTTTATACGCTTCGGGCTTTTACTTAAATTGTTCGGGAATAAGATAAATACTCAATGGATTCATTTACAAATGTTTGAGCCAGCACAGAGGAGGCATCTGGGTGCGAATTAAACGCGTCACAAATTCTTTTAGAGGATATAATAATTCTAGAGAGTAGGACGAGGTAATAAACATGGTGGATTGTGGTGTAGCAGTTACAAATGGCACCCATTTATTGTCTTCGCGGGTTTCCTTTGGCACTAATGAGCCTGCGAATCACATTTCTAACCGAATCGCATGAATTTCGATTGTTCTTGTTAAACTGAACGAATATTATTTAAATATCATGATTACATTTGAATGACAAATGTTACTTTGTTGTTTTGTGATTTTGGTATATTTGTTTCAAATACACATACATCATATTTAATACTAAATGCTAATGTGATTTCATTTGTTACGATGAAATCGCCATAATTACTTCATCACCAAATGACAGTCGGAAATGATTGACCCATACCGGGAATAAAACTGGTAGTTTAATAATATTAGCTTGGTCCACATTCCATACTCAATAAGGTTTATAAACTTAAATGAAACGACATCAAAGTAAAACTACGCGCAGATGGATATCGCAATACGCTAAACATTTTCCATTTTTCTTGCTTATGGAAATATTTGCCTTCAAAGAGTATTTTCATAATAGCTCTTTTAATGATGTTTTTTTAGTACTAAAAGAAAATGCGAGAGTGGAATACCTTCCAAGTCCTACGATTGTATTGCTTCGAACAGTATCGGCGATGAATTATGAGAGTATAAAGCACTACTGTTTATAGGAAAAAGTATTTTAATTGTATTTTCTTAGGGAAGCGGTTACACAGTTCCTATTGTGATGGTTGACGTCGTTTTGTAATATCGGTTGTAATTGTCGCTGTTGTGTTTCGTTCTATGAGTAAGTTTAGCTGGTTGTGCGATATTCATTGATATGAAATCCGTGCTGATAATTAATCGGATATTTTGAACACATATTCAAATCATATAAGTTCAGAATGTATATTAGGTTTCCAGCTGCAAGATGACATTAAATTACAACAAGAGAAATATTTACATTAACCATGGCTATATTTTTCATTTATTGGTAAATTCTACGACTTAAACTGTAAAACCAATATTTAAAACCCCTTGAAAATAAATCATACAAGATGAAGGAACCGGCAGTGTATTAAATGGTATTAAACGTGACAACCAAGCATAACATTTATACATTTAGATTCTACGCCATTGCGGCAAGGAAACATCGTTAGAGAAAAACGGTTCAATTTAATTTGTGCCTCTGTGGCGATAGGTTCGCCGACTATTATATTTAGGGCGGGAAATGTTGCGGCAAAACATGTACGCTTCGCTCGTGGACGAGATTTTCTATTGGCGACATAAGGTAGTGGAAATGTTTGTACATTTTATACGTAGCTGACGTAAAATAGATAATTCAATGTGATGCTTCTTTTTTGTATTATTTCTGCCAGTGGCATGTTCGTATCCATTTAGTGAAAACCCGTCATAGTGAGCTACGTAACTTTACCCTGTTTTAGGCATATGCCATTGCATGTCCAATATTTAAAAGGCCAGCAAAACTGCAGCGACCAGGGAGAAGTGATCAACTATTGCACTCTATTTGGGTAAAATCTTGACTTTCACTCACCAAGCTTTGAAGCAATTTTATCGTGCTATTATAAAAAGTATTCAAACATTTATGATTTCATCACTGTGTGTTGAAAACATTAAATATTTTTATTTTCCGTACAGTTCTAAACTACATTTCTAACAAAATAAATACTACAAATAATGCATAGAAAACAATGACGGAAGAGTTCCAGCGTGGCTCAGAATCAAAGACAAAGGAAACCACCGGTCGATACGAATTTCCCGTTCGTCGACGGCTGTAAATAACAAAAAGATAAAAATTGAACACTACAGGTACCGCTGCGCCGCTGGAAATGTAATCAATACCTTAAAATAACTTGCGTCTAGCTTTAAATCAAATACTATATAAATAGTTTATGTAGAGCTCATTGATTATGAGATAATTGTGGTGTCTTTGTTAATGACTAAATTATATATATATTTTTTAAAACCAACATTTTTTTAGAATTTATAAATACCGCACGTTACCTGAATTTAAAGATATGTGCAACATTTAGGAATTGTGTTGCTGACCTACAATATATTTATGGTTTTTGGAGCTGATTTAATTCAGTGGAATTGGTATCTAATGTTAGTGTTGCTTATCGATTAATACATAATTAAATGCATTAAATATTTTAAAAAAAAACGTAAAATTTCCTTCACTGGAACGCATAAATTGGCAGTGATATAAATAAAATTCAAAGCAAATGTCGTAAAGGACAAGCTATAACACAAATAAAACACGCTTCGACAATCATTGGCGCGTCAATAATTCAACTCGAAAAAATACAAAAATGGACGGAATAATACCTATTAAATCATCCACAAAGGATCCAAATTAATTTTGAGCGACGTGTATATTGATTTTAGGCGCGACCCAATGCGCGTCATTGCTCCCTTCGGAGTCATTGAACCTAAAAACGTTTTTTATTTTAATGGAAAATAAATTTTAATGTTTTTTGTGGAACACACAACACGGCGTGGAAACAGTAACTTGTGACAAAACTTTGAAAAACGCAATTAAAAATGAACGCTCCACGGCGTGCGCGCGTCGTCACGTCGGTTTACTGGCCAAGTTTTTTTTTAATAATTTAACTTATTAACGATGACATAAACAGTAGTATTTGTGCATATTGTTAACCTCGATTTCTCAAACAATTCAGTATTACGTATCTCATTAATATATTTAATTACAATACGAAATTAATTGACCTTATTTAAAAATATAATTATTTTCACGCCCGAAATAAATTTAAAATGAAGTCATTAGTTAAATTATTATTGGAATTACAACAAAATTAACTTGCGACCGTAATTTTCTCTACGGATATTTTAAGCTGATTATAAATTTTGACCTATGAATAATTTCCGTCGATAACCGACAAAAAATGGAGTATTGTGTAATTCGTAAGGAAATTCGGAAAAGATCGCATTAAGTACACATCGGAAGTGTTTGTCTTCTAACTCAATTAGAGAATGATTTTTCCTCATGGACTTTCGAGAATAAAACACGCGTCTACAAAGTCTTCAAGTGAAAATAAAATTAACTATTTTATTTTAAAAAGTGTTAAGAGTAATATTGTAACAGTCACTGAGCGGATTAAATTAATTTTATTTTCTGTCTCTGTATCTACTATCTAGTAAGAAAATAACACTGATGTCGACAGTTTTAAATCGCTAACCGCTACAAGACTAATCGTAGAGAGCACAACACAAGAGTTTTTGTATGGGTAATCTGCAGTTCAATATGCCTTAAATAAATAGAGAAGTGTACTATCAGTTATCAGTCCATGTTATACGTCCCACTGCAGGGCCTCCTCTACATCAATCGAGAGGACGATTGAGTGAGGTTAGGCCATATGCTACACTGGCTTAGTGCGGGTTGATTACTAAAACAGATTCCTATCTTGATTTTAATTATTTAGTAGTAATACGAAATATCCTCAAAAACAAAGCGACGCAACTCTGTACTATGCATATTTCACAATAGTCGCGGTCGAAATGATTTCGACGAAATATCAATTATTTATATGGAACTGAACAGGAGTATTGATCGGCAGAGACGCTGTATATTCAAGTCAAAATATTTAAATCTCTTTTATTAACATGAAATGTTCTCTTTTCAATAACTACTGTTTACCTACTATAAGTCACTCAATTATTTATATATAAAATATTTAATTTACTACGAAAAGATATTGTAAACAACTTAAATATTCAAGCATGTAATATTTACGAAATACAAAATACAAGTCGTCTTGTTAACCTAAGCAATACGGCAAGTGGCACTTGATATCATATTCCGCGTAGAAAACGCTGATAACTTGAGCATCTGTAAGAGGTCGAGCAACGTCGGTAGCACCGCCCCGGAATACACAGGGCTGGTCAGAAAGGGTATACCAACTTATCATTATAAACTTTACGATAGGACCAGTACTAAAATCGGGAAAAAAGCTGTTTCATACCCCATTCTGCAAAAACTATATCTATAGTAACATAGGTATAATGCTGACAGTTTGTTTGATTCTTACAGCGCGCTATTCTCAGGAACAATTTGATGCAATTGAACCTACTTACCCTCAAAGGCTATAGGATACTTTTTATCCCGGAAACATACATAAAGGGACTTTTATTCCAACAAAGTTTTGCACCTAGATGAAACCGCGAGGAATACATTGTATGATATCGCTGTTTTGTTGCCACTTCATAGTTGACACCCATATTAGTCGTTCATTATGACGAACTTAGCATTCCTCGTACTGCTTAGTACACCCTAGCCTTGCCCTGCCCTAAGGCCACAGGGAGCAATTTGAGACGGTTCCGGTGTATTAGCCACGGGCACTGAGTCGCTGACCGCGATGTAAATGTTGTCGATTTGTCCCGCACGCCGGTAGTCCACCGCACTGCGTCCGCGTTCCGCTGAGCTAATGACCCTCTTAAAGAGGTAGATGGATCATTACTCACCCTGTTTGGAAATTTTACCCGATTAGTAAGTAGAAGAGAGGGGGGGGGGGAGGCATAGAGAGGGAACACTTTATTGAGCACCACTTAATACAGATACATAGGTACATAAAGGTTAACAATTGTTATTAGAGAGTGCAGCAAATGACGGTCATATCGCTCTTACCGATTTCTTCCAGTATACCATACAGTGACATAGAATGACTCTTGAGCCTAATTATATTCATAGGTTTTAGGTTTTGCATTAGTTATTTTTTGGCACAATACATTGGTAAGAATGCAATGGTATGTGCAATGTAGTGAACAAGAAATTGATTACAAAATGATCCCGGTTCCGCCCGGATGTAGATACACAATTTTTAAATATTCTATCGCCTATGTTCATCAAGGATAAGGGAGAATTCTAATTGTGAAAGAATTTTTCAAAACCGTACAGTTTTTTCAGAGCCTATTCAATGCACTCAACCAAATGTTTCCTATTAATAGATACACATAGATTATAGATAGATAAGTTTAGAAAATACTTAAACGGCTTAACACGAAACGCGACATACTTGTGTGTGTTACTGTGGTAGTTTTTCCACCATCCTTTATTATGGAAAAAGCCATGATGGTATACATAACACTATAATAAATTAACAGGCTTTCCAAAACTACACGCTACAAACTTGGAGTTATCCATCAAACGGCATTTCTGAAATAAAAAACGCGACCAAATCCATTTCACTAAGAACATAATCTAATGGTCTCATAAATCCAACAGGGTTTTACGATACCAGTCATCGACACAACTAGTACATGAAACAAAACTATCTGTATTCTTTTATCTCTATAAAAATGTGGGAGCGGACCATTAATAACCAATGTTAAACATTAAGCCGAGATAAATGGCAGAAATATAGATCTTGGTTAATTTTCTGGCACGGTTGAATCGTTTATTTTATACAAATAATGTGAGATTGGATCCACGTATATATGTTTTATTCGTGAACCCATCTCTGCATCCCTTATCCGAGGGTTGAGCTAGGGTAGGGCATGATTGAAATCGGCTGGTTATCGCGCCACCCGATTTTGGTCTCTCACCGTAAATGGCGCATTTGTTCCCCGACCTAACGTGAAACACAATTACGAATATTTACAACGTTACACATTTTTGCTAGAGTTTTCATAAGAGGTCTTTCGGTTAACGAATTTTGTGTTTTGTGTTACATACAACGTTTTATATTAGGGTATGTTAAGGAAATATTATATACCCATGTAATCTATACTAATTACAATACATATACTTCAACACGATTTGTGATTTTACAGGGAATTTTTACTAATTTGCTAGTAGCTGATACCTGCCTCAGATTGGAAATTTGGGAATTATCAAGCATCACCTTTTTCCTATTCTGAAAGAATTCAAATCGAAAAATACTTTATGAAACTAACTTGAAAATTCTATTAAATTTTGAGTTATTCGTGTCCATTTGTATGTAAATAAATTATAAGCAAAAAAAGGAAAAAAATGGACAATCTTTTAAGCCTTATCTGGTAAGAGGGCGTTGACTTATATCCAACGTACTCTGTTCCCCGCTGTTTTAAAAATATTTTATAAGCCCGTAAAGAGGATACTTTGTAAAATGTAACCTACATTAACAAAAACAGTTGAAAAAAAACGTAGATATTTTTTTTATTTAATCCGCAACGTTTCATAAACCCTTTTTACGCTGACAAATGATTTTACCTTCCGACCCTTTACAATAAAATATATATTTTAAAACGTAAATTATAGTCAATGTAATGTTTTAGTGTAATCGTGCTGTTATACCCTTAAAAGTAAGCCTTATGCCAGAACAAATCAAGATAACTACAACCGTATTGTGTTTAAAAAAGTATCCGTAGAGAGTAATATTCTCTTTTCGGCTTTATAACTCTTTCCATATTTATTTACTTATGTAATATATTGATAAACATTTGGACATAATATAATTGTCTTCTTCGAAACAGTTATTAGTATTTTTTATGACATTGAATGGCGAGACGAGCATGCCATTTGCTTTATGGTAAGCGATACGACTGCGCATGTACATTAATCGGTTTTTAGTTTATCAATAACTTGAAATAAAATCGATTGATTTGAATAATCGAACTGCATTGAACACTACCCACAAATATGAAGCAGTTTTGCCACAAATATAGAAAAGAAAGTAAAAATCACGATTTCCGGAAAAACACATTATCTAGGTAAAATAGATCTTGAAAGAAGAACAGTGTACTTTGTGCAATCAATAATCTGGGACTGAAAATGTTTGTCGTCTTACGTTTCTTCATGCAAATTGTCTTGCATATTTTGAAAGCAGCACGATAAGGTCGCTACGACGGTGTTATACGTTAAATTTGTTGAAATAAATTATGATGAACAGTTGAATATATTAATGCAAATTGCGTTTATTTTCAACGCTTACCTTTATTCACGTTGTACAGAGAGTTTTGTTTAATGACTAGTTGCTTTTTAATTTTAATTATAATAAAGTTGGTAACTATGATCACAACTTCTAGATGCCATACCATAGACAACATTTAAATAAATGTAAGAGGATTTGAATAACACAGTACAGAAAATAATGGACTAACGCGTCACTTAAGGCCATTCTCTTTGTTGGAGATTTTCGTGCTAGTTTTATATGTTTAGTTTCTCGTTATAAATGAGTTCTCCAAAACTTCCAAATTAAATCCTACCTCGTTCTAAGTAGACGAGAAAGAAAAGCACAGAAAGCCTGCCAAAATTTAAATAAACATTAGGATATATTATGTCATCAAAATCAATCCGTAAACAAAGAAGTTACGCGTACACTTACACAAAAGGAAAACACACACACACACAGCCAAACGCAAAACCTTTGCGAAGTCTTTTAACCTCAAACCAATTTATCTCTGCTAAATTTCTAATACACGCTATTGAGTTACAGGTCTATATAAAGGCAGACAAAGAATCTCCGAGCTAAGAATTGCAACAGCTGCAAGGGGTCCGTTCTCCGTATAAGCACTAAATATAACATCTCCGATGACGTCATAATCTCACACCCCTCACGCCATTTATTTTTGCATAAACGCTTATGCGAAACGGTTCAAATCAAACAGTGTTTGCAGTCTATTGTTCCACAGATAACACTGTTTTGAACAAACACAAAGGACAATAATTAAACACATTTGATGTGTTTAATGCAGGCTCGCAGATACAGGCTATTTGACTGTTAGTTCGGTGTTTTTTCTATGTTTATTATAGTTTCATTTGTCAATCTACTATAGTGATGTAAACATTTTTCACCGACTTCAAAAAAGGAGGAGCGCTTCGCAATTTGTCGGAACTGTTTTTTTGAAAGTATACTTTACTTACGCATGGTCTTATTTTCTCTGGCCAGATCCAAGAAGAGCAGAAGATTTTGTTCACCCTTTCAAAGAAGCAGCAGCCTTTATATTTTATCGTATAATAGTAAAGTATGTGTAGGTACTAATTACTACATCGACTGTTAGAGAATGCTTCAGGCATTAAGTCTACCTATACAATAAGTATGAAATGTAAATAAATAAATAAATAATATGCGTAACCTACAATTTCAAACCGAAGTCTAGCTATTGATTGACTTATGGCCGCTCTCTTTATCCTATTTATCTAAAGATAGATACTAGAGGTTAAAAAAGCTACCTTTACCATGTCGGTACAGTTATACACTATACACTAGACATATGTATTTATCTTACCTAACTTTATATAAATATATCGCACCATATCTCTACTTCTCAATCAATGTAAACTAAAAAAATAAAAAAAATAAAAATGCATATAAAAATCTAATGAAATCTCTTGTTAAAGATAGATAGATTATTGAAAACGGCTGTAAGCTACTTCAATCGAGATGTTATAATCCGTCTAAATTCGCTGTCGACGCTTGGTATTCCGAGACTTCTCTAAATATACACAGCTTAATAATTAATTTGCAAAGGTGTTTTGCGCTTAGTGCGCTGGTAATTGCTATGAATTATGAAAATGGTAAAACATTTACCACTTACATGACCTTTCTTTCTCTTATTTATATATCCTTTTCATGGTTGCCTGAAAAAATACCTAGTATAATAAAACCGCCAGTATTAGTATTATTATTACATTATACTACTATTATACTATTATTATTATTACATTTCTTTATTGTTGCTCTGAGGACTGACTCTATGACTCTGACTCTATGAATAAGAAAGATATCATCACTATCCATAATGTGATGATAATTATGCCTGTATAACTTCGATCAAATATACACTAGATACACAGTTCCCTGTAAAAGTTCTGTTAAAAACTGGCACCGATGCATGACATGAAAAAAAGTAAACCAAAAAGATCACATATTCCAAATATATTAACACAAATTCCACCTTATTCCTGGAGTTTAAAGTAGCTTTTCACATAATATTGTCTAATGTTCTACGACGTTTTGGAAGCAACGGTCGGTGCGTGACTGAAGGCGAAAGAATGCTTAAAGCACTCTTTTTTGGTGCCATTTTCTAAGCGCTCATGTTGTATCTAGTGTATATTTGATCGAAGCTGTATAACTATATAATAAGCAGTGTAACTTAATATAAAATATTTGACAATTCGCTTCACCGACCCAAACTGGTTTACGTCACGAATGTTTTTTTTTATAATTATATAAATTCTCAGTATCCGTAGCCCAGCTACTACCAGAGTTATTTAGTTAAATAATAATGTTCCACTCTATCCTAGTTTCCAACGAATCTTGACCAAAAATTTTTTAATGCCCTGAATGACAAGACGAGCATGCCATTCGCCTGATGGTAAGCGATGCGACCGCTCATGGACAGAAGCAAATAGCAATGCTTGGCATTCCACTGCGCTCGCCATCTTGAGACGTAAGATGTTAAGTCTAGTATATATGTCCAGTAGTTACTCTGTGCTACAATGTCTTTCACACCGAAATAAAACAGTGCGTGTACACTGCTGTTTGGCGGGAGAAATAGACATTGCGATGGTACCTGCTCAGTTGGCTTCTCAAATATCAGAGTCCTACCACCTGTCTGTATCAGCCCTTATGACCCACTGCCGGGCACTGGCCTCTATAATCGAGAGTACGATTGAGAGTGGTTAGGCCATATAGTACACCAAGCTGGCCTGATGCATGTTGGCGAACTTACATACCATAGAAATTCTTATAAATCGCTATGGTATGCAGATTTCCTCACGAAACTTTCCTTCACCGTTTTAGTGCGTGGTGACTATCAAAGCGCACATGACTCTAAAAAGTCAGAGATCTGCCCTTGGATTCGAAAGCCGCGACCACCGTGAACATATTGGCAGCCACGTCTGGTACATTTACGTAACAGGCCACCACGCTCTTCCTACCACCAGTGAAACAAAATATCCCGAACATCTATCAGCGAGGTCAAATTAAACAAATCTACAAGTACATCATGTAAATCAAACAATTACATCTGCAATTCCATTACAAACAGCATTTGTGAGCGTCTACCAAGAGCGGGTGTAACTTTGAGTAATCTTGCTCGAGTAAGAATTTTTACTGCTTTATTACGACGTTTTCGCTCTCCCCCGCTGGAGAAATTAAAATTTTAATGGATTTTCAATGACGGCAAGTGAAATAAAACCACCTCCGTGATTACACCGCCCCACTGAAACACTTTGTACCTTCCCGCGGAACACCGAGTTAATTGCTGTATTAATTAAAATAATTCATGATGTTATACAAATCTTATTGATTTTTGGTTGCTGGCATGGAGTTCTTACCCTTCAATATAAAAATTGTAATCAATAACACAGTATTCGAACACCACAAATTTCTGTGTTCGAATCCTAGGTTAGGCACCTTACTTCGTGTGAATTTTGATTACACAAAACCTCATAATATGTAATTTTCTGCATAACGCTAAGCGCGGCCTATCACATAACACATTGCATAATACGATGTCTAAAACATCGATGAAACTATTATTTTGTCTCCAAATTTGATCACCAATTCTAAAAATGTATACCAAGATGCATGGTCACAGTTCAAATTCTCATAAAAAATAATAACTTAACAAATAGCGAGCGATTTTTGCATTTGCCGAAAGGATATGTATTTTAAAATATTGATGCGAGGACATCTGTTACCAACTCGCTATGATCGGTCGAAAAGCGTACAGAGTGAAATAATATAAATCCTTTGCAATATTGCAATGTTAAATCGTATTAACTTTGAACATGATGGCAGTAATCCCCCTTTAATGCCTCACAGAGGTGTTAAAGGCTTAATTCTGTACATTTTTAAAATTATTAATTCGGAAAATATGAAATTTAAGCTAAAAGTATCAGTTTGTTTTATTCAGCAGCTAAATCAACGCAACTAAGATGAATAAAATTCAATTGCTAAGTCATCACAGTTTCATGCTTTTAAAACTATTATTTTCTTCAAAATTGTATCTTGACCTTCGAAGACATTTTCAAATAATATTAAAGTGATTGCTTGACCCACTAGTACACGTGTAATATTGGTTATAAACATGAATCATGTTCGGCTACGTGATTTTAGCGTTTCACGTGGGATTAGACGTTTACTTTCGCACAGTCACAGCACGTAAGGTGTGAAGGAACAAACAAGATCAGGATGTAATCACGTTCAATTCAGGTAATTGGATAATGTGGACTTGTAAATTCACCTTATTAGGGACCTTACTAGGATTACACGCTCTTTTTATATTTCTTATTCTGCCGTATAGTCATATACAAAAAAAACCTTCTCCGATCTAAGACGCGCATTTGGGTTCTTCAATTGTAATATCAAAAAATAAGTAAAAAATATATATATTTAATAAAAGATTACACATATTTATCATTTGTTTATCTTAAGTCATAATGCACATTTTACAATTATGAAACGTCGCGCCACACGTTGCTTGTTATGAACACGGTTTTTAGTAGTGTAATGTGAGTTTCCCAATGTTAAATGCATTTTATTAAGGATGTTTTTTATCATACATATTATGTAAAACGAATATTTTAAACAGAATATTTAAAAAAACACATTTGTGATACGTGACAACACCTTTACCACAACAGATATTATTATTTAAGTTTTTTTTACCTGCAAATGTTTTGTATCCAAATATCTCCAGTACTACGCGAGTTGGAGAGCACTTTAGGTAGAGTGTCGACAAATGACAACAATCTGCAGGTGTCTTTGTCTAATGATAGCTGTTAACCCGTGCAAAAACTATGAGTAGTCTGGAAATCTGACTAGAATGTACTGCTGGACTGTATTGTGGTAATGCTCATATTGCAGAACAATATAGGCTGCCTCGATGGCGTAGTTTTACTACGGTACGGCTACTAAGTTGAGGTCTCGGGTTCGAATCCCGGGTCGAGCAGTGATATTGGATTTTTCTATTCATTATCTGCCTGGAGTCAGGAATTCGTGCCCGATATGGCGATAGGCTCACCCTCCATCACATCGTGGGACAAACAACTTACAAGGCAAAATGTAGGTGTCCTGGCACCTCTCACCTACCCCTTCTGGGAAAAAGACGTGAGTTAATGTATGTGTGTATGTATAAAGAACAATAAGACACGAGAATATTTCACAATAATAACTACACATACAATTCGTTTCATGATGTAATAATAAGCCCGTAAAATACCATGGGACGTACATATTATGTAGCAGATTGATGAGTAGAGATTTGATTTATATTACTAGAATACCAAATAAAAATCAAATATAAAGAAGGTGCGATGACTAAGTGAAGACTACATGAAACGTCATCCACAAATAAGGGGGCGTCCATAAATTACGTGAGGTGTTTTTTTTAATTTTCTGCCCCTCCCTCCCCCCCTGGTGAGATGTCGTGAGATTTTATTCAACCCCCTCCCCCATCTCCCAATCTCAAGTGAGATTTTTCAAAATGTGAGTTTCTTACGTAAACGTGTTGGATTGTTATTGTAAAAAGAAAAAAACAAATTTGCTTCGTGCTTTTATTTACGACTAGTTATGACTAGTAATCAATGTTGCTGAGAGTTTAATTATAAGTGTAATAAAAATGTAACAATAGAATACTTAAATCGTAACTACTTAGATTAAAAAAGAGTATCTACTCTAATTCAGTCCATGGAGAATCATGCACGGTCTCAAGAGAGACTATTGGAACCAACATGTACACTGAGTCGAGTAAAACATTTACAAGAATAAACAAAGCAGGTTGGAACCTGTCCGTGTGTCGCTGCCACTCAGCTCGTACGCTCTCGTTCATCGAGTCGCGCGTTCGGCTGACAGTGGCGCGAAAACAAAGGACGGGCTACACTGTACCGTGAATTCAGATTGAATTGAGCTATTTGGTATAAAACAAATATGGTGGTTTGACAGTAAGTAAATGTATAACGTCGAAGTATGAATGAAATTATCTTTATCGTATTACGATTACGCTTAAGATTAAATCTTATGCATGTACAATCTGGATTAAATGGACCAAAATAGTATAATTTTTTTTTTGTTTCAATCAGAAAAAAATATTTGCGTGATATTTGCCGAGACCCCCCCTCTCTCCAACGTAAGATTAGATGAGATTTGACTCGACCCCCTCCCCCCCTTAAACACCTCACGTAATTTATGGACGCCCCCTAATAGGATGAAATAAAAAGTATATACTACCTATATCAAAAACTCTGAACTTTGTATCATGTTACCTCATTTTCGTACATTTTTTGATAAATAATAGCATTTATTTGAGACGAGCCTCGAGCACAAACATGTGACAGTCGCGTACGTAGTGTACCGCGCGCTGTCTAAATGTCATTTATATGAAAAGTATAAGTTCCGTTCGAGTCCGGCAGAGGCGCTGCAAGCGTCGACAGATTTTCATAGACATTTTACGTAACGAGTTTTACTTTCCAAGAAATATTCTTGCAGACACTGAGGAAGTTATTGTTATTTTATTAACAAAATTGTTACGAGTCTGCGGGCGACCGAAAAGTTTCTTGTAGTTTTTGATAAGGAAAGTACAATAACGTCCTATTGTGGTTTGGGAATGGCTTAATTATTTGCTAAAAAAGAGCTTATATTTTAAAGACGTGGTTCTATAGATATTTATCAATTTTTGAACTTGTATAACATCATAATTTAATAGATAAATATCCAATGATCCAATAATAACATTTTGAAAGACTTTTCTTTTCAGATATCAATTACGAATACAATCCAACAAATTATGAATTGCGTAAAGCAAAAATTACTAAAAAGATCCCCATGAAAACCTCTTACAGAACTCCGTATTACTATGGTATTACTCAAAACGCTATGTTTCTTCACATCAAACTAAATTAACACCCAACTATAAGACCTGTACTCCTGTATATGGGTATCGTGCGGTTATATTATTTTGATAGGATCAAAATGGCGTCGGTAAGTGGTTGATCTCATTTGAGTTGCACCTTCCCTGTGTTTTATGGGGTGAATGGGGCCAGGAGTGGAGTAGTGGATCGATAGTAATAAGATCAACGCGCAAACAAGCAATATGAGAGGTCTATAAAATTTTCTACGTTGTTTTTTCATTAAAGTTTCGTTTGACTAAATACTTAAATATGATGTCTGAGTAAATGCTCTTATATTTCTTGTATTAATATATATTATACACAATTACATTAATTATAAAATTGAATTAGCTGTCCGTGATGATACATGTTAATTTTCCTATGATATGTAACTGTATCACTGCTTGAACTACATATGGCTGGGCTTCAGATAACAGTCCACGCTTGCTTAGTGGAAGCATCACTTTATAACAACACAAATAATATTGACTCAGGCACACCAACACTTACCTACAACAAAACAAAAAGACTCTTTCAGAAATATAACAAAACATCTAATTTAAAATTACACTTCTCTACAAAAGCGATTAATTTATATTAAAAGCAAAATCCTGCACCTGAAAATTTGGGCAAATATATTATGTGTCGTCGCGGCGCAGCCTGCGGTTCAGATTTAAGCGCTGCCTAGCACTGGGAATGCAGACGATTGATATTCCTTAGCACCCAACTTGGGGGATTAAGAATCCAACTCGGATACATTCCTGTATCTATATCAATTACCTACTTAGCTTCGCGAAGATTCAACGTGCTCCTTACATTTGCATAGTAATTTTTCAGCTATATTTCAAGTGCCTTGGACAGATTAAACCAGGTTATGCTTATTTAATCTTTTAAAAGTTTTTTTTATTAAGTTTGTTTTAAATGTGAGTGTATTAAAAGCCTCGGTACTTATATTTATTTTACTGCTTCGTTGGACTGAATTGAAATTGAATTATAAAAAACAGGTTTGATTGAAGAACATATATGAACATATATGAACATATATGTCAAATGTTTCATATCGAAGAAGTCCATGGTTAAATTGATATAGATATTATGTAGTGTGATAGAGTACAGCATGTTTAAACATAATAATAAACAAAATTGTTACTTTTCCATAAACATAAATATAGGAAGAAATTTAACTTTGAGTATAATATTTGATATTACATTGACTTGATGGTCG
Organism: Hyles lineata; assembly: GCA_030180105.1. Classification (NCBI taxonomy): domain Eukaryota; kingdom Metazoa; phylum Arthropoda; class Insecta; order Lepidoptera; family Sphingidae; genus Hyles; species Hyles lineata. Next base: position 7,993,624 of record JARJEE010000017.1, on the reverse strand, counting down.
ATATTCTGGCGCAGTCATGTAAGTAGTCCTTTAAGTTTCCAACTCACCCAGAAACCACTTACAAATGCTACTTCAGAACTACTCGCGCCTCAAACACATTAATCTAAACCAATAGAAAAGATTTGATTGCTGGTTAACAATGAATAGGCAGTGAAACTACTGAACTGAATGGAAAAAAATCACCGTTAGAATCCTACATTATCCATGATGAACATAGACTAGAGAATATTTTCAAATGTACACTACATTTCCCGGGCGGAGCTGAGCCGGGCCGCTAGTATTCAATCGTTATTGAAAATTTTAGCAAAACAAGGAAACAAGCCGAGATATACAAAAAGCAAGCCATCATTTGCATAATATATAATATTAACCAATATTGGAACACGGAATTTAACACCACGAGATTACATTATCACAGGGGATTCAATAAAATGAAAACTCAAACGAAGGCCGGGAGTATATTTATGATCGTGGCGCAAGTACTGAATAAGAAATACAAAAATACGTACCTTTGGGCAGCCGCGAAGCAGATTGCGCGTTAGACGATATAAAATATTAAATGAGAATCTCCGCACACTCTGCTCTCAAGTGTTTCTTTATTATTCAATTGGTTCACTCGCTGTTTGTCGACTAGTGTGTATTATTACTACTTAACTAGAACTTATTACTTGATACACTGAATTGTACAGGTTGAATTTTTCCGGGTATTTTTGATACTGATGATATCTTTTGTGTAGAAAATGTTATGTCCATGCCACAGAGTACGTTCTATATATGGTGAGTCCATGCACCAAAACTAGGGGGAAAGCGGGTATCTGTTTTTGAATACCCTATTTTTTTTAATTAAATTAATTTGTGGTGGTTACGTAGATTTTAATTAATAAACAACAAAATATACAACATTTTTATATATCTTTTACGTACAAAAATTAAATTGACTTATCATATATTTTAATTAAATTAATTTATCAGTTACATGTTTTCAATGTGAAAAGTCTGTAACAATAAATATATGTGCTGGTTGGTATTTGTTTAATTCTGACAAAATGTATGGAAGGTAATAATAATAATAGAGGATGGGATATATTTCCTAGGGTAATCCTAGTAAATCTATACATTTCCTAAATATTGGTCGGAAATGTAGTACATTCTGGATGTCAATCAGTACATAATGAATATAAAAAAATATATTAACAGGTTTACTGAAAAATTGAAATAAACTAACCTAATCTAAAGATTGTTTCGTTGCGGTCGAGTATTTTGATTCAAAGCTACTGCATTTTATTTACTTGATTCACAGAAGCATGATGTACTGTGGCAAATATACACATAAACATTTCCCAGGAAATGTTTGTATCATAACATCTTCAAATCGTTATTTTATACATTTCCTAAACATTCTCGGAATTGTATACATTTCTTAGGAATTGTCTATAATTCCTAGTTTTAGACATCATCAAACAACGTATTTAATTTCACTCGAGTATAAATAAAAAAGGCCTAGATTGAGTTCCATTGTCTTCACTTCATTAACATATCAGCGGCCAGCAAATGTAGAAGATATAAATGAAAGTATATATGCATATAATAATTTGTTGAAGCAAATGTATACATTTCTATGGTATGTAAATCCGCCAACCCGCACTAGGCCAGCGTGGTGGACTATATGGCCTAACTACTCTCAATCGTACTCTTGATTGTAGAGTAGGCCCGTGCCCTGCAATGGGACGTATATTGGCTGATACAGAAATGTATAAGGGGATGCTTAAATAAAATAGCCAGAGTTATTATCATAATCTTTTTATTAACAATAAAATGAATCATGTGCGATACATAATTGAATTTCCAATTTAAGATGCACAAGCCTGGTTACTGCAAAACTACCGAATCGCGTTCCGACACCATTTTAAATAATACTCGTACAATCACCCGCTTTCCATTAACTTCCACTTTTGTGAAGTTCATAAATAGCACTTATAATAATTATTACAAAAGGAATTACAATCTGTATGATCGACTGTTGCAGCGAACGGTATCACGTACTGGCGGGGAGAGAGCGCAGCGTGTAGTATTACAACATAGTACCCGATACTGAATAAAATATTATAATACATTGACGAGTATATTTAATTATACAGTATACATTATTTATGGGCGAATAAATCAATTTTCAGTATTACAAGTAATTAAATAAAAAATGTCTGCGCTCTCTCACCGCCGCGTCTCGTCGCGTCGCTGTTTCCGTAGGTGACAAGCTTACATTTAATATGATAAAAAGCACTTTGCGTTCTCGTTAAATACATAATTATTCAATCGCATAATGCATCTCTTTCATAATTTTATAATCGAGAAATATGTAAGAAGAAAAATTTATGGAATATAATAACAATAAATAAATATTTTATTTACAGTTAAAAATTTTATCGCCTATCTATTATCTCGGGGCGTTGTGAAAATAATATGAATCGAAACAATTGATTTGTAACTCATCGAGAAGTATGATTAGCAGAAGCAAATTGCACGTAGTCGACGGTGAGCAATGTACAGTGTACGCGAGTGGGTGTCGCGTACGGTGTCGCGGGTCGGGCGGTGGTAGCGGGCGCGGCGGCCACGTTCCGAGCGCCCGATATTCCCGCTACCCGCCTTGTACCGCCTGTTTACCGTAAAAACAAATCGTGATCCCTCAACGACGCCGCGCTCCAATCCTTCAACAATCCACCGATAACTTGACTCTCAAAACAAATTACAATATCAATGAAAACAGCTTACAAACACGTATCATACATATTAGAATAAGTATTTACAATTTACTTAGTGTTGAATTACAATATTTACTCCCGCGTTTTGCTATCTTCCTGTTTCGTAATGCTTATGAGTGAAATGAATACTATCAAAGGAACTCTGTTCAAAACGAACTGTAAAGCTTCAACAATAAAATTCATTTATGTAGACACATTAATGTTACGTAACGAGTTAAAACAAATTTAGTTAAATAGAAAGAATACAAGTACAAAATGTTAGTCAATCGTCAATATTTTACATTAAAACATTTTATCTACTTAATTCTTATATGGCAGTAGTACTCTTTAAATTACGAAAACTGACGTGTCCACCAGTTTTAAGCTACGTCTCCTTAATACATAGATAATAATCAATTTTATATAACAAATTACAACATACTATTTTCGATTGATGTTTTTTTTTTCAAACTGACAAAACTGTTTAAGAATCGTAATAATATTATTTCTCGAATATACATAGATTATAAGAAATTTAGAGATAATAAAACAACTATTCCCTAGACTTTATAAAAACAAAATGAAGTTCAGTGGAAACGTAACGCAAATGCTCGTAAACGTCTCAGGTATAATAATGTTAAGTCTTCCGGGATATTACAATAATTAAAGCTCAAATTGAATGGATAGGAATATATCCATTTCCTCTTCTAATATGAGTAACACAAAACCTTACACATAGCACGTTCACTGAGCCTTAACTTCGCGCTCAGAACCGATACTGATTACACGATACACGATAACTTTGTACACTGACGCACTAACTCGACGGCGAAACATCCGCCGCACACAAACATCGGCGCCCGGCGGGCACCGCGACAAATAACACCAAATTATTCAGTACTGAGGAAATTGCCATGGCAGCCATGACGATACGCAACCTCCGCACATCTCATGCGAAAATATCAAGACACGTTAAACCAAAGGACAACACAACATCAGGAAGTTCTGATAAACCCAAGTAGTAATACAATACATGGGGAGTAGAAACGGCGGCGGGCGCGGGGGCGAGTCGCGAGACACGGTCCGCCACGCCGCGCGCCACGCCACCTGCACCTCCGTGTACCTAAACGAGTTAAATTTAAGATAATATTGTCTCGTCAAAATCTCACTCCACGACACTCGTCAAATATCAGCGAGTCGTATATATATAAATTTGATAAAGTTAATTCGTATTTAAATACTTCGTAATAATATTTATTCATAAAAACACTAAATGTTCACCGTACAATCAGAGTTCACAGAGGTCACCAGAGTACGAGACGAAGATGAGTAACACAGTGGACACAGAGCCGCAGCCGACGGGAGGTTGGTACGGGGGTCGCGGGGGACGCGGGGCCCGCCTGTCACGTGTCAGTACACGGCGGACAGGCGCAGCACCGGCAGCGGCGGCACGGACAGCGGCCGCGCCCGCGGCTCGCCCCGCTCGGCGGTGGCGCGCCGTTAAATGATACTCTCGCGGTTGCGTTCGTTCTCTTCCTGCGAACTCAACGAGCTGCCGCCGCATATCTGCATTTCGATCTCTTGTAACCTATGCACAAAATACATCAATATTTTACTGTGAACTCTGGACCCGGAATATTGTAATGACGTGATTCACATTTATAAGACAAAGTCTCGTAGAAACTCCAAAATGGGCTCCGGATTCGATGGGGCTCGACATCAGACGATCTCCGATGAAGAGTCAGATCTACCCTTTAAATATCAACTAAAGACGGACGATACAAGTCCAAAGTCACCTTTGGTCGACCTCCCACTGCTGCTGGCTGAGTTTGGCTGACATGGCGGCGTTCTCCGTCTCGACGGTGTAGAGGCGCTCGCGCAGCCGTTTGATCTCGCACTCGAGCGCCTCGTGCGAGTCGAGCAGCACGCGCGGCGCCAGGCTGCCGGCCGCCACGCTGCCGCCGCCCGCCGCGCTGCTGCGGGCACTCGACGCGCACGACGCCACGGGGGATGCTACACGAAGAGGGCTTACTGACGAACTGGCGACATATTGAAAAGTAACGTTAGTATCATCATCATATCAGGCACAGGAAGTCCACTGCTGAACATAGGCCTCGAACTAGCGACATAAACATTTAAAAACCAACGTTAGTGTCATCATCATCATCTCAGGCACAGGAAGTCCACTGCTGAACATAAGCCTCCCCCAAGGATCTCCACATCGACCTGTTGGAAGCATTAGTATCGTTTAAAGACAATGCACCAGTGGCGAAAATATTACCGATTCTCACCAGCTTCCCTTTTTGGATTTGATTTTTCACGAAAAAGGAAAATGCACATTTTACTATGAAACTAAGTATCGGTGCGAAAATGTTTGTGCCTCGATGAAACCTATTTTGGAGAAATTAACTTGAAGTCCAATATTTTTTTTTTGTCTTCGGCTCTGAACAAAATGTAAAATGTGATAATAATTACTTTATTTTATAAAAATCTATAGTCCGGGATAAAACAGAACAACGTTCAAAGACAAACCATAAAAATGCTATAATTTATTTAAAGCAGTATCGGTATCGGGATCAAAAATATTTTTTACCGATACTATGATGGGCATTCTCCTTTTCGTTTGTGACCTGAGCGAATAAATTGCTCTCTTCGCCACCAGTGCAATATTACTTTTGAAAAATCTAGTACGGTCAGTAGCGGTTATAGCATTTACAACGCACTGAGCGAGATTTCTATGGCCCCCTATAGGATCTATCCAAATTCAAGCGAAAGACTGTAAACCATAGATAATACACTATAGGTTACAGTACCCTTTCGGCACTGACGCCCTACCCTAACGCCGGCTCTGGGGCCCGCTGGGGCTCGGGACTCTGAAAATCCGAAACGAAGTTCGAATCCTCGGACGATCGAAGTTTATGACGATACGAATGTACCTACATAGACTTATGGTCGTTATTGACTTATGGTCGTAACCATAGACTTATGGTTACGATGTACGTTGTAGGAATCCGAACATTTACAGTAGGTACATTCATATCGTCATATATCTTCGATCGTCCGAAGATTCGAACTTCGTTTCGGATTTTCAGAGTAGGGCCCCAGAGAACGGCACACGGTTTTATGGTTTGTTGCAGGTGATGGACAGTTAAAGTGAAAGAGTGCGTCACCTATAAAGCTGGTCCCGGTAGGAAGGCGGGTGTGAGGAGTGTGCGGGGGGCGGCGCCTGCGCGGGCGGGAGCTGCATCTCCTCTATAGGCACGCGCCCGCTGGTCTCCACGAGGCCAGGCGTCGACTGACACCGCCCCATTGCCACTTCAACAACATCATATTCATAATAATAACACCCAACAGTCATATATATAGTCCTGACCCCGCATTAAGATCGAGTCTTGTGTCGTGGGTATCAGGAACTACGAGAGACTTTTCGGTCTCATAAGTATTTGTGGACCGCACAAACATTTCTCTCGGTGCGGGGATCAAACCCGCGGCCTCTCGTTTCACGCGTCTAACCGACTGCGCCACGGAGGCTGTCATATTGGTTAACAATTCTCGTAACATTCAACTTGGCGTGTCATCATACTGTCCCTCCACCTTGAGAGAGTCAAACCATGATTCTTATTTTAAATTGCAAAATCATTGATTTGTAAAACTCCAGCTTCATTTTTGACCACCTGAATATGGAATCTACTAATGAATAAAATAATATGTACAGTTGAAAAATGATGTTCATATTTTTGTGCACCAAACATAAATATCAAAAAACATATTTCCAGAAATTAATATGCCTGACTGAGTATAAATATGTTCCAATACCGAGAAATTAAACAACCAATATGTGTACACAAACTGGGTGGCTTTATTACTGAGAACCACCTCAAACAGGGCTATTTTATTTAAAACGTGTGCTTTTTATATCTCATTTATTTCTCGTAACTTTGAAATTAGTAGGTTAACAATTCTTAAGAAGTCAAATCGAATCATTTATACTAAAATAATAAAATATAACATAAAAAAGAAAATTATTACATGTGCAACAACAATAGCGAAACAAAAAGTTGACGTCACAAATACCTTTCTCTAGTGGCGCTTTCTTATATTTCTCAAGTCTCTTGACGGCAATGGCTTCGAGGCGCACTCTGGCGGCCGGGTACTCCTTCAACACATCCCACATGTCTTTCTTGCTCAGCACGAATAGGTCCGAGTAGCCGACGGAGCGCACCGACGCTGTCCGACGGTTGCCTGTCGACGTGTCATCCACACACTCCGTGCCAACTGGTGTTCGGTCCGCCACCTCACGACCCGTCCTGGCCTCTACCTTACCCGCTCAGCCAAAACAGTTCAAGAGGTCGACGGCCACCGAAACACCGACGGAAACACACGAAGATAGAAGAGGTACATTTCACACAATCGAGTAACTGACAAGATAACCAGAACTAGGATAGAAAGCCAATATAATATAAATAATTTAGCTACACTTACTCAACGTTAACGTAACACGCAGGGTGGGTAATCGGACAGAAATCCGGAGCCATAACGATCAATAGTTGAAAATAAATCGTTCGTAAAACAACCATAATAAGCTCTCTATGGGGTTCTTCGTTTGTGCTCCATAAAAAGAAAGCTTTAGGACGGAAAATTGTATTTAATAAAAAAATCATTAATCATTATTTTAAAATTTGTAAAAGAGCTAAGCTTCTATTATTTTAAAATGCGTAGGATATTAAAGTTAGAAAAAATAATTTTAAAACTCAACCAATAGGCCAAGTCGCTCTTGAGTTACATTGTTACGTGGGTGGCACTTAATCGTAAGGGTAACATGCACCAAGAAGTCACGCCAAAAATACGAGGTATTCGGGGAGGATGCAAAGCGATCGGGGACACTGCCTTCAATACAACCAAAGGAGATAACACTAAACGCAAACAAAACGAGTCACAAGACGCTACGAATCCTGGAGGAGGATCTAGAAAAAGCCACCAATGTCGGAAACCATAAGAAAAGTAAGTAAAAGCTCACCATACAATATTTCTTCGATTGAAGTATCAATATGAAAAGAAACCGTTACAGAATATAAAATAATTGAAATTATAATAATCTAAAAGCGAATACTTATGAAAATTAATCGAAATTTAATAAAAGCATTCCCTAAAATTTATTTGCAACGAGCCAATTAGCGCTATTCTCTCGTCATATTGCCGCCAGCTGCCACCATGGAAGCGAGACATGGTGCAGCGCGAATAGTGACGAAGGACAGCGGTAACGACTAGTTCTCCGTGATGTCCCAAAACCTGTTGCCGTCGCGGCCGCTCCCTCGGCCTGATTGCAGCGTCTCCTCTCAACGTTTGCTTTTCGAAACTTTGTTTTTGAAACATATAGAAGAATAATGGCGTGGCGTCTCGGGCCGTGGCGATATTTACCAAGTTGTTTACCTGCCGTGCCCATGTTCAGAATGGAAATTTCGCCAAAATAAGAACCCGCTTTAAGAGTTGCCAGCACGGTCTTGCCATTGTCGCCGACCACCTGCAGCTTGCCTCGGTTCACTATGTACATTTCCTTGCCGACTTCGCCTGCACAAAACACCGGAATTATATAAACATTCTGAATACACAAGCATATTAAATTAAATATTAAAGTAATTACCTTTTCTACAAATGTAATCACCAGGTGAAAAAAGCACCGGTCTTAGTCTCAACACCAGCTCACACAGAAACCCTGCCTCTGTGTTCTGGAAGATCTCCACTCTGCGGAAACAAACGAGATATTTAATTACTTCGTTCATACGCGCATAACATTAGTATTACTTTTGTTTCGAAAATAAAATAATTTTGTTGGAAAATAAAAACAGTTCACATACAGGATTCAGGAAAAACGAAAAAAACGTTCGGAAGAGCCATTTGGCGACAAAAATTTACGGATCGTATAAAAGTACACTTATGCATAATTCATGGACGTAAAACGTGAATGTTTCTCTTTTAATTATACATCACGGGGTATTAAGCACGAACTGCCGTGGATAAGCAGAGATCTTCGTCGAGTATTACAAAATTAACATGTTTATCTTCGCTCAGCACGTGATTTACATTCAATATTAACAGCAAATAGTGACTATTAACATAGCAAAGTGACAAAAAACACCTGATGACGAGTGCAGTATCATACAAGTAGGTTTTACACAGATGAGAAATAAACTTTTATCTATTGGGACAATTATGTCGGCCTGCCCGAAAGTAGATACTTATACTCAAAAAATGACACTTTAGTTCCTATTGTGGTTCCTATGATAGGTTTTCCAGTTACCACTATTGTGTTCTGTGGTTGCTATCGCTTCGAACTTCGGATACGAATTTCCCTAGCATAAAGTATGAAACGTCGCTGTAGGTCCAGAAAAATATGGCGAGAAGAGCTGGACAAGTGGATGAGCGACTTGCAGGATCGAGCCTTGAATCGGGACGAATGGAAGGAGAGTCGAGAGGCCTTTGCCCTGCAGTAGGACAGCGCAGGCTGATGTATATATGTATGTATGTACTGTGTGTCAATAGAATAAATAAATACTAATTCGGAACTAGGACAACGCAGTGCAAATTCCATAAACTCTACCATTTCCAATTTAGTCATTACATACATAAACTCACACATTTTCCCAGAAGGGATATGCAGAGGTCCCCCTGGTAGCAACTAAGACACCCACGTTTCACTTTGTATTTGCCCTCCCACAGTGTAATAGGGGGCGAGCCTGTCGCCATATCACGGAAAAATTTCTGACCCCAGAATAATAATGAATACATAAATCCAATATCACTTTGTCCGGCCCGGGATTCGAATCCGAAACCTCAGATTTTTAATCGTACTGTAGTACAACTGCGCCAACGAGGCAAACAATTTAGTATTTTAGTAATTTGATTAATTAAATCCTGTTGAATATTATAGGAAGGCCTGAATAGAGACAAAATATTTACTCAGTAATATTTCACTCGATTGCCTTAAACCGAACTCAAACTAAAGACAAACTGAATTAAAGATCAAGACGTTTGGGCGCTTCCACTAATTTGCTTGATCTAGTGACAACTTCATTATGCGCTGAGTTAAATTCTGGCAGTCCTTTGTCATTGTCTCAAACACAATCAACCTATCTATAAATGTCTATAAAGCAGTCAACAGCTTTACTTAGCTGTATGTACATATTAACAGGGTTAATAGGAAAGCAGGGTTAACTTGGAACAATTTCAGTGGAGTAACTATGAATTATTGTAAATAGAAAATAACGTATTTTTGTTACAAATTCCAGGAATAATGTTGAAAATATCAAACAGGAAACAAGATTATTTTCTTTATAGAGGTACAGTTGTTATAAGCATAATTAAACATTCCAAAGTATTTTTTTTTATCAATCTTTGATTGGCGAGACGCGCATTCCATTCGCCTGATGGTAAGCGATACGACCGCTCATAGACAGCAACAATGTTTGGCATTCCACAGCACTCGCCATACTGACACATACAATGTTAAGTCTCAATATGTCCAGTAGTTACTCTGGCTACAATGTCCTTCAAACCGGAACACAACAGTGCGTTTACACTGCTGTTTGGCGAGAGGAAGAAACACTGCAGTGGTACCTACCCAGTGGCCCCTGACACATTTGAGACCTACACAAGCAGTAAATAATAATAATTTGATTCTCCTGATAACTGTTTTATTTTCAGTTGTACTCAACTCATGCATATTCACAGCGCTTCACACGCCCCGGTTTATAGTGTATTTTTCCTGATTAATTGTTGTTGAATCCGTAATGGTTTTCGCGGTAGTAATTTTATTCAACTGCCGCCATGACGTGAATATATTTTATCCTTTATTCGATGAGAACATATTTTCTAGAAAATACACGGATATCTAGGAAATATATAATGATGTTCAGTTCATATTGTTTCCATGAATATACACAAAAATATCTACCTAGGTCAAAAACATTTTAGTTCACTATTCTCAAGGCTTCTGAAAATACGCGTACAGGCAAATCAAGATGTTTCCTCACTCTTCAGGTAGTCCATATGACAATTTAAAAACGTTTTATTTTAAAACAAATTAATTTTTGTTATTTATTTCAATAAATGGCGAGACCAGCATGCCATTCACCATTGGCAAGCGATACGACAGCTCTTAGACAGTAGAAAAACCAAGCAAAACCATGAATTAAAAAGAAACGATTGGCATTACACTGCGCTCGCCATCCTGAGACATAAGATATCAATTTTGAAGTAGTTACTCGGGCTTCAATGTTCTTGTAACCGAAACACAACAGTGCATCTACACTGCTATTTAGCGGGAGAAATAGACATTGCGGTGGTACCTATCCAGGCGGAGGCCGCCTCTCACGTATGAGAGAACTACCACCAGTAAAGGTGTAAACATTTATAAATAAAAAATAATTAAGATACAGACAGGCGATATTATCTTTTACAGTTATATCATCCAGTCCACATGAGTCTCAAGAGTCTTCTCTAAATAATAAAAAAAATACAACCGGAAAACCACGGGATAGACGGTTACTCTATGATTCGAATTTCGAATGTTCCACCGCGACGTTATAAGTTTTGTATTTCTAAAAATCAGCACTATTCTCTATGATATTTATCATTTACTCCAAATTTAGTCTATGATTACGACGTACGATAGAGGATATTTTGAACATTTTGTGGAGTATCTAGGCAGTAGGTATATATTCGTATATTTTTATGTACCACTCTATTCGAAGTCTAGTACCGAAGATATATTAAAGCGATTACACTACCTTTTCAAAGTGTCGAGATGTACATTAATAGCGATCTCGGCCTTGAGTTTGTCAGGCAGGCAGGACACGGCCTTCTCCTCGTCAGAACACTTCTGCGTGAGCCACAGGTAGTCGAACCACTTGATCACCTTCACTTGCAGGTGGGTCGGCACCCGCCGCATCCGCATGTACGTCTTCACGCCGTCCAGTTTGGCTGCAACAATGGGACAATGAGAAATCTACATACAGGAAATTATTAAACAAATAAGTAATATACAGGGTACATCAAAAATGCTACCAAAAACGAAGCCGGGTGGTAGTTCTAGTTACTTCAGACACAATGCAACAATAAAATTGCAAAAAAAAGCGATGAATTGTTTTCGTTATTCTTTTTTATATCGTCGTATTTGCGTGATAAATTCATAGTTTTTTCCAAAATAACAGTGTACACTCTTTTATTTTTAAAGACCCTATGGCACGCAAAGTTTTCAATTATTATTTTATCAAAACTATGAATTTACTAATCAAATAACATTTTAAAAAAATTGTCGCGTTTCTTTGCGAAGTTTTTAGATGCATAGTGTTTGTAGTCACTAAAACTACCACACGGCGTCGTTTTCAGTAGCTGTCTTGATATACCCTGTATAATAGGATACTAATACTAAGGGATAAAAATTGTGTAAGAGGACACCCGAGCCCTGCAATGGGACGTATATGGGCTGATACAAAAAAATGGTTGCCTGTAAAGTCGGTTTTACGGGCGAAGATTTTACGTGACAACGTCTTTTTCTCGGTGGAATATTTATTGATATGAATATAATTAAATTAATCACTCAACTATAATTAGATCATAGTTGAGTGGGAGAGAGACGCAAGGCATTCGGCGGGCCTCTCTCTCGTTCGGTGACTCATCGTAACGTTACCGGGCGTTACACTTTTTCATAAGTGACTCCCAGCCGCAACCTAATTTAAGACGTTGTCACGTCAAAAAGATATAAGATTTCAGAAGCACTAATAAGCTTATATTATATATTTCATGAATGAAAATAAAATATTAGACGCAAAAACCCGAAATAGACACGCAATAAGATAACTAATTTAAAAAAAAAAATCAACGGACCCATATAATGATGCTATCTGATAACTGTGAAATTGTATCGAACAGAAGTGAAAATCAAGTATAATTAAACCATAATTTATTTTACCATTTATTCATATTATAGGACACACAACAAAGCGATCCTACAGAAGGTTTGACATTTTTATTAGATTCTATTTCACCTGGCAATAATTGAGGTTTATTACAGGCGTTACGGGAGGCGTAATAGAATACGTTAGTTGCAGCCGCTCCAGTTTCTCGGAGGCACACAGTCATTCATCAGCAGTGTCACAAGTTTGCAGCGACAAAATAAAATTATACTGTTTTGTAAATGGCACTTAATCTTACCTGTCGACTGCAAGCGAGTTAGACAAGTAGGGCGCGGCGCAACTTAATACAACCTCCTGTATAATTGTGATCTTAACTTTACTAACTCATTTAGCCTCCTTGTGACGTCATTATATTATTTCGCTGTATTGTGACTAATATATTGTACTGTACCTAACGTGTTTCTAGTGTTTGAAGCATGTGTGTTGCTTTACTTAAAGTAATTGATCAACTTTTGAGAAACTACTGAATGAATGGCTTGTATATCAATTACAGCCTTGATTATTGTGAATCATTTATGAGCTACTCTGAATTAAACCAAGCTGCGACACCTGTATAATCACAGTATTGTAAACTTTTTTGAAAATAGCAACACTAGAACGAACGAAAACGAAATTAGCGTTGTGAACCAGTTGGAAGAAAAAAAAGTGACAATATAAATGATGTATATAATAGTAAAGATTCAATACAGTATTTTCATTTTCAGAGTCAAACTTTTCCGATTCATATCCAAAATAGGGGACTCTTTTACAGAGTCTTTAACTGCACCGTTATATTAGTGTGGTGGTGGTTTTCTTACGAATATTGTGTATAAAAATCTATGAAAATTGCACCTTACAAGGTAACCAAAAAACCATAATCTTCTTAAATAAAACTGAGTTTTCAAGTACATTTCATAAACATTTAACTTGAGTAATGTTGAAGGATAAATAAAGTTTCTCACCAAGACGGCTGATCAACACAAACGACACAACAAAAACGTTACTAAGAGGAAAAAAATCTCCTTAACTGCTTTAAACGCCCCTATTTTGTTAGCAAAATAAAAAAAACAACGTTGTGAGGAGAAAATCTGGCAACACTCATCGGATCCACGACGACGCGACGGGGCGCAAGATCGCATCTATTAGATGGCCTAGATTAACTTTACAACATATTCTTAGTGTCGCTCATTTACGTTATTGGCATTGCGTAACGAGACAAGGAAAAATGATCAAGAAATACTCTGACTTGTAGCAAATTTATTTACTTTTTTTTTTGCAATGAATGCCGAGACGTGCATGCCGTTCGCCTGATGGTAAGCGATACGACCGCTCATGAACAGTAACAAAACCAAACAACGCCTTGAATTACAAAGCCATGCTTGGAATTCCACTGCGCTCACCATCCTGAGATATAAAATGTTAAGTCTCAATATGTCCAGTAGTTACTCTGGCTGCAATGTGCTTCCATCCGAAACACAATAATGCATTTACACTGCTGTTTGGCGGGAGAAATAGACATTGCGGTGGTACCTAACCAGGCGACCTCTCACATATGAGAGGCCTACCACCAGTAAATATTATACCTTCAGGTTTATATTATACCTTCACAGTTTTTAACTGACTTTGTAAGTTTTACGAAAAAAAGATATGTTCTTTTGAAAGAAATATTTGTAAAGTTCCCCTTCCGCACACTCGCGGATACAGATGTCACCCGCCTCCCAGGCCGGCACGTTTGTAGATGTCACGGCCGGGTTGGGTCCGAAATGAAACATACGATATACCGGCTAAGGCCTCTCGGCGACCGTTACAAACATGAGGGACATGTTGCAGGGCGATAAGCGTTCTACATTTAGTAACTTTAACCGTGGGAAGATGCTGCACTGTGATTTGGCACAATAAATAACTATAATGCACCAATTGAGGTATTATACTAGAGCGGTCACCAGGAACAAAATCTCTGCGAATCGTCCTGGTATAGGATTCCCGTTTGCGTGGACCTGGGAAACTAGAAAAACGAGAGCGAAGATGATGTGCGTAAGCGTGACAGGGATAGAAACGGAAGAACTAAGGAGTTGCACGGTACCTTTATTTTTGTAAGAAACATTTTGTTTGCGTTGTCCCCTTTAATATATCTCAATGAATGCATCTAAAATGGAAAATGGAGTGCATTCCAAATACGTATCCACAGATATCTATTCGGGGTCTTTTATTATACAATAGATTGTTTTATACTGGTCCGGCATACTGACTGCACCACACCTGATGGTAAGTACAAATGCCGTCCAGGCAAAGTATCGAATAGCATCAGAAAGTAGCCACATGCCATTCGATACAATTGTGCCGGCTTGCTAAAGTACGGTAAGGTGTCAGGTATTACGAGGGACTTCGCTGTATCACAAACAAATATTTGTGTATATTTCCAATTAAAACAGAGACAAATAAACTCACAATTACATAGTAGCGTCAGCAAGTGAAATTTAACTAGTCTAATTAATGACAAACTCGAACCCGCTAATTACCGCGGTGTCCCTATTGTGCTTTCACGGAGGGTGGATGCGCCGACAGGGGTAGGCTCTTATTAGCCAGAATTTGTTATTGACGTGCCATCATTGTTTGAGTTGAACATGAGAATCGATAATGTCTCGCGTTGGATAATTTTCGACGGGCGATTTATGTATTATTATTATTTTTTTACTTATAATTGTTGAAACTCTGCTTTTAACCGGGTGAAGTGGATACAGACAGGCCTAAGCCAAGTCTGCACCAGCCTTTGAGAAGTTATTGTCGTGAGTAAAATTAACAGGCAGGTATTCAAAGAACAGCTTTTTGGACAGCAAGATATGTTAATTTTGGACGGGATAATTATTATTACGTTCATGATTGTGTATTTTGAGATTATTCTCTATCAGTCAATTTGATTAATATAGTTTTTCTTAGAGCTAAAACAACACACAAATCTCAAGCTTTTATCATCATAAGGAAAATATATAGAAAATCACATTTTATATTGATAGAAAATGTATTTATTTTAATATTGCAATCTATGTTCTTTAACGTCGTATTTCAAATAGAATTTTAACGACGGAAATATGTGTGAGAAAACCATAAAGGATTTTAAATCCGAAACGCGATCACAACACTCAATAAAGCTGTACCATTGTAAGGCACAATAACCTATGGTAGTAACTTGAATGGCAAATGAAAAATGCGTAAAAATTCTACGTTTTAGTAGCACTACTCTGAATGAGCCGGCTTGGCCAGTGAGCCATAAAAACTGGAAAGCTTTAAAATTGTGTAAAGCTATGAATTTCCATTCAACCTTAAATTGAATTTTTGGGACGGCTTGAAAAAATGTATCCTATAACAATTTGCTTTGCGTGCTAAAACGCAGGACCGACGGGATCGAAGACCGGTGGTCTAATTAATTATTGTAAACGTGGTGGACTGCCACAGTAAAAATTTTGCATAGAGATGGTAAGAGTAGTAAGGTAAGAGAGAGCAGGTAATTCTGACTTTTACAAATGTGTTGGATAATTATTTAATCTATACTAATATTATAAAGCTGCAGAGTTTGTTTGTTTGTTTGTTTGAACGCGCTAATCTCTGGAACTACTGGTCCGATTTGAATGATGCTTACAGTGTTGGGTAGTCCATTTATCGAGGAAGGCTATAGGCTATATCATCACGCTATGACCTATAGGAAGAAAGCAGTAGTGATATTTCTAGCAAATACGAGGAAATTTTGTTAGTTTTTCGTGGTTCTATTGGTCGATATTCTAAACTGATATTCAGAATAAAACATTTTGATCGCCATTTTAAAACGTGTATGCACCCGGGCGGAGCCGGGCCCGACCGCTAGTATTCAATAAAAACAATGACGCAACTTGCACACCTGGTTGTTCTCCACAAAAACCGAAAGCGAATACATTATATTTTTACTCTGTATCAGAGAAGTAACTGCACTGCACCCTGTATTAAGTAACGTATAGTCCAATAATATTAAAGATCGATAGCAGACATTAGAATCTCGCCACTCGTTAATCTGCATTCGACAAGCATAATAGAATAAAAGTTAACTTCCCATAATAGTATAAAAGGCTTGCAGAAATTGCCACAAATCATTTAATACCTAAGGTTGTAAAAATAAAAATAGCGCTATATGTACGGGACATACTAATTGGTGGAAATGTGGCAAAGATAACTTATCTTTGGACTTTGCTGACCTGCGCTTATTCTGGGGCGGGCTTTGCATCATTAAAATAGGCCAGGCTCGTAATAACTACAGCAAAACCAGCTCTTTTTACCGTACCAAATCCAAATGTATGCAGAAACAGCTGCAGTGTGTAAAAGATTTTGCAATTTGTTATGCAGTTACTATCTTGGAGAAAAACTAAGCCGCTTGTTTTATGTTTGTTATTTGTTTCGTAGCATTTGTTTCAATTGCAGCGACATTTTTAAATACTTTTTTGTTATTTTGATTAGACTAGCCCGACAATATGATTACAATGCAAGTGTTGGTAACGGTAATTAAAATAGGAGTATTCTTCTACAAAGTTATCAATAGCCCGACAACTTAAATATAAAGGCCTACTCTTAAACATTATACGCAACTCCAACCTGAAAGGCAACCCAGCGCCGCGGGGTAGACAAAAGAATCAATCTCTTCAAATTGCGCCCAATGCCCGTAAATGTACTAACATAAAACAAAAATAAACTGATGTATCCATATGAACCTTTTCTTCATATTAACCTTCATAGAAAGCATCATATCTCACAGATATCTCACATTTGTGTAGGTACCACCGCAATGTCTATTTCTCCCGGCAAATGGCAGTATAAATGCACTGTTGTGTTATGGTTTGAACGACATTGTAGCCACAGCAACTACTGGTAACAATGAGACTTAGTATCTCATGTCTCAGGATGGCGGATGTTTGGTTTTGCTACTGTCCATGAGCGGTTATATTGCCTACCATCAGGTGGATGGCACGCTCGACTCACAATAAAAAAAATAGATAAAGAAAATGCATCCGAAATAAATATCGGGCTCATTACAAAGCAGCAAATCCGCTGTAAAGGTGCACGAACAAAGACCTCCACCTAATCACCCTCACGTAACAAGTGGATCAAAGTGTTCCACATAACTTCAAACTAATCGGTACTTATTGGAAAATCCAGCTGCATTCCACTGCGGCCGCGAAACGGGAACTTTCATGCTCATGTGACGTGTTTTTAATTAGTTATTAAAATAGAGTTTGTTAAAGAACGAGGAGAAACGGGGTTAAATAAATAATAGTTTCAAAAACCAAATAACACGCTTTATTGAAAGACCCAACTAAAAAGTCATAATTATAAATATATTCTATCGCCTATGTCCATCAGGGATATTGGAATAATAATAGGATTCTAATGGTGAAAGATTTTTCCAAATCGGTCCAGTAGTTTCAGAGCCTATTGAATGCAAACAATCAAACCGTTTTCCTTTTTTAAAAATATTTAAGTATAAATTATAGATTTATTAATAAGTTTAATATTAGAAAATGGAGTAAATTACATTCATTTTATTTTTTATAAGCGGATGGTGCTTGATGATAGATGTGAGCATCCCACGCTTTTTAACAATTGTCATGAGAAGAAAATGGCGACATTATCTTGTAAAAAACTATTGTGACGGTAGAGTTCAATAGGATAATGTTTCAGGTCAAATTCATACATAATTTGGTAAAAGTGTCATCTGTCATAACGAAAAAGAGGGGTGTCGATCGCATTACAAGGGGTTCGGATTATCGAGATAACAGTGTAACAGTATCATATAGCCATTTTTCACTCACAAACGAAAAAGGTAACTAAATTAGTACATTGGTTTAGCATTAACAATTTGTTATTAAATAGCCAAAAAACGAAATGTATAAGGTTTGTGACACCTAATGTCAAAAAAGTTAATGCTAACATTAATTTGAATGGGGATGAGTTGAGCCTTGTGGATACAACTAAGTTTTTAGGAATTACATTAGATCCCAAACTTCAATGGGGTTCTCACATCAACGCTCTAGCTAAAAAGCTGAGTGCCGCAGTCTTTGCGGTGGGTAAGATTCGCCAATTGACTGATGTTGATACAGCTCGATTGGTATATTTTGCCTACTTTCATAGTCTGATGAGTTATGGAATTTTACTGTGGGGTGGTGCTGCTGACATTAATACCATCTTTGTTCTCCAAAAGCGAGCTATAAGGTCAATTTATTCGCTTGGGTCCAGATATTCTCTTAGAGAAAAGTTTAAAGAGATAAATATAATGACAGTAGCATCACAATACATTTTTGAAAATTTAATTTATGTACATAGAAATAAAGAAAGTTTTCTTAAGATTAGCGATATTCACAACAAAAATACTAGGAATAAGAATAATCTAGCTACTCTGAAGACCAGACTCCACAAGATCAGCAAATCTTTTAAGGGTTACTGTATACACTTTTATAACAAAGTTCCCAGTCATATTAAAACCTTATCTATTACTAAATTCAAAGCTACTATCAAACAAAAATTATGCAATAAGGCATATTATAAAATTTCGGAATATTTAGACGATAACAAGGCTTGGGAATAGAATAAAATTAAATGAATGTGTGGTATCTCGGAGCGTAAGTCTTGGTGTGCTCTATAAAATACCATTTAAATTAAGTAACTTGTCAAATTTGCCATTGTTTTCCTATGTAAGTGATTGGGTATGTCATGCTCGCTAAAAGGTCTGTGCTTGCGGTGGCGTCGTGTGCCAGGTCGGTCACTTCCCTGCAATATGGTTGAGGAGGCCGATGGCTGGCACATGCGTCATACTCGTGAACGGGTGCTGCTTGCGTAGACTGGTCTATCCGATTTGCTTACATTGTAATGGATTGATTGATGGATTACATAAGGCTTTCGCAATTATTCACTGCTTTGGCGAAAAGGAGTATACTGATTCTTCGTTCTGGGAGACTTCACTTCACTTAGCCAATTGAAATATAATAATATTCATATAAAAAATATTTATTGTAAATTTTCAACATATTATTATTAAACTGCTCCGATTTAAACCAACTTGTAAATTTTGTAATAATTCACTACATTGTAAACTGGTTTTGAAAAGAGCAACACTAGAGTTTCTTGCCCGTTCTTCTCTAGTGAAAACAGCTTTCCGAACCGGGTGGTAGATAAAAAAATGACTGAATCTAAATGATGTTGAACATTTTAATGGATTCAATAAATTATTTTCATTTCATTTCATTTCAATTATTATTAATGTAATGGTTTACATATCTTTTTATGTTTATATTTACCTTCGTAACTACTAAATAATTTTAATTTACTTTTTTATTAATTTATAAAGGCAACGACGAACGTGCCATTGCCACACGACCTGATGGTAAGCAATACGACCGCTCATTGACAGTAGCAAAACCAAACAACACAGTGCACACACAACAAAAGTGCATTTACACTGCTGTTTAATGGGAGAAAAAGACATTGCGGTGGTACCTTACCATGCGGCCTTCGATTTACCACCAGTTTGAGACCAGTTATTGGTCAAAAAGACTCGCAATGTAATGTCTTTAACTTCAAGAAAACCATTTGAAAATTAAAGTCTGTATCGCAATTCCCTCTAAAATTAATGCAAAAATCACTGCGACAGTAAAAACTATTGGAATTAAAAATTCTATTTGCACCGCAAAGGGACGCCTATAAATGTCAGCGGCGGCGGTAAACATTCGACATGGAACTTGGAGCAGATGCTCCCAACTCTCCCCTCCTCCCCCCTCCTTTGAACAGTCACCACGGCAACTTTTCATTGAATAAGTCTAGCCAATGCCAATAAAAATTACGGGCGACAGCTTACCTTCTGCAATGTGTTTGTGACTCCGTTCCCGGAATGACGCATTACGTGTCGGTTTGGGTTTCGTTTGTGGTTGTGAAGTTTATTAAGGTGTGTTGTGTAACTTATCATTCAGGTATTAAATTTAAATAATTTAATACCTGAATGATATAATAATGAGTGCGTGATTTTTCTACATATGATTCCGCTGCAAATTTCATGGAATCCAATTTAATAAAAAAATGCAAGACACAAATCGATGATTATTAGTTATTTGTTCAAAGGACAATATCAATCCTGAATTACACTTTTACTCGAAGACAATTAATTCCTTGGCTCCAAAAATAATAATCATTATATTATTATGATACTCTTAATAAGTTTTACTACCCCGGAAATTAATATTGCTAGGATGGATGGATGGCTCATTTATAAATCTGAAAGTAATTGAACTACTTTCAGATTGACTACAGATTGAGCCTACTATTGACAATTAATCTACAAAAATATTGGCGGAAAACAGTTATTTTGATAAGGAAACTAAAATGGATTTCACAAAAAGCACTGGAAGTCCGAACCTCCACATAAATATCATTCTAATTACAAACAATTTAACACATTTAATTAAAGAAAGGCCTGCTTTGGTCAGCGAATCTAATAAGGAAGGGACGGCTGTTTGCCAACCGTAGGCATAAAACGTGCCTGCACAAAAATGACCCTAGCAGTCCAACCCTTTGTAGTGTAAAGTGAGTGGGGAGTTATTAGTGCGCCGACATTTGGAGTAATTTAATCTTCCTCAAACATAGTGGAGGGGTGGTGCGGTCGGCGAGCGGCCGCCGCGACGCCGAGCACGCTACGTGCACACCACGACATGTTAGTACTCTTACAAGTCATACTATGCCAAATCGCGATACACCTTAATGTTTTAGCAAAATTTCTTTTAAAGCTCATTACATCAAAACCCCTGAAAATAATTGATACTTATTATAAATCGATGAAAGATTGAGATTATTATTTTTGGATTACCAACTTACACGTCAGTTGTTTGAAACGATATTGTAGGAAAATAAACCCTAGAAATTAGAGTCCAATTCGGATTAGATTGTTTTATTTAGAATAACGACATGAATATGTTACCAGCATGATGGTAAACATCTCAACTGCCAACAGGAGCAATTCTCGCTGAATGTCATGCAAGACTTATTACTAAGCCCTGCATGCATACCCCTGCATTTACTCACCGACTCAAAACATTAGGTGTTAAGCCTTTTAATTCATAGTTATTTCACCGGCTACAATGTCTTTCAAACCGGAAGTACAGTACTTACATGTTGTTGTTTGGTGGCAGAAATAGACAATAGGGATGTTGACCCATGTTACAAATTCGCGTAAATTCATTTTTTACACTGTATAGACAGTATTTTAAAACCTAATATAATATTTGAGAACCTAATTATTCGTAATAAATTAAATAAAAATATTTTATTAATGAACCATTATCGCGTAACTGTGAACAGCGATCGGAGTGCGCTGTCGTCAGTGTTCGGGCGGCACATGAAAATCTCAGTTTATTTCGATGGACCGCGAGACTCTGGTACCGATCGTCGACGTAAATTACAGTCACGTGACTGGTTGGAGCGTTATTGCAGGAATTTTGAAAAATATTTTGGTTTACATATATTTTAATTATATGTCCTAAAATATTTTTTTCGTGTTAATATAGGGTCTATTTATAGAATAAAAACAAATCCCAAAAATTAGTCAACATCACTATCCAGTTGTATCTGCCCAGACGGCCTCTCGGATACGAAGAAGCTACCACATACACAAAGTAGCTAAAATATTTATTTGTTTGTAGGTAAATACAATAAAATATATAATAGATTCAATAGTATGTATTGTTAGTCAGCTACCAGGCACTATACCGTAAAAAAACTATCGTGAGGAAACCTGTATGCCATATCGATCTACTGATCAATTTCTGTGGAATGTAAGCCCCGCAAACCCGTAATAGGGCATCGTGATTGGCTATGATTTAATCTATAGATCAAATTGTCGATTGTACAGGAGCCTCGTGCTGAGCAGTGGAATATTATAGGCTGACACAGCGCACTGTACAGCTATATCTAAATGATGGGTTGTAAGTCAGCTGCGGGCGAAATGCGAATTTCGAAACGAAATTGCTAATGAATGTTGTCCCGAGAGCTTTCTAGTATAATTTATTAACAGACGCTATCACTGGAAATAATTTTTAAATGTATTCTGTCGATGTTACAGCGTTTAAATGTTTACTCAAACATTTTGCAGCGTACACAGCTTTTATGAAATGATCATGACTTTGCACTTTTATAAATATTTGTTCTGATTGGTATATAATGTAATAATGTTGATTGGTAACCGATTCTTTCGATACCAGACATATTTTTTTGATTTATAAGCATATTTTTTAAGAGATTTTTTGTAAAATACACGTTCAAACCCAAATTTAATAAGTTTTTATAATATAATCTAAACAATACGGTATGAGGAAAGCATAAGTAAGTTTTTTGTAGACAATAAACTGTCATAAATATCACTAAGCATGTACCTAATGCTTACGTCAAATGTTACAAGGAGATTATCCTTGTTCGTGATTGACGTTTTCCACATATCTGACATGGTAATATTACTGAAATAACACATTGAAAATACACACAAGATTTTCACAATCTTTTTCTTATATTTTACTGTATTCTATTTATAAAACATGTTTTAAGAAAATAAGTATAACATCTGAAAGTAAGGCTTCATCTTTGTGTTTCTCCGTATTACGTAAAATGTAAAATATAAACAAGGTATGTGAGAGGCGACGGCTGCGTACACAGTTTGATGACAGGACGCATCTAGCAATTTGAATATAAACTAGGCACTTAGTGTAGGAGCGAGCGCATGCAATTGTTTACTCTGCGCTGCCTCAGCCGAGCCGGCCGCCTCACTCGCCGCTCCGAACCTCACAATTCACTCCCTATTGGATTCCCACTAGACCTGCATCCGAAATATATCAAACATGCCCGCAAACATTAACAAAACACTCTGATTTTCCGCTGCCCAGTACCCGGTAGCAGTAAACCTGAAATCCTCATACCAATAGTGGTACGTATCTACTCTCGAATTCCCTTTATGCTCACTCATAAATCTTTTCACACATTGTCACCGATCTCGCGTACTACCCACAGACCTCAATCTTTTGATCATTCTAAATCAGCCCAGGTTTTTTATGTTTAGAGGCGGCTTCTATCGTTAATTAGCTACAAGATGTGTGTTGGTCATGTTTCATTAATCTTATTTTTTGGTAAAGCTAAGAGTAAAACTAATTCGTTTCCGAAGAAAATAATGTATTAGATTTACAATACTGTACAACAGCATTTACTCCGGTAACAAAGGAAACTGCCCAAACAAATTAATAGGAAGCGAAGGAATAAGTAAAGCATTTAGCGACATTAGCAGAGCAAATATTTAGTGGCGAGCGAGGGAAAGTACGAGTATACTTGATGTATTTATCGAAGCTAAAGGTCTCGGCCGGGCGCGCAGTCACGGACTCCACTCAAACACGAGTTAAAAATAAAACACCGCTTTATACCAAACAGCCGGAAGGCACATCGATACATTTCCATATTCATTTTATTAAGAGCCTTTCATTGAAAGAAATAAATGTTACCAACACTCAATAGTTTTAATTAAATCAATGTTTAATTGAATCTAATATGACCGAAATAGTTAATTCGAAACCAGATGCTGGTGTTTGCAAAATATAGTTTATTTCTGCTTAATTAAATATTGATTACACATGAAATGTTTCAATCAACAAAGTCATTTAAAACGTGTTCAATATGATATTATTTTAGAATCATGAAGTTAAATTTTCCGATAGAATAATCTGGCTGTGCAATATAAATGTGTTCCTAATATTAATATTTTAAAAACGTGAATCTGACGCCAATTAAAATTAAATATTGTTTTCGTTCTTTAAAAAGCAACATAATTTTTTTATATTTATTCCATTTCCATAAAACATTGAACATTGTATTTTTTATGTATGTGATTTCTCTCTGTATTTGTACTCTTTTTGTGCAATAAAGTGTAAATAAATACATAAACAAATATATTTAAACTGTAATTGCAATAACTATTTGAGTTAAAATAAAGCGTAAGAAATTTGTAGTGCGGCTCATTGTTAATATTATGGTTGTTAGGGTAAACTGAAAACGCATGGAGGGCGTCGCGTGGCACGTGCTGTGTGCGGTGGGGGCTCGTCAGGAGCTGTGGCGTGGAGCAGCACGGGCATCGCCGGACCCAGAGCAGATCAATTATTGTGGAATGGTAGGCTGTAGCGTGGCGGCGGCGGCGGCGGCGGCGAGCGGCGGGCGCTCGGGCGCGGATCGATGTCGGGCGGACGCGCGCGGGACGCGCACTCCCGCTGGGATGGGGCGCGGCGCCCGACTTTCGCCGAGCTATTTATAGCATTCAAGCCGCTGACCTATTTCGCTGCAGCGCCGCCGAGGAAGGTCACGGATTCAGCCCGCTTTCTGCCATAGCGGCGCCATTGTCTTTTCAACCGAGCTGCAGCGCTAATTAAAGTTGTTGACACTTTCCCACCGCCTCTGTGGTTAAAATCCACGTCTTATCCTTGCCGTCTGTGTATTGATTGCGAACGGGATCGCTTCGAATACGTTTCGAGTGGCACAACAAAGGGACGTCTGGATCACTCGTGCATTTATAAATGCGTTATAAATAAATAGAGTTTTATTAAGATGAACGGATCGGTTTGCCGGCGGCGGGGCGGATGAAAGCGAGCGGCGGTGCACGTAGCGTCGGCGGCGGTGTCGGCACGTGGCGGCACGTTCACCTGCTTAGTACGCTAATGTGACAGGTGCGCGGCGCGGCGCGGCGAGCCCTCTGAGCGAGGAGCGCGTCGGCCGCCCCTCGCTCGACATTGTCGCACGACCTATTTGAACCTTCTCACACGCTCACATGATTTATCGTGTTAACTACCTAATGTATCACGGAGATTGAAACTCAGTAAAGCCGCTCCCCGACGCGGATATTTCTGTTAGTGTTATAGTACAAATAAAATGCACGCGAGTATTTTTGCAGCCATTTGCCTCTAATGGCAGACGTAAGATAAACAGATTAGCTCAAAATAACGGTCATTTTAAACATGGCTTAATATGGGATAGACAATGAAGTAACGGGGGCGATGCCAAGTAATATGCCTTGGTTTTATATGTGAATATACTCGCGAAAGAGGATTCAGGCTGCATTAGTCATGTCCTCTAAACTTGCAATTTATAGTTTACTGTTACATGTTTTGGTGGTAATTATTAATACTAATTCAATAATAAAAGCTATTATTGAATTAGTATTCAATAATAGCTTTTATTATTGAATTATTAGATTAGTTTGTAAAATATCCTTATAAAACACCAACTCACACTATGCCAGCGTGGTGTACTATATGGCCTAACCACTCTCAATCTTACTCTCGATTGTATAGGAGGTCCGTTTCCTGCAGTGGGACGTATGTGGGCTGATACGAATACTTGTAAAAACGTACCTTGAAACTCTTTCCTGGCGGTGCTGACGGATGTGACGATGTTGGCGACATGGCCCAGCACCGTAGCAAACAGCAGCAGCCCGAACAATAACTGGGCTATCACAAACACGTACTCGCCTTTACTCCGCGGCCGTGGGAGGTCACCTGCACAGTACAAATTATATTAGACACAAGAAAAAACAAAGGCAGTTACTCGTTTTTCTATAGTTATGCATGGCGAGACGAGCATGCCCTTCGTGTGATTAAGCGATACGACCGCTCATGGACAGTAGCAATGCTTGGCATTCCACTGCACTCACCATCCTGAGACATAAGTAAAGTTTCAATATGTCCTGCAGTTACTCTGGTTACAATGTCCTTCAAATAGGAACACAACAGCGCAATTACACTGTTGTTTAGCGGGAAAAATATACATTGACATATCGAAGTATTTTTTTTTTACAATTAGCAATACATTGTAGATGTAAGTATATTATTGAGTAAATAGGCTTCCCTGCCAGCTTTATACTGTAGCAAGACGAGCTATGTTGCTGCATAGCTTGAATTTTAATAAGATACCCAAGTCCGATAGGTTCTGATACCACGTTGGTTTACGAACATTTTACTCTATGATATGGTAGTTTTAAATGTGGTGAAATAGTCCTTTGTGTGAGATTTTCAAATACAAGCTACGATCATTTGAGATTAAATTATTTCCTGATATCTATTAAGACACATCCAGGGGTCCAACCAGCGCTTGTCTCTAGCGAGAAAACTTAAGAAAACCGATTAATTTATTACTGAAACAAGATTAATTACATTTTCTTTTACGTAGGTAGGTACATAACAAAGTAATTATAGCGCTACCAAGCGCAACAAATGGTAAATGGAACATAGTCTTAATACAGAATCGCCTGGTTTGGCAGGGTCATTTTACGGCAGTCCACAAATTATTCTATAAAACCCGATAGCCCTAGATTAAGCTCGTAACACAACACGGGTTTTTCTACAACATGTACAGTGGTCACTATTTCAAGTGATACGAATAGCTCAAGTAAATAAAGAATTGATGGTTATTTCATGACTACAGTAATTTAATTAATAATAATTAAATAAGGGTGATAAGTTTGCCCCCTACACATCGTTGGAGGGTACACACAAGGCGAAATGTGGGTGTCCTGGCACATCTGCATACCAATTATGGAAAAGGCGTGAGTTTATGTATGTATATATTTTTCATCCAGTGAATACGAATATTAACAACACTTTTGCATCTCCTCCGTAAAACTAAGAAAACGATGAAGTTATCATCGAGGCAGTAAGCTTGCAATACATAAAAAACAGCTTTGTAAGGCAAGTGAAATAAAAAGTTACACTCCGGAAAGTGTACTGTAGTGCACAATAAAATCCATTGTCAATTTTGTGATTGAATTTTTTACAACTCTTACAGAGTAGTATTCCATTTCGATATTGTACACGGGATAACTGAAAGCAACGTTGCTTTGTAAGATTTCATTGTTTTACGCGCTGGCATGAAGGCAATACCTTTGTTTTGTAATTCTGTCATAATAGGTAGGAACCTTTTTTTACACATATGTTACAAGAATTTTCAAATATTCTGCTTGGGAATCGATTACTGGGATATCAAGTAGGTTGTGGATTTATTCAAAACCTTGGCTACCTTTGTGCCAAAATGTATGTAAATCCATTGAGAAATAAGAGATTTCTTCATTTGACGAGCAAACAATCTTCATAAGCTTTCGCTTTTATAATATTAGTACAAATTGGCCATTTGACTCATGTTTTTATTATATTCATATATTGTATGGAAATATATCCGTGTCTTATCTATCTTGTAGTGGGAGAAAAAGAGAAGAGATACAAACAAAACTAGTGACGTCACCAGTCTTAATATGCATTACAGTGCGCGAGTGTGAAAGAGACGGTATGATGTCCCCACTACACTCCCACTCTTTCATTTAAAATATGTACCAATATTTGCCTTCTGTTACTAGTAACTTTAATGCTGTTTTGACAGAAATGTTTCGATTTAATGGTATTGGTGTTTATACGCAAAATAATACAAAAAATTCTCATAGTCAAATACCCTATTATATTAGAATAATCCCAGTATCTTTTGTATAATTACAACATAGTAAATTATGAAAAGATTTGAACGAATAGATACCGAGATCGAATAAACCGAACGCTGGCCAACCACCCATCCGATAGACTGACAATATCAAGCGAGTGGCCGAGGAAAAAGTATTCGGTTTAAAAAATCTAATAAATTGACCCTGTCTCCCGAGAATGGAATGAGCGCTCGTGCCCTATTATTTTAATAGAATAGGAGGCAAATGAGCAGACTGGCTACTTGATAGTAAGTAAAATTGCTGTTCCTAAACATTAACACCAGAGGCATGGTCTATGTGTTGCCGGTTTTAAAGAAACATGGCATTGGACAGAGTCATAATTTTGTCATAAGCAAGAATGATATGACTAGCAGATCGCTATTCCAAAATTAAATATAAAGTCTGGTCATGAACAGCAGCTAAACTAACAATAAATTTTATTCTGCGTTGAATGGCATGGCATTTTGTGTTAATACCTTTGCCCACAATTTCGGTAATAATATAGATAGCTTATGTATACATGTTGTGCATAGACTGTGTATTAATTAGTATTATGTATTTGACACATCAATTACGCTAGCACAGGTTAATCCACTGGCGTAATTATAATCGGATGCGCGATGATTTTCTTTAATTAACTGTTGCAACTAAATTGGATGTATCGATTGAAAGGTTGATTGGTGAATTACAATAGACTAAGCGCTGAAACAGATTTTACGTGAATTGATTTGATATGCTATACACCTGTTCTCTTTATTGTTTTGTATGCTCCTGCATTAAATATCGAATTTTAACTGTTAATATTTTAATATTTTTATAAAATAATATTTCGGTTTTTTGCAACAAAATAAATTGAAAAAGCAAGATTAATGATCTCGATCCAGAATTTAAATTTAGAAAAAGCTCTTCTTACACAAGTATTAGGTGCAAATATTAATACTCTTTTTACATGAAAATTATATACCTATGGGTTTGGTCTAGTTAGTCATAAATTAGTCAACAGTTTAGAATTTGTCATGCATTATTAGACAATTGTTACATATCATGTAAAGTATAAATGCGTGAGTAACACTGCGTTAAAATATTAATTAATTAATTCGAAGTTCCCAATATCACCCACGAAACCATTAACATCGGCCAGCTTCAGTGAATAGTAAAATAAAATATAAATTAAACGCATTAAATCCGAAAATGGTTTGTTTCGAAGCCAATCAGATTGAATAAAATGTGCAGACTGCAGTGTGCACGTGCTATTGTCAACATTTGTAACGATGCGGTGGCCACGTTGACTGACCACACAAATGTAGGGGAGGACCGGCAAATGTCGCACCATACCCCCCTTTCCCCTTCCCCCTTTCTCCCCATCTCCCCTTCAAAAGACTATCGGCCGGCGACCGACAAAAGTCGTGCTACCGCGCCCTTCCCGCCGGAACACGGGGAAATCATGTTACCGCAACTTTATAATTGTTACGGAAATTAATTAACATGTAACTACGCTGTAGTTGACAAACAACCCTCGTTTTATGTTTATGAGCGTAGTTTTAATAATGTTTTAGTTGCTAAACCGGAGAGATTATTAAAGCAACCACATTTGAAACCTTAATAATATATTGTTTAACTGTTCTGATGATAAATGGTTTATTGTATTAGATCTGTGCATGCCACCTAACAATAATTTCTATGAACCTTCTAAGCTACCTACGCATATTTTTTGAAAAAAATAAGTTGTTTTTCCTCGCTGCGTTTATTTCATTGAACTAGTAAATGGGTTTTAAGATATTCATTATAAATATTATTAATTAATTTGTTTTTTTGTCTTAACTCAAAGCGCTCTTTGCGTTTTTTAATTAATTCTATGTTAAAGGACGCTGGGTCCGGAGACAATGATAGTATATAGATGTATCATCAACAACTGCCTTTTATAATTCTGTATAATTCTAAGAAGAAAATAGTAATTGTAATCCTGGGTGTAGTCATCTCCAATGCTTATATTGAACATACAAACAATAAAATCTTCAAAACGTCAAATTTGTTTTATTCCGTATTATCCATTAGGGCTTTCTGATTACCGATAACCGAACTAATCTGCTTATAAATCGATATATCTACAAACTCATTAAAGCTCTCGTTTCCTTAGTGTCATTAAACCCAGACCGATTCTATAAACATTATTATGAGTGCTAGCACATATGGAAATTAAAGAGCCCGCAATCCAATAGGTTCAATTATCCCCAGCGTTGATAAAAGAGTAAAGACACAACAGTCCACTAAACTAATAAAGCTGGGAACACACTCCACTCCGGCCGACAAAGGCCCGCTGAATCAGTGAATGAATTAAAAAAAATATGCTGACGGATTCACTTTCAGCCTTTTTATTCGTTCGTTCGAGTCAATGTCAGATTAAGGCTGGCGTGCAACGGGTTTATACGGCCACCTGCGACACACAGATATACGAGACGGTTTAAAACGTCAGCAATTTGCTCACGCATTAATCTGCGTTTTGTTTATGGATATTTTTGCGATGTTTTTATTTACGCTAGCAGTTAATGTGTGTTTAAAAATTCATGCAAACTTGAAAATGTTTAGTGTATTTGTTATCATTGCACATACTTAGCACATTTTTTATAAAATATCGAATCAAATGTAACATAGCTGGGCATAAAAGTATATTTTTAATGAGGGCGCTAAGATCGAATTTAATATTAATATGGCAGCCCGATATACGAGTACTATGACGGAAAATGTTTAGATTAGATACTTGTTATTTTTAATTATAGATGTTAATAGTCTCCTTGTTTATTTTAAATCACAAAACAAACAAAAACTCTTTTTTTTTCCAAGTTGTACAAGGCATGGCACAGATTTCTTCGAACGATAAACACAATGTAAAATGTGAATGTGTGAATGTATATTCCACAAGGGAAATACCGCAATTATCCACACTTATGCCATGTTATTGTCTCGTGGCATTATTGGCGGCGGACTTACCGACATTTCTGATCAAATCCAATGCAGCGGGCAACAATTACTGCTAAACGACTCGCATGGATGACTCAATTACAGTCGAATTCGACCGACAACCAAACATTCAGCGATCATTATCTCAAACAGACGACTGTGTATAATCGACTCTAATCAAATAACGACTACTGTAGTCGTTGAAGAGAATTGGAACTATAAGGCTCGAAAATGTTGGCACTGTACGAGTGATTAGTATGTTAAGTTGATGTACGATCCACGAGTCTTTGGAGAGACAATATCACTCACATTTTGGCCGTAAATCTCTCACACTCAATTGCTAAAATAGCTAGCGTATTAAAACCATCGAAATTTTAACTAGAATGATTCGAAAGATAAGCAACGAAAGACAAATGTTAGAAGTACACTTTTTCATATACTTCGATATAAATATAGAAATATTTATTTTATAAGAAACATTATGTACCTACTATTTACTATATAAAGGCATAAAAATAAACCTTTAAGATATGCTAACTAAAAAAAACGACTTACTAAAGATATTTTTATCCTTGCCAACAAACACGACCACATTGTCTCAATCTGCACTTAAAGCAAGGGACTAAAGATATTCCTGGACTGTAATTTATTCCCCGTGTTAAGTAAACAGCGTACATATGTTTCTACCTGGCAACGAGCCTAAACGCGGTTACTACAGATCATTCGGAACACTCGTAAATATTACCCAAATGTATTAGTAGGATAGTGGTAAGAAAACGAAGTTGCGTACTTAGATGGCATTTGGGGTTAGGACTTTATCGCATTGAAATCATAAGCGCACTACACACTGAAGCCGCCGACCCGCCGGCACATGTCGACATTTTGTAAGCGGGCTAGTCCGCGGCTTCACTCATTGCAAGTCAAAAACACTTATGATGGCTTTGAATGTCGCCGGGCAACTGAGCAAAGCACATGCTACCAACATGTTGGCGGGCAACGCGAGCGGATGCTTGTCGCCGACATATTCTTTTCTTATAGGTCGCCGGGTTGTGACGGTGGACTGTATCGCTAGGGGGCTTTGGTGAATAAATGCGCTTTACGTTGGAATTAGTGATGTAGCTTCTGAATAGTAAAAAATATATTTTAATTATCTTTAAAAAAATTAGCATTCTCCATTATGTAGTAGGTTAAAAGTTAATTAGAAAAATAAGAGGCTGCGATACGATCTCAACGCCGATACAACTTTTTGTATGATCTACAAATGTGAATAAAGGCCCTGGCTTTGGTTATGTCTCCAAATGAGACCTGTATCTTTATGTATTCATTACAATTACAATAATTTATAAGCGAAAACATGTTATAACTATAAACTTATTAGCTCAAATATATTTTTCTTTATACAAATTAAAAAAAACTTCTTGTAATAACGAGATGAGAATCTGCAACCGATCGCATTATTAAACGGGAACTATTAACCGCAAGAACGCAGTATAAACTCTACATAATTTATTTTAATTTTACACTCGACTTCCAAGATGATTCAAGTGTGGGAAGCTGAGCGAGTTAAATGAGTTAGTATCTTTGTACTTGTTCAGGTAAGTCGGATTATCTCTTAATCCAGGGGTAAGGTTGTGAGCAAATTAATTTTAATATATTTTAGCGGCAAAATTCCCTGTGGGTTCACTTATAGGTCAAATAAATATACCCACTAGTTATATAATAGATATCAACGGCCTTATTCATAGACTGTTTTAAAATATATTTTAGCTATCGAATATTTTGGCCCTTTGGAATTAATAAATAATAACAAATAACACCCAAAAGTCACATACATGATGATACATAGTCCTAACCCCACACTAAGATCGAGTCTAGTGTCGTGGGTATCAGGAACTACGAGAGACTTTACGGTCTCACAAATACCCAGACTCGAAAGAAATATTGTAGGCGCATAAACATTTCACTCGGTGCGGGGATCGAACCCGCGGCCTTTCGTTTCACAGGCCGCGTCTAGCCGCCTGCGCCACGGAGGCTGCAAAAAATAACTTTTGAATTAAGTTTGATCGAAAAAGACAAAACATTCCATAACTAATCGATAATAATCATGATCAAATGTAACATAATCCATTATTATTAGGGCATAGTAAATACAATACAAGGTTTATGTCATCGGGTAAATGTAATGTGCCTAAAGTCCACAATATTTATAGTGATGGAACCTTACGTTACCTGAGGAGATAAGGTGTGAATCTAAAAAATGTTTGTTCAATCACAAGTTTTTTTAATAGAATTTATGTATTAAGCTGACTAGATCTTTAATTAACGTCCCTTACATACATACATACATAGGATACATTTCCTGATTATTCTTTTATTTAAACAATGGTTAAATATCTGATCCTACAGTCAAACAATTTTTGTAGTTTTGTAGGACTTAAGTTTAGCTTGTAAATTCGAAATATTATATTTTTTTGAATAATTTAAACAATAAACAACTAAAATGAGTTTTAAAACTATATATGAATAAGGCCGCAAGTCTTATGTGGTTGTTCACACAGTTTCTCGTCTAGACAGTAAGTAATTTGTTTTGTGTAGCTGGATTCATGCATCAGAAACTACGAAATAATGTGCATGCAGTGCAAAAAATACATTAGTTAATCCTAAAAAAGTCCTTATTGTTATGGAAACCCACGCATACCTGTTATATAGCTCGGCTTTCACCCACTACGTTGCAAAGGCTGTCAATAAAATTACTTCCGTAATTTTACTATCAATCTACTGCCTAATTAACATAATTAATTATAGATTTCAAGGATTTGAAAAATAAATGAGAATTAAAAAGGAAAGCTCGGCAACGCTAAGAGAAAAAATAAAGTTACATAGGTATAGAAACCGGACTACTTTTATTCATTGAACGTCAAACGATATCAATGACCGCGTAGCGTCTACAGCAATGTGCTACGAAATTTCGTAGCCGGGTTACGGTTAAGCTTTACAGATTACTTCTCCTACGTAACGTATAAGGGATAAAAATAAATTTCCATCGCTCATGTGAACTTCAAAGGCGTCGTAAACATTACTGAGATGCCTTAATCTAGCGAGTGATCAATATCTTTCAATTTGAATATATTACAAGCTTGCAAATCATTGCTTAATTTTATTTACATATTTTTTTTTTCTTTTGTACTATATCAGCCCATGTTCATACGTCCCACTGCAGGACACGGGCCTACTCTATAATCTAGAGTACGGTTGAGAGTAGTTAGGCTATATAGTCCACCACGCTGGCCTTGTGTGATTGGCGAACTTTACACACCATAGAAATTTTACAAATCGTATGCAGGTTTCCTCACGGTGTTTTCCTTCACCGTTATAGTGCGTGATTATTGACTATCAATACACACATGACTTCGATAAGTCAGAGGTGTGCCCTGGGATTTGATCCCGCGACCACCGTGAACATATTGGCAGCCGCGTCTGGTACATTACCACCACGCCACTACGCACTTAGAAAATATTAATATATTTATTTAGTAGGATTTACATTTTTCATTTCGTGGTTATATCATCCTAATCGGCATATTTTAGGAAAGAACCTGTGACGCACTCCAATTTGTATGAGTTTTTGGTTTGAAAAATATGACAGAAATTATTTTGTACTGGAATTTGTGCCAGGCCTGGTCTCAGGCCCACCCTTTATCACATCTTAGGCCAGAAATACACTTAACAAAGTGAGGGTGTCTTTAAACATTAAAGGTACCTCTTGGGGATTAAGACATAAGTGTGCATCTAAATAGGCATTCGAATTTAAGTGGCACTTGTGCCGAGTGCCTAACTTCACTCCTTAGGGAAGCTTGACTGACAAGTGAATTCATAAACATTTGGCGTGGATTTGCCTCTCGCAGTTGACACATCGGCTTAGACGCTCTCGCGGTGCCTCGCGAACGGTTGCGAATCAGCATGTCGCTGTCAACAGTTATTGTTCTGTTTATTTGGTTCAGTGGCTCCACAGAACAATGGCTCTAAGGGGGAGATTGACGCTTATCTCTTGCTCACATGGTTTGGTGGGAGGATATTGGTGTATGTCAAAATAGCTGCTTACTTAAATGAGGTGTGAAAGTCGCCTTAGCGCCCTAAGCAAGTATGTCGTGTTTTTCGGAATTGCCTTGTTTCTACCATCTACACAGTTTTGAGAAACCGGCACAGTTTTTTCGGCATTGAGAGGCAATCTATAGTCTTATGCGGTTTTCTTCTCAACCGCACTGGATTTATGCGGTATAATAATTTTGTCGTGCTAGTATATACTCCTTATTAAGGAGTTTAGGTGTAGTATATTATGCAGATCTAATACGGTTTGATAAACTAATCTGTTTAATCATAAAACTTTAATTTTTTTTAATATTTCAAACTATCGAAAAGCTCAATTTGCGCCGCAATGGGCATATAGTAATTGGCAATAACCAAAAACTTGATGGCTTAAAACTATATTAGCAATAAAAATTGAATTTGCTTCAAAATTCAACACATATTTTTTACGGGCCGGCGAACCTGCCACGATCCGTTACGGTTCACTTCACATGAACATAGTTTTGTTTATAAAATAAAATAACGCATGTAAAATATATTAATTCAATAAAATGTATTTTAAGCCGCCTTTTGATTTGGTGAAATCAATGTAACTCGGTCAAATAAAACATATATATTATGTATGTTACATTTCGATATATTAAAGTTTCAATAAAATAAATATATGTAGGTATCATTGGGTACCAAAAAAGCGCAAACAAATATTATATTACATGTTAATAATAACATAAAAACACGAATCTTAGCTGGAGACACAAGCATTAGATTGTAGATAAATCTGCAACGTCGAATAAAAAAACAATTACTGATAACAAACCAGTTCTTTATAAAATCTTCATAATAAAACCAACAACGAAGTCACTAGTAACCGACTATATTTATTTAACTACCTTCAATATTTATATTAATTTATCTCTCATTTCCGAACATATTGTGCTATATTATTAAACACATATGAGCGAGAGATCAACTTTAGCCCAAGGTTTTAGAATTGACTCGAATATTTTAAATAGTGAGATATTCACGACTTTATTTGTAAACTCGGATGTAATTCGGCCTAACACGACAGTCCTGTTCTGGCAACCTCCTGATTTTAAAAGTAAAAGGAATGAACAAAATTATCGAGTCGATTCTATAGCCTTGGGCTAAATTTAATCCCTCCATCCGAGTTTATTAATAAGGCCCATTAAGTTACAAAAATATCACAATGAATACCACGACCAAAATTCAAGTATTCTCAAAATGACGGACTACATCGACGTAACTAGTTCGAAATGACAACGCTATTAGAGCTTATTGCGGGTGTTACACTTGGCAAGC
This sequence comes from Hyles lineata, assembly GCA_030180105.1. Taxonomy (NCBI): domain Eukaryota; kingdom Metazoa; phylum Arthropoda; class Insecta; order Lepidoptera; family Sphingidae; genus Hyles; species Hyles lineata. The sequence continues at coordinate 7,957,019 of JARJEE010000017.1, read as the reverse complement.
TTGCAAAACGATCTCCAATAAAGAGAACGCTCTCTGAGACATTGTTACACCTTTTTATTGTCCTCATAAAAATGCATTATCCATCGTTAGCATTATACAAACGCCGTGTGAGTTTAAACACTGAAGCCAGTTTCCCTCCAAGACGGTAATGTTGCATAAAATTAAAATTATTACGGCGGGCCCTTACGTCTGCTCGGAATTAAATTTAATATTCACCATGCAATTTAATAAGAAATAAGTAAAATGTCAAGCTGGCAGCCTTGGCGTTGATAGGTTATAATAAAAGGCAAGAGTTCAAGATTTAATCGCTCCATGACTTAAACTTTATTAGTTTTGAATGTAAAGTGCAAGTGTTGCTTTATGAGCTTTCTTACTGTTATTTTTTTTATTGCAATGAATAGCAAGACGAGCATGCCGTTCACATGATGGTAAGCGATACGACAGCTCATGGATAGTAGCGAAACCAAACAAGACCTTGAACTACAAAGCAATCCTTAGTATTCCACTGCGCTCGCCATCCTGAAACATAAGATGTTAAGTGTCAATGTGTCCAGTCGTTACACTGGCTATAATTTCCTTAAAACTAAACACAACAGTGCGTTTACACTGCTGTTTGGCGAGAAAAATAAACATTACGGTGGTATCTACCCATGGATGGATAAACATACAGCTATTGTATTCGAAACTTTTCTCAACTTTTTATACCACCAATGTGGTTTGGCAAATAATGTTCTAGTAAAAAAGGACACTAACACACAAACTCCAAATCAATTTTATTTCCATTACGTTCTGTTATCGCTTCAAAGAAAATAGTGGGATAAATTTATTTTGGATTTGTAGCGTGGCTGTGTTTTATTACGCCTCTTCATTACGGAGATGAACGAGCTTCGCAATGATTAATAAAACAGCCTAAAGGTCTGTAATTGGCCCTCAAATTTTACGTATTTTCATTGTAAAATCATAATTAACGAGGCCCGGTGTTATTCCGATATTTAAATATGGAGGTATTACGTATCGTCTACGATTACAAAGAGGGATTTTTTATGTTGTTAAAAATAAAATTTGATATCATTATTATTGATAATTATCTTGTTTATATTTCACCTAGAAATCAAGACCTGACATAGAAAATACATAATATGCATTTTCTATGTCACTCTATGTCTTCCTTAAAACCTTTCTATCCCAAAACTGAATAACCACGTGAAATATACTATGGCATTAGTCCACTGCACTAGCCCTGTGCGGTTTGATAGATAGATGGATCTGTTAGACATGCCCGGGCAATTTATCACACACGTCAGTCAAAAAATAAGAGCGCAAACCACTTTACAAAATTCAGTGAAAATTTTGCTGCTTTGAAGGCTATGGAGGCGTATAGAAACCTTTGAACTTAAGAAGCATACTTATACGGAGCGAAATGTAATTAAAACTCCGCTTTGTTTTGTATTATCTGAAAGCAAAACAGCTACTTGGGACGGGATGTATCCGAAATTAACTTATTTCAATTACTGAGCCTTCTGTTATTGCTTAAAACGTAAAATATGTATTAATTACAAACCATTGACAGTGTCCTTGGCGCGTTTATTTAAGAAGCCGCTTGTGAAAGAAGAAACGGGTTCGATCCCTGCAGAGGCAATAGTTGTTGTGACAAATATGGGACTCAAAATATTTCGTAGTTTCTGATACGAAACATGATTTTTAATTTACTGTGAGATAACTTCTTTGAGTCTGTGTGTTCAGTGTCTTTGGCGATGAAATAAAAGTTTTAATAATTTCTGCGGTTAATAAAAGTGAGTAAACTTATCCTGCTTTTTATACCCTTGCATAAAACATACACTTATATTTCCCCCGTACCGTGTCAAAGGAGTTTTTAATAAATGTTTAAAAAGGTCGAGTTTTCATTTCAGATTCCCTGTTTGCTATTAACTATATCCGGTATTTTTTTCTTTGACTGTCGGAATTCTGTTAAGCCACGTTCGCTTTGAGTTTATTGTTTACTCGATGAAATTTCACGGAAGAAGCGCGCTTTATAGGTCAGCTGCTAAAAGGGGTGACTTTGCAGCTCGGCTGAATCTGTAGCTGTTTTGACAGCGCGATATTTATTGCATTTCACCTTTGTCTCATTGTTTTTTTAACCGTGTTTCATTTTATACGTCATTTAAAATTGAAGGTCGCTCAGTCAGCCGTAAAAATAGACTCTATCACGTACAAGAGAATGTGACTAAAAGTTCAAAAATAGCAAATTTCATTAATGTTCAATACTGTAGTTTGTTTACTAAACGCCATATTACCATTTTTTGTGTAAACATGCATAACTCAATACAAATAAATAAAACTACAACATTTTGAAAAGATAAAGAAGCTATTTTTCAGACTGAGGCCCAGAAAGGAATTTTGTAAATGAAGATACATCCTACTAAAGTTTCCCTGAAGTTTTCACCGGTAAAATCTCTACAAATGTAACAGTGCAATAATGTGTAACAAAGACAGAAGTGCACATAATTTATATTCAGCAGTAACACAAGGTAACGATCTCCAGACTCACGTCCTGCCCAGTCGTAAACACGACTTGGAATTAGGCGACACACAGAGCTTCCACGATTTAATCTTATTTTCATTATAAAAACATATTTTGGGTCTTCATATAGCAGAAGGAAACTATTATTGGATATTTTGGGAATACGTATCTGTATTGGCATAGCATGGTGTGTCATTAAAACTTTTAAACTTGTCGTATTGAACGAAAAAGTTTGTAAATTCTTGCTTACTTCTAAACCGTTGGGTAATTTCCGGCTCACAAGTCATTATAAGGTATATAAGGGTCTCCAACCAAAACGAAATGACGAAATAACTCCCGCACAGATATATCATCTGTTTTAAACCACAGAGTTGACAAACCACAGCGTCATCAGCGCGAGAAACAATGTCCCTATGTCACCAATCAGCCTGCCAAGATGACTTTCTAAGTTGTGAATGAAACGATGAAAATATTAAATACACTAAATAACAATTTTAAAAAGTTGTTATTTAACATTTAATAAATGAAATAAATTGCTGAACTGCACGGCTGAAACGCCCCAAGCAAAATTCAATGCAAGTTTAAGCAGCGCAGTTTTGACATGATTTTCCGTCGGCCAAATTCCGCAGTTGACAGAGTATTGTGAACAGAAACAATTGCGCAGTAAAACGAAAACAAGTTGGGCTCGCTGCGTGCGGCGAGCGGAGAGCGAAGCAAAGGCCGTTCTTGCCTGTTTATTAACGATACTGTTGTGGTGTGTTTAATCTTAAAATAATTTAGACTGACAAAAATGTTAAACAATGTTTAATTAAAGCGTAATCACCGAATGAAAACGTCTTCAGCATCAAGCCGGCCAAGCGACTAAGCGGGGAGAGTATAGGCAAAAGTTTGAATAAACTTCCTATGCGTCAAGAAGAAGACTATATTATAACAATATGTTAAATAAAACATAATTTGTTGGTAATCTTGTAACTAACATACCACAAATGTTCTTGAAACAAGACTTCCGTATATCTAATTCATATATCCTTCTTTACTCTTACCTCACCTCTTTAAATATCGTCCCTCAATAATGTAAGATTAATAATGTTACGTCACTTTATTGGTTACGCACATATTTAATGGTAAAAAAGCGAACTCTGTTGTTTGCTTAAATCCTTCAAACAGGTTTTCAACTCGCAAAACTTGAAATCTTACAGAAATGAAAAACAAATATCGTTTTTCAAAACACGAACACTGATGTAAGGTAGGAGGTAGCAAAGCTATTTTCACCGTCGTTCCGCCCGCGTGGTGATTTTTCACTTCCTAACTTGAAACATTCGGAAATAAAAGTTGTTTGTTGTCAAACAAACTTTTTGTAACTTTTGTAAGGGTTCTTTTTATCGAAAAAGTGATAAGTCACCTTTTGGAGTTTAAAAATATATATGAAATAGAATTTATATTGAAGTTAAAAAACGTCCACCACAAAGCGTACTAGGTAGTCACTTATTAAGTTCTAAATCTTTTTTGGATTCGTTGACGTTAAGATTTAGGCAATAATATTTAACCTCATTCATAACTTAGTTTCTGGCATTATCTACATTGCGTATACACCCACGTTTTGCCTTGTATATTCCATCCCACGATGTGATATGACGCGAACCTATCGCTATATCGGACACAAGTTCCTGACTCCGAGCTGATAATTTATCGAAAAATTCAATATAATTTTGCCCGAACCTTTGTGTTATTATTATCCGAGTTGTTTAAACTCATTATGTAATCTTGCATGCTACGACATTCTGTATACTATTAAAGAAGCTATAAAAATATCAGTACAATATGCTTGTGGTTCGTATTCCTTTATAAAGCTGCCCACAAACAAAACAAAAATAATAGTCCTCTAGTCAGTGTAACGGCCCTAAGCACTAGTTATCTTGAGACTATGTAGGCGCCCTAAACTTCAAACGTTGCAAGTATGTAGCTCAAATAGCCGCCATTAAAGGAAATGATACTTCAGCAGGATGCACTACGTTTAGAGGTCATTACCCGGGAAGTTAGTGTGGCGTAGTTCTGAAGACCGCTGTACCTGACGAAACATTAATTATACTGTTTTATTACGCAGTACTTTGTCAAGATACCAACTATAGTGGATCTATTTTCTATTCTTTCTTATACAGACTGACAACGAAACCAATTTTAATAAATGTTGTATCACATTATTTAGTTTGTTTGATTCGGATTCATAACAAAATTTAAATTTAAGAGAACTAGAGACTCGGCTCAGCTTCACTTTAGTGCAGGAGTTCATAACTTTCATCGTTTACAACAAACCCAACTTAAAAGAATATTTCCCCCATTTTTGCAACATTTTTCATTGCTGCTCTGCTCCTATAGGTCACAGCGTGATGTTATATATCCTAAAGCCTTCTGCGTTAAAAGAGCTATCCATCACTATATTTATTTCAAGTGAAAACAGCAGTTCCTGATATAAGTACGTTTAAACAACCTCTTCAGATTTAAATATTAGTACCGATCACAGCTTTCTATACTGCTTCTCCATAATAGTTACAAAAATTGAGCTATTTTTCGAACGCAAAAGATTATTAAATAGTATCCGATTTCTTTACTTAATAGACTAAGGGCATGTAAATGAGTTATGTACATTGTTTCATCATGATCACACTAAGACCCGAGCCTACCCAACCTCATTTCAATCCCAGCTAAAGACATGTTACAAATGATGTAATATCGGATCGCTAAAGCACAGCATTGTCTGTCCGATGTTCCTAATCAGGAGATTAATATCGCGCGGTCATCGTGTCAAAGCCGCAACCACAGACGATAACTTAATTGTTGGAATCCTAATCACCAATTACGGTACAAAGCTTATGCACAACAAAAGGATATTTTAATAATTATTTAGTATTTATTGTACGTGAAAATAAAACATAAAATACAGAAACAACAAAAAAGTATCTACAAAGGGCGGTCTTGTCACTCTACGCAATGTCTTAAAGACAACCATAGGATGGATTTAGGGGAAGGAGAAAGAGTGGACAATGTAGAAAATAAAGAATACAATCTAAAAATACAATATTAAACGTATAAATACACGAAAAATATATATACGTGATATATACACATAAATAAAATCATCAATAAATAAATATACAATTACATATATAAAAAGTTATTCGCTTTCGAGAGTTATATTACTCTTATATTTTAGTGGTACATATTTAATTTCCTGATAGCAACATTTTCTATCGTCAAGGGTCCTTAAATATTAAGGTCTTCTATTCTTAATAAAGTAAATATATTAAAATCATCTTTCTCTCATAATATACACATAAATCAAAACAAAAAAACAAAATCACACTAAACCCTCACTAACAACCTTATTCCTATTAAATAGACGCCATAAAGTCTCGTTTAAAAAGCATCTCACATTTTTATCTCATATCAGAGGGAAAATCTCAATTTATGTTGTATTAAATGTATAAAACCATCTTTCCTGCAATTAAGTCTGTATTTATGAGCAGGAAATGTCAACCTCCGGGGAAGTTGTGCCTTTTCCCGCACAAGAGGTGAGTGTTATTAAATCTACTAATCATTATGCCGGTAACGCGCCTCGCTACAACTTGCCCGTTAATTGGCCCCGACGACCAACTTAGCTTACATTTAGACATCATTCTTTAAAGCTTATGAAATTATCCGCGAAGTTGCCAAGTTCGTTGAACTTAAGTCGATATTTTAATAAGCTTAAAGGCAGTTATCGCGGGGATAAAATGTGATTCAATTTGCTTGAGGACGTTCTTTTAATGGATTTTAACATAAATTAGTGGTGGCTGAATTTAAATATTTGTTTATGACATTATCATTTCGTAATTAGATTTCATTATATTTTTCAGGTTAATTTAGTATTTCACAGAATTTATAATTTCCCCTTTTTTATCTGTACAATATCAGTATGCGCTTTTATAAAAAAGTTTATTTCATTTGAATAAAACCTCTCGAAAGCATTATAAAATTCCGTTTATTCGTTCATTTGGTTGGTTTTAATGACGGGCTCGCAAAACAGCGACGCGTAAAAATTGTCCAGCTTGCAAATAAAAGTTACGAAACTACGAACAGCTCTTTATGAGCGTGTAAAACAAACGTTTGGAACATTCGAGTATATACTCCTATGTACTATATAACCGTATGTACTCGGGTTGCGTGGACTGTAGTCAGTTGCCCTTTGTCAAAAGAGAGCAAATTTTAAACAAACTTTTTTAATTGTTCTTTTTTTTTGTGAATGCAATAAATGGTGAAAAAAAACCTTTACTAGAGGTGGGACCATGACATATGCACACAATTATTTCACACAGGCTAACAAATAGGACAGGGAAAAACTTGCATATTTTTATCAGGTTTTTTATTAAATAAGCCATGTAGGCCTCTTTTTTATCATATAAAACTCATCATATTAATACTAAAACTTATTCTTTATTTCAGTATCGAAAATCGGCCTTATTCATAGTCAGCTTATAAACCTATTTTAGCTTTCGAATTCTTCGTCTTCTTTTTCCAAACTGTATTCGAAATTCGTTCGAAAGAGACAAACATTCGATAGGTTTATAAACTGATTATGAATATCATTAAAACGAATAAAATATATGAACACTCATTAATAATGAAAAATAACACTAAAATAACACTGCACCGCACCTATCCACACACGAATTCAGTAGACAAACGTCCAATGAACTAATCTAATTAGTCAAACCAAACATGCTACACAAATGTAAAACTACAATTTAAACATTTTAACCGGCTATGTATTCAACGGAGTCAACAATAGCAAGTTAATTCGTATATTACGTGCTTAAAGTTGGCAACTGGGTGTGTACTTACCGAAGTCTCCAGGTAGTGTTGATATTAACGGAGTTTTGGACTTTGATGTGAACGTACAATTCACTTTGTAAAAGTTCCGACGCTGTTTGACGTTAGAGCGCGCGCACATCCGCGATTCTTTGCCGATCGAAAGTTTCGCGCGCTGCCAATTGATATCGAGTTCTAACGTTTTAGTTGACTTTGAATATACTGAAAATATACGGATAGTTTGTATATGATATTCTCGATGGAGATAGACAAAGCCTAGTTGGGATATCTCTGGTATTTCTGTTTATAACTTGGACCAATAATAATAATAATATTTTCTACTTACTCTGCTATATTATCCAATGATGGTTTTAGTGATGATGTGACAGTAACTGAATATGAATTTTACGTTTACAATTTTTTGTGCATATTAAACTCGAAAAGTCTCACTAAAAGGGTTTTACCCAGCATAGGATTTGAACTTAACTGAATTGAAAATTATCAACAAAATCATACTAGCACTAGACATTACTTTTGAACTCTTCTCCATGTCCCTACATCCTTTCATTGATACTATGTTTTAAAATCACACACATATATTACACTCAAAAAATATATTTAATCCACGCGAAAAGTAAGAATCAGTCAAATGATTAGGTATCGACAGAGTGCGGTATCTTAGTTGATTGCACACCCGACTGTACTCTACAATAGCGGACGCTGACTGCACCGTAGCTATCGCCTTGGTGACATAGGATAAATAAGTAAAAAATTATGTAAAAACTACAAAACCGAAAAAATGCGAATACAAACATAAACAAAATAGAAATAAAACACAATAATGTCTATAAGAGATTGCCTTAGAACGATATAACTGCCCTTTGTACTTTTATTTTATTTCATAGCTGGATATTCTTGTGTTCTTTTATGTATTTATTTTGAAATAAAAAATAGCATATTTAAAAACGTATTAATATTACCCCATCACAAGAATCAGTCGAAAGCATTAGGCGTCAATAATGTACGGTAGTTGTTAATAGATTGTGCGACCGACTGTACCGTGCAGTCGCCGCGCCGATGGCCAAGTGCCTCAAAACACTTGAGTTGAACAGCGCTCGACTCAAGGGAACTTCTCAGCCACAATATTTTTATCTTCCCAGCCTCTTCCAATCAAATAGTTTTATAAAACGATCCGATAACCAGATACAAGGAAATTGCTATTAAAATTTCTGCTATTTAGTTGTGGCATTTTAGACGGAGATTTCTCGCGTTAAGTTATATTTATTGGTTCATGTTTACAAAGGTACTATGGTTATATGATTACTTTTGGTACTGAAACAACAGCATAATTACAATACACCCCTTGATTGCAAAATGGGATTCAAATAGAGTATCCACCTGACGAGGGGTGATTATCTATGCCTATTGCCTGAGTGAACATGACGAGATTTTTATCGTAGTGTATGTAGGTCGACTGCCTCACTACGGTATGATTATAAAGCTGAGAAGGCCTCGGGTTCGAATCCCGGGCCGGGCAACATGACATGGGATTCTTCTATTCACTATTTTCCAGATAAGAGCCAGAATAGGGTAGTGTCCAAGCTTTAAAATTGAGCATTATTTAATGGTTCCTAAAAATATCGCTTATAAAAAACATGTGAAAACAGCATTGAAATTGGTTGTAAAATAACTGAGATATTCATATTTTTAATAATAAGGAGGATTGGATCGAAGTCACATCGTGCATGTTGCATCCTCTTCAATTACTCCTACCAACATATTTTATACATTTGGAACTTGCCTATTACTAAACGGATTTTAAAATTTCTTCCTGATCATAGTTATGTAAGTGCATATAACGTAACCTTTCGATGTGAACAATAATAAAAATGTTAGCCTATTGTTGTGTCTGCTTTGGCGATAAGCTCGCTCCCTATCATATCGTGGGACGATACGCACACAAGGTGAGAAGTGGGTGTCCTGATAGAATCTCTGCCCACCCCTTCTGAGAAAAAGGCATGAGTTTATGTTTGTATGTTGTGTAAGAAGGCGCGCGCACCCATTCTGAGAATAAGTTGTGACCTTATGTATGTACTATGTATGTTGTGTACAAAGATCGCTCTACGTGAAAAGACATCGCCAGCAACCTTGATATAAATGAATTATAAGTTTAAGTTCTGATGCTACATCTGCAATCAAAGTAACATGAGCCATTTAGAACTATAAGTGCCAAATCAAACTAACTATTTAGCGATACAAATCTGTAGGGACGACATAATGAATTATGAATGCGTTGGTAACGTAAAGTTGTCCATTTATCTCCAATAAGCTAGTTTCTCTTGTTCAAGATTGTAAACGTTCCCAACTTGTTTATGGAGTTCCGTCGACTGATGAAATTACTGGTAACAACTTACACTGAATTTATAACGTACAAGTTCCTGTGCTACACCTATGTTACAAGTTAATGGGGTGAATGGGATAGCAGGGGTGAGTAAGGACTAAACTGGTGATCTAATTTTAAAATGAAAATGCCTTTTTTTAATAGAAAAAATATTTCATGGCTTATATTGACATATGGTATTTTATTTAAACATGTTCCTAGCCACCCCAGGTATAGCTACAACGCTGAGTTCTCGGGTTCGAATCCCGGGTTGGGCAAAGTGATATTAGATTTTCTATGCGGTAAGGCTCGCCCCCTATCACATCGTGGGACGGAGCACACAAGGCAAAACGTGGGTGTCGTGGTAACTAGGACCTCTGCCTACCCCTTGTGGGAAAAGGCTTATGTTTATTATTGTATGTGGTATTTATTCAATTAGGTTTTCGACTGGGATCGATTTTTTGTATTCTTTTAGCGTACAAATACAAATACCATTAAAATAAAAAAAAATGTCAAAACAGTATCAAATTAGTTTGTAACACGAGACCGTCATGAGGCAAATATTAATAATATATAATATTTTTAATAAAAGAGTGGGAGTATAGTGGGGATATCTCACCATATCTTTCACACGCGCACTCTACAAGATTTAAAACGTTTCACATGTGTTCAATTATGTATGGATTTACAATGGAGTATACCCATTCATAGTATCGACTATCGGTAAAAAATATCGTAGATCCCGATACCGATGCTGCTTAAAATTCTTTATAACATTTTTATATTTAAAACATATTAAACGTATTCCTGTTCGATCCCGGGCGACAGATTTTTATAAAATATAGTAATTATCATAACATTTTTCATTTTGTTCACACAGCCGAAGACAAAAAATATATATTTTTTATTAGATTTCAAGTTAATTTCTCCAAGAACTCCGAGCCTGGATCGCAATTATGTTTACATTTATTGAATATATAAATTTTTCCCTACACAAAAAAGTAGGTTTCGGCGAGGGACAAAAATCTTCGCGCATTGGGCATTCTCTTTTTTTTGATACATGCAATAAAAATCGAGTCAAAAACCTTACTTTACCCTACCTTACATTCAATAGTCAAAGCACGCGTTTTCTCTCACTTAAAACGACGATAAAATTAATTTAACCATTCAATCCGAGATGTTATCATCGCAGCGAACTATTTCCAAGAAAAACTTGGTAATATCTCATCACTTGGAGTTATTTTATTAAGTTGATGTCTCTCATTCCGCAGCGTTCCGATGTTTTAATAGTTTGTGTATTTTAATCCCAGTTTTTATATATACGATAAACCTTTCATTGCAATATTTTTTGTGTTGTTGAGAACTGTGTGGTGTTGGTGTGATTCCTAGATTGAATATTTAATTTGAGTTATTTAGGATCTCATGTAACTTTTTTACAGCTTTGAATGGCGAGACGAACTTGCCGTTCGCCTAATTTTAAGCGATACGACCGCTCATGGACATAAGCAGCAACAAACAACACAATGAATTACAAAGCAATGCTTTGCATTTCAATGGGCTCGCCATCTTGATACCTAAATATGATAGTGGTAGGTTAGAGAACCTAATTAATATTCTATACTTTATCATTTTGCTTTTGCTTGGCACTCCACTGCGCTCGCCATCCTGAGACATAAAATGTTAAGTCACATTATGTTCAGTACTTACTCTGGCTACTATGTCCTTCAAACCGAGACATAACAGCGCATTTACACTGCTGATGGTGGGAAAAACAGACATTGCGGTGCAACCTACCGCATATACGCGGCCTCCCACATATGAGAGATCTACCACTAGTAAACATGTCCAGGAATTAGATTTGGGCCTAGAATATCAATAGATTCATCCCATATTACAGCATGGGACGGGAATAGCTTCGTCGAAGTGTGGATAGCACTAAGAGCATTAATTAGGCCTAGCTAGCGGCACAAACATGAGAGCATTCATAAGGCGTACCATCTCAGCGATACAAACATAAGCGTAATTTATGTCCGTAATATTTTTTATAGAATTTTGCAATAAAGCTAGATAAGGCGATTTGAATATAAGGCAATCATTCGCAAACCTTACTTCATATGAACAAAATAAAATCACACGGTAAAATACATTAAGTTGCCCTTTCATTGGAATAACCCTCTTTGCCAAAGACTTATTCGTTTACATACATACATAAATTCCGTAGGTTGTTTGTTTACGAACAACGGGAACAGATGGGACACTTGTGTGTATCGGTCATAGGTAAAAATAAATAAAGTAATTCTACTATTTCATTTTTATATACATAAACTCACTCCTATCTATTATAATCTTATAATTATAGAAAGCCTAACCTAAAACTATTTCGGGCACAAATTCTAATACCGAAACTTGAAGAGATCACCCGAAATAGTTCACATAAACGTAGTGCTAATAAGCCAATGATACAATTTTGCCTTTTTAAACAAAACCAAATGAGCTTAATTAAATTCTTATTAACGTTGGAACAAGCTATAAATATTTTATTAAATTCACACCTGGCCGCTGCTCGACCACCGTAATGATTATTTCCACACGTGTTCTCGCATAGTGAACTATTGAAATATTTATGTGCAGCCGATAAAACGGTGACTCTAATCAACCGGCCATTCCGCGTAATTTGTCATTACTGGTCTGCCGAACTAGTGCCGCAAACCGCACTCGTGACGTCACGGCACATTCAAAGTAAAGAGTTGTGTAACAAAACTGTGAAATTCTGTTAAATATTCCAGTAAAATAAAGGCACGATAATAACCTTTTACAACAACAAGTACTAAAAAGCCTATAAAGTTTGCAAGTACATATAGTTAAATTTAAATATAATTTCCTAGACGCGGTTGGTGAGTCCATAATTATTAATTGTTTTAGCTCTGAGTGTAATGACACTAAAAAATCTCATCATTTCTGATACCATAAAAAAGGTCCATACCTCACAATAAGGTGTAAAAGAGCTTATATATTAATTATTATATTTAATTTATATTTATCCACAAATAAATTGAGATATATTATGTAGGTAGTACGGTACGACTGTACCGTAATATCACTAGCAAATAAAACTAGCCTCGTGTGAATTTTATTCCGACATCCAAACTAAACGATATTTTGGGCGCTCGCACAAGTCCCTCACTTCGGATATCGATTGATGTTACAAATACGGAATCCTATATAAAACCAGCTCGTATTTTAAATTGAGAGGACCTGAGTCCAGCGGTTTTATTATACCAGGGATATAGAGTGAAAAACCGTGGATTTTGGCTATGATAACACCGCCTCTTATACTGTTTTATGTCATTTCTTCACTTTGATTTTTTTCTATGTATTGCAAAAATCACATAATAATTAAATATATTATAATAAGTCACCCCATTTTTCTAACCGGCACGCCATATTGCAATTCGCTTGATGGTAATGGACTGTAATTCAAAGTATTCACTGGCGAGAAGTAATCACCTCTCCCTAATCAACATAAGTAAACATACACACATCACTATATTCCATCCTACTTCCATTCACTCCAGTCCATCCGAAGATTGTCTGGAAGATATCGCCGACTGCGATTAGACTGCCAATTGTACTCTAAATATAGGTTTCGTTTTTATTGTATATTTTCTCATGTTGTGTTGTAGAATACAAATAAAAAAAAGGTTGATTGATTAAACATAAACTTGTTTCTTAAAAAAAACTCAAAATAAATAAATCTCATGTTTAAAACACAGTAAAACATAAAGATTGCAAAGTAAATAAAGTCAGTAAATTCAGTTTTTGCGCAAAACCCTTTTTACGATTTATACTTCCTCTTTGTCATGCATATTTCGCCAATATGCGTACTATTTGGATTTATCTGTATCATAGAATATAAAACATTCATATAACTGAAGGAAGCTCGTAAAAATTATGGCCTCTCTTTATGTTGCCAATGTATGTGTGGAGAATATCTAGAAGATCAACGCTTAAATAATTCATAGTGGTGAGTGTAAAGTCCGCCAACCCACACTAGGCCAGCGTGGTAGACTATATGGCCTAACCACTCTCAATGGTACTCTTGATTGTAGAGTCGACCTACGTCTTGCAATCCTACGCCTAAAAAATCGCAAGTACTCCTTAAAAGCAGGAGCCACATGTTCTCATCGCACATATCGGATGCATCGGATCGCATTCTTTGTACAGGAATTCATAGATTCGTGCGATCCCTACGCTGCGGATCAAGACGCACTTTTGATACAAGTGCGTTCGTATACAAAGAATACTGCAATCCGTTTGATGCGGTGCGCACGATACGTACGATGCGAATATGTCGACGGCTGCCTTTATGAGATCACCAAATAGATCAATCATTATAAATATGACCGGCAGCCTAATGACAGTTTCCATAGCGCAGCTAGTAGTAAATGTACAAAAAATATGTTTGAAATGAATATGTTTACGGTATATTTAATATGGCTGAGTGTAGCGAAGTCGCCCAGAATGACGAACGTACAGAACGTAGTTTCTCATACTCACGACACAAGAGCCGATCGAAGTGTGGGGTCAGGATTATGTATGTGACTGTTAGGTGTTATTATTTTTTTATTATTTAATAATATTAATAATAATTGTAAATAACAAAACAACTAAGTTTTATAAATGAAAATCTCACACAAAGAGGATCGCCTAGACTTACATTTTCTAACAACTCGCTAAAACCTCTTCCATATTATAAGTTAATATTTTCATGTAGTTATCTGATAGAAATAGAAAATGATGAATATAATATTTGCAGCAGCCGTTGTTTGCAGACTTGGTACGTTAATTTGTGATACAATCAATCATCGCGCCGCAATATGATACGTATATTTGGACAACAAAATGTATCAATCACGGTATTTACTGTCTAAATTACTCCATCCGCATATTGTATACATTCGCAGGAATACATTAGTTCCTTGATAAAGATAGAATTTCATATCGTATCTGTTGTAAATTATAACTATATGTAAATTGAAGACAATACAACATGTGTAACATTCGCGTAAATGAAAAAAATCATTAGACAATGAGAAAGTTAAACTAAAGACGTAATTTTTTTAAGTAAAGCGTCACCTAATAAATATGTTAATTCTTTATTATATTTTATATACAAATGTTCCATAAAATTATGCCTTTGAAAACGGATAAAATAATTGACACAATTTTTGGAGGAATTATTTTGTACGAAGATTTTCTTAAATTCGTCATGGACATATATTTTTGGAATTAAATTATGAAAACAATTAAAAAAGATTTGTTTTTAACAAAATGCGTAAATAATCGACAAAACTCGAGATAAATAGAAAAATAAATCGCGATAACACGACTATTAAAATATGTATTCGGATGACGAACGAGGCGGAAGACATCCACATTAACCTCCACTGTGTTATAAATCAAAGGACAATAACAAGTCATTTATCATCATGTAGCAGAAATCATTTGCAAGACGTTCCCCTAATTTATTTACCAATACCCTAATTTGATTTTAAAGTCGAGACAATATTAATCACTTTAGATAATTATGAATAAACAACACTTCTACATCAAGAAATCAATGGAAATTTGAATTGAATGTGTAAATAACATATTAGCAGGTCGACTGCATTATTTAGAAAGTTCTGTATTTTAAACGGTTTTATTTAGCTTGCCGTGTTTGTTTTTTGTTTTGCTTCTAACAGTACAGATGACCCTCGGTTTGCCAACTAACCTTTTACATGGCGGTGTAGCCTTATTGAATCTATCTGATTATTCAGATCTCTTGTAGTCTGGACATTTTTCTACATAAAGCACCTTGTAATCCGACAAATTACATATGAGAGTTGTAATGCCGATACAAATTGTACAGTTTCGAGGAGCATTTTGAGCTATAGCTATATATACATATAATCCACTATATTTTAAACACTATCACATTTCGATTAACTTTACACACGCGAGGCTTCTATTTCAACGTGAACTATTTTGGTACAAATGAGTACGGATCATCGCGGATAAAAGGAGCTTCAAATCTATATTTGTCTGTTCTGGTTCATGAAGCGAAGCACAAACCTATCACAAAGGCCATTAAAAATTGTATTGTATATCCGCGGAGTATCGGCCATTCACTAATATGTATGAAATACAAAACAGTACTCACCTATCGTGGTGAGCGCCAACGTGCACCAGTAATAACTCTGTAGATACTGTTTCACCACGTCCGCAGTTTCCGTGTCGTGATACACCCAGTTTTTACTACCAAAACCATTGTTTTTATATATAATATGGTACAAGCACCCGTTCCAATGGAATATCACTAGTAAATAATGAATTAAACTGGTCGATCTAAACAAGTTAGGATAGTTCGTGTGTCTCTCGGTGCGGTCCATGAACGCCCAGAAACGATATATCTTGACGAGGCGGAACGAACGCAATATCGAATTGAATCCGATGGAGAGGTAGAGGAAGTCGAGCGGCAGCAGGCACAGGCAGTCGATGTAGAAGTACGTGGAGTTCATGTAGTGCGCGCGGAGCTTGGCCGCGTCCGTCTGCAGCACGCCGTCCTCCAGGTAACCCGTTCGGAAGTGAAACAAAATGTCCGCCAGATACAGGAAATCCGAAAAATAGTCCAGGCAGAACCACACTATAAGCGTTTCACCTGCAACAATACAAACTCCGTTTACTACGCCACGCCACTCAACAAATTCGATACCGATACAGAATCAATCCTCATAGATGTTTACCGGCAGATAGTTTTACTTTCTTCAACATTTAGTTTCGATTGAACCGAGCGCGGAGCAGTTTCGACGCGAACAATATTTCCAAACGGAACTTGGAAATGCGATTAAACGTCGTTGAAACTCATCGCAGCTCCAGCGAGCCAATGGAACAATAGGAAACGCAACCGGGAAACGTCGAAAGGTTACTTTTCACAGGAGCGTTATTACAATGTCTTCGGTTCGAGACATTTAACTCAGAAAAGCTATTTAGGGACGTAAGTAATTTAATTCTCCCCGGGGCGAGTCGGCGGAAACTATGCGTGGAGTGCGCTAAGTCGTTGCAACCCAGATCGTTGCCGCTAATCTTAGTTTCTATCTAAATGGAGTCGTCTTTTGCATAAGCCGTAGAGTCAAAATTGAATTTTTATCCACTTAAGCGCCTCCTTTCGAGTTTATCCGAGCGTGGAAACGGGAATGGGGAAAACACGAATGGAGTCTGTATATTAAGTGCGAAAGAGAGTGGCTCACCGTTAATCTCCTGGAAAGCAAATCTGTACACTATAACCCAAAGATTGTAAAGGAAGGCTAGTGAGACGACCATGGACCAGTAGTAGCAGAGCCGGCCGGCCGGGTCGAACACGAAGGACCAGTGCGGGCCCGAGCGCAGCCGCCCGCTCGTATACGTCGACCGGCGGCGCAGCCCTCCTCTGCTACCACTGCGAACAAATGTGTGGGGTTAGCATAATGATACATATTTTTGTACTATTCACTAAAGTACAAGGTATATCTAGACTGCGATGGTTATCATCTCTTTTTTTGCTAAATGTTGAGTATAATTGTGTTTGAAGTTTCTAAAACAACAGCCTGGCTTTATTTTCGGTCGCAGACTCAGTATAAAAAAAATATGGACCATATGTTTCAGGTCACATAAGATCAT
Source organism: Hyles lineata (assembly GCA_030180105.1). Taxonomy (NCBI): domain Eukaryota; kingdom Metazoa; phylum Arthropoda; class Insecta; order Lepidoptera; family Sphingidae; genus Hyles; species Hyles lineata. The sequence continues at coordinate 7,939,575 of JARJEE010000017.1, read as the reverse complement.
TAAAATTAAATTTACCTAATACGAAACGTAACGTAGCTATAATTCGGTTACATTTGATATTTACAAATGTACATTCACATCACGCTAAGTTTCATATAACAACTACCTATAATCTACCTATAATCGAACATCAAAACGCAACCACAAATCACAACAATAGCTACTCATCCATCCATAAGTAAATAAATAGCGGCAAAAGTAATAAATGGACGGCATCGAAGTGAAATTACGAGGTAAATCCGGCTGAAAATAAAGTGGAAGGAACGCCGCCGGCAGAAACACTCCTAGCGTCCGTCTAGTTATCCACACGGAAGCTTAAGTGCTGAATGTTGTGCGCAAATCTAATAAAGGATGCACTCAGCGTTAACCTCCTGCATCACACGGCTATAGCGCGTTTATTTCCTTCAATAATTTTGCAGTAAATACAATGATATAGCGTGCCTTCATTCTTAACAGCTTCGTGTGCTGGCAATATTGAAGTAATGAAAATGTGAATTGTTTTAGACTTCGGTATAACGTTCAGTTGATGTCAGTCTTATTTTCCTGCATTTAGTTGTTGGAATCTAAGACTTTTGGAGGATTTAATCAACGACTAATGCGAAATAGGAAGTAGTAGAGCCACGCCGTTATCAGTCATAAATCAGCATGTATGGGTAAGATCGTCTGGGGTGGTACCACTGTCTCACAGGAAATTGAAGTGAAGCGACAGATTTAAAAGGAACTCACTTGCTAAACAGGACAGGTTTAGCGAGTGAGCTTACCAGATGCCCAATACCCCTTTCCTTTTCCCATCATTTTTCTTCCAGCTCCCCTCCGGTTTGATGGGCAACACATCCATGATACAACATTGTAGATGTTTATGCACGGCAGTGATCACGTACTTGAAGTGACCTGTGTGCTAGTTTGCCGAACCAATACAATATTTTTTTTATAAAATTTTGTACGTAAATTTGCTGTATTGACAAAAATATATATTCCCGCGTATCAATATAATCATTGATTGATTGCATACGTCATTTGGGCAGTTTTTAAATGGTACTGCAGTAAATTAATCGATAGATTAAAGAACAGCATCGAGTCTGCATAATAGTTATGAATAGAAATAAAGTAAAACGGAACACACAAGGCGAAATGTTGGTTTCCTGGTACCTCTGCCTACACCTTCTGGGATAAAAAGGCGTGTGTTTATTTATGCATATAAATAAAGTCGTGGATTCGTCTAAAAAACCTATTAAAGCTGTTTTGTATTTCTACTTTCCTCTAATACACTGCAATAACCTGAAGAGTTGGTGCGATTGCTGTCGGTTTCAATCCGGCCATTATTTGTTTCAAATTACTTTTTCATTGAGCCACGTCTGGTGCACTTTCCCGACGCTCGGAAATAACTATTATTCCTTTTAAAGATATTCTATGGCGCTCAATTTTAATTTTGCAAAATATTTATTTATCGTGGAGCACCACTATGAGAAAAGGTTTTAATAAAAATAATCTCTGTCTTTCTCGACACATTTTAAAATACTCCGACTTTATATTTATCATATCAAAATTTCCGTATTGTAATTCTACCATAGAGATGTTCGGCACAACAAAATATGAATAAAACTAATTAAATATATAGATGGAATAACATTAATATAATATACATATGATTCTCTGTAATACAAATACTTATAATTTATAAAGAGTACTTGAGATATGAAATTATGTTTAAGATTCAATTCTGCCAATTGGTGGCGGTTATTATACAGGTCATATCAAGACTGCTACCTAAAACGAAGCGGGGTGATAGTTTTAGTGAATACAAACACAATGCAACAAAAAAAATCGCATAGAAACGCGACATTTTTTTGTGATTTTTAAATATTATTGTGTTTGGGTGGAAAATCTATAATTTTGCCTGAAATAATAATTAAAACCCTTGCGTTCCATAGCGTACATTATTATTTTAGAAAAATATATTTTTTACCACTCACATACAACGAGAAGAAAAAATAAAAAATCCTAAAAAAAATTTGCTAAGTTTTTAGTTGCATTTTGTCTGAAGTTACTAAAACTACCACCCGGTTTCGTTTTCGATAGCAGTGTGTAAGAGCGTACATTCTGAATTATAAGTTAGTAAAGAATTAATTATAACAACACTATTAGTAGGAAATAATATAACAGAGACCACACTATACAACAATATATTTACAAAGCAGTTATCAAAGCCTATGTACCAACCTTTCGTACCATTCATAACACACACGCTAATGCATTCGACATAATTATAGATCTTTGTTCAATATGAGAACACGACAGGCTTTGTAACCTATTTATCTAGGAGTGGCAAACTCGATACCCATTACCAATTCAATACGCAACCTATTGATATCTGATTCGTTTACATAACAAGTTTCGTGCCGTATTACGTATATTGCTGAACAGTACTGTAGTTAAATGCAGCCTTCAGAGAAGGGAAACTTTGCCTACAAATTATCCGTTTACTCAAGTGAATTTACCTTTATCTTGTGTTAAGCCAATTGGGAAGAAAAGGCAAAGAATTCTGCAAACAGTTCTTGTGTTACGTTATTTATACTGTATCTTTATCACCCCATATACGTCCCACTGCATGGCACGGGCCTTCTCTACAATCAACAGTACTATTTAGAGTGGTTAGGTTATATGGGCCACCACGCTGGCCTAGTGCTGGGTTAGCTGGTTGGTTGGTGCTAGGGTTGACAGACTTTACACACCATTTAATTTCTTATAAATTGCTATGGTATGCAGGTTTATTCACGATGTTTTCCTTCAACATTACAGATCATGGTGATTGACTATCATTATACAAATGACTCCGAAAAGTCACAGGTGTGCCCTCGCTGTGTGTCGAATCCACGACCACCGTTAATATGTCAGAGCCGCGTCAGGTCCGTTTACCAATAGGCTACCACGCACGTCCTTCCTTCCTTCCGTTTTTAAACAACGCTAAGTTAATCCGAGAAGGGAAGAAATATACATATATGTCAGCGTTCTTGCGATAATTAAAATGAAAAACATCAAGAGTAATTGCCTTTATAATTCACAAAATCTTGAGTCACAAGAAGTGCACTTAACATTATAGGTATTCCCCTAAGAATTTCACAGCGTTCTATTGGAAGCGACTGGTATCTAGCAATTTCCTATAATATTATGAATGACTTTCTATTTTTATCACATTTAGATGGAAGTTTTACTTAATCAGTGTAGTCATTCGAGAGCCAAAAATGACCATATTAAGTCGCAATTGTAAAATGTAAAAAATATATATTAGGTAACACTTTCAAAGCTTATCACGTCAATACTTTTATGCAGCCGTCAATATTTCCAATATCTTAAAAGTCTCATTTCTATTGCCAATTGCCCTCCTAACATTGTAATGTATTTCACAGCGCCAAAGGCTTTCTCGCTTTCATAAAAAAAGGGGGCGAAATCGAATATATTACCTCACATACGTTTCCTTCAGTTGATGTACTGGCTTTTCATTGCGAGCACACAAGCACACAAGTATCGAAGATATAACACAAGATAAATGTAAGCATCGGTGTTTGCATTAGTTGATTGTTTGGAGTTAACTTCGATTGACTGAGTTCGCCGTGATTCGTGTACAATGTACATACGTATATGTACTAATTCCGACGGGGGAATAATTGAATATCACGTTTACCACCTGAGGGCCGCACGGGCATCGAGGGGATGTGTATCCAATTAGGGTCTCCCCTCCCCCTCTCCCCGATGGATACTCACGATATTCAAGTGAAGGCGTCCAACCTCAGAATTGCGGCCTCAGTAATACCAGTTTCATTACCTCAGACGCACGACTATTGAGCGTTGACAACAATTGCCTGTATTTATGGATTTCATGAGGTAGTATAGGCTTTTATGAGGATTGAGAGTATTTTAATAACTTATTTAATCATTTGGAATTTCCTGAATCAACACAATTATAAGGGTAAGTTTTTCATGTCAAAGGTTCCTGCATGCGCTGTTTGTATTTTATTTGTGATATAAACTATTTATCAATATATCAATTTACATTTGGAGCGAGCGTACAAAATAAATAAATATTAATCAAAACATTATTACTTATGAAGCGTATCACCTGAAACAAATAAACAAAGGCAAAACTGTACAGAATAAACATAATTTTTAATTTATTAAATATTCGAACATAAATTTTGGAATTAACATGTGATAAACAAATTAATGAAATTTTATTAAAATAAGATAGAGGTCGGGTGTTCGGCAAGTTGAACATAATTGGATATCGTCTCTGGAGAACACTCGCTGAAATATTTGTTTAACGTGCACAATGGCCTCGTTATCTGCCTTCAAGGTCGTCCAAACATCGCCCACTTATTATTAATTAATCGTTCTTGTTCGATGTTTGTTCCCTTGTTATCAAAGGTCATTTTTCACTTGTGAGTATACGGAATTTAATAATATATTTCTCCATTTTCATAACATTACAGAAGTAAAATTCGGAGGAGAATGGTCACATGAACTATGCATTTATTTATTTAAATATTTATTGTAAATCTGTAACAATATGCAGGAAAAGAACACAATAGAAACCAGACAACAAGACAACCAACCATAGGATGGATAAGACAGTGAGGATAAGAACTAATATAGAGGAGGCATCATATTATGACGTATAATATTTTGACACATTAAACCGTTTTGATCTGTACTTAAAACTGTCAACTTGGACTAGGCTAGCATGAAAGGTAATGGGTTCGATCCCCACAACAAGCAAAATTTTTATGTGATCCTATCATTTATTTCAGGTGTTGTAAGACCGAAAATATACTAAAAAAGTTACTGTTGGGTGTATTTATTTATGTATTGCTTCGATCAAATATATACTAGATACAAGGTCCGGAACAAAATCACACGCCAAAAGTGGCCGAGGTTGCTAATACTTATACATTTGAATTTCGAACTACGGGATGTAGCAAAACATCTTAAATTATAATCAACTTCAGGTAACAATAAACCTTATTCCTTCAAGTTAAGATTTGGACCATACTAAATTCAAATAAGAGCACACGCTTATTTGTGCTCTTATTTCTCTTGCCGTTTTTAAAACCGTTACGTACAATCTAGTGTATATTTGATCGAAGATGTATTGAACGTAGTATCTGTCAGTGGCGAAGCCTCCATACATGCCGATTCCCAGCGTCTTTACTTTTGTTATTGACGTGTATTTTAAACACATACAATTGAGACTATTTTTGCGTGGTTAGTGAATGCCCCGTGACGGATCATTTTTATCTTATGAATTGCATTACAATTTTAAAAAACAAAATTTCATTTATACACAAATAAAATCGAAATTGATAACTTAAGTTTTCGGCTTCTCATTAGATAAAAAAGCAACATACAGTCGAATTGAGAACCTCGTCCTATTTTTGAAGTCGGTAAAAAAGTGATCGTTCGCCCGGGGTACCTGTCAGTGCCGTTGCAGTGCGGCGGCGCGAGGTGGTTGTGCGAGTGGTGTGGCGCGGGCGTGGCGGGCGCGTGTGGCGTGTGCGACGTGCTGCGCCACCCGCCCAGCAGGGGCGCCTCGCCGCTCGCACCCAGCAGTTTTAATCTGGGTACAAGAAAACACCATCAACATCTCGGGCGGAACACATACATTTAATAGAGTACACATATAATACTTAGATTTTTCATGCAATATTGTTTTAAATGTGAGTTATTTTACTTTATAAAATATATTGAATGTGAATTTGGATTTAATATTTTTCTTCGGTTGTTAGCCTTAGATATAACAATATACAAGTCCATCAAGGTACTTAATAAAATAATGAATGTGATAGTGAGTTTGTTTGTTACACTTTCACGCTTAACTTAACTTCTCAATCTGGCTAGAAAACTGTTTAAAGTAGTTGATAGAAAATAGTTTTTTTTTTCTTGTATCCATTTAGTGTTAAGCAACTCATGTAATTTTTTGTCCCGGGCGACATAATCGCATTAACGACAAAGCCCTTTTCTAAAGGTAAAGATACTGTCCCCGACATAGAATACTTTTACACAGAAAACAAATTATAGATATCATCAAAAATCTATTAGCGTGTGGAGAAAAATGGAACTACAAATAAAATTAAAAAGCAGCATTTAACGCATGGTTTTTGATATGTTTCTTATTTTAAACAATAAGCATTTATACTCGTTATTTTATGGTATTCACATGTCCAAAGTAATAAAATGTTCAGAGAAAAATACTATTCTAATAATTATTTAGACAATAGCGATTTCGGCGACAGACTATCGGAGATGATCTAAATAATGTTACTATTGGATAGAAAAATCACTATATGACGGCCATCTTAAAACAACACTGGTCAGGCATAAATAACAAATAAATTTCAAGTGAATGCCTGAATTAATTAGGTTGAATTCTACCGGTGAAGATTTGTAATTGGCGCTGAACTGTTCATTGTACCACACATCTATAGATATTATTTGTCTATAAAACTTCATAAAAAAACAAAACAAGAATCTGCGACAAAACAGACGATGGTCTGATACTTCGAAAAGAAACATTCCCTCATTGTTTCAAGTAAGCGATCGAAACTAGAAAAGTAATAACTAACAAATACGCACTGCAAACGAAACTTACAAACATTTCTCCTTAGTATTTAGTGTTGGAATGGTAAGAGAGCGTTCAGATGGCACTACGTCAGGCTGGCGTTAAAAGTACTACGGGTGAAGTAGCCACGGCCTCACGCGGACCAGTTGCTCGTCGCAACAGTTGTTACTTGTTAACATCACACGGATTATACAATCTTACAGATTGATTTTAAGCTTATAGCCTGGCTTTTTGTACTGTTGACTATAATAACCGTTGATTAACCGTTCACCGTTGATTTTGTTACTATATTCGTGAAAGTGTAATTGGCTATTAGTTATTTAGTTGTGATCTATTTTTTTATATTTAAGCTGTTGGTTTTCCAAATAAACAAAAAAAATATATTAATAATGGTTTCTTGGATTTACGCGAATGTTACACATTGAAATAAAATTATTATTTACGGATTTTATCGCGGATTAGGTTTAATTTTTACATTTTTTGAGTTCCCGACGTTTCGATTACTTTACAGCTTTCGTGGTCACGGGGCGGACTGAGGTATTAGACGTCCGCTCTGTGACTGTTACAATTTAACTACAGTAGTTGAATCAGTCAGATCGTCAGTTGAATCAGTAGTTAAAAAATCCGTAAATAATAATTTTATTTCAAAATTATTAATAAACAAAAATAGCCCTGACGATACGGGCATTGCAGACAAATTGAGAGTGAGCGAGAGATAAGTTCTTTGGATCAATCGACATCATCAAGCGGGGTTGATCTAAATCTGATACAAATTGATCTTGAAAAGCTAAACTATAAGTGTCATTGATGATTTTTTCATCGTATACGGAAGTATATCCAAGCGTAAACGAAAAGCCTATTACCAACTTTTGGTCCAACCATAATTATATTAGCATTCGTAATATAATTCTAAAACAAATGAAAACAAGTATTCACATCAATGACTTGAGCGTAATTTAAAAGACACAAACAACTCAAAACAGTAAAGTACGTACATTTGTATCTATAAAACATTAAAATGGTGCTCTCCGCTTTTATGAGGGTTTCGATCCGGCCCTAACAATAAAAAGAAACTCATTTCACGTCTGAAGATGTTCATTTGCTATAAAATCATCTAAGTTCGTTTGAAGGGAGTCAAATAACAAGTGCTTTCAGTACATTTTATTACTGCTTTTACATACACGCAACGATGCCTCACGACAGAAGAGATTAAGTCAAAATACATAGATATAAATATTGTTATAAATAGTAATTGTAATAGTACTAGACACCTAGCGGTCGAAATTCTTCCGTGATACGGTTAAACAATATTATTATATATTAAATTATATAACTCACCACATAGTACAAAACAAAGACGCTTCGTGCTATCTGTCCCTATGTATACTTAAATCTTTAAAACTACGTAACGGATTTTGATGCGGTTTTCTTTAATAGATAGAGTGATTAAAGAGGAAAGTTTATGTGTATAATACATACATGGTGTTATAGAGAAATCTATCTGCACCCGGACGAAGCTGGGTCGGGCCGCTATTTATACAATATTAATGTGACAGCAATCGGAAAAATAGCTAAAAAGCTCAAAATGAGCGCTACATTTTTTTATATTTTAAGATAAAGCTTATCGATACCTACGGTTATGCAGCTTATAGGTTGAAAAACGAAACATAAGGAAAACTTTATATATTTTTTTTGTATTGGCCTGTTTTTATAGTATAGAAATATAAAAAAAAGCTATTTAAGTTCCCAATAGATAGATTGATCCTGCAAAAACGAGTACTGAATATAAAAATTGCCCTGATAAATAAAAAGAGACACCGACGCAAAACCCTAATAAGCCAAACATTAAATCCACAAAACCCGCAAGTTAATCTTTAAAGTTTCGCAAATACCGGTCCTTATTTCAAAAAAGGGAAGAGTCGCTTGCAGCCGATCAAGTTAGTGGCGCCGCGGCCACCGTTAGAAATTGGTTTTCCCAATGCGGCGTCAGGCGAAGCCTTTGGATTCCCGGCCGAGCTGTCGTACCGTAAAATGAGATATAAACCTTTCAAAAAAGCTATCGCCTCCATTGCCACCATACCGCGCGTTTATTTATATTAGGTACGCTTCAATTTCATCACCGCTCGCTGTAATGGAATTGCGAGATTTCGTTTAGTTGTTGGTCTTATTGGAATTATTGTTGCAAGTATTTTTTTATCAAAAAATTCACTGGACACTATAACTCTGACACGATAATTCTAAAGAAATATTGTTAAAACATCCGTTGAATATATTGTATTCATTTAAAAATTCATTATAAGCTTGAAAAACGCCATCGTCATACCGAGCTTTTCTTTTGTTATTCTTAAAACGTTATCATTTTTTATGTTCCAAAAGTTTCTCATACATCGATAATTGAATAATAATATTGGAGTAGAAACCGTGTCTCGACAAGTGAGTTGCGCCGTCTTCCTGCCAGATGGCGCGACTAGCGAGCGGCAGCTGGCGGTAACTGGCTAGACGAACTTAAGATAAACCTCAAACGTGGCTCTTCGGAGATGCTTATCTAACTACTTGTTGTTACCATTTCCAGGAGCGATTGACTTATATTTGATCTAATTCAAATTATAGTGAGCTGTAATCGTAATTTTTAATATTTTATTTAATTAAAAACAGTACTTTATGTTAAATGGTTAATTCAGTGAGAGCGCTGCTGAGCTTTGTAAGGGGTCTGTTAGTCAAAATTGATAAAGGTGCCTTTGAAATGACGGCCTTGGGTTCTATTTCCTTGTCAAGGTAAACGTTTGTTTAACCTACTACTATGTTTGTGACTTTGCCAAACAGTCTCTGCAATTTGACAACTCTAACTGACGAACAGCTTGCAGTCTGTTCGACCCTACTCAATAAATTAAAAATGGACAACTTATTCGTATCTAACATCCATATCTTAAACATAACCATATTTGTACTACACAGTTCACTTATAAGTTGTATTAGGATTTTTGTACTTATTGAACTATGAAAATGCAAATACAACACGCTATGTGTTACCAAAGCCTCTCGCTCTTCAAACAAATATACACTAGATTATAAGTAATGGCCAAAAAACGGCAAGAGATATAAGAGCATAAAATAAAAATAAGCGTGTGGTCTTATTTGATTTCAGTGTGGTCCAAAAACATAATAAACCTTAATTTAAAGGAACAAGGTTTATTGTTACCTGAAGTTGTTTATAAATTAAGTCTTTTTGCTACATCTCGTAGTTCGAAATTCAAATTTATAACTTACTAGCGGCCCGGCCCAGCTTCGCCTGGGTGCATATTTTTTTTTATTCCACTCCACACCAAATACATGTTGTTTTTCGTATAAACTCTTGTATACCTAAACCTATCCTACTGTCCGGCTCAATCCCGTCACATCCGCCTGTTCAGTCTCTTCCCAATCCGTCCCGTCGCTTTTCTTTATTATCCATCCCGTTTTATAACGTGCATTTACATTTCGTCCTAACAAATCTGTCATCTATCCCAGCCCTCTCCCGTACCTTCCACTCTATTTTATTTTATGTCCCTTCTCTCCATATAATTCTTGTATATCTAAACATGACGTAGATATCCTACTGTCCGACTCAATCCCGTCTCATCCGCCTGTTCAGTCTCTTCCCAATCAGTCCCGTCCATTCTCTTTATTATCCATACCGCTTTATAACGTGCATTTACATTCGTCCTAACAAATCTGTCAGCTATCCCAGCCCTCTCCCGTACCTTCCATTCTATTTTATTTTATGTCCCTTCTTTCCATATACATCCATATATATATATACATATAAAGATTGCCTTATGAATTATGGACATTAAAAACTTTAGCGTTTTTTATTGTCCATCCAATATTCCTTCCCTTATTTCAGCACCAAAAAGCTGTTTTTCCAAAAAATATTGCACGCCATTACTTTTTGTTAGTAATAAAGAGTTAAAATATTTTTTTTATAGACAACTTCAGTGGTTTCGATTTTCTTAGATATAACAATTCAACCCTTTTTTACCCCCTTTAGGTATAATATAACCTATCTCAGTCCGATACGATGTACATTTCTATCAGTGAATTATAGCGAAGGAAAGGCCACTGTAAAAATTCGTGATAAAAATGGCATTCGATCTTGAAAAGGAGTAAGTATAACTTCTTATGCTGCATTTACACGCTTGGCCAACCTCAGCCAGCCTCCACCAACGCCAGCGTGTAAACGGAGTGTTTGGCTCGGCTGGCCTTATGTTTTTCATAGTTAATAGCTTGGAGTTGGTAGACGTTGGCCCAGCCTCAGCCAACATGTAAATCCACCATTACGTGTGAACATTATTTATTTCATTGTCTTATATTAATGTAGCTAGATATATTCTCCTTAGTTTATACAAAATAAATTTCTGAACGCATGCATAAACAATTACAATCAATTAAAATGTCAATCCATTTTCACTGTCAATATTTTACTTCTTTAAAATCTAAAATACGCCACTAATCGAATATTGTGGATATATGTTTTCGATTCGAAACCTTTATTTAAATACGTTCTTTAATTTGAGGGCAGAGTTTACCATATCGACAGGGTGAAAATTAAATGTTTGACAGTTACAAACCCATGAACATATTGTATGGGAAAATCACGCACATTGTTTTGATAGATATGATTGAATTTGAATTTTGTATAGCGGTAATAAAGTACAAATTGACTCTTTGACGTTAGGAACATACCTACATTGTTTAAACAACAGTGAGTGCTTGTTATTTAATATGAACCTTATACAATAGCAATAAATCTCAAATTGACTCAACGTTTTAGTTAGAAAACGTTTGTATGGGGTAAAGAAAAGGGCTGTTTTTAGGGCTTTTCCGGCAATTATTCGAAATTTTCTCGCCGTAAAAACCATCCTTGGACTTTCACAAACATTTTAAAAAAAGAATCATCGAAATCGGTCCAGGCGTTGTTGAGTTATGCGGTTACCAACACATTTTGCGATTCATTTTTATATATAAGACTAGCGGCCCGGCCCAGCTTCGCCTGGGTGCATATATTTTTTTATTCCACTCCACACCAAATACATGTTGTTTTTCGTATAAACTCTTGTATACCTAAACCTATCCTACTGTCCGGCTCAATCCCGTCACATCCGCCTGTTCAGTCTCTTCCCAATCCGTCCCGTCGCTTTTCTTTATTATCCATCCCGTTTTATAACGTGCATTTACATTTCGTCCTAACAAATCTGTCATCTATCCCAGCCCTCTCCCGTACCTTCCACTCTATTTTATTTTATGTCCCTTCTCTCCATATAATTCTTGTATATCTAAACATGACGTAGATATCCTACTGTCCGACTCAATCCCGTCTCATCCGCCTGTTCAGTCTCTTCCCAATCAGTCCCGTCCATTCTCTTTATTATCCATACCGCTTTATAACGTGCATTTACATTCGTCCTAACAAATCTGTCAGCTATCCCAGCCCTCTCCCGTACCTTCCATTCTATTTTATTTTATGTCCCTTCTCTCCATATACATCCATATATATATATATATACATATAAAGATTGCCTTATGAATTTTTGACATTAAAAACTTTAGCGTTTTTTATTGTCCATCCAATATTCCTTCCCTTATTTCAGCACCAAAAAGCTGTTTTTCCAAAAAATATTGCACGCCATTACTTTTTGTTAGTAATAAAGAGTTAAAATATTTTTTTTATAGACATAATTTCAGTGGTTTCGATTTTCTTAGATATAACAATTTAACCCTTTTTTACCCCCTTTAGGTATAATATAACCTAAATAATTAAGACTATACGCAACCTCGGCCACTTTTGGCATGCGATTTATTCCGGACCCTATATCTAGTACGATATTTGATCGTAGCTCTAGCACTTTCAAAATAACTTTACCCTAACTAATAACATAGTTACACAGCTAAATCAATATATGCTAATAATTATAACCAACTTTTTAGTCTTTTAGCACAAGGCGTGGCGGCGAATCGAGTCAACACTCGTGATTAAAACGACACTCAAGAAAAGGGCTCTCGTCCTGGACAAACAAGGGACAGGTCCTCAATCCACTCCGGGCCTTAATGGAGCGCCGCGAGTTATCACGTCGCGTGGCCTTATCCATATTATAAATGAAATTGCCTGCCGCCTGTGTCTATATTATAGTTTGCTACCTCAATAGGTAAGGTGTGGACATAAAGAAGGTGGGGTCTTGTGAAGGTAATGAGGTTTGGTCTAGTGAAAACTAAATGTATTTTCGAGTTCAATTCAAAATTAAATTGTATGAAGAACATTTTTTATCTAGATTGTAAATAGTGTAAGTGATAGAACCACGCTGTTGTCAGTCATGACTCAGAATTAATGAGCAGGCTCGTCCGCGGCGGTACCACTGTCTCACAGGTGATCGACGAAAGTGACAGCTTTGCTGTCGCGTTTCGTTCGGTGAATGACATTTCCGGATGCCCAATACCCCTTTCGTCTTCCCATTCCTTTTCCTTCTCGATTCCCTCCCATCTGATGGGCCGGCAGCACATTGGTGACCCAAGCGTTATGGATGGTCACGGGCGGCAGTGATCACTTACCGTCAGCCAAATGACCTGTCTCCTTGTTTGCCAGGCTTATTATACATATAAAAAAAACCCAAAGAATAAATTGTCAAGTATATAGACAAATATAACTACGGAATCGATTGGTCGTAGTTATACTGGTCTTTTAACAGCTCTGTAATGGCATGCATTGAATTGCCAACCCGCACTAGGCCAGCGTGGTGGACTATATGGCCTAACCACTCTCAATCATATTCTCGATTGTAGAATAGGCCCGTGCCCTGCAGTGGGACGTATATGGGCTGATACAGAATTGCAAAAGAAAGCCGTAAATAGGCTATTTCGAAATTTTAAAAGGTTTCAATTCCGATTTTAAACACGTTTTTTTCATAATTTTCTGCCCTCCTCTAGTCTGCCAATTCCACTGTTCATAAGCGGTGATAGAAATATTGCAGATGATAATTCTGGTAACTTATACAGAATGTTCCTAATTGCTATTACTTAAGGGCTATATTTCACCGGGACACCATGGCAGCGCAACCAGTCGCCGTTACCAAAAAAATGAATTCAGCTCTATGGAGACTTATAGAGACTTTCCCGCCCTCACACCCGCCACTGCAACTCCTGTTAGCCAGGATCAACAGTGGCACACAAAGATTTGACACCGAGCTCCGGGGCTCGGCGAGTCTCTCAGGGACACTAGCTTGTCTTTAACCCGCATCGAAATTAATCAGAAAGAAAAACAAAAGGAGGAGCTCTATGGAGAGTCACACACCTGGTGTCCGTTTGGTTGCGCAACCTATTTGGCGGCGCGACGAGCTCGGACGCATGCACAGAATGTTACTGATCGCGCCACCACGCTGCTCGCGCCACCACTAATTACTATAGCGTTGTATGATGTTTCAGTCATTCAGCCGCCAGTCCGGCTGCCAGCGGCCAGTGACGCCCTTCTAACTTACCTTAATGTAACAAACAACTTTTCTGCAGGACTGACTGATTTTCGTAATATTGTGTGTTGTTTCAACAAATCATTTTCACACAAAGTCAGTAACTCGTCAAAAGACCTCGCGGACATTTTCGCATAGCTAAAAACCTTATCCGGATATTTCGTTTAGATCGTCGTATATGTTGACGACTTGTACTTTCTTACAGCGATCTACAAAATAAGAATGAACCCCCCACTATCTCTTTTTGAACTCTCTTTTTCTACGTACATACAACAGTTGCTATCTCTTCGAGGTCTATTTTGATACTGTCTCAGTGTGGTGTATCGATTCTGGTGTCTATATGGTGTCTAATTTGAAAGTTTACAGACACCACGGTGGCGCGACTGGTTGTGCCGCCATGGTGTCCCGGTGAAATATAGCCCTAAAACACAGCTTTTGGTGTCAAATAAGCTGTAAAGGAACAAACAGCTCTCCGAAAGGACAATGAGGATACTCCGCTGATGCAAAAAACGCCACACTTGAACATCATAAATATCAATCGCAAATATAACTCACGATACTATAGAGACGTTAAAAAAATGGGCTGTTAACCCATCGGAGGCTGTTATGGCGCGATAGATCTCTTTTATCGCGGACGGTGGCGTGACAGAACTTAATAGAACATACGTATAGACGTCTATATATCCGAGACGCTTTCATTTCCTTCGCCGTTTTATGTTTATTTAGGATCTTGACCAGTGTAGTATTGTGATATAGCATGCATTAAGTAAACATCAAAATACCATCTGCATCATTTTAGAGGTTGGAATTCCACCACAGTACGTTTCTCTCGGTATTTTCTTCCTCGTACTACAAATCTCTAGAACCATTTTCAGATAAAGTTTCATAGAACCTTCTGATTACCACAATTACAATTTAATCGACTTTGCGTACAAGAGTTTAGACCGTTTACTTATTTTTAATACTCACATTTACAATTTATTTGATATTTCTAATCCTTGCCATGTACATTGGCACATCTTTCAAACAACTAATGAAAAGCAAATATGTCCATATACATTGAGTAATACGCGTGCATACTTGTCGAACATTCCTGCCGGGTGGAATCTACATTCGCGATAACACAAACTTTCAAATATGTAAATGGTTATTTAATGCGATTCCAAGCACCGCTGGAAATGCTGTCTCGCGGTTTCGTTCAGCTATTATTAATTACTGCCGAGACGGTTTATATAGACATCCATTTATATGAAGCGCTGGGATGACGACATTTTGAGGTGCTCACTTAATTCTATGCAGGATTAACTGCTTTTGCTTTTTGAATAAGTTTTTCTGAAGGTGGGATGAAGTCTACAAGATTAATAATAATAATAAGAGAACAGGGTTTCACTTAAAATTATATTGATCTTAGAAATAATATGTCTGTAACCGTATCAGCCAATATACGTCTCACTGCAGGGCCCATGCCTCCTTCACAATCGAGAGTACGGTTCAGAGTGGTTAGGCCATGTAGTTCACCATACTGGCTAAGTGCGGGTAGAAATAATATCAATTAATGAATGTTCCTAATTGGTAAGCCCCTATAGCTAGAAAAACCGTCTCTATAAGTAAAACCGCTTTGTCTGTTTCTGCCACTAAGCACTAATGTGAGAAATCATTATTGTTCCGGTTTGAAGAACATCGAAACCAGTGAAATCACTGTGCATTAAAAGACTTAACACCTTGATAATTAGCACAGTCCAGTAACATGCAAAGCTTGGTAATTATAAATTCTGAATTATGTAACCCCTGTTTATGGAAAAGTGTGACGCATGCCATTAGACGAGCAACATAATTTATCTCATCTCGCTAAAACGTAAAGTTACAATACGCTAAATTATATACTTTGGCACACATCATTTTAAAGCTACAATAACAAATGTTTGCCAATTACTATCCAAGGGCAAACATACAAACCCCGAATAACAATAGCCTTAAAATACAAATCGAGTTTAAAGTCAATACGGCCGGGTTCAATAGCAACAGCAAAAACGAAACTAGACCAATCGACGAAATTAGCGCGGTCGAATGCCGATTTATTACCAAATCCGGATCCTGCGCCCGAATGCATTCAACTCGTATGATTCAAGAGCATGAAAACTGCATCAAAAACCAATATTCTTCGTGATTCCATCTTATATCACGGCTTATATTTACCAAGTGCTGGAGTTAAACACGTTAACTACAGTTGTAATAATTCAATTAAACTAAGCAAAGTGATGTAAGCAGTTACGAATTGTGTTACTGTTGGATTTATTTTTATTTAAAATATTGCTACATTGAAAATGGTTCGTGTTATCTTACGTACATTGACATAATGTCCGTCGTTAAACCATTCCTACTAACATTATTCAACGCCAACTTTATTTCGCTTAGTAAATATTAGTTTTTGTTCCTACCCAATTAGGCAATTTCTTTACCAGCTCTGAAACAATATTTGAATAACAGATGTCTTTTAGGCTCTATTAACCAAAACCCAGCAAAATCTGAACCCAACGTTGTGTTTAACGGCCTTGGCTTCCCGAAATACCGTTCTCCATCAACAACAAGAAACAATTAAGTTGGACCGTTGTTCTACGTGACGTGCGACGCTTACACCCGATACTTTTACATCGTCCGCTCAAAATTCAAAGTTTAGTCGTCGGGGAATTGGAAGACAGAAAACATGTTGGCATTCTCGCATACTAACAAAAAGCCCCATTGGGAACAACCAGCCAACTCACACAGAGCGTCTAATAACAAAAACTTCGTGAAACGGTCCCTTTTAAAAAGCAACCATAAATAATATTGTGGGGTGCGAATTAAAATACTATTTCCTTGCCAAAATGAGAATACTTTTATGTTCTCATCTAACTTAGATAAACTTGTTTGTAGTTTCCAAGAGAGTAAAACACGCAATTCACTATTTATGCCCTTGTTCCGCTGTAGCGGGAATTAACTGGCTTCATTTGTTATAATAACGTTTTATGGAGCACATTATTGTTGATGTCGAAATTGTAATAATGAAATCATTTATTTTAATGCCTTTCGACTGCATAATATTTCAAATTGCTTTTTCGTGTTAAAAAGATAGATTAGAAGTTGAAAATTGAAAGGGCGAGGATTTCGAAGTGTCCTTCTTTCTCTAAAAAAATAATTAGCATCAATTCAACACAATTTTAAAATTGGAATAAGTATAAATATTTTTCAGAGTGTTAAATTTGACAAAAGCTCTGTGTGATGTACAGTACCTAGCTTTGTGTGCCCGCCGGGAGCGCGAGGAGAGGTCTAGCTCGCTGGCGGCGGAGCACGCGGTGGCCGCCTGCAGCGAGCCGCGGGAGCCGCCCAGCCGACGCGAGCCCAGCCGGCACGTCATCATCTCTGCAACAAACATTAAAATGTATTTTTATCTACAAATGATATTCTTACTACCATGACCACACCCGGTGGTTTCTTCTTTATAATATGAAAAACATTTTACACAGAAGTTTTTTAAGACGTAGTGTATTCCAATCGTAAGACCCAACTTGACCTGGTATTCATAAACGCCCCGGTAAAATACATAATATAGACCTTCAAGAAAATAGAGATTTTTCTGATGATCTAGGTGATCATAGATGACAGTGACTACTGGTGGTAGGTCCCTCATATGTGAGATACCATCTGGATAGAAACCACCGCAATACCTATTTCTCCCGTCAACAACAGTGGAAATTCACTGTTGTGTTCCGGTTTGGAGGACATTATAGCCAGAATAACTATATATTGAGACTTAACATCTTATGTCTCAGGATGACGAGCGCAGTGGAATGCCAAGCATTGTATGGTAATTCATGTTCGGTTTCTATACAGGTGCGGTCGTATCGCACCATCAGGCAAATAGCATGCTCGTCTCGCCATTCATTGCAATAAAAATAAAACATACCATCATATGAACCGTCTGTTCATTTGCCCCCGTACAAAAAATTGGCTACACGACACCATCAAAAGTTGAGACAAAAGTAGATCCAATATCATAAATTTAAATATCGCTACAAAAATATTCGAGCCAATTAAGAAGATAACATTGAAGTTGAATGGCGGTTCATTTAGCTCGCGGTTCAAAGGGCCAGTCACTAAACAAAGGGAAACAATAACGATAATAAACGGAGGGCCCTCGCGAAACGAATGAGATGAATAAGCGTAAATCGAATGAGGCCATTGTTGGATCTCCACTTTTTTATAAACTCCCTGCCGCGATTCGTTCATCGAAGCGCCCACTCTGTGCAAGTTCCGGTACAAATTACGAAAAGAAACTGCCTTGGGCTTCGCGGCGGAGCTACCTAACGAACTAAAAATAAAATAAAAACCCAATGCAGTCGCCGTCTGGCAGCGTAAAGAATTCAAATACGGACACATTTGTTATCGGAAGACGATTGTAGTCTTTGCTAATCATGAATAAACAAATTGCGAAGCTGCACTGGCCCAGATGCTCTGCCACGATTTTTATAAATTACATTTTTTTTTTTTAAGTTGTAATGAACTAAATAGACTAACCACTCTCAATCGTACTCTCGATTATAGAGGAGGCCTGCGCCCTGCAGTGGGACGTATATGGGCTGATACAGTTGTAATGTACAACTTAGCCAGTTAAGTTAATTTAATATTAACTTATATTTTTTTGCCGTAAGTTCAGTAATTTGAAGTTATGGAACTTTTTTTCAGTTAAAAGAACTTTACAGCTTGCATCTCACACTATGATATCCTGGAAGTTTTATTCAAAGTAACCAATTAAAATATTTACCAAACAATCACCTAGAGAGAGAGAGAGAGACAAAAACAGAAGCCTAAAACTATTAAACTGGAAATGCATCCGAGCAATAAATATAACTTAAATTATATTCCCAATTCAGTGTAACGCATTAATAAATAACCGTGAAGTGGCGCAAAACGTCGAATACTAAAAAACGTGGACATTTTATTTCAAATAGACAGAGATTTTGGTAAAATTAACCGGTATATCGCGTCGCAGTGCGGAAAACCGGCGCTTGTCTCACTACTTAATAATAACGCCCACAAATTATTGAATTTAAACACGGACCAAGAAAATTGCTTGTTCTCGTTTCTATACCAACGTGTTGGCTGTTGTACACATTTTTGTCACTTCTGTAACGTTCAGTGCATTTTAATCAGTTGCTGATACAATACTTTTTAAATTATGTTTTCCTGGTACTTTAGATTTGTGGTAATATTTTGTTTGGGTCGTAGATCATGTTAACTTTGGGAATTATGATTAAACGAAGACTTACAGTCATGAAATATAGGTATAGGTATAGGTAAGGTATAGGTTTAGGTATAGGTAATAGGTACTTTGGGTTATAAGCTATAGAGATCGTTAGATACTTCTAATATATCAGAGCTGCAGAATCAAACTTTAAGACTATGGTAACGTACTCCTAATAGAAGAATATTGTCACTTGATGTTTTTGTAAAGTTATGACACATAGTTTAAAGAAATTCATAACAGTTCCTGTACACTTCATGCACTCAAAATAAATAATTTTGCAACCTCTATGACGCAGTCGGTAGACGGCGACTGTAAAACAACATTCCTCGGGTTCGATCCTCACACTGAACTAAATATTTAATAGATCTACAGGTATTTGTTTCGGATCTTTGGTATGTGAGTCTGAAAAGTCTCTTGTTTTGATAACCACAACACAAGATCTAAGTGTGAGGTGAGTACAATGTATGATTGTTGGATGTATTTATTTATTATTTATAACCCTACATTGTCCATATTTCTCATTTACACGTTCTAAGTCAGAAAACCACCTAGCATTTTCAACAATACACTAACTGAATTAGGTAAATATCCAAATGGTATTACAATTTGTCATGAACAATCTGGTGATAGTTACAATAACATGTAATCTGGAACGACATATCGGACATACGTATAACATCTAAATCAACAAGTGATATGAAGATCATCCGCGCACCCGCAAACACTGTTTAATTCAGGCTTATCTTCGACCATGAGTTACTTACACAACTGACGTATCTGTATCAATATGTATCAGCCCATATACGTCCCATTACCCCCCATACAATTGAGAGTACGTTTGGGATGGGCTAGGTCACACAGTCCACCACATTTACCTAGTGCGTATTGGCGGACTTTTACATACCCTAGAAATGCTTTCGAATCGCTATGGTGTGTCGCTCCAAGACTTTCCAACACTTTTGAAAACAAGAAAAGACAAAGCCTTGGAGCGACATCAAGCAGGCAGCTCAAGACCGTGCGAGATGGTGAGTCACTGTAAATCCCCTTTGCCCCATCCAGGGGACATAGGACCTGAATGATGATATGCATATTTCTTCAAAATGTTTCTTCCACAAATTGTGACTGTAACAACTGACATGTCGCTACCCAATTCAATATTTCATATTTATTTCTTATTTCAATGCTCGGTTTTATTGATCCCTCTATAGGAACTCGTAATAACTGCCACATAAAAGCATTTGAATGAAAGCCAAGCACGATTTGTTGAATTTACTTTAGATTCCAGCAGTCTATTTTAGCCATTGCTATTTTATCTTGTGATAAAATACAATGATTTTATAACTGAATCGCTAGTTCTGGGATAACCTTTAGTGATTATAACAAAGCTGTCTATTACAGCAATATAAATCGTGACCATCTAAAGTTATTTGCAATCACCAAGCACTCAATAGAACTAATTGTTTTCCCAATAAAACGAGAAGATATTTCATAGATTTAATAAAATATAAAATAGAAATAAAGGAAAAAGTATTACTACAGTTACCTCTACGCGAGTTCTGCAAAGTAGAACAATGAAATAGCTCATAGACCAACTAAAGCAATTGTATTCAATAAGGAACGAACGTCACCCGCCACAATACACTTCAATCCCCGTGTATGAAAAGAGAGATTTTATTCAGTTGGCTGTTTACTTCAGAAAATACTGCTGTGGTGCTTTGCATTTTATTAAAGAATGTTCTCGAATATTCGCACCGCCCAAAGCCTAAAGCTAAAGGTAAAACGAAGTATAAATAACGATCCTCCGAAGAAAACCCAATTTAGTTGTAATTTTTGTTCCATATTTGTTGTGAGTTCAAAAGATTCATCGAGCCATGCAGTCGGTACGGAGTTTTACTTAAACATCGATATGCTGTGATTATTACAGGCCAAGACAATGTGCACAGTGCATACTGTACTGTGTATAATCATATCCGAAATAAAAGGCAAGATATTTTAAGCAAGTCAAATGCATTTTTATTTGTAAAAAATAGTTAAAATATAATCGAAAATTATTGATGAAAAGAGAGTCGTCGACGTGAGGATCGCAATTCAATCAATATATTTTTAAAATTGTCGCTGGCCCTAGCATTTATTATAACTTAAAGTTCGTTTGGGTTCTGATGCTGTTTTTTGTTATTATTAATATTAACTTATTGAAGACATTACAGCATTATCATGGCTCACCAACACAATAATGGACATCAGGAAAAATCGAACCTGGCCGCTAGTCGATAAATTCGTCCGCTTAGCAAATGTCAAATAAACTGTCGCCTAAACCCTCTTTTTATATAGGGGAGGAGGTAAGAACCTACCTGACAGTAGACTAGTAGTAGTAGTAGTAATAAGTACTAATGTAGATAAGGTGCAGGTATAATAACTAGAAAAACTATTCAGAACACACGTCCCCGAGGACGCAATGACTTACTTAGGTTTCTTTTATTTTCGCTAATTACCGAGCCGTGCCGCATGGCCATTAGGATTTGCTGACCTCATGCTAATTAATGTGTTTTGTATTAAATGTTAATGCTTCCTCGGTTCTCGTACATCTTTTATTAACCTTACATTACATTATTAGCCCTTAAATACAAAGCGGACAGAAATGTTAACCTTTAGTTTGGTTTTTAAATCATTTTATGGAAATTTCTCGATTGTTATAAAGTTGTGAAGCTCATTTTTATAAAGATCAGAAAATTAGAACCTTAATTCTGCCTGGAATGTGTGTCCATTAAACCCAAGTATACCGTAAGTGCAGATGGAAGAAAGATTTAGCGAATTCAATTTTAGTTCTTGCTATAATTTTGAAAAGGTTTTTAAATTCCGTGCAATAGTTTTTTTTTTAGGATTCCAGGACCTAAAATAATAGTAGCCTACAGATTTTTTTTACTAAAGCATCGATATGGACTCAGAGTCTAGTTTGCTGCAGGCCGAATGCCTCATTTGAAAGGGGTTAAGCACATGATAATTCCATATTTAATGATGTCTCGACGGGCGCTTGACACGCGTTTGTCGGCTGTCACCTGGTAGTCCCTGCATTTCCGATTACAACCGATGTAGTCGCCATTGAAGCGCATCAATGACGCTTGCCCGACCACTACACAAGGAAAGCACTTAATGCCACCACAATTACTTATGTATTGCCATATTACTCAGAAAGCTAGTCATATGGATTATAAACAGGTAGCGTTTGTTGTTGTTTGAATGATAGAAGCGGACAAGCGATACTCTAATTAAAGTGAAGTTAAAATATTTATGATTTAATACAATGCAGTGAATCGTATACCGAAGATATGAATACGAAGGACGTTAATTGCTAATTCGTTAAAAGGGAAATTATCTAAATTCTTTGATGAAGTAGACCAAGAACCCATGGCCGCTAGATTTTGGTGATTTTAGAATAGCCGAAAGTTCGGCTGCCCATGTTGAAATAACTATCAGAAGATAAAACACCTTTTGATAGTTCTTCCAACATACCAGACACAGTGGAGCTGATAACTTTCAAAGCCCAAGCTATGATCCAAACTTTATAATTGCTCATAGTGTGATGCCTATATTAGAAGCATGCGCAGACAAACTTTAAGAATTTATAAAATGAAAGGAATGTATTCAGATTTAGATTTCATGGGCCTGACTACCGTGAAAATCTAATGAAATCAAATCCTTATTGAGTTTTATCACTGGCAAATCATTCGTACCTCAATCGATTACGACTTACAACTTTCCTACGAAAATAATTGTGGAATCACATCATCTTTAAAGGGTCCGACATCAAAGTGCCAAGAGATCTTCCAACAAATCAGCATCGGCTTCCTTCGTTACCTTCCTCTAGCGACTCAGATAAAAAGATTTTCGCTTACAAAAGAGTTACACGCTTTGTTTCGCAGACAAAATAAAATGTCCATGAAAAATCAAGGAACGGAGCTAAAGGCGATACAGGTACGCGTAACTTGAACCGGCCCTTTGTCGACGCTTCGACCTCCGCGCAATATGACGCTAAATTTAGATCTGAAAGTACTCGGATTCGATCAGATTTCATCCAATTATATATGTCATTACTAGAGATCTGAACTGAGCCTGATGTTTGTACGAGTGATACTCCAGTAAATTATAGTCAACATTTTACTCTGATAAGTATATAAACTGTAATATTGTCAAGTTTCATTCCAATCCATTCAATGCTTTTTGCGCAACTCACACCCATTCATCTGACCTCATAAACTTTGATTATGTAATAGGGTGTTAATTGGAAAAAAATATTCTCTCTATCTTTTGTCAGGCACAGGAAGTCCATGCAACCTGTTTTTAACAACTTCCTCTCTCCTATGCCTAAAGATGACTTTGATGTAAAAAAAACATCACTATTCAACACTATTCCTCTATTCGTAGCGCCTACAGCATTGATACAAAAATTAACTTCCCAAACTTCCATTGCGTATTCAGCGACAAAAGAGTGCAATTTTCAAAGCCGGCTGTTATACTAACAACTTGTTGCCACTGAAACCAGTCCAGGCCGGGTGTGCGGAAACTGCAGATAGAACTTTTCGGTCTAGTCTATCGCACTTTTCCACTTTAGAACAAACGATGACGTCGATGCTAAACCCCCCCTCCCTAACTCCGCACCCCGCACCGCATACCCCGCGTCTCTCCGCACTAAGCTAAGCGACGCAGCGCAACACTTTTTTCTATAAAGCCGGATGAATGATCAAACGCAATTACTGTTTATATTATCCACTTTATTTGTGTGGTTAACCATGTTATAATGAGAGAGTCTTGTTATTTTTTATTTATAAGGATAGGAAGCTATTCAGGGATAGTGCTATTATATAATAATGATTATTTCCGCCATTCAGCCTACATAATATCTTATTAAAAATATTCATAATTTAATGAAAATTTATTAACGTCCTGCTGCATGATGGACGGATGAAAAAAATGGCTAGCGTGTGGATGACGTCTGCCAAGACTGGGATAGTTGGCGCTTACTTGAGGAGGCCTACTTCTAGCAGTGGACGGTGACAGGCTCAATATATAATTAACTAAAGGAAGTCAGCATAACGTGAGTCCAGAACGAGGAGAGATCTCCTTTAGTGGCTAAAAATATCAGGTTCCTTCACTATTTTAATAACTACATGACCCGTCAATTCCATTGGTCCCATATTCATAGCGTATAAAAAGTATATTACAACACACATTATTCAACCAGGGTAGGCCACGAGAATAAACAAAAGCCTACGCCTAAAGCCTAACAACAAGTCGGAAATAAACAAATATTTTTGTTCGGAGTTTTTTGTATGACTTTAGAACATACAAATGAATATTTCACTGAATCGTAAATGAAAAAATATTCCAGACACAAAACTTGTCCATTTAAACAAAAGTTCAATAGATAATATTGGTACATCGACACTCATATAAATTCAAACTATAAAACTGTTGGACAAGTTTACGAAAGTCTCCAATTGATTGTTGTTCCAGCAAAGTTTTTATGCGATTACTCATGTCGAAACTTTCATCTCCCCACATTTCCCAGTCCGCAAGTCTATTTGAATAAAATATGAGACCCGAACAGGCTTTATAAAAAACTCACTCAAAAGAAAATGCATTTTACCCCATTTATGAACGGTCCGGCGGCTAAAGGGGACGTCACAATTGATATCAAGAGATTTCACAAAAGTAATTAAACCATATCACAATGAAAGATTCAATTGTCGCGACTTTCCATTGTCGTGTCCCCAAGAAGAGTTTTGTGTTATTGACTACTTAAACCGTTGTCCGCACCAATCAAAATTCAATTTCTTGAGTGTAATTTGCGCTCAGTGCTCGTAAATCCTTCTATAAAATTGCATTTTAAAAATAATCCTTATTTCCCAGTGAGGCTTTCTCAACATTAACAATGGCGGAAAGGCGCTCGTCTAACCCGCAGTAATTAATTAAATAGGATTATATTTTGAATACCCTCAGCAAGGTGATGCTCCACATAATACCTTAATTTAAGACGTAGCCTTTAATAAATTATGAAACAAAGAAGGGAAATCATGACCGTAATTATTTAAAAGAGTGCCGTGGAAAGAGGCCAGCGGTAAGTTGGCGTGTTTCCCAATGATCGTAAAGTGTTAATCGAATGCATATTCACACAACGAGGCGATGAATCCTGCAGCGGCAGTGTGGTTTAGCGTTTTTATTCAGTACAAAGCTCGGATGTCGCTGAAAGAGAAATGATAAATAAAACAATAGCTAGACTCCGTCCGCAGTCCGCATTGTAAATTGAACCTGTTACTCTTATCTCTTTTCTGTCACACTGTAACGAGACAATAATCCGCTCGTTATGCGCTGAAATATTTTATACGCGTTTTCTAAAGGGAATCTAGTAAATAGATAGCGGTAGATTTTGTAACCTAAATTACTTATAATTAGATAAATGGACTAGAAACTTGTAACAAAGGTTATTCATGATCAAATACTGCGTGATTGATAGGCTCTCAAACACCACGGTAACAGCCGTTCAAACTTTCGGATATATTTCATTAAGGTTTTTTCAGTCTTTACACCACTTGGCCACTTGGCAGTAAATCCTTTTTTATAACTGAATTGTGTCCGTAAAAACACGTCAGCGACCGAAAAATAAAGTTATTGAGAATTAAAATTTTATTCCAGCGAGGAAACAAAATAAAATTGAAGTTAAAATATTGTGCGGAGGGCATTTATTCAAATTATTTGCAAATAATAATATATCTGTATAAAGCAGTGATCTGCATGAAATGTCGGCGGATTTTATTTATGAGTGCGACAAAGAACCATACAGCCACGTAGACGTAAAGATAATGACAAAAATGTAAAAATCAATAAAATTATAATTAATTGATATTATTAAACATCAACTTACGCTTTTTTCCCTTATATTTGCCGTCCCACGAGCGAGCCTATCGCCATATCGGGCACAAATTTCTGACTCCAAGCTGATCAGCAGAAAAATCCAATATCACTTTGCTGAACCCAGGATTCGAACCCGAGACCTCACCGTTACAATCATACTGTAGTACAACTGCGCCACCGAGGCAGTCTTATTAATTAATCTGTTAATAAATACGAATAGATAAATGCAATGTTGTATTTTTCATTAAACGGACAACATATTTGTAATCTCGTTGATTTAGAATGAAATGCAGAAAATAACTTGGGTCCGTCGCGTCCCGTCGCACAGAATCCAATACAATCTGCCCCAGATATTTGCTCCCACTGTTACACACAGTTCGTTGGCTTTGGACTATTTTCTTCCATCACAGATTAGATACGACAAAAATATAAAATCATTTAACGGTGAAGAAAAGCATCGGGAAAAGTTTGTATATCTGAATATTTCATTTCAGAATTTCGAAGATCCAAAATAGATGAACGATAGTTTCATTTTCGCGGGATTAAAGAAAAAATACCTCGTTATCATGATGAAGGCTCGGCCATGCAGCGAAACTCATTTGGTCTGATATTATTTTATTTAAGCATTAGTATTTCGAGAAACTGTTGACTATAGTTTCGGTTATCCACGATTACCGACGACATAGTTATTAATCTCGAGATAGCTAGATCCTAAGTTGAAAAAATTAAAACTCGATGTTCAAAGAAAGATGACGAGCTAATCAAATTTCTCGCAAGTTCGGAAAGTTCCCGGCAAGTTCTCAGATTCAATTAGTAGATACGCGGCGCTGTGTCGCTGCCCGGGCCGCCCGCTCCCAGCTCCTACACGGCCGATTTTCATTATTATGCCTATTATAACTAATGGTTCCCTTTCTTTTTCCCTGTCCCCAGTATTCTGCTTAACGC
The DNA here is from genome assembly GCA_030180105.1 of Hyles lineata. Classification (NCBI taxonomy): domain Eukaryota; kingdom Metazoa; phylum Arthropoda; class Insecta; order Lepidoptera; family Sphingidae; genus Hyles; species Hyles lineata. The sequence continues at coordinate 7,912,331 of JARJEE010000017.1, read as the reverse complement.
TCAATTTTCATATTATTTATTGCCGCTGAGAGAAATTGCAACCGGTATCACAGATCGGAAACTGAGGAAATTTTAATGAAAAATTTATGATAAAATCTTATACGACAGGAAGCCTTCTTTGAGCTTAAAATAATATTTTTAGTATAACAGACGGCATTAATGGGTTTTACGTGCTCTCCGTTCTGTGGCATGAAGAATTTCAGAGTTTTTTCTATGAAAACCCTATCCTGGTTACCCTATGACGTAGTAACATCACGAAAATTCTTGGCAATAATTGAGCCCTGGTTCTCTCTTAAATACATTTACCGCTCGACATATAACAAGCAATATATTCCAACAAGAGGTCGTATTAACCACGAGGAGCGATTGCAATCATACCGAATGTCAGTTCTGAAAGGTTAACACCTCTGAGAGTTATCTTGAAGGGAAACGTGCGTCGTGCGGCACATTATACCCAAACACACGCGCTCATAATTAACCCCCGCTCAAATTATACGCCTTTTCTCATTCAGATATCCTCATCGCTCCCTCCACGTGCACGTAATCGTCTTTTACCGAAAAAAAGCAATTTCACAAATATTAAAAGCAATGTTGACCCACTCGTGACTTCAAATAAAACGAGCACCGTCTGAAGCCGGGAAAACCGTTTGATGTGCTCCATATTAATTGGATAACCTCACAAATGCAATTATGGGGGTGATACTCGATTTTTTTGCGATATCCCTCAAATTCTTCACTCCAAAAAATGGCTGTATTAAAATATTGTTTCCACAAAATATAGGCTTTTAAAATAAGCAAGCCTCCCGACTATATCGCGAGGGAGTTAATGTAGAAGCGGTTTAACAATTGTTCCACCGTCCTCTAGACAATAACAGTGTCCTTTGTAAGAAGTTCTGCTCGGTGGAGATACATTCTTCTTTTAATGAAAATTTATAAGCGCGCCTACTTTTGTCTTTTTACAGTTTGTATTTTTGATAAGATGGGCACTCGGCTAAGCTATTATTACTAGTGGCTCCCGAAACTTTAGCAATAAAAATAACAAGAAAAGTAATCTCGCTTAGCCAACAATAAGGAATCTCGGGCAGGTAGCCGTACCGCTGCCATTAACTATTTACAAGCACTCAAGGTCGCAACACCACTCCTGACTTCATGTATAAATATATTCACACCAATTTTCTTACCACTGAAGATGAATGCTACTGTACTGTAGATGTAATAAGTAGATAGGAAAAAAAGGCTTTACTTAAGTAAATATTACAGGATTTTCGTAATGACGATTTGGGTCTTATAAAATTAGCCCGGAATAAGATGCCAGTGGAACATCATTGGGAAAGTGCGGATGTACTTTTTAAAATATTAAAGCTATTAGGAATGATTGTATACAATTTTTAAACAAACATGTAAAGAGATTGAGATCAATATATTTTTACATCGGTCATTTTAAACTGTGAATGAATTTTGAAAAAATAATTAAAAGTTATCCATATACATATATTACCATTCATAAAACTTTTGTCCAACACTTTGAATGCTTATACTGCATTCTTTAACCCGAGCTGTTCAAGCACGACCCAACCTTCAAGATGACAGTAATTATAAAACAGACGGGGACAAAACGGCCAATGGGTAGAATCGACGCACACAAATTATGCACGCGGCGTTCCAACTGTGACTACTGGGCCAGAATAATTGCCAGGCCGACATTAGCTAATGAACTAAACTATATTGCCTGCAGCTCTATTAAGAGACAGATATCCACGCTCCGGTTACAATACGTAATCTCGAACAATAATTAATTTTATTACGAGCACAAAGACGATGCATTGCAGCAATTAAACGCGTGCTGTGATCTTGGCGTGGCAATCGGTTTTGGAGTGGAGGGATTTATGAGGACAATTAATGGTAATTTTGGAGCTAATTATTGTTGATTTGAGCTTGCAAGTCTTGCATAACAAAATATCTTGTTATTATCCATTTTATTATGCTTTTTTTGTATTGTATTGTATCAGCTCATATTCGTGCCACTGCAAGGGACGGAATACCATATAGTCCACCGCGCTGGCCTAGCGCGGGTTGGCAGACTTGTACGCACCGTAGAAGATTTTACATATGACGATGGTGGGCATGTTATCTAAAGATATTTTCCTTCAATGTTATAGTGCGTGGTGATTGACTATCGATACACACATGACTCTGATAAGTCAGAGGTGTGGCCCGGGATTTGAACCCGCGATCACCGGCTGGCAGCCGCACCTGGTCCGATACCAACAGAACACCACTCGTTTACGAAGTGCTACTCAGAACGAAATCGATAGCCCTGGAGAGCGTACAAATATTTGTTACCAACATAGGCCAATAACCTACCTTAAATTAGTCTCAAAGCTATCTGTTTAAAATATATGTATTTACATCGAAAGCATTTATTTGTTTCTCCGAACTATAACCCCTGACCTCAATATTTGTCCTCGTCGAAGTTTATCCAAATTTTCTCGCCGATACTGCTGTGATGAAAAAGAACTTGGAAAAAATACTACAATATTAGTAGAAGAACCTATAATCTCATCAGAGGGCTTAGGGTGGAAACCTCTCAGGAATCCAATCAGTAATAAAAACGTGATAAAGCGTGAAAATGAAACTATTTTGTGTGTAAAAGTTTCACCTATTCCATAACATATTTGAGTCGGAGCGCGTCGGCCGCTGTGTGAACAACCCGTGAATTTTTTTTCACTTTCTTCCCAATTCCATTCCGCACGATGAAACATTTTTAGTTATGAAACAATGGTACGGTTACAGCTATGCACTCGTTAGTGATGTTCAGTCGCTGTTATATGATAAAGGATTAGGATCGTCGTATTGCTGTCCCATTTTGTTGTCTGACGTCATTACCGTAAAACTGTACGTTTTGGTATTTTTATTCTGATATGACAAATTGACTGCAATGCAGCTTGATAGATAGAAATGTTACAGTGCAATCCAAATAAAGTATCTATCGGTGACCTGATCAAAAAATGGTTTAAAAACGAATTACGCAAACACAGTCGACTCTCGATTTGAACTTGAAGGAACCTCTTTAATACTTCGAATTACTAAGAGTTCGAAATGTTGAGGGTATGTTATGTATGTTATGTTTATTAAGAGTTTTAAAGGGAGCCACAGCTTATAGAGGTGTGAATTATTGTAGATTTGCAGTATCAAGAGTCTACGTTATTCGAACCGGGGGATTCGAAATGCAACATAATTGCGTGTGTCAATAAGATAGGCCATTGACTTTAGATGAAACTCAAGATATATAATCGCTTTTTTGAGATAGTTATGTCTCAGCAATTGAAAATTTGTTTTATTAAATTATTAATTCCATCCATTGTTAAAACCACACATGTCTGGTGGCAATCGCAGCAGAACATCGCGAGCAAGTTACACAAGTATTAGTGCGAAAGCCTTCGCTTCGTGAAGCAATAATAGGTTGTGCGCCACCACAGCCACCTAAAGTTAGATTACCACAGCTCTTAAGCCCCCGTTAAGATCTAATTAAATTGCACCACCGACGCTTAATTGTAAAGCGGGTGCTGACACTATTTAGATAAGATTTTGTAATTGCTTTACAAATAATGCATCCACTATTGTACAAATTGTCATTGGAAACTCTGTATCTAATAGTTGATGGTGGTTTTAATATGCAATTTGTGTACGAAATATGTTTGAAATGTTGAAGCCAATTTTAATGCCTATACTATACATGATATATTTTCGACATATTGCTATTGTTCTTTTATGCAAAATAATATAAATTCAAGCATAATAAATTACCTTCCTATATAAATAAATAGTACAGTTTATTGTTGTCTTTACGTAATTTATGCTTTGATCCCGATGAAACTAGCTCTGAGTTCATCTGCAAAACTAATATTGTTTGTTCTCGACGAGTACTCACCTGTTATTCAAACAGATTCTACTCAGCCTCGTGGCTCGATATTCAGCACTCCACATGAAATTGCTTTATATTAAACTAGCTTTTGCACGCGACTTCGCTTGTGTTTATGTATTATAAGTTTGAACAAATTCAAGATATCGTTGATAAAGCATTTATTAAAAATGAAAAAATATTTTTCTACCCTCGCGAACAGTGCTTTTCTTGGGTTTAATGTGGGTACGTTTAATCCAGAAAATCAACCTTTTTCTGTACCCCTCACAATGTTTACGTTCTTGATGATCTATTAATTGATTAAGGAGTGAACGGGGAACAAAACTGTTATTGGAATTTATATTATTTATACAAAATTGACAGCCTCCGTGATGCAGTTGGTTGGACGCCGGCTGGAAAATGTGAGACCACGGGTTCGATCTTGTGATTCACATGTATTTCTTTCGGTAGTTTCTGATATACACTACACAAGACTAGATCTTATTGTAGGGTCAGGACTATGTATGTGACTGTCGAATGTATTTATTATTATTAATTATTTATAAAATGACATGTTTTAAGCGAAAATTAAATGTTTTACATGATAGTTATCACCGAGCGAACAGTTATTAACCATGGTAACAAAAACTATGGTAGCAAACGCGTAGGTATGTAAGTTCGTCGCGACTCACGTTTAAGACTAGCAAAAGGGGAATGAATATGGTAGATAGTTAAAGGTAACTTATAAATTGCGAACGTTTCGAACAAAATATCCACTGTATTTATAATTCAACGATCAACATAAGACGTTTACCCTATCTCCCCAGTACCAAAACACTCAATAGCATGGCATGTTTATGTTGACAGCTAATGGTCACATTGACAGGCGCGACAGGGCTGGCAGGCGTGGCAGGCCTGTCAGGCGAAGACACATCCCGGATATTGAGGATACGCGGGCGTCGTGAAACTTTTACGTCCCTTATCCGTACACCTATTATACGAGCGTCATATTTCACGAAATACCTCGCGGACGGCGCGCCGGTTTTTATTAAATCCAAACGGACATTTCCATCACATCGTAAAATATATGACTCGAACTGATCTACTACTTATTTTAAGCACCCGGAAATTTAATAAATATATTTGAAGACAGTTTTTTCAGTATAGTTATCAATTTTTGAGTTACATCTGTATTTGTGAGCGAGAATAAGGCGACGAGCAATCTGCTTATGTGATGGGAGTCACCAGTCCACACAGTAGCAATACTTAAACCTAATATTTAAGAAGCACTGCATAGCTCTATGCATTAGGTTTTATGTCTTTAAAGTCCAATATCTTCAGTGATAATAATATCACTCACCTTCGATTTGCCGACGATATTGTAGTCTTGGCAGAATCGCTGGAAGACCTTAGCACTATGCTCGAAGACCTTAATCGAGTCTCCCAACAGGTGGGTCTTAAAATCAACATGGATAAAACGAAGATTATGCCGAATATCCATGTTGTGCCCATCCCTATTGAAGTTGGGGGCTCGACTCTCGAAGTTGTAGACGAATATGTCTATTTAGGACAAGTGGTCCGGTTAGGCAGGTCCAACTTCGAGAGAGAGGTCAATCGTCGAATCCAACTCGGTTGGGCAGCGTTCGGGAAACTTCGCGACGTCTTCTCGTCCAAAATACCTCAGTGCCTAAAATCGAAAGTCTTCGATAGTTGTGTGTTACCAGTGATGACATACGGCACCGAGACGTGGCCTCTCACTGTGGGCCTCATTAAAAGGCTCAAAGTCACTCAACGAGCCATGGAGCGGGCTATGCTCGGTGTTTCCCTACGAGATCGAATCAGAAATGAGGAGAAGCAAGGTTACCGACATAGCCCATAGGATTGGCAAGTTGAAGTGGCAGTGTGCCGGGCACATAGCTCGTAGAACCGATGGCCGTTGGGGCCGAAAGGTTCTTGAGTGGAGGCCACGTACAGGCAAGCGAAGTGTCAGACGCCCGCCTACAAGGTGGACGGACGATCTGACTAAGGTTGCAGGAAGTCGCTGGATGCAGGCCGCTTCCAACAGGTCATTGTGGAGATCCTTGGGGGAGGCCTATGTTCAGCCGTGGACTTCCTGTGGCTGATATGATGATGATGATGATCTTCAGTGGCTTCAATTCCTTCAAATCAGAACACAAAAGTGAGAAACGTGCGACATTTTTTAATTAAAATTACTCCCCAATCAAAAGGCATTGAATTCAATAGTCTATACACTGCCATAGACAAAAATCTCTTCAAAAGCTTCGTGTTTTTCAAATTCAAACGTAGTCAAATAAACGTAATCTAATTAACGTAATGAACATCCGACAAAAGTAATAAAATAATCCCATACAACACTGATACAAAAGGAACAAAGAAAATACACAAACGGACCAAATAAAAGATTGATTACACCACACCGACCTCCGCTGACATGTGAATAACGACCTTTGTTATAACCTCTTTTCGTCCAATATTATTAAAATCATCGCGGTCGGGTAGGCCGCCGACAATTAAAGCTAGAGCTATCGGATTACTTCCTCCATTGATGTATCGTATTAGGATCGATGTTGTTTGACCCACGTTGTAGGTCCACGGAGGTCTCTGTCGCTGGCTGACATTCGGTGACAAGCGGTTGCGGGTGTACGTCCTCGAATCAATCATTGAAGACACATTGCGGTTGCTATTGGTCCATTTAGTTTGTAGCGCTGTTTAACTGTTGTATGTAATTAATAGATGTGGCAAGTGCGTGGTTGGGAATGGAATTTTAGATTTGCTGTTGTGGTAGTGTTAGTTTAAAGAGGTTTGAGAGAAATTGTGTACTTTCAACCAACATATGATGTCATTACATTAATAATATTTCAAATTGAAAAAACATTGGGGAAAGAAATATCATCTACATATTGACAGCCTCCGTGGCGCAATTACTTAGACGCCGCCTGTGAAATAAAAGGCCGTGGGTTCGATCACCGCACCGAGAGAAATGTATGTGCGGTCCACAAATATTTCTTTCAGGTCCGGATGTTCGTGAGACCTAAAAGTATCTCGTAAGATACCCAGACATAATACTCGATCTTAGTCGAGTGTCAGGACTACGTATGTGACTGTTGGGTGTTATTATATTGAGAAGTTAAATGGTCTCTGTATATGAGCATAACTCTATTAATACAATAGACCCACCGCATAAACAAAAAAATAAAATATTAGTCCAAATAAACTGCCATTGTATATTTGACCAAATCGTGTCCACCAAACTCAGAAAGAACTAACAATAAAGTACAACAGGAACCGAAATATCATAGACGGAAAACAGAAAGGTGTTAGAACAGTTACGCACGAGTGAGCTGTAACCGACGTTGAGGAAATATTTCGATGGATGTACGGTGTACCGATCGGAGCAGAGCATAACGAGCGTGTTGGGACCAACTATTATGCTGATAACGCGATAAACACGGTGATGCGAACAGTAATACGTGCCTGTCGACTGCCGCGGTAGCTTAGTCTTCTAACACAACAGGTTAAGCTGATTCTGATCCTTTTTTGTACGAATGTGCATTGTATAGTGCATTGGTATCGTTTGTAACATTGGATGTCATTGATTTTAACAATTGATACTTTGTTTTAAGACTATTGAAGGACAAAGTTATATACTAAATACGGTGCTAAATATATTTCGGAGTACATAGACTTCTAAGAAATTAAACAAGTAATGGTGGTTTAAAATTACAGTAAGGACAAATCATAGGATTCAATTTCTATTCTACAAAATCCAATTCTTAAGCGAATAACAAGCCTTATTAGTAGTTAATTAAAACTTTATTGAAACGAACGTATCAAAAAACATAATGAATATCTACTAAAATCGATATTGAAAGAATGAGCATTTCGACAGAGGTTAAACTGGACGATAAACTGCCACAACCGCCAGAGCGCTTCAATAAACGCGAATAAAGAAATAAACATCCAGCGCAAACATGTGTAAAACAGCGTACAAATTGGACGCCCTCGTTCATACACTTAAACGCATCCAATATTACACGACAACCGTTCGCGAGAATGTGTAATCATGTGCCGGTGTACCTGTGCAGTGCGGTGTGCAGTGGCTACATTATCTGGCATTCCAACAAGCACAGGCGAGCATTTATTGTCGTTTCCACGTCGTAAACAAACTGCAATTATCGGATTATTGAGCGCAACTATCACGTTAATGATAAGTTCCAACATGTCATTATCGGGCCGAGCGCTTGTGGCTTCGCTCGGGACGCGCTGAACGCAAAATAACCACCATATATATGCAAATAAATCAATCGGACCCGCATTAACATGTCAACTTGTGTGCACAGGAAATTACTAATGTAATGCCGCTTACCTGCCGTTCTGCTCGGGATAATTCTAAACAAGTTTGTGTCTCTATTTCTTTCCGCCGTAGCACGTCTTCGATAAATCTGCGCGAAATGATGTTTGCATTGGAATTTGTTATTCCGTTTTATTTTTGCTTTAAATTTCGAATCTATGAAGCAGTTTTGCTTTTGAAGATGATTGGGTCCATTAAGCTAGCTTTCTATTGCTTTTAATTATTATACTTAAAGTAATCATTTTTAGAATGTAATTAAAATTTACATTTTGTTGCTTTTAAAAGTGTAGATATGTTGTGTACGACTTGCATTTGAACCACATGGTATATCTTATGTTAACGACTAGTCCATATTAATATTAGATTGTATCGTGTAAACTAATTTTATCGATAATTGGAGTGTTGTATTCAAAATTTCTAAATGAAAATACTTTATTGAACCCATAAAATGTTATCCATTACTTAGATTCAGTCAATTTTTCTTTTTTCACTACCACCCGGTACACAATGCTGTTTTCGCTAGAGAACACGCACTATGCCGTTCAAAAAAATTAATACAGTGATTATACATGTGTCGGAAATTAGTTTGCAGTTCATAAATAATGTGTAAGTACTAATAATATCGGTTACGTCATATTCTACGGCTGAGTTAAGTGAAATAGCCCATAACACGGAAACGGTATACACTGTTTCGCCAACCTTAAATATCATTCAGGAAATTTGGTAACCTACAACGATTTTTCAAGATTACATAAACCCAATATTCAATTTAACAAATAACTAAATTATACACATATTTATCGATAACCGCGTTTTAACAATTCATAAACATTACCTCAAAATTTAAACAGACAAGACTATTTCTCCATATCGAACATAATACGAGTGGATTTTCTGAATTGGAACCGGTAACAAGCCACCCGACGTGCCCCTATGATCATTTACCCAAGATAAATTTGATGGTTTACGACCGAACAAGTCAAATTTTGCTCTGTTTGCTTTCCCTTAGGCAGGGAGCGATGTTTGATTTCAAATATGTCATGTCACTGGCTTTATTTGTCTAGCAGACAATACCGACGAAAAAGAAATGGGATTTGCGGAAATAATTTGAGCACCTGCTATATTCACAAGTTGAGCGTGAGTGGAAGTTTTGTCTATTATTATAGAACGATCATGTATCGTAAAAGTTGTTTACGGTTGAAGCCTAACATGTGTTAAGTGTTGCAGACGCTTCGTTATAAAACATATGCTTTTTGCTTGTTGTTTTTTTACAGTATAGTTGATTTCATTATTAATTATTAACTCTTTTTTGTACATACAGAAAAACGGTATAACAATATACAGAAATAATATAAAATGATATAACAAATTGCGGTCATAGTTATAACGTTCATCAATAATATTATTAAATAAATATATACTAAAAAAAATTATTCACGCAACTGCCGCAAGATATTCCATTTTAATTGTACTAAACTAAAACTGACCACCCGCTGCATTTTAGCCACTACTCACTAGGTTGCGTTATTAACCGGTGGTCTTCGGACCACTGGTGATCCCTGGAAGTATCACAAGAGGTCCGCAGAGCCATCCTCTTGTTCTGTACTGAACTGTATCAACCTATATACGTACCACTGCAGAGCACGAGTGCAATTGAGAGGGCTTAGCCATCCTAACGCCACCGTTAACATAATTTTATACATGATTTATTTATGGATAGATAGAAAAGCCTTAATTAATCTGCATTTCGGTATTGTATTGCATACAACCAAGCCATTTAACCAACTGGGTGGCTAGACAATATTTTTACAAGGTAAAGAAACACCGCGTTAGTATACAAAACAATTAATTCATTTTGTTTTATTAGAACTGACTGCCTCGGTAGCGTAGTTGTACTACGGTACGGTCACAAAGCTGAGGTCTCGGGTTCGAATCCCAGGTTTGGCAAAGTAATATTGGATTTTTCTATTCATTATCAGCCCAGAGTCAGGAATTTGTGCCCAATATGGCGACAGGCTCGCCACCGATCATATTGTGGGATGGAACATACAAGGCGAAATGTGGGTGTCCTGTCACCTCTGCCTACCTCTTCTGGGAAAAAGGCGTGAGTTTATGTATGTATGTATGTTTTATTAGAAGCAACATTCATTTAGCTATGTCATCCATAAATCGCATTACTTATCTTATGAAATGCTGTGTAAATGGATTAGTCACCTCATTTCTCACGTGTGATATCTTTACCCTTTCACTTGACACATAGGGGTCCATTGTGATGCATAGCCAACGTAATAAGATTAACGGCCTTATTCATAGATATTTCATAAACCTATTTTATTTATCGACTGTACTACGGTATAAAGTTGTAGTCTGGGGTTCGAATCCCGTATTGGGCAAAAATGATATTTTATTTTCCTATTCATTGTCAGCCCGAAATCAAGAATTCGTGTCTGATATAGCGATAGACTGGTCCCCTATCACATCGTAGGACGGAAAATATAAAGCGTAATGTGAGTACCTAGGTTGCATCTCCGCTTAAGCCTTCTGGCAAAAAGGCGTGCGTTTATGGACGTATGTAGGTCTATTTATCAAAAGTGTTTTGTCCCTCTCGAACTACTTTGAATTCAGTTTGAACGCGGAAGACAAAACATTCGAGAACTTAAATTGGTTGTGTAACTGTCTCTGAATAGTAAATATAAACCCAAACATGACAGGAACAACAATACAAGACTTACTTGTTGATAATTTACTATGTACAGTAAAATATATTTTTTTAGATCGAATGAAAACTCTTATAGATATAGAATGAGATACATTCTTATATGTATAGTTATTGTGTATTGATAATTCTTAGTTAGTTTTCTGACGCTAATTATTCATTTATATGCTGAGATCTTCGATTGTTGATCGGCTGCTTCTAGAGCTGCTCCAATTTCAACTAACAAAGGACTTTGTAATAATTTAATGAGAAACACGTGCCAATAAGGTCTTACTTACTACGAAAGTAACTCGGATTTTTTCCCCGAAGATAAAGTCTTCCGCAAACTCATATCAGGCAGCTAGATTGAACAATGCCAAAGGTAAATTCTGTAACTAAATCACAAATACCCACGCAAATGAAATCAATGTAGAGAGGGAAACCCTGCTGAAAAGGGAAACCGCAGCGCGGTTCCTCAATAGTCCCGCGCTCAATGTAAATTCATAATGAGCCACCTGCGCGTTAATACATAATGAGTGCGATTTCCTTCATACACTGTTGACTTCTGCATAAAACAACAACGTTAGGCGTTTGGGTGTGCCCGGGAAAGACACCCAAACTGTACGTAAATAACGCTTTTCAGATGACTAACACGGATTCCGTAGAAATAAATTAATCAAGCGGTAGAGGAACCCACGTAGCGTAGATTTACGAGTAACCTTCCTCCCCCCCCCCCCTCTTCCCCCCGCGACACCGCGCTGCGCCTCGCACTACACAACTCATCAATTTCCTCAGGACACACTACTTGGAATCCTGTTAATTAAACTATGCCGCCAAATTACAGCTGCTCCGTGAGCGCAAATGTGCGGTTGTACAGTTTTAAACGAAAGTATGCGCGCCAGAGCACTTAACTACTGGAAGTTTTATCCCAAACAATAACGGAGAAAAATTCTAATTTTGACCTTGTTGTTAGCTATTAAACAGAATATTATAAAACGAAATGAAATTCTTAATTAAGTTGCCCTTAATCACTCTTCATATAATTCAATATATTAATATTACATACATAAATACATCCAATACATAAATACACCCAACAGTCAGATACATAGTCCTGACCTCACACTAAGATCGAGTCTTGTGTCGTGGTTTCAAGAACTACGAGAGACTTTTCGGTCCCACAAACACGCAGACCTGAAACAAATACCTGTGGTTCACACAAATATTTGTTTCTGTGAGGGTATCAAACCCGCGGCCTCTCGTTTCACAGCCGGTGTCTAACCAACTGCGCCACGGAGGCTGTCAAATGCGATTTAATCAATTACCAATAGATGACCTGTATACCTGCTTAATTTACTAACATTATAATGAAAGTGTTAATGGTGACGCTTAAAACAATAGGATATTGACAATGATATAGAATAGGTTACCTATGAGGCTGTGCCGGCTGGCGCCGAGGCTGGGCGCGGGCGGCGAGCCGGCCGCACGCAGCGCGCCGAGCGCGCCGCCGCCGCCGCCGCCGCCCAGCGCGCCGCCCTCCAGCGCGCCTGCACCCAACACACAACACGTCAAACATTTTACTCATTCAAATTGACCATAAATACATGACATCTTTATTATTCGCTACTCGTGCCCAGCAGTGTAAATGCACTGTTGTGTTTCGGTTTGAAGAACATTGTATCCAGAGTAACTACTGGACATATTGAGACTTTAAAACTTAGTTCTCAGGATGGCGAACGCAGTGGTGTGCCAAGCATTACTTTGTAATTCAAGGTGTTGTTTAGTTTAGTTCATTAGCGATCGTATCGCTTACCATCACGGGAATGGCATGCTCGGCTCGCAGTTCATTGCAATAAAAAAACTCCAGTAAACGCTTAAATATTCAAACATGCAAAATAGACGAAGTATCTGTAGAATATCATTCAATTAACTTAATATCAGATATCGCTCATTAACATATGCTTTAACTGGACGAAAAGAGGTTGATTGTAGATAACAATCCTAATATACAACATTTCAAATATTATTCCGACCGTAGAACGAACTAGTTAATGTAATTACCTACTACATAGAGTGCTTGGCAATCCGCGTACTTAACACCTACTGAAACACATTACATTGTAATACCCAAGCGCAAAACCACAACACGCGACGAACATTTTATTGTGTCATCCAATTTCAAAGCAACATTCTGCCGCGGCGCTGAAGAAATATTTTATTACTTAAAAGTATGTTCTCGCGCGAAACTACTGAGAGCGAAACAACGATCAAAATAGAAAGAGGGAATTGATAGGTGTTTTGAGTTTCCAATAAGGCGGTGGTAAGGCAAGGCCAGAGCGCGGGTGAGATCCACAACACGCAAGGGACTACTCGACTAGCTTTATGTCCTCTAATGTAACGACACACCAACAAACTAACACCCGTGTCACTAATAAAATACCACATTCTCGAATAAATATTGCACGAGCAAAATGTCTTGGCAATTAATTAGTATGTTTTTTGTTTTCTTATATGAATTACGCGAAAGTAAAATAAAAGGGTGTACATTAGGTTATTTTAGAGAAAACTTAGAATTTACCATCCAAATACGACGAAAGGAAAACATACATAAAATGGTAATTTTTTTTTGCTAAATTTAAGTGTATTGTGTCTGAAGTCACTAAACATACCACCTGGCTTCGTTTTCGGTCGTAGTCTGGATATACCCTGTATAATATGGACAGGTCTTTTAAGTCAAATACATCCAAATCTTGGGTAAAATCTATGGATAGCAGATACAGTTAGTTAAAGAACCCGCAGTATTCGAGCCCATTGACTTTAAATTCTATTCGATCACGAATACCAGAAAAGACATTCTTCTCTATAACACAATTATATCGTTTAACAAAATAAATAAAATACCGGCACTCTCTACATAAAATAAAATATTAAACAATTATTTCTATACTCTGTGTACGGGTACTTGCTAACCACGTACACAAGATGAGTGTTGATAGTGAAGGCAAGAATAACTTGATAATCTTGAATAATTATTTATTTTTGAATGTTAACAGTTTAGTAGGTCGAACGTGAGCGAGAACTAACTGATATAAATGAAACGCACAAATTTATATTTTGGCGTAAGCGCTGAGTTTGCAAATGTGCGACTTGCTCGTACATATTCCCGGCCCGACAAGAGCAGGATAATAGAAAGAAAGATTGGTGAACAAGCGAAAAATAATAGTTATCGCACCTTTGTAAACTTTACAATGAAATTTGAAAAAATTAACAAGTAATAATTAACAAGTTTATAAATGAAATAATGTTCGGCGGGGTGGTAGAGCCGGCGTTGCGCGCGTAGACGTTGCTATCTCGGCAAGCTCGATGCGGGCTGCGCAGGAACTGGACGGCTCCGTAGGTGACACGCGGGCTACACGCCAGCGACACTGCACTCTTGTAGCGCTTGATGAGAACGATCAACGTAATGATGCCAACCACGCCGACTATCACGTAGATCATGGCGTAATGATGCACGTCATGATAGGATATCTTCTCTGATATGATGTTATCCTCTTTCAATTGCTTAAGTCTCTCATGCATTTGCATCATCTCTGTCTCAGATTCTTTGGAAGTATTTTTTAAAATGGTATATGGTATGGTTAAGTTGATGATATGATTGATTGGCGCCATTTTCGGTGCATAGAGCTCTGGATGCGTTTTGATTTCACTCACATGAAGATTTTGAGCAAATATCGTAAATTGGTCAGTCTTAATTAAGCAGTCTTGACCTATATTAATAAGACCCGCGTGAGTCAGCTGATGAGCAGAAACTTGATCCTGACATATGGCGCGAATTTGACACGGCTCACAACAGAAATATAAATAAGTGTTGACTGTGTTCATTTGTTTCCAATAATTTTTACACAACTTCGTGGTAGTCTCACATTCCGATATTTTCATTTCACAGAAGTTCTTGTCATTACTCATATGAAATAAGGGTTGTGCTACTGAGCAAAAATAATGTTCGGATGTAATTAGACATGTTCTGATGTCATACTCTGTCATAAGTATGAAAATGTCCTTTTTAATATTGATAGAAATATAATCTGCCACAGGAGTTATGTAGATCATGTCCTCTTTAACCTTCCTGGGAATCGCGTATGTTTGCATGATATCATAAACATCTCGACTGACCAGAGGGATCTGTATTTCAAAAATCAGCATATCTTCCAACATCCTTGTTTTTACTTTCAATAAATTATATATCTTGCGTAAATCTGTATGTATGTTGTCAATCGGCAGCGATACATCTGTCTGTAGTTTACTGGATATGACACTCAGTACCTCTGATAGTTGTTCCGGTGTAAGTAAGTGTAAGTTGAATCGGCCTTGGTATATATCAGTAATAGTGTCCATTAATATTTCTTGAATGCTCTTTAAACTTTGTATCATGTTGTTTGCAATAATGGCTCCTGTGTTAAAGTCATTAATGTAGTTTGTGGTCTCAACTTTATTTTTCAGCGTAGCCAGTGCCTTTTCTAACTCGTTCATATGCTGATTTATTAATTTATGTTGTTGGTTCATGGTGTCTTGTGTACGCATCAATATGTTGTATTCAGCTTCAATAATTGATGTTTGGTTCTTCCAAAGGAGTGCTACGTGATTCTCATTTTCATGAATGAGATCAATATCCTTACGATATTGTTCTGCAAATTCTTCATCCAGTACTCCAAACAATGAGTGTGCAATGCTCCCGATACCATTTATGAGACCACGACGCTGTCGTCTAGTAGCACGTGACCGTAGGTGCTGACTTAGCATCAGCTGGTTGTAGTACTCTATTTCTGAGTACGCTTGATTTAATTGAAGTAATATGACTCCACAATGTGATTGTTTATTTATGATGTCACATGTTTGTTTTAACGACAGTAAGTAGGTATTTAATACTTTTGTCGCTTGCCAGTATGGATCCAAATTGTAATATACAATAAGATTCCATTTATCTCGAATTAACTTCATGTTGCCGATTTTGTCAAAGTAAATACTTTGGTTCTCTTTGAAGGGTTGGATATTCACCTGGCATTCAGAACTTGTTATTAAGGTGAATAAAGTTAGAAGCGTCGCAAATGACCATAAGCTCCGTTTAGTGCGATTACTCCTTTTCATAGCCTCTTGAGGACGCGGCTTTGTGGACTCGATATTGTTGGGCGAGCTAGTGTTAGGAGTATCTTGGCTTTCTAACAAACGGGACAGCTTTATAATTGGACGCTTTATGAGACCATTCTTGGTTTTTAAAGTCACCACACGTACATAACCATCTGCTCCTGGGTGAAGTTTTATTACTTTGCCCATAGCCCACTTGCCTGGGGGCAGGTTGTCATCCTGAATCAAAACCACATCGCCACTATTGATGTTTTTCTGCGGCTGAGTCCATTTACACCTTGCATTTAATTGCGCAAGATATTCATTGCGCCATCGCTTCCATATATCGTTTAGTATATTTTGCGTGAGGCACCAGCGGGTGCGTAGATCTTTTTCCGTTTCAACTATTGTAAGAGTAGCGCCACCAGTTAGAAAATGAGACGGAGTTAAATAATCCAGATCCTCAGGGTCTTCGGACAATGGGCACAAGGGCCTAGAATTTAAACAAGCTTCGATTTGGTTCAATAATGTGCTTAACTCTTCATAAGTCAATCTTTGCTCGCCTAAAACTCTCTTGAAGTGAAATTTAAAACTTTTGACCGCTGCTTCCCATAGTCCGCCTGCAGATGGCCACACAGGTGCATTAAAATGCCAATTGATCTCCATACCGGCAATTTCTTCTATTTTTTGAAGTTTGCGATATTCCTCTTGAAGAACATTACTCGCTCCTACGAAATTGCGTCCATTGTCGCTGTATATGTCTAGTGGAGTGCCTCGACGTGCTGCCATTCTGCGGATCGCTGCGATTAGGGCTGATGTTGTTAAGTCGGACACTAACTCCAGATGTACGGCCTTGGTCACCATACAAACGAAGACGGCCACATAACCCTTAGTGCATTTAATGCCACGACCCTTACTGGATTTGACATATATGTGTCCTGTGAAGTCAATACCAGTACGAGAAAAAGGACGACAACGATTGACTCTTGCTTCAGGCAAGTCTCCCATTATCTGGTACTGATTGTCAGGATTATGACGTTTGCAGATAACACAATGACGTAATACTTTCTTGACTGCATTATTGCCACCAATTATCCAATATTTGTGACGCGTATATGCCAATGTAATACGAGCTCCGCCGTGGCACGTGAGCTTGTGTACGTGATTTATTAATAATTCAGTAAGACGATGACTATGGGGCAAAATTATTGGATTTTTCATATCTGGTGGAATATGTGCATGCTGTAATCTACCACCAACTCTCAGAATGCCTTCTTGGTCTAGATAAGGGTTCAGTTTTGTAATCTTGCTTTTAGTAGCTACTCTTTCTTTTCGTTGCAGATTCTTAATTTCCTCTTCGAATACTATTAATTGAATTTCCTTGATAATAAAATTTTTAGCTTGTCGTAATTCCAACAAAGTGATATACGACGGTCGTTGTCTTATCTTCTTATGTGTGATGAAGCGTCGTACCCATGATAATACGCGCACAGCTTTGTTAAATGAGTTGCATCTAGTTAGTAGAGCAACAATGATGTTGTCCACTGGTTTTGTAACAGAGTTACATATTGTATTGGTTTGCTTGTTATATTTCAATTCTTCATTTGTTATGTACATGGGAACTGGGACAGGTCGTTCTTCCTGTTTGATTATGGGCAACCATTCTGGACCTTGCCACCACAAATGATGAGCAATGAGGGCGTTTGGATATAATCCACGACTTGCGCAATCTGCTGGATTTTCAGCTGACTTGACGTAGCTCCAGGACGCCGGTGGTATGATATCCGTTATAATACGTACTCTGTTTGCTACAAAGACTTTCCAATTTTCCGGTGGTTTCTGTAACCACCCTAATACGGCAGTGGAGTCCGTCCACCCATATATTTTGATATTGTGGTTCGTCAAGCTTAATTTTACTTTTTTCATTAGCTTTGCCAGTAAAAGTGCTCCGTTTAATTCCAATTTTGGTAATGATATATCTTTGTTATGAGGTACAAGTTTTGATTTCCCGACCAACAGAGAAATTATTGTGTTTCCCTCGTGTTGTACTTTCGTGTAAATAACACAGGCGTATGCTTTCTGTGACGCATCGCAATAGCCGTGTAATTCTATACTGCTGACACCGACCGTATTTATCCATCTTGGTATTTTAAATTGATTTATAATTGTTATCTCGTCTTTGATTTTTGACCATTCCTTTCTGACATCATCTGGAAGCTTGTCATCCCATTGCAAATTTGTTTTCCAAAGACTTTGGAATAACAATTTCAACTTGGTAGATATTGGTGTGAGCCACCCTAATGGGTCGAACAACTTGGAAATTTCCGAGAGTAATTGTCTTTTTGTATCGGTTAAGTTCGTGTTATCAAACTGGATTTGAAACAGGAAGTTATCTTGATGTGGATCCCAAAAAAGCCCAAGTGTTTTAGTTGATTGAGGTTGCTTAAAATTATAATTGCATTCTTGATTTTCCGTACTATCTTGTAATAAGTCTTCGGAATTTGACATCCATTTTCGTAGATTGAAACCTCCCGACTTCATGAGTGTTTTCAAGTCCTGTTGCAATTTTTTGGCTGTTGCTACAGAATCAGAGCCATGAAGCAGATCATCCATGTAAAAACATTCTTCTACTACTTTTGCTGCGCCAGGAAAATGTTCTCTTGAATCTTCTGCCAACTTCCGTAGCGTCATCATTGCCAAAAATGGAGCAGCTTTGGTGCCATAAGTCACCGTTGTGAGTTCAAATTCCTTCAGTGGTTGATGTGGCAGATCTCTCCATACCACCTTTTGATAGCTTTGATCATCTTCATGCATCCATATTTGACGAAACATCTTTTCAATGTCTGCTACAAAGGCTATACGATGTTGTCTCCATTTCAGAATCAAAAATAAAAGGTCATTCTGTAGATTCGGGCCTTTGTGCATGATGTCATTAAGGCATGTCCCATTTGATGTTGGCTGTGATCCGTTGAAAACTACGCGAAGGGAGGTAGTACTTGAATTATCCCGTAGTACACTGTGGTGAGGCATGTAGTATCCCGGTTTTGTATAATCGTTAGTTAGTTTCATATGACCGAGCGATAGGTATTCGTCGATAAATTCCTTGTATTTCAAATAGTAAGCAATATCTTTGTTATTAATAAATTTTCGCTCCAACTGGTAAAATTGTGCAACTGCTTTGCTTTTCGATTGACCCAGTTCATTGCCACTTATTGATTTAAGGGGAAGTCGTACTTGATATTTGCCGTCATCTAATCTTGTTGTTGTAGACTTATAAAATGTTATGCATTCTTGTTCTTCTTCAGTCAATGATATATTTTCATTTATGTCTTCTATCTCCCAAAATCTTGTAATCTCCTCCATATTGTTGAGTGTAACATTGCATTGTAGGCTTCGAATTTCGCCGCACAATATCCATCCGAGTCTTGTTTTTTGCAATGCAATCGAGGGCTCTTCTTTGTAAAGACCCTCCAATATTATGTTTGAGTACACATCGGCACCAAATAATATGTCTATTTTATCGCTTCGATAAAATTCTGGATCCGCTAATTCGAGGTTTTCCAAAATTTCCCAGGATGGTTTCGGGAATGAGCGACTTGGTAGATTTCTTGTTAAACTTCTCATGATATAGACTTCAGAATTAAAAGAATAACTTCCACTTAACGACATGCAATTTAAGCTAATCATGCCTTTGCACGTGTTGTTTTTGGTGCCAATGCCGGTTATTACACCTTTGCATTTTTGTCGAGGCAGCTTAAGTTGTTGCGCCGCATGCTCAGTGATTAATGAGACTTGAGACCCTTGGTCAATGAGAGCACGCATGATTCTATGTACTCCGTCTGCACCCCAAATCTTGACTTTTGCAGTTGCCAAAAGTATTTCCGACAAATTACGGTGTTGGGCTACATGAGAGGTGCTTGGCCGCTGTTCCAGCTCCTTTGACGAAGTTACGAGAGGTCGCGAAGTCACCTGTTTCTTAAAGGCATCATGAAGTATTGAGTTATGATGTCCATTGCACTGTTTACACCTTCTGGGTGAATTGCATGCCTTTCCGTCGTGACTGTACAGGCAATTAGCACATAAATTCAACTTGTCGATAGTGACTCGTTTCAGAAATGGTGTCATTTCTAAAAATTTCTTGCAAAAATAAATTCCATGCTCTTCTTCACAAAGTGGGCAGTTAATCTTGTTTCTTTGAGGAAATTTATTAGACGTAGTCTTGTTGCTCGAGAAATATTTTTTTACTTGATGGCCAGGTCTATAGAACGAACGATTATTAACGTTTGAAGCGGGCGTGTTATTGCTTGACCTTTGTAATGTGTTATCTGGTTTGTGTCTTGAAGCTTCGAGAGTGGTAAACTTGCTCTCCAAGAATAATAAAAATTCTTTGAGCTCCGGAATCTCCCTTGGCTTTTTTATCGCTTCCAGGTAATCATTATGGGTCTCATGGTCTAATTTCTGTGATAGTAAATGTACCAGAATAGGATCCCATGTGGAGATGTCTATACCCAAATTTTTAATGCCATTTAAACACTCTTGAGTGACATCATGGATTCGTTTTATTGTATTAGTGGTCGGTTGTTGCATTACTGGCAGCCCCAAAAGTGTATTCATGTGAGTGGTAAATATTAACTTCTTATTGTATGTTGTTGTTATTGTATCGGTTGTTCAAGATATCCCAGCAAGTAATATAATTATCGGAGCCAATTTGTAGGTGTTGAATCAGACGTTCTGGTTCGCCCTTAAGTTTAGTTTTAAGAAATTGCATTTTCTGTGCATACGACAGGCATGGGTTATTATGTATGGCTTCCTGAAATAGGTCCTTGAATGAAACCCATTGTTGATAGTTCCCATTGAATATAGGTATGTCCAATGTAGGAGTACTTTTCTCCCTGTGGGACACGGACCACAACTTGCTATTGATTTCTTTCTTGCTGCGTATATAATTTTCTTCATGCTCTTGGAAACACTCGGTGTAGGTATAATCAATATTGTCACCACTCTCATTATCTATTTCCCAGTGCAATTTATCAATAACATTCCAACGCGTTTCTATGGCTTTTAAGATATCCTCGAACTCCCACCTTTCCGTTATGTTTTGCAAGTTAATTTTTGCCAAAGTATAAGATAATGCCTTGAAATTTGTGTTCTGTCGGCGATACATCTCCTCTAATTTTGTATTTGTGAATTGAGAAGGGGTTAACAGTGTCCCTTCGTTCTTGCTTTGTACATCTTGCTGGTCTAATTCCTGTTGTTGTTTCTTGGTCTTGTTACCCTGCGGCGTCTTAGTTTCTTGTTGTTTAGATGTAGAAGCGATTTGCGCTGATATTGTAGCTGACGACGCGATTTTTGCCCTAATCTCTTCATAAAAAATCTTCGTACTGTCATAATCCTTTTGGACAAAGTATTCGCTTGACTGATCTTCAAATTTCATTAGTAAACTATGAGTTCGGTTAAAATCTTCCCAATATAAGTCTATGGCTTCCAATCTTCTCTTGATGTAGTCCGGAGTCCTGCGCTGTGGCCCATCTTTCTTAAAATTGGACCAGATTGTCTGCAGGCCGGACATAAGTTGATTTTGGTTTTGAAGCAACGCTTCCATGTCTTGACCTTGATGCATGTTTCTACCTTGGTAAAAGAAATATCTTGATTATTTCAAAACTTGTATAAAATCTTGCCTTGTATAATGAGTTCTTCCGTTCGCCAAAACTTGCTGATATTGCTTACTTGATATTTAGGTACCTTTAATATGTTTTTGCTTGATGCGCGCTTTTATTGTGAGATCCTTGGTGATCTTGATATAATGCTTGAAACTTGAAACTGAAGTTTTACTTGATTAAATACTTCTTGATATGTAGTTAGTTCTACTTGTTAAGAACTTTCACCTTCTTGTAATGAACTGGCTGCCTTGATCGCCTTGTCCTTGGTTTTCCACTATACTCGTATCTCCACGTGTAACCTTATGCACCTTCTCAATTCCACTGGGGAGACCCGCTTCTGGGAGGCCAGAGGAACCGATTTGCAGCCACACGCAAATACACAAATACAGCAGAAAACTACAGCTCGAAGGACCACTTTATGTACGGGTACTTGCTAACCACGTACACAAGATGAGTGTTGATAGTGAAGGCAAGAATAACTTGATAATCTTGAATAATTATTTATTTTTGAATGTTAACAGTTTAGTAGGTCGAACGTGAGCGAGAACTAACTGATATAAATGAAACGCACAAATTTATATTTTGGCGTAAGCGCTGAGTTTGCAAATGTGCGACTTGCTCGTACACTCTGCTAGTTTCTCCTTTATTTAAACGGTCGAATGTTTCAGTATTTCATGTTTTATTCTCAACAAAGAAACGAGGTGCAGTTTCGTCTACTTTAGCGACCTAGATTAACTTAACTCGTGATTCTCCAAGCACAGAGCAACTAAAGCCTAGCAACTAAAGCTATATTTGTATGAACCAAAGAGTAAGCCTTTTTGGTCAGCATTCAATTCACTTTTCTGCAAGTCTAGCTATGATCTTATATTCATATGCAGCGTATAATAAATTATTTCTTTTGCAGATTATGTTGATGTTTCTGGTAAAGTTAGCCAATTTATCGTTTTATTTACAATAGTATCGTGTAAACGTATAGACAATTATTAGAAAAACACACGAGCACACTAAAATATTAGCCAAAAAACATCTAAATAAAACAAAAGCCAATTCATCGTTTTATTTACAATAGTATCGTGTAAAAGCATAGACAATTATTAGAATAGTAACATACTTTAATATTAGCTAAGAACACCTAAATAAAACAAAAGCCTAAAAAACATTTACTTTCAAATCTTCCATATTGTGGTAACGCAGTTTTTTTTAAAAAAGTAACAATTTTAAATTAAATAATATATGTAAATTGTGCCAATTCATGTGCCCCGTACTTAATAGTAGATTGCACAGGTGGGCAACCACAACCACACTAATCGTTGCAGTGAATTTCAATACAATTCACCTATTCTAGTTTATGTGGCTTAATGATCGTTAAATAAGGGAATGTAAGCACTAAGTACTATGTTAGCGTCAGAAAAAAAAGATATATACTAATATACCTATATAAAGCTGAAGACTTTGTTTGTTTGTGCCCGCTAATCTCAGGAACTAACTAAAATGGATCGAATTGAACATTATTTTATTTTTATAAAGTTAATTTATCGAGAAATGCTAGACTATATGACATCACGCTATGACCAATGGAAGTGGAGCAGTAGTGTTTCGAAAACGGGGAAATGTTATTCCTTTTGTGAGCTTCCGTTCCGTGTGCTTTGTGAATGGTTGAATTATGGCTACAATAATGTATGACAGGATTTTTCCTCTGAAAAAGGTCTAACAGTACGGGACGGGATGTAGCAGCACGGGACAAAAATGCAGTAGAGGACAATAGTCCAGCTGATCTTAATTTTTTCCAGTTAGTACATGAAATAACAGGTATCTGATGTGGATTGGAGTTAAAAATAATAATAATAATAAATGTTTATTTATTGCACAAAAACAATCGAAATAAAGGTACGAGTATAACAAAACTATAGTATCTGCACCTGTGCGGAGCCGGGCCGGACTGCTAGTAATTACATAAAATTGAAGCCTTTAGCATAATAACTTAATTAATTAACTACTGTACACTATCTATTTACAATCACCCCTTATTTAAAAATATTAGGTATACAGGAAGTAACGAACGTTTTGAAATATGAAAATCATTGTTACCGAAACGTCAACGCAATTAGTTTCTCTAGTCTATGGTTTACGTACACTATAGCATAATATTTACTTTGCTACGTGAAACAATAATAATAAATCCGTCAAAGGCTTCTATTTCATTTATTTGCTACATAGTGTTTTTATCCCGACACAAAAAATGTCACCTAGTATAAACATTTTACGAATACTAATTACACAAAGGATAAAAGTATGTAGATTCAAGTTTAATAAAAGCGGAAAATGTGCGCAATATCAAGATGAAATTGACCCATAAACTGGTTTACAGCGATGTATTTTATGCCATCTTTATTCACTTCAAAATGGGTGGGCACTAAAGTATAAAGCTTTATACTTATACGATAACTCCAGTTTTTACACAACAAAGCGTCCTCGCTTGTATCGAGTAAAGAAATCACGACAAACGGTGGAGCCGAGACCGAAAATATAACCAGCTTATTTCCCAAAGTCCAGTCCTTTGCTTTTATGGAGCATGTTAACTGAATTTATCGCTGTAATTTTTCCACATTTCTATACGTATTGTTTCAGCTGTGTTTGGGAATATTTTTATGAACATTGTTACACTGCCGCTTCGTAGCACGTGTTTGAAATCATTTCCTTTTATGAACACGCCCTGTATTAATAATGTTGGTGCTGATGTGGGCTTCCACTTCGAGATTACTATTGAACCAGTGTTCATAAAAAATAACAGGTTGTACATTTCCAAATATTATCTTACCTTACTAATATTATAAAGGGGAAAGTTTGTGTGTTTATTACTTCTTTACGCCTAAACAGCTGGACCAATATCGATGAAGTTTGGTATGAACGTAGCTGATTCCCTGGATTAACACAGGCTCTTTTTGTCCCGAAAAATTATAGTGTGACCTTGGCATGATCATGGAGTCTTCCCGTTCTAAGGGCCAATTTCTATGAAATTTTGTATAAAGGTAGCTGATAGCCTGGATATTGAACCATAGACTACTTTTTATCGCAGATAAATGTATTGGGATTGTGATGATCAAGGAATTGAATAATGTTTATTTGCTACTCTTTCAAAGTTATAGGGATAGTTTGGGATAGAATTTAAGGCGAATGTAATAGGATTCAAGAAAAAAGGATTGCATGCCTTGAGTCATATAAAAGATTAAGACTGATCAAGACGGTATGTAACGGGACGGGACGAGAAAAGAAATGTAAAGGAAGGTAGTCACATTGAGTTGAAATATAAAATGTTTAATTAAATAATTTAACGATTTCGACGAAATAAGTTATCTCAATAAATATAATCAGATCACTGTAGAAATGACAGAGTACTAACCATAAAATGTTAATGACAAATTATAAAAACATATCTAATCGATAATTACACAAAGTGCAAATAACTTTGAACCATAACTGTATAAACATATAAATTAACAAAGTAATGTTTCTTAAAACAAAATTTACTCGGTGCAGTATTATTATTATACTGCTCCGAGTAAATTTTGTTTTAAGAAACATTACTTTGTTAATTTAAAATAATATATATAGTAAATACTGGTGGTAGGTCTCTCATATGTGAGAGGCCATCTGGGTGGGTACCACCGCAGTGTCTATTTCTCCCGTCAAACAGCAGTGTAAATTCACTGTTGTGTTTCGGATTGAAGGGCATTGTAGCCAGAGTAACTACTGGACATATTGAGACTTAACATCTTGTCTCAGGATGGCGAGCGCAGTGGAATGCCAGGCATTCCTTTGTAATTCGAGGTGTTGTTTGGTTTTGCTACTGTTCATGAGCGGTCGTATCGCTTACCATCAGGCGAACGGCATGCTCGTCTCGCTATTCAACGCAATAAAAAAAATAATATAATAATTACCAGTAAATATTGGCGAAATTATATTATTCGAAATATATTTCATTGGTACATGTGTTCGTATGACTGAATATTGAATAGACAATATTATCCAACATTTTCTTCGGCTTAACTTCTTAAATATTTGATGCGGAAGGCACGTAACAGCAAGAAAAAATGTTTATCTGCGAGGCATTAACATCAAAATATACGAGTATTTTATCCATAATATTATAACATGGAAACAGTTTTATACTTACGAATTATTTATTTTCTACGTGCTTCCCTAAATACGTTTTACCGACCGTTGAGATCCATATAAAAACTTACTTAGCATGTACTTAATGTGATTGTGAATATAGGCTGTATACTTGGTAAATTATGCACAAACACGTAATGAGGAAAAACAGTATTCTCGAGTGTATGTACTTTCTTAATCCATAATAAACAATTATAATTTTAACTATTTTAATTTTCTTTTACATTCTGAATACTCGGTCATGAAACACAAGTACTTAATAGAACGGCTTATTAAAAGCGCAATCGCAATCCCCTTAACATAGCTGACTTTAATATGCATATACTAAGCAATGCGCCAAAAACTCTATTCCAACATATAATAGTACTTCTGCTCGCCAGTTGCCGCATATACTTCTACATGTTCGTTGTTTACACGTATTTTTATGTTTGGCAAAACGCGCGATACTTTTGCTGTGACATTCCAACGTTCGAGTTCGAAATGCGGGGCTCAATGAAAATGCAAAGTGAATGTAGTTGAAACATTTAGCCACATTTACATATTCAACGTTCATCTCGCAGTGAATAATTTATTGTCAGTTTTGTGTAACATAGAAATCCAGACAGCGGCGCGGCTAAATACATTTGACTTTATACTTTACGCTCAGGCATAAGATAAATATAGCTCTTTATAATCACATTTTATTTTCGCCCAGTTCACGAACAAAATTCCTGGTCCTTAGAATAAAAACAGTACAATTTAATTTATCAACCATTTAAAATAACTTCCGATAAAAATGCAATAAAAAAACGTAGGTATATAGCTTCTTACACTATAATAAAATTATAAGTCTATTCAGTTAAAAAAGAAACCCCTAAAAATGAGGATCTAAAATCGAGTCCCATAGTGATAATAAAGGCTGCATCGTGCAGACCCCCTATAAAGCTGTTATTTACATTTTACAATACATAAGAGTATTAACCGTATGTAAAATACTGGCTCCACCACTCCTTCCCGCACGCCGTCGGAGCGCACTATGTGAGCTGTCAAGATATGCCCTGCTTTCGCAACACCTCATTAATTTCACTCTGTTATATTTCCTTGAAATAAAAATAAAATTTATAAGCTGGCTTTTGTTCAGGATACACTGAATTCGCTCTTTTACATATTTGATGGATGGTGCAGTGTAATACCTAATTCTTCCAAGAACATTACGCTTTGTGTAAAATATATAGATTATCTATTTATGTTTTATAAAAACTTATATCGGAATGAATAATAAAACTTATATAATTGTAGGTATGTTTTAAAATAACACTAAAAGTAAAGTAGAATATTGTAAAAATAAGCGTGTAATTCCGTAGTAGCGAGCACTGATAGAATCGGCAAGTGATAGCGAGCGCGGCACACAGACGCCGCAGGTAACCGTTCATAATAAATTCACAACAGTCTCAGACCTCAATCTTTGGAAACATTTAGAGCCACTTTAAACTTCATCAAATATTCTCCACTAAACCGGGCTTTTCAAAACATACAACATTAACTAAACAATTATTTGACGGGAACCACATTTCCGTACTATCAAAGAGAAGTAACTACAAAGGGATTTATCATCACTGTTTAAACACGGAAATATTCCAATGTTCTAGTATATCAACTCAAATTCAAAATTGTTCGTTTTCAATAAAATAAAACTAACTTTCATATGGAGTCCAAAAACGAGGAATAACATTTATGATTGCGGCGCGCCGCGTGAACTGCGCCTCGGTTACTTTTCATTTAAACAATACCCTTTCAGATAGTCACATAACTGCGCAACATCCAATACAAACATTCATTAAAGTGGCATACATAGCGTAATATATTCTCGTACAAAAGAGACTTAAATATAAGTAGGAAGTTTTAAAGGTTGATCAGTGGTTGCGAACTCCCACCGACCACATTCTGCTTGGAAATATGCCAAAAACGGTAATGATATAATATGTAAGAACGTGGGTTTGCACAAACGCAATCTCGTAGAAAATTGTAAGAAGTCTGATTGTGTCAGTACGATGAACTGCAAACTCGGAACGCGACTATATAGATAAATATTTTACACAACGTGCTAGTAACTCGTGAGGTTTATATATAAATATGATGCACCTGCAACACGGAATAAAATTACTTTATTGATTTATAGTTTTATATTTTATGTAGATGTCAAAAATCTTGCTGATCATGAACATCTGTTAGTGAAACACGTAAAAATATACCAATATAAATTTTATGTTGCGTGTACTATCTGAATACAGGATTACAATTCTTTTGAATAGTTAGTGTTACTCGTAATGTGGCTATTACGTATATATACATAGACTAAATAGAGGGAGTACTCATGAGCTATATTTCAGTCTATTGATTAAGGTAATGTACATTGTAATCAACTAGGGTCAGATGCCAGTCCTGGCTTAGCTCGGGTACAGACACTTTTTAGTCCAGTGCACGTCAACCACTTATTATTTCGTTTAATAGCTGTTTTATATTTAAACTAGACATGAGTCCCTTCCTTCATTTTTTTTTCTTATCCCGTCCCATTGCGTCCCGTCCTAGCCCATCTCAATGACTCAAGGCATACAATCCTATGCTTTTATATCCCATTTCATTCGCCTCATGTTCTATCTCTAACTATCCATATGAGTACAAAAGAGTAGCAAATATACATATTTGAATTCCTTGCAAATCCCACGGAGACACTACATGTTTTCGGGATAAAAATATTCTATGCAATGATTCAGGGTATTAGCTACTTCTACTCTAAATTCCTTAATAATTCCACAGAAATACTACGGGACAGAAATACTATCTGGGATAAAAAGTAACCTATATGTTAATCCAGGATATCAGCTACCTTCATACCATATTTCATCAAAATTGGTCCAGGTCGAGCGTGAAGAACTAACAAACACATAAACTTGTGCCTTAATATCAGTAGGATTACTCATAAGTATTATGTACCCGATACCCTGACAAATGTAACGTTTATTTTTCATAGCCTCAAATATCTATAGCCATCAAGCCTAAAAAATATCCTCGTTAATGCGGACGGTCCGGTTCATCGGCTTAATGTTGTTAAAACGGACGTCAGTCATATCCGCAGGGGCGTGCGCTCCTTGTAGGCAGAAATGCAGTGCATTACTTGCCATTCACAGATATTTTATTATAACGTTCGTACGGTTTAGATGACTTTAAATTATAGTAAATAAATGAATAAACAAAATACAATAACTTAAAAACGCCTAATATTTTATAAATAGCATTTATTTGCAAGCACCGAAACATTATGTTTGCCACGCGAGAAGCAAGCGGCGCTGCAAAGCAAAATAATGTACCTAATCAACCAAGTCCTGCCGCCGCGTCCCGCATTACATTTGTTTGCATGTGTGTAGTAATTTTTGTGTCCGTGCACAGTCGCAAACGCACACACCCATGAATATCGAAAGCCGCAACTCCTGCGGCAGGCCTCGGAAGTTCGGCAGTTGTCGAGAGTAATCGGAAATGTTCGTTGCGTATAATCCGAGTAAAATTAATAGGCGGAAATCTAATAAATCACCTATGCATTTTTGGTGAGTAAGGTTTTATTTGTTTAAATAGCAGAACTGTTTTGTGTTTCGCGGGGGCCATTTTGCTTTTTTCGTGTGTTTTTGCATTGTTTACTATTTTATACTAAGTAGTATGTTTGTAGTTTTCTTAAAAGATTTTCATTTTAACATTTGAAAGTGTGTACATTTAACAGTTTACTAAGTTTAGATATTAATTGTAGTCATTTGCTTTTACTAGTGCGTTTATTTATTTTTTTAAATGTTATTTGATTGTGAGGTTTGTGTTGGAAATGAATGTTTATCAAATGAATGAATGTGGTGGCCGAAATCTTGCGTTTATTTACATCGGGATATAGTAATCTCAAGTAACCGGAACCTTGAATATGTGAAAATTGAAGCTGACTAGTGAGATTTTTATTTTACTTATAAGAATTTCTTCCGCCGCGACGATCAATCGCTGTTTTGTCTGCCGTAGAAGATGGACATGAATAGTAGTACATCTAAGACTTGTTATGTTGTCATGGTTTCCGACTTAGAGATCCGTCGCGTGGCTGTGGCTATGCTAAAACTATAAAAGAAAAAGTTTTTGTGACCGAGTACTCCGCCGCATACCCAGTGTCATAATCCTGTGCACGCCGCTGCATATCCGTGGCGCTGCAGCCGTTGATTACAGCGTAAATTACAAACACGGACTAGCACTCCGTAATACCCTGTATATAAATGGGCCGTGTTATAACCGCTGTAATATACATAACCACGGCCAATTATTCGCTGTATTTCATGCTGTTGGAGTATCCTCAACGAAGTGCAGTGAGCTCGTTTGTTTCTCTCTCTCTCTGTCTCTTCAGCCATTGGAGTTCCACTGCTGAACATATGCCTCCGTCAAGGCTCTCAACTTCGACCTGAAAGTGGCCTGAATCCAACTTATTTGTTTCGTGCAACAGTTCTGTGGTTTCGTGGTGGTATATTCAAACCCGCCTATGCCAACCCGCACTAGACCAGCGTGGACTATACGACCAAGCCTTTTCTGGTCTCGATTGTAGAGGAGGCCCGTACCTTGCAGTGGGACGTATATGGTATGTATGGATAGCGATCTCAGTGTTCAAGGCAAGTATTTTCGTTTCTGGTTCGGCCTATGTAGGTTTGATATCGTAAAGACTGTCATAACTGTATGAATTAACGATAGATTTACGTATATGTAACTACATGACCGCCTCGGTGTCGCAGTTTTACTACGGTACTATTACAACGCTGATGTCTCGTGTTCGACTCCCAAGTCGGCAAATTGAAATTGGATATTTCTATTCATTATACGGAGTCGGGAATTTGTGCCGGATATGGCAATAGGCTCGCCTCTTATCGTGGGACGGAATACACAAAGCGAAAGGCGTAGCAAGTCTGACTCCCCCTTCTGGGAAAAAAACGTGAGCTTATGTATGAACGTAACTACAAGATAATGTATTGGAAGTGTAGTTATTGAGCTGCATTGTTAGTTGATCGTGCTAATTCAAAAAAAAACAGATTTTAATAAACAATTCTTACGGATACATACCCGTTGCAGTGCAGTTTAAAATTTACCATTATTTTTATGTAACAACTTTGTATGTTCTAAAATAAAAGCAATATCCTCGCCGAGTTTTTATACAGCATCCATGCCAAATATTAAGCGTCACGTAATCCTATAACGTCTAGATTTAAATAAGTGCTTAATAAAGTAATTCTATACACGCCTAACCTATTTCTTTTATGTATCCATTACTGATACAGATAAGGACAAAAAATTAATAACCATTTAAAATTTACATTGTTCTGAATGATGTATTGTTCGTTTAAAGAAAAAGGAATAGCAAAAAGAAGTGGCAAAGTAGGCCATCACAATTATCTCAAATGGCAAAAGATAATTGTTGCCAATTGACACTATCTGGCATTGCACTTATTAAGTCCAGTGCAGACACTTCTCCGTGCCAATAAAAAAAAACTAG
Source organism: Hyles lineata (assembly GCA_030180105.1). NCBI lineage: Eukaryota > Metazoa > Arthropoda > Insecta > Lepidoptera > Sphingidae > Hyles > Hyles lineata. The sequence continues at coordinate 7,880,870 of JARJEE010000017.1, read as the reverse complement.
AATTCTCGAAATTAGTTTCGTTTATATGAATAACAAGAAGCTTAATTAACAGCATCGCGCCGGTTGTTTAGAATTCATTTGCTTTACAATGCATGTTGTAATTTACAATTCTGTGTCACTACTAATTTTATACAACAGTAGTGTCTTTCAACCGGGCGAGACAGCTGTCTAGATACACAGAGAATGGCCAGCCCGACGTTTCACATCCTTGCTTAATATGGAGCACGGTATTAACCCACAGCGATAACTCGTCCGTCCTGTCTGCAACTTACTAGCCACTCAAATATCACTTTAAATACATATACAAACAATTAATTTAATAGAGCAATTGCAGCTAAATAAAAAGCTGTGAGAATCTAAAAGACATCCCTATTCAGATAAAAACGCGATCCAATTAAAAAATAAGATGATGCTTTACAGAAAACTTCATAAAATGTTATGCTTAAAACGTTTAAGACACTTTCCACAACGACGAATCTGATTTTATTTTGTGTATGCATTCCAATTATTTTTTTTATCTTTGCGAGCATCAAATCTCAGATTAACCGCGACTGAACCGCTTTATAGCTTGCCGCTGATTAAAAAATGCAACAGGAATTTATAAACGCGAAGTTAAGCTTTGAGTTTAATTTTAAAATGCGAAGTTATATTTCGGTTAAAGTCTTCGATCAAATATACACTAGATTATAAGTAACGGCCTAAAAAACAAACACAAATAAGCGTGTGGCCTTATTTGATTTTAAAATGGTCCAGAAATATAATAAATCCTAATTTAAAGGAATAAGCTTTATTGTTACCTAAAGTTGATTATAATTTAAGACTTTTTGCTACATCTCGTAGTTCGAAATTCAAATGGATATAAGCACCCTCGGCCACTTTTGGCGTGTGATTTTATTCCGGACCCTACCTAGTATATATTTAATGGAAGGTTAAAGTGGACGTTCGTGGTACAAGTTATAAATAATAAATAAATAAATAACAACCAATAGCCACATACATAGTCCTGACCCCACACTAATATCGAGTCTTGTGCCGTGGTTATCAGGAACTATGAGACTTTTCGGTCTCACAAACAAGAAAGAAATATGTGTGGGCCATCATTTCTCTCGGTGCGGGGATCGAAATCACGACCTCTCGTTTCACAGGCGGCGTCTAACCAACTGCGCCACGGAGGCTGTCAAGTTGTAAGTGGACTGTCGGTTGTGCTGGATAACTAGCGATTAAGGAAGGTCGATGTCTGGTTTAAGTAGTCAACTGTTTGTTCGTTGGATGGTTGATCTAAGCCTGCGGGCCACACGCCGCTTAGCCACCTGATGTTTGGACGCTGAAATTACGTCCGCACGGACATGCAGCTTATTTGAAGCCCGGAGATTAGCAAACTGTATTCATTCGAAAGGGCGAACATTATGAAACTCTGGATAATAATGAGGTACATTTTAGTTTTTACATACATACATACATAAACTCACGCCTTTTTCCCAGAAGGGGTAGGCAGAGGTGTCAGGACACCCACATTTCGCCGTGTATGTTCCATCCCACGGTGTGATAGGTGGCGAGCCTGTCGCCATATCGGGCACAAATTCCTGACTCTGGGCTGATACTGAATAGAAAAATCCAATATCACTTTGCTCAACCCGGGATTCGAACCCGAGACTTCAGCTTTGTAACCGTACCATAGTACAACTATGCCACCGAGGCAGGCATTTTAGTTTTTAACTGCTGTTAAACAGACACATGAGAAATATAAACTCCTGCCAAGTCCTGTTAATTTGGGTTTGTTTTAAACATTTCAACAAGAAATTATTGCTTCATACATTTTTAATATCTTCTTGAATCTATATACTATAACTGTAACAATGTGAATTATGTCATGTAACCTCTCACTAGGGGTACTCTATATATTGCTGGTGGTAGCTCTCTCATAAATAAGAGGCCACCTGGTTAGGTACTACCACAATTTTCATTTCCCGCGTTAAACAGCAGTGTGGATGCACTGTTGTATTTCGGATTGTAGGGCATTATAGCCAGATTTACTACTAGACATATTCGAGACTTAATGTATGTCTTAGGATGGCAAGTGCAGTGGAATGCCTCGTTGTAATTTATGATGTGGTTTTGGTTTCCTACTGTCTATGAGTGTCTTATCACTTACCATCAGGTGAATAACATGCTCGTCTAGCCATTCATTGAAATAAAAATACTCTATTTCAATTACGCTGCTATCAAGAGCCTAGTAGCAACTGTCGTATCAATTTAAAAAAAAAACGCTAACCCCCTAGATCGCCTTCGTTCGGATTAAACTCCTTTGCTAATTAAAATTGTATTAAGGCACTTTTTCTGCAACAGATATCGCGTACTTAAGGCGAAGTTCATTCCGTCACTGTGCGAAGTAATCCCGGCGAGCCGTCAGCATTAATTCAATCGACCTCCTTATACAAATAGAGTTGCAATTAACCAGCCGGATATTAGTTTCAGATGGATCACGTCTGTCCATCTTCTTAGCTCTGGATAAGACTTTTAGGTATACATAAGCTGAGCCGTTGAAGATATTTTTTATGTTCAATGATAACGAAAATAATAAATTATGTATTACTGTAAATGAAGATTTAATTTTTTACTTTTGACAATTTAATAAAGCAAAAATAAACCAAAAATATATTTAAGTAGAAAACATTTTTTTAATATTGCGTAGGTAAGGCAAATGAGCAAACAGGTCACCTGATGTTAAGTGACCACTGCCGCCAATTAACGTCTACAACACTTGGATCATGGATGTGTTGCCGGCCCATAACATCGGGAGAGGAGCGAAAAGGAAAAAGGACGGATAGAGGTATTAGGCATCCGGCAATCTCACTGACCTAACCAAAAACGACAGGCTATCGTTTCCAATTTTCATTGATACAGTGGTACCACCCCAGACAAGCCTCCACATTCATGCTGAGGCATGACTGATAATAGCGTGGCTCTACCACTTCCAGAAATTCCACTTCCATTTATCGACTATTTCCACAAAAACCAAGAGAAATTGAAAGAAGATAACTAGGTCTATTAAAATACATCACAATAATTATATACCATACTATCTACTAAACAGTAATTGCAATATCATGTTGTTATAGATCAATCATATAAGTCATAATTGTTTTAATGAACGAACAAACAAAGTAAAATAAAAATAAATTATACGCGGAACTAAAAGCCTCCGCGCATTTTCCAGTTTTCCTTCACATGTTTAAATATAAAACTGGCCCAACTGAATCCACTATGCAATATATTTACCGAGCAGGGGATCTATTCGGAACAAATCTATTTTTGTTTTATAGGCCAGACACCAGGTTCCACGGCTTACATGCGGAAAAGATAAAGTAAGGGATTTTGAACAAGTCGCAAAAGTTTTAGCTACATTTATATCAGCCCGCTCCTTGTGCGAGTTTGTTTAACATTTCAAAGTGTAGTTAATGGCGGCTGGGAGTGATGTATTAAGCAAACGTTACGTATATACTGAAATCTAGGTAGAGCCAGGTCACGGACGGCGCTGTGACGTCAGTGTGACGTAGTCTGGCCTGTGTGACGCCCCTTCATGCATTGTAGCACCGGGTGCGCAGTGCGAAGGCCATAAAAATTGTAACAAAACGTAGTGTGGCCCATGCCGTATATCAGCGCTGTCGTGGCGGGAGACGAATATGTATGTGTTCGCGGAACAAACTACCGCTTTTGTTCACACTTTTTTGCAGTTTAACGTCGGTCGGTTACAGAACTCCGCTTTGTCACTTGTTTAGCGTATTTTTGCATTGAATACTTAGAAAAATCTAATTAGGTCTCGCAACATATTTTTATTCAAGAAATATCCAGGAATTTCAACTTTCTCAGTTGTAAATTGACCTCTTGTCCGATATGGCCGGACTGCTAAATGTAGGTTATCTTTATTTAAAATGGCTTATATTGTATAGTCGTTCGAAATGGATACTGTTTAATATACTTTGTGTGATATTTTTTTAATGGCGCAACATAGGAGGGCATCGATTAATTACGTAAGGTATTTTTGACAAGATTTAGGTTGATCCCCACCCCCATAGAACACCTAAAGTAATTCATACTAATAATATACTCTAGTAAAAGACCCATTTTAGGTAAATTAATATTATCTGCACCATTCTACACAATCTACTACAGTATGACAGATTTTTTTTATCGCTCGTCTTTCCAATTACTTTGATGTCGGTCATTACAATTAGCCCCGGTTTATTTTAAGCAGGGCTCTGTGGGTTGCATAACCAAGGCCGGTCTATTTTAGCTTTACGAGAGGCAGTGTACAGAGGTCATAAACAAGCTTAGTTTACGAGTTGGGCCGCGTGCACCCAGCGCACTTCCGCCCTTCGCCATCAAACACTACATCTAAAACAACGCTTTACTCTAAAAAATTCAGGATAGGAGTTAAGTGTTTTTTCGGGTAAGGGAGTAGTTATACTTATATCTATTTACGTATAGCTTAACGATTCTGCTTCAACTTATACAGCGCGAAAAGCGCTGAACGCGTGGGAAGAATGCCGCGCAGTGTTGCTAAAAATGCTCATGATAAAAGCACACTACTTGTCATCTAAAAAAAGAATATGTCTCTGTATACTTTTTCTTATAAATCTGGTCTAAAGATAGCAGCTGTATTGAACTGAATAAGTATGGCAAACCTAAACTTGCAAAACAAACAGCGCCCAGAAACGATCAGGTATTTTTATCTCTTTACTCCAGTGTTTTGAATGAAAATATGTAAGTTAAACATCACAGTATTTACTTACAATTCAGACAAATCAAATATCAAAATACAGTCATAATATTGGGCACGTACGGCACCGGCGTACGAACAAAACTACATAATGTGGCCGAGACCATTGTATTTTTCCATTTCAGCGACCGCAGTATTGGACCGGAGTTCCGTTTATTTATTTAACGGTGCAGTAGTGAGAGTCAATTTCAGGATGTTCTCATAGACAGCTGAATATTCGTATTGTTTGAGATATTTGAGGGCTAAAGGAAGTAGCGAATGTCATGTTGCAATTAATTTGTACTACGTAGAAGTTCACCCCTCTACGTAGTAGCTTTCATTTCTGATACTCACGGCTTTGTACCAAATATGATAGATGTCGGCATGCTGGTTATAAATTCCAGTGCTATTCAATTATTATGAGTTTTATTAAAATAAAAAACAAAAGAAAGGAAAACTCCCGGACTATTTTTTTGCTTTTACAGTATAATAATAGTAACTAATGTTTAGCATATCTTATATAACCTGTATATAGAGGGTATAGTACCCTGCCCTTTACGGTAATACGCGTGACATTTACATACAGAAGAATCTTATTTCTCCACACGTCTAAAAATAAAGCTGGGCATTTTTTCAACAGAATCTTGTTCATTGTGCGAACGGAATATTTAAAAAAATCTCAGAGAGTTATTATATGAGAGATATGGATCAGCACAGCATATCAGTGTGTAATTTATCTAGAAAATCATATGCATGGCAAAAATTATCTACATTGTAAGTGCTTCGCAAATACCATGTAAACACACTTATACAAAAAGAAGACAATTTGTATGTTTAATTAACTTCTTTACTTTTACCTTAATAAGTTACCATATATTTTATAAATTTTCGTAGTAGCATCGTGTAAAACCTTAAACAAGCATTCTTTAATGCTACTTACTAAAAAAATCTAAAACTTGACTTTTACTTAGTATACGATTTAAGCCCTAAACTGGTAGTAAGATATCTGTATCAGCAGGAAAAGCGACCACGGTCCAAAATGGTGGCAAACCCATTATGACAAGTGGTAGCAAATTAGCATCCACTGCATCCAGCCGTACTCAAGCGTGCCGAATTTTGATTTAGTCTAGACTCTACAACAGTCTAATTTAGTCTTGAACCTATTTCTCTCCAGTAACCCTCTCCCTTCTTAAACCCTATTTTCCAACCAAAAATACCAACAATACTGGATGTATTACAGTACTTTGTATTAACTTCGAGTGAGTCGCTTGGTCGTTTGTACCACGCTATAAAAACACGGCACAGCGAATTCCAAACTGGCGGCAAATCACATAATACTTCAACCGACGCCTCCACACAGGGCCAAGTTTACAAACAACGCACATAACTGTAAGAGTTCCCGACTCGACTAAAATTCAGCCGGAAGAGTTTCAGATGATGCCTGTGTTTCTACACGGGGTAAGTTATTTTATGTTGAAGAAGATGGTTGGCTTCTTAATAATGTAAGTGTTATGTTTATTTACGGGTTAAATAGTAATTCTTTGTAGTGATGTATTCGTCTTTATACTTTTTTATTATATTTATTTGTGAAAGACTTAGTCACTGTATGACTATGCTGCTCAGTCTTTTTGCTTGCAAAAATATTTTTTAAGTTTATCATAATTAGAATTTTTAAACTTAGTATTTTCACCTGGTTGTATTCCGGCACAAACTTTTATAACTAACAAAAACCTCAGTTTACTAACTGATAAAACACTACCATGAAAATAATTACAGCATCTACTCAAACCGTGCATCATAAAGATGTAATATAGTAATATGAAATTATGTAAATCACTCGACGCATAATGCGACACGATCCGAGCGGCTCAATACACATCCTATTCTAATATGCTCTAGGATAATCGAGGAACTTTTTGTGTTCCCCGTTTTAAGTTGGGTTTACACAGCTGCCCGGCAAGAGGGCGTTTTAAACTTTCTACCGAAGGCAGTTTTGAAGGCCGGGTCTAATTAGGCCCACGACCCTTTAATTAGGAAAATTAATAAGCATGCCCCGCACCGGCGATAGACATTAATGAGAAATCCAATAAGAAAACTATAAACAACTTGACAAACAACAAACACTCTATATAATGGTCGCTCTAGTAAAGTATAACTGTACGAAGCTAATTATCATTGTTTGATCAACTTTATAAATCAATAGAATCTAGGTTCGTCTTATTTTCCCCAAAAGGAGTGTAGCTTAATATAACATATGTATTTGTTTTTTTTTTATATATATAGGTCCAAAAAATGAGCACACAGCTCGTATTGTGGTATGCTATTACTGTTTCCCATGAATGTCTACAACAGTCAACACTTAGGACATAGATTCGTTTTTGCACTCTGAAATGGGAAGAAAAAGTAGAAGTCAGCAAAGCTGTCCCTTCACGCCAGCTTTCCGTGAATCAGTACTTCACCCATCAACCCACCCCATTTTTACCGAAGTCTAAGGTAACCACAGTATAATTCTACCACTTGTCCATCATTACCTCCTAAGACTAACAATTTTATTTAAATTGCCAACACCACAATCCTCTTTGTACTCCATAAAAAACTAAGTATTGTAGCGAAATATTCTTGTAATCCCAAAGAAACAATTTTATATTGCAGAATGATTATTTATGTGCAAAGTTGGCGGCTCAATAAGTTCTCGTGATCGGAACAGTCGCTATAACACATTTCCCCTTCATATTATTGCTGCTTTATAATAATGAAAACTATTACAGATTGTGCTACGGGTTGTGAAGGATTTTAATTTCACAATAAAGTTCATTTTATAAGGTGTAATTGATTTTACATAATAGGTTCTTTATAATACATGTACATAATATATGTCCTATAGATAGTAGAAACATGACGTTATTAACTACAAAATTATTAGCACTATTGACGAAACAATTAAAAGTCGTTTAAATAAGTATCATATAACACAAAATCAATTCGAAATACTTCAAATTCAAAATACTTGATCGAATCTACTTAGCACAATAAAATTATCTAGTGGCGGTACAATTAAACATTGTTTAATATTTATTGGTGTACGAAGCGCTGACAATATACTCTTAATGTGGTTTCAATTATGATCATGTCATCCCACCGTGTATGAAACTCAACTAAATACTCCTATAAAATAAAATCCTAATTCAAGTTTGTCTCTATAATTATGCAAAAGATAAAAAATCAATTGATGCTACCAAGTGTAAACTAGAAAATCACAAAACGGATATCGAAAAACCATCACTTGGGCTTTCTTTACCCCTTCTGAGGTTCACTTCAGAGCGACAGCAAATATTGACGGAACAAACGAGGTCAATTCCGCAAGCGTCCCGTTGATTCTGCCTCACACGCTCCCAATTGGAAGAATACTGTGTGACACTTATATTTTATGCCTGTTGTAACACAACAGTTACAGAACCGTGGAGTACTAAAATTATTTAAGTTATTTATTATTTATTTTTTTGCACTACAAATAAAAAATACACTTAAAATATTACTTCATAATAGTACAAGGTTGATGTGGAGATCATTGGGAGAGGCCTATGTTTAGCAGTAGACTTTCTGTGACCGAAACGAACGAACGAATAGTACAAGAGGCGTTTGTCTTGTAAACTAATATTATAAACAGAAAAGATTTGATTGTTTCTTTGCATTGAATAGGCTCTGAAACCGCTGAATCGATTTGAATAATGCTTTCACCATTAGAATCCTACGTTATCCCTGATGAACGTAGGCGATTGAATTGAAATAAAGTGTATCTGCACCCAGGCAAAGCCGGACCTAGCCGCTATGTGACTGTAAATTCCTTTGATTAAACCGAACAAACGGATGTTTCATTATACAGAAGCGTAATTGTGTCACCGATTTATTCTGTGTTATTGAAAATAAGTCTACAATAATTGTGAAATATAAAGCAACAAAAACCGATCGCAGAAATCCAACAAAAGGTATTCAAAAAATATTTATAATGAGGCTCGCGAACAATTCACACGCAGAGCAAATAAACGACGCTGAGAGCCATTTTACTGAAATGACTCACAATTGAATAGCAATATATGAAAGAATCGATTGAAGGCTGAAGCTTACACGTGCATGTGTCGATAAAGAGATGAACCTGCTGACACAAATGATCAACAAAATTTCCCCCGGGTATCGCGACCGAGCCGCCCGGCTCTTAAATAAGATTGCCACACGCTGAATGACTGTTTTCTAGCGTCTTAGGTGCCGATACCAGTAAAAATAGGCGGTAAAATCTGTTCACTTTGTCGATGTACGTGAATATTTTGTATGTTGAAATGCAAAATATTATTCATTTTGCATTTATCTGGTACGAAAATGTTTCCTTTACTGGCATGGTTGTACGAATGCTTATCATTTGTCAACCTAATGAACACATTTTATACTGTGCCCTATAAACTCAAGTATATTACTTTTTAGGTCGGGTAAAAATACGGTGAAATGTGGTCCGCGCTAGGGATACCTACCCTTGAACTTATAAATATCTAGTACATGTGTATAAATTTACGTATCTTTTTTTATTTTATTTTTTTTATATACACAAAATATAGTGTATATTCAGACTGCGATCGAGAACGAACCCAGGTGATAGTTTTCATGACGTTGTGGCACTAAACATTTTTCAAATTTTTTAATTTATTTTTTTCAACGTCCCCTTTGGGTGAAGGTTTTTCCTAAAATAATATTGTACTTTGTTTTAAGTCTAAAGAATCTATGGTACGCAAAAAAATAGATTTTAGCATAAAATATGGATTTACCACACAAAAATAATGATATTTAAAACATCATAAAAAAAATTTGCTTTATTTGCGAATTTTTTGTTGCTTTGTGTCTTTAGAAACTAAAATGTCCCACTCGATTTCGTTTTCGGTCGTAATCTTACACCCTTTATATTACTTACTAGAACCTATTTGATTAATTCATAATTACTTCCTCTAGCCTTAGATCCCATTTCCCAAACCTTTTGACAACCTAAGTACACGTTTCAAAAAACAATTTCACGCTCGCATGACTATGCGATGTATTTTGACTAAAAAACTAAGTATAACTTGAAAAGTTAGGAAGTTGATTAGGATCAAGTCGGAGTATCATTATTGTATAAATCAAAGCAATGTTCAGATAAGGGCCTGGCCCGACCCACTTTTAACGTCAAGTTTTGTGGATATAACTCGATATCGGACCGTTATAATTAAGTTTGCGAATTATACCAATATGTCCTGCGTCAAGAGCAGCTGTAGTTTGGCATCATAAATATTAGTTTGGCTTAATGTGCTCCCAGTATAATTTAGAGTAAAGGGGTTGATGCGGGCAACCATCCACCACATTTCCTTCCATTGTTGATAAATGAATTTGTCACGTAATTTGGTTTATGAAATTATTTGGGCACGCACCTAGCTACGTATATATTGTAACAGAGATAAGGGAATGCCTACCTAGTTTAAGCTTCTTGCATTACACATTAAAATGAACAAGAATGTTTTAAAAGAACACTAAAATTCACACGATTGCAGTTGCAATAAGGCCCGACAATACAGGGAATTTTAATATTTCACTTTAAAATTATAGTTAGTTTACAATGCGTTTGCAAATGTTTATACATTTAAGCCACATTTAGCTTTGGCCAGGACTTTTATGCATCACCGACATAGTACCATATTCCATATACAATATTCTCACAATTTTAACAAAACCTGAATGGAAGTAAATAATTATCACAATAAACCTAATCAAATAAATCTGACATTGTACATCTCTTACGCAGAAACATATACTCAAGAATAAAATAGGGATTTACAAGTAAAAAGTTGTAGAGGAAGCCAAAAAACAGACAGTATGTTTGTATATAAGTGCTCTTTTTGTGAGAGCCGAGTTCAGTGGAATGCGTCACGCCCTCCGTTTGCGAATAGAAACGGCGGAATAGGCGACAATGGCCAAACTAAATGGCCCGACTTACTGACGTCAAACCGCTTGGCTCGTACTCTATAAATCTTCTCGCTAAAATAATTTAATAAAAGCTAAATTAACAGTCCACCTAAGCTGTTTCATCGTCTATCTGCAGAATGAGAACGGTATTTTCCTTTGATAAATTGTAAGGGTTTTATACATTATAATATCTCAATTTTTTGTATTCATTTTATCAGCATAACAAAATAAAATATAATATATAAAACTAATTACCCAGCCACCCCTTCTGATCATATTACATTGGTTTTAAATAAATATTTACATTTCTTTAACAATACTGCAATACACCTCTCTTAATTATTTAGAACTATCTACATAAAAATGCAAATGCAAAAATACGTCACTGGGTATGATAAATAAATGTTTATAAAAATATATATTACCCGTGAATGTGGCGCTCGTGATGAAATCGGCTAGGTCGGGGCGGGCCGGCGCGCCGCCCGCATGCTATCAGCTCGCTCGCGCAGCCATCTCCGCCGCGCTCGCTGCCGCTCACCGCCCTGCGCCTGCACACACATACTCACTATTATCTTTGTTCGAGGACTCCTTTCATAGCGCGAGCTAATTTTCTGGCCTTTTAAACCCCCTTTCACTCCTTTTTCGTACCCTTTGGTTGATATTTAATGCGATTCGATGGGACCTTTTTTTATTCCAATGAATAAGGCATAACGAGCATGCCATTCGCCTGATGGTAATCAATACGACAGCTCATGGACAGTAGCAAAAACCAAACAACACCTTGAATTACAAAGTAATGCTTGGTATTTCACTGCGCTCGCCATCCTGAGACATAATATGTGCCTAAAACCGAAACACAACAGTCACCAGTGCATTTAGACTGCTATCTGGCGGGAGAAATAAACAGTGCGGTGGTACCTACCCAGATGGCCTGTCACATATGAGAGACCTACCACTAATAAGGACCTGACCTCATAACGCGCGATTCATGCTAAACCTAGAGGTTAAAGGACTTGTTTTTATTTTTCCATTCTCACTCCCTGATGAGATGGGAGCAATGGATGTCCCTTTTGCAACTTGCACAATGCACTAGTACGAGCTCGGCGGTGCAGCGGGCGGGCGTCTAGCTTACACAAATCCACGCAAAATCGATTTACGCTTCATATAGCGGAGTTGGGTAAGAGTGTGCTATTCGGATACTGCTGTTTGGTATATTAGTTCCTAAGTTACTTTAGAACTAGTATATCCTTATTTTAAACTTTTACATCCTACTATGTCAATAATAACTAACGGCCTGATTCATAGACAGTTTTAAAAACTATTAATTATAGAATGTTGGGTCCCGTTTAAATTCAGTTTGAGAGAAGAAGACAAAACATTTGAAACCTAATGGAGCATTTAGACGTTGGCTGAGGCTGGGCCAATGTCTACCAACTCCAAGCTATCAACAATGAAAATCTTGAGGCCAGCCGGGCCAAACATCCCGTTTACACGCTGGCGTTGGTGGATGCTGGCCGAGGTTGGCCAAACGTGTAAATGTTCCATAAAATACGTTTTAAAACTATCTATGAATCAGCCCGCTCATACTAAACATAATACACAGAAACTTGTTTGAGATAAAATGTTAACCGTGCATTTTTAAAAATCTCTTATAATATGTGGTTTATATTAGCCAGGACTAAGCAAGCGTGCAAGAACTAATCTTAAATCCTTTTAAACCATAAAGAAACTGTACCCTAAAGTGGGATGTATATACATACATTCTCCAATTATATTTTTTATAAAATAGTAATGGCTCACAGTATTCCATGAGCTACTTTATCGCCATTGTATTTAACATTTTTGCACGATGATAAGATAGTACAATTTACAAATATAATACAACCTCCTATTAAGGAGGATGTGTTGAGTATGATAATGATGAACACTGGTTCAACTTATTTCATGCACTTTAATGCAACTCGACTAACCTACTGATTCATATTTGCTTTTGTACATATAAGTTTACATAATATAACGGTATATGCATTGTTTACTATACACCAACCACACAACAAAAACCGGAAACCACTCGGACTAAGTAGATTGGGAGCGAGTGATACATAAATACCAAGCTCCCATTCACAAGACTTATCTTATGGTTTTTTCAAACAATATTAATATAAACACTGTACATGCTAGTCGAAAAGTTTACTCCGGTATTATTTTATAAATTTAACATATTAATTAGTTCACTTTCACAAGTATATAGGACCAAGTTATTTTAGAATTTACTGTCTACATTAACGTAAGTAGCAGTTAGCACAATTGCTCGTACTTAAATCTTGCAACTTATATTCCTAGTTTTATTCTAAGTCAAGGATATAACATAAAATAGCGCCCGTATGTTTTTCATATGTTAAACAATATAGAAAGAACTCCAGCATGGTTTACCCTAATAATATTACTCCAATCCATTGCAAGCCCACTAACACCAGGTTTATATAAACTTTAACAGAAACACATTTGCTATCATAATTTATGTTTTATGTTTGCTCGGCGCCTAAAGGTCTCAACATTGTTATATAGCATTATTTCCTCAATACGTGCCCCGAAAAATGGAGAAATCCAATACAAATGGAATTTTCAAAATGCGTCGGAGAAATTTCAAATATCAGCGAGTTCAAACAAACTCTTTATTACCATATTACTATATATTAAACTTAAGCATTACTATATATTAAACTTAAGCAAAACTAAGAAAATCTAGCTTTAAATTTAGCACGAACAGAACGTACGGAATGGAAGCAAAGACTTAACATAAGCAACAACTGTTGGCTAACGAATCAATAACTAAGTTGCTGTCAGATTGAATGAGGCACAATAACTAGTGTAACACGAAACTGTATGGTAAACCAGCGACATTTGATGAAGTGGATCTCGTGAACGTAAGTAAGTTTAGACGGAAATGGTCAAAGTTCACATTGTCAAGATGGCGCAAGCGGTATTGAAAACTTTGCTTGCGAATAACTCATATAAATACATGACATTTATTAGTGGAAAACGTTATTTGTTATTTATTTTGATTGTTAAAAAACATTGCATACTTTATATATAAAAAGTAGGTAATGATATGAAATATATGTGTGTGACATTTACGACAGCTGCATAGCCATAAAGAGAAACAAAATTACAACAGCACAAAGTAGATAAAATTTAATTGTTATTCAAAAATGTATTACTGCACTTACAAATACTAATGATATTATGTGCGTATGATAATGACAACAGTAACAATTTTTATGAATAGGCACTACTCGTATTAAATGGAATAAAACATATTTTTTATCGTTTTAAAGAATATAAAACATGATATATCAAGTCTGCGACCGAAAACTAAGCAAAGTAGTAGTTTTAGGGATTACTTATACTATGCAACTAAAAAATACTTTTTTTTTATTTTTTTTATGTATTATCATGTTTGGCTAGTAAATGTATGTAAATACATAGTTTTGCTAAAATGATAATTTTATTTATATCTGTTCGTGCCATTGCGTCTTTAAAAAGTGTTCATTATTATTTTAGGAAAAACTACGTATTTACCACTCAAACACGACGATTGTTTAAAAGTTACAAAATAATCGACTCAAAGTATCTTTCATTTAATTTAACCACTCAAAACTTTCCGTATTTACTCTAATTGAATGCAGTCTAATTCTGAAAAAGGTAAATCCGACGGAATTTGCATCAGACGAGCATTGTTGTATTTAAAGCCTCATTACATGTACTCCTTTTCTTATATTATTTGATGTATTAGTATAAAGTATACCTTAAATCATTTGTAAAATATTATCGAATACTTTATGTAATTTCAAATTATAGTTTACTGGCAGTCGAGCCCGGCTCCGGCCGGGTACATACACGTTTTAAAATGGCGGTCAAAATGTTTAATTCTGACTATCAGTTTAGAATATCGACCAATCGGACCACGAAAAACGAACAAAATTTCCTCGTATTTGCTAGAAATATCACTAATGCTTTCCTCCTATAGGGACCATCCATAAATTACGTCACACGTTAAGGAGGAGGGAGGGGGTTGACGAAGTGTGAGATTGTGTGACAAGGGGTGGGAAAGGTCCAAAATTTCGTGACATCATATTTTTTGTAAATATATAATTTTATATCTAAGTTTGAATTACATAAAAATAGTTGCAACTCATGGCCAAAAAATCATGAAATTTGTGTGACGTAATTTATGGATGGCCCCATAGGTCATAGCGTGATGATATATAGCCTATAGCCTTCCTCGATAAATGGACTACCCAACACTGAAAGAATCATTCAAATCGGACCAGTAGTTCCAGAGATTAGCGCGTTCAAACAAACAAACAAACTCTGCAGCTTTATAATATTAGTATAGATTAACATAGAATGTATAAATGCGAAGTATCAATTAATATTAGGAACGAGGAAGAGGAGGAGGATTAATATTCTCTTAAGTATACTTTGGTTATAAGATCGACCTTACACGTAGACACATAAATAATATAGGACAGGTTCATAAAGTATCTAAACAAAATCCTAATTAGAGATTGCTACCCCCATTTCACTCTATTTGTGGACGCAGCTTACCTTAGATATGATGCATAGTGCATGCGGTTTGATTTAATACCCCTATGTTAAATAAATCCTGTGTATATGCATTGGTATAGTATGAAACTAAAGAACAATAATTTCCACTATGTTCTAGTCACACAGTTCCAAAATCATATATTTCATTTAAAAATTCGTATAAATAAACCATTAACTTATAAAAACAAAGCAATTTAGGTTTCGAAATTGTAAAGGATATGAATCAATCAATTGTCAAAACATTTTGCAAACTGGTTTTCAGCAGTAAATTGAAAAAAACGTTTTCAATCAAGCCAAAATCGTTGAGGTTACCGATTACCACTGCGTACAGAATTTTAAACTGTGCGGAAGCCGATACTGATAACATTTAGGTATACTTTTGGTACGAATTGTTGTATAAATCCTGATCGATCCTTTAAAAGTAATAAATATTAACTTGATGCATTTTTAAGATACTATTAAAATAGACGTTGAATATGTCATATTTACTACATAATTTATTATTTTATCTATATTTATTGTGAATTAAGTTGAAACAACGATACAATTTTCGTCATTGCAATATTTATTTAACACCCATGAAATAAGCTTTTAATACGAAGTTTGA
Source organism: Hyles lineata (assembly GCA_030180105.1). Taxonomy (NCBI): domain Eukaryota; kingdom Metazoa; phylum Arthropoda; class Insecta; order Lepidoptera; family Sphingidae; genus Hyles; species Hyles lineata. The sequence goes on along the minus strand of JARJEE010000017.1, from coordinate 7,864,914 downwards.
AATATGTAAAAACAAGAAAACTATTGGAAGTATAATATTGTCAAAGTAATAAAAAATCGAGCTAAGCAATTGTCTTTCTGCTGTTCATATAGCTACTACCTACTTCAATAAATTCAAATGTTTACCATTATACTAAAGATCAAAGTTATGACAAATAACAAAGGTGAAATTCAATAACACGCAATTTAAATGCAGCCCTATTTTATCGAAAAGCAATTCGCATGACAGCTGTCGTAATGCTACCTTCTTAATTGCGACGAGTATAAAGCGAGACGACGTTATTGAAAAATTCTTTCGAGATCAAACAGCCAAAGGGAAAATAATTCATAATCAACTTTTAAAATAGCTTCGTCGGCGTGTAACCTATGGCACGAATACTTCTCTAACTTTTATTACGGTCTTCCTTGAGCTCACTCTTTATGTCCCCTATTTATGTCCGTTTATAACCGAGAGGAGATATTTTTTATGGACCTTTCGCAAGTAAACTTCTATAAAATTCTATTTATTTATTGCATATAAAAGCGCTTAGATAACATTATAGAACAATTTCATTACGCAGCGGCGCTCCGCTAAATATGCGCACCTGAAGAGCAAACGAGAGGGGATCGCGAACGACATCAAATGGCTGCCGGAAGTAAACTAATATCCGCTTTTACCTACAGCCCGGTACACGCGACTGCAGTTATTTAACTTTAATATGAGATACTGAACGAAAAGTTAAAGTAAAATATTTAATGTATGGCCACGAGTGAAGGTGTCGCGAGTTCACAGTCCACGCGTGTGACGCACGCGGCTCCATACATGCGCCATTAATTTGCAGTCGCGCTGCTCCTGACACGCTCATTCTCCAAATGTTTTCGTTGTTGGAACGGAGCTCGGCTACAAGAGATGTACTGATATATGTCACATTCCGCTGCCAACAGTACCGAGTCGACAGTTCACGGTACTTTTTCAACTGTTAGGTAGTCAGTATGTGTGCCCCAAAAACCTTCCCGCTCGTTATCAGCCGAGCATTCTCATATTGTGTAATTTTCTTTGAATGCTCGCATTGCGCATGCTGTTACTCTTAATATACTCAATGGTTTTGAAAATTACATTTTTGCCTCCGGAACTCACTTTACATATTAGTTTTTCCGTGTTCTTGCGTATATAAATGAACTAAATGACCATGTTTCTGAATTTGGTACTAAGCTCAAGTGGTTACCCATACGGTTTCGGCGGAATACTTATATTCTTACTTCTGTACAATGTTTATATTTTGTTTAATCTCACGATCTCTTATCTTAAAGGTCGATTCATATCTCTCCATGACACTCATTCCTCATCCTTTAGGTCTGCGGAGAGCCTAAAATCGGGATTGCCCTATCATTTATGGACAAATCATTTACAGTCCAAGCTCCCCCTTAATAGAGACAATAAGAAACGTGTTATTGGACATATTCTTAGTCGTAGTCTCTTTAGAAATTTAGGTTAAATTTAAATAACTTATTAGTCATAAGACTAGATTGTTATAAAAGCGATGTATTAAATATTTAGTACATTACTTAAAAAAAAAAATACCGTTCAAGCTATCCGACTATGGAACTCACTTCCAATTGGAGAGAGAAGAACATACGACAACACGACATTTAAAAAATGGTTAAGGACTATTACTTCTCGCTTTAAGTATTTAAACGAGGAATATGTATATATATATTTTTCCATTCGCATCTTGTGGTAAATTAAAGTACTTAGTATATTTATAATTCCCTCTCATTCTCCTATTAATTTATCCATCCCAAGATTGCCTGGAAGAGATTACCCAGTGCGATATGACCGCATTTTGCACTTTTTTATAATGTTATTTCTTAAATGTAACAACTTCTATGTATGGTGCAAAAAGATTAAATAAATAAATATCATTTCAGATGTAGAAGCAATCATAGCACGTTTGAACAACTCGCTAAACGAATTCTGCAATTTCAGCAAGAAGTAATAAGTGCAGCTCGAGATATTGTATTAATAACTGTTATGGCTGGCGTTAGTATTTGTACGAACGGCTTATGCTGGAGTCGAAGTTTTTACGCGCAGTTCGCCTAAAAGCTTTTCTACAATTAATATTAAGTTTAACTTCAGATGCAGCATTGAATTTTACCTTTTACGAACAATATTCTTGACAAGGCTGTTATAATAACTAAATAAGCGTCCGCAAGCATGAAACATTTCCAAATCAAATATATTCTGTACTTGGAATTAAAACTCGTAATGAAGCAATTGTAAGCTTATTAATAGAAAAAGATTTGCGCGAAACAAATGCGAAACATCTCGTCAAATTACTAATTAAAATAATAGTTAGTTTTAACTATTTTGAAAGTATAGTAATACAATTCTTATTTGTTATTTTATAAACATTTAAATAGTTATAACTTCAAACATATCTTATACTTATCATTCATATTTATAGGCATAAATTATATTTCTATCTAATCCTCAAACAAGTACTTAATATATCACTAATTTCTTTCTGTTTTAAGTGCATATTTTATTTAACAGAATACGCTGCCAAGGTTTGCGTGGCATGCTCATTGTGGCTTGAAAATATAAGAGATCAATATGATCCAGGATATGTACTAAAAATAGACTACCTAACGGATAAAGAAATCAGAATCAGTACTGTGAATAAAGGTACCTGCTAATATATAAGTATGGATTTTATAACCATCGTTTATAAATAAGCTCTTATCAAAAGATGAACCTAGCGAGCCTGGATACCAAGCAGCCGGTTTTGCTCAACAAATGTATAAGTTGATATAATATTACTAACTCTAGACCACACAAACCAAATCGCAATACCACTATAAAATGCATTCTATTGACTACGAATACAGATTTAACTATATAAATGCATGTATAATGCTATTGTTAGTAAAAGTCTAGTGACAATAGATTGCTATTATTAGTAATTACCTTATGAGAATTCAAAAAGGATTGTAGGTCGAGATATAACCCTACAGTAAAATATCAATGAAATAGCTTAAAATAATAAGATATTTGTAGCATGTTTTATAAAACGAACAAGACTGCTCCGACTAACAACATCAAGACGTAGAAACAAAAGCACTCATGAAGTAAAGAACGAAAACAAAGTTCTATTGATTTTTAACGTTGAGATTCAATGCCAACACCAATTTTGTACAAAACCACACCTGTTACATTTCAAATGGTTGATTGATGAAAAAATACGTCAAGCCGGCGGTGGAACTAATTAATTTGTTATATTTATTGTTTCTTCGAAATGAGACAGCGGGAGGAGCTTCCCTTCGGCAGGCAGCAGGGCGCACGTGCGCGACTCTATCTCCGCCGGGTAGAGGTTAAAATACAACGGCTGCTCCCCGGGGCGAGCCGCTTCGTAATTCATTCATTTTTATTCCGAATGCCACTCGCCGGGGCTGTCAGCTTGCGGAAAATCGTTATCGGCAGGCGACGACCGCACGCAGTACTGATAACACGAAACGCACCCACTTACACATGGAATCACGGTCGCGGCTCCTTCACATCGCGCCACAATCGCCGGTCCCGGGAGCGTGGTCACTGAGCTAAAACAAGGGGCACATGCACTGCGCGGTATCCCGGGCGGGCGGAGGCGGTGGAGGCGACGACACGAGGACGCGACGTGCACGCGCACGCACCGGGACGCGAGGGCGTGTTCCCGCGGGCTCGGGCTCGGGCTCGGCGTGCGCGGCTCGGGTGACTTGGCGACGCGGTGCGGTGTGGGACGAGCGCTCGCACGGGCCAGCGCCGACACACGACAGCCTCCGTCGCAATGACGAAACGGCCGGGTACGCGCGCGCGCTCTGCGACGCAGCCTCCCGAATCTCCCCGACCGCCCGCGAGATCTCACGATGCAGGGGTGAACAAACCCGCCACGCTTCTTCTTCTAACACTGATGAGGTTAAAAAGGATTTAAATCTTCTAAATAAACGCTTTGTGAACCAAATGAGCATGTATAATACATCTCAAAATATTAGCGCATCCCCCGTTATCTGATACAGAAAGTGTTCCCGCAAATGAATATGCGAGCGGCTACGAGCTCGTCGCACGACACGGACTACGTCTCAATCCACCCCCGTCACTTCCAATTCTAAAACATCGCCGCGTTTCAATAAGTCATCAGTGTTTATTTTGACATTTCGCCATTATCAATATCTTCTACGACAAACTAAAAACTAAAACTAGGTAAACTTATACTATATTATTAATACTAAAAATACACTTCATGAATAAAATTTTTCTGAAAAAACAAAATGCTGATTGAAAACGATTAAAATAACGCAAATTGGTATCCATGAGAAAGCGGCAGATGGACCGAAATCGTACAAAAACACTCGATGGCGCTGCCACGCAAATTCACCTTCCCCGCCGCCAGTTGTTTTCGTTATGAATAACATAATAGGAAAAGTTGTGCCTACTATTTCTTCAGGCCCATACATTATTTAGCGACCTGGACCATCCAGTTACACTAACTCCAATGTGATCGTTTATTATGACTACTATCGCGAGAAAATCACTTATTATTTTCACACGTGACATTATAAAAATATTTTATTAAATGCATAGTTGCGGGTACTCATAAAAATAACTTAGCAAACGTAGAACATTACATTACAAAATAGCAAATGTATCGGCCCTATATCGCCTACGCGCCGCGCCGCCCGCGTAGCACTGCTACGCAGTACCGTAGAAATGAGTCTACGGTCCTACGGGAAGCTTTTCTTTATTGACTGCATTAAAAACGCAATACCATAACGAAAATACCATACATTATCACATATTATAATATGATTTTGACTCCCCTTTGGCAAGTGATTTTTGATTTATTTTCATTGCAAATTATTCGGATAAACCAATATTTAAGAATGAAACAATATTTTATATTATATATCCTTAATGTATTCAGAAATCATGTCTATCTACCCGCATTAGCTTATTTTAGTTTATTAAATCCAATTTTACTGTACCCGTAGACTTATGTCTAGCTAATGGACGCGTATAATGTACTGATAAAGATGTTGCAAAAATAAAATTAAAGTTTATACATATTTGTGTAAAATAATTTATATGGTTACATCAATAAGGTCTTTGTATTGTATTTTGCCCTTGTCTGACTTTGGCTTTGGCTACTTTTTTACGTAAACAAATGTTTATATTAATAATATTTAATCAGATTCAGACATTTGTGCCCGATATGACGATAGGCTCACCCGTATCACAAAGCGGGATGGAACGCACAAGGTGTAACGTGGGTATCCTGGTTGCACAGCTGCCTATGCCTTCTGGGAAAAAGCGTCAATTTATGTGTGTATGTAGGTATGACGGAATAAAAAGTAGCCCTAGTGCATTTATCGCTGTGTCATGTTCGAGTTAGCTTTTCTTATTCTCTTTCACAAAGCAGCTCGCAGAGTAACATGATACCTTCTATAACTCAGCTTCGCGATACCGCAACGAGATGAAAATACTCCTCTCTTTCAACTTGCAAGTATGAGCAACGCAACTGTCAAACAATGGAATTTACTTTTTCGTAATGATATATGAAAAACAAATTGTTTTGCTACGAATACGTTGTTGCAATCTCAGTCATGAATTATGATTTTTACGACAGATATGTGATGTTATCATCAAATGCTTTTGCAAATAATATTTTGTCAAACGTTACATAAACTCACGCCTATTTCCCAAAAGAGGTAAGCAGAGGTGCTACAAGGACACCCGCGTTTCAGCTAGTGTGTTCCATCACGATGTGACTGGGGGCGAGCCTATTGCCATATCGCGCAGAAATTCCTAATTCTGAACTGGTAGTGAATAGAAAAATCCAATATCACTTTGCCCGACCCAGGATTCCAATCCAAGCCCACAGCTTCGTAATCCTACTGCAATAGAACTACGCCACTGAAACAGTTAAATAAACAAAAATATACAAGAAAAGAGATGGACAAAAGTAAAAAACTGGTGAAACGATCTTCGTATTTGGGTAGCGACCACCATGAACATTATTCATAGTGAAAAACCTGTCACAATGGCTCATGCAAGTAAGGATTAAAAGTGAATTCAATCGCTATAAGCACGGATAGAAGTATAAACGCCGAACGCCCTTATTCATAGACAGTTTTAAAACCTATTTTAGCTATCGAATGTTTCGTCCCTTTCATACGACCTTTCCAGTCCAGTTTGAGCAATGAAAAAAATATTCCATAGCTAAAATTTGTTTTTAACTTATACCCAAATAACTTTGTTTTTATTGCATTAAAGGCGAGACGTGCATGCCATTCGCCTGATGGAGACCTATACGACTACTTATGGGCAGTAGCAAACCAACGCCATGAATTACAAACCAATGCTTGGCATTCTACTACTCTCGCCATCCGGAGACATAATATTTTAAGTATCAATATGTCCAGTGCCTACTCTGGCTGCAATGTCCTTCAAACCGGAACACAACAGTGCGTTCACACTGTTTTTGCGGGAGAAATTGACACTGCGGTGGTACCCAGGCGGCCTCTCACATTTGAGAGTCCAGTAAAAAAGTACATCCGAAAAAGAGAGCATTATGTAAACCACTATTTATATGTTTAAAACTGTGCATTCACACTTATACCAATAATAATAAAATGTGAATTAATTATAGGCGGGCGCGAAGTGAGACGCACTGCCCTGGTTTCGGGCTTTCAGCAATCAGCATTTCAAATGGATTTGCGGCGATACAAACCACAGTTAAAGGCTACGGTAAATAGCAATTTACATAACGACTATATACCTACGGGATTATGTTGATCAACTATTTTACATTTATGTACCGTCATGGTGCATAACTCAAAATGAATTTCGTATGCTTTTTACCTTTGTCACAAAATGTGTCCAGTTTCTGTATTTTTTTCATGGATATTTTATTAAACACTGAATATGTTTGTGATACCATTTCAAAATCAAAGTATTCTAACTAATCGTAAGTTTTAATCTTTTACTATGAATTTCCACCTAAATCATATAAGTAATTTTTTAACACTGTCTTAAGGCACATTTAGCGTTATTTGAGTTAAATAACTGCAAAAAAAGGTATTTAAATATAATATTAGCTATTCAAGCTTTTGTACATTAAAACTAAAAAAGCAACATTCGGAACCAATTATTACCCCAAAACGGTTGAAGTCTGGAAGACAAAACTAGAAAAGAATATTACTCCGAGTTAATAAATATCGGAAAATAACTAAGATAATATTATTTTTAGATGATTTATTTTATACATTCTTCATAATTATAATCGCACTTCAGGCAGACTACAGTCAGTCAAGTCACAGTCAACAACAACGGCACTCTTGTGGGTATACTCGAGAGACATCTCGAAAGCATCCCGATCGTCCGTCAATTTGTCAAAGAAATAACTGGTGCTCACTTTACAATTCAATGAATTATTGAAACTATTCGTACTGAATCGGAAACTATGCTTCCTAATGGGGCTATCTTTCGGTGTCGAACAATGATTGTGTATTTCACTCAGGATCGATTTTCGTAGGGTCAACTTTTTGGGTGTTGAAAATTTATCGAACACTAGTTTCACTAATTTGTTATCTACCTTCGCTGTTTTTACAGTGGGTACTCTAGTCACCATTCTGTCGATTATATCTGATAGATTGCTTTCGTCATCATCATCGTCAGTTTTATCAAGCATGCTCAGTAGATGTTTATTAACGTTCTTGTTTTCCTTTTCATTGTTTTGTTCGTCATCATGGTTCAATATCGACATATTTTTAAAACTGCACCGCAGTGAACGCAAGTGACTTTTAGAAACACTAGACTTTCTCTTTTTGCTTGCTATGAAACTGTCAATAGTTTTCTGATAGCCCTTCTTTGTACTCTTTATTTTTCTTTTCAATTTATTTATCTTCACGCTAACATTAAGCACGGCTGAGTTATTGCCAATAGTTTTGTTAGACTTGTTCGCATCGACAGGTTTGCCGGACTTTTTAGTTTTGCGTTTCGGTTTTTCTTTATTTTCACCATCAGTTTTCTTTTTTCTGGTCTTTTTCTCTTTTACTGGTTTTTTAATAGATTCTTCGTATGCTTCTACTAAATCTGCGTAGTACTGACGCATCAAATCTTGTCTTTCTGTCGTATGCCACGGCGTGGATGGATCTTCGCCCACTAATGCATAAAAAACAAAGATTAATTCGCATTATTCTTATCAATAATTTATTTTTAACATATTAACATACCATCGAATTGATCGTCTGGTATAAGTGCCTCATAAGAGCCGTCGATGTCAGCCCACAAAACTTCATAACTTGGCACCCCTACAACATCAATAATTATTTAAAATAACATTAGATAACTATGAAATTAATATTATCATTGCATATTTAAAATGTTTACCCCGTGGATTCCTCTTTTTCTTTATAGCAATTGGTTTGATTGTCTTCGAAGGCACTTGTTCTTGAAGATGCCACTTAGTAAGCAGAGGCAAGAACTTTTCCACGCAATACCTCTCCGACCAATCCAGTTTAGACTTCATAAGTTTCTGCAAAATACATAGTAAACATTAGTCACGCAACTAGCATCCGAACGCTCCACATAGATACCATTCAACAATTACCACAAATTGAATCAGGCTCGGCACTGGTCTTTTCAAACTATCGATGTCGATTTTTTCCCCGGTCGAATGCAAAAACTCTTTCATAACTTTAGGTTCGGGGAATGGTACGCCGCACGATAAAGCCCGGCTGCGAAGCGACAGTTCCCGCTTTACTTCTGCCACTTTTGACCTACAAATGAAACATGCTTCAATGGCGTTCGTATCTTTATACGAATCAAATGCTGAAACTTCGTAATTAAATTTAACAAAACATTTTCGAGTACTCTCCGTTTTGAATTGATTCTTTGAGGAGTGCTTGAACGTCTTTATGTACAATACTTGGCTGGATCAAAGACTTATTTTGTGTATATTTTACATTCATTTGAAATACTATTAATATACCTCACTATTCATGCTAAATAATAATGCAAGATTAAATCCAAATTCACAGTTAAACATCCATCCATAACAACAATAAATGAAAAAAAAAAACAATTACGTTTAAAACAATTACCAAACTTCATGAAAATTAATGTATAATAACTTAATATACTTTCGGTTATCAACGAAATTTATTGCACTTTTTTATTAAATAATATTAGTTCAACTTTTGCTATTATATCAGTGCTACCAACATTACGAACAAAAAATATCTACCATTTTGAAGCCCGAAATGTTTGTTAGCGCTGTATCTAACAATAAATAGTCTAAGCTATCTCACTTGTGTCCCAAATCATTGCATCCCTTATGCGTGGCGCAGACGGGGCATCCGTTCTTGAGGTGCGTGCGGCCCGCGTGCCCGCAGCGGTCGCAGCGGCCCGGCACCGCCGTCCAGCGACACTGCTTCTCGAACACTTCCGGCTCCATCACCCATGATATTAACCTGATGGTGTACACTCACCTTTATAAAGCTCTCAATCTTCAACAATGCCCTAATATTGGTCTGACGATATACGACCTTATTCATAGCCAGTTTTACATACATACATAAACTTACGCCTTTTTCCCAAAAGGGGTAGACGTATTTCGCCTTGTATGTTCCGTCCCACAATATGATAGGTGGCGAGAATATCTCCATATCGGGCACAAATTCCTGACTATGGGCTGATAATGAATAGAAAAATCCATTATCACTTTGCCTAAACCAGGAATTGAACTCGAGACCTCGGCTTTGTGACCGTACCGTAGTACAACTACGCCACCGAGGCAGTCTATGGCATTAATTCCGCCTATATAGTGTGTCCAAAGAAATGGCGCACCAGCTAATTTACATTTTAGTAAATCGTGATTGCGTCTAGATTAGTATGAATTTACGTAGCTTACTCTGATAATAACAAAGAAGGTTTTCATAGTATATTCCGTTAAGCATTTAACTAACGACGAAACGAATAAATACGTTATAATCTTGTTGTTTACCCATTGTAATGGTTTTATTATATACGGATAGGTATTTTCTAAATATTGTTATATTATAATATTATAATAATATTATGTCCTTGTATCCAACTTAGTAAATACTCCATTTTCTTGCAATCCCGGTATATTCTATATTCGGTTCTGTATATTGAGTTAAATAAAACAAAATAAATAATAGATGTTGCAGCCTTCAACAATGCCCTAATATTGGTCAGACGATATACGACCTTATTCATAGCCAGTTTTAAAACCTATCTAGTTATCGATAACGTTTTAATCTATCTATGAATAAAGCCGATAGTATGAACTCACCTTTACAAAGACGGAAGTTTAGTGATTGTTTGCTAGTCACCATAGCCATAAAAGTAAAAAAATTGGCAGTAGCCGTATTTTTTCGATCAATATTATTATCTAGGGGCATGGCAGAACCCCCGGATAAAAAAGCGAAATAAGCGGCACGTCCGCAAAATCCTTTTCTGGAAGCATTTTAGGCCCTTTTCGACACCTTATAACTTCTCTGTTGATAAAACCGCATGGTAGGTGCAGTGCAATACAAATAGAGTATCCATCAATCGATACATACTGTTTGAAGCCCGCATAGGTTCCCATTCAATATTCTGTTACTATGACGAAACGAATATTATCCTTTCACTTACTGCTGGCTAACCTACGAACTCACTCAAAGAAAGAAATACAATAGCAAAATTGGTACCTCATATCGGTTTCCTGTGATTCTATCTTCATAGACCTATATCAAAGCTGTGCCACTCATCAATGCTAAATATATAGTTTTATTGAAGTTGCCTTTTTCAATACAAACGCGTTATTTAAAAACTAAAACCAACACAATAAAAAAAATTACACACATCGACGAACGAGTAAATAGCTAATATTTTATTTTGTAAAATAATATAAATTGTGCTTCGAAAGCAAAACAAACAAAAAAATTGTACATTCATAACGCAAAGCGTATGCAAAAAATCCCCAACGGTAATCCTTTGTGCCCAAAGGATTAGCGATTGCTTAAATAAACCAACCGAGACCGCATACGTTTTTGCATTGCGAATTTAAATTAAATTTCACTACCGGATACCTGCCTCGCCGCTTGACTAATCTATTAGTACGGAGAATTTAATTCCTCGCCTTAATAATGTACATAGTATTGGAAATAGTTACGAGAGTGGTGCCAATTAAATGTTCCAGGAATAACCGTTAGCGGTACACTTACCTCGGTATTATATCATTTTCCGGAACTGTGTGCAGGAATTGCAACGCTGTGTTTATTGAAGAACCGCAGGCGCCCACGTTGTAGTCACTGCCGCAGAGCAACGCCAACGCCACCATTTTGTTGCGGCCGAATCCTGACAATTATTATATCATTTATCGATGAATGATTGAATGAACTTCGTTTTATGCTGAAAAATATATACATTCCTTAAGTACAGGCAAACCACTGTGAAGAGCTTTTTTTTTTCAAACACGAAACTACTCGTTCCAACTGACATATTTTATTAAATTAGGACAATGATATACATTTTAATTTATAGTTTGTGAAAATTATAATTTTCATTATACATTGCTAAAAAAAATCGATGCAAAGTCTACTATCCCATGATGGCCACAACAACTAATCTCTTTTGCTGTATCCCACCAAAATCCGCTTTCTAACTCCTCTAGTCATTTCTCGACTATAATACCTTCAATATCCAACAAGACTCCAACATCTTCCTGGACAACATCAAGTCATGAATAATTTTACGATATTCACTTTACGAACTGTTGACCCAATGCGCCTTTTTTATGACTTTAATTTAACCTCACGTCTCCACCACCCTTACAACAACAATATAAACTAGATCAAAGTATAAACATCAGCATACCATTAGCTCGGAACATGGCGTGCGCGTCGTAGCAGTCGACGGAGCCCTGCATGGCGCCGCCGCCCGCCGCGCTCGACACGCTGAAGTTGCGATACACGCGCACCGCGCCGTACGCGAAGCAATCAGAGTCTTGAGATATCACCGCGTCCACCAACTGATAGTCACCAGCTTTATGTTAATCTTGTTCGTTGTTTTGACATGCCATGACAGCCTGTGAAACGAGAGGCCGCCGGTTCGATCCCCGCACCGAGAGAAGTGTTTGTGCGGCCCACAAATATTTATTTCGGGTCTGGGTGTATGTGAGACCGAAAAGTCTCTCGTAATTCATGATACCCGCGACACAAGACTCGATCTCTGTGTTGGGTCAGGACTATGAATATGACTGTTGGGTGGTATTTATTTATTATTTTATGTCCCTTCTACACGATGGGCCATCGCGATGATCCACTATGATGTTGAACACACATGAACACTAGTTTCTTGCCCGTTCTTCTCTAGTGGCAACCACTTTCCGAACCGGGTGGTAGATATAAAAATGACTGAATCTAAATGATGTAGAATATATTAATGGATTCAATAAATTATTTTTTTTCATTTTCATGGCCCATCGTTTACAAGGCGTAGTGGCGTATAATGGCTTATGGAGCATGCAATGGTCTTGGATTGGCGTCGGTGTCCGTTTTTCCGGCGCACTTCAAAGGTATGGAAAAGTGCGTGATCACTACTGAATGTCGCCATCTTGTAATTATAGCCTATCCAACGCTGGCCCATCGTGTAGAGGGGCTGTTAAATTATACTGGTGGTAGTTACCGGTGGTCTCTGACCTCTCATGTATAGCAGGCCGCCTTAGCCCACCGCAATATCTATTTCTCCGGCAAAATATTGGTCTCACAAACACCCAGACCCGAATATGGTTATGGTTCACACAAACATTTTTCTTGGTGCGGAGATCGAACCCGCGTCCTCTCGTTACACAGCCGGCAATTGTTTTATTTGTATTAGAACTTTTTCCTATTAATAAATCGTACGCCAGTCTATGTTCTGTAAATTACGTATGCCATGGCATAACTCCCATTCATGCCTCCCGCAACGATATGAAAAGCAAAGATGCTGTGCCAAGACAATTTTGATAGTAAAATAGGTTGTGTATCATAAAGATACTAGGTTAAAAATACGCGCTATTATCTATTAGGTACTGAAATGGACAGGCGATCGAAATTATGAGTGTTAGTTACGCTGAGAGTATCACTGCCAGCTTATAGCAAATGTATACACTTTTTTTACTGCGTAGTGGTAAGTGATCACTGCCGTCGATGCACGTCCATATTCGCTTGGATCGTGGGTGTGTTGCCGGCCCATCAAACGGGAGGGGAACGGGTAGGATGAAGGATGAGTATTGAGCATCCAGCAACCACATACTGAACGATACGGGACAGCAATGCTGTCGCTTCACATCGATCTCCTGTGAAATAGTGATACTGCCCCGGGCGGATCTGTCCATTCATGCCGAGTCGCTGTCACTTTGTATGCAAGATATTTTTTTATTTTAGTGCGATGTATCGCGAGACAAGCAAGACACCTTAAAAGCAAATACCATGAATTACACAGCAATGCTTGGCAATCCACTGCACATGCCATCCTAAGACATTAGATGTTTACTCTCAAATGTCCGGTAGTACTCTGTCTACAATTTCATTCAAACTGGAACACAGCAATGCATTTACACTGCTGTTTGGCATTATAATCATGTAATGTCTCGCTAATGGACACAATTTTCTTGGCCTATTAAAAAAACATATACACAGGCTAGGCTAATAAGGCTGATAGCCTCAGTGACGCAGTTGGTTAGACGCCGCCTGTGAAACGAGAGGTCGGGGGTTCGATCCCCGCACCAAGAGAAATGTTTGTGCGGCCCACAAATATTTCTCCCGGGTCTGGGTGTTTGTGAGTCCGAAAACTCTCTCGTAGTTCCTGATACCCACAACACAAGACTCTATCTTGGTGTAGGACAAGGACTATATATGTGACTGCTGGGTTTTATTATTTATTTAAAAGAACTCCACATACTGTGTATGGTAATTGCTATCAGAGTGCATATGGATATCTTACCATCAGTAAATTTACCCTCAGGCAATCTCATTCACCAAACAACACATAACAACTAAGTCATTGCTTTACATGACCTTTTTCTGTGAGATGGTGGTACAAACCTGCTCAAGCTAGCTTATTAGTACAAAACTGCAAGCTATACCAAGATAATAAGGAAACAATTAAATTACTCACACCCTGTGCATTCAATGCAGCACATGTTGCCTCTGCTTCTCCGCTGCCTTTAACACAGATCACACCCATTGACTTGAGCAGACTCTCGCACTACACCAAAATATATACTATAATATTTATGTAATACTACATGCCTGTCACATTTCCAATGGTATAGGTATGAGTAGCATTTAGACAATAAGAATATTTTCAAATATTTAAATTTTAAATAGACATTATATTTCAGGATTTCAGATATCTAAATTCTATTTCAGGATTTACATATTGACTGTTTTTTGCAGAGGAAAACATTCCTCATAGTGGCAAAAGGTGTACAGCTATGAAATACCTAAAAATTCATTAAAATATACAAAAAACTAAAGGGTTTCTCAAAATTGTACCTAAAATTAATGGAATAATATATATTACTATGTACAATGTTATGTATAATTCAAAACTACCTACTTCTCTCAGCACCCCTTTAAACCTATTTCTAGCCACACTTGGTGGTTTACTAGAACCAGTCCCCTTTTTAGGTGGTGCACCACTAAACTGTATGGCATTACGAGCAGCCATCACATCTCTCTTCAGCTCAGGGGCATCGCCTTCCAGCACAAATATTGGATTTATGTCAGCCAGCAATAAATATATTGTCCGGAAAAAAAGATTCCTGTAAAAAACCCATCACTATTTCAATAGATTTCTTATTTTATGCTTAAAGAAGTGTTGATAATACTTAAACTTTTAAGTACTATTTAGAAAGTAACAAAACAAACAGCATAATAGTTTGCTCTTAACACTATATTTACCTTAGGTATAATTTAGGTTGTACATGATATTCCGTTACATTCTGACTGTCACACACCCAACCAGACAAATCTACGGCAACAGTTTCTCCTCTAATCTGAAAAAGTAACAATTTTCATTCTTCTGATAATGATTATTTAATCCAGAATAAAAACTACAATACATACTTCATGTAATGATTTTTTCTCACTAAACGGTGTTAACACCGTCCACAATCCCTTTATACCCATGTTTCTGATAGACTATAAAAATAATACATGAGAAATAAAGCACTAATTTGTAGATTTGAAGCAATAAATAATTATTTAAACATTTAAAACAACATTTCCCGCGTTTGTAAATTGTAACGGACTGTCAAATGCACAGTCAAATGTCAGCACAGACCAAGTAGTACTACAGACGGCCGACTCGCCTATATAATCTTTAGCCCATCATTCATTACAACCTTACATGACTGCTTGTTCTTTTTTTAAACATTGTACGTGCGGCAGGCAAAGGTCGTTGTATTCAGCCTTGTTTGGAGCGCCGTGCATAGCCATGAACATTCTAAGTTTACATTTTATTATTTTGCTAAGTTTCTATGTAACACATTAGTGTGATACATAAAAAAATAGCAAAATAATATAATTAATGTAAATTTTGAATTGATAGTATATATGTCGATTGGAAATAAAACCCTTCAAATGATTGACTATTTATTTTTTATTTCATTTAAGTATTACAAATATGAGACATTATACACATAAGTTGAATTAAATTACATTTTTGCCGTACTTAGCTACAATTTTACAAACAATTTTAGCACGGTTCCTCACTATACCATAGGTACCTATATCGGTATACTATATTACACACGTACTATATTTACGCAAGAATAAATATTATATAATAAAAGAAATCATTCAACACAAATTAAATTCGATAGAATTAATATTCCGACATTTGGTAGAGAAACTTTATATATTCTTAATTTAAATATATATATGAAACTTACATGAAGGGAAAGTAATTAAACACAAGAAACGAAACGAAACAAACATTAATAATAAAAAATCTGTTAGATTAATTACGATGAAACAACAATGCAATATGTATTTATAAAATTACGAAGTATCTAATGTTTATGTTCATTGCATTCATAGAAATCAAACAGATATTTGGAGAGAATATTTACATTTGATTATTAGATTGATGAGTAATGATTTCTTGTATGTTACGAGCATTATTTTCCAAATATTCGATTGTTTCCGTGACGGCACTTAAACTGCACGATTTATACACGTAGTCACTGCACGTTAATCACTGCACAAAGCAATCCTTTCTGGTCATTACAGTAGCAACTTCACTACAAGAAAATATAATTAAATCTATCAACGCATTTCACAATACTTGTTATATAGCCGAAGTTGTTGTAAACAACATGGCGGCCCGCCCCAGTAGCCAGAGCGATAGGCAACCACGGGGTATGTAGGGTTTGCGCGAGGGGTGGTAATGTCATGTCGTGATATAGAGCATAGATTATAAATATCGCAAATGTTTTAAGGGCGGTTAATGGGCCATGAATGTCAGTCACGGACGAGTAAACAACCATCGACAACATTTATTTTATTTTTAAATTGTTATATAAAAACTTTTTAGTTATAGGTCTACCAGAATCTCATGGCATAAAATTAAAAAAAAAAACAATGATTTTTATGTGGCAATACCATCGACGAACAGCTGATTCAAAACTTGAGTTATGTCATTCGATGTGAATATTTTAAGATTTCTATCCTTTCTTAGCGAAAAGGTGCAAATTAGTTCTACAATCACAAGTGCGACACATTGTTTACAAGGTTTATCGCTAGATCCGTGAATAATTTGGTCAAATTTAAACAATATCGTCGATTTTAAAATCGACGTCGTTTTAACAAGTAAGTCGGAGTGAATAGTTTTGATACTTCATTTTTTTTTGTTAGTGTTAGATATGTGTATGTGTTTTATCGTATATTGATATCATTTTTAGGAGTGTTCGTTATAGCGTAAAGCGGATAAAATAAGCTAATAATAAAAAATAGCCAAAACGCTTATTATTTATTACCTCAGGCAAACGTTATTTCTATAACGTAGGTAATATGGACCATAATCGCCTGCACACCTTGCGGTATCTTTAGCTTATAATATTTTAAACAAAGACACATGCCAAATTATACGGTACGCCAACTGCATAAGAACTATATTCCACTGACCAGTAATGAAACGCTTATATTAGTATTATAAGCATATCGCGCCGATACATTTGAATTTGATCGTATTAAACGTTAGGATAGTTTAATTTTTTTCGAATAGAATCAGTGGGGATTACTGCATTGACCTTGTGTGTTATGTGACTGATTTGGACGTGAGAGATTGCAGTTTCTCGAAACAATTTGTTTACAATCATAGCATTGTGTTTGTTTATTTAGTACTGTAAATATAAAGCTAGTTTTTGTTACGTGTAAATATAAAGTTAATTTTAGATAAGTGATAATTAAATAATTAGGTTAGTAATTTAAATAATTTGATATTTGATATATTTATGATTATGATAATTATTATATACGTATAATCATTTCAGTCAGACACAGTCCTAAGCGATTTTTATTCATTTATACAAATTATTAAAATAAACGATAAAGTATGGAACTAATATGTTTTTACTACATTACCAATTATTAATATGAGCCCCACAGAATATAATTTATTTATCTTCACAAAGTGAATACTGTTTGTATATCTCTCAAACACAATTATTAATATGCTTAAAGCCATTGCTAAATGTTATTAACGTATTGTAACAGCGCACCTAGCGGCGCAGTGTGCTTTGCGGCATAATCATAACACGTTATTCTATGAACGACGAAGTAATATATTAAAGCGTAAAAAATAACAGGCGTTTTTTAAGTAACGTATCGTTATAACGCGTTACTAATATAAAGCCGTTGCGAACACTCCTAATCATTTTTTGAAACTAAACAGTAATGCATTAAATACCTATTTACAGGAGTTTCCAGAGATATTAGATAAGGAACGGTTTATTATTATTCCTTTATCTTCATCGTCTTCATCAGAAGATTTACAGGAAAAGTATTTAGAAGTAAGCTCTGACTAAAGTGTTAATGAAATAAAGAAGACTGGAAATAAAATTATACGTTTTTATTATACAATCTTGCATCTTTCGTATTACATTTATCGAATCTAATAATTATTTAAATAAAACCGACTCATAATCAAACTACTTACAATTTGGAAATTGAAAGTTGTTTGATTAAGTGAGAACTAACAAGAAGAGAGAATTAAAACGAAACTGGTGGCTCGGTACCACTATTTTTATCTACGTTTTGAAAGTACCAGCGCTCCATCTATATTATAAATACTCGTAAGACTCGTATGTATGTTATAATTTAAAACTGAAAAAATCTTATTTGCCTATTTTAATTGGCTATTAATCTAAAAGTACAATTTTGAAGTAATTATAATGTTTAAATAACCTTTATATTTTTACTTAAAACATTATGTAATTTATTTAAAAAGTTGTACTAAAAAAATAATGTCAATTTGAAATAAAAAATAATTACAATTATTGAAAGTATCAAAATATGTTCATCCAGTTACCCCAGTGTTGCAATGCGTAAATTAAAATTTCCCAAAATGCCATGAGATTCTGGTAGACCTATACTTATGGCCCCATTCGCACGAACGCTTAAAAAGCTTCAACTTTGACGATTTTTTCACCGTTCCAAATATTTATGTTCATATCAAAGAATAGACCACTAGGTTCATATGAAATGAAAATTTAACGACTCGAAAATCAAATAGTTCTGCTTGTTGGTCTGTGTAGCTCTGGCTAAAGAGCGTCGCGTTTTAGAATAGCCAAGATGTGAAAAAATTAATGGATTTACACTTGTCTCATTGCAACGTTTTTATAACGCGCGTTAAAATAGCGCCCTTGCGAATATGGCCTAAAATGTGAAATAATTTGGTTTGTATTCTCGTTCATAGCAAAACTCTAAAACTGACATTAAGTGCTTATTCAATTAATTTCTACAGATCTGTCAACTTATTCCTGTAAATCCAACAAACAAAATTCGTAAACAAAAACAACATAATTTTAAATCACAATATTGATTATAAAATTATCAATAAAATTTCCTATAAGTTTTATTGTGTTTTGTGACAAAAATAATCAAAAATTCCATAATAACTTGTCTGAGAACTATATTCGTAAAAATAATAATTAACATTTCGGCAAAAACAACATACTTTTTAATTACTGTTGCTAATGAGATATAAGAAATGATAATATTATTCAGTGATAAGGCGATAATGCATTGGAATTACGTTGCGTTATCAAGTTTAGGGGCATTGAAACCACCAAAGTTGGGGCTTGGCGACTATTAAACGTAATCACTGAATATTTTTAATTGTATCAGCTTATTAAGGCACTGATAAGAGCCGAACTAATTTAATTTTCATCATATCCATTATCATCCCAGCACACTAACCATGTCTTACTTAACACGAATTTATAGAAATAGGTGAGCAATTATTTAATTACTATAACTTAAAATTATTGATTTTAGTTTTTTTTAAATGTGGTTTTGATTCTTACTAAGTATAATTACTCAAAATTATCTTAGAATATAGTGATAAATAGTTTTAATGTAATAAGGTGCATTCAATATAATTTTATAAATATTTATATCAATGACTACCACATAACATTTTATTTTCACACAATATTTGGTGTTAATTATATTTGTAATAAATATTATTTTTGTGATTCAATGAATACTGGTTGTTATGGTTCACCAACATAATAGTATTTTCTATTCATTTAAAAATAATTTCAGCAACTTTTCAAATCTACAACAACAGTTGAGATACAGTCATGCTCGGCAACTTAAAGAAGACCTGGTTCGGAGGCCTATTAGTAAGGTGCTCATTGCCAACCGTGGAGAGATAGCATGTCGTGTAATGAGAACGGCTAAGCGACTGGGCATCAGAACTGTAGCAGTTTACTCTGATGCTGACAAACAAGCTATGCATGTTGAAATGGTGAGTCAATATTTGTTCAGCTGACTCGAAGCACTGTTTACAGTTTATTGAATGAAAAATAACAACATTTATATCATTTTGGGACAAAATATATAACCATAAATACTTATTTTTAGGCAGTACTTTCCCAAAACAATAATTATTGGGATTACAACTTAGTCAACTATACTCGGCAACTGCTAGTTTCATGTAGAAAATATATCTAAAATATGTTCAATAACCAAAACAAAATTTTTCCATATTCCAGGCAGATGAGGCATACCACATTGGACCGGCCCCATCAACACAGAGTTACCTTAATGCAGCAAAAATACTTGAAGTGGCCAAGAAGTCCAACAGTCAAGCAATACATCCCGGCTATGGATTCTTATCTGAAAATGTTGAGTTCTGTGAGAAGTGTGCTGCTGAAAATGTTATATTTATTGGACCCCCGCCATCTGCTATTAGAGACATGGGTATTAAGAGGTAACTAATTATATTAAACTTACTTAATTAATAAGTAATTATTTTGGATATTCAATATGGTACAAATCCATTAATGATATGGGATTAAACCTAGTCTGGCACAGTGGCTCAGTGTAGAAATAGTACCTTCTGCATGTTTCGCATTTAGTTTGCCCATTTTGTTTTTCTTTGCCACTACAGTAAATTTTAATCTCATTAAAACCAGAAGGTTCTCATGCATTTGATGTTATAGTGTTCTTAACCAGAGCTAAACCACGGCATGTCAGAATTATTCAATTTATTAAATATTTGGTAGGTAATATTGGTGGTAAGTCTCTTATATGTGTGAGGCCGCCTATTTCTCCCATCAAACAGAAGTGTGAATGCAATGTTGTGTTGTGTGTGTTTGGTATGAAGAACATTGTAGGCAGAGGAACTAATGGACATATTGAGACTTAACATTGTATGTCGCAGGATGGCGAGCACAGTGGAGTGTCAAGCATTGCTTTACAATTCATAGTGGTATTTGGTTTTTGTTAGTGTCCATGAGCGGTATATCTTACCATCAGGCGAATGATATGCTCATCGCTCCATTCATTGCAATATAGAAAAAGATAATTGTGTATATTTCCAGCACATCAAAAGCCATTATGTCAGCAGCAGGAGTGCCAATAGTGAAAGGCTATCATGGAGAGGATCAGAGTATTCAGAAGTTGACAGAAGAAGCACACAGAATAGGCTTTCCACTTATGATTAAGGCAGTCCGTGGTGGTGGTGGTAAGGTAATAAAAATATTTGATAAAATTACAGAAATCAAAAATTCCGTGTATTTTTTATTTTATGTACATAGATGATAAAATGTTCTTTTTTGTTTATTTTTTAACCTGAAAAAATGGACTGAAAAATGCATAGTTTTTTTTTTCTTTTTACAATTTGTTTGTTAATTGCACTAGTTCCTATTGTAATGTTTACGTCAGTAATATGTAATAGGAGATAACATATGAATAGTTGGAACAAAATATTTTTGTTTGTGTAATGAATATATTTGTATTGCAATAAATTACTATCTGTTAACACAAGGTCATAGGTTAATTTGTATTTCATTACTCGACATTCACATATAAATTTGAAACAATTTAACAATAATAAATGAGTACAAATGAAACATCTCCACATTAAAAAAAAATAACTTATATGAAATTTGAAAGTGCATGATTATTTTTTACACTGGCTCGGCATAATGACTGCACTGCGCCTGATTGTAAGCGCAAATGCCGTATGGCATCAAGCAGTCCCATGCCATTCTATACAATTATGCCGGCCTGCTGAAATGCCACTTCATACTACGGCGGCCAGCGCCCAGGATTATGGACCCAGGATTATAGGAAGAACGGATCACGTGTGGCGGCAAACAATTCCACAACTTGACGGTGCGGCACAGAAAAAAATTAGCGAACCTTTTGATGATTTGGTTCCAGTAATATATATTTTATTTGTAGAAAATTATTTCGATTCTCCATTTATTTATGTCATTTTTTATATTGCAGGGTATGAGAATAGCAATGACGGAAGCAGATTTCCTACCTCAACTGGAGTCAGCGAAGCGAGAATCACTCAAATCATTCGGAGATGATAATATGCTGTTGGAACAATACATTACAGACCCCAGACATGTTGAAGTGCAAGTAAAATCGTATTTCTGTATACTAATACGAAATAATTTAAAAATGCTAAAGTTATAGGCATTGTAAAAAAAACATTATTCATCGAATTTTAATCAAATATAACAACAACAAAGATTTCTGTCTATGTTGAGTGGGTACCTAATCTATTATTCCCTTTCGCTAATTTTTCGCGCGCATTGATTTTGTTCGTAACGTCCGCTCTATGTTAATGAGCGGAAAATCATATTTCTATTATGTTTTAACTACTGTAATACGAATAGAATATATTTAAGTATATGTTCATAACAATAAAATGTAAGTTACTATAATTATTTTTCAGGTATTTGCAGACATGCACGGTAACGCAGTTCATTTGTTTGAAAGAGACTGCTCAGTACAGCGGAGGCATCAGAAAATTATAGAGGAAGCACCGGCGGTGAGTAACGGTTCAAGTTAATATAAAGTAGAATTATGTGTGACATTTTAGATTTATAAAAATCACCTTCTTGCGCTACCAGGTTGCCTCACTAACATATTTCGCTCACATAAAATTTTGTACATTATCAACAACAAAAAAAGTGGGTTATTTGCACGCAGTTGTCTTCCTTTGATAATACAGCCGTAGATAGATGTTTTTAGTGCAAGCAATTAAATTATAGTTTAAAAAAACTAAAAACAAACACGTTTTATAAACGATCCAACTAAAAAGTAAAAAATAATTGATAATGAGTTTTAGATTATAAAATTGAGTAAAATACATAGATTTTCTTGTTACAAAGCGTGGGATGCTTACAACCTTTACTTATCCTCCAGAACCCCACGTTATGTAACAATAAAAAGTATGTATTTTACACTATTTTCTAATCTTAAACGCATCATCAATCATTTTTTAATTTTTAATTGGATCGTTTGTAAAAGCGTGTCTTTTTATTTATTTTTTCATACTATAAAACTAATAATATTTTTTTTCTCTTTCCTACTTCCACATGTGGTATCCAGCCGGGTCTATCGGAGGAGACGCGCATGTCGCTGGGCGCGGCGGCGGTGCGCGCGGCGCAGGCGGTGGGCTACGTGGGCGCCGGCACCGTCGAGTTCATCCTGCACAGGCACACGCACGACTTCCACTTCATGGAGATGAACACGCGCCTGCAAGTAGAACATCCCATCACTGAGATGATTACTGGTTAGTGACGCAGTATATGGTCTAGATTAGGTATACTCAACCTGCGGCCCGCGAATCTATGATTGGCTCGCCTGGGGTTGCAAACCATTTTAAAGGAGAATGCCCATTTATGAAGCCTAGTATCGGGGCGAGGATTTTGTGCCTCGATAAAAGCTACTTTTTTGTGTATACTTATTTATGTATATACATATTTACAATAAATATAAACATAAATTATTAAATAAAAAAATTAAGTTTTTAATTTAATTTAAGCTTCTAGAAGCTACGCACTGGAGGAACTTCGGCGTGTTCTTTATGAGGTCCCGAAGTTTCTCCAAAGTGCCGATGGAGCAAGATGGGGTTTTTAGTCGGTAAAAACTCCCACACTAGGAGGGAAGGCCGGGGCATTCCCTCCTAGTGCGCGAATCGAAAAGGATTTTCCCCATGGAAAAAAATAGCCCTACCGCGATGAGTAATAAGTAGACCCATACAGTGTACACCTTACCTAAAACGTTTGCGGCCCTTTGAAAACAAAGGTTGAGTAGCGCTGTTCTAGATAGTGGTGGTTTATTTGTATTTCCAATTACAAGATGGTGAAAAATCCGCTACATTCACAGAGAGAAATTTTATTTATGATGGAATCTCTATTTAACAAATCTACTTTAAACCAAGTACATTATTGCAGTTTTGTCGGACCAGTATACAAAACTATTTATTATCCTCCTTAGCTACAGATGGTTCACTGTTGTATTTTTACCCAGTATTACGCTGGCCTATGACAAAGGCCGATTAGCTTATCTTACCTCTCATTTCTTCCCTAATTCCATTAAGCTAAACCTTTTAGCCAACTAGAAACTTGAAATTTCTTCAGTAATTTTTATTGTAATGATGCCGACTTGTGTGGATAAATAAAACTATATAAAAACAATTTTAAGTGTAATTTGTGTACGTCAGAATATTATTAATATAACCACTCTCAATCGAACTGTCGAATGTAGAGGAGACCCGTGCCCTGAAGTGGCACGTATATAGGCTGATACAAAATATTGAATCCTATTCTACCCTATAACGCTAACAAAATGAATACATTCACCAGGGACCGACCTAGTAGAGTGGCAGTTACGAGTGGCGGCGGGAGAACCTCTCCCAGTCACTCAGGAGGACATCGTGCGCCGCGGTCACGCCGTGGAGTGCCGCATCTACGCGGAGGAACCCGGTGCAGGGTTCTTACCCCGGGCTGGGACGTTGCACCGCCTCACACAACCGCTTCCTGAGGAGTTCGTTAGGGTAAGAGTTAATCTTCTGTAGCCGACAGCCTCCGTGGCGCAGATGGTTAGACGCGATGGCTGTGAAACGTAATGCCGTGGGTTCGATCCCCGCACCGAAATGTTTGTGAAACCCGCAGGTATTCGTCTCGGGTTTGGGTGTTTGTGAGACCGAAAAGTCTCTCGTAGTTCTTGATACCCACGACACAAGAGTTAATTGATCTTAAAAATGGTGTCAGGACTGTGTATGTATGTTAGGTGTATTTATTTATATATTTTTATTTTAGCCATAACAAGGCCATACTTCAAATTTGTCAATGTTACCCACATTGAAATGTGCAAACCAACATCCAACGAGTAGTTAGAATCATGCTAACTGTTGCGCGCATTTTCATCCGTAATATATTAAAACTGTTATTACTTTGGGCTGTGAGAATTTGGAGGATAAAAATTAAACAACACTCACCACCTAATAAATTATAAATATTTTTTGTGTATTTTTTATTTATGTTTATTTATTTTAGGAAAACTCACAACTAGCATAGCATCTAAAGAAATGTCTGTTAAAGGTATAATGTTAATGTTGCTTAATAGGTCCTATAGATAGACACATTATCTGTATCAGCCCATATACGTCCCACTGCAGGGCACGGGCCTACTGTACAATCGACAGTATGATTGAGAATGGTTAGGCCATATAGTCCACCACGCTGGCCTAGTGCGGGTTGGCGGACTTACATACCATAGAAATTATTATAAACCGCTATGGTATGCAGGTTTCCTCACGATGTTTTCCTTCACCGTTTTAGTGCGTGGTGATTGACTATCAATACACACATGACTCCGAAAAGTCAGAGGTGCGCCCTGGGATTTGAACCCGCGACCACCGTGAACATGTTGGCAGCCGCGACTGGTTTACCAACAGGCCACCACGTACTTTATCGCATTTATAATACTTTTTTTTGTCTATAGGTAGAAACTGGTGTGCGAGAAGGACAAGAAGTGTCCGTGCATTACGACCCTATGATTGCTAAGCTAGTGGTGTGGGGCAGCGATAGAACAGAAGCACTCGCCAAAACCAGGGCCAAACTCGCTGAATATCAGGTATGATCTAAAAATCACTTCTATAAATGTTTAATTCCACGTATTAATCGTAAAGTATCAAGATTTTTTATATTTCTCTATTTTGTTTTCCACAATTCCCAATTGTTATTTTTATTGAATACACAATGTCAAGTTTGGTTGCTTTTTGTATTATACAAAAAAAAAAAACAAGACAATATTATACTCAATCAGAGTCATCTATTAGTCCTCCAAATTTATTACACTAACACATTCTATGAATAAATATACGGGCGGCCTCCGTGGATCAATTGGTTAGACGCCGGCTATGGGACATGAGGTCGCGGGCTCGATCCCCGCACCAAGATAAGTGTTTGTGTGAACCACAAGTAAAAAGCAACACTAGATTTTCTCGCCCGTTCTTCTACTCAAAGACTACTAAACTACTAGATCAAAAAAAGTCTGAATCTAAAATGATGTTAAACATTATAATGAACACAATAAATAAATTTCATTTCCAGTATTTGTTTCCAGTCTAGGTGTTTATTTATTTATTGGATTCTTTATTGTACACAATAAAAAGGAATAACAGTTTAGAGATAACAAAAAAAAAAACAAAGTACAAATGGCGGTCTTATCGCTCTAAGGCAATTGTTTTGGTATTTGTAACACCGAAACGCTTCTCGTAATTCCTGATGCCCTCGACACAAGACTCGATGTTAGCGTTGTGTCAGGACTATGTATGTGACTGGTGGGTGTTATTTATTTATTATATTCGCAGGTAGCAGGTCTGGAAACGAACGTGAACTTCTTACTGCGTCTGAGCGGCGCGAGCGCGTTCGTGGCGGGCGACGTGCACACCGCGTTCATACCGCAACACGAACACGAACTCTTCCCCAAACAAGACTCCGAACTTAATGAAGAACGCGCGATACAAGCTGCCTTGGGACAGGTTAGTTATTACTTAGTGGTTTCTTAGGCTGATTTTAGAGTCACGCTGACCGCGCGCTGACCGTCAACGCTGCCAGTTGAAATGTATGAGCTTCTAAGGAGCGTTTTAGAACAACGCGTAGTTGTCAGCGCTGACCCCCGTCCGTAAGCTACGCGCTGAGCTATCAGCTCCGACAGTCATCGCGCATTCAGCGGGACTCTAAAATCAGTCTTAGATTTACGACAATATCACACATTGAAATTATTTTTACGGATTTTATCGCGAATTTGGTTTTATTTTCACGTTTCAAGCTGCAAAGTAATCGAAACGTCGGGATATTAAAAAATGTGAAAATTAATCCGATTTCGCGATAAAATCTGTACAAAATAGTTTTATTTCAATTTGTTATTACTTATTAGCATATTTTTTTTTTCGTCAACTCATTCTAGACCAGCAAGGTGGACTATGATCTAACCCCTGTGAATCGTACTCCCGCTTGGCTCCCGCTTAACCACAGGGTTAACGCCTTTTGTGAATACTACCCTTTTACTTTTTTGGTTAACTCCGAAACTTATGAGGGTAATATAGTGCCACCTTTACATTTAAGTTTAGCGTCGACTCTAAAACCTCAACAAAATCATTCACAATGGTATATTACTATAAGCCTATAAAGTCCTACAGTAGGACAAAGGCTCTCTTCCCGCCTTCCATACATCTCGATCAAGAGCTGTATATAATAAAGCTTTCCTATAAGCATTCGTATCGTCATCTGCGTTTTCGTAATCATTTGTTTGAATTAATTAAAATACAACATTTCCGTGTAACGTTTGTCCTTATCTTAATGTTTCTTTAAATACAATTCACTAATTATACCCGACTACACATTTCGAGGAAAAACGTCGTGGCCGCGTGCCAAAACGTTATTATGGGAACTAATTAGTAAAAATGGAGTGCTTAATCACACCAGACCCGCTCACTAAAACATAACAATGGCAGAAATTGTTACAAGTTTTAATTCATGACAATTAGTAAATCAATGTATTTTTTTTTATATAACCACTTATACTACGTAGTATACTACAAAACTATATATAATACTTATTACGTCTTGTAAATTTACAACTAAAGTTGTTTTAATCGCAAAAACACTATTATTGTGAGTTAAAGAAATGATAGTAAGCATCGCTTTACGTGCTCTTGAGATGCCCAATCTATGAACAACAATAACTGCTTACCTAGTCCTAGTCACTAGACATCACATCACATAGACATTGAAATTCTGAACGTGTTTATAAAATTATTTCTATGTTAGATTTTGAATTACTAAACCTCTTTTCTTCTTCTCTTCATGTACAAGAAATCCACAGCTGAACATACTGGCTGAACATAAGGCCTCTTACTAAACCTACTAATAGAAATAACAATAGCGTTGAGACCACACCCTCATTAGGGGATATGGGGAGAAGAATTACATTAGATCATTGACACAATAATAAACTATTTTTCTTCAATTTATACTGATCATATTTTGCAGCTACTTATATCTAAGCGCCAGAGTGCTGTGAACGAAAATTGGAAAGGAATATCGGTGCAACCAGCTTCATGGAGACCCAATTATCAACTAGAAAAGATTGTACCATTAAGGTTTGACGAAAAAGGTTAGTTAACTATTGATTTCATACCCTCGGGACCCATCCTACTTAAGTCCCAATAATTAACAGACACTTACAAATACTATTGTGCACCAAAAAATACTAACATAAGACTGATGTCATGATGATTCCGTAAGTTCACTAAAATGCATTTTAGATTCGTCGCAGCCTCATAGCGCAGTTGGTCAAATGAGAGGCCGCGGGTTCGATCCTCGCACTGACACAAATGTTTGTGTAAGTATTTGTTTCTGGTCGGGGTGTTTTTGAGACCGGAAAGTCTCTAGTAACTTCCGATATCCACGACACAAAACTCGATCTTAGTGTAGGGTAAGGACTATGTATGTGACTGTTGGGTGTATTTATTTAAACAAACATGTGTACTAAAAATGTCCTTTTAATATTTTGCATTAATTACAGACCTTACAGTAACAGTGAACTATGAAAGCGTGCCAAATAATTATAAAGTAAAAGTGAACAATGGCGCATGGAAGAATGTCGAGGCTTCTCTAAGCACCACCGAAACAGGACTCCGATTGAACGCACTCATTGACGACAAGAGAACCAACGTGGGATTGTTAACGCATGAGCAGCAAATTCACGTTTACAATGAGGTAAGAAATTGTATTTAGCGCCATCTATGTAGTAAAATAAACTTTAAGAAAAGGCACATGCAAAAAATTGCTTTAGCTAGTTTAACAAAATCTCAATAGATGGCGCCTTTTGTATTATAGTAATTTGAAGGTAGAGCTTCATTGCAATTACCAGTTACTGCAGTATAAATAACTGGAGTCGCCCAGAGTGGCATCACTGTCTCTGAAAAAACTTGTTTAGTGAACCCGGCGATCAACCTACTACCTAATCCAAGTATTGTCAATGCTCAGCGGCGGCCTTAGAGGGTGGCGAACGGAGCCTAGCTCTTGCAGGGACCTCGAGCAACAAGCCAAAAAATTTTAAATAATATTTACATTTTTAGCAAATTTTTTTTAATTTAAAACTTCATTTTAAACAAAACCACCAGACCTACTTTCGCATAAAATACTTTTTACGAAAGACAAAGGGCCTCGCAAATACCTGCCGCCCGGAGCCTCACAATGGGGTAAGGCCGCCGCTGTCAATGCTAATGCTTGTTTGCTGAATTAAAAAAAATGATACTTAGGACCCATTCGCACGATCGCTTAAAAATCGTCGACTTTGACGGTTTTTACCCTTCCCAATATTTATGTTCATATGAAATGAATCTTTAACGTCCAACGTTCAACGTCAAAAATCACACAGCGCTCGATAAAAAATCGTCGCATTTTAAATTCGCCTTCGTGTGAACAAACTAACTGATTTCTATTTGATTCATTGTGTACGTATTTTTAACGCGCGTTGAAATAGTGAAAATGGGGCTTTATTCTGTAATAATTTATCTTAATTTTTTAAATGAAATATTATTTTATTGACAGAACGGTCAGACGGTATTCGAGGTGCCTCGTCCGAAGCACCAGGCGGTGTCGGGCGTGGACGCAGCGGCCGCCGCCAACAGCGCGCTGTGTCCCACCCCGGGAGTGCTGGAGAAGATACTCGTCAATAAGGGAGATAAGGCGAGTATCTCTTTTATTGGGTGACCTTGACATTGTATGGAGTTATACACGCAAATATATTACGGTACCATCAAATAATAATTATAAATGAACAATATACATAGCATTCCGGTCAGAAAAGAGAAAAACAAACAATTGGGCTGTATGATTAAAAAATATAGCATTCAAATACTTTTAATATCGACCTAGATCCTGGTCCGATAGTAACACGTTGATCTAAAATAGTTTAAAAAACTTCCAAAATATCCATTCATCGAAAAATCCGAAACAACATACAAATCAATTAATTACATCTTTAATCCACAAACAGGGCTAGTTGATAGTAAAAATGTCTATTCGCACTCATTAAGGATATTACGTCACAAAAAAAAAACATAAAATAATTCCTAATCCACAGGTGGTGAAAGGCCAGCCTCTATTCGTGGTGATTGCAATGAAGATGGAGTACGTGGTGCGTTCGCCGCGAGATGGCGTGGTGGCGGCCGTCGCGGCGTTCAAGCAGGGCGACGCCGTCGGCAAGGGCGTGCAGGTCGTCATGCTCGAGGACGCTTCGTAATAATATTAGGAATAATATGTATGAGTAATGACATTCCGATGAAGACTTTCTGAGAAATAAATTTTGGATTTACATGATCGGCTTTATTCATAGAAATTTAAACCTATTTTCGAATGATTTTTTAATTTAGCTTGAGCGAAAGAAAAAATTCGTTCTAAAGAAACTAACAAACTAAAATAGATTTATAAACTGTATATGAATAAGGCCGGTTATGTATAAAACATGCCCAAGTATGTGAAGTGCCTTATTAAAATAAACATTTGAACATAAAAATATGGTTGTACTATTTAAATAAATGACATGATGTATAATTAGCCTAATGTCGAATTTTCGATACACTGGAATAAATTTAAGCTAATCATCACGCGAACATTCAGCTTTTGGTTGTTGTTGTTGTTTTGTACGCGTCACTATGATTATCACTTATTATCAATAAACGATAATTATAGTACTGTAAAGCTGGTACAAAAGATAAATAAATATAAATAACGCCCAACAGTCACATACATGTTCCTGACCCCACACTAAGATCGAGTCTTGTGTCGTGGATATCGGGAACCACGAGAGACTTTTCGGTCTCTAACACCCAGAGCCGAAAGAAATATTTGTGGGCCGCACAAACATTTATCTCGGTGCGGGGATCGAACCCGCGGCCTCTCGTTTCACAGGCGGCCTTTAACCGACTGCGCCACGGAGGCTGTCCGGAGGAGGGGGATATGAATACATATTTAAAATTAAATAGTTTAAAAGTGTGTTTCTGTGGGTGAAGTCATTTCATTAACACGGTGCAATGGTATACCTAAGGCTGGTTTTAGAGTCACGCTAAATGCGCGCTGACTGTCGGCGCTGACAGCTCAGTGCGTAGCTTGCGGACGGGGGTCAGCGCTGATAACTACGCGTTGTTCTAAAACGCTCCTTAGAAGCTCATACATTTCAACTGTCAGCGCTGATGGTCAGCGCGCGGTCAGCGTGACTCTAAAATCAGCCTAAGACATAAAAATAGGTTTAGACAATGTGTGATGGTTTTTTAGAATATATTCTGTTATGTACCATAGTAGTAAGTAACAAACAGCTAAATTTAACAGCAGCATTACGTTGCAGTAGAGTAAATAAGTTATTCAATGACAAAAATATAAAACAGGGTTTTGATAAATGTGTATAAAAATATACGCTGTTTTTTTTTTTGGTAAAATGTTTATTAAGAGGTGTCTAAAACTTTATTTTCTATGTGACCGTTATAAAATAAACTATTGTTGGATTTTTTAATTATTATAAGATATGTCTGTAGTCTAATTTCCGACGTATGTAGAAACATCTTTTATTTTGTAATAAAAATATTTTTTGTATATAACATTTACCCGTGTTATTTGCCTGTTGTTCATTTATAACATTTATATTTTTATCATTTATATTTTTTATTGTGAAATAGAGTACAGACTACGCACGTTTCATAAACACTTACATCGATTTTTACAATATAATCATGATTTATTTCTATGCTAATGTAATGAGGCAGAAGTCGAGGAAAAAAGCTGATATAGAAAATATAATGCTTCTGGACAGTATTAACCTTGGTGTTAATAACTTTACAATGGAATAATTGTACCCGGACAAATTCATGCCTGACCACGAGTTTCTGAATACATTTATTTATTTATTCAACCCACAGTAATACAGGTATATGCCCAATTTGAACTGGCGGGACTAAATATAAAATATTATTATTACTAAATATTAAGATTATTTGTCACCTACGATCTTCTGTCGCCTGGAAGTGATGTGCAAAGTAATAAAATCCTCTCTTCACTTTTTATTACATTGCTCTTGGTTTTTAGTATTAGATTCCGAATATAAGTTGGTTGTTTACATTATGTAAATTATGCCAATCAATGCGTAAGACAGTTATTTTTAACTGTTATAAATTGTAATTCCTAATTTCGCCATACGTCATACTAAGGAAGAGTTTAAAATTCTCATATTTTTGTCACTGATCACTAGATGTCGCTACGTGACACCTAACGGAACTTGGTCACTTTCATTTTTATCGCAGCGCAAGTTTCCGCCGGCTAACCAAATAAGTTGTGCGAAAGCAAACAATATGCTTGGTGTGAATTTGTGGCGGTGTCCCTTTCATTTCTACATATTTAGACAAATTCACTACAAAGCGTGCACTAAGCATGGCTTTGCAATGTCTCGAAGCTATATTTGAACTAATGTGTGCAATATTATGTAATATTTGGTATTTTTTTAAATTAGATGTTAATGTCATTATTGTATTTATATTTTGTAATATTTGCATAAAATAAAAGGTTCATAATAATATGGCATTTATTTTACTTAATTCGCATTACTTGCTTATGATACCAAACTTATATTTTGTAAACTTGTGCTCTCATATACATAAACATTAATAATAATAATAAAAAAATGTCAATGTGGACTAAAATTGTCTAGATATATTTGCAGTCGAGTACGTATTTTAATTTCGACAACTCGTTCATCGGGGGCGTAGCTCAGATGGTAGAGCGCTCGCTTAGCATGCGAGAGGTACCGGGATCGATACCCGGCGCCTCCAATTCCTTTTTTTATCGTCTATAATAGTGTAATAGACAGAATATTGCAAATAAAATGTATGCAACAAAAAAGATCATTATTGTACCGCTATTTCTATTTCTTTCTTTATTCCTCTTACGGTGATACTATGTTCTTTCTCGCTTCATTGGCGTCCCAAGTGGCTGGTTCGTGACTAAGCGCACACATCGCATCACATGCATGTTCATTTACTATAGCGATAGAAAGTCCACTGCTGAACTTAGCGTCCTCCAGCATTTTTGGAGGTTGCCTATATTTACCACGCGGCACACTTGCCGAGCAAATAGCGCTTTTTAATTAGGCGACGACATACTATTCTATTATTCGTGAATACCTGTAAATGGCCATCTATTTCTTTAACTTTCCTTAATTTATTGTAATTTATGTAAGTATAAAATGAATGATATTAAACTATAGTGACCCGAAGTGAAGAAGTGCTTGGTGGCCTGTTGGTAACGAACTAGAAGCGGCTGCCACATGTTCACCGTGGTGGCGGGTTGGAATCTCAGGGCACACCTCAGACTTTGCAGTCATGTGAGTATCGATAGTCAATCACCATGCAGTATGCACTATAACGGTGAAGAAAAACATCGTGAGGAAACCAGTATACAATAGCGATTCGGAAGAATTACATTAATTATAATGTTCGCCAACCCGCACCAGGCCAGCGTGGCGTGGTGGACTATATGGCCTAACTACTCTCAATCATACTCTCGATTGTAGAGAAGGCCCGTGTCCTGCAGTGCGACTTATATGGGCTGATACAACAGTGACCCACATAAATGTATCGCGTTTGGGGTCGACCTACATATGTGTATCCGGATACAATCATGAGTCAGACAGACTTTGTGTCGAAAGCCTTATATTACTTATTCTTATTAATTTTCATCACGGAACTTACTCTTCCGGACTCAAGTTGACATGCAGGTTCCTTAAAAGACTCTAGTATTTAAAAACTCATTAAACATAGACTAGTTTTTGCCAAGCTATAATTGAGAAGTAAATAACCAAAGTAAAAATGAAAGTATCATAATAGTTTTTCTCAGTATGTATCATCTATCTTCTATAGGCATGTGGTTAAATTTGGAATTACTAATATTGTTAATATACAACAAGCATTTATATTCGTTAGCGAATAATATTAACATATCCAATATAATAAACGTAACGAGAGATAAACTGCTCCTAATATTTTGGCAACAGCGCCTTCTACGCCAGAAGATTGTAATTATTAGATAGTATATTAAATCGTAGAAAACCTTTAATAAAGTTTTTTTTTGCAGATCGGCGCTCAATTCGCTCAATGCGCTCAATTGTAGCCAGAGTAACTACTGGACATATTGAGACTTAACATCTTATGTCTCAGGATGGCGAGCGCAGTGGAATGCCAAGCATTGCTTTGTAATTCAAGGTGTTGTTTGGTTTTGCTACTGTTCATGAGCGGTCGTATCGCTTACCATCAGGCGAACGGCATGCTCGTCTCGCCATTCATAGCAATAAAAAAAAAAAAAAAAATCTTCATTAAGTGCCCATTGTTGAATATAGGCCTCTCGGCGAAATGAGACCTTCATTTGGTAATATTACGTACAACTACCTGCTTTTGTTGTTTTGTTAGTTTGCTGTTGGTTAGTCTACTTGGTAATGTTATATACAATAGTCGATAAACCACCCTAAAAAATCCTGTTGGTAGATTTAAATTGTACGGTTTAAAAAAATCAAGTTTGGGTCTGCTCTATGAACTTAAGATGACGCGAGACCAGAATAATTTTGTGAGTGGTGGGTCGCGTTCTTAAGTGAGAAAATACACGTTGAGTTGAAAATTAAGGGTAACCATTGTTTATTGTAAAGCCATTTTATTTCCACTGCTGGGCAGAGGCCTCCCTCCTTTCCTTCCATTTGTCACGGTCAGAATTAAGAAAGTTAAAGAAAAAAAAATCATTTTTTTTTAAATATAGACTGAGACGAAAATCTCGTTACATTAGAATGCTGATATAGCTTACAAACAAGACAGAAAAAAGTTTACTGAATCGGCATTCGCTAATATTAATAACAAGCTGTTCAGTGGTGACTAGTATCATATTATAATACTTATCTAAAATGTGATATATGTATGTACCTAATATGGAGTGAAACAGCAGAGTTCAACGAAAGAAAGAAGAAATGATAAAGAAGCAGATGCAAACTTATAATTTGGCAATAACGATTCTCCAAAGACCAGGTACGCGCTCTATTCATAAGTTTCTATGAAATTTCACTAATCTCACAACTATACGCAAAATATTAACAAAACAGAATTTGGTAGTTAAAAGAATAACATGGGCTACTTTAAGATATAACGATCCGAGGAACAAAATAATGCCGTAATGCAAAATATACCTAACCGTTTTTTTCAGGACCATTTTAACGTAATATTTCGTTGCATTGTTTGACAACGTTATCAAAGAAGTATTCATTTTTAATAAAAACTTTGTATCGTAAACTTTTATCGTTTGTGGCAAAATACCAAACTGTGGTCTCAATATTGAATACAAAACATGTGATGCTTGGGCATTTCCTGTTTTATCTTGTGGCGGTTTCCAAAGATACCGTGCGGTAACAGTCATGCTATTTCTATCAAGGCTATTTGTATTTATAATTGCTGTTGCCGTTATTATTGAGACAGGGATTCATAGTGGTGACATTATGGCCTTGGCATTTTGGCCTTTCATGTTTGGTGTAATATGCGTTAAAACAAAATGTTAGTACTCACTTACCCACACACACTCTAGTACCACAGGTCGCAACGGCTAACTCAAAACCGAGTTCTCAAATATTTAATTGGTGTTAATTAATCTCCCTATTTCAATAGCAAACTGGATCTGGTTTATGATTTTGCAACACCAAAATCCTTGATTTGTAGTCAGTTACCACAGACAGAGAAAATGGAGCAAGAGTTTCCTGTCCTACATTGACACGTTTGACTTACAAACTCGTAGAAAATTGTAACAAACATTGAGTTAATATTACTACGAAAAGAAATAATTAAGCGACCGTTCGGGTTGTTGTTGTCTTTAATCAATATTTTAATTAACGTGACGAGTTTCCAGGAACGGATTAGTTAAATAAATTAAAACTGCAAATAAGAAGCGGAAAGTGTAAAATATTGAGATATAGTTATTCAGTCTATTTTCGTTAAGACGACAAAATAATAATTTTATTTTGTAAATGCTGAAGTGAACGATAGCCCATAAGCTAGTAAACAGAAGACCAGATGGTCAAGATGAGAGGCCTACACTTCTGCTTTTTTAATATAAATAGTAATGTGTCTATATTGTGTAATTAACTATCGCTTACTTTGAAAAAAAGACTTCGTGATAAGGAGTGGTATTATAAATGTCCAGGTAAAGACTTGCCAAGAAACGATAATCTTTCAATGGTCGAGATAATATGCGGGTTTGCTTAGGTTGCCTTTAACGCATCGCTAAACCGCTCAATGCTATAGGATTACTTCCTGTATTCTGATGTAGGAATTAAGATTAGTACTAACTTATCAGATATATTTATATAGGGGTGCACGAACCTGTGATTCTGTGAGCCAGTACCTGTGAAACATTAATAAAAAAAGCAAGGGTAGGATGTTTGAAAACAATCACTATAAACCAGCAATGGTGGTAGAAATTACTTGCAAAATAACAAGATAGGCGAGGCAATATCTCGAACCAGTTATGTCAGATCTAAGCTCCTAGTCACGGAGTAATTTAGTACCATCTGCTATATTCATAGTACACTGTTGGGCCGGAGCAAGTTATTCATCTGGAGTGTCTTCAAATAAATTTATGGTGGAAACATTGCAAAGCTGCATGCAATAATCCACACCCGGCCATGTCCGCACTTTATTAAAATGGTAACACTGATAAGCCAGGAAAAACCTGTGCTATTTAAGATTGCAATTTTACTAAAGCAGTGAATATTATTTCTCTTTACGATTCCTGTCGAAGTATTGCAGCTACAATAGATTTGATTTAAAATTAAACCCATAATAAACGTGTTTAAACGGACCAGTATTATATACATGTAATGAGGTTGTTATACTAATGGATTCCTTTGTCATTAAAGTGTAATTATTGGCCATAATTGCATTTGAATTTACTCTGCTAATTGTTATAAGCCTAATGTGCTCGATTTGCGCTTCAATGGTCGGTAAAAGCAATTAATATTTATAAATGTCGTTAGGTTTTTAGTCAAGACTCGTTCATTTAAGAAATAATCTCTGACTTTTTAGAACAACGTTTTTTGGAAGGTTTAATTATCTTTTATACAATTTCAACCCTTCGTTAACAATAATTCAGTTCTTAATTTGTAAAACGATTTACAGTTTTAGTTTTTTCAAGTCCATGATAGGTAAAGTTTTAATTACGAACAACAAAGAGACTTTCTTACACTTGTTCAAACTTCTACGTCAGAAAAACTAAGTTCCATTGAACTATTGTTATTATTACTGGCAGCGACCTTTGTTACCTGACAAGAGCCCGCCAGTGCCGGTTTGTTGACGTTTTTTATAAACATTCCTGGTACACAGCTGATCACAACAGCCGCTTGACGCTTTGAATCCCTTGATTCGGGACTCGGGACTTGTCAGCCATATTGAAATTACAAGTTACCTAATAATTTTATAAACTAAAATAAAAGAATAACTTAAATAAACCATATTTTGGCAGTTTTGTCGCAATCAAACGTTAATTGTCTTTTAATATTATTTGTATACAGCGTGCATAACAGGCTATATTTCGCAAGAAAGTAAAAAATAAAACATTCATTACTGGTATGTTACCTTCATGTGTGAGAAGCTGCCTAAGTAGGTACCACCGCAATGTATATTTCCCCTTCTAAACAGCAGTGTAAATGCACTGTTGTGTTCCGGTTTGAAAGACATTGTAGCCAGAGTAACTACTGAACATAATGAGGTTTAACATCTTATGTCTCCAGATGGCGAGCGCAGTGGAATGCCAAATATTGCTTTGTAATTCCTGGTGTTATTTGGTTTTGATACTATCCATTAACGGTCGTATCCCTTACCATCAGAAACTATTATAAAGTAGTACCTGAATCAACCCGTATACGCCCCACTGCAGGGCACGGGCCTCCTCTACATTCAAAAGTACAATTATAAACTCACTAATATTTAATATTCACTGGTGGTATGTCTCCCATATACAAGAGCCCCCCTGGGTAGGTACCATCGCAATGTCTATTTAACAGCAAATTTCTAACAGCAATGTTAATGCACTGTTGTGTTCGGGTTCGAAGGAAATTGTGGCCAAAGTAACTACTGGACATATTGAGACATAACATCTTACGTCTCAGGTTGACGAGCGCTGTGGAATGCCAAGCATTGCTTTATAATTCATCAGTCATCAGTCCATGAGCAGTCGTATCGCTTACCATCAGGTGAATGGTACGCTCGTCTCGCCATTCACTACAAGAAAAAAAATGTTGTTGATGATGTTTTTTTCCATCATATTAGAAACTTATACTGAGGTTATATAACCCGACAACTGTTACGATGTAAATAATTGCAGTAATGTAGTGATGAGCAGATGTTAATTTCCACATGGCATATCGTGTTAGCAAACGAGCACCACGCCCCATAAAGCATGAAGCACCTTTTTAGGAGAAAGTGACGAATAATCATTAGCCATGGCGCATCATCGAGCCGCACGATGACGCAAAATATGCGAAGTTTGCGATTATTTCTGTTTACAATACTGAGTCAATAGTGAATACGGAGTTTTGTTTAAACGTAACTAGGACAAATAAATATATTGTTTTTGCCGGATGGCCGATGGATATTGAAATAAAACTATTTTTACGGATTGATAAGTTATAGGAACGTCGGAAAGTTAAAAAATGTGAAAATTAAATCCGTAAAAAAATTATTATTTTAATGTGTAACATTCGTATGAAAGAAAAAATTACCATAAAAATATATTGTTATGTGTTTCCCACTACGCCTACTCAAGTACAGTCTACATTTGATTATTTATAAATGGTACGGTTCAATCAGATTTATTGTTTATTTATTTCAGTTAATTAATTACGTTCCTTGATGTGAAACAATAAATTGTCATACGTTAGCACAAATCACAGGAAAACCGTCAAGGAGACACTGAACGTACTCGTGGTATAAACAGCTTTTGCAATAACGCTTAAGCTATTCTCTGCGCCGAAAACCTAATAAAAATTAATAATTATTGGACATTAATATTAAAACTGTGTCACGATTTAAACTGCCTCGATGGCGTAGTTGTACTACGGTACTATTACAACGCTGAGGTTCCGGGTTCGAATCTTGGATCGGGCAAATTGATATTGTATTTTTTATTCATTATGAGCCCGAAGTCAAGAAATTTCCCCGATATGGCGATATACTCGCCCACTATCATATCGCGGTATACCGAACACATATGGCGAAACGTACCCCCTCTGGGAAAAAGGCTTGAATATGTATGTGCTATTTAATAAATCAGCCATTAATTACAAATGCATACTGAAGAAATATACCAACATGCTATAAAAGACCAAATTAAGTAACATATTGATTGTACTACTTCGAATTCATTATTCTTATTCCAAATATCCTTACTAACAGAACCAAATAGCGCAAGTTTATAGAATATCAAAGAGGTGTATTGTCCATAACTTAGAACTCGTTATATTTTTAAGTTGAAAGCATTTAGTAAAGATACACATCACAAATAACGCATGTATCCAATAGGGAATATGCACGAGAGTCCAAAATAGGTCAAATATATTTTTTTGTAATCTTTATTGATATAGAAATGTACCTTAAAGATATTTTTTAAATTCCTCAACTCTAAATCGGTAAAATAAATACTTAAAAAATGACATTTCAAATTTGCCGCGTATTTTTTTCGAAACGCGGGGCTATTGCTTGAAAAGGGAAGTGACGACAAAGTACACTATTTTACGAAGTTTTAGCTTGTTGGGTGTATTGTTTTACGTTTGTTTAAGAGTTATTTTTTGTTTTATTCAGATTATTTAAAAAAAATTGATTATTTTGTGACAAAATACAGTTCCGTAGCAATTAATGAAAGAAACTTAATCCAAATACTACATTGCCGATATAGTGTACTCTGACGTCACAGCGAGTTCGCGCCAAAATGGCGTTTAAATGCTTGGAAACTGATAGCAGTTTTGATTATTTTTTTGTACTTTTTTGATTGATATTTTTAAATCCTTATATTTTTTTCCGGTAATATAATAGCATACAGAATCGATTAAAAATATAAAAAAATGACATGCATATTCCCTATTCCTATTTATATATCTATATACGTGCGCAAAATATTTTTGAAGCAAGAAACGTTAGTTCATTAACAAGAAATCATCGCGAACTACATCTATATTCCATTTTTAATAGGTATGCATTTAAAGACCACAGTATTGGGACACGATGTTCAAAAGTTCTACAAAACAGTACCTCTCCTAGTATTGTGTATGATTATAAAAAGTTTCAAGAACTTTCCCAGGAAAATTTCATAACGGAAAAGTTAAGGAAGAAGTATTTTAATGAATTTAATTGTAGTTTATGCTTATTCGAATTAATTAATTCTTGATAAATTTGCAAATAAATAAATTATATTCATGTATTTGTAAAACTGTAAAATCCATCCTCATTGTAGAGGTCATAAGAGTAGCCTGCCAATTGGGAGAAAGAGTAATAATTAAAAATTTAATTAATAAGCACTACTGCAAAATAATTATGTAAAAAAAAAGATTTGGGGTAATCATCAAAATATTTAAAAAATAAATACTAAAGATTTAAACGTCAACAATCATCGTTTGTAAAAAAATATGAGTAATTTCTCAACACAAAAATAGGGACACAAAAAGTATTTAAAAAGTTATAACTTCAAACCTAAAAGTCAAAATAGTTTTTTGCAAATTACATAGTTTATTTTATCATGTTAACAACAATCTCAGCGATTGTATTCCAACTATACTTTTCAACTTCGAAATGCAATAGAACATGTAATTGCGTCAGAATCAATAATTAACAGGGAAAATTTGTTTGAACGTGATGTTATTGCGTTTGGAGTGGAAAACGTGACATATTGTCGCACGTGCTTTCTTCGAGTGCACGGACAAAATTACGAAAAGGCAATTAAATAGCCATCGCTTATCAAATTTGAATGTTATCTCATATATTGCATAGTCAGCTACTTTAAATAAATTCATTACATTTTTGAAATGTACTTTTATCGAACGATAAGCAGGGAATTATTTAATAGATATAAAAAGTCTAGAAACGTGACAGAATTTGCACGTTGTTATTTAAAATGCCAAGCCGTCTGAAACAATGCCGGTGTGTATTTTGAATGTCATTACATATCAACATTTTATCTGTTTATATTGTGACAGTGCAAAACATCGGTTTGTGTCAGTAAAAGATTGAGTCTGTTTCTAAATGATTGCAGTATTGCAAGAGCCCGTGGCCGCCAGATTTTCGTCATTTTGTAAAAGCTGAAATTTCGTCCGCGCGTGCCTCTAACATAGGCATCACATGATCAGCTATTATGAAGCTCAGAAAAAAAATTATAAATAGTCACGTATGTGTACCCGCTTTGCTGCAAAGGAAGTGGACAAAAATATTTCAATTTTCTTATTATTTCATTCATGATTAATTTCGTTGCGGGATAAATACAAGATAGACATTCCCGCCGACTCGATTTAATGCTCGGTGTCATTACATTGCGTGCCACTGTTGATACTGGCTTACAGGAGTTGCAGTGGCGGGTGTGAAGGCGGGATACTTTCCAACAAATCACATAAGTTTTTTTATAAGAGTATAAAGAGAAAAAGAAGAGTCTAAACTACTGTACTATTTTATATATTTTATAGCATTTTTGGCTTTGTATTCAAGATTCAAAATCTTTTTCAAAGCAACGTAAAATGTTATTGGCGAAGTTGTCATTTTTACGGTAGAGACGTAACAATATTTTATTTTTTGTGGGCTTGCTTCCCTTACTACGAGTATTAACATTTCGTATTCATTGTTCTTTATTAGAATATCTGGTAAAATGTGAAATATATTCTGGAAAATTTAGACCGAACCATTATCAAGTTTAACAAGGTAGAGCCCTATAAATTAAGATAAGATAGAATAATGGTATCAAAACTAGGAACGTTAGCCTTACAATATGTTTTACTCCCATTATTTAGACAATATAAAACGTTAAAAACATATTTTATTTGTTAACCATTAAGGATTCTAAATAAAACATTAAGGATAGAAAAAAAAGTCATTATCGTGGTTAGCTCTACCACTCTTTGTCTTAGAAAGCGGTATAGGTTATAAGTTAGTTAT
This sequence comes from Hyles lineata, assembly GCA_030180105.1. Classification (NCBI taxonomy): domain Eukaryota; kingdom Metazoa; phylum Arthropoda; class Insecta; order Lepidoptera; family Sphingidae; genus Hyles; species Hyles lineata. Next base: position 7,822,590 of record JARJEE010000017.1, on the reverse strand, counting down.
TAAGTTAACATATTTACCTTAATTAATTACTATAACAATAATAAAATATGAAGGTTCGATCCCCACACCGAGACAAATTTTTGTGAGGCCCACAAGTATAGATCTCGAGTCTAGGTGTTTGTGAACCGAAAAGCCTCTCGTAGCTTCTGATACCCACGACACAAGACTTAACCAATCTTAATGTAGAGTCAGGATGTATGTGACTGTTGGGTGTATTTATTTATTTATTTATTAACAACTATATGTACTTCTTCAAACTATTTCCTGAAACAAAGTCTGGGCAAAGATTAAATATTAACTTTGTTCAAATAAACAATCCCAGAGAATAATGCCATAGTATTAATTGAAGATATCAAAAATGTAACTACTAATATCTTTACTTGCTAGAAAAACTTCGATGTAGAGTAAATACATTGTCTAACCACAACGTTAGGTAGCAAAACGAATTTTTTTCAACTAACAAGAAAAGTACATTGTCTGGACCATTAAGTTAACCGCAAACCTGTTTTGCTGATATATTTATCAATTACTCGCCACATTTGATTACACGAAATGATACAAGAATGTATAAAAATATAAAATATAGCAATTTCTGTTCTTTATATGATTTTTCCATCAAGTTTTATTAAACCGTAACATATTTCCTTCCCAAATGATCATAAATATGCATTATAATGGTATCTCCCCTACCTAACAACTAAATGTAAATGTCATTAATATGCCACGAAAATTGTTCATATTCTGACAAACGCAAATTCAAAGCGCGTTATATACATGTTGGCTCCCCATATTAACTTCAGTTTATGATTACTTTTGTATTTACTACGCAATTAATAATAAATGTAAATACATTTAAATTGTGTACTTTAAATATGTAAACAATTTGGTGAAAAATCATATCATCGACCAGTGCCAGCTGCAACGCGAGAAATGTTGATCAAATGAAAACTAACATTGCGTTAACATGTTTACATTCACTATTAAAGTACACATAAACACCATCGGCCATAAAATTGACAAATAATATATAATCACCGTGTTGATAATGTCTAAAATAATTATCGCTTTGTTTATTTGTTGTATCTGTTAAACGTATGAGTTGAGAAAATATTAAGTTATATTAATAATTGCATAGTTATACACAACTTTTCTGTTTTTGTTTTTTTTACATCCGTATGATTAAATATTAATTGTTCGAAACCTACATGATCCGTGCGTAGTTGAATCATTACGAAGGTTACATAAGTAGATGCATCTAGTTGACATTTGATCGACCCCGAATCCGAATAGAAACTGTGTCACGTATTAAGCAGCAAGCGGACACTGATGGCAGCGTCCGTCGCAGTCGGAGAGGTGCGTTGTGCAATCCCGTTAGCGCTCCACGTGCGAACCGGCCGGCGCGCCTCAATGTCGCCCGTGGGCGGCCGCCCTCGCCCGCCGCCCTCACCCGACCTCACCCGCCGCCGCCTCGTGCCGCCCGCCCGCTCAAAATAGCGAGTGCCGCCGAAGCCGGCGAGCGCTCCGAGGGCGGCCGATGCCGGCTAGTGCGTCCCTTTTACACGCGCGGCGCGCCCTCGGAGCGTCTCGCTCGCGCGAACAGCTGAGAATCAAAACAAAGGAGCGAGACGGGAGGTGCGCGGTCCCGCTCGCCGGCCGGCCGGTGTCGCCGGCAAGCGCCGCGCCGCACGCACGCACCGCAGTTCTCGTTCGAACCGCGCTCATTGAGGTCGTTCGCTGTGAGCTCGCTTGCGAAGTTTAGCCCCGCGAAAGGATTTTCCTTTGTCCCGATCGTCGAGGACCTGCCCTCGTATTATGTTTCCGCGCGAGAGCCGCGACCTGCCCCGGCCTGTTGAGGAGCCGGACCGCGCCCCGCGTGCTGAATCGCGTCGACACGTTTTAAATTTTCCCAAATTCTGTGACGGTTATCCCGCGAAACGCGTACGCCGGGCGATTTGAAATTTTTGAGTGAACTTGTGTGAAACATACGAGAAAGCGGACCGGCCGACGTCGCCAGGTCCGCCAGTGCTGAGATAGAGTCGTGCGCGAGAACTGAAAACATCATGTCAACCGGCAAGCGGCTGGCGAAGCGCTCCATCATCGGAACCCGTGTGGCGGCGCTCGGTGACGACGGACTGTACTACTCGGGCATGATCCAGGCGGTGAAGACGCCGGCGCCCTTCCCGGAGAACAACAACTGCATCAACTTGACGCCCAACACTCGCTACACGGTGCGCTTCGACGGCGGCAAGCTAACGCGCGAGTACCGCGACGCCGAGCTCATCGGCCCCGGCTTCCGAGGCATGGCGGGGGTGCGCCTGCGGCCCGGCCAGCGAGTCTTCCTCACCTACAACGGGCGCGAGGTGCGCGCCGACGTGCTGCACCACGACCACGACACCGACGAGCTGCGCGTTCAAGTGCACGCGCCCGCCGCTGAGGTTTGTTATTTACCTTTTACATCTTCTATACCCACTTACACATTCAAAAACGAACGCGAATCCATCGTCGTAAATCTTTCAAGTAAAAGATATCAACGTCTTACTGATAGAGTCGCACTTACGGCTCTTTGATATAGTTTAATTACACTGCTGAAAATTGAACAAAGTACAGGATGATTCCGACGAGTGCATTAGGGACAAAAGGTAGTGTGTGCAGTGTGTAGGGCGGCGGCGGACGCGCGTGCACTGAGCTATTGACCCCGGCTCCACGTGCACGCCCGGCGCTCGGTGCAGCAGCGAGCAGGCTCTATGTGACGCATCACACGCGCGGTGCACCATACTGTTACATAATGCACTTCACCGTCGCTCGCGCACTCTCACACTCCAATTTTCATATATAATTTGTACGGTTGATATTCATTACATTTTGTCACAAGGGATTTTATTTATACAATCTCGTCTTATCTAGGCAAGTAGCGGTATTTTATCGTATTTTTTCAATGACAAAACGTGTTCATTTATTTGTCACTCAACCTACTTAACGTTAACACTATTAATTAATATGTGTTACCAAATTGGAAACTCAATTACGGTCACTACAAAATAGTTAAAAATCAACAAATAACTTAGCCCTAATTATGTGTACCTCCGCTGTTGACCAATTGCTGTGTATCAAAATATTTAAACAAATACGCAGTTATTTAAAGGACAGCGAGGCATTATCTGTACTCGTCACATTGGACTCAGATACGCACGATTCAAAGACAATGTCGTTTTTATCGATGGGCATTAAAATGTGCATTCAAATCCGTATAACACTCTGATTAGATAAAGCGCGGTGGCCCGGCTGCGCCATTAATATAATTAATTATGAGAGTAATTGTCGCGATAAACAAGTGACACGTGTTGCAGTTTGTAGTTGATGCTATGTAGCTGCGTACGTACGAGTAGCACCAGCAGGCATGCTGCCACCTCGCTGGGCTCGCAGCACGATATCGGTGCAGAGTTAATGCGCAGCACGTCTTCAGCGCGGCTTAGAACACGCGTGCGACCGATTTTATAAATCCGGTCGCACCGTTACGCTGCGTACGACTACGATCCAAACACACAAGCAAAGGTTATAATCGTCGCTGCCGGCTCTCAGCCGAGGATTAAAAGTAATTGTGAAGTAGTGTCGGGAGCCGGCGCCGGCCGGCGTCGCCATGCGTCATCACAACACATCGACGCTCATCGACGCGCTGCCCACTTTATCAACATCATTATTGTAATGTGCATCGTTTTTTTAATCCTTTATCGGATAATTACAAAGGGCCCGGATTTGCACGTTTAAACGCATTTTTTGATTAATGATTGTCGGTTATTAATCAACGTCCGCTTTTGTTTTGTTTCGTTTCATTTCGTCCTAATGATTTAGAAAAAATCACGTTCTCAACTAAGACAATAGGCTTGTTTACAAATAGAGTTTTATCTATTGTGTTAAAGTATTTCAGTAATATGAGCATAATACTACGATAAAAAACAATGAGGAAGACAACTGCGTGCGCGCAGACCTTGCTCCGTCGTGCGCAAGCGGTGACGTAGTAGTACTCTACCCGAGCGGATCTCGCGCGCCGCGGCCCGGAGCCGGCAACTCGTCGCTCGCTCGTAGCGCTGTGTTTTAGCTGCCATGCTGTCATGACGTGCTCGCATTTATTTACATATTGTTGTAATTTAAATCAAACCAAGGTTGACGACATAATAAGTATTACCAAATCATTTAGGAGCCTCTGGCTTAACACGATAAAAACTGTTTATGTTCGTTTTTATTTTGCAAAAAAACTCACAATAATTTACAGCAATAACAACAACATCCATAAAACAGAAGCCAATGCGCACTTGTTTACAAGCGAGCGAAACGAGCATTCGGATCGCGCCACTTATTAATAACGACATCAAACATTTTGCGTCAACGACATACACTAGATAACATATTGGCAGCCGACGCACCGGCTCGCAACAAGTTCAAGGAAAATAGTCGTGCGGTAATCTGTACTAGCATCAATTATATGGAGAAACACGCGTAAATTCCCTTGAACAATGTGCATGTTGCGTTGGGTGCGCTGGCGGCCGTGTGTGCTGGACTCCGCGCTGGTGGGAAGTTGTTATCGGCGTGACGCGCGGCGCGGCATTCCCCGGCGCAGCTCGCCGCCCGCGTCATACACTATTTACCTAAACCATTTTGTTCTGTAAATCCGTTTTACGCTACGGGGAATCGACTCAATCAAAGCGAGCTGAGTCACCACGTACACGTTCGTAAACAACCATTATCTATATTTTTGCCGGCAACAACATCGCCGGAAATTACGCAATAACGTGAATCAATCTAGACTCTAGACCGCGCGTGGCTCTCGTGAGTAGTGACGCCAATTTTTTTCAATCACCCGATGTGGCTCTCGTACATAAATCTTTATGATAACAATACTCCTCATTCATACATTCATTCATTCATCGACTCCAAGATATTAACAGAACACATATTTTCTAGCCTACAATACTCAGAAATATTCGTATACGAGGATGCTATAATAAAATGTCAGCCAATAAGATATAAAAATAAAGAGTGTTCGGTCGAGAAATAAGGTCACCGGCAGGCCCGGAACCGCGTAACGGTATACGTTACAAAATCGCGTCAAGAATTATTTTCACGTGCGCGCGGCGCCGATCGTCCACCATACCGTTAGCTCGCGCTGCGTCGCGGCCAGCCTCGGATAACCTCACCACGCCGACAGACTCGTTCCGAGCTAAGTGGAACACTTCACCAACGCCGCCGGCGACGCGCCCGCCGCCCGTCCGCCTCTCCGCCTGCTACAACACAACACGCGCAAATAATCGCGATAACAAGGATCATATCAAGTTCGTTTTTGTTGGGTGAGGTCAAGACATTCATACAACACCAAATGTCCTTATCTCAAATTAAATACTGTCATTCGATATATCTCATGTAGTTTCCTTTGCATTACTAAGCAGCAAACGTTTGATATCCTAATAGAAGGCAAGCGCGCGTTGCGATGCGACGCAGGTAGGGCGATAGCGAAGGTCTGGCACCGCGCTGCCGTACTCCGTGCCGGTTGAGCGTGAAAGTACTACTCGCACCTGTGAACTGCTCCATGTACAGTTACTATTTCGTATTCACTCGGCACACAATGACTTATTGACGCAGCTGTGAAAATGATTTTTAATAAACAATATTATTTACGCCATTTATTTATATTTATTTGTATAGGTAGAGGGTCGTTGATCCGCGCCGCGCACCGTGTTTGCGCCGATCTCGTACAATAACAACTTGTATTCACCCAGCTTGTAATTACCAAAGAGAATCACTCAAATCAAATGCAATCGAATCATAAATTATTTCTGTGGCATTTTCAATTCTTATATTTTTGTTTGGAGGGTTTACTCGACGTCGGAATAATGATCACAAAATCGACATTTCGATTCGGGCATATGATATCAGTTGTATATCAATATTCAATTCACTAGTTGTTACTTGTTACGCGTGCATTGGTAATAAAATACGGCAGGCCGGTGGAAGCTCGCAGTGACAAGTGATTAACATTGTAATTAATATCGCGTAACCACCGACGCGCTGCCGGCGAAAGTAATTATGATTCAAAAGCGAATAGCAAATGCATTTTCCAGATTTTCCAGTCCAGTTGAGATTTTTTCGATAGTGACAAAGACACTTGCGCTTATGGCACTTACCGTTGCGTGGAACGGTCGCGTGCATGACGCAAATTTCACTTATTGTTGTGTTTACGTTTTCCTAATGTGACCACACTGTCTTATTATTTATAAAGGTAAACAATACTATAATGTCCACCTTTTTAATTTTATAGCATTGCAATTTGTAACTAAAAAGCTGTTGAAACAACATTTTGTCATTCGCTAGAGTTTTAATATTCTACTAGTAATTGAAAAAAGAAAATTAGTTTACTGCATTTATTTAATAAATTAAACGTTATATTCTGATATACAAATTTTGCTACAATGCATTTTCCGCATATAACAAATCCTTAATTTTTACCTCAATTATACGCAGTTGCGGCAATTGAAAATATCATCCTTCCTCCTGATCCTTTGTAATACGTCATACTCGTACTAAAATTTACAAATGGGATAATACAGTTAGTTCTAATATTTTCCTTAATACGTTCCTCATAAAACTATGACTCAAAAACAACAATATTCCAGCGAGCCCTCCAGAAACTATCCGTGCAAGGAATACGCAAAAGAATCAAATAATATTGTAATATCCGACCTTAATTCGTGTTCGTACTTTACAACCAGTTGACATAGTTTCTAAATAAATCAGGGCCGATAAGATACAAGATGGATTTCTATTTCGTATTTGAGATTGATATCATCAGTTCAGAATAATAGTCGAGGCTAATAGAATGCACTTTGAAAAACCTGTTCAACAGTTTTAAAAAAATATGAAATTTAATTATTTAAGTATATGAATTTTTATCAAGAATTTCAAGAAATCAAGAAAGTTATTATTCTAAATTATTTTCTATTGAATTACGTCTACGATTCAATAAAAGATAGTGACGTCATAGCCCGCCATTCACCGCCTGTACAGAGCCAATAGTTATCATGTAATCCATCTTGCAGACAATCGCAGTTACTACAATTTAATGTACCATAACTGAGTGACTTGGTTATTTTTTACTCGAGTCAATTAACAAGCGGATTTAGAAGGGCTTTATCAACAAAAAATAGATACTTGTGTACATGATGTTAAAGAACACAAATATGAAAGAAAATATTGCGTAATTCTTAATAACATACATATATACATTAACTCACGCCTTTTTCCCAGAAGGGGTAGGCAGAGGTGCAACCAAGGCACCCACTTTTCGCCTTGCATTTTCCGACTTACGATGTGATAGGGGACGAGCCGATCAGAATATTGGTCACACATTCCTGAATCCTATGATGAATGAATAAATAGAAAAAAAATCTAATAAACAGTACACACACAGTGTAAATCAAATAATCTTGCTTTTTGCCTCTACAATAACGTAAATAATCTAGAGTTTAGTGGAATCAAGGGAATGTACCGTTGAGAAGCTAAGGGACGGGACCATTTTGATGCTAATGTCATATTTATCCGCATCAACAGTTTGCACAAGTTTATACTTGGAAGTGTTGATAGCGGAATTCCCCATCTGCTTTTATAACCCCCGTGCACTGTAATTGAGTTTCGCTAAAGTAAAATTATCGTGTTCCCAATAATTGTTTCCAGTAAAAACAAAATTGCATGCTTGATCTTACTGTTTTTGTAAACAGGAAAAGGAACTAAATCTTAACAGTAAAGCATGTTTATTTAAATTATAATGCCATCATATAATATTATGTATTCATATTAATGATTACAATTTACGGCATAAGTTGTTGTAGTAAAAGCAATCCTGCGAAATCACTTGGATGGATAGTGATAAAATAGTCCGGTTAATATATTCGACCCAAATTCATCGCTGGACCCGAGATGACTGACCATTTAATGTTGTCCGAACTCCGAAAACCGTCGCGAATTCAAAAGAGCTGTATCTGTCACTATTTTATCAAAGCGTATTTTATCATGATATATCAAGATATTATTTTAGTTGCTATGTTATGAAATATTCAAAGTGCATGTCTGCGGCAGTGATATTACTAGTTTAATAATATTGTGCACTTATAAATGGTTAATAGTTACTATTGGATTTCGGTCCATATCTGTAAAATAAGTACAAAGAAGTGTTTCCCCCGCTCCTGCATCGGCTACAAGGTCGACCCTTTGTGAGTGACCTCATTGCATTCGCCTTGGAATAGTTACATGATTAATGTGTTGCTTCTTATCTAAACAGCTGGCTCGAAGAGACTTCAATCTCGCCAGTCTCTTCTTTAAATAAGGACACATATGTTTTCATTTAAAAAATATTTTCCACTAACTATTCCGCGACATTTTATTGCTAACAATTGAAACTACAAATATTTGTGTCTATTTGCAATTGCCGGGTCAGCCCAATAATCGAGCAGCGCGTTTTTTTTAGGCGCGGCTGTGCCTCAATAAGGCTAAATAACTAGTATTCCGTTTAGAGTTAACAGTAACACACGGTGACCGTTACTACGTGGGCGAGTGTCACAAGTCAACTCTTACGCGAACATATTTCTCATTCGTAATCGGATTACTTTGTTGCCTTCTGCGTAGTCACTATGCTTGAATGTAAAGGTCGATTTCGATTACAGCTAATGTTTACGAAATCTTGTGATACGAAAAAGAATAACTGATGATTTCTCTGTGTGAGCATAATGTACTAAATGAGGTTACAAAACAATGACTATTAAAAATGAAGTGTAATAGAGCGCTCGTTGGCACTTGGCAGTATTAGTCACATTGTTGACACTTCCCTGAAGTGACCCGAATTACGCTGACCATATTGGGCGGCGCGGCGCGGCGCGGCCGGCGGTGCACGCGATGTAATGTCTTGCTTGTTTTCACACAAAGAGCAAGTTTAATTGCAAGCGTGGCATGCGCGGGGAGCGCCGAGCGGCCCACTCCGGCCCGCTCCGGCACGGTGACCCACTGACCCAGAATCGCTGATATTGAACCGGCGACGACGCACCAGCACGTATTCGAAACCCGACCTCCACTTGCGTTTTCCTTTTATTTTTGATATTGCATCTAGCGATTGTTTTTAATTTGTAAGTATCAATCACAAAAATGAGCCAGCATATACGCGTCGTGTATTATCCAATTATAACCTCGGTCAACATTTTTGTGAACGATATCATCGTTATAAATATGTAAATTAAAGACACACGCTCTATTACATGTATTATGTGCTAGTTACACACGCATTCTCGCACACGAAAAGTCTATGTATGTGCGCCATATTAGGAAGTAAACAGATAGTATGTTGTTCATGTAGGAAGAGTAAATAATGACAGGCTAGCGCACACTGTACACTGTACGGTGTAGAATGTAGATAGGGCGGTGAATGAGTAACGGTGTTATTGGCGCTGGCGGTGCGTGGTGCGTGGTGCGCGGCGGGTAGCGGCGGGCTCGTGGTGCGTGCAGCGTGCAAACGTCGGTGTGAGCGGAACAGGTTCCTGTATCGGTTGTGTGGCACTCGGGGCGCGGTAGGACGGACTTTGTTTTTGGGTCAGGTTGGGTCACGACGCCTGCGTGCTCGCCGTCCGCCCCCCTGAACATATTTAGCGCTATTTCGATATCTAAGAATAGAGAGGCGATCACGGTTGCAGGCATCTCAAGGTGAAACGCTCACTTTTCTAAGCGTCGCACGTAAACGATGCGATTATGGCATCACGACGGCGGGCGGGTGTCGGCGGCGTCGGCAGCGCCGGGGTGCGCTACGCTAGGCCGCGGCCGGTGCGGCGGTGTCGAAACGCCGCGCCGCGCCGGCAGTGCGTCCTTGTGTAGATTTCACGTTCAATTACGTAATAGCGTGTGATTTTATTTACGTGCACCGCGAATATTACGCGCCCGCTCGCCGCCCACATACGCCCGCGAGCAGCGCTCAATGCTCATGCCAACGGCTGCTGGTGGAGCGTAGTATATTGCCCGTGACGTCACCGTCGCGTCGCGCCTACGCCAAATAGCGTTCTCGCCAACGCGCGGTGACGTAGAGCCAGCAATTATAATAGCTCACTGCACGTGACGTCATCTCTTTCGAATTGAGCCTTCGCTTGATTAAAACTCGTATCTACGGCGACGCCGTCTTGCATCACTGCCAATGCTACGCAATATTAATTTCCTGACGACACGACGTTACGTGCTGACCTACATGCTCCATTGAATTAATTGTATAAATAATTCTTTGTCCCTGTATAAATTTGCCATTTCTATAAGTATAGGTACCAATGAATATAATCAATTAAACTAATGTTAGTAAACTGAATGAAATGAGTATGTAGTATGTACTACGTTAATGTAGGTAACGTGGGCCGCAAACAATTTCTATTTCGCTTTGAAGCCTTGACTGAGCATATAAATTATAATTGCATGTCGCGTGGCAGTTTCGTAAATCCGTAGCACGAAGAGTGACAGTGGGTACTAGTGTACTAGCAATTGTGTTATAAATACGAGTAGCCTCCGTTGACCGTACCAGATCCACAAATAGAGCACAGTGAGGTTACCCGGGCTACGAATACAGGGCGCCTAGATGCTAGGATCGCGAGTCGCGACCCGCCGCCGGCCCTCGCGCTCGCCAACTAGGCCGCCTAGTTCGTCCTGTGCAATCGATGAGCCCGACCTACTTTATATTGCTAACGGCGCTTTACCAATATTTTCATGCACGGCTTGTTCTTGCAACTCCGACGCTTATTTCTCTGAACGACATTTAATTATAAACCGAAATGCGGACGATGAAATATATCGAGCGGCGAGTGCGCGATAATGTTTCCACTTCTCTCGGCTTTACGAGTTCCAATTAAGGGCCGATTAACGACACAATGATTTTACATATCAGATTTAAATTGCTGAAATGGTACGTTGCACATAATGTGGTTGCATTTTGACGAGAGAAATGTAGGTCAGAGATTTTTGGGGCAAGGTTGTGTGTTGCAGCGGCCGCGCCGACGAGCGCCGCGCTGGGAGGGGGCGAGGCGAGGCGCTCGGCGATCGCGTGGCCCGCTTCCACCGCATCCGCTTTGCAACCCGTACTGTTTGTATTCACTAATCATACAAGGCCACCGTGCCAATCGATTGATCAGCCTAACCGTATACATCCGATTGGAATCGCTAATTCTATAATAACTATCAGTATAAATCCGATCGGTCGACGTGACTAGACCATTAAGCATTATTTAGGCGCTGCACTTACAATTTGTAATATCACACGGTTATTGTTTGTGTTTTGTAATATGTCTACTTATATCTCACTTTACAATCTCGTAAAATACTATCAGAACCTAATATAGAGAAACATTTTAGGTAATATCATTAATCAAACGTATTTTATTAGTTTCCAAATAGGAATGTCATATGCACAGTTGGTTTCAAGCTCGCCCACTCTAGTACGATAGTTCAGTACCACAAAGGTCAAACATAGCATTTCAATGCTTTGTTGGGCTATTAATTTTGCACACTAATTACGAGTGAATGATCCCGACATAATGAACTAAGATAGGACAAGTTTATTTTATAAGGGGAGTAATTAAATTATCGACGCCTTTTAATACGCGGGATCCCGAACTCATCAGAAATATATAGATTCGAAACACGTGTACGTACTACCTGTTGATCTAAAACCTACAGTAGAGTTGACAGTAAAGAATCACAGCGTCTGTGGCGGGCGGCAGGCGACAGGCACTCCGCACTCCGCACTCTAGTATTAGAGCTATTGACCTATTTATTGGTGCACGATCGCTCGCCGACAGCCGAATTGCTTATGCATGCGTGTCTACGTGACTCCAACTGCAGCTTCACTGAATATCTAACAAAGGAATAATCGACATTCATGTGTCACGATTTCTTTCTACCCAGCCTGTCCACAACGCACAGCAATCATATAATTACAACCGCATAGAAAAGTGCCTCTTTTCAGTTTTTTATGGCTCAAAACCCGTCTACGACGTAGTTTGTTAAATATATTTCTTGTACTGAACAATTCTTTTTGCAATTTATCGCATAATTTCAAGCTAAAAGCGCTCTACTATACGATTTTTACAAAAAAATCAACTTATAGTATTTTGTATTGCAATGAATTGAAGAATATGAGTCCATTTCGAGACTCTATGTTATGAAATATCTAAAATAAAACGATATTAATATCGCTTTTATTATCACAGCTATATTTGTCATTACAATGTAGGCAATAATATATTTCTTTCATCAACATGAGCTGATAATGCAGTTTTATCGGTCGTAGCTACGGTATACCATTGTTTTCTTGACAACAAGGTAATGAATTCTAAGTGCATTGTCCTGCCGCCGAGTGGTGTCCCGTTCTACCGATAATACCTCCTCAATTACAACGCTTAGTGCGCCGTAATGATTCAGACAAGAGGCCGATTTACTGGCATTCAAATATGTTGCACCATCATTTCGATTCATATTTATCCACTGCTGAACATAAGCCTCTTTTTTATTCATTCATTTATCTTCTTTTGCACCATATATAGAACTGGTTGAATTAAAGAAATAACATACATTAACTTTTTTATTAATCCATCTTGAGCGAAACTCTTCGATGAGCCTTGATGCCTCACAACGCCGCGCCGTTCCATCTCGCAGTTAGTCTGCTTATTTCTGGACCTCTACCAAAATTCTCTTACTCTCCTAGTCAACTCTCATAATTTATTTACTGTTGCTTCTTCGGGCGACTTGGGTTAACATTAGATATAGTAAGTACCCTATATCAACCTCACCTGTTCTTGGCCCACCTGTTGAATACCGGAGGAGCCTCTAGCAACTTATTAATCCAAGACGCACTTCTAAGCGTGTTATTGCTAAACCCCTAACATATTGGCACATATCATATGTTCTGAATGTGACATTGTTATAATCAGGTATTACAAGTGCATCGGTCGAGTTTTGTTATCGCACACGGCGGCAATCGTGAGTCGGTCGGCCGGCGCGCGGTGGCTCAGCCATTGACTTGCAAGCAGTCAATGCCACTCGCAGAACACGAGGTGCGTGCGCGCTTTCGCTCAAATGAAACTAAACTCAATCACATATCTAATCATATGTAATCCGTAATGACACTCATACGAGCAAATTGCTAATAAGTTTCTCATCACTAATGCAATGCTATATATTACATTTGTTTAGATCTAGAAACTAGTGCTTAAGGCTACAAGTATCAGACATTTTTAAAACAACTTGAGTACAGTATAACTATTAAATACTTCAAAAAGAGAGATTCAAGGTTTACAGTGCCAAAAAAAATGTCGACACAAGCGAAGAGGTGTTACGAGCACAACTAATCCGTTTTGCGCAGCAGCAACGTCGATAGTCAGTAGAGCGAGTGAAATTTTCGTAACTCGACAATCAAAAACACCCGGCCGGCAGCGCGCCGCATTATTTGACATACAGGGAGGTTGATTCACTGCTTTTCTTTGATTATAAAAAATATTAAAATAATTTAGGAAACCAAGATTTTTTTTATCAGTGTCGCAAATCATAATATCGTATGAACATTTTATATTGTTCCAATAAAATAACAATGGTAAATCTACTCATACAAAACTAGTAAAATTGTTGAAAATTGGGCCCTGTGGTGTATGCTTGGTGTTTACATTTACTCTATGGTTCAGAGCTAACTTTTTAAATTTTTTGTTTTATGTTCATTCCGTTTTTCCTGTTTTCCATCAATTACAAGATTTATTATAATTAATAAATAACGACACAAGCAAAGTACATATATCACACTGGCAAACCCGCTGTATCTAAGGTAGATAAAGCACTCAGAACGGGAAAGCCGGAAATGGCAGCGGTCGGTGATAAGTGACTTAATCACGGGCGCGGACGCCCAAGCACAGCTGTGTTTGGTAATATTATATTTTATTTTAACCCATATAATCTTGGGAAATGTAAAGTCTATTGTTCTGTACATCTTTAGTACTAGAAAATATGTTGTACTTATATCTGTATTTTTTTCGCTTGTAACGTACTCTATTGACATTTACATACATCAAATTCCCCAGCTTTGAAAAAACACACCAGATTTAGTTAACTAAGTTGGTAATTTAAAATGTGCGAACAGACAGAGTGAAGGTAGATAAAGGCTAATTTACTAAAAACGGTTTAAAAGATAAAATAACACTCAGTCGAAACAGACGCTGTGTGAAAAGATTGATGGTCGAGACGGAAGGGAAAAACCGTGTTGGCATAAAGTATTGTGGAACGCGTCACTATATTTGTGTTTATAAAAATAACATCGAAAAACAACATTAGCAGGATAGCAAAAATATTTTACTCTACACAATGCTGAAATCAAATTGTTTATTCTTTGTGTACGTCAAAATTCACACGTTTATTATATTATGAAGCTGACATTGTCTGCTCGCTGTAACGACCGCACAACATTGTTAATGACCCTGAACCTCATTCCCTCATTACCTGCAATTTTTGTATAAAAATCGTAGCCGGAACATTAATAGTTATTAGGTCATGTCATAATACTGTGTAATTATGCGTCATTAACTAAATCGTTGTCGCAATTTTATGACATCATTCCGCAGTAGGGCCTCGTGTAGCTCAAGTGCATACAATCTTTGTACTAGGTCTTAGCGAGAACAATAGCCGCTCTATCAGTTGATTTAAAAACCAATCAGTATATCTATTTCAATATCTAACTTGTGGCCAATTTTATCACGACATACCAAAGTCGCGCGGCGACTTTCACTGCCATTTTAAAGCGACTGTTTCGCCATCGAATAAAGCAATTGTGCAAGAGTTGTCACTTTTTACATAACGTGTTGGCGGGTGCGAGTGCGAGGCGAGACCGATAGAAGCGGCGAGCTAACAGCGGCTAACGGAACCGACGAGCACCGGCCACCGCCGCATCCGATCAACCTAACTTTCATAAACGCGCTGATACTGCTTATACGGCGCGTAAGGCTATTTGTAAACATGCCATCCCAACCATGTATAGCCGCGCTCGAATGCCGGACATTTTACCACAAAAACATTTGAGGAGAAACCGTTTGAAGCTTCATCTGTGTACTCGTTATTAAAAAACGTACAAAAGGAGCAAAATATTAGCGAAGCTTTCTACACGAGACATTCATTAAAGCAACTTTCGTTGTTCCGGTGCGAGGAAGGGGCACAACGTCGATCTGCGTCTCCTAGCTCATGGTACGTCTGCACTCGCACGAAATCACTTAAAAGTGAAAGTATGATGCGATCAGTGACTCGGCGCTTTATGCACAGTGCCGAGTGCTGGCATGGCGCACGGCGCACACACCACGCCGGCCGGCGGAGCAGCGCAGGAGCTGCCATCTCAAACCGATGTGCACCCATGCCACGTAGCCGCCGGCCTTAAAACCGAAGTAGCTCAAGATCCAAACACAAGTCACTTGTAAGGATTCTGTTTGCTACTTTGTACAACTTACTGATCCAGACATTTCCACCGATTGTTTCGTATCAAAACTTTGCTTTATGTCGGCTAAAATATTTACATGATTACTTCTAAAATGGTTCAATATTGCGCGACAAAACGAGTTTAAAAACAATTAGAATTTAATAGACACACGCACATTTATCGATTAGTAAAATTCATAGAAATGCCGTCAGGTCTGTTGCAAATTGACTAATCATGCGCCATGTGAAACGTCAGCGGCGCGCGCGGGCGGGGGGCGGCGCGGCGCGGCCGGGGTAAACACGCGCTGCATCATTGTATAGTTGCAAATATTCGTCACCTTAAACTAGCGCTAAATAACACAAGGTTACCGGTACACACGCCGTGTAAACGTAACGTTATACACGCTCATAATGTACGTAATGTGTCAATCACGCGAGGTGTGCGCCGTATAGGTACTGCAGTGTGCACACTCCACGCAGAAGGAAGTGGCCGACCAAAACACTACCAATGTCAACCACTCGCACCTCGGCGCACATAATTGACCGAGAGTGTGACCCCGATCGGAGCGGCCTGACCACCGGCTCCGGCGCCGTGTCATGTGTGGCGACTGGCGAACGCCGCGCGTCACGAGCACCCGGTACCGCGAGCTCGCGTCTACCGCTTATTGTACCTCTCAAACTTATACTCACTTTCACCCTTCATTTAACACTTCTAATAATATAGGCAACTTTACAATATGCTGCTCATTATTTTGCCTTCGAGAATGGTGAAAAAGAAACGGCATTAATATATTTGAATATTTAAAATTGATTGTAGAACTAGTATTATAAATGAAGGCGAGTTATAAAATATCAGTGATGTGTTGTGGTTATGCTGATTAACACTGTTATACGTGTGGTAAACTCGGCCAGCTAGGCAACAGCGCGAACATTATGAAAATATCACGCTGTACGCGAGAACCCGTTTGCCTCTACTACTACACGAGTACTTGGCGGTGTGCGTTTCCTGCTCCGGACCGCGCGTTAGCAATATTAAGAATTTACACTTTGCAACGCGGTACGGTTACTTACGAGAACTAGATAATCCCCCCGTACATTATACCGAGGATCCTTGTATGAGAGTGTTTTTATTTCAGTGAAAGAGCTCGCCTACGTATCAGTATAAAATTAAATAAAGTAGTATGATAAAGGTCTCGGGACCGTGACACGGCATGCATCTCGCTCCATTTCCACCCGGTCATGACGTCACGTCCACCCAACCACGGCCCGTGCGAAGGTCGGCTATATTGATCTCACATTTAACTAAGTGTGCACGCTCGCTTGTGCATTGTCAACAGATAGCTATACATATAAATCGATTATTATTAGTCACAGTGACCAATGCGAATCGAAAAATATACACTAAAAATGCAATAAAGCCCAAGCTCGCAAGGTTATGGCGAGTGCAACTAATAAATGATATCGATGTATTTAACACGGTCGTTCTGATTTAGCTGTTCATGTTGAACGTTAACGCGTTTTGAATGTTTATCTATCAATCACCTGCAACACCGCAATTAATATTACATCGTACTTACACGTTCGCTGGATTATCTTCTCTTTAATTGAAGTGTTTAGATTTCTAGATGTACATAAAGGCTAAACCAGTATTCATTATTTATTCTCTTTGCACACAGGTGCCCATAGAGCTGAAGAAAAAGTTGGATGAAATTCGTCTGCTGGAGTCGCGGAAGTCGGCAAGGCTGGCAGACGTGGACACAGACTTCGCTCGGCTCGCGGACATGGCCGGCGACCGGCGCCGCGCTTCTGCCACCATCGAGGTGCCGGCGCATCACATGCAGGGGTGAGCTCCATTACTTCTTGTTCATTATTTCTTCAACTCAGCTATTTGCGTACCTACATTCTAAGACAACACTACGTGACGTGTTGAAAAGAGAAATCGCCTCCTAAATAGTTGAATGTCGTCAAGATCGCACGCATATAATCAATAACAGGACAAACACGAAACTGGAGAGCAGGGTGGCTAATTAACAAATATCAGCGTTGTTTCGCCTTGAGCTAGTGGCTCACCTCGCCGCGAGCTCGGAGGAAGGCCGCAGCATTTCTAATGCCCGTTCGCCGCCTTGCAAAATCTCCTTTATCTCTATTTCACGAACTGGTTCGCCATAACTGCAGGAAGTAGGTCATCAGTTAGAGTTCTGCCAGGCGG
This sequence comes from Hyles lineata, assembly GCA_030180105.1. Taxonomy (NCBI): domain Eukaryota; kingdom Metazoa; phylum Arthropoda; class Insecta; order Lepidoptera; family Sphingidae; genus Hyles; species Hyles lineata. Next base: position 7,804,874 of record JARJEE010000017.1, on the reverse strand, counting down.
CTCGCCGCCTGCTCGCGCTGAACGTATTGGGTAACTTAAATAATGTGTGATATTTTTAGCCGTATATGTGGCCGCGTCATCTCGGGTGTAAGGTAAATTTAATGCATGAGGTAATGAGAAGCGTTGCCGAGCGTTTAGGGACAGAGCACATGTTCGGAGCGGCGGAATGTACCGCGGCAAGTCACCTTGTAGGTGTAATCGCACATAAGCGTGCAGAGTGCAGAGTGGTGTGCATCGACTGAGCGGGGCGGGCGCGAACAAGCGTTGCGAAACGCGCACCGAGCATGTTAGAAACTGGATGGAAGTGTTAGCGCAGAGTACGGGCGTGTCCTTGTCACACTTGCCTACATTCTGCGGCCGCAGTCCGCGTCCCGCGCGCCAAGCCCCCCGCCGCGCCTCTAGCAGGGACAGACAATGCAACATTGTGAGAACGATTAAAAAAATTCCACCAGGTTACGTAATTTATACAACTAGGCGGTACTGCTTTTCAAATACTCATAGAGTGGAGGAAGCGCTCAGTCTCAGCTTGATAATGCAGCAAAATGAGAAGAACAAGAGACTACAGGGCTCACACTGTAAATAGAACCGTTGGTTAGTAAAGAAGTGTTGTCGGCATATATAACAGTACAGAGTGGTGCGGTACACTGTACAACCGGAACAAATGGCATCAAACGGTTGTGCTGCGAGTGCGAGTGGCGAGCGACGTGACGCGCGTCGACACCGCCGTTTCACTTTTCATCATGATCGCGGTGAGAGGCGAGGCCTCCGCTCACGGTCCAAATTTCACAATAACCGACGAAATAAACATTCAAAGGAGTAATCTGCTTTCAGGTCAACGTTAAACTCATTATTTCTGGTACTCCGCGTCACGTTTTACTTTTCTGATAGATTATACAAAACTCTACTTCAGTCAACCACATATTGCCAATCGATATTTCATTTTGGTTTTACCATGAATCATGGATTTCCGTAAACTAGAAATAAACGAGGAGAAAAATGATCGCTACACAAAATTATTTCAGAAAAGCGCAAAAGCCAGTGGTTGGTATTTAACATAGCGGGAGCCTGTGATTGCATAAAACCTGTTTGAACAACGCCTTAAGAAATTATGAGCTAACATCTTAGGATAGAAACTGCACGGGCGAAGAGAACACTTAATTTAATAAACTTCACCTGGTTTTCCTTCACGTCGCGTCGTGCGCAGTATGAGTACACCCACAGTACACCGACAGATATATTATCTCATACGCAATGCACAATGTTACTTCATACGATATTATAACAAGCAGAAAATGGATTTAGCCCAAAATTAAATTTTAAACGTTTATAAAAGTTCCGTCGCAAGCACAGTCGTAAAAGTGAAAGTTGAGAAACATTCTTTTCGGAGCGGCGGATGGTGGCATGTTACATTACCCGTATCATGTGCAAATACTTAACAAGCACAGACTTGAGATATAATTTGGAATATGAATCAACAAAATTCAAAGATGGCGTCGCATTCGACTGATACTTGGCGCGGCCGCCATGTGACATAGTGACCTAGTTTCGAAATGGAACGGTACACACACACTAGAAAAATACCGCATACAGTGATATCTGCAAACAGTGTGGCTGTAACGAGCCCACATCTAATTGTGGTAATCTATCGATACGTTCGCGTTGGTAACGCACTGCTACGTTTACAATTTATAGCACGCGTAAGTCACACACTTTGTGTCGTCACTACAAACCTACTTGGAAACAAAGTGTTTTGTGCAAATACTGAAAAGTTTCGTTGTAGTAAATAGAGAAGCCGTATTGAAAGCAAGGTGGAACGTGTCGAGCCCGAATGTCCTCCAGCTATCGGCATCCATTGTCGGGCAGTAGGACGGCAATACGACCCGCATTTTGATGTCGCAACTCGTGCAACTCCGCTCGCTCGGGTCACAGAATACTAACAGAAGTCAAGCTTGTGTATGTACTTCACTTTTGTGCCTACACTCACACTACGCTCGGCGTTCGCGCAAGGGTTGTTAACTCTGGCTTATGCGAAAACACGTATCGTGTTAATAGCACTCGTATCGTTTGATTGAATTTTGAAAATAAAATATATAACACACAATAGTAAAAATAAATAAATTTTAATTTTATTTATGAACTCGCTGAGAATGTGTATGTCATTATTCTAAGTTTTTTAAATTGTATTTGTATAATATAGGTTTCTTTTTAATGAAATTTATATTCAATTATTATAATCTGGTGTTTTATATACAAGTGTAAAAACTTTTATACATTTGCTCCATCTTTGCACATAAAATCTCACTATTTGCGTGCCCGAAGCGAGTGACACTCGCGCTCGCAGTGGTTTCGACTGGTTTGAAATATCGTGTCGGTGAACGCTGTCTATGTGTGCGTTGATTTAGCGCGCTTTGTATGGAGCTTGACTTCTGTTAGTTTAGTATTCTGTGCTCGGGTTCTGCACTACTGATCGATGCCAATTCAATGTCACCGTTTATAGACGAAGTGAATCTGTTTGACTTATTAGTGGACCCACATCGAGAGTTACTATGCAATCATGAATGAATGTGCTCAACATCGGCCACTATTTCTTACATATTCATTACATTCCATCCATCCGTTATGGCTGTTTGTTTTCATTTCGTATCGATTTACGCACACTATATTATGGTGTTAATTGTAATGGCTTGATAAAACACATTCCCTCGTCACATAAAAGGGGTTCAGAGTTCAGACCGAGAAGCATAATTTGGACTTGAAATAAATGGGGTCATCGCTATTTCGTCACGCGGCCGCCCTACAGCGAGGAAGGCTGCCGTACGTGGCGATGAATCGACGAACGCACGAAATTTTAATACGCTTTCAATGTCCAAAACGGTAGCGCTATTGGCGTCTATGATTTGTTGTATGCTAATGAGACGTTTGAGTGTCACGGACGGCCACTCAGGCGATCGATGTCACATTCCGGCCTTCTTATCCGCTCAATAGTCAATACTAATGATTACGAGTTAATCAGGAATGTGTAGTAGAGCAGCGTATGAATGTAATTGCGTCTAAAACAAAAGGTAACGTTGTCGGCGCGCATTTGGCGTGCGTTTGCGCAACATCTAAAGAGAAGGTGCGCGCAGCAGTGGTGTCGGCGGGGGAGGCGTGTCGGAGGCGCGGGCGCGGGGCGGGGGCGGCGGCTACCGAGGCACTTTCTCATTGGATACACGTTTACTTTCGTTGCTGCTGCGGAGGCCCGTTATCTCATTTGACAGGTGCCGGCTCTACCTTGAGAAAGTATTACAATAATGTATTCAAAATTATGCAACCTACTTAATAATTGACAAAGTCAAAGCAACAAGTTGCGTGCACCGAAAATGCTGTTTAATTACTTTATAATTCATTGTGACGATTAGTTCACAGAAATGACGTGAGGTGGATGTTGGCGTGTGCGTCATGTACCGGGAACACGAGCGCGCAGACGGAGTGTTCACCTCTACCATGACTTTCGGTCGACCTACCTGCAGGTTATTCCACTAAGTTGAGAACAAAAACGGTTCAATTACGATTTTTTCTCTGAAGTGCCAAATATAATGAGCCGTTGTGTACATTAATAGCGAATGCATTGTTGGAGAGCAAAAGCGGCCACGACATGAGTACATCATTTATTTTTACACTTTCAAAGGTCGCTCAGCCCCTGACTTTGACAGCAAAGGTTGTCGGAACACATTCATTGTTCAATGATCTGTCTTAAAAAGTTACTCCGTAATTAACTTTACAAATATATATAAAAAAAAATGCATCAATTATTCTCCGATTAGGATCAATTATTCCGCGTTTATGTTGCAACGCTTGCAGATCACGTGCAAATGTTGCCGAATATTAACAAACGAATTAACAATATCCACTATGTCCAGCGATGACCTCATCTACAGATTGTCAGGGAGGGGGGGGCGGAGATCGGGGACGGAGGTGAGGCGGGAGGTCCGGAGTGCCGGCTAGCTCGCAATGGAGCACAGTTTTTACACGCCGAAAAAAAGCTCTCCGCGACCTACATCAACGTAGCAAAAAATCTATTAGCTCCGTTCCAAGTCAGACTTCAGCAGACACGGCCGAGCGCTGCCAGAGACACGCGAGCAGACTAACATCACTGCTTTGTTTAATGTTTATTAGCATGCAGCATCGGCGTTACCTTATCCAAGCTAACGTTATATAATACGTTCCGATAAAACAGGCTCCGTACAGTACATTACTCTGACAAAATGCCACATTCGACGGATCCGGTATTGATATGTGGGTCAATTAATTTATTCTGATTTATGGAATTATTTTTTAGTTGCTATTATAAAATATGTATACCCGGTAATGAACAGTAACGACGAAAGCGAGATGCATATTTGGTTGTAATAAAGACGGATATGAGTGTTGTGCGCGTGCGGTAGTCGGCAACAGGCGGCAAGGTCGTTCTCAATGTTACGTGCGTAGTACGCGAGTGTGAGGCGAGCGTGTGGCATGTTCTGTACTGTGCAGTGTGTAGTGTGTAGTGTGTGCTCAGCTGCCGGGGTCCGTCAGCTCGCCGCACTACACCACTGCACTGCGTGGACAACGCCAAGGCCACCTTTATTGTAAAACGCGTATATACAGTTTACCAAATATATTACCTGCCACAGTGATGATTAACTCCAGAATGTCATTTGAAATGGTTGGGAGGTTTCTTATGAACAGCGCAAAAAACGTCGTCAATATAGCCTTAGCCCCAGTATAGCGAGGCCCCGACCTCGAGGGCAACCAAAACAAGCCGGCTTGACGTTATCAAGGAAGATATGAAAGTCAATGATTTTACAAATGAGGCTGCCGAAGACCAGTCCAGTGGCAAAGACTATGTAGGAAGGGGAGCCTTGACACTAGGTAGGATGACGATAGAACCTATGAAGGATGTGTGAAATTGCTATCGTCACGTGCATGTCACATTAAGTGACGATGAAACAGGCACGCCCACTGAAAATAGCATTCCGATGCAACGATCAGTGTACGCGCGCTGTGTAAGACGTTACGTCATCAGATAGGAAATTACGTCAGGCAGTTGATGACGATGACGACTCGCAGTGGTCGGCGCGCCGGCCGGCAAACATCCCCATTATCGCGGACGAAAAAAGCAATGTCACCTCTGCAGCACCGCGGGCGAGCTCGAGCGCGGTCGCCACATGACGAGCCGATAACGACCCGGCGACCGCCACTTCACCTACTAGCTCTATGGATCGTAGCCCTCGCCGACACCTACTCGTGTAAAATGATCTTTTTCACCTTACACTCTGAAAGTGTTTTCGACCGACGCAATGGCGGCAGAACGCAAATATCGCTAATACTAACAATGCAAAAAAATAAGTTGAGATTTGATGGGATTTCACTTTTGCATTAAAAAATAAGAGTGCAACAAACTCTATAGGACATGCATAATGTGTTTCATATATTTATCTTTTCTCATCTATTTTGGATCGGATAACGAACCTAATAGAAGGTCGACCCGGCGCGGCGTGAGGTTATTACACCGTGTATCTAGGGTGCGTTCGTAGGTCGCTCCAATATCGTTTTTTTTTTATTTTCAGCGACACACAACCGATGTGGTTGCAATATATTGTGTAATTACAAAAAATATTTCAAATGTTTTGGTCAATAGCCAAACTGTAGTGATAAAATGCCGGCCGGCATTTGTAGCCGGCGCGACGTGTTTAACTTTTTACAGGCAATTGTTGATAGCGGAAGGAAAATATACATTTTACAAATAACATCAGAGTATTTTTACACATTTATCTGTAACGCTATTTTCTTTACCACCGCCCAAGTATTTTTATCAATACACCAGATAATCTTATCAAATCCCGATATTTCAGTAGATAGGTCTTCGTAACACAGTAGCAAAATTTTATTCTCATTTTTTATATTAAACGTATTTAAATAATCTATAAACTTGATATCTTAATTAATTCTCTGAGGAATAAAAAATAAGACACATAAAAGTCACAAATAAAATAATGTTTCATTTATAGTACCCCACGTTGTCACATTATGGAAAACCAATTTGCTGAATTTCGTTTTACAGCATCCGTCTCGCGCACTACGCCGCGAAAATAAGTGTCGGATATGTTCATTTATTAAAACATATCCTTAATGTTGAACGATATATAAATTTCAACAACGCAAGCACCTGTACGACATAGTGCGTTACGAAGAGCAAAGAGCATTGAAATCCTTAAAGCGTGAGGTTCGCCGGAGTGCAAGGCGAGGCTGGGTCGGCGCTCCCGCGAGAGTCAACGTACATTCGGCTGGCAGAGCCTACGACCCCGCGCCGGCCGCGCCGCCCGGGCGACTCACCCAAGGACACAGCAACAACCTCCCTCATCTCGCACCGACGCACTTTAACACACCACTGTCAAGTGAACCGAAATATCAATGGTAAATTGTTTAATTTCTACCGCGGAAGTCAATATCGTCATGGACAAGGAGAGCAAACAAATCGTTTTATTTTGTACCAAACACCTGTTTAAAGTTAAGTTTAATGTTTTTCGTCAATTAATATATGACAAATTTAAATCGAGTATTGAATAAACGTAACTTTAAATAGGTATTTGAAATACAATAAAATAAAACTATTGCTGTCTTGAAATAACAGCGGAGAGACTTACGCGGTATTAGAATTTAAACGAAGACATGTTGCACTTAGGATGTATTGAAACGTAACATTTTACATACGCGTGTTACATAAAACCGTTCATTAAATAAATATGTAAAACAATTGCATATTTTCATGTATGTTTGCATACCCGGTCGTTTGTTCTGTGCCTGAGTAGAGGCGCGTCACTGCAGTCGTTGACACCTAATATTATTTAATGAACTGCGTCACGCGGATGTGTTCTTTTGTCATTGTATATGTATTTGGATTGTACTCTTTTTTGTACACAGTGCAGGTCATGTGTATGTGTCATTAACTTGTGTTAATCGTTGACTCTTAAATTCACAGTAAACCTTAATTGAAAGTCAGAAAACAGACGCCTAGACGGGTTGTTGGGCTCGGACTTTTCGTCAGTCATTACTCGCCGAACTCGCGAGTTGAATGAACCTCCTTGTGAAGGTGGTGCAGGGTGATCGGTCGGAGCCAAGCCATCGTCCTTACACGACTTGTTCAATGTCTAGCATTTGTGGGTCGCGCCTGTTACGCAACCACTTGATGCCGACTCAACCCTGCAATATTTAATCACTACACAAAATTTTGTCCTCGTCTTTGTTCGGCGATCAATAAATTGGCTAAATTATAAAGACTACATGCAGTAATACTAGCCATTTAACCAGTGCTTATACATTTACAAATGTGTCAATGTACCAACAGATTATAGTCGCCAGTTATTGATTTTCTGCAGAAATGGAAACGTTTCCGGAAATATCGATTGTCTTGAACCGTTGCATTGTTTCATATGCATTACATTCGAGCATATTAAGTTTTATATTGAAATTTCCAGAATGTGATTTATTTTTGGTGATAATTGCTAGAGAACTATGGCATTTAGCAGTAGATTTTTATTGTTTATGTTTGTCGCAGGTCACGCAAGCGCGGCCCCAGCAGCTCGTGCGACCTGGGCTACGGCGAGCGCGACGACCAGATGAACGAGTGCAACGCCGCGCTGGTGCTCATGTCACTCAGCTGCTCGCCCAACTCGCCACGCCCCAGTAAGTCGCCCACACGACTACACCCCGACTAGGGACTCCCGACCTCCGCACGGCCCCGGACCGGTAGTCCATCACTCCTATCTATTGTAAACATTATTGCATCATTGATCCGTTGCATCACCGAAGCGATCATGCTACGCACCTGCATACTACGCTTACTGGTGACCGAGTGTTTACATAATGCTATATCAACTAATACTGCAACGTATTGCATATTCCATTTCTATGTGCCACTTTTGGTATTTCTTAACTACACAATAGATATCTAATGGATTGCTTGAATATATTTCGCAAGTGTTTATGTGGCTTTATCATTGCTTTCGGGAATAATGAAATTTTAAAATTGTATTCATTCGTATAATGTAATATTAGTACAATATTCTGACAGCTTAGGGAGCGGTTGTCCTGTGTTAAATCTGAAAATGTGGATAGCGTCTAGACTGTTGTCTAGACGGTGTCTAGACAGGTATTCGGTGTAACACAGCTCTCATGATGAGTTTTGTCCGATCAAATGTGCTCTTGCTCGACTAGCATATTTGAAGTGTTACGTTCCATTTTATAGTTCCTAGCGTCATTTATGTAAACTGAGCGTCATTTATGGAACGGAATTTAGTTTGTCATATATTTTACGTATACAAATGATCTAAACCAGCCACGTTAATTATATATCCTTTAACTTATAACAATATCAATGTATTCATTCAAAACATTTATTTCAATGGACGGAATGTGTAGTCTTAGCCTTGTGTACATTAAACGTCTCCGAACCACACGGCAGCCTAAATAAATAACCAAACATCCCGTTTAATCTGTACTGTATCCCAATTAATTATATTAAGACGCACTTGGACTATCAATTAGGGCAGATTGCACAATAGCAACGCACTGCGCTTTCCACTGGCCATAAAAGTTTACGATTCAGCATCACAGTGGCGGCGTTTGAAATGCGCCCGCGCATGTGTGCCGCAAGAAAATGGCCGTTCTGTAGTGAAAGTGACCGGCTATAGTGGCGTTTCGCAATTTATTACATCTAATTCATTCATGCAGCCACGCCGCCAGTAATGTTTAATTTATAATTAGAAATGTTTTTGTACTTTTTTTAGACTTACGACACAGTGTCTAGCTGAAAGATCTTGGCTACAATAATGCATTCAAGTTGGCTAACAGTACCTCGAGATATAATTGAAAATAACAGACAAGCTCTATAATTTACTGCTTGTTAACTATGTCTGAGCTTCAATATAATAATGAACAACGAAATGAAAATCATAAAATTAAATGAAAAATATAACGATTGCCATTGTTAGAAGTAATATGATTATTAGGTTTTCATTTTTTGTTAAATATTAATGTGTTTTAAATTATGAACAGTTGATATAATCAATACTTAGTACTACCTATGCTTTACCTGTATATTATTTATACAATATTTTTAGTTTAATCAATTATATCAACACTACTACGTGTTATTGATATTTGTATAACAGTTTAATATAAACAATATTCATTGGTACAAACAACTGCACAAATTCCGCTTTCATCCCACACTCACGAAATACCTTATTGTACAGCATGTTTTGAATATAAAGATTAGATCCGTGTTTATTGCGTAGGTGCCTGGGGCGGTCGCTCATCAGTGTCTCCCGGAGCCAGCAGTAGTTCAGGATCTTCATGGCGCTCGGGGACTCCCTCGCCGCCGCCTGCCTCCTCCTCGTTCAGCGATGAAGGCATCGCTATGGATTATGAAGACGTACAGCCGCGTAAGAAAAGGGTAAGTTGAGTTTATTTATAATACAAACGAAGCGAGAGAAGATCTGGTTAAAAAGGATGACGTGCCACGCCTACTTGCTGAAGAAGTACCTTCACCAACCAATGCTGTTTTGATCAATTTATTAATGGAATCTAAAGGTTAATACATATTTTTTTTATATACAAAGGCAAGGGAAAGTGACTACATTACTGATGATATCTGTCATAAGACATAATATTTTTATACGCCAACAACTTGACATAGTCGAGTGCTCCGTGCATAATTTTCACCATTCCAATTAAAGCAGTTGGACCGCGAGTCTGCAAAGGTAAGTTTAATTACATTTGCAATTCTCATATACAATTTGGCCGGCGAGTAAAGAAAGCTAACGGTCCGGAGTCAAAATTACACAGATATGTCGTGTGGAACGTGCCCAGCCACCAGTGCGAGCTTCAATTAGACCGTGACATACTTTATGCTTGCTTTCGTATTATAAAGTCTGGAAATATCTGTCCGTCCGTCTACGTTGTAAACTCAAAATAACACTACAATCATTTGTGTACGTTCACAACGCAGTAGTTAAATATACACCGTCATAGATCGCACTATTTTATATAAGTAATGTTATTTTTAAATAACGTGAAATAACATGAACGTGCATCGTTTAAGCTACTGTAAAACTAATAATGAAAAGTAAACATATTTCGTGATTTGTTGTCAGTATTTGCTGTTAGTTGCGTTTTGGCATGTTGTAATGCGCATTCTAGTTATGAGTCAATCAGTGTGTGCCAGTAATGACGCTGCTCATCTCACGGTGACTTGTTTCTTTGCCTTTATTTCTTTATTTTGTAACTGAGCTGTCGTTTTCAGCACTTTCACTCCGCACGTGTTATATTGAGTTCACTATCCACATGAAGCAGTACTACCGGTTCGATGAATGTCTCAACAGAAATCAATGCCTAGCATTGACATTACAACGTTTATTTCCGCAATTATATTACTTCATCAAACAACCTCTAGTTTTTGTAATACTTGAGTAACGGATATTTTTCCTTACATCTTAGTCGCAATAGTGATAAATATGCGTAGGCTATTGAATGAGTGCCAATAGGGCAAACTGAATTCATTACCAGTTCGTTTATCAGTTAAGAAGTAATTCAATTCATATTTGCAGGACAACTATACGACAGTCATTTATTATTTTCCTTTATTTACAAATACCAATACATAGCGCAGGTTTTAGCTTGTTCAAGGTCTATAAAAAATGAGTTTCGGCAAAACAAGATATAAAAGCGAATATAACAAATGACGCGCAATTGAGGAACACGAGCAATAAAACTATATGTATGAATATTCCAAAGTCATGTGGCTCGATAAAGAGTCAGTGACACAGTATGCAGTTTGTTTACACATCTAGTGCGGCCGCGGCTCACGATGTTCTGCTCGCTGCAACTGCTACACGTGTATGTGCGATAAAACACTATCTGCATTCAACAGATTACACTATTACTGCACACTGCACACCGCTCGCCACTGTGTCTTTACAATCATATTTTCCTGTAAGACTGCCTCCACTAATCACAACACAATTATCTGAATAATTGTAATATCTGGAAAAACCGACATGTATTTAACTTACATGTGTTCTTACGATCTTTATCCGCGCTTATCATTTTGATAACATTTCTTTTCCGGTGACGTTTTAATATTGGCAGACAAATAGCATTTATGTCAAAAGTGTCAATGTCGTAGATTTCATGATTAATTACGGTATTGTTTTTCAAGTTACACAAAGCGCATTTTAATAGTTAAAGCACTTTTTATGTTATCATTTGTGGTTAACTGGTAACTGGTAACTAATATTAAATAGCTATGATATGACATAAAGAAACCAGTTATGCACATTACCGATTTAATTGACGTAATTATTGTACGTTTCCAACTGAAGCTAACATCTAGATCCATACGTAAATGAAGACAAAGAGGACATGTAGCTGCACGAGTTGATTAGTTAGGTATGACGTGTGCAGCGTGCGATGTAATATGTGCATAGTATGTGTGCGCATAAAATGTTATGGTTAACGTTACACGTGGTGCGCGGAGTGCGTCCGCATGCCGGCCGGGCCGCGCGCCGGCACTGCGCCCGCCGCTAGTACAATGTCAAGGCGCAGCGCTATGTGGCGCACGTTATGCAACACCATTGTAAAATTGACATAAATATGTTTACGACTACGTGAACTGCTATAAACACTGTTTATTATACGTAATACTAACTGACGACTGTGACTCTGATCATTGCGATTCATTAGCATTGACGCCATAACTCTACTGTATTGATAAACAAAAATACGAATGTCTATCAGGAATGCGTGCGTTCACATTGATATGCAATATAATTATCAAAATCGCGCATTTACGTATGTGATATGAACACGTTTTAAATAGATGTGCTTTTGTTTACACACCCACGAGATACGACAAACATAGTGGCACGAAAACAATTGAATCCTTGATATCAATTTAACACTGCGGTGTGCGTCGTACGCCGCTCAGTCACTATGCCGACTTGTATTAAAATTAATTAGCTATTACGATGATTGACCTCGTTTTTAAAACTTCCACGTTTGTACTCGTTTTATACATGTTTTGCTGAGACTATTCCTGTGTTGTGTATTTTGTTTGCTAAATAAAAATCATTGTGAGAACCGGGAAATTCAATACAAGGTCATGATTAAAGCATAATTCAATTAAAACGAAAAATAAATTTACCATTTTTTTGAGAAAAATATATTTTCCTTCCGCTTCCACTATACGTTGCATTTAGCATTCAAATGAATTCACCATCGATAGTGCCCAAAAATATCTTTGTTTCTCAAACCACAAACTACATTTATAAATGAATGAAAACAAGCGTCACAAAAGAAAATACATCTCGGAACGTATAAGTATGTAAAAGCGGGTGGAAATGTGTGACAGTGTCTTCAGTATTCACATTTCACACAATGGTTCTGTGCGTAGTATCTGCGAGAGTTGCCTACGCTCTGCTTCTAACCTTGTACATATTGTTGGCGGCCAAACGACGCTCGTGGGCGGACCGGAGACGACCTGCTTCTCACTATTACATATATTAATTACGTAACGGCTATTTTTACTCTCACATCACATAAATTTGTTACACTTCACTAATGACTTATTCATTTGCTTATCTTGCGCACTGGACTGAGGTTTTTCCCCACAGTACGTCAATATCGCTAACCCATAATTCCAAATAATAATCAATTATGTAATGTATGAAGGGGAATTTACAACAATAAGAAATAAATAAGAAAACTTGATAAATTCCCTTGTTTATCTTTAACTCGGTATTGTAAACTCATTTCGTGGCTTCAATTTCGGTTAACTGCAGATAAAGTACTCTACGAGCATGCAATTCAGAAAGTATGTCGAAATTTATCTCGCCATGCCCCTAATTTACTTAATTGGATCTTAAAACTTCTTCCAACAAACATCACTTTCTACGTATTAATCAATATGTATGTTTAAAATATACAAAATTGATATTTAACTACACACAAAGCCTATTAATTTCATTGTTTTAAAAATCACACTATCCGCAAAAAGCTTCCTAGTATTACGAGGATATAACAATATGTGAATGTGTACTGCATTTTGGCATTAACAATGCATTAGTAATGTGTGTATGGGGTTTTATTTTAGCAAGTGATTAAAGTCCCTGACGTACATCCGGCTAGGTGACGAATTTTCAACGAAGCAGTATCTTTAGATGATGCATAATTTCCCCATTGCATTCTATCCTTAAATAAAACAAAGCATGAAACGACATGCACGTTTCTTTGTATAAAGCTGTTCGCTTGCACCCACAGGTGAGTAATCATTTATAATTAGTGAGCCATAACTCGGCGAATACAATATGCACCAAGGCATCACACTAAAATTAGCACCTAGGGCACTATTTCCTTTATTAATTCAAAGATGAATCGATACTTCAACCGCCTTTCTAACGGTAAACGACAATTCAGTAGAAGTGGCTTTGTAAAGGGCTAATTATATTAAAACACAGACACACACATCCGTGCCAACACGAGAAGCACTGCATAGTTATTACTGTTGCAGTAAAACAATGGCATGTCGCAGACGTAACGTCGCCGAGCTAGATTATCACATCGGTTGCGTTGCCAACTGTTCCACATAATTACACCTATTTATCGACATTCAAAAATCATTCTCAGGCAACAATCACAGCAGTTGAAAACCTAATCTCACAGGAAAACCCACTCGTAAGGGATATTTATTAATTTTACGGCTCATCAAAACAATTACTTCGCCTTGGAAAAGGGATTTCGTCAATTCTCCTCATCAGCAATTTAGCGCTAATCGTTTAATAAGCTTGTATTCCAAATAAAATAAACTGACCAAAGAAAAAGTCGTTAAACACCCAGAATGCAGAATACAGACGACCCTAAAACTGTTTATGGGGACATTAAACGCGAGTGAACAATAACCTTTCCTTACTGATTCATAGTATAGGACAGACAAGAAGCGTTTTATTGCATTCCGCGACGGTTATTTGAACGTTTTTTCTCGAGGTGTGAGTGTAGAGCAAGCCGGCCGGCATGGCCCGCCCGGTGGCGGCGTGGTGGCGTGGCGGAGTGGCGGTTAGCGGGTACTCCTCGGATTATCGTCCCCGGGGTCGCTGACCTACCCACATGTGATCCGTGCGGAACCTGTTCCTGCGCACCACTTACGCCAGCCGGGCCACTGCCCACCGTGCGCCATTGCTCTTGTCCGAAAAAAAGATTAATAAGGCTACGTCAACAATTCCCCCCTATCATTTCATCAATTGCTGTTTTGAGTACCTATATTGTTTCCTTAAAATTAAACATAATTAAACAATTTACAGTTTGCATGTCTACGCAAATTATCCATTGTACAGTGCCAGTACAAGTAGATGCGAAATCTCTTGTTACCGAGCGTAGGAGCCTGACGTCAGCTGGTAGACCTTGGGCGAGGACACAACTATTAGAGCGAAGCGAGGCCTTGCCAGCAGTTTCTGCATGCATTGCAAATATTTATTATGTACTATGAATTTGTATAACCCCGAGTTTCGCAAATCATTTGAGCATGTAAAATGATTAGATGCATCCAATTCAAAAACGTTTCCTTATAAACTAAACACGGCTTAAATGATTTCAACTTAATCTTGAATTCACGTATTGTTTTACACAAACATAATTACAATAGCGTTAGGTGCGTAGTCTGTTAGTAATTCCCACAAGGTTCTTTGTTCTGTGTAAAAGCTCCAAGTATTACTGCCGATATACTTGTCGTGATCTGAGTTGCCTACTGTCGTTTGTGGCTGCGTTCCGAGAACACATTACCAGCGCAACTTTCAGTGTGCAACTATTGTTAGAAACAGTAAATTACATGATTTACGTAGTTCAATTGAGGAAAGGTTTAAAAACACGGTGAAACCGCAATCTATCATGGCCGGTTTATCTGTAAAACCACAAATATGTTAACAGGTCACCAGATGACAGGTGGACATTAAACATTAACATGCGACGTTAGATAACGCAGTGCGTTATCGCCGTTCGTCATTCTGCATTGGGCACAGTCCAAACGTCAGGAGAACAACATTCAGTTGTGACCGAAATCAACTTGCGCGCACGAGCCGGTGACACTACTCCATATCGGTACTTTACAACGCCCATTGACCGAAATAATTTGTTGCTTACGAACTTGCCTAATTTTTGATGAACAATATCCCAATATCGTGACATTTGCCAGAGAAATATGTGGGGAATTCACATCCTGTTGCACACGCAATGTACACATTCAATTGCAACCTTGTGGCCGTGCACACATGCGGAAATGTCACTACATGGCCGCTGCCGAGGAGGGTCGCATAAAAACACATAGTCGATAAGGGAAATAGAGAGTAACATTTCAGTTCGCATGAGTTCCATTATCGTCGGGCACACGTGTAACCTCGCCGACGTAATGTATGGTCAGTGCAGTAAATCAATACGCGGAAAGCTAGTTTCCATCGGAACGAATAGCATACATATAAAGAGATCGCAACTCGACTGGGTTTAAGTGCATTATCTGATTCTGTAATGGCAACTGGCGGTTGGCACGTGCATTAGGTAACAATCGAGGCGAATGAGGTTACGTTATCCGTTCGATCCCGCACTCTTTACTGAGATTAACTAATGTTCCGCGTCAGCTAATCGAATGGAAACACCTGTGAAGCTAATTTCATCTAATTAGACACTACTTTGCTTTGATTTAATGGGCTAAATGCAGTATAACGTATTAAACGACGTCAAAAGTGTTACATGCGCGGAATATTTTCATAGAATTTGGCTCGACTCGAATGTGCGCCCATACTCCATAGTATTTTCATTATAACAACGAGACGTCGCAATTAATTTATCATTGGAACAATAGTGTTATCAATATATTTTATAAACATGAATACTGTTCGGTCTCGAAACCAATAGTCACTCGTTTATCATAATATCAAGTTATTATTTACATGCTAACGAGAGCTCAATACCGAACTCTATTATATTAGTTCCTTTACTTATCACTGCATTATTTTGTTATGAAATTAATGTGTTCCGCTTACGTACAGTGGAACGAATCTGAAGAGAAAATGACATTTTACGCTTTCTATGTGCATTATACCATGGAGTAAGTTGCAAAAGGAACCTTTCGGTTTTTCACCGGTTCGAGTAGAGTTTGGTATTGTTTGAAATTTGACAGGTTTCATATAGTAATGAGATAAGGGCGGCACGAGACATGTAACACACAATGTGAATACGTGGCTCGTGAAGGCCGCTTTATCGCTTGCCACTGATAAAGTACGCCAATCGTTATCTGTAAAGGCGCCGAGGTTGACTTCCGCGTGCAGCTCACGGCCACTTTAATTACACACATACACACTTGCCTATTGTGATCGCGGCTTCTCGCGGTTTCGACCGTACTCAATATTTCGTAAATTACATACGTCACCTAGCGCGCCGACGCTCTACCACTGAAGGGGTAGACAGAGTGGCACTTGGCAGCGAGATAATTTGTACCTGTGTTTTACAACGGTACAAACGACGATAAAAAATCAAATCTCGGACTAATCATAGAATGATGGGAGTTGAAAAAATATTAGTCTAGGGCAACTCTACCAATCTAATTGTATATTTTTTATGCATTCTATCTTCAAATTGTGTAATAACTATACATGTTCTGTTATTAAAAAATATTTTGAATATAAAATGATGTTAACAAAAAATTTAGCTGTCACTTGCGGCCTTATTTCTCAGGCCCTTGCCAACAACGCAAGATAAATACATACTATGTTTAGATAATATAGAATAGATAAGAGTCTCGCGGAAAAATAGTTACGTAAGCTTATTTTATCGGCACAACTAGGATTCTAAGCACGAGATCGGTAATAAAGAGAGACAAGTAGATGGGTTTGAGCGCTCGCCGCATCACCGCGTCGCCTCGCTGCGGCTCGCATGGACAAGGAACGCGTGCGCAACGTGACCGAGTACCATCAACACGCAAGCAAATTGTTTACTTAGCCTTTGTCAGACCTTGCACATAAATGCTATATCTTTATCAAGCGATACGTAAGTAATGAGTCCGCAAAAACTCGTTCAGTGATTCGCTCCGAGCCCGTTAGCTCGCGAGTGAAAAAAACAAAGTTTTGACGCGTGCATGTACCGGCTTCAAGGTTTACATTGTGCCCGCATTAAAACGATAGCTGTATTTCAACACGAATAATGGCACGACCTTCGGGTTCTATATTTAAAACGCGGAAGGCATTGCGGTACTAGAAGCGCACAGATCACTCCCCGCTCGGTAAACAGTTATATTAGGCGTGTAAATGGCAACCGCAGAACTGGTTGCGCTCGCTACTCGCTAGTCGCGCACTCGCTAGTCGCACACCACTCGCCTCTACATCTACTACTAACTCGGTCACGCCTCGCACACATGCGTGCGCGTTTAAATATATTCGCGCTTATCTATGTGTGCGATACACTGCTTCCCAAATCCAATAGTCCTTCAACAATTCTTGCTTAATCAAAAAACACGCATTAGTTATACGTGGCATTATCACAAATTTTACACACCCACTCATTAAACAATATTATGCGGCAGATCTTAAGGAACGAAGTGGTTGCATATTGAATAAAAAATATTCATGAGTGAATGTCGAAGGCGTTAAGCACGTATTAACCCGGATAGACATGCGCACACGCACGCTTTCTCAGCGAACATCAACAACGTGGCGTCGCTTTGTCAACCAATTGCGCGTCAATTTAGAACGCAACGCATTACGCAATGTCGTGATATTATAGCGATAGTACGAGTATAACGTCCACGCTCCACACACAACACTATCGCTAATTTGAATCGAACAACATCGCTCAGCGTTACGTCACACGCAGACAAGTACGTTGATTGCGTAGCCTGATAACGAAGTTGAGATGGAACTGATTTCCGCAATCGTTTCAAGGTGAAAAAACTACTTAGAGCCGAGCAAACAATAGGTAGCATTTCGCAGACGAGTAGGTAGCCGCAGAGCACATAGTAACGCCGAGGCCATGAATCAAGTTAAAAAATAGAACGCGCCACTCGGCGAACGATTACCGTATCGATATAGGTCGTGAATGTAGGCCAAATTATGCCGACGCCGCTTATTATGCATGCGCTTTGTCAAGTAGGCTATCATTTTTTTATTATATGTTTCTATTCGGCAGCGACAACCTTACAGGAACTGCTCCATATTCCGTCGAAATTATACGGTGTAGAATCGGAGATATCG
This sequence comes from Hyles lineata, assembly GCA_030180105.1. Lineage (NCBI taxonomy): Eukaryota > Metazoa > Arthropoda > Insecta > Lepidoptera > Sphingidae > Hyles > Hyles lineata. The sequence goes on along the minus strand of JARJEE010000017.1, from coordinate 7,786,566 downwards.
GATGTATCACTGCTATGTCAAGTTTTGTTTTGACTAGGGGACGAGGGACATCAGATAACAGTCGATAGGGCTATTATACTTTTAGAACTGTAATATTAATTACATCATTTGTAAAAGGAAGTAGGGTCACGTAGAGTTTCCGTGGATTTATTTATATTTTTTTACCTACATATTTAAGCGCCGGTATTTGTGACGGAATTTGGGTAACTAAATATTTGCGAACATAACAGCATTACAAGGATTTTTGTTGCACAAAAACGTTGAGACACGCGATAATGAAACAACTGTGTAATATTTGATGAAAACATCGAAATATCTTGTTAGAATCAACTAAAAGTGTTTATAAAATGTGCATTTGACTTCACGTGCATTCCTTCATTTACCTAGTGGTAGGATATTCACATCCGTCCGAATTGCCACCACCGTTTGCGATAACGCAAAATAACTCAACCACTTCTAAAAATGTTTTAGCGGTGGTAGAGCCACCATTAAAGCTATAGCACAAATCTTTTGAATTAGTCGGGATAGTTTGCAGCCTCCGTAGCTCAGTTGATTAGACGCTGGCTGTGAAACGTGAGGCTTCTGATTCGATTCCCGCTTCGAAACAAATATTTGTGTGATCCACAGTTACTTGTTTCGGGTCTGAGTGTTTGTGAGACCGAAACGTTTGTCATAGTTCCTCATAGTCAAGACACACAACTCGATATGGTGTATTTATTATTATTATAGTACCACTACCTCACCAGAAGCTCAGTGTTGTGTTTCGTTTGATGATTGACGGTCCCCGAGCCATAATTAAAGATGGTGGAAGGATATTTATATCCGCGAAGAGCGATCACCGTGCACGTCATTGGGAAAAACCATCATGATGACCCACGCAAGGGTGTCGCATTTCGGATACAGACTGTATATATATATATACAGGATGAATATGTATTTATATACTGGCAGTACCTTGAAGGCAGACCGGCAGTCGCATGCTTATGCCTATATATGTTTCATTGGAGGACTGCATTCTCTACAGTTGAGAAGGATCAGAGCAAAAAATATCTTCCTAAAAATCAAATAGTTTCTTTAAAACATAATCCTTTATTGTACAATCTCTCCTCATGTAACAAATACTAATACATGTATAAATTACATAGCTATAAAAATAATAATGAGCCCACGGTTAAAAGATCCATACACACTCGTACTTTAAAAGGATGTTTTGATTGCCTAATGTCAAAGTCCTGCGCGTATTCAACACACATACAATGGTACGACTGAACCACCATCCTGACAATGAATACAGTGAACCCACTTAATAAATTATTGATCTATAAATGGAACGTTTACTATAGCGGTCGCGTCGACTGAAGTGTACCTATTTTAAAGGAACGAGTTGTGCAACAACGAAAATGGGTTACAGCGGTGCGCGGCCAATCCACTTGCATCGGCTTATTCGGCTCGCATCTCTCACAATACCACATTTTATTTATGTATCTGCTCTACTGATAAAGACGGGGAAACTTTATTTTACTCCAAGAATAGCTTTTGGCTTGGTTTATACAGATAAACTTAATTGTTAATTGTTAATGTTCCCGTGAACGGGTCTATTTAATACAAAATATCTAAACAATTATAAGATCTTAATACAATGTTGATCCAATAAACGTTAAGTTCTTTTCAATGAGAATATTGTAATGACATATTGGAATGTAATACCTACTGTATATTTTGGTGTACACCGACTTAGGAATTATATTTAGTTTACAACGACTTTATCCTAGAACTTATAGTGAAAAACTATACTGTCCCGATTTGCTGAATTTGCGCGTGACTACTTTTCAGTGCTCTTGTCCCAAGATAGTAATATGCGCGATCAATACAGAGCTTACGACACTAAAAGAACACTACAGTAAACAAAATATCGTAATCGGCGATTTTTCTTCAAAAGTAATTTTATCTCAATAAGTAATTTTGTTGTTGTACTATATGACTCTTTCTATTTGTAACTTAAATTTCACAAGATACTCCCTAAAAAACGTGGTCTATTTTATGCTAATAATTTATTTCGTCCTTACATATTGTCAAGTTTTTTTAAAATCAATTTGTATGCAAATTATATGACGTACATAGTCTTTGACCTCTTATAAATACTAGTAACCGTTATAAATATACCACACAGCTACAGTACTGCTCTAATTTAAATATCAATCACAATATGCGCAGTGTAAATAATGACACAACATTAACAAAAATGTGCGTAATTTTTGATTACGTAATGAATAATAATGAGATAATGTGAGCGTACCCTGCCTTAACAATGGCATGTACATTTTATATACAGTGCCAACTAGAGCAAGAAAAATAACATTTTTAGGTCAAAAACTGGAATGTTCACAGGCAAGCACGATATGCCACCAGATTATTTCGCTGATAACATTAGAATGAAACAAAAGTACGTTACACATTAGGGCTCGGCAGCCAGCAGTGTTTCGGCGGGACGCAGGTCGCTTTGAATACTTAAAAAGCTTGAAGTTGAGCGCGCTGGTCCGCCGGCACTCGGCGGTCGCTGAGGCAGGAGCGCGCCAACTTCAGTGTTGTTGTCGCTCTGTCTCTCTCTACAGGTCATCGCCCTCACACTACACAACTCCCTCGTTCTAATAACCCTGTTCATATCAGTATGTGGCATTATCTTTTACGCGAATTTTCAACATGAGTTCTCATTAAAACGCATGCCTAATGAAGTACACCGAGTAAAGTGAGTCGTTTCGCGCGAAACCGCCATAGAGTTCGACTACCCCTATCCTGGCGACCTTGGTGCGGTCAAAAACTCCGTCACACAAGACATTGACCAGTATCGGCGTGGTTCACCAATACCGGCTGTGGCTACGGTCATTATGGGCGTGTAACCATATTGGGCAATTACTTCTGCCATCTTGCACAATTAAATACGAACAAAGGAAGTACTATAGTTACCGTTTTGCGTGTCACACGACAGTCGAGTGGGTGGCAATCACTTAGTTACAGCTTTTTAGAATTTTGCTAATGGTAATTAATACTAAATTGATAATTTATTCCTTGTCGTTATGCAGCTATAAATAACATATTTAAATGTTAACGTGTGTGATAATTTATATGGTTATTTTGCGGAAAGACACGAATGAAACGTTGATCACCTTAACGTTGTACTACATACGTCCATGACATACAAATTAATGAGTTGTTTTTCAATAAAGACGGATACAAATTGAATTAAGTCAAATTATAATTTTACTGTTCAATGCTGTATAAAAAAGCGGAGATAAGAAAAATGTGTTTATTATCTACTAGTGTTTTGCATCCAATGGGACACAATTACCGATGTGTGCGTAATCTAAAACTCAAGCCAAGTTCGAAAGAAGTAATAAAAGGATTTTTTAATCATACTACAGGACATTTATAACAAAATTAATACCACGTCTAAGTAATTTGATATTATTAGACCAGTTTAAGCGATGGAGATGCTGATAATATATTGGCAGCGGTTTTTCTCGATATAAACGTGCGTCTAGCCACTGAACGTAAGCAACGGGTAGATAGATGGAGGCAATGCGTTTTTTTTAACCGGCATTGGCAGGGCAATGACACGCGGTCGGTTCACTGGCCGTTCTTGACAGTTCAAATGTTTACACTTGTGCTTGAAATCAGAAATGATCACCTGTTGTTCACTTCAGATCGCTCCGAGTTAAGGACATTGAGAGTGCGCCCTTAATGACGCAGATCATGATTCATAAGTAATGGTTCGAATTAAAAGGTATCAGATACTCGGCTGCATTCAGGTAATGATCAAGTGACGCACTTTTGTACAACCCGTTTGCTGCTCGTTGCCTGTTGTCGTCTGGAACAATGGCGATGACGAGTTCATCAGACGCGATAATGAGTAGTCCCGCGGGTTCAATAAACTCCCCATTTTACAAAATAAACTTTATTGCGATGTCGCATATCGTAACCACAGATTCCTCGAACGCTCCAACATTTAATACAATTTAAATTGTCTCTCCGTATCTTTGAAATGTTGCCAAAATTCTTATATTGTGGTGGAGTTCGCCTCTCTCTTCCACCTACAAAACGTCTCTTGTGTCGCTCTGTTGTTGTGCGTAAACCATTTGAAGCGATAAGCATCTGGAAAATAATTCCTGTAGAGTCATAAACCGTGTGTTTTTTATTAAAAATAAAGAGATATGAGGTTGGGGAGGCACGACGCACAAGCTTGTAGAAAGAAAAAGTGAAACTGTAACGAGTCAGAACCTGCAGAGGTCGGTGACCATGAGGCGGCCCTCTACCCCGGCTCTGCACCGATTGGTGACTGCCCCACTCGAGTGATTCGTCATCTAACCACCTTACAAGAGTGTTGCCGTGAGCCACTTGAATTGAACCAATGACTCATAGAAAAGGAACTCGCTGTATGATATTATCACCGCATAGCTATCAATATATCACTGCTTCCACTTTTTATTTTTAACTCCACAGATGCCATTGTCCTGAGAAACTTTCAACTTGACTTAGTAAATGTTGAGCGGTTTCATTGTTCCGTTTTAGTCGTCACATACGTGTTTGTACAAGTTGTAATTTATAAACGAAAAAACAAAGAAATTTGTTTCACGGGTGATGTCTGCGGAGTATTTAGTAGTATTATGCAGTGGATTAATTGGCCTAGTTTTCTATTCCAGTTAAATGATGACGCACGGTTTCACGCAGAGGGAACAAGACAAATGACGCCAGTCGCCTCTGACCCCGTCACGTGTAATCACCGCCACTGCCCACTTGTCGCAGTCTTGTCTTGATATAGCTAATTAGTAATTACAATAAATACTATCTGACGAATAATCGCCCTTGTTTGTAAGCAACAGGTGCCGGCGAAAACTAACGTTGTTTATTTTTATATCTCGCTATACGCCCACTATGTTTAGACGGATAATTATATTTATTTTTGTTTAGTTACAAAAGTGACGCTCTGTATTCTGTAAATAAGATATTTGTTTAAAACATTTTTCCAAGTTCAAGTATTAGTGTAAATTAATCATACATTGAGAATTACGAGAAAATTGTGGCTTGAGATACTATTGTTATTAGTTGCGGTATGTTTTCTCACATGTGTAGGCAGGGTGTAGCGTCGGGGTGGAGGGTGTGACAGCGCCTCAGCGGGACACATGGGGGTAGGGTGTAGGCGGGGAGAATTATTTGGACACGAGTTCAATGTATTCTTGCAACACCTGTAGCGTACCATGTGATTATGTTTACTTAAAAACATATTGTTCGCTATGACGTCGTTAATAATATGTTTTGTTCAGCTTGCTCTTAAATTGCAAATAAAATGAAAATAAACAAAATTTAAGTTCCATTCATATTGAATCCTGACAAATGTAAATTCTCTCAGTGGTGGAACTTGCGGGGGTCAGATATGACGTTACTATTTCCGTGAGCGCTAGGGGTAAACTATTGACAGTTCAGTGACCTATGACGCTCCCGGTAAAGTCCCTTGACTTCATGGGGTGCACACCGCACGGTGCATTAAGCTCCCTCTCGCTCGGGATATCGTGCCGTCTCACATAATTTCTTTGTTTCACAAAACCGAGATCCCGTCAAGAAGTGGCGAGACTTACCTGCACCTCCCTCGTAAAGTCTTTTAGATAACATTAAATATGAATGCGCTGTTACCGGCAAGTGTATGACACGTCACACGTTTAGCTCAAGTCCAAATACGTATTTAGTAAAGTGTGTCACGGCGGGAGATATTTGACTCAATCCTTTGTTACCTGCACATGTAAGAGTAATACATAGGGAATGTGTTTGTTGCGCGGCGGGTATGGAAATTCCAATGGGTGGGTAATATCTATGGCATGAATAACACGTCAACAGCAGCTGCAGTATGTATGCTCGCTCTCGTATGATATAGCTGCAAATATCTTCGTATTACAGATAGTTTACAATCATTAATTTATGTTATAACATATCAAACATCATTAATGTGTTATATTTAAAAGATCCTTTTCACATAATATTATAAAAATCCTTAATAAAATAAATAAAAAAATAGGGAAACTCACATTACACAGCTAACAAGCAATGTGCTGCTCGACGTTTCAGAATTGTCAGAATGTATGTTATTGTTGTCCGGATTTAAAACTTTACTAGATTTTTATATTAAAATGTGTAACTTACAATAATGATGTTATCCATTATTATGAGTTTTTCCTATTTTTTTCATTAGTAGAATTGAGATAACAAACGGGCCTCTTAGGTCGGTCAGGGTTTTTTGTAGTACTGTATGAAACGAATTTCAAAGCTCGGTTCAAAAATACCGTGAAACAATTTGGTTGTGTTGCGTAATATTTTTTTAATAGATTATACAGCATTAACCGCTAACATATTTAAGTAGTGGGATTGTGTCTGGGCATTCCTGATAGTGTCTTTATATGCAATGGTGATTATTTTAAGTGTTCTAAAAACAACTTCCTCATTGGAGAAGGTTTATTTGTAAACACGCAACTAGTTGATAAAGCATGTTTTGAAACGCGGCGCTGCGGCCGGCCACGTGACCACTGTATTCCCTGGACCGCTTTCATTACCGCCCACATGTTCGTGTTAATAACCACATAGTGGCTACACAAAGTCTTATTTCGCTATTGCGTTACAAACAAACAAACTTTTCGTTTTACCAGTTCATACTAATTGATAATTTAAAATGTTCGTGCAATACACGCGTGTAATTGTTTGGCACTGGCCCACTTTGTCCTATGAACTTTATGATAATGGTAATCACCACAAAGCACACAACGCGCATAAAAGTACCGGCCGCCGGCACATCATATCTCGAAGTCTTCCTCGTTCTAGCGTCAGAAGGAGATAACACCAAAACATCTATCAGTGTATGTGTGTGTACATAAGGAAGGTCAAACCGCCGCAACGGCATATCGTGTGCGTCCGCGGGCAAAAAAGAGATGCAATGAAAACAAATCAATATCATCACGCGGCTTTTGCCGTAGAACGAGATGGCGCAATAACAAACCGGCATTCTGTGCCGGTTTATCTTGCGTCGCCTAGCGCCGACCGATTGTCGACTCTACGTGCACAAATTAAAAAGCATTTTACATTAACACTAATTTGTTTACAGGCTTAACCCAGAAGAGTTCTTGAAAACAATGACGCAAAATGTTGGTTATTCCAATGGTTCTTATTAGAATCATCGTCAACAAATAGGTATTACATCACGTGCCGGTATATAGCACCAACTAAGTTACCTATATTAAACAATAACCCAAGCAATAGCTATAAAAAGTAATTAACGGTATATGGCCATATATCGCAAAGTGCATTAACCTAGTCAAATTAATTGTGTAGAATTCATTAACAGAATTAAATCATCCCAAGAATTTGATAGTATAAGTTCGTTTACCGCATCGTTACGGTCGGCCGCGCACAGACGTCTTTGTTTTACGTATCATTAACATATCAATGTAGTGCAAACTGAAATTTTACTGCTTCAGTTATGTGTTGCAGTAAAATGTGAAATGGCTGGTGTCAAATAAACATGGCAAGTGCACGCGCGCCGTAAACCAGACAAAAACATGTAGCGAACAGCACGTGAAGCATTGTTACTGTTTTCAATGTGTTTCAGTTTGCAGTTACTTTGCCAAGGTTGTACCGCGGCACGTGCAATGGCCCCCCTGCGCTCGTAATCACCTCCCTGCATATTTAATCAGGGCTACGTTTAAAACTTGAACGATATACACGATATTAACCTACTTCATTTAGTGCTATTATCACAGCCACTCTCCTTTCTCAAGTAAAATAAGTATCGACGAACAAGGAGGGGAAATTTATTTTACTACTTACTTCATGACGATTACACAATTTAAAATTTATTTTCATTAAATATGTTAGAAATAGAATAATTACAAGTACCTACTGCAATTCACCTACTTTACTTTTAACTTTCTTCACTTTTATATGTGGTTTAGAATGTAAACTACTAGATAAAAGGAGAATTTTGTCGGTCGAAAAAAGCTTTTTTAAGTGATCATAAAACCCATAGCGGCTCATGCCGGATATAAACTAAACCATTTTAGAAATTTCAAATGGCATACGAATGCAGCATTCTCAAAACAACATACCGTTAACAGTGCCAACCGCATTGCACACATACGCGCAACTTGCCACGTGTAAGCGTTGCTACACGACCGCCGCACACAGCCACAGCGCCCGTGCACCGAGTGCATCTCGCCTCTTCTGATTTTATATCATCTATACAATAAGATTATGTTGCAATGCCACTAGGATTGATTGGATGTGTCGATACAGCAATTCTATCGCAATCAAGACGACTGATTGCTTCATAAGAATATTACCGTTTGCATGCTCTATCAGTAGGTAAATTAACGTAGAGCCCGATGTAATTTTATTTTTTAAATAATAATCAGCTTATTATTAAAATTATGCAACATCAAACAGCAACTGCAGTCTTTTTGCAAATAGCGGTATGCACTCTACAAACAACTAAGAAAATTAGTAGTTTAAACAAGTGGCAGCCGACTGCAGTTGTCCTCTACTAAGACAAAAGATCGCAACCTTCGCAGACCACCCTTGGCCGTGGTGCTGCGACCTAGTTCGCGGCCTTTCGACAATCCGCACCACCCCCGCCCCGCCCGCGCACACCCTCGCGCCACCCCGCACCGCCCCGCACCCGCCCGACACTCTCCACCACCTCATTTCCTAGTGACCTGACCTACATCTGAATTGCACTTGATACAGCTAGTTTCCAGACTTGGCACAGTATTATTTTTACTATGCAAGAGAAAACAACTTAAACTGCATTACCGGCAAGAAGTTGGATTAAAATTGTCTCTTGCAAATCGCCTGCTGACACGCAATTATTTTAATGTTTGTTTGACATTAACCATCTGGGTTAAATAATTGGTCTAAATATAATAAGATTAGTCATTGAATATCAGTGTAAGGGTATATTTAGAGGCTAGCAGCATGGCAACTCTACGATAAACCGGCGGAGTACGTAACAAACACGGGTGGCCGAAATAATGTGGCATTGGACAGAAGGTCGATGCAGAAACTTTGGCAAGCCGCGCCAGCCGCGGCCCCGCGTGCTTGCCCTTGCCTCGCTTCGCTCACTCTCCTTATTATCAGCTAAAACCAACAACATTCTACCGAACTAACGAATTAAGCAAATCTCTCCTGCTTTGTATTCATTCGACATTATTTAGATGTGGAATAACATTTTAAGAAAAATATTAGTATTTTGTGCTTTGGCATAAAAATAATTTACTACAAAATTGATTTGAAACATTGAAACAAAGCGAGTTGCAATATTGAGTCATCATCGCACTGACATCAGTCATCAGGGATGAGTAATTAGCTAGCATTAGGGATATTGTTATTATTTGCATGTATTATATTTAAATATAGTTAAATGTGTTCTTATATTGAAAACTTCTGTGTATATACTACATATTGAGTGAGACATGGAATGGGCGGGGGCAGCTGTGGCGTGGAGGGCTCGCTTAGAAACACTGCAGCAAGGCCACTGCGACCTAGAAGCGCTTCCGCCTCCACATCGCCACACGTTTTGTATCATTATTGTGTAAACAGCAGAAATGCATCGTGTCCTTGATAGTATTGTAATATTTTTAAATCGAACGCAGTATCGCTCGGCTATTGTTTGTATAGGTGCTACAAGTGAAATTGTTTGTTGTTGCAGGTAAACAGTGTGGTGTACCAGTGCACCTGGCGAGGTTGCGGGTACACCACCAACACATGCTCCGCCATCGAAGCACACATCAGACAAACACATTTAGGGTGAGTGGTCTTATTTACTATATTTTATTTAGCTGTCTTCGGAAATTATTAGGAGGGCTTCTTTTTTTTCATTTGTTTAACTGGCTATCGTGCGGCAGGGGATGGTACGAGTAATAAATTACTACAGTTTTAATTAATATATATTATTATATAACGTCGCATAAATTCTATATAAGTCAAGCGGAAAAGAGACATGTAGTTTCCTCAGTTGTATTACTGTGCAGTATCTAATAAGACACGAGATAACACTTATCTTCAGCGTAATAGGGAACATTAATATTAACATCAATAAATAAATGTTTTGTCTGAACGCAAAACGAACAAAACCCATTATTTGTAATGGAATATAATTGAAACTCAGGCAACAGATTCCCAATTTCCTTTGTAAACACTGACCAACACTCTTATAGATTGCAGTTTTCATATCGGTGTAGATTTTAAATGATTTCTATGCGTTATGTAATGTATATTTCCGCTTGCCGGCAGTATTACGAGTGTGTGAATAACAAAGGCCCTAACGCGGTGGTCACGCGTATCCCAGTCACGTGTCCTTATGCACGTGCTCTGTAATTGCGCAATGTCAACAAGCCAGCTGGCAAGGTTGCAGCCCACGGTGCATTGCAAACATCTCTTTTTGCCCATTTGCAGCATCTTTTAGCATTATCGTGCTAACACGAATTAATATTGGAGCCTTAGCAGCTTGCGTTATGGAATTACGAAAATTTATCCTTGTTGGTTTACATCTGGCTTCTCCATTCGACTGATTATTTATTTCCAAATCTTTCTTTCTCCTTCTTTTGTGAGAAATTTCATGGTTAACGACAACTTAATGTATTAAATAGACTTACTGAACTTCACTGTTCAGTGTCAATTCTTAGCATGTCAGTGTGCTTCCTGGCTGACACAAGTAACAGAAGTAGCAGTAGTGTAGGCAACATAGTATTAATTCTACTAAATCAAACAGTCAAAGTAAAGTTCCCACATCTTATCAATTATTTTAGTGATCTCTATAACGGCGTATGGAGTATCGGATAATAAGGATGTTCCCAATGTTTAATATTGAACATTTTTTTTATTATCGCTTCAAAATACTCATTAAGTGTGACTAATATTATTTTAAAACAGCATCAAGATTGTTGATAAATGACAGAAGTATTAATATTTTAGTAATTATGTGAGGACACTCGCTTTCTCTTTCGCACCCATGCATCTTATGGATGATGACGTCACAGCGCCTAAGTTGCATCCTCTTCTATTCTTCCTACAATCAAATTTTAAATTAATCAAACTTGTTTGTTACTAAACGAAGTATGAACATCTTCCTGTTTACGAGTTTCATACTGTAACCCTTTGATATAAAAAACAATATCTATACATTGAGTCAACAACCCTATTCAGTTCCTCCGACGGCGAGGTAAATATTTGTGAAATCTGTAAATATTTTTTCCGGTGAGTGGTGGGAAAATATTTCTTTTTGGACACAATTTTAATCGTAATATTCAAATTTAATAAACGTTTATGACTCTCCTAAAGTTTATAAAATAAATTATATCATTATTATGTAGCAGTCTGGATTTACCCATATCTGTAGACCTCATTGCAGGAAATCCCGTATCATATTAGGTATTGTTATTATTTTCTGGAATAGTACGTTTCCAATTACTCTTTGAGTATATGACAAATATTTGTGTTTTTGTAAGCAGATGTAATAAACGTATCGGTTTGATAAGACTAGATCGCAAATTATTTATATCCTCATAGTTTTTTTTTTTCTAAATTCAAGTAGAAACATATCAATGACAAATTCCATAAAAAGCTAGCAGGTATGTCAATAAAATTTCTTGTGACCTTTTGAACTATACATAAGTATCGCGAGCACAAGTAACGAATGGCTGAAAGGCCGGCCCTTGGCAACCCGGAAGTCGCGCGGCTTCGCGACAAGGTTACTTGCACCGCCCGCCACCCGCGCGCCGCCCGCCGCGGCTTACGTAACATATTCCCACTCCCTCCCTCCTCCCACACTCATACACATACCTACACACACACACACACACATAAACACATACATACATACACACACATACACACTCACACATAGTCATGCCGATGATACAGATGTTTACTAAACTATGCTTGTATAAGTTCTCGATTAATAACTATCTCAACAACTCAAGTCCCTGAGCGGGCACATTAATAAATCAAGACGTATTTAATAATTCAAGGAAATTATTAAATTAGTATTTGCCATGCTAATTAATCGATTGCTCTGAATATTTATTTGATTTATAACGCTAATTTCGTTCCAGGCCAAAGAAGGAAGGTGACAGCGACCGTGAAGAAGAGTTCTACTATACGGAGCGCGAGGTGGTGACTCCGGCGCCGCCGCCCACGCTCTCCCACCGAGACATGTGTCGCCCGCCGCACGAGGACCCCGAGTACCAGCGGCAGCTCGTCGGCTCCTTTAGGTACTTCATACTTGCACCTCCATACACCCACACTATTGACATTGTCAATTCCAAGTTACAACAACAGTATCAACGGGTAGAGTTTGTTAGTAAGCAAAGAATTCTCTACTTTCCAGGCAAGGACTGCTCTCTACCATGCAGAATGGGTCTGCGAGGCCAATTAGCATTCCCGTGACGCATTCCTGGTCCACCACACACTCACCGGTATGTACCTAGTGTTATCCCAAACGCATCGGGGATGAAGGCTTAATATGCAGTAAGAAGTATATGGCGGTTCTGTTGCAGAAGCACATGCGGCTGACGGCGGGCGGGTCGCCGGGCAGCCCCGGGCGGCGGCCGCGCTCCGACAACAAGAAGTGCCGCAAGGTGTACGGCATGGACCAGCGCGACCTGTGGTGTACTCAGTGCAAGTGGAAGAAGGCGTGCACGCGCTTCGGCGACTAGCGAACGCGCCGCTCGCTCGCCTACTCGCGCGCAGTGCATCTCAAATGAACGCATAAGTAATCTGTTAAGTAAACCTTATTTACGCGGACTGAATTTTATAAAACATTCGCAGTGTGCGAGAACTATTCCGTGTGCGGATGGGAAATGTATTAGCCTTAAGAGAAGTTATTATGAGAAGTTTTTATTTAATATAAACGTATGATGAATAAGTCTATATTGTAAATGTGAAAATTTAACGGAGACATATTTTTGCTCTTAACTGTAATCGTATTTTGACTGCATATGGACATTGCCCACGTATTTTTGTAGCGCAGTGGATTCGCCTTTACGACGTGCATATTGCACGTGATGTTCATGTGTCGCTCTTGGTCGGAGACTGTGAATATTAGTACGTAAGCGTAAACATAAGTTTAGACTGACGATTGACAGTGTGAAAACTGTGGCTGCTCCGTGCTCGACACTCGCAAGGTTTTCTGGATGCCGCGGCTAGTAGGTTTTACCTTATACCGACGTGTAAAGATATCAATTGCACAATGAAAATGTAATTTGTAGGCAACTTGAATACGTAAATTTAGAATAAGTAGTTTTGTACATCGGAAATCTCAGCGATAAAGATGAAGTCATGCTCATCTCGCACTAAATACTTCAAACTGTTAAACCTTTTTAAAATTTTAAATAACGTGACTCGAAACAATCGAATATTCGAGATTTAACGTTGTCCATTTTATCAAAGTTGAATTTCATTCTGTTTTTTTTTTTTTTTTTTGAAAAGGCTTATTCCGTCCACATTTTCGGATGTGCTTCGTCTACGTAATAATATCAGAGCTCAAAGTTTTCACACTGTCATCAAGTTGTATGATTTGCATCATACTAAAATAAATTCATTCGGAGTGCATACAATAGGTATGCCATTCGAAGCTGCTTCGGTGATATTGGTCACTGAACATATATACTGTATATCGACTGAATTACTAGTTTATGATAATAAAACAAAACCACATAATAATATATGAATTAGTCTTATAAGTTATCTCAGATTCGACGAAAAGACTATAAAGTATGTTAGATTTAAATTTTTATGAACATATCTGTGTCGTATACAAAGGCGGTCCTACGAGAAAAGTGAGACAATACTCAGCGACGCTCGCGGCCGGCGACTGCACCGCAGCGCAGCGGCGCGACCAGCGAGCACTCTACCCGGCGAAGGCTTCGACGACGGAACGGACATCGGACAGTACGAGGTGCAACTGCAGGCAACGCAGACACAGAGTCATACTGCGCAGAGAGCAGACACGCAGTGCCTGCTTTATATCAACAGCCGCAAACAAGGCCTATATATCGACGACTGAAAATATCGGTGGACTAAGTGGCAACCGCCACGCGTCATTGGGTGGCCTCCCAACGCGAAGTGATTGATGGAAACGAACAGCAAAGAGGTGTGATAAAGGCAACGTGGAGCTGAAGGGATGAGTAAGTGATTGCGAACTGCAATATTATATTTTAAGTATTAATTGTTAATCTATAATTTGTAAATACATTATTATATATATAGTGAATTATATGAAACATATTATATATCTACTATTTAAAAATAAAAGCAATGTTTGGATGTGTACATAAACATATGATTATGAGAATATTATTATTGTTACTTAATGTGATTGTTTTAATCGAAAACTTTTGTACGATAATATAAAAGCGAGTTTATGAATGTAGGGTAATTACATCGTATTTAATTGAAATGAACGCGTTTAAGTTTCGCATCGGTCTTCAAACGCGGTGTTTCTGATCCAATAGTTACCAGGCTTGTTGTTCAAATAACGTTATAGTTTACTTGTACTGTATAAAGATCTTATACAAATGTGTCATTATATTGAAGTCCGAATCATATACCAAACATATTTTCCAACGAACTATTTATTTACTACGAAGTCGGGTGTACCCAATTGAAAATCGACGTCTTGTCACCCGACGATCTTTATAGAATGTAGTAAGCATCGACTGTGAGAAATTCGCACATGAGAACATTCTACGTCATATTGTGCCAACAGAAAGCATGCTGAGTAGTCGTTACTCGGCACCACACACCGGTAAACTCTGTTGGACCTTTGTAAATATATTATTTAACAAGCGGCAAGCCTCAGAGCCCGTGAATACCCACAAACTCACTTTGTCACATCCATGTTTCGGTGCTGATAACATTATACAAAATTAACGCACATTACGAATGTCTGTGTTCTACTCATGTGCCTGTACAATTAATAAATACTCAATCGCGTAACGTACGTAGTGTGTAACCGGACTACCGCCATCACAATATCGAGTCCAAGTAGATCTGATATACTAGAATCAATTATTTACATTAAAAATATATTTACAGGCACGATAAAGTAGTCCACTTGTCTCTTGCCAGTGTATGTGTCAGGTGCTACGAACACCTTACGATAGCTTTCCGCCATCGTAACAATATTATATTGCGTACCTGTCAATTTTACCAAATATACGTTTTCATTGCAATAATGGTTGTGATAATACATCATGAAGTTGTCATTGGAAAATAATATTTTGAAACAATCAGTTCAGCGCTCCACGAACCAAATGATTACTATAGTTATTATAAAACAACTCAGCTAGCGATTTGACAACTGCCATATTGTAAGGATCTAGATATAACTGCGACCTAGATTTAAAAAGTAGCTGTTAGTTATATTTTAAGTTGGAGTCATAATAATAGTATTTAATAATGTTAGGTACAATCAAATTGTATTATTGTGTATTCTTGATTACCTAATACCTACCATTCGCCGCTCGCCTCGGCAATCCTAAATATTATCTTTGATTTTTCCTTAGTTTTTTTCTTCTGACTTCAGTTCTGTGTGATTATTGTGTACAGATGTTACATCGCACATTATAAAGATTTTTATAAAACATGGCAAAAGGAACAAAAATGAACTGCCATCCTAGAGTGACATCTAATTGATCTCACAAAATAATGTATTAAAAGAGTCGATTATTGAAATAACAGGAATGAAATTTTATTCGAGAAAAAGACGAATTACTTGTTATAACTTTGTCATTCACCGTTACATTTAGACACGTCGATAGGCGACTGCTCACGTTGTATAATAAACATCACTATATGGTACTCTGTTTATTTCTTATTTGCATAATAATACATTCTTTGTGATCCCACACTTGATAGTTAATTAATTTTCAACAGCTATAGAAACATAATGTGATAGGCAGGTACCTGATCCGGAGGTGAATCCCTCAGGTATTCAGAAGTATTCGGAAACGTCACAGGTCACGCTTCACTCCAGAGTCTAGACCGGCTTACAACTTCATAATAAAACACCCACATAAATACAACACCGATCTCAATTTTATACTTGAAGCTATTAGATGTATAAATTTACACAGAGTTTTTTTTCTTATATTATGTAATTTATAGTAGATTCTAGTTTTTTTAGGTAAAGACATCTTATTTTTTTTTTAATAACTTTGTAAATATTTTAAGTAATGTACTAATTTATTTAACTAAATTTTGCTCAATTTTTGTATGCACTCAACACCAAAGTCATAATACTAAACAAAATCCACATATCAGTACAAAAAGCATAATTGCGCCCGTCGTGAGATTTCAGTTGGTACACTGCTTACGTATATTTTTGTAAATTTATCTCTTAAAAGGAATATGTACATTGGTAACACATGTAACAAAAGACTACTCACGGAGCGGCATCGACTCGTGTGCGCTGTGTGTGTCTTCGCGACACTCGACACTTTACACTGCCCTTCGCGAAGTAGTGTTGGAGCGACCTGGCACTGAACGCTAGCGGCTAGTCCAGCTCTAAGTCTTATTTCTTATATGGGTTCGATGTAACATCAGATGAATTACATGCGTATCGACCTCTGCTATTAAGAGAGTATGGTTTTGATTTCATATTATCAAAGAGAAATGCTTATGTAATCTTAAGAACGTTCATTTATATTTAGTTCAATTTCTGATTAATGCATCTTTTCGTTGTACTTACGTGCATAATTTGTAAGTAATTAGTAAAATATTTTTACCTTAGTTATACTTTATTTCTTCATGTTACTATTTTCTATTTTCATGTTCCGAAATCTACATAGTATGTTTGTATATATGGTAGATATTTGTGTAATTGTTTGTTTTATTCTACAGTAGATCACAGCCACACGGCAACTAACTGATAGTCAGCCGACTCACTGCAACAGTACATAGACTCCCAAAAATATGGCCAAGTACAATACAAGAAGTCTCCTTATTGACTATGTATATATAGTGATTTTAAACGCCAGGAGTTTTGATCGTGTCATAAAAATATAAAACAATGGTACTTCTCTACTATTGTATATTATATAGTTTGTAAATTTTTCCTGTTTTACTTCACAAATACTACTGTACGATAGTGTCCACGCATGTAAATATACGGTTCATAAATGGATAGGTTATTGTCAAAGTTGAAGTGCACATACCATGTTACAATGTTATCCCTTGTTCTATATACGTAACGAGTTTAAATTTCCGAATAACATAATTAATGAGTGTAAAATCCAAATTGTATCCCTTATAGTTGGGTAGCGTAATATTTACTTGAACATGTATAAAGCCATCGGTGAATAAAAGAGCTTTCAGCTCTTACTTTCTATTGTTTTAAGAATAATACTACTTCTGCTAAATTGTATTTCCATTACGTAATCTTCGTTCTTCTCAACTGATGTATTCAATTGTGTTTTCGACATATTAACAAAAGTAATCTTTAAAGTAATTTGTGAATTAATGTGGGCAATATTTATAGAAAATATGTCTCCCGTTTCGTAGTATGTACCGACTTATCACTGTAAGCACTTTTTAGTAATACATATATTACGATTTATTTACAAGAGCGATTTTGCCAAACCCTTTAAAATATGGTTATTGTACAACACTGAGAGTGGCGGAAACGCATTTTATTTACAAGTACGATCATTATATTCATAATTCTTATCCTAAATTAAAGTTACATTATTTTAGTTATAGCGATTTTAAAATAACCCTACGTATATCTTATTTCCACGATCAGTGTGAATTTATTATAATTCCTAATAAGATTTTATTTTATAATATATGAACGTATGATTTAATGTACCAACCCTTCCTGTAATATACTTACACAATCTTATATTCTTTATTCAGTTATACTTGTAATAAGCTAATTTTCCGTTCTTTTAGACTTGTGCTGTTTTCCTCTCATTCTGTCATCATGTATGTGAAGTAAATTTAATGTTATGAGAAAATATCATGTTAGTATTGTATTAGAGCCGGATAATTATCGATTATGTCGATTAATATGGTTACCAGTAGTGTTATTATGATCAAAATATGTTGTTTTAACTTTCGGATAGTTGTCTAGTTGTATGGAATTTATCCTTTTAGTTGTCAATATCACAGCAGTTTTTGTGAAAGCTGTCAGCACAAACCTGTTACGTTGTGAGACGATAATTATATTTGTATTTGGCTAACAAACGATCTTAAGCAACATATACGAATTGTTGATAAATGAAAATGAATGATACAAGCCCGCTGGCAGTTATTCTACTGTGATATTAATAATCGTATTTATTTTATCTAAATTATGTTTTACAGCTATGGCGTATGTGAGCGAGTTGTAATGCAATGAATTTGTCATAGATTAGACAATATTATTTTATATCAATTGTATGTAACGCGAAAAGGTCCAGAATGTGTTCCAAATATTTGATTTAACGGAGTATAAATGTTACATATATATCGATTACATGTTTATGTTGAAATGTTAAAAGAGAAAATACTTGAATCGTAATAAAACAGAGTGTAATTATAAAACAGAAATGTTATTTATGATCATCACAAAACAAACAGCCTTATAACATTGAGCTCTCTATAGTGTATTATTATGTGATGCATTTCATAGTGAAAGAAATTTATCTGCGAAGCCTAAGTGTGTAACCTTCCTACTCAATAAAATGCTGTTATAGTATGAAATCTTTATGAGAAAAAAATGTTATTATTTTATTACGTGCTACTTCAAGTAGACTATTTGCCTGAAATATTATACCTCAATAAGTTTAGTATGAATTTTGTGTGTCTTAAAAAAATATATTTCGATTACTAGAAACGCAGTCCCATTATTTATTTAAACCTTGAACATTCTAAGGATGATAAATACCTCTGAGAAAGCACTACTAACTTACGCAGAGCTGTAGCGACTTGGGCGGCCGCTCAGGGCGCCAAACTTAAAGGGCGCCGCGTCGCAGACCTCGTTTCACTGTTTTCGTAATGGGGAATTAGATGGCATAGAAATTTTGCCCATAATGTTATAGAAATTTAACCCGAGTCGCTGGAACTGTTGAAAATGACACCGATGCAGAATCACTATGCATAACATTGAGAACCTTCCAAAGAAACATACACTAAACTATTTTCATAAAGTATTCCCGCTGCTATTCTTACATTTTTATTACCCATTAATGCTCAGACGCAAAATGAACTAGGTATGACAATAGGTCCGGTAAACGAGCAAACAGGTCATCTGATGGTAAGTGATCACTGCCGCCCGTAAACATCCACAACGTTTGGATCATATATATGTTGCTAACCCATGAAATCGAGAAAGGGGCAGCAAAGAAAAAGGATGGCAAGAGGTAACGGGTATTGGACATCCTGTTATCTCGCTCACTAAACGAAACGCGATGGCACTATCACTTCACGTCGATCTCCAGTGAGACAATGGTTCCGGCCCCGATGAGCTTGCCAATTGATACTGAGTCATGACTGAGAAAAAGTTGTACCACTTTTTAATTCCTCTGTAACTGCTATATCCATGAAGTTGCACAGGTAGTACTTACTGCTAATGCAAACCAGAGAAGTTTTTTTTTTATAATCCTTTTATTAAATCAAAGTTTTCTACTTTCCCACGTCGTCTTTCAATGACCCATAGATGGCGCTGTAAAATCTCGCCAATGACAACACCATAAACGATTTCAGGAATGGTGCCATTAGCGCCATCTGCCTTATTCTTATAATTTTGATTATAGTTGCAAATATTTTCAATAATCGCGAGACGAGCGTGCCATTCGCCTGATGGTAAGTGATACAACCGCTCATGAACAGTAACAAAACCTAACGCCTTCATTTGTAATTCAAGGCAATGCTTGGCATTCCATCGCGCTCGCCATTCTGAGACATATGATGTTAAGTCTCAATATGTCCAGGGGCCCTACTCTGAAAATCCGAAAGTTCGAATCTTCGGACGATCGAAGTTTATTATGACGGTACGAATATACCTACATAGACTTATGGTCGTAACCATAGACTTATGGTTACGATGTACGTTATACGAATCCGAATATTTACAGAGTAGGTACATACGTATCGTCATAAACTTCAATCGTCCGAAGTTTCGAACTTCGTTTCGGATTTTCAGAGTAGGAAACCAGTAGTTACTCTGGCCACAATGTCCTTCAATCGGAAACACAACAGTGCACTGACTGCTTTTTGACGGGAGAAATGATATTGCGGTGGTACCCACCCAGGCGACCTCTCACATTTGAGAGACCTACCACCAGTATACTACCGTAGTAAAACAGCACATCGTCTACGGCGTAGCAATATGGTAGCAATCATAGATGTAGTTTAGAACGGTAGCAATAAATAGGTACCTATATGGTTTTTTTTATATACAATGAATTGAAATGAAATGAAAATATTCATTGAACCCATAAATGTCATACAATATTTTATTCAGACACTTTTTTTTTTTCCTACCACCCAGATTACAGCATGTTTTCGCCAGAGAAGAACGGGCAGGAAACTCTGACGTTGCTCTTTTCAAAACAAATTTATAATAGGTAAGTGATTATACAGCATTCGTAGACAAGGGCGGATCCAGCTTTCAACCCAGGGGGAGGTCATATAGTTCTTGTCAGAACACTGGGTACGATTTCAATACTCGAATTTGTAATAATGATTTTTAAAGTTTGTTACAGCCGTGATTTATGAACACACACACTTTTTAATTATTTACCGACATTTATCTATAGTTACAAATTTTATCAACAATATAATAAATAAATTCTGTTAATCTGAAGCCAGCCCAGGGGGGAGTCATGACCCCCATGACCTCCCCCTGGATCTGCCGTAGTTCGTAGATTAGTCGTAGAGCAGTGCATTTAACGATTATGATAGTAATTCCTTGAATAGTAAATTTCAATTTATTCTTCTTTATAATAGGAACATAAAGGCTTCTAAGCTGTACCGCCTAGTCATTTATATTAAAGTCCGGTGATAAAGTAAAAATATACTGAAGCCAAGTCTTCGTAATACATTTACATGTTTTTTTTTTTCCTTTTAAGGTCAACCAAAACCCAAACCAAGTCTTAATTTTTAGTCAATTCAAGTTGTTTCGGCAGAAATCCGATTAGAATCGAAATCACAAAATTGGCTTCATTTTCGTGTCCATTTTCGTTTTAAAGGTCAATAACTGTGTTAAGTATATATTCATTAATTGGATCGTATTTATAATAACACCTATAACACCCAACAGTCACATACAAAGTGACCCCACACTAAGATCGAGTCTTGCGTCGTGGGTATCAGGAACTACGAGAGACTTTTCGGTCTTACAAACACCTTGACCCGGAAGACATATTTGTGGGCCGCACAAACATTTATCTCGGTGCGGGGATCGGACCCTCGACCTCTCGTTTCACCGGTGGCATCTAACCAACTGCGCAACGGAGGCTATCAATGTATCAGGTTTCTTCATGAACTCTTCAATACAGTTTGAAGATATAGCTATATGATTTCTTTTACAAATTTAACAACTGGCTTCTGTTGGAGGCTGGAGCAATAGTACAATTCTTATAATAATTGTTACTGATTTCGTAGGTTGAAGTTGAAAGGAGCCATCTCCATTCCTTATTCTTTTCATTATTCTGCGTATTGAAATTATATTTCTGGTGCTATATAGTGCAGTATATATTTGCTCACTAGATAGTTCAATTGGTACATGATGTATATCAGCGGTGTCTGTGACCGGTGGTTTTTGTAGCGGTAGCCGGAATACTGGATTTCAATTTATTTAAGTCTTAGAATTTCATATTAGAAAGTGCAGCATTTGCCACACTGACTCTATCAAAAATTACGCCCTCCTTAAAACGATTTATTCGTATTAGATGTTTGATGCCCTTATTATGCCTCTTTTACTTGTTGGCCAGAACCACCATGTCTCTGGCCCCAAGAGGCTTGTTGCTTTCTATGCACTCCAAAAATACTATTTAATCGAAGTTACCTCCATTTTCCAGATATGATCTACTATAGTTAGGTATTAAGAAAGTTTTATAGTGGTCCACAGCATCAATAGACTTCATGGAGGAGGAATTGGAGTAGGCTAACTCCGTCTCATCATACCTACCCTTTTCTTTCACTTTTTTCTCCTCCCACCTTGAACAATTACTTTTACGGATATATTATATGTATATTTATACACTTTTTCTATATATTATCTATACATATAAATAAAATTGAAGTGTCAGTTTGTAAAGTGAAAATAAAAAAAAATGTCCAACTACATATCGTTATATACACGATACCTATAACGAAAACGACCTTAGATTTTTTTTTTGTCTGTCTGTCTGTCCGTCTGTCTGTCTGTTTGTTCCGGCTATCAATCAAAAGCAAACATAGCTGCATACTTAATTTAAATGTAACCCTAAAGGGGTTCAAAATAAGGGTTGAAATTTTGTAGAACCGAACTGTCGCATTAACGCACAGCTGAAACTACTGGAGCTAGGAACTTGAAATTTTACACGGGTCTTTCTATCATAATGTAGATTGCAGCACTAATAAAGGATTTACCGAAATTCAACCCCTAAAGGGTGAAAAGGGGGAAATCGTGTATTGAAAAACGAAACATTGAAAGTTACCGATTTCAAACTTGGCACTTTACGTAGTCAATTAAAAACAAAAATAACTTCATACTTCTTTGTCTTAAATTAGCCGCAAAGGGCTTAAAATAAGGGCTGTAATTTTTTATGCAAATTCGAAACCGCTGTTACTGGTATGAAAATTCATATTTTAGCTACCTATTATAAACCCAAGAAAATCGCTGTTGATAATGTAAGTAATAGGCCACATAACTTGCCCAACGGGATACTCACAAATAAATAGTAACGTAATTCGGAGATTTATAATTATCTGAGAGTTAGGGGAGAAATCTTATTTAGTGAAGTATCGATTTTCAAGTATATAAAATATACCTATTGTAAATAAAGTTAATAATGCAGACGAAGTTGCGGGCAAAAGCTAGTAATTTATAAAAAAGTCAGAATAAAAAACTTCAACAGCTCAAAAATTGCGCCTTTTTGCTTCAGAATTTCCCGCACTTTTTTCGTAGCAATAGACAAAGTAAACATATTGACATTTCACTCGTTATCCTGTGTTTGACATTTATTCCTTAGTCGCTGAATCATAGTTGTTTTTCAAGCAAAGTATTGATTTTATCTTCATGTAGTTAATTGTAAATTGCAATATTTTTGTAACAAATTGTGGATACTAAGTTAGCTCAACAGACTTGTTAGACGTTAGTGTTTCGTGAATCGTGATGGGTGCCGTATTAGGCCTTTGTTCCGCAGCGCAGGTATGTTGTTTTTGTGTGGTATTATTTGTGCAAAAGATTAGATCACAAAGGAAAATACACAACACAGTATTACACATCTGAGCTTATGGGTTTACTAGGAAAAGAAATCTTAGCATTAACGCTGTCCTTGAACAAAATACGAATGACCTATATTACAACAGCTGAAGTAATGAACGATTGAAAATAACACACATTCACTTTATTGACCAGTTACCATTACTACTAGTTCTATAATTTCTAAATTGATATAAACTTAGAAATTCTTCACCTTAAATAACTGGATTACAATTAGCTACAAGTTAAAAGGATAATAAACAATGTTGTTACCTAATAGTTAATACCTAATGTATAGCAGTTTTCTAGTACACATCTTAATTATATTAGAAATGTGATCACAAGCAGGACTGGAATATTTTATTGCTTGACAAAATAAACAGACCTTACTTAAAAAGTATATTCAAAAATTATTTAACATGTCTGACAATTATTCTAAAAACTATAATAAGTACGTGTTTACAAGGCTTTTTTTTTTTGTTAGGTTCGATAAATAAGCATACAGGTCACCTGATTGTATGTGGCCACAATGCTTGGATCCGTAATGAGCATCTGGCAATCTCACTCACCAAATATATCCCTTTAAGTACATTGATTTCCTGTGAGACAGTGGTACTGCCCCAGGCAAGCCTACCCATGCTGAGTCATAGCTGACAACAGTGTGGCTCTTCAACTTACATGGGCTATATAAAGAGATATGACATTTGTAACTGTAAAACAACCTCTTTCCTTTTAGAAAGGTTATATAGAGTTTTATAACAAGTGAGTGGCTAATGCCCAAATTCTGAAACACCAATTAAATATTAAGTTGCCCTTATCTATGCATGTCCCCCTTGCACAGTACAATTAAGCAAGATTTCTCTAGTTAAATGCATCATAATATTTGCTGGCATATGAGTATTTAGGCATTAGACACTGAAATCAATAAGATTCTGTTGCTGTAGAAGAAAATATATCCTGAAATATTTTGTAGTTTCTCATCGAATTACTCATTAGAGTTTCCCAAACAAACTCCACAAGGCACTACAATGACTCATTACTCTATTAAGACCAATATGAGAATTCGAATTATTTATTTGCAGCTAGCATGCTGCTGCACTTCGACAGCATGCTCCCTGTGCTGCTCAGCGTGTCCATCATGTGCCAACTCAACATCAACCCGGCTCATGTATGCCGTGATGCTTATGCTTGTTATGATAGCAGCCTGTGTCACCTTAGCACCGGGATTACATGATGAATTAAAAAAGGTAATGCTCAAAACTCATCTGTGACTGTCAGCATCTTCTAAAGATTACCAGAATGTGGAGATGGTTATTCTTTATATAACATCCTTAAATCCCCTATGTTTATTTTCATTAGAGTCAAGTCAAGATAAAATTAGACTCAAGTTCACTTCAAAGATATTTTTAGAATTAAATGATTGTTTGCATTGAAGTATAATTTTTGATGATGTATTTTTGTAGTAAGTAAAAGTAATTACGTTTTTGTAGGTTCCATTTTGTGCAAATACAACAAATTTAGTACCGGGAAATCTAAAAGTTGATTGTGACCAGGCAGTTGGATATTTAGCTGTGTATCGGTGAGTATATGCAAATATGTCTTACTATTTACCCAGAATTCTTTTAGTGTAATGTGTATTTTTGTGTTTTAGGATCTGTTTTGCAGCATGTCTCTTCTTTGTATTGATGGCACTCATCATGCTTGGTGTTAGATCATCTAAGGATCCAAGAGCTGGTATACAAAATGGGTAAATATTTGATTTTGAGAAATTTCGTATTCAGATACAATTTCAACACTATTCATATATCTTAAATTGTTGTCTTTTATCCTATTGTTCGATGCACTTGGTGCATAACTCATTAGTATGGGATTTTAATAAAAATGTTACTAATCTGGCATGCAACAGAATTTCCCTATATAAATGAGAAAAATATCAAATCTTGATAATTGCAGTATTCTCTTTTACTTTTTTATCTCGTCTTTTCTCTGTGTTTTCAAATACCAATAAAATTGTAATTCAAATGACGAAAAAACCAAATTTAAAATTAAATTGCTATAAATCTATTTCAGATTTTGGGGAATCAAGTATTTACTGGTGATTGCTGGGATAATCGGTGCTTTCTTCATTCCCGAGGGATCGTTTGCTTCTACGTGGATGGTGTTTGGAATGATCGGCGGCTTCTGTTTTATAATCATACAGCTTATTCTCATCATTGACTTTGCTCACTCCTGGGCTGAGAGATGGGTTTGTGAGTATGACGTTTTGCTATTGTAACAACGCAACACGCAGACGTCCGTTCCTAAAATCATAATTCTATTCCTAAATATACATTATTAATGTAGCAGCAGCATCATATTTTACCAATACTATGAATATTTGCCAAAACTTTTATAGACTAATAATTTATTTTTTTATGTATTGTCATTGATAGCTAACTACGAAGAGTCGCAGTCTCGAGGCTGGTACGCGGCGCTGCTGCTGGCCATGCTCTCGTGCTTCGCGCTCGCGCTCACTGGCATCGTGCTGCTTTACGTCTACTACACTAAGGTGAATACCCTGATGTTAGATAAAAACGTTTTATGAGTCATTGATACTAGAGAAAAACCCAATGACTTGTTGTGAGTAGTACTCATAAAAATGATAAGTCGGCTATGATCAAATTCCTGATAAACTGTGTCAATAAGATGCTGAAATAATGTATTAGGGTACTTGAACAGGTACTTAGTACGTACGTAGAGAGAAATGTTTGTGTGAACTACATGTATTTGTTTCGTGTCTGGACGTGAGACTAAAAAGCTTCTCAAAGTTTGATAGCCAGTCTTAGTGTGATGTCAGCACTATGTATGTGACTGTGGGTTGTATTTATCATTGATTAAATAGCTACAGTCCAGTTGGGACTAGACAGAACTTTCAAAGTGGAGTTTATGAATTACACAACCAACTACCAAATAACTTATTATTAAAAAAAATAAATATTTCCCCAGGCGAGCGGCTGCGACCTGTCCAAGTTCTTCATCTCGTTCAACCTGATCCTGGTGGTGCTGGCGAGCGGCATCTCCATCCTGCCGTCGGTGCAGGAGCACCAGCCGCGCTCGGGGCTGCTGCAGTCGTCGGTGGTGGCGCTGTACGTGGTGTTCCTCACCTGGTCCGCGCTCGCCAACGCACCAGGGGAGTGTAATGGCATCACTGGAGGGTCTAATCAGGTGAGGCGGCATTTTATATCTATATTAGCGGCAGGGCCCGGCTTCGCTCAGGTGTAGAGACTTTTTGAATCTATTCTACGTTAACGTCTCATTATTTAGTGTACTAACAGTTATTATTTAAACTCAATGTGACTGGTATTATGTGTGTAAGTGACATATATGTATTTAATGAATTCTTATAAACCTAAACATAATATTGGATTGTTTCTGTTATCTTTAGTTGTTTATTTGTTCGTATCTTCATGACGTTAATAAACAGCAAAAGATATGATGGAAAATGTTTATAAAATGTATTTGTGACTAGTTTTGTTTTTAGAGCGAACAATTGTTTGCGTGTATATTTATTATTATTGCCCACTTTATTTCAATAACTTTACAATTTTAAAGTACAAACAGATGCTTATGACTAGTGGGAAAGCAAATTATCTCAAAATTGATAGTAAAAATCAAACTGTCAGCAAAATATTGTTTAATTATTTAGTATATAAAGTGTACGTTTCTGGAAACACAGCAATTCGCAAATAACCATCCCAGCTTAAAGTATTTATACTATAGAGGAAGGGCTGGTACTTCGTAAACGTAGATAAAATTGGTGATTCAGGGCCACCTTTCTCTGCCCTCGGATTGGCTAACGTTTGGTAGGGTGTTCAACAGGCACGAATTATTTGAAACAACATTTTTGTAGGGCTATTGAATTCCACTCAAACATGTTACAGGCGAATATTAATAAAAACGAAATATACTTTCAATTACCTACGGATATTATAGAAAGTTGTTAAATAATTAGCTCAATTTTGTCTAATACAGCAGTGCTACCAACATTATAAACAAGAAAATATCAGCGCTCCCTCTATATTTTAAATACTCTAAGCGCTCCCCTAGCACTCTAAGCATTCTAGCATTTTGTTTCGGCTGCAGCTCGCTATTCAAAGCAGCAGCTTCAAAAGTTAAACTTGCCCCAATGTTGTCCAACCTCCTATAGGAGAGGATCTCCAAGAAGGAGATAAAGCATTGTAGTTAAGGTCCACTTTAATATGTACATGTATAGGAGATAACATGATTTTATATGACGAATTATACATATTGTTGTGTTATAAATATGCATTCAGGAATCGAAAGGCGATATTTACTGGGTATGTACTGTGGGGCTTGCTTGAGACGTCCAGTGTACTTGTGAACTTCACTCCACAATAATTCTTTCACAGCCACCATACTCATGCTTAGTATTCTAAACTTGATAATTCTTTTAATACATTTATTTAATTGTTATTCTCGATGGCATATCAAGAGGCTGCAGATTACATTTTGGTACTCATTTTTGTATGTTTACTACATATATTTACAACAGATTTGTGTATTATGACATAGAACATATTTTTGGTACCCACGACAACCATTCTTGGTTGGACGTATTAATTATTTTAAACTGAATGCAATCTATTAAGTTATCGCTAATAACATTGTTGATCTATGTGTCACTATATTCTTATTCTTCATCACACCAAGTAATAAAATTATTTTTCTACTGAAACATGTAGCTACGTACAACTAACCTTGTAGTTAAGTTCAACTCCTTAGAAATATATCCCAATATGTTCATTAAACTGATACTAAATTGTAATATTCACTTAAGTGATCAGAAACCTTACTATATTCATGTTGTACATTATTTATATAAAATATTGTGTACATATGGGGTAGGTTATGTATGAAATTCAAAAAAACCTAGTTTTAAATGCTAGTAATCCTTTGTAAATACCATCGATCAATAATATACTTAGTCTGGCCATAAATACTGTTACACTTAATTATAAAAAAATATTACATTTGAATTTCGAATCTGTCATTTTTATACGATTGTTCATTGTGTTTTCTCATTTTGGCGCCAATACATTGTAAAATATTTTGCGATATTAAAATGGTGTGGGGTGATAAAGAGAACCGAATCGCTGTGATAGCATTACACAAAGTAGGTATGGAGCCAAATGCAATTTTTAAAACTCTCCATACACTTGGTATTAGTAAAATGTTTGTGTACCGGGCTATTAATAGGTACAATGAGACCTCCTCTGTTTGTGACAGAAAAAGATCTGGCCGTCCACGTAGTGTTCGTACGAAAAAGGTGGTCAAAGCAGTAAGGGAAAGAATTCGAAGAAATCCTGTCCGAAAGCAAAAGATTTTATCTCGGGAAATGAAGATAGCACCTAGAACCATGTCGCGTATTTTAAAAGATGACTTAGGACTTGCAGCCTATAAGAGACGCACTGGCCATTTCTTAACTGATAATTTAAAGAAGAATAGGGTGGTAAAATCGAAACAACTACTGAAGCGGTACGCAAAGGGAGGTCACAGAAAAATTTTGTTTACGGATGAGAAAATTTTTACAATTGAGCAACATTTTAACAAACAAAATGACCGTATTTATGCTCAAAGCTCTAAGGAAGCTTCCCAATTAGTCGACAGAGTGCAACGTGGACATTATCCGACTTCAGTGATGGTTTGGTGGGGTGTTAGCTATGAAGGAGTGACTGAGCCATATTTTTGTGAAAAAGGTATCAAAACATCGGCACAAGTGTATCAAGATACCATTCTTGAGAAGGTAGTTAAGCCCCTTAACATCACCATGTTCAATAACCAAGTATGGTCCTTCCAGCAAGACTCGGCGCCGGGTCATAAAGCTCGGTCCACGCAGTCTTGGTTGGAATCGAACGTTTCGGACTTCATCAGAGCTGAAGACTGGCCGTCGTCTAGTCCCGATCTTAATCCGCTGGATTATGATTTGTGGTCAGTTTTAGAGAGTACAGCTTGCTCTAAACGCCATGATAATTTGGAGTCCCTAAAACAATCTATACGATTGGCAGTGAAGAATTTTCCCATGGAAAGAGTGCGTGCTTCTATTGATAACTGGCCTCATCGTTTAAAGGACTGTATTGCAGCCAATGGAGACCACTTCGAATAAGCTTTTTATATTTTTAATTGTTTTATATTTATGTATTAAACTGACACACTGTAAAAGTAATAAATGTTATTTGCAGTTAACAATTTTCTTTTTTCTTTATTACAATATTTATGGCAAGACTAGGTATAATCAACATTAAACATAAACTCTTGTAGTATAGATTATCCTGATGCATCACAGTTGAAATATATTTCATCGTTACTTTGTAGGTAAAGTTCCAGCACTATTTAACATTTTCATAGGCAGTGCATTTGTGATGTGTGTAGTTAATTCTCAAGCTATTAAAATGCGAGGTGTAAGGAGAACGCTCCCGAATCTAAAACAAGAACGATGTAATACCTTAACATTTAAGACGAAAACAATTATTCAGTTGTTTTACAGTTTACACTAATAATTGATGATTAAATGATACACTCTATAGACACGCAATGTATAGCATACTATTGTTTTATAATTGCGAGCGTGTTTTTGTCTGTTGACGACTTGTGTGTCTTGTGTTTTATTTGCGTTACATTACACTATTTAAAATTTGAGTAATCTAATATATGTTTAAAATCAATCATTACATTTATCTATGTAGAAACAATTCCAGGTGAACATGCATAAAATATCGCTATATATCAGCCTTTATTCGCATTCATAATACCAATAATAAAGTCAGTTACAAGCAATTACTAACCTTGCCTTAGTTCGGGAGCGGTCCCCATACACCCATAAAATTATTATTTATACTAATAATATTTTCCATCTGCAGGCATCCTTCGACAAGCAGTCGATCATCGGGCTGTGCATTTGGGCGTGCAGCGTGCTGTACTCAAGCATCCGCACGGCGTCCTCCTCGTCCAAGATCACCATGTCGGAGCACATCCTCGCCAAGGAGGGCTCCACAGGTGATTATCAACATGATTTTATGCGCTATATGTCTCTGAGTTTAACAATGAAAAATAATTTACATAATTAAATATGTATGATATTATGATTGATGATCAACAACCTTAATTCTTTCAAAATGTCACCGGGTTGAGTAGAATAGCTTTGATGCAGTCTAACCTCACTGAAATGATTTTATATATTTTGTTGTTTTATAATGTATAGAAAATAAATTGTCTGCAGTAAATCTGATATATAAATAGTACCTTTCATTCTGATATCTAATTAAATTGTGCAGTGTGTAAATTATCTTTCTCGTTTTTATACTTTCTGCACCTTGTGCCATTCATATTAAAGCCTCGTGATTAATTAATAGTCTGTACATCTCAGATCAAATCATTCCACCTGTGAGAAATACTATTTTCCATCTCCTTGTTAGATTTGAGACATATAGTTCTATTTAATTTATTATAATTCTTAATACTTTCACTTATGCATGGAATCTTAATCGTTACACATATTATATATGTATGTGATAATATAAGACAACTAACGCGTGTTGTGCATTCCTTGGTGGCACGTGCGGTGGCGCTGCGCTGTAAGGCCAAGGAGGGCTCATAGCTAACGAAGGTAATGTTGTAACTTGCAAGCCTACTTACTCGCTTACAAACCCACGCCATACTAAATCATGGTTTGTAGTATATCTATGTATGTATGTATTCCTGTTGCAACTAATTCATTTTCATATCTTGGTATCTAATCATTAATTATATCTTTAGGTTGAGTAACAAGCAATATATCCATAGGTGGTTTATAGCCGGCTCGAAGGACCAAAAATGATGTTCGGGGTACCTTTATAAGCTTTAACTAAGGTATATGTTGCTTCGGCTCAATAGATATAAGGAAGACCGCTACATCTACAATAAATGACAATGATTTATTTATTACAATAGTACCAAAATGTAAAATAAGTTATACGTAGAAATTCATGTTCTGTGTAGAAACATTTCAATGATAAAATTATTTGTAGGTATTATTATCATTACCTGATGCACTAATAATAGGATAGACTAAAATATATTGTGGCTTTCAGCTGAAAAAGAATCAAATACTGCAATAAAAACGTCTGAATCACATCCAGGTTATATTTATTTTTAAATAGTAAAATGATGATAGTCGATAAAAATATTCGATAGATTACGTGAAGTCATTATAATGTTGTTTTCCCACTATTAATGCTTTGGTTCAACATTTTAAAAATAATTCAATATTATCATTGTATATTCTGATTCTGAATTATCCACGCACCTCATTATGTAGTTCTGTTACATTCGAGATGCCACATAGCTATTAAATTCATAGCAATATCTCTTGTAGATATGAACCTTTTATTCATTGTTCTTTTCATAAGTTAGTAGGTAGGTCATCAATAGAGTGGTTATCCATTTTATAGCTCCAGTCGAATATTTCCCCTTCAGATGCCAACATATCATTTGTATAGAATTATATTGACTATAATCAAAACTAAAGTATTGAAATAAGGCGGGATTTGTGCTGAGTGACTAGATATGGTCATGGTCGTTATGCCAATCGCACTCTAATCCGCATCGCACCTAACATCAGAGGAGTCACTCTATACTCCGACACGACGACGAATGTTCGAACATCGTATGTAAATCTGTACGAACATGCCTTAATACTTTACAAAATGTTCGAATTCTTTATCATACGTTGTAACTTGTAACCATAGACTAAGTTCGGACTGAATGATAAGTTTCATAGAGAATATTATTAATTTTTAGTTGTGGTAAACTTTTATCTTATACTAGCTGTCCGGTCCGGCTCGGCCCGGGAGCAGATACGCTTTTCAAAATGATCAATTCCGACTATCAATTTAGAATATCGACAAGCGAATAAAATTTCCTCGTATTTGCTAGATTTTTCACTACTGCTTGCCTCCTATAGACCATAACGTAATGATATATATCTAACTTTGTGTCGGAGTATAGACTAAACCCCCAGATGCGGCTTATTCCATACCGACTTAGGTTAAAAATCCCGGTGCAGGTAATATTAGTGGTCCAACAGTTAGTGTAAGATGTTAACCATGTTGCATGGTATGCTCGCTGAGCGCAGGGTATGATTGTATAGAGGGCGCTGACGGCGGCGAGGCGGGCGCGCCGGGCCAGGAGACCAAGGTGTTCGACAACGAGGGCGACGGCGTGGCCTACTCCTGGACATTCTTCCACATCGTGTTCGCGCTCGCCACGCTCTACATCATGATGACACTCACCAACTGGTACAAGTGAGTACCAATACCATTTAATTAATCATCAGCGTCATCATCATCTCAGCCAGAGAATGTCCACTGCTGAACATAAGAACATCCCCGAATGTCACAGCGACATGAAATAATCAATGTAGAAGATGAAGAAGATTGCTTATAAATGACGAGCATGAAATTGACTAAAATGTGTTTCGCGTTTCAATTATTACTTTTGTTTAGATAATAAATAATATTTAATACAATTCATCCTTACAACTGCTCACGATATTTATATTAAACATATTTTGTATATTTTTTTAGCCCGAGCTCGCAGCTTTCGAAGGAAAATGTCGCATCAATGTGGATTAAGATCACATCGTCATGGATGTGTATCGGCCTCTACATCTGGACGCTGGTCGCGCCAGCCATCTTCCCCGACAGGGATTTCAACTAAACCAATCATTTTAGTACGATCAGTTGCTGTTAATGCAGTAACATATACCCTATAATTGTAATAAAACATCGGTTACAAAATCATTCACCAATAAATTTACTGCTCCACCAAATGTATAGAAATGAAAGATCGATTTTAAGAGGATATTGTAAATCTCAACAATATGTATGTGGGCAAAATAACTTGTCAATTACTATGAGTGAACGATCTGCATTAATTGAAAAAGGCGATTGATTTGTGTATACTAGATTTACAATAGTCCTCCTCAACAAATGTGATTTTTTTTTGTTATATTCAAATTATTTGCCTACACATGATCTCTTTTTTTTCTTATGATTGCTTAGCCTTATATCGGCAGTAGCACGAATCATGGTCGTTATTGTTAAATTATTATTATTAGCAGTCACACTGATAATTCTTTACAGGGCACATTCCCAAACATTATTTAGATGCTGATATGTAGTCCCTAGCTATTAAAACAGTTTATTAGAAGCTTTAAAAATATTTATCACATAAAATATTTAATGGTTTACGCAGCAGAATATTAATTGGTATAATTAGTAAATGATAAATGATTTATAAATTTTAAATACAATAGCATATTGCAACAAATATATACATATTCTTTAATCTTTACTCTTATAACAAATCAATGTCTACTTTCAACTGTACTCTCTTTGTATCTTTTCACTTTCATTACTTTCTAAATGTCTTTTTTTTCGTATTTAATCAAATACTGTTCTCTTAATTTTAAGGTATAAATATTTACTCCTGTATTTTTTTATTTAAATAAAATATTGTCCCGACGATCACGATGTTGTATTTTCTGATTTTTCTATGCTCCGTTTTATAAATTAAACAGATAAACAGATCTATATAATATACTTTACAAGTGATAATGCAGCTGACAGCTCATACTCAGGACCATTTCGAGCTTATTCATATACATTTTTAAAACCTATTTATTATTATCGAATTTTTAGTCTCCTTCGGTCCAATTTAATTCAAAAGTCGTTCGAAAGGGACTAAACATACGGTAACTAAAATAGGGTTCCAAATTGCCTATTAATAAAGCCGTTTGTATGTACTTTAGGGCCTCATTCGCACGAGCGCTTAGGAAGCGTCGACTTTGACGATTTTTCACCGTTCCCGATATTTGTATTCATATGACGTAAAAATTTAACGTCCAACGCTCAACGTCGAAAATACGACAGCGCTCGATAAAAAAGCGTCGCCTTCGTATGAGATGCAAAAATAATGGATTTGCATTTTTTCCATTGCAACGTGTTTATAACGCGCGTTGAAAAACCCCCCTTGCGAATGGGTACAGTAGTTGTTTTCGTATTAAACACACCCTAGGCGCGATTTCTACGGCGCGGCGCCCTCTTATTTATGATTCCATGTATAGTGCTGATATCATGGAGTAAATTGAATATAGGGTAGTAGATACACGGCCAACTTCGTTATACCACGAAATCACATTTGTTTCTCATTATTCGTTAATCAAACCTGCTTCGGTTAGACATTTATAGTACTTAATTATTAAAGACCTCCCGACGAATTCTGTTTCATTATCTAATGTGAAAAATTAAAATTAGATTCAATCCGAACAAAACATGGATTAATCCCACCAGACTCATTATTTTCGGATAGTCAAAAACCGCTTTAAATAAATACATCGAAATAGCATCTTGCAGTACTTATGTAAAGTACTTACTCTGCGGTTAAATCAACAAGTTGTAACCCAGTTAATTCAATTCGAGGTAAGGCTGTGTTTTGCCTATTCACAAGAGAAAAACAAAACAGGGTTCCCAACTAAGCTTTTCCCCTGAATTTGGGGTTCATATTTTTAGGGACTTCCTTGGAGCCGTAGTTGTATTACGGTACGGTTACAAAGTTGAGTTCTCCGGTTCGAATCTCGGGTAGGGTAGAATGATATTGGATTTGTCTTATTCATTATCAGTATATGGCGATAGGCTCGCCGCCCATCACATCGTGGGACGGAACATACAAAGCGAACTTTGGGTGTCCTGGCACCTCTGTCTACCCCTTCTGGAAAAAGAGGTTTAGTTATGTATGTATTTTTAGGGGCTTTTCATTTGTATTCATTTCATGAATATAGTTTCATAAAAACAATAACTTATAATAAGAAATTAGGGTTTATTATAAGCTTTTACTAACTAAAAACTTCGTAAAATAAGTTTAGCATTCTACGTTGTTGACCGTTTATCAATTCGAATATTTTCATTTTCTCGACTTTTAAAAGGCTACCAGTATTTAGAATACTACTTTTTTCTTTACATTATAAAGTATTTGAATTTAAGTAGCTAAACTATCAGAGATAAATAACACAATGTTTTCCAAGGCACATCGATCTTAGTTCCAGGTTTTGGGGTAATGTATTTCAGAACAGGTAACACTGAACTGAAACGTCAACGTTAGAAACGTCAAACAACCGGACACCGAAGAGGTTATAAAATATAAAAAAAAACAATTATTATTTTGGTTAAAAAATGCTTATTTACTGTTTAATAATAATTTTCTTATCGTATTCCATACCTTTAAAGGCGGATAATGAATTTTGTTCCGATGAAGGCTCGTGTGCAGAAAGCCACAATAAATATAACAAAGGCATGTCGACATTTATTCTTTACCGCCAAAATGTTGAAACCAGTGTTCATAATATATTCCATAAAGCAATGCAAGAATTTTGATAATGATAAATATTACCTACTGTCTACATATGTATTTTCATATTGATTAGTTTCATGTACCAAAAGATGAAGTATAACAAAAAAATGTAGATAGAAAAAAAAGTCGCTCTCTGATGTGAAACAGTACAGTACTTACTATATTTTTTATAGACTAGTTATATATTACTGCCTTAAACACAATTATAACATAAGCCCTTATAACAAATTATATTTTTTAGAAATTAATGAATGGTCAGCAAAAATAAGAAATGAAATAGAAACAGCTTTAGAAGAATATACTCCTTGTCCACGCGCTAACTGCAGCTGCCACAAATCTGTGATTGAACAAGATCTGAAACCATTCAAAGATGGTATAACTAAAGAATTATTTGCACAAGCTCGCACAAAAGGCACAAAGTACCAGGTAAAATGTTTTAAATATGAAGGTAAAAAAAAATTAAAATGATCTATTTTATTTATGAAATAATATGTTCTCCCATTGTTGTTATTGTTCTCAATAATAATAAAAATAAACTTACACTGCAAACAAATAACATGCTACAAATGATTAAATATTGAAAATGAGATTCTTCATTTTATAATTGAAAATCATCCATGATTAAGGTTCCAATATTTTAAATTCATTTTATTACCTTATTTAGGGACATATCTATAATGGCTAACTAACAACTACTTTTTGAAATATTCCATTTGACAGAAGAAATTACAGGAATCTTGTTTTGTTTTGCAGATTATAGATGGTAAATTATATAGAGAGAAAGACTGTCATTTTCCAGCAAGATGCTCTGGTATAGAATATTACCTGAGTGCACTAGCTCCGAGTATGCCCAACATGGAGCTGGCAATAAACACAAGAGATTGGCCACAGATTAACAGATCCTGGGGCCACACAAAGGCACCAGTATTGTCATTCAGTAAGGTTAATTACCATGTATTCCCTACTATATCTTAGATTCTACATAACTATCTGACAGCATTTCTTTTGGGGACAACTTGTACACAATGTTCCATATTTCTAACTTCAATTTCTAACTCAAATTAAAGAGTAATTTCTATATAAAATGTTATCTTCTATTTGTTTAATATGCATGGAATATCTTTAGCAAACACAGGGATTATATTTTTTTTCTTTATGAGATGCATGTGCGGCTATCATACGCTAGGCATGTTATATAACCAAACATTACAAATCTGTGGATAGTACATTGTTTGCGCGTCACAGTCAATATGTAAAAAAATATCACATTTCTTCAGACTTTATGCTACTATTCCATTTGCGCTCTAAAGCGTTAAATTAAAGGCTAGTATTACACAGTTGTTGCCCATATTTAAGCGCTATTTGAGATGTGCATTCATAATGTTTTCTAACAAATTAAGACGTATTTACATTAGCGGTAACGCAGATGGTGCCATAGCATTATTTATACGTCTTTCCTTATAATATTTCAGAGTAGAGACTACTTTGACATAATGTACCCAGCTTGGAGTTTCTGGGAAGGAGGGCCAGCAATATCTCTCTATCCGACAGGCATAGGGCGATGGGACAAGCACAGAATATCAATATCTACTGCTGCAGAAAAGTAAGTTTTTTACTAAGAAATTAATTTTATAAGAATATTAACTTGTTTATCTCCTATCAATACTGGGACATTTTAAAACCCACGCTAAAATCGAGTCATGTATCGTGGAGATCAGAAGCTACGAGAGATTTTTCGGTCTCACAAACACCCAGACCCGAAAAAAGTAACTGTGGATCTCAGAAACATTTGGTCTCGGTGCAGGGATCGAACCCGTGGCCTCCCATTTCACTGCCGGCGTCTAACCGACTGCGCCAGGGAGGCTGTTTACCATTTTGTACCATAATTTCTTCACAGGAGAAAATGAATCCTAAATGGGACAATGGGATGTTTCTGGCTTTTGTAACATCGAATAGAAATTGTTGAATGCAAGTTCGATATTTTAAGAATAACAAGCTTACGCCACCTGCAGAATAAGCGATTCGCCTATGAGAGTGCTTTCAAAAATGATTTACACAATTTTTTATTCCCTACAAAAAACAAACTTTAAATGTGCATGGAGCACCCATGGGGTTTTCTAAAAACTAACACCCTTGCTAACTACCTGCTCACTTGTCTACAGATGGCCATGGCATAAAAAAGAGACGAAGGCATTTTTCCGTGGTTCCAGAACAAGTGAGGAGAGAGACGCATTGATATTGCTCTCTCGCTCCAAACCCGACCTCGTCGACGCACAATACACAAAAAATCAAGCTTGGAAATCAGATGCGGTAATTTTTTTTACATTATTTATTTAGGATGTCCGGGACTCGGTGTCAGAGACCACAGTTGCGACTGATATAAATGGTATTATCATTTATTATGTGTCTAAATTTTATCTCTGAGTATTTTTAGGAACGTTGCATAACCGAATTGTGTAGGTACATAGCCCGCGGTATTCAGACAATGCAGACTGCCTGATCATTTTAAAGTCTTAGTTTTTTTTTGGACTGTATATTTAACAAAAATTATATGAGGAGGCCTATGTTCAACGTTGGAATTTCTCGGTGGATTTTGTCCATTTTAGTCATCACATTATCATTTTGGTCACTGTTTGACTGACCTCATGACTTGACAATACAATATTCAGAATTCTTATTTGACCATAAGATATTGGTTCATATGGGGCATTCCACGCGAAGCGGACAGGAAAAAAATCTCGATGTTTCTGATTTCAGAAATATATGAGTATGTTCTACCTATATATGTCCTTGATTCGTATATCAAATATTTTTTTTAATATAGTGACTGGTTAAAGAATTAAGGAACTTTGAAATTTTGGCCAACTGGTGGGCATACAGTACTTCAAAGGCGATTATCTAGTCAGAAAATTATTGATTAAAATAATTAAACCACTGGATTTAAAACTTCATTTAATGAGCTTTTTAATTGCATTTTTGGATATGAAAATAAATTATTTTTTTCCACATTTTTTTTATTTTTATTTTTTTAACTTCGATTTTCACAAACTTAGACCATTTCGATTTTTTTTATTTTTTTTATTAAAATAGCTAGTATTGTATAGAACATCCTTGCCAAGTTTTATAATGGGCGTGGAAGTGGTTTACGAGCTATGCTGGGAATACTGCCGAAGCGCGGCGTCCTGCGCGAGGTACGTGAAACTATAAAATAAAATCACTTCCGACCGAATAGTTTGCATATTTAAAACGATATAAATACATTTTAAACACTTTTTAGATACCGTAAAATCATACAACTATAGTTCTGTAATACAAATATGGTCCATTACCATACTTTGACATTTTGTATTATTAATGGGTTCCATTCAGCGATTTTTTTGACAACATTTGACTAGAATGGATGTAGGCGTTGAAATTAAGAGCAAATGCGATAGCTGGCAAGTATGTGAAATCAACAGCGAGCGGTGCGGAATTAATCAGTTATTGCGTGTTTTCAAAACTCCCCTAACTTTTATTTAAAAAAATAAGTATATGTAGCTGCCCAGTCCTACAATTTGTATTTATTATATTATAGCTGTTTTTTATATCAGTTAATTATTTTAATACTTAGGCAAGTTTATTCTAATTTTCATACTTTGTTTAAAACAATAGTCCAACGGTTTTCTTGGATAATAATTAAAAACCAATTAAAACAAATTTAGCATTACATCAGGGATTTGAAAACAATGTCAAGGAAGAAGCCTGGAGCCAGATCATATAAATATTATTCAAATCGACAAATGAAATTATGTCTTTCTGATATTAAAAACAGAAGACTGACTCAGCAGAAAGCATCCTATATACACAACCAAACAAACAGGGATATACAATTGCAAATTCAGCCTCCTTAAACACGCAGTACTAAGAGAGCGCTTTTTCAAGTTGCGGAACTGGAGAGTAGGAAGTCAAATGAAAAAAAAATAGCAATTGTACCCGGTGACTTTTTAAACTAAATTGTACTCATGGACTACTGATTTAATATAAAAATATGTTACGTAAATGTAATATCATAAGTAAAAAGTGATTTATTAATCCATAAAAGACATAAAGGAACGAACAAAATGTCAAAGTATGGTAATGGACCATATTTGTATTACAGGACTATAGTTGTATGATTTTACGGTATCTAAAAAGTGTTTAAAATGTATTTATATCGTTTTAAATATGCAAACTATTCGGTCGGAAGTGATTTTATTTTATAGTTTCACGTACCTCGCGCAGGACGCCGCGCTTCGGCAGTATTCCCAGCATAGCTCGTAAACCACTTCCACGCCCATTATAAAACTTGGCAAGGATGTTCTATACAATACTAGCTATTTTAATAAAAAAAATAAAAAAAATCGAAATGGTCTAAGTTTGTGAAAATCGAAGTTAAAAAAATAAAAATAAAAAAAATGTGGAAAAAAATAATTTATTTTCATATCCAAAAATGCAATTAAAAAGCTCATTAAATGAAGTTTTAAATCCAGTGGTTTAATTATTTTAATCAATAATTTTCTGACTAGATAATCGCCTTTGAAGTACTGTATGCCCACCAGTTGGCCAAAATTTCAAAGTTCCTTAATTCTTTAACCAGTCACTATATTACAAAAATATTTGAGACACAAATCAAGGACATATATAGATAGAACATACTCAAATATTTCTGAAATCAGAAACATCGAGATTTTTTTCCTGTCCGCTTCGCGTGGAATGCCCCATATATCTTATGGGATGACTCAGAGGCTGGTTCCAATATAAACCTAAAACATTTACAATTAGATCATCGCTCGCAATGCGGATTGGACTCCACCGAACTCCCCCTAAGCCCCGAAGCTCGTAATGGGCATAACTTTGGTAGTAATTAACTTATACTTTTTTATTTTAGGATACCTTGTACGCCCCGCCAGCATCAGAAGTCTCATTCGAGGACCACTGCAAGTACAAATACCTGTTCAATTTTAAAGGTGTAGCTGCTAGTTTTCGGCTAAAGCACTTGTTTCTCTGTAAATCTTTAGTTTTTCACGTAGGAAGTGAGTGGGTTGAATTCTTTTACGCCTCATTAAAACCATGGGTGCACTATGTGCCCATAAGTTCAAAAGCCACGCAAGAAGAAATTCGTCTGACAATAGAATATTTCAAACAACATGACGATTTGGCGAAAGAAATCGCAGAAAGAGGGTATCAGCACATTTGGGATAATTTGAGAGATAAAGATGTTAAATGTTATTGGAGGAAACTGTTAAAACAATATTCGAAATTAATTAAATACAATGTTGTGAGAGATAAGGATTTGATACAATTATAAGTATTAAGTATAGATAACAGTAATTTCATTTCATATTAATTAGATATCGTACTTTCCTTTATCGGATATAGGTATGATGATAATTATTATTGATGGATAGTTTGTAAATATAACAAAAAACTTCATTACATTACTGCCGATAAAGACCTCCTCGCATTGTGTAACGTAAACTATTTCCTGGACCATTACACATTGGTGAATCATTAAGAACATTCCATAGAGATTAACGGGTAGTAACTTAGAGCTCTACACCGTTTGTGATGACAATACTTTAGTCTCATTGTTTACAACAAAATAGAAAATGAAACAATAGTATTTCGTCAGTTAGTTTCGACGTGGTTGAAGAAAAGAGAATTTATATCTAAAATTTCGAAGTAAAGAAAAACTTACGGCATTATAGACATAGACAGTTTTAAAACCTATTTTAGCTATCGAATGTTTTGTCTCCTTCACTCAAACTAAATTCAAGTCGTTCAAAAGGGAGAAAACATTCGATAACTAAAATATGTTTTAAAACTGTCTGTGAATAAGACCGATAATATATTATTGGACATAAATAAATCATGAATAATTTATAATTAATCGGTAGCTTGTATACAAGTATCGTAGTTGTTTACGAGGAACCATAAATAAAACACAAATATATTAAAATATAATTGTAATCTTAATATCCGTCCACATTTCATATACCAGCCTTTCAATGAATTTCATTTTAAAAACTTTAAATGATATATATTTCAAACAATAGTTAAATTCATTACATAAAACAGTAACATGGCACAGTTAGAAATGAGAATATCACAAAGTTGTGTAATAACATGCACTTAAATATTTTACAATTCAAACAAGTGACTTCAGTCTCGTATCATGCACCACTTATCAGTCTTACTAATATCGCTAAATCTGTGTCCAAATATTACAAAGATATCACTGGGGAAATTACTATAATCTTTGTGCATTGTTGACTCACTATTTAAAATAATGGAACCCCAATGGAGACTATTAAAATTGTTTTCAACTCTAGCTAAGCTTATTTGTCATATACATTATTTACTTAAATATTCTTAATGAAGGTGGGAATTAAGGCAAGATTGTGTAGAATGTAGATGTGCTGTATACATTGGTAAAGCTATTTGCAAACTGATTTTCGTACCCGATTTTAATGGAAGTTAAATTTGGCTGGATAACTCAAACATAATTTCTCTCAAATCCCGCAGGGATCACATTCCGGTTCTCTGGACATATATAAAGCATTATTCTAATATACATTTATGTAATTATTCGTAACGTGAATACGTCGTGTAAATATTTGCATGACAACCTGGATTAATTAATTTCACTGCATAATGTTTCGTTACGTTGTAACCATTTCCTTTGCTGATAATTTAACTTGAGTTATATAAGTCTAAAGATATGAACTATTTTCATATGACTTCTATTGATTACAATTTTTCAACTTATAGATGAACCTAAGTATGAATACATTTACGCAGATAGTAAAGACGATGTTACGGTTTTAGAATCACCGGGAGCCTTCATGGTTGACAACACGTTCTTTTAATAGCAGGGTATTGCTGAAATATACTCGTCTAAAAACAGTGCACAATAATTATTAGTAGGTACATTGTACATAAAGTGTATATGTACGGTGACATTAATATGTATTTTTGTGACCGTTTAAAGACAAAAGTATTTTAGAAAACGACCTCTACTACCATAAATTATTGTCAACAATGTATTGTCACAGAATACACACAGAAGTCAAGCTCCATACAAAGTGCGCGAAACCAACGCACACACACAGCGTTCACCGACACGATATTTGAGACCAGTCGAAACCACTGCGAGCGCGAGTGTCACTCGCAAAGAATAGACCAGTCACTCGCTTCGGACACGCATCTAGTGATATTTTTTGTGCAAAGATGGAG
The DNA here is from genome assembly GCA_030180105.1 of Hyles lineata. Classification (NCBI taxonomy): domain Eukaryota; kingdom Metazoa; phylum Arthropoda; class Insecta; order Lepidoptera; family Sphingidae; genus Hyles; species Hyles lineata. Next base: position 7,743,386 of record JARJEE010000017.1, on the reverse strand, counting down.
CGAATGAATAAAAATTATTACACTTGTATATAAAACTTCAGATTATAATAATTGAATATAAATTTCTTTAATAAAATACGCAATATACAAAAACGATAAAAAAATAATCTTTGATTATGACATACACATTCTCAACGACTATATAAATAAAATTACAATTTATTCATTTTGTTATTGTTTTTTATATTGTATTTTAACAATCAATCAAACGATACGAGTGCTATTACGACGATACTTGTTTTCGCATAACAGCCCTGGCGCGAACGCCGAGCGTAGTGTGAGTGTGGCAACAAAAGTGAAGTACATACACAAGCTTGACTTCTGTTAGTATTCTGTGGTATTGTTTACTAAGTTCTTCCCGATTGAACTACCGATGTTTATATACACGACATATTCACAATAAGTAACCTTTTACGAAGTGCGGTATTTGCAGTCGTGTTTACACGAACCGCCGATTTTATTTAAATTTATTTAGAGAGTTTACGCTCTAGTTGGTCGGCAATAGCTTGTAGGAAATCTTCTGTGTGTAAGAACATGCCCTCCTTGGTGTTGGCCATTCCGTGAATGCAGATCACAAGGTCTTTAGTCATTTTACCACCATCGATGCATTCGACGCAGGCCTGCAATGTAATCAGATAGCATTACTTACGTAACACAAATTGTTATTACAAACAACTTAATCATCGATACAAACAACCATTCATCACATGTGATAATTAATCTTAATAAGATTTTTGGAAGCGATAATAACTTTTTTTATATCGATAATTTTTTGTCACATGATTATATAAGTGCATGCGATATGTTGCAACGATATGAATAAGTAACGATATAGATAAGCGTACCTCCTCGAGTGCGTTGGCGAAGCGCTCGAGTTCGGGCGTGCCGTCGAGGCGGGCGCGGTGGATGAGGCCGCGCGTCCAGGCGTAGATGGAGGCGACGGGGTTGGTGGAGGTGGGCTTGCCCTGCTGGTGCATGCGGTAGTGGCGCGTCACCGTGCCGTGCGCCGCCTCCGACTCCACCGTGCGCCCGTCCGGACACATCAGCACCGACGTCATCATGCCCAGCGACCCGTAGCCCTGCACATTATGTGTTCTTTATTTTTATATTTCACTTAATATGAAAATGAAATGAAAATAATTTATTGAATCCATCAACATGTTCTACATCATTTAGATTCAGGTTTCAATTTTTTTATCTACCAGTTGGTTCAATATACAAACATTTTATATAGGTCGACTTAATGCCATAGGCATTATCTGCCAGTCTACCTTGACCTGCTCTTTAAAGATGCCGGTAAGGTATTTCATGGTTTTTGGCCCCAAACGAAGGCCGCTATAGGCTTAGATGCAGATGGTAAATGAGTAGGTAGAGTAGAAGTCCCGTCCAAAAGCGCCATTAATGCATCCACGTCATAATCTAATCGATAACACCGATTTACATGTTCGACACACAAATGCAGTAAAAATAGCGGATAATTATCAACAAATAAAAATATTATAATTGTTTATGCTTGTTTTATGACCGATTAATTTTGCGACCAAATTTTTTTTTATTACATAAAATCATTTGTAAATCCTAACTATAAAAAATATCTATAACAAACCTGAGCTACGATATCGGACTGTACATCGCCGTCGTAGTTCTTGCAAGCCCAGACGAATCCGCCCGCGCTCTTGATAGCTTGTGCTACCATGTCGTCGATGAGACGGTGCTCGTACCAGATCTTAGCAGCTTCAAATTGCTTCTTGTAATCACTAAACAATAAAATAACTAACTGCTAACAGATGTTCCTTGGCATGTCATACAATTTTATATACTTAATTAATATTCATATCAGAAAATAGCAACATTTCAAAAAAGCCTTGACCTGTAATGTCTAGACTATAGATAGTCGTAGTTCAAGATACAACGAAGTATAAAGTCTAATTATCGCGTTATCACTCGGCGATTAATTAAATGCACTTGATTATAAACAAAATCGCACAGTATTTACCTCTGGTAAATTTCTTCAAATATATCCTTGAAACGGCCGTCGTAGCGCTTAAGAATAGTGTTCTTAGTAGATAAGTAAAGTGGCCACTTCTTCTGCAATGCCACCTGAATAAACAAATATTTTAACGATTAATTCGAGATCTTTCGGCTGCAGATAAAATGCAAATAAATTTAAAATTAGAGAAGATTTATTTTACCTGAAAACTGGAATGCGCGAATGCTCGGATGGATTCATCCGTGTTGTACATGCCCATGGCAACGCCGGGGCTCTTGTAGTCGAACAACAAGCGTTTCTCCACGGAACCGTCCTCAGCCGTGTAGACCATTTCAACCTTTCAAATACAGCATTTATTAAAATCGTACCGATACGTTAAGTATTTTATACATGATGATAGAAACGAAAATATTATTGAATATTTTTTGTATTTTCTACTCGATTTAATAATTTTAAAGCATATTCATTGACTCGTAGAGATCCTGTTATGGTTAATGACGTCATGTCTGACCACCATGTATGAATTGATGGATTCATCAGTGATACCTTTCCGGGCTTGGATACGACGAAGTCTTGCGCTTTGTACTGGTCGCCGTGCGCGTGACGGCCGATCACAATAGCGTTGGTCCATCCGGGAACTACTCGTGGAATGCTCTTGCAAAGTATGGGCTCGCGGAACACCGTGCCTCCAAGGATATTACGGATCGTCCCGTTCGGACTCAGCCACATTTTTTTCAATTTAAACTCTAAAAAAGATAACTTCTTTTAACATGACATCGTAAATTCAAAATCAAGTTTGAGAACGTGTGTTAATTACATTCCACATGCGTCGGCGGTTTTACGAATCAAGGACAACTTGAAAACAGACAGTTTGCGATTTCGTTTCATAATTTTCATCTTTTACTTTACAAAACTTGTTACGAACTTGCTTGTCAACTATATCGATAAAAAATATTCGCGTCTTTCACTGTGTTTCGCACACCTTCGTGAAACGATGTGTGAAAGTGTACATCTTGTTGCTCGCTATTCTTACAGATTATGTCGAATACTGAGAAAAGTTTAACTGATTTATTTTGCGGCATACGAAAATAGCATGTTGATTAATTATCTATAAACGCGGGTTTGCACTGCAGTAAATTCTTTGAAGGCGCCGGTGTGGTAATCGTCTAATTGGGTGGTGTAGATACTGCGTGATAAATTACATGATTTACAATAAGACTACTACCGACAAAGAGATTAACCTAAAATGGGTAATACCAATCGCGGATTAGATATTAAATTGCATTACCCAAACTAATATTTCCATAAAAATTATCCGTAGTTGTTATCTTGCAATCGTAACATATGCCTGGTTTATCATGAAGATCTAAATAAATAATATTTTTACTTCGACGCAAAAAGAGAGCTGTTATGCGTTCGCAACATTTGTTTACATATCGGCATTGTACATTCTTACAATAGCTCGATTTCTATAAAAAAATTACCTGCAATGGTTCTAGTTTTTTCCCATAACAATTATTTCCACGTTACAATTCCCACGTGTAATGTTAAGTTTGTTAAGTGTATCGTGTTTATCACTATTATAAAGTACATACGAATCTGTCATCCTTATCAAAATTTCGGGTACCAACAACTTTTATGTGCGGAAGCAAGTTTCTTCACCCCCAAGTAGAGTCTCATCGAGCTTCTGAAATAAAGTATTCCGTACCTTCTACTCTCTGCTCGTCAGGAGTGATGGTGGCGCATTTGATGCCGACGTTGTGCTTCAGGATAGCATGGGCGGCGTCGATAGTCACCTGGTCGTCGGTGGCATCACGATGCGGTAGACCAAGATCGAAGTAGAGGCAATCCAGCTGTCGCATTCAAACCACTTGTAAGTTAAAATTATTGTTGCTTGAAGAATATTTGCAATCGTAATTTATGGCGCTTAACCCGTCATAGTGAAGTGAAAAGCTTCAGGGATTAGCCGGTGCATATAAAGTGTTAATTAGGCCCCCATCCTTTTTTCAATCGTAGTTCTTACGGCAGCCACGCTATCTGGACAATAGTACGTTGTTTAATCAATCATTGCCATGCCAATAGATATAATAAATTGTATGGTGTACTAAACGAATTATTACCTTAAGAGTGATTGACTCTGTCGACGGAAATCTCGCCACAAACCATTTGAAAGAATTTATATCAATGTAACTATTGTATTGGACCATAATCATTTTGTTTATATACTATGTCCAAGGTCATATTAATAACACCCAGTTTAATTGTAGACAAAGAATTGTCCTTATTATTGAAATATAAACGTAAATAATCACCAAACCTGGGCTGTACAATATGTAATACGTTTTGTAGTACGGCGGTACTAGCGGTAGATCTCTCATATGTGAGAGGCCGTCTGGGTAGGTACCACCGCAATGTCTATTTCCCCCACCAAACAGCAGTGTAATTGCACTGTTGTGTTGCGGTTTGAAGGACATTATAGTCAGAGTAACAACTCGACATATTGAGTCACACATCGTATGTCTCAGGATGGCGAACACAATTTAATGCCAAGCATTGTTTTGAAATTCATGGTGTTTAGTTTTGTTATTGTCCATGAGTGTTCATATCGCTTACCATCAGGCAAATGACATACTCGTCTCGCCATTTATTGCAATTTAAAACAAAGTATGGCTAGCCTAATTGCATTTTCAAAAGGATTAAATATAAAGCGGTTTACTTAAGCTACTCGTGATACTCAGAATTCCCATATTGATATAAAATATTTTAAAATAACCGTTACACGTTAATACCACGGCATTTCGTATGACTCGATAAGCCCAATCGAAACAGTTACTGTTGAATTTGTAGTGCGAAAAATTGAACAATATCTATTTATTTATGTGATATTTTATAATATACTATACACCGAAAAAAATGGGCAATGCGTAAATCATCGCAATACGGTGTGCAGATGAGAACAAAATAATAAAACTTATTGGTTGTTGGGACACAGTATAAGATTTCTAGGGTATTTCACTCTTATATGAAAATTATCTCCAGTTATTGGCTTCAATCGAATTTTTGAACATGCAGGCAATGAATTAATTAACAATTTTTTTATTTGTAATATGGTCTTTAGGGATAATAACATATTTTATAGCCATAAAAAATGCTTATTGGTTTTTCATACTATGCCCCACAAATAATTGGGCAGCAAATAATATATGTTCAATTTATCATTTACAACAGTGGAGAAAGATAGCTAACACACCCACAGCAACAACATTGGCCCATTAAATCCATGATAAGTAAAGCCAGTGACTGTTATATGATAACCTATGTTTATTATTGTTAGAAGGCATATAGATTGTGCAGAATAATAGTAATAATGTATGCAGTACTATTGATAAATTTATCTACCTAAAGTTCACAATTAAATTCATTCTGAGCAATGACTTATCTCAAGGTGACTGTTACTATTCATTAAAATATTAATTGTATGAAAAACACTGTTGGGTTGAATGAAATTTAAGATAACAAAATATGTTTTTTTTTTAATGGTTTTCTCTTTTCAGTGTTTATATTTTGCATAATATAATGTTGTATTTAAAATGCTAGTATAATCTGCGAAACACTAGCCAATCCTAGGATTGGCCTATCCCTAGTCATGAAAGTGTGGATTGAATTTTTTTTTATTTTTAGAAAATTTATATAGTTTTTTTTTTGTTTTTAGCAAAAACAAATTAAATGTTATAAGTACTAGGTTTGTACTTTAAAGGAGGTGTAAAAATAATATATAAAAATATACCTTAACATAAGGGAATATGAGCTTCTCCTTAATCTTAGCCCAGATGATGCGGGTCATCTCATCTCCATCCATCTCCACAACTGGTTTAGCTGCCACCACTCTCTTGGCAGACCCATCTAATCAAACAAACACTGTTTATTCAACCTTCTCCATATCAAACATTTATTACAATATTCAATCAAATTGTACACACTCTGTTCAAGATTTGTCTATTAAAATTATTGTGGGATTAATTAAAAATAAAGTTTTAAATATTTCAAGTATTGGATGACCTCATTAAACAAATAATACACAATACCACTGTGATAAAAATTCTGCAAAGTAACAAAATTCATACAAGTTTTATATTCAGAAATCAATTATTTTATAAACGGAAAATATCTCGGTACAAATGTCAAATTGCTTGATACTGAGTTTCGTATTTAAATGTGGTTCAATTGTTTCAATTAGTTCAATTGATTGGTTCTAAATTAGAACGCCGCCGGTTCATCAACTACGTCTGCCTAGTAAATTCAAATTACTCGTCGTAAAGAGAAAAAATATTTATTTCGAGGACAAAATATAATTACCTAACCAAAATGAAATTATTTGAAATAAGATAACTTACAACTTCTCATCTGCATAGAAGTCAGCTGGTTTACACATTGTAATAACTTTTTAGCGTTATTGCCGGCCATTTTTTTAAAGTTTACGTGGCGCGTTCACTTATAAAACTCCTACGCTTGGCAAAATAACCTCCACGGGTACGAGCTATCAATGCAACCCCACCGCTTCACACATTTGAATACGTTTCGTATGCTATACCCACAGGGGTAGCCACCGTGTAACCTAGTATGAGATAGCGATATTTGTGGGAGTGTGGCCAGGTTGACACGTTTTTCCTAAGATATCGGGAAACTTTGACCGCTCTTTAAAAAAATATAATTGCTAAAATATCGATATTTTAACTTTGAGTGGAACTACAGTGCACATACATGCCTGGGTCACCAGCCATCACCCAGAACTAATAAAAACACTGTATAACATAAACATAATTTAGGTAAATAGCTAGTTCTGAAAATAAAAACTATTGTAATAAAAGCTAATAACAAAAAATATCTAGTCCGCCCCGTGACCATGAAATTTGTAAAGTAATCGAAACCTTGCGTGGAGAAGTTAAAAAAAAGCAAAACTTAAACCAAATCCGCGATAAAATCCCTAAATAATAGTTTTATTTCAAAAACAATATCTACTGCGCAACCATGTACAGTTCAATATATATAAGGAAAAAGTTTAAAAAATAAAAGATAATTAATGAGGTTTGTTTTTTAATATGTAATTTAAATCTTTAATATCTTTTGTTTTAGGGAATATCAACCATCGGACCGCTGGCCACCCCAAATAATGTAAATATTTGCCTCCAAAACGTCAAATTTCCTGGAGTCAAGCGGTTACGCCGATAAGGACAGGCTACAAAAGCTTGCATCTCTTTCTTACATGAACGTTATGTATAAATCTCTTTCGTTTTGTGTAAAAGGGATAGAACATGTGACTCCGTCTATTAGTTTCTCCGTCTACGGCTATACCAGTATAGCGAGTAGTAAGGAAGTGCCTTTAGTTACAATACACACCGATATCGATACGGACCGAGATTAAAGGTTCCTGTATTAGAGTATTTACTATTTATGTTATAGAATTGAAAAACGTAGATATAGAAAATAGTGGTGCCGACTTTCTATATAATTAAGTACTCTGTGGTGCCGACTGCCGGGCTCTATTAATAATCCTTCATCATCATCATCATATCAGCCACAGGAAGTCCACTGCTGAACATAGGCCTCCCCCAAGGATCACCACAATGACCTATTGGAACCGGCCTGCATCCAGCGACTTCCTGCAATCTTAGCCAGATCGTCCGCCCCCCTTGTAGGCGGGCGTCCGACATTTCGCTTGCCTGTACGTGGCCTCCACTCAAGAACCTTTCGGCCTCAACTTCCATCGGCTCTACGAGCTATGTGCCCGGCCCACTGCCACTTCAGCTTGCCAATCCTATGGGCTATGTCGGTAACCTTGGTTCTCCTACGGATCTCCTCATTTCTGATTCGATCTCGTAGGGAAACACCGAGCATAGCCCGCTCCATGGCTCGTTGAGTATATTATATATATAATAATCCTTACTAATATATAAATGCGAAATGAACTCTGTTTGTCTGTTCCCTTTTCACGCCTCAACCACTGGACTGAATTTGATAAATTTCGGCACGGAAATAGATTAAATCTTGAGAAAGAATATAGGCTACTTTATTGTAATGAAAGGAATGAAATAAGGGATGAAAATTTGTATGGAAAAATCTAAACTGTTGAGTTACAGATTTCTTATTGGACTGTGGTTACAGACATCAAACTTTGCACTTTAGTTAATAATTTATAAAACAATACTAATAGCATACTTTTTTGTCTTAAATGTAACCCTAAAGGGGTTAAAATAAGGGTTGAAACGTCGAAAAATTAAAAAAAAATTAAGAATTTAATAAACGTTTTATTTCATGGTTAGAATTTTATTTATATTATTTTTATTAAAATTGCTGTAGCTATTTCTATGAAAATTTTATGAAATTTTCGTAAGCAATTTTTATTGATTTGATTGGTCTCAAAATAGGTATTTAGGGCACCCTTTGTTTGGACAATCCAAAATTCAGTTAGAATTTAAATTTGCGGTTCCCATTTTGAACTATTTTGTTATTGTCCGATTTGCTTCAAATTTCAAAATCGATATTTGAAGCATGCTTTGTACTAGTATTCTAAATTTAGAGTCAGAATTGAGATTTGTGACCACCAGTTTGAACTTTTTTGTTATTGATCCGATTGGTCTCAAAGTCGATATTTGAAGCACCTTTTGTTGGAACAATCTAAATTCAGAGTTAGAATTGAAAGAGAAGAATGAGCAAGGAACTTTGATCTTTTCACAACAAGTTTACAATACAGTGATTATACAGGAGTGGTAGCTAAATTGAATTCAGAGCAGTTCATTTAAGAGCTTATGATAATAATGATCAATAATAATATTGGTTAAGTGATTTTGTACGGTTAAGTTAAGTGAAGTCGGCCATATCTTGGAATCGGTATACACTTTTCTGCCAAACCAATGGAGTTTTCGTCGGAGTGATAACAGTTTTATAATATCTTTGTAGCAAAATAATGGTTTGTATGTGGAGAGAAGGAATGGGAAAGAATATAAGGTGGACTAAAGGGATAGAAGAGTAAAGGAAGGGATTGGAAAAGCAGTATACAGAACGGCAGGTATGTTGCGTTTAAATAAAAAAAAAAGCACAGAAAATATCTTACTCATATGGACTAGAATTAAAAAGTATCAGTATGATCTGATCGATGTGATCTGATTGGTCATCGATCCATCAGCGTCAGCCGCGTCTTTATTATCTCTCTCCATGTCCGTCTGATAGTTTGTTTTGAGGAGCATTGCCAATATTCATACAATATAAACTTTAATCGATATCGATATCGAACAACACTATTGATAAGAACCCGAAGATGTCAATCGCGAGTGTTGCTGCCTTAATATTTTTTCTACATTTTGGTAGAAATAAAATTCTACACTTTGTTAATATTATTACTGTCAATGTTGGTACTGTTTACTGTTAGTTATGGATTAATAATATGAAAAAATTCCCGAGGATATTTATTAACAACAACAAGGTTTTCATTGATAATAATATATTTGCATAGATCACACGACTGTCATGGAGTAAAGCCACTAGTGTGATTATATTAAATTCTGAATTTAGGGCTTTTTAACGTAGTGAACATATTGCTTTATGGAAATCTATATATATAAAAATGAATTGCTGTTCGTTAGTCTCGCTAAAACTCGAGAACGGCTGAACGGATTTATCTTATCTTGGTCTTGAAATGTTTGTGGAGGTCTAGGGAAGGCCTAAACGGTGAGAAAAAATGGAAAAATTGCGAGGAAAAGCCAATTTTTTAATTGTTCAAGCGTGAACCGACCAGCCAATATAGGATGACCTTTGTTTGGTTGACGGGAGAGGTAAACGACGGTCAAGGTTCAACTACCAACCAACGTAAAATGATCTATCTTTCCATTGTCTTTCATTGACGGCTGACGAAATAGAACAAAATTCAAAAAATGTGTACATCGTGTATATATTATAATATTATCTAGATACGGCGTCTTGCGCGTAATTTTGTTAAATGTAAAATAAAACGATGTCCATATCTACCAAAATAGCCCATTGTTTTTTGAGATTATTGCAACAGTTCTAAACAAGGTATACTTTATCGAAGCGTTTTGCCGGAGTACACCAAAATATATCTAATTATAATTTTTCGTTTTCATAAAGGACATTTTTTTAATTGATACTCTTAGATGCGCTGGGGGACAAATTTAAATTCCGCATTAGTGTTTTCAGACTCAAGAATAAAAAAAATATTGGTTTACGTTGATGCCGTATCTAGACATTATAATGAAACGATATGCAGTTTTATATTTTTAAATATTTGTTCTATTACTTACGTCACCTGGTAAGGCAGTATGAAGGTTTTATTAATTTGTATAAATGCTAACGTACTAGACGCGACTGCCAACAAGTTAACGATGGTCGTGGGTTCAAATCCCAGGGCACACCTCTGACTTTTCGGATTAATTTCTACGTGAAATAAAATCTGCCAACCCGCACTAAGCCAGCGGGGTGGACTATATCTTCTTCTATAACATAGAAATGAATCGCAAAATGTGTTGGTAAGCGCATAACTCAACAACGCCTGGACCAATTTGGCAAATTTTTTTTAATGGTTAATATTAACAAAACTAAACTTTATTACTGACAAAAAGTAATGTCGTGCAATATTACTAACAAAAAGTAATGGCGTGCAATATTATTTGGAAAACCAGCATTTTGGTGCTGAAATAAGGGAAGAAACATTGGATGGACAATAAAAAAAAAGTTTTTAATGTCAAAATTTCATAAGGCAATCTTATATGTACATGAATATGGAGAGACGGGATATAATAGAATGGATGGTACGGGAGAGGGCTGGGATAGCAGGCAGATTTGATAGGACGAAATGTAAATGCACGTTATAAGACGCGATGGATAATAAAGAGAAAGGACGGGACGGATCGGGAAGAGACTGAACAGACGGATGAGACGGGATTGAGCCGGATAGAAGGATAGCTACGTCAAGTTTAGGTATACAAGAGTTTATACGAAAAATAACATGTATTTGGTGTGGAGTGGAATCAAAAAATATATGCACCCAGGCGAAGCTGGGTCGGGCCGCTAGTACATATATAAAATAACTAATTGACTCAGCATTATCGAGTACTCGTGTGATTTGTGAACTCAAAATAAGTAGGCACATGGTTTATGGTACAAATTGTAATAATCAGTGGTCACACATCTTGCAGCCGGCGCCCGACACTCGGCAGTCGGCCGGCGCTCGTTTTTTTATTGCTTTGTTTCTTCCTCCCGCTTCAAAATCGTTGCCGCGGTGTGCATGTGTTGATTGTGCGTACCTGCCGGGCGCTCCGGGCAAGAACTGTGACGGGGCGACGTGTTTTTAGTAACATTAGGTAACTATAACAGGCAGAATTAACTTTTTAATAATTAGAATGAAAATTGTGATACACAATTATTTAAATTATCGTATTCGTGTTCAATATTTTATTACCGGCAAGTGCCGTACACAGGATTTTTTATAGATTTCGTTAGACATCGGGTGTTCAATTTTTCTCAAAATGTCTGTCAACAAGTATTTAAGAGGATCATGCTGCGGTATTCTAATTATAACTGTGCCAACTTTATTTATGATTTTGTTGAAGATATAGGTCACATAAATGCATGCCATATGTCCAGTTAAAAGCCATCCTTATATAAATTAGTGATATAATAATAACTATCATTCATTTATATTATGGTATTTCTGCGCTCCGTAATATTTAATAATTTGTAACAAATGATAATCGTAGTTAGCAATTTTGTAGTCGTATGCGTGTTAACGACCGCGTATTCGGGATTGTAAATTTTAAAACTCGTTATCAATAAATGCCACGCGCAAGTTAAACGGACGCCCTCCCTCTCATAATAATTGCAGAGCTTATTAGCGGCTTGAGTATTTATATAAATTATTTTATTTCTGCAAAGATAAGTTTTTTCACAATTTCACTTGTCACCATAATTGAATGACCATTGATTGTTATAGTAAACACACATAAATATGTACATACGTATATTTTTACAAATCTGAAAAAGTTAAACTGTATTGATTTTCTTTGTTGGATTGAGTAAAGCTATAACCGCCGGCACGGATCTTGAGCGCTCGGCGACAGAGTGAGGATTGCTTTGCGCATCGTGAACTTAAGGACAAACCAAATGTATACCGATTTATTCTTAGTTATTTTATTTAAGGGATGAAAGGAATATTTTATTAGAATTATGATATATTATGCCAGCGCTCAAGATCCGTGTCGGTAGTTGTACCTTGTATACTAACAAAAAAAAAAGAACAGAAATACTTCTGGTTGTGTTTTTATCAGAGAAGTAACTGAACTAATAAAAATGTTTGTTTATAAACAAACATTTGTCTTTGTTAGTTTATTTTGATTACTTATATTTTCTTTGGCATATATTTTGAATAATATTATAAAGGTGAAAGTTTGTATGTATGTTTGTTACTCTTTCATGAAAAAACGGCTCAACAGATTTTGATGAAATTTGGTATAGTGATAGCTGACACCCTGGATTAACACATAGGCTACTTTTTATCCCGAAAAATGTAGTGTTCCCGTGGGATGAGTCAGGAAATAGAAGACGGGACGAACCTGAAGTCCACGCGAACGAAGTCGCGGGCAAAAGCTAGTTTTGAATATATCTGTTTCAATCTCAAGTGGCTACTGACTAGCCAGTCAGTACTTATAGCCACAAGTCAATGATAAAAATAATAAAGATTACATTTGTTAAAAGTATTATTCAAGTACTAGCAAATTTACGTAATGATAAGATATTAATGCAGTTTAAATCTTATCAAAAAATAAAATCTAAATGTATGCCAATTAGTTATTCACATAATATTAACAGTTTGCAATAATGTAAGTGTTTTCACATAAGTTTATTATGTCCATTAATAATAGAAATTACATAATGCAGGGTTGTCTAAACTACATACCTTTGCGGGCTAATTAAAGTTAAAGAAAAAGCTGGAGGGCCTCAGGAAAATAATAAAATACAGACTAATCATTTCTTAATATGTTTATTGTTTATAAATACGATTATATTTAAAAAAAATATAAAATATTGATTATATATTTTGACAAAGAATTCTATTTTCCAAACTACTTATATCCAAAACAATTATCTGATTAGAACATGCATCATGGGCTGCATGAAAACAAGCCGGCTGTTGTATCGACGGCCATGATATAATGTAATGTTTAATCAAATATTGTAGCTCATCATGTATTAAATTACATGTTTATTATCTAAGTTCAAATTCTCAAAACTTACTTATGCAACCAGATTAAATAAAATTGTTACTTTATTTTAAATTAGATCAAGGAAATATTTATATGTATTGGCTTAGTTAACATTTCTAGCACTACAACACATTTATTATGGTAGTAAAGCATATGAACTTTTTACTGAAATCAACGCCAGCTATTAAATTAACAATATAAATTTGGTTTGCAGTTAATAAACCACAAGATGTGTGGTTGCCTAAGGATATTGAAGGCGTACAAACCAGTGCCACGCTCATGGCACTGCAGGCTTTCCAGTAGCTCAGCCGCTCCTCCAACCCCAGGGGTGCCATACACTAAACTTACTATTGGAGTGCCAAAAGAAATATGGCAAGACGAAAAAAGGTAACCAATATATAATTACAATTATAGTATTTGTATTTGTTGTTGAAAGTAAATAAATACACCCAACAGTGACAAAGCCCTGACCCCTCATTAAGATAAATCAAGTCTTGTGTCATGAGTATCAGAAACTACTAGAGACTTCTCTGTCTCACAAACACTTGTGGCCCTCACAAACATTATCGGCGCGGGATCGAACCCGCGGCCTCTCGTTTCAGTCACCGTCTAACCAACTGCGCCACGGAGGCTATCTATGAAATATACAATCAATAAAAAGAATGCAAGGCCAAATATAACAAAGCAGTTTTAATACTTTGTGTATCCATAATGCATTTTAATATAATCATCATCATTTTCTTGAGATTTATATTTGTAGTTATATAATTATCAAGTTAATAGGAGCAAATTCCACTAATTAATGATATTATACTGTTACTAGCCATTAGCAATAATATAATCTATAATGTATTAATTAGACAAATATTTTGTGGGATTGACAAATATTTGTTATGGCTCTGGGTGTGGGAACCAACATTCTCATGTTATCTGCTGCTACCCAAGATGTAAATTATTTACTATTAATTAATATTATGTCTAGCGTGAGTATATTTGTATAGAACCACAGTTGTAAACATTGTATACTATTCTGATTCATGCAATGATCAAAACAAAAGAAATTATATTTATGCACACACATACCCACTGCTGAAATAGATATGCCTCTTAAATCAACATTTGGATTTATATGACTAACATCATTGTTCATCACAGCAACATATTCCTAGTTTTATGGACTTCATAGGCCATAGAAATTCTACTTTAGACTAATATGATTTCACTGAAGATTTTAATGAAATGCCACAGTTTGAACTATATCTAAAATGTATTTGTATTTGTTTAAAGAGTTGCTGTTGTACCTGCTGTGGTTAGTAAATTAGTCAAGAAGGGTTTCAACGTTAATGTAGAAGAGAATGCCGGCTTCTTAGCAAATTTCAATAACAAAACTTATGAAGAGGCTGGAGCCAGAGTCACTAGCTTAAAGGATACATTCCAGTCTGGTAATAACTGCCTTTAATACATTGTTTTATTAAAATAACAACAACATTGAAATGTATTTTTTTTTTGCTTTGCAGACATTATTTTAAAAGTCCGTCCATTAATAGAGAATGAAGTGCCACACTTAAGAGATGAAGGGACACTTATATCCTTCCTCTATCCAGCTCAAAATCAAGAATTGATTAAAAAATTGGCTGATAAGAAAATGAATGCATTTGGTAAGACATCCTAATAATAAAAAAAACACATAAAATATAATGTGTAATATAAATTAATTAATATCTTGTTCTTGTCTGGTTCAGCAATGGATTGTATCCCTAGGATAAGTCGCGCGCAGGCCTTCGACGCTTTGAGCTCCATGGCGAACGTAGCTGGCTACCGCGCGGTCATAGAGGCTGCTGCGCATTTCCCTAGATTTTTCTCAGGTACTAGCTTCTTACTGTATTTTGTAATAGTTAAGCTCTAAAAACGTATAAACAATTGGCTATCTAATTTGATTATTTAAATTCCCACGTATAACAATTACAAACATTTTTAGACTCGATATCTGTCTGAGAAAATTAATTTTATGTAATATAAATTACATATATATTTGTTCAGATTATCCTTGATTGTAGATGAGGCCTGTGCCCTCCAGTGGGACGCATATGTGCCTATTCCGATACAAATAGTGATATAAGTAGTTTGGTGTTTAAGTGCATATATGTGTAAGGTGTGGTGTGGGTGCAGGTCAGATGACGGCGGCGGGTCGCGTGCCGCCGTGCCGCGTGCTGGTGGTGGGCGGCGGCGTGGCGGGGCTGGCGGCGGCGGCGCAGGCGCGCTGCATGGGCGCCGCCGTGCGCGCCTTCGACACGCGCCCCGCCGTGCGCGAGCAGATCGAAAGCCTCGGCGCCACATTCATCACCATGGACATGAAGGTCACATCATTATCTCTCTCTCATAATCTGATCTTTACTTCCGACTTTATAAAATAATTTTAAATTATAACTTTCTGATTGACTTCGTTGTGGGTAAAGACAAGTTAGACATTCCCGGAGATTCTCCGAGCTTCAATGCTCGGTGTCATTACAATGCATGCCACTGTTGATCCTGGCTTACAGTTGTTGCAGTGGTGGGTGTGAGGGCGGGACAGTCTCCAGTTTATAAAAGAATACACGCTTAACAACCACACTATTCTAAACTAGGTATGCTTTCAAGCTCCGAAATAATAACCATATCGCCTATTGACCCCTCTGAATCAAACTCCGACTGTAGAGGAGTCCCACGCTAAGCAGCGGGCGATTATGGTCTAATACATATTATTGTACATAATATACAAAAACATCTGTCATATCACATGTATGTTACTTTTGAGGAAAAAACATTTTACTTTATCAGTGCAGTTGTTATACCGCCACTTTAACTTGTTATCCGTTTTTAGGAATTTACAATATTGCCGGTTTTTTTTATTGAATGAAAACAGTTTTTTAGTGCTCTGTTATGTGCACACGAACAATTAAATATCACACATCTGTATGGTATAAAAAAATTTGAGAACCCAATCCTAGAACATTAATTTATAGGTCATACAAAAAATTGAAGTGTGGATCTCGAACTCGCGAGATCCTATTTCACCAATGCACAATGAGATCACACAAACAATATAATGAAGTTCCGTTAGGAAATGTACTACAACAACAGTGCTGTAGATAGGCGCACACTGCAGAGTCCATTAATCACGTAAATACTCTCATTGCGGTAATTAGCGGAGCATTCCCACGAGTCGTGATGCCCTAGATATCAGTCGCTAATGCTTCGAGTCCACATGTTATATTCTGTTTATCAGTGCATCTATTTATTATCTGTTTATTTAGTAAAACTATGTGTGGCCGTACATGTGAATTAAAATGAACGATCACGAATGCAACGGGCAGTGACGACGTGTGACACTGCGGTTGCGGTCAGCGCATGATGGCGTCTCATATTATTCACACGTATTTAATTTCGCATCTTCTCGATCTAATGGGAGATATTTTAGATGAAATTATTTTACTGTTACTATGTGGCTACAATTTGCACAAATAGAGTTTCAACATAATTTCATTAAACAGTACCCTTCAAAATTATAATGGACTCAATATAACAATCGACATGTACAGAGTGGTGAGACATGACGATATTCGGAAACCCATGCAAGATATCGCGTTAACGGTTGGCAGTTACTAGTACATAAAGAAAATGTTTAAATTCTCTTTATTAATATTAAAATATTCAAATGTCGATGTGATATCTAGTTTCAAGTATTTTGAATAATTCGTAAAATCATCATATATTTAAATATCGCTATGTGTCCACCCCTCTGCATATTGTGCTTATCAATACAATTGCTTTTCAGAGGTGGGCGTACCCTAATCCTAGTGGTTGGGGTGCAGCGCCCACCCTGCCCTTGGCTGCCACTGCCAATGGTAATTTGAAACGAATTTGTAGCGATAGACACATCACCTAACTCACAGTATCTTATGTAATGTGCATCGTTTAATTTTTCATGGGGACGAGCGCACCAATCAATAGTATTCAATTGATCATTCTCCGTCTATTAATAGCAATTCATTGGCTAGGAACATGTTGCAAATTATTATGCATGCATTTTAAGATATTGCCTCAGTTGAGTTCGATAATAGAGCAAAATTTAAAATTGATGAATATTTTGTGGAGGTTCGAAATGTCAGACTTTTCAAAGATATGTGTGTGTTCGAATTTTTTGTCGCTCACTTTAACGCTGAAGATCTCATATCTGCATAAATGAAAATTATTGGAAAAGTAATGCAAAGTTGTATGGAGTCCCTTCACCCCATATTAAAGTGATTCCTCAACTTCTCCAAACCGCAGAATTACTTATTACAGTATTTCTTACTACATTTTATTGCTGGTGCTAATTATATCTTAGTTTTATTCCTGATTGATCACCTTTCTGATCACACTAGCCACTAGGTGCGGTGTGTCGCGTTCCGGAATCAGTAATGAACATCCGGCTAGAAATGGCTGATATTATTACCTCGTCAATATTCTTGATAGCATTGCACTTATCACCATGAGCAGTGGAGTCACTGACGTGTTAGTTTAAAAAGAAAGACACTAGTGATATTGAATAATAAATACATTGTAAATTATAGCAGGAATGCTTAATTTATTGTCGATATCTGGTCCAAAGTATTTTGACTACTATTGGTTATCGCTCGGTTCCCACATATCTGTAGTACGCTGTACGCGTTATTTAGTTTCGTTTTGAGTGCGCCGTTCATTACGCAATGCTATATTTATTCAGCTAGTAAATTATCATTGTGTGTGGTTATTTCTTTCCGCTGTACAAATATTTCCCCCCTACGTCATAACGCTGTCTGGAAGGATTATTTTTAATAACAATGCAATTTATTCATTAAATACTAAAGTAAAGTTTAATTTTGTTATCTGACGCTCTGCCACATCTCAAGGTCTCCTGAACATAACAAGCTTTTCACAAAATTTATATTTATATTGCGATTTACATAATGTCCACGACAGCGGATTTGTTTTGCAGTCGAATGAAAAATAAAATGTTTGGGTGGACACACCCACCGGGCAACCTTGAAACGTTACACATGTGCGTAATGGGTCGTAAATGAAGTTCAAGACTATGTTACATTCAGTTTTCTGTATAGGCAAATATGTAAATTGTCTGAGACCACATAGAAATGTATTTTTTGTATTCATAAATGTTATTTAAAAGTTGCTTACGTATTTTAATTTCTAGTATTTATTTGATTTGCGGCATACATAAACTTTAAACACGTTGACTGCAGCGCTATTACAATTAACTATCCAAGTATGCGGCTTGACCTTATTATCAAGATAAAACACGCCAGTCATAATATGCGCCACACTTAATGTGTTGAATGTAAAAAGCTATATTATTCTCGTGTAAAATGAGATTATATCTCAAAATAATCTGTATGTCCTGCAGGAGGAGGGCGCCGGAGAAGGTGGTTACGCTAAGGAGATGAGCCAAGAGTTCCTTGACGCTGAAAGGGCTCTTCTGGGTAAAGAAGCGAGGACCTCTGACGTCGTCATCAGTACCGCGCTCATTCCGGGAAAACCGGCACCTGTTCTTATTCTGGAGGTAATTTTTTATTTTTCCTAATTTGAAAATCTATAGAAAAACATAACACTTATAGACGGAAAACAATTAAACAGTTCATTATCCACTACAGTTTCCACATATTAAAATATCACAAAAACAAAGATGGCGCGGCGCTATACTAGTGACAAAAAATCTCTGTATGAATAATAAAGGTATCAGGCATCAATAATGTATTCTGTTTAAAAGATCCGTTTCACATAATATCTTTAAAAATCCTCTTACCTCTCCTTTCCTTTATTCTACATACAGTTCAAATAATGAAATGCGGGTCTTGGATCGGACAGGATTTTTTGTCATGCTTTATCAGTATGCATACCTATACCTAGAATAACTTTGGGACTATGTAGTTTTAAGTCGTATTTTGATGCTACATTATCTTTATTCCTATCGGATTTAAAGAAATATATTTTAGTGTAAACATAATTGCTAAAAACTTGTAGGCGTTGTAAATAAAATAGGATAGAAACCGGTTTTTTGGCATTTATCTAATATTTCCAAAAACAAGTTTAACCAGAATACTGGTAGTCCGCCAGTCCGATCATAGTCAATCATAAAAATAGAGCACCATGTATAAATACACTTCATTTTGTAGCCAAAGTTTAATTATTATTTCCTTAAATAAAGTAGCTTAAATTGTAATTTTTCCACGATTTTATTCCATGACATATTGTTGAATATGTACATTATTTGCCCGAAATATATGTTAGCAAACACCACTAATGAAAATTTGATCCCTACATGACATTATCATTAAGCACACTTTGATTATTTCACGTTGAAGTCCGCGTTGTTTTAAATCAACATAAATATTTTTCGATTAGAAATAGATTGTGACGCTTTTATCTTATGCAATAAATATTTTTGTTAGTGTTCCTCAAACTTGTTTTCGTTGGTAGCCTTGGCTAATGTTTGCACTTCGCCTGCTACTGCAAAAAACGGATTACATCAATATCGGAGCTCATTTATATGCAAACATGTTACGAATACCGCATAGCCGCGGTCTGCTTTCTATCTCTCGCCTCGACTATATTATGTTACATCACGCCAACTTCATTTTTATATAATTTACTATACAGAATATCTACTATACGAATTATCGCAGTTTGTGTCCGTTGACCCTTGAATTTCGTTTCATATGGTATTGATAATTCATCGTGTAACCGGATTTATCGGTTTTATGACCTTTGCCGAAACTAAATACAATATCGTCCAATGGCATTTAATAAAGTATGCATATATAAATATTTATAGAAGATAACACATAATAATGATTGGGATAGTAAACGGTTTAATAGGGATTCATATCTCAAATTCAAGCCAATTTATTTTTACTAGTGGTTGCCCAATGGTCGAAATTCGACCACTTAATATACATTATTTAAATATAATATTCAAACATTATTAAGGTTCTACTGTCGAAAACTAAACTACTATAACCACAGATTTGGCCAAGACTGTTATTTGCCAATTTTTTTTTAAACAAATTATATAATATGAAATTAAAAAGACGTAAAATAAAGAATACTTATTTAAACAAATGGCGGCCCGACCCAACTTCGTCTGAGTGCATATATTTTTTGATTCCACTCCACACTTGGCGACCTTCAAAAAACGAGCGTATTCCCACCTCAAAGGCCGGCAACGCATCTCCATGCCCTTTGGTGTTGCAGATGTCCATGGGCAGCGGTGTTCACTTACCATCAGGTGAACCGCGTGCTCGTTTGCCCCCTATAACATAAAAAAAAAAAAAAAAAAAAAACACCAAATACATGTTATTTTTCGTATAAACTCTTGTATACTTAAACTTGACGTAGCTATCCTATTGTCCGACTCAATCCCGTCTCATCCGTCTGTTCAGTCTCTTCCCGATCCGTCCCGTCCTTTCTCTTTAACATCCATACCGTCTTATAACGTGCGTTTACATTTCGTCCTATCAAATCTTTCAGCTATCCCAGCCTTCTCCCGTAACTTCCACTCTATTATAATATATCCCGTCTCTCCATATACAAAAAGATTGCCTTATGAATTTTTGACATTAAAAACTTTAGCGATTTAGATTGTCCATCAAATATTCTTTGCCTTATTTCAGCCCCACAATGCTTTTTGTTAGTAATTGAGTTAAAATATAAATTTTCATAGAAATAAAGTCAGTGGTTTCGATTTTCTTTGACATAATATTTCAACCCTTTTTTCACCCCCTTTAGGTATAATTTAACCTATCCCATTCCGATACGATATACATTTCTATCAGTGAATTATAGCTAAGGAAAGTCCACTGTAACAATTCGTGAAAAAAATTACATTCGATCTTGAAAAGGAGTAAGCATAACTTCTTGCGTGTGAACATTATTTATTTCATTGTCGTATATTTAAGTAGCTTGGTATATTCTCCTTAGTTTACACCACAGCTTACACAAAATAAATTTCTGAACGCATGCATAAATATTTGACAACCAATTTAAATGACAATCACTTTTCATTACTGTCATTAATTTACATCTTTAAAATCTAAAATACGCCATTAATCTAATATTGCGGATATATGTTGTCGATTCGAAACCTTTATTTAAATACGTTATTCAATTTGAGGGAAGAGTTTACCGTATCGACGGTACAATTTGACCACAGAGTATGTGTGTGTAAAATGTATGGTAGTGTGTGTAATGTTTTATTTATTGATTTAATGTACTTTATAAGCATTATTATTGAAAAATATTAGCATTCTCCACTTTTCCTACACATAAACTATAAGTGTACCAAATTTTATGCTCCTGCGTCCACGCAATTTTCGTAAAAAGGGGTCCAAAGTTTTTGCATCACGTATTAATATATAGATATACTCGTAGTTTAAAAAATATATTTTAAAATCAAATATAATACTTTGAGAACCAAATTACTACTAATAAATGAAATAAACATATTATAGAATACGATGCGATACTTTGTTAGCGATCGTTGACGTGGATTGTGGCCACGTGACAAGTTGGAGCGTTTCAGCGGAAATTTTGAAACATATTTCTGTTTACGTATTTATTAATTAAAATGTGTTCTATATCATACCAAAATTATTCTTTTCGTGTCTGTATAGGGCCTGTTTACAAAATAAAAGCGTTTCCAAAAATAAGCCAACATCCCTATTATTCGAGGTATAAATATAAATAAGGGACATCTTTAAACACGTCATATATACATATATATGTCGGAGAAACACCATTCCTCTCGACATGATCATTAGTGGTCACGGGTCTAGTGGGCGCCATGTGGGTTAAATGCGAGCACAAAACAAAGTATTAACTGGCTTACATGAATACATGATTTAATGTTACAAATAGAATCAATTTTATAACAATTAAATAAAATAGGTTATGTCAGTGATGACAACTATAAAGAGCAGCGAGTTCGTGTCACCAGTCTTACTTCACCAGAAGCCTAGCTCCGAATGATCCACCTCGATCGATCCTCCTTTACACTACGACTCAATACTCCATGCACAACAATTTACTACTTCAATAAAACGTGGTGAAAAATAAGATAGCGCCTCGACCTCGCTCGAGGCTATCCTCTGCTCAGATTGGACGTCAAACAATATAATTTAAAAATGAAGTAAATCATTAACCAAATATTATCAAAATAATTAAATGATCTCGCATAGTATAACCACCAATATCTATTTCTGTATCCGTTCACTTCCTCCGACATATATATAAATAAAAGGAAAATATTTCGAATATTTGCCAAAAAGTCTCACAACAATGCCCTTGTTGTGTAGGTAGTTGCATGATCCTATTTTGATTCACAGTAAATGATCGAAACGGTGCCAGGTTTTCAATGCTCTCGGTGTCTACACCGTGTTTCAGCTTCAGTCCCTTTATATCCCATTTCGAGCAGTATCGACAGTCGACACATAGCATCAGTAATAACTCCCTTTAATTGTAGTGTTTTTTTAATCAATCACCACACATTATAATGGTGAAGGAAAACATCGTAAGGAAACCTGCATACCATTGCGATTTCCGAAGTCCACTAACCCGCACTAGACCAGCGTGTTTGATTCTCGATTGAAAACGAGCCTCATGCCCTTTAGAGGGATGTATATGGGCTGATACATTTACAGTTATAATATATGAAGGGTCTTTACGGTGGCGGTCGGTATCCTTATTGTCTGAACATTTAACATGAAGTCATATGAGGAGCCCATTAACTTGGGGGGGTTACTCTATACACCGACACGAAGTTCGAATGCTCAAACGTACAATAACCACGTATAAGATAGAAAAAATCCATTCTATTCTTATTGAATTATATCATTCACCACGAACTTAGTCTAAGGTTACAACGTACGATAAAAGATTCGAACATTTAGTAAAGTATTTAGGAATATTCGTTGAGTTTTACGTACGACGTACCAACATTCGTCGTCGTGTCGGATTATTGAGTAACCCTCCTGGATAACCGCTGCTGATTTGTGGGTAATGCGTCGACACATAGCCATAATGTTACACCGAAACCGAATTTGAGAATACAGTTGAAATAAAAATGAATAGAAGATGATTTTTATAGCCGATCGAGTCTCTCGTCTGTCGAAAAGACAGAATGCGACGCAACGTGTCCAAAGTTTCGTAGCCATGCATATAAAATGATACAAATTGTAGTAAGTTTGTAATAACTAGTATAGCAATTCATAAGACTTATTTATCGTAGGATGCAGTACGCGACATGGCCCCGGGCAGCGTAATCGTGGACCTGGCCGCAGAGATGGGCGGCAACATCCAGACCACGAAGAAGGGCCAGATCGCCAAGGTGCACGGCGTCACACACATCGGCCTCACCGACCTGCCCAGCCGCATGCCCGCGCACGCCTCCACGCTCTACGCCAATAACATCTCCGGGTTCCTGTTAAGCTTAGGTATGTTGAATGCCTTTTCTAATAACAATAGGATTTTAGTCTAAATGAATCTTTTTTTTAAATTACCGCTAGTCACCATTTTCTGTTATGTACTAACTGCCAGCAATTTTCATGTCTGTCTGCAATGACGTTTTACAAATAGACACGTCATACACGAACATAATGGCACAAAAAAATGGCGCGATGCGTATTGTAATTAGTAATTTCAAATTGGTTCGAAGAATGAGTCCAAAAGCAAGATACATAAGTTAGAAGAAGATGAATAGACATCGCTAGTTACGTAACAATAAGTGCCGCACTGTTATTGGCCAAAGCGCGTGTGACGTAGCACCAAGCATCAAGTACGGGATGACGTGGCGAGAGTTGTCAAACGTCGCCATGAGAGCGTATTTAATAATTTTATTTCATAAAAAATTAAATTAGTGTGAACTTGCGCACTTAATAAAATATTTATGTTGTTTCACAGTCTCAGAATGATTTGTACGTTATTTTAAATCACTCTAATTTATTTTTCCGCATTTGGTTTTGAGAATACAAATAGAAAAACGTGTATACGCGACACTGGTTGAAGCGTGACTGATTGCAAGTGAGGCAATTACCTTCCAAACGTCTTGCCATTATAAAGCTCGGACAACGCATCTCTGCTTTATAAACATCTTAGTCTGTCTGTAGTATTTTACTACATATTTTAAATTAATTAATTAATGTTAATCTTGTAAGAAAATACAATACAGATAGCATAGTAAATTATCATTAAGTAGTAACTAATACTTTAAATAAAATACTAATAAGAAATTAAATAAATGAATAAAAATAATTATAAAAAATAAATGAAATTAATCAAGAAATTAAAGGTAGAAATTAATGTAAACAAAACTAAGTATAGAACAATTATATTATAGAATATTTTGTAATATAGAGATTAAGTGTTATGTGTATTGACTTGTCATAAGAGTTCTTTAATTGCGTACAAGACCTATAAAATATTTTTTTTTTGTATTTCATGCAATTTTTCTTCAATTTCAATTATATAACCTACTGAATACGACAGTAAGTTATAAACCGTGACTATCTCCGGCAGGCACAAACGACCACTTCCACATAAACCTGGAGGACGAGGTGGCGCGCGGCGCGGTGGTGCTGAAGGCGGGCGAGCTGCTGTGGCCCGCGCCGCCGCCGCCCAGCATGGCCGTGGCGGCCGCGCAGGACAAGCCCGCACCGGTAGCGCCGCCGCCGCCCAACCCCTTCAACGAGACGCTCAAGGACGCCTTCATGTATTCCACTGGTAAATACATATAGGATTTAATAAATAAATAAATAAATAACACCCAACAGTCACATACATAGTCCTGACCCCACACTAAGATCGAGTCTTGTGTCGTGCGTATCAGGAACTACGAGAGACTTTTCGGTCTCACAAACACCCAGACCCGGAAGAAATATTTGTGGGCCGCACAAACATTTCTCTCGGTGCGGGGATCGAACCCGCGACCTCTCGTTTCACAGGCGGCGTCTAACCAACTGCGCCACGGAGGCTTTGAATTGAATTTGAATGTTATGAACAAAGATGAGTAGAATGAAATGAAAGAGATGACTAATGAAAGTACGTAAGATGTATATAAGTAAGTAAGATGGAAAGAGTTACAGGATGAATGACTAAGATGTTGAAGTATGGAAGGATGAAATAGTCGAGAACAGTCTGGAAGACGAGGAATAAATAACACCCAACTTTCACATACGTAGTCCTGATAGTGTGGAACTAAGATCGAGTCTTGAGTAGGGTATCTACAAGAGACGTTTCGGTCTCACTAACACTCCGACCCGTAAGAAATATATGTCAGCCACACAAATATTTCCCTCGTTGCGGGGATCAAACCCTCGGCCTCTCGTTTCACAGGCGGCGTCGAACTGCCTGCTCCACGAAGGCTGTTATACACCCATAGTCTTTTCAACAGTATTTTTTTATTATTAAAAGTGATATAGCCTTAGTACAGCTTGTTGAGCAACAGTGTTAACAGATTGACTCGATCAGGGGGGCTTCCATTGTTGTAATGGAAATTGACGTGAAGTAACTGATGTATTGCATGGTTTGATATTTGTAACTTTGCCACAGACCACAGCAATCTGAATATTCGTATTCGTCTTGTGACAGCCTTAATAACTATCTCTCTTTTCTTTTATTTCGATTCTTTTAATAGCCGTCATTTTGGGCTTATAATACAATAAATGTTTGTTCGCAGGTATGGCAACGTTAATTGGTTTGGGAATAGCGTCGCCCAACCCAGCCTTCACTACGATGACTACCACATTGGCTTTAGCGGGTATGTTTCACAATAATACTATTTTAATCAATAAACTTACTACAAATTAAGAATATCAATGAATTTCCCTATGCGTGAAATTGCACTATATTTACGTAACCAATTCCATTCAACTTAATTTTACTCAATTTGTTCCAAGATAATTTATTGATTAGTACATATATCTAATTTTCACGTTGCTAATCAAAGAAATGTAGAATAATTGATTAAGAATGACTGCCTAGTAAAACTTAGAACAAATTAAAACATGGCGATTTATTATTTGTACCAGGCGTGGTGGGATACCACACAGTGTGGGGCGTGGTGCCGGCGCTGCACTCGCCCCTCATGTCGGTGACCAACGCCGTGTCGGGCATCACCGCCGTCGGGGGACTGCTGCTCATGGGCGGCGGATACGTGCCCGAGACTCCTGTGCAGGTACACTATATTATGTCTCATTGTATAAATTTATTATGTAGTAATTATAGGATACTACCAGAATTGGTCATAAGATCTTATGTATTCGATAAAAATAATGTTCAATATATCGATAAGGAAAACATCTACTTGCATGGCTCGCCACCCGAAATACTGGTAAATATGCGATATAAGAGCATCAACAGTAGAAAACACACCGTTTGTGATTAAATACACTATTATGGCATCTTTTTTACACAGCATTATTTTTATACATTATTTTTAGTAACATGTCTAGCTCTCGTAAAAGCACATGCGTGTTTTCTAATAACGTAGGTCTAGTGTTGCCAGGTGTCCCGCTTTACGCGGGACGTCCCGCTTTTCAGGGGTTTGGTGACGCGTCCCGATTGAACCTTCGGCGGGACGCCAAATGTCCCGCTTTTTGACCACCCCTCTCAGAACGAATAAAAAACTAAATATTACACACTTTTTTTTATAATCCGTACTGTATTAGCGTAATAATTAATTCTATAACTAATTCTATTCTAAAGTTGTTTCCATATGCTGATTCCAAAAAAATACAGGACTTTGAATAAGTTCTCGCGGTTTGTTCACGAATTCCTAGCTTTCTTATTTTAGATGGTAACACATGTGCAAGGAAATACTGTTAGTGAACGTATGTCTTTGTGAATATTATCTAGCTCCAATGAAAATTCCTTCGTAACAATTTCAAGTTTCATACCGCTTAGAGAGTATTTCTGGCGAATTTTACTTTATGACATGTACATGTAGATGTAATTTAAAAGAAAAACGCATCTTAACTTCACTTAATTCTCTACGAGCATTATAGCGAGCATAATTTGTCAGAATTCATGTGTAAAGGCGTATCGGAAAATATCAATTTTCATCTTGGAAATAACGATCGCTCTGATAAATCGAAAAAGTTAGAGTCTGAGAATTTAAGGAATAACTCGATGAAGACCCATAGCAAACGCTAGAGGAAAATGCAAAATTTTTGGAATATTTGGAGTAAGTTAAGAAACCTCTGCTTATTCCTTTTGGAAGAAAAGTGTCAATTTGTGTATGTATGCATGGTAAAAATCCATGGCGCCTCATGAATTGAAGCCTCGAGAGATATGGTACTTGGTCTGGTTGATCTGCGCTTCAATTATTATAATAATAACCAAAAACGGCTATTGTCTTTGAGAGCCTCCAGAGACGCGACGTTTTTCGATGTGATAAGTATATGCTGCTAGAAAGAGGGAGAGTAATAATGTGTGAAAGCAAAAAAAATATATACTTTCCTCTTCTTTAATAGGCGCCCCGCTGAAGAACTCATAATCCCGCTTTTTTTAATGTCCTGTCCCGAATTTTCAAAAACTAAACCTGGCAACACTACGTAGGTCACTCTTCAAGTTAAACTGATGGTTATCTTTTGTTTCTAGTGGCTGGCCAGCACTGCAGCTTTGATCTCATTTGTGAATGTGTTTGGTGGATTTTTGGTCACTCAGCGGATGCTTGATATGTTTAAAAGGTATTATCTTCGTCTAGTATTTGCTTGATATAATTACATATAATATTCTTGATAGATATACTAATAATATTTTACTTTCAGGCCCGGTGACCCGAAAGAATATGGGTACTTGTACTCGATTCCTGCGGCCGCTCTCCTCGGCGGCTACATTACCACTGCAATGCAGGTGTGTGTATTACAGTATAATAAATTATTATACTTCCTTCATATAGTACTTAATATTATTTTGATGTGTACAGGGTTACCCAGAAGTGCACCAAATGGCGTACTTGGCGTCATCCTTGTGCTGTGTCGGTGCTCTGGCGGGACTCAGTTCCCAAACTACAGCGCGTAAAGGAAACTACCTTGGCATGGTAATTCTTTAATGTTTTATTTATTTTTGTAATATACGTTTCTTGCAACCGATGATTAGAAAAGGCATACATAATCTTCAATACAAGTGGATGCAGCTACAGACTCGGCCCAAGCCCCGCTCAGTGTAATCTTGATGGCAATAGTCTCAATCTACTGACCATTGTAAAGGCGCTGAGATAGCAATGAACACGTCAAAATTACTCCATCATCTTACGCGAGTCAGGCTCCATTTCAATGTATTTATACAAAAATATAAAAATTTGTAATTAATTTTATCTTTAATTATATTTCGACTTGTCGAGGTGGAGCAATTTTGCTGTGTTCAGTAATAATATTACTCAACATAACTTATTAAGGCTTAAGTATTGTTCTAATATTATTGCACATGTTTTTATCACGAGGCAACTTGGGTTCAGCTCACCACAATATATTGATGACACTTTAGTAATATGAGGTTGCAACCCCTCAGAAATACCGAGTGGGTAATGTTTATTGTCGGGGTATAAAAGTGGTGTATGTGTATAGATCGGTGTGGGTGGCGGCATCGCGGCGACGCTGGGCGCGCTGACGCCGAGCGCGGAGGTGTTGGCTCAAATGTTGGGCGTGGCTGGTATTGGCGCTATCCTCGGCAGCACCATCGCCAAGAAGATCGAGATCACCGACTTGCCACAGTTAGTTGCTGGATTCCACAGGTATGTCGCTACGTAAGGCTTAAAGCTTAAAGCTGGTAGAATATGCTTATTTTCATTTCATAGATTATCATGACCCATCTTTTGTCGTCTGATTAGCAAAGAAGCTTAATCCTATTTTAATAGCATAATATTTCTCCAACGTCCATCATGTACAGTAGTTTAAGAGTAATGTCAAATATTATATCTCTTTTCGATCTGGTCAAACATCCCGATAAGTAGGAACGGGGCATTTTGTAGTGCCAATAAATACAAACCAAACAGTTCCTATGTTTCGTGTCTAGTTTGGTGGGTATGGCGGCGGTGCTGACGTGCCTCGCTACATACATGCACGACTTCCCCGCGATGGCGATGGACCCCACCGCGGCTACGCTCAAGACCTCACTCTTCCTGGGAACTTACATTGGTGGAATCACTTTCACGTGAGTATTTTTAAAATATAACTTATACAGATTAATTCTAAACTTCTTTGCTTTCTTTTAAAGTCATGGAAATATCGGATATTCAGATAGTATTTTATTGAAAGCTTAGTAAAGTAAGATCTAATTAACCCCTCTATTAATAATAGACGTGGTAGTTAACAGTATCGCATCCATGGTAATTTTTTAACCACGAAACCAAATAGAAAGGTGTTACCATTTTGACTTGTCTCTGGCACCATACATCCTAAACGGCTGGACCAATTTTGAAGCAGCCTGACTTATTGTCTCATTGCAGTGGTTCCCTAGTAGCATACGGTAAGCTGCAAGGCTCCCTGTCCTCGGCGCCACTATTACTCCCGGGCCGCCACGCCATCAACGCGGGTCTGCTAGCCGGCTCGCTGGGTTGCGGGGGCGCACTCCTCGCCTTCCCCGAGATGCCCGGCCTGCCGCTACTGTCTGCAGCCGCCGTGCTCAGCGGAATACAAGGGCTCACGCTCACTGCGGCTATTGGAGGTAATATTGCAGGAATTACATGTGTTTTGGTGGTATGGCTTGGTGATATTAAGTGCAAAAAAGTACAAATAAGCAAGTGGCTGAATTTAAAAAGTGGTAGCAGATGATTACCACCACCCATAAACATCCTTAATACCTGGGCTCTTAAGTTCCTTTTCGGTCCTTGAAAATGTAAAGGGTGCACAAGCTCCAAGGGAATCTTGCTTCACTTGTTTACAGCAACGATTTTTTTTAATTACCAGGTGCTGACATGCCTGTAGTGATCACAGTTCTGAACAGCTACTCCGGCTGGGCTCTGTGCGCGGAAGGATTCATGCTCAACAACTCGCTGATGACTATCGTCGGTGCGCTCATTGGTAGCTCTGGTGCTATCCTTTCTTATATTATGTGCAAGGTATGTTTCAATATTATTTTTTCTATGACCCTTAGTTCACAAATAAATTTTGATCTTTTGATCCCATAGTGCTCTTCCTTGCTTTGTCTCTTCATTACGTATTTAGCATTCTGAAATTTTAGATTATTTTAATAAAATAAACCGTGAAAGTGATATTACTTATTCTTCATTATTACATATTCTGTAGTCCACAAAATTTGAATATATTCATTAATTGTCCAAAAATAAGAAATACTCTATCTTATAAAGCAAAGCCCATATAACATGTATGATGTGTAGGCTATGAACCGTTCCCTGCCCAACGTGATCCTGGGCGGGTACGGCGTGACGAGCAGCGGGTCGGCGCGGCCCGCCGGCGCCACGCACACCGAGCTCAACGTCGACTCCGTCGCCGACCTCATACACCGCGCCTCCAACATCATTATCACACCAGGTCGCCCATCCTATATTTTATTCTCTGCAAACGAAAGCCGCTACTATTCAAGAATTTTATTTATGTACAATGTCTCGACCTCTTTAGAGACTTGTCAATGTAATGTCAACTTAATGTTAGTCGGATTAAGGTATATTGTCAATAACAATGTAACGACAGACTTATTGTTATTAAAATAGGGTAAATTAAAGAAAATATGTATATATGCGTTCGGGCGATCGGTGGACGTTTAAGTAGTTATGTCAGAGATGGACTAGACATAATCTTTAAATTTCAAACTTATTTTGTTTCACCATAATTTGAATTAGCGTATCATATATCATAATGTATAAATTATGTTTTTCAGGTTACGGTCTGTGTGTGGCAAAGGCACAATATCCTATTGCAGAGTTAGTGGACTTACTGAAGGCAGCAGGAAAGAAAGTGCGTTTTGCCATACATCCCGTTGCTGGTGAGTACTCTAAATGTGTTTTTTATCCCAGCATGGATATACGCATAAATCTTAATACCAGGAATATTCAGAAATAAATATGCAGTTGCTTTTCAAAATATTCGAATAGATAGATAATCATCTATTTCTAGCATAAATGTTATATTCATAGAGGTAATATTACACTCTCAATCGTACTGTCGATTGTAGAGTAGGCCCGTGCCCTGCAGTAGGACGTATATGGGCTGATACAGATACAGAATATTACACTAGAGCGGACATCGCGAAGAAAATGTGTGCGCACGTATTAGGCAAGCGGAGAATGGTGAAGAGAGATGAAAGATAATATTGCTGATACCTTCGGAAAATATAATTTTCTCTACGCCGCTTCTACTACTACCGCACTTATTTGTTCCTAATATACTGTTTGCTGTATCTTCTTCTTCTTTTTGAGCGAGTATTAACCCACTGCTGGATATTGGCCTCCTCTCCGGTTTCCGGTTTTGCGAGTTTTATCCATGATGGGTCTAGTTTACCTTAAATATTTGTAAGCTCATATCTTACATTTTGTATTTAGGCCGTATGCCTGGACAGCTGAATGTGTTGCTCGCTGAAGCTGGTGTTCCCTACGATGACGTCTTCGAAATGGAGGAAATCAACGAAGATTTCCCAGAAACTGACCTCGTACTTGTTATTGGTAAGTTTATTTTAACATGGATATACAAATAGTTGTAGTAATAGGGAATATGCACGAAACTCCAAAATAAGCCATTTTTTGTAATCTTTACTCATATTTATCATATACCTTAAATTCATCAACTCAAAATCGGTATAATAAATACTTAAAAAATGACATTTCATATTTACCGCGCAATTTTATCGAAATGCTTGAAAAGGCAAGACATTGGTCACGATCTTATGAAGTTTTAGCTTGTTGAGTGTATTGTTTTACGTTTGTTTATGAGTTATTTTGTGTTTTCTTTATATTATTAAAACAAATGGATTATTTTGTCACGAAATACAGTTCTGTAGCAATTCATGAAAGAAACTTAATCCAAATACTACGTTGTTCATATCGTGACCTTTGACGTCACAGCGAGTTCGCGCCAAAATGGCGTTTAAATGCTTCGAAACTGATAGCAGTTTTGATTATTTTTTTGTACTTTTTTAATTGATATTTTCAATTACTTATATTTTTTTACGGTAATGTAATAACATACAGAATCGATTAAAAATATAAAAAATAACATGCATATTCCCTATTGATTCAATACTTGTCTTAATTCTCCTGAAATTGTATTGAAATACAATGTGTGTATTTATAGGCGCTAACGACACTGTGAACAGTGCTGCTGAAGATGATCCCAATTCGCCAATTGCTGGAATGCCGGTACTTAAAGTATGGAAAGCAAATCAGGTAAGAACACGATGTGGTTTTTTTATTACGTAGTAATTTATATGATATGTAACGAAATCCTATTTTAAACTCTGACTCTTTTACAAAATCAATCAACAATTTTAAATTAATCAGTAATGCGTTATTCTAACACCTTTCGCCTATCCGTTGGGATATTAGATCCCAACGGATAAGATAGATAGAGACTAGATAGGGATTTTGACTCATGTTGCAAATTCATGTAAAGTACTTACGTAAAGACAGTCGGCTTTATTTATAAGTAGTTTTAAAACCTATTTTAGCTATCGTATTTTTTGACCCTTTCGAATGACTTGCATGCAATTTGAGGGAAGAAGACAAAACATACGATAACTAAAATACGTTTTAAGACTATCTATGAATATCTTAAAACTTAATATATAGTTCGTTAAACCTAATTCACTCTCCTTTATCTCGTGACTGCAAACAGCGATCGGAGCACGATGACGTCTTTGCCCAAGCGGCAAGTTAAAATTATAACCGGTCAACTATTTCTCTCGATAATTTATTACCTCGCCGATAATATTTTACGAATTTACATAATTTCGGTGTATACCTATCTACCAGTTCATTTCGATAGGATTGCGACGTCGATTATAGTCACATGACAGTTTGTGTGACATCGCCATTGCGTGAACAGTTTTTTATCCGACCGCCAATGATGCGATGGGACTGAAAAGTAAAAGCAACTAAAACAAGGAAACACGTATTTAAACAAATATGCCGCAATGGTGGCTCAAGTAGCTTAGGTTGAGAACCCAAGCTAATCTTCCCTCTATCTCAAAGTGCATAATTATGCTAATTTTACCGATTTTCTCCCCCAGGTCATTGTTATGAAGAGATCCATGGGCGTGGGTTACGCCGCTGTAGACAACCCCATCTTCTATAACCCCAACACGGCCATGTTACTCGGAGACGCCAAGAAAACTTGCGATGCTCTACTTGAAAGAGTCAAGCATCTAGCGGCTTAATTTACTTATTTTGTAGTAAATACCAACTATTTCGTCCCGAATGCGGACATTTTTAACTTCCTAAGTTTAAGGAAATGCTAATGTTACTTGTTTTAACTAACAGCCAGCATTTTCTGCAAGGTGAGATTTAGCTAATGGTGTTGGTGTTTGCTACATGCTTTAAAACTTATTTTTTTAAGTTGTTTTTTTTTTTTCAACTTAGAATTATCGAACCACTTGCATTGAAAATTGTATGCCATCTAAATTTAAAAAAAAATCTTTAAATTTTATAAATGTATGTGTAAGGAAATGAACTGATTTTATGTTCTTTTTTGTTATTTGGACTGTACTGATGACTTATTGGCTTTAAATTTACTATGCCAAATTATTTGAAAGATAAATATATATGTATATATATTACTTAAGAACGTGCAATTTGCTTCTTTCTTATAAAGAAGTTGTGCTACTTGCAATACGAATTTATGTATATCTTTGTAGAATTGAATTATGACACTTAAAACATAAATAATGTTATAGGTTAACATTATTAAAATACACTGAATATACGAATTCAAGTGCCTTAATATTTTATGAAGTTATTCAGCTAGTCTATTTAGTCTGAAATATTTTGAAATTATATATTTAGAAGTTTACAATTTATATAAATGAATCACAATTTTACTATATTAATAGCGTTGAGATTTTATGTACCTCTATAGATTTTTATTGCTGTTGTAATTTACCAGCCAGCTGCAATGGAATGCATTTTAATTCAGTTTTACTTTCCTGCACATTCCAGTGAGGCTTTTGCCAATAAATTATAAGAACAGATAAGGTAATATACACTTAAACATATTCCAAAGTTCTTGGTTAACATAAAAAAATCGATTTGTATTTTTTCTGGATTAAATGTTGCATGTTTTTTTGTCCTTGTACTACGAAAATCTTTATAATTCCAAGTCACCAACTCGCGCATTACTTTCGTATTTAGTTCATGACGCTAGAAATTAAGTATAAGTGTGAAATGTAAGCTTTGAAAGTGACTGAAATAAAATCTTTTTTATTTTTAAATGTATATTTTTTAATAAAATATTTATAATCCCTTGCGTCAATGATATACGGTTTGTTTTGGTTACTGAATTATCATTTGTACAGTGTTTGTAATTTAAGCTGGGATCATCTCTAATCAGGTGGTAGAGTGCCTCGACACTAAATTCGTTGCTACGAATTATAGGGTTATTGCGAATATTGGCACCAGAGACAATTATTGATGCTCATTTTAATGCTGACATTCAAATCGTAACGTGTTCGTTGAAGGAGGAGTCTAGAGAAAGTCACGTGGGGTTAAACTAATCATGACAGTTATACAAAACAACTCTGTTTCTTTCTCAGTCAATTGATTTGTCAAGATAAATTGGAAGGAAGTTAGTAAATTATTGTAGACTGTGCTCGCGTAGTGAAATATTAATAAAAAAAAATCCATAAATAGATTTAACAATGCTTATTAACAATAATATTCACATATCCTAATAATTATTATTCTAGAAAATGTTTTATTTAACTTCAGTTTTATCAACATCCACTGATACTTTAAAACCCTGAATCAGCAAGAACGCTGAATTTCATAATAACGTGTACTTAATTTGGACACGTTGACAACGTTGCAAAATTAAGTACCAGGGCTTCTAAGTACGAGTACGTAAAAATACTAGGGTTCAAAACCAGGTTTTAAAATACTTGAAAGTATTTTGTTAGTATGAGTCGGCAACCCTTCGCGTCCCAGCCGCGGCGCGGCGTCTATAAAATACTTGCATAGGAAATCAATCCGTATTCCGTAACTAATAAAGCGTTTAAAAAAGGAGCAACAACGCATAAATAAAAAAAAAGCTTTGAATTTCAAAGTATTTTCTATTCACAAATACGATTGTGTTTCTTATTAATACGAAATTAAGAATAGTTTTTCTTTCGAAGTATTTTTATGTATAGTGTTCCAAGTTCTTCGCGCACCGACAATAGCTGTGTCTAAATTTTAAAATACAGTAGAACCTCTACAAGTCGAACATTAAGGGAGATGCCAAAAAATTCGAGTTATAGAGTTTTCAACTTATGGAGGATTTCGACTTAGGCGGATTTTGATTCGAAATAAAGAGTTTGAGGTTTATTCTTATACATTTTGAGTTAGAGAGGTAAAATAAATAAAAATTCAACTTGCAGAGGTGACAAACATATTTTTATTTATTCTAAATCAACATTATTTCAAATCATTTTAAAATAAAAAATATGGCATTTAAAAAGTCAGTATTTTTTTTCTTTTGCTTTAGATAATTTGGTTGTTCTCTATCTATAGCATTGTCTAATCTATAAAGAGCAGAAAATTCTTCTTCTTCAGTTACTGGTTTGCTCTATTTTTTTTTTTTTTTTTATTGCTATGAATGGCGAGACGAGCATGCCGTTCGCCTGATGGTAAGCGATACGACCGCTCATGAACAGTAGCAAAACCAAACAACACCTTGAATTACAAAGCAATGCTTGGCATTCCACTGCGCTCGCCATCCTGAGACATAAGATGTTAAGTCTCAATATGTCCAGTAGTTACTCTGGCTACAATGCCCTTCAACCCGAAACACAACAGTGCGTTTACACTGCTGTTTGACGGGAGAAATAGACACTGCGGTGGTACCCACCCAGATGGCCTCTCACATATGAGAGACCTACCACCAGTAAAATATCTATACAATTACGTAAGGTATTCGAGGCGGCTCGCGCCTCTTTGATGGAAACTCATGGAGCACATGTACTACTATTCACGTCTTCTATGTCATCTAAATCATTAGTATCGGTTTTCTTCGAGTCGTCGGTCGGTAACTTATTTTTGTTCGAACAATAGAGGTAATAAATCCCAAATGATCAAGTTGTAAAGGTTGTAAAATAAAACGTTGCTATGTTCGACATACAGAGGTCAAATTTAATTTTTCGAGTTATAGAGTGAAAATATGTACCAAAATGGCTTGGAGGGACTCGGTGATTATTTCGACTAACAGAGGGTCAAGATTTCAAGTAATGGAGGTTTTGGTGTTTGAAGGGAAGGGAACAAAACATTTTTTCGAGATTTGGAGGTTTTTGACTTATCGAGGTTCGACTTAACGAGGTTCTACTGTACTTGCATAGGAATTCAAC
Organism: Hyles lineata; assembly: GCA_030180105.1. Lineage (NCBI taxonomy): Eukaryota > Metazoa > Arthropoda > Insecta > Lepidoptera > Sphingidae > Hyles > Hyles lineata. Next base: position 7,706,573 of record JARJEE010000017.1, on the reverse strand, counting down.
CCGTATAGCATGATATTTAAGGAGCAAAATAGTATGAATAAAACAATATTTTGAAGTTCAAAGTATTTGTTATTGACAGATACGATTGTGGTTCTTATTTATATTAAGTTATGGATCGTTTTCCTATGCAAGTATTTTTATGTATAGTTTCCAGAGCTCTCTGCGCATCGACGTATGGCAATACTTTCATACTTGTAAGTATTTTCTGCTCGTATCAGGGTGCTGTACTTTGAAGTGAATACCTGGTTTTAAAACCTGGTATCGTAAATACGTCATAACTTTACTTGACAGCACAGAGTACATTCTATATACGGAGATAGGGTTAACAGTCAGATTATTGGAATTAGCGCCCTCTGTCGGTATACGACGTTCGAATAGGACATAGGTCTTATCAATATTCAATTAATTTATATTATGATAATTTTCCCCAGTAATTTCCAAAGCCCGACATTTTTCCTGAATAGGCTTTTGAAAATTACCTTAGGGAAAACATGCCTAGAGATAAGCAAAAGTTTCTAAGTAAATAAAATAACAGTTTAGCGGTTGTATTGTTTTTTATTATGATTCCTCTTGTGATTATAATTATATACTTAGATAGTAAAGTAGAGAGAAAAGTATCTAATCTATTATATAATTATATATAATTATATAATAGATCTAATCTATTTTTTACATATTTTTTCTTAACAACAATAATTACGTGATGTTGAGAGAAGCGACATCTACTGCAAATGGAGGAACTATTACATTTTAAAGAAAAAAGCAATGTATGAACTGCTATGCCACTGCTTGACAGTGAGCTTGTCGCTTGACACTTGACAGTATATTGACAGCCCGCAGCCGTGCAATGCGAGCAGCCAGCTGCCAACAGCAGTAATTTGTAGCTTATACATTTTTCACCGTTTAAATATTATCTCAATTAATTGAATATGAATTTAAATGGATCAAGAATACTGTGACTCATCCTTTAACTAACTATCTTATAATAAAATAGTATATTGGCGTCAACGTGCCGGCATCTAATTAGAAATTTGTAAGGAAGTTTTTTCTATTCGGTTAGTTAAATAGGTATGTGTTGTGTTTAGTTTTTGTTCGTTTGTTCACCGCATACGCCGCAGTAACGTGCATTATGGTACGTGTTCCTTTAGTACTTTTAATTTCACAAGAGTTATCAATAACTTTCATATACAATATGGATTCCAGACAGCATCTATTATTAAAGCTGACGTAAATGATTTTTTTGTATCCAACTTTATTCAAAGCCGTATTTAAAGATAGTATTTTCTCACTGACTCCATTATTATAATTTTTGAGCATTATAATAACACAAATTCTATTTACTAAATCACAGCTGACTTGAGAAATACTCTAAATTAAAATTGCTAGCACATTCATTTTATTGCTTATTTTATATGGTATTAAAACACGTCAATATGATAACTTGTTATAAAAATATTGTACTTTTTACATTAATTATTTATACATTGCTTATATTATTTTGTTTATTTACTTATATCTTTTCACAAATATATATTTAACTATCTGTTTTTCAGCTTTTTTACTTATAAAAATATATGAAATCTAACTGTTTGAGCTAGTGTTGAAAAGCTTCAATCAACTGCAGCATGTAAATTAAAGGTTTATATTCTATATACCTAGTTCCTTATTATTATGTCTCCTTCAATTCACAATAAATTTAGCTTTGTATATTCATGCTCTATAATCTTTGGCGTGTCATCAAAAACACCTTTACAAATGCTTTATATTTATAATGCTTTATATTTTCATATTCATCTGTGTTGTATATTGTTCACAATTCATTAGTTGTTACATAACATATTCACTTCTGTCCTTACGTTTTTAATTGATTTACTCCAAAATCTAATTATTCTACATATAAACATGTATATAATTAATCATATAATTTTGACCTCAACCCTTAGCTACAGAAAGTACATCTGAACACATTTCAATATAGTTAAACATCATACAATAGCTATAAATAGTAGTGTAGTAAACATCTTTCTTATCCATGTTTACATTCAATTGTTTGTGTATTGATAATTATCCAAATTCCTTAGGCGAGTGATAACAACATGGTGTCTGCAAGCAAGACTGCTCTGCCGCCGAGCAGCGAGGAGAGTGTCAGTGTGTTAGCCATGATATATAGATTTTTTAAGAAGGTAAGTGGAAAGGCTTTATATTTTCTATTAATAATTACTACAAAGACATATATTTTAATGTCCCTGATTTTTTTTTTTTTTTTTTTTTATATAAAATAAAATGTAAAATTAATTTAAATAATATTTAAATAGAACATAGTTTAGCTGTCTCAATGTTCTTTTTTCAGGTAGCCAGAATATTGCCACTGTAATGGGTAAAAAAATCTTAATATGTGTGATTAATGTGTCTCTCCATAAAAAAATATTTATTTTATACTTCTATAGTCATACATCATTTTGTTTAGTATAAAAATTTGAATTTATAATGAAACTTCATTACATTCTGATGCAGCTATATTAATAGCAGGCAATTTAGAATTTTAATCAGTCCCATTTTGGAAAGATTGGCACTTGAGGCCCATCATGAGTAATATATTTACCCACTTGATGTGAGTGCATTGTTCAAATGATATGGATGTTAGTGACTCAGATATGACCTTCAAGGAGGCAGGTACACATTTTGAATGTATAAACAGTTACTAAGAAGTTATTTTAAGCTAAATTTCATAAATTATAATGGCCTTATACATAGACACTTAATAAATCTATTTTAGGTACCTAATGGTTTGTCCCTTACGAACGACTTTTGAGTCTGTTTGAGCGAAAAAGACAAAATCTTCAACAACTAAAAGACCTGTCTATGAATAACGCCGTAACAGTATGAATAGCAAGTGTAAAGTGACGACCTTGTATGTCATTATTTGTTTGTTAATTTATCAATTTAATGTATAAAATACAATTCAGTGTATTCATTTTGAATGCTTCTATCGTGTTATAAATTCAAATGACTTCCTTAACACCGGTACCTACTATATTACCGATCGCGTCATACCTACCCGCTGAGATCATCTTTTTTTAACTTGACAACGAAACGATGTGATAAGCGTAAAGTATCGCTATTTGAATAGTTAGTATTTTATATTAGGGCCGATTAACCCATAGGAAAATTAAGCAAATTTTCTTCTAATATATGTTTATTAAGAAAGTATGTTTTATTACGAACTTGACATAAGTTTTACAACACATTTTATCGTCCTTAATCGTTGTTAAGACCATAAATCAGATAAACTTTGTCGGATATAATACGAGTACTTCTAGAATATTATATTTTTCGAAAGATATTAAGCTTAACATTGAAAAGTCCTTTTTCAACCACAATGACCTTGGTCTACTTCCTTCCACTTTTATGTGCGTCTATCTATACTTACGCACAGTCACTGGCGCCGCAGAGGTCGCCAACTAACAGCTATTGATTCGATCTATTATTTAATTTAGGTTGATAACAACATATGGCACACAATGCAGAAGGGTTTGTAAGTTTCTAAATTCTGACTAAGTTATTTTAACTTATATGGTGAACTATACGTCCTAAGTCCTCTCAATCCATTGTAGAGGAGGACCGTGCCCTGCAGTGAGACGTATATGGGTTGATACGGAATTAACTTTTAAATTATAAATTGATTGGCGAAGCTAAAGTGGCAATCCTATAAACATAATAATTATGTAGACTCGAGGGATACTTGACGTCAGGTTTACGATGCTTGGTTATAAAGCTCAAATTGGGGCTTAGCGCAAATGCATGTATAAGATCATACATGCAAAGCAATTCCTCTTCCAGAAGAGTTTCTTCGAAAGGGTACTACTTAAATATACATTAACTGCGACCCGCTCTCACAAATGGTCACTGCCCTAAATGGGAAGCGACATTTTGCCTGTTTTATGATCTGCACCATGTATGTATGCCGAGGAATTGGTTGAAATGATCACTTGGGTTTCTATTTGATATCTTTGTTTCATCATTGTTCCATCGCAAACATAGATTCTATAGTCTAGAAGAAATTCTCACGTCATTGTGTTTATGATATCTCTTATATTTCTTGAAACCAGTTCAAAAAGAATAACATCTGGGTGTGGAGCGGCATAGAATATGGTTAAAAACTTAAAGGTAAAATTACCTACCATGAGTTTTAGAACAACAGTTTTAGATTTTCTAGATTTGTAAATAGAATTTTTTGTAACTTGATTGCTACCAGGGACACCGCTGTCCACCCCTTTTAGATAAAGGCGTGAGTTTATGTATAATGTACCTATGTATGTAAATAGGACGAACAAATTGTTTATAACAGTAAAAAATATATATATTAAGAAACCAATACATTCTGGGTTAAACACTAGTTAAATCAGTCGTAATTTATTCTCACTCTGAATTCTGATATACATAATGCTTTTCAGAAAACATTAAAGAGGCAATAAAGATTGCCTCACAGTAAAAATGAAGTTGCCCGTAATGATTGCGCATTCTATGACTAAGGACTTCTTATCAACACCTGGCTAATTACTTTATGCTAGTTAGGAAGTAGTAGTTACCTATGTTTTAGCTGTAGCACATGTTTGTGTTCGTAGTCAGGTCGGCAACAGTGACATCATGCGTCCTCTATTCCCGCAGGGCAGGAAACATGTGCTTTATAAAATACATACATATATACACTTACTGCCATTGGGCTCCATTTGTTTAGCGATAAGGTGAATAATTTTGTTTAGAGTTTACACTAATGTTTACTTGTGTATGTCATTTCAATGTTTAGAATCTTTTAGTTATCTTAATTACTCGTTTACGATGAAGGATTCTTACGACGTAGTTTTACTTTAAAATTTGTATTTTTTTATTGCTGGGAATCTCAAAAATTCCGCAGTGAAGTCACCGTCGTTAAATAGCTCTGTAATGTTCCGTTCCAATCGCAACGTAAAGCGGAAGAGGTTTTTGCGTCTTTTGATTCGGTCAAGCATGCGATGGGAATATTTAAATAAAATACAACAATAGATGCTAGCTACTAGCTGGTAACACAGATATTTTTCGATTTCATATTTTGTTACAATATGTTGAATCCAAAAGAATCAATACTGTGTTGTAAGTTACCACAGTTCATAGATACTAATTTAGGGCAAAGGCTAAATTACCCATCTAATAAAGTGGCGGCGCGCCCAAAAACAATATCCTGAATAGCATCTTATACCAAGTTTCTTAGAGATAATATCTTAATACAATTTCGTAAATAGAGCTAGTGACAGTATAATTACGACTATCATAGAATAGATAATACATATACTATATTAAGTGAAATTACAGAGTAATAAAATGTCGTAATTCGTTAGCTAAACATGGTGCTACAGTGTGACAAAATTTACCAATCTAGCTCTATTAATGTGTGATTCATCACATGTTTTTTTGCATGAGTGCATTGCAATTCATCAAATCATTCACAATAAACGATTCAATTTAGTCTCCACGAAAAAATCAGATGACTTATGTTTCAGTGAAGCATTTTTAGAATGTACATGGAATGCGAAAACTGAGCCTATAACGTATCTTTGTTTATGAGATACCCTATCGTTTTATTATACACGATATTTATTAATCACTTCTAATCAATATTAATCGTTGTTATGCAACAGTAATCATATAACTGACATGAACGAAAAAGACTACACGTTATTCTGTTTATGTCATTCATGTTGTTTCTAATAATTTGTTAACCCTGACTTACAAAAATGGAGACAGAGAATTTGTTAGCAAGTGATGTTGAGTTATTAACGGGCGGGAAGAGAGTGTTTTACATGTGGGATCGATTATTGCAGGTGTCGATAGTGGGCGCGGTGTATCTGGTAGGGTACATGCAATGGAGCGTGGCGTGGCTCATCGGACCCGTTATACTGTCGGTGCTGCGAGACCAGTGGCGCAAGGAGAACGAGTACAAACGAAACATCGCGAAGGTCGCCGCACTCAGTTCAGAAAAGGACGTGGTGCTCGCGCGACTTAATGACCTGCCGGCTTGGGTAAGATGACCTGCTTACATGACCTGTGGACTATTATAACTACAGATTATAATAGTCTACTATACTATACTATACAGTGCTCGTTTGCCCCCTATAACATAAAAAAATAATAAAAAAAAAGATATAGAGAAATGTCAGCACGTCTGTTATACATATACAAAAAACAAGATATTATTTTCTGCTTTGAAGTTCATTTGTTACGTTGTAATAATTGATCGTGAGGCGCGAAGAATTAGCAATAAATAACTGTATAACTAATATTAATTTCATCAATACATTTTTGTTATGCTCTGTGATGATGGGCCAGTTATAACTCATAAGTGGACATCGTTGAGAGTTCAATCCAATTGATCTGAAAATCGCAGAGTTTAAAAATACACCTGCTTTATGTAGGATTGACATGAAATGGACAATGTTACAAATTGCAATAAGTTTTGGAACAATTCTTTGCCATGTTCTATAACACAAAGACGTTCCACTCAGTGATTTTTGATTTTTTTATTGTAGTTCACTGTATCTAATGGGGCGTTGATTGTTGAATAGAAGATCGGAATAAACAAGTTATTTTTCCACAGGTCTTCTTCCCGGATGTCGAACGTGCAGAATGGCTGAACAGGGTAAGCGGTTTATAATAAAATAATAATAAATATAATGAGTTTAAGATTAGAAAAAGGTGCTTAGGAAAAGTTATTATTGTAAGCACCCCACGCTTTGTAGCAATAAAATGAATGTATTTTACTCTATTTTCTAATTTTAAACTCATTATCGATTATTTTTACTTACGTACTCGTAATTTAAAAATAAAATACTGTATCTGAATTTTCTGGATAGGGTAATGTTTGTCATATACTTTTTAAATTATTGTGTTGTCATCGGTCCTTGACAAATCTACAAAGTTTGAATGAAATCGGACCGTTTAAAGTGGGTCAAAATCGCGTCAAAAGGAGTGGGTTACAAACAAACATACAAGTGAAACTAATATAAAGAGTGTAATAAAATCGGTTCCAACCTACACGGATTAATGGAGTAAAAAATAGCCATTTCCCACCCACAAGCGCGCTCAAGGCTAGACACTGATTAACTCGCACACTAGTGTTATTATTCAATTCCCAGTGCATAGTAAATAGAGATGAACTTGGCCCGCAGATTCTGCTCCAAGTGTGGCCCAATGTGAACCACTACGCGAGGAGTCTTCTAAAGGACTCCATCGAGCCGGCTGTTGCGGAGAGCCTCGCCAACTACAAACTCAACGGCTTTAAGTTCGAGAGAATGATTCTTGGAACTATTGTGAGTATGCTGCAGTGGAGTGGAACTTCAATTGTTTACTGTTAGTCGGGTATAGATAATAATATACATATGTACAGAAGTGTACTTACGGTCTTATTCATAGTCAGGTTATAAACTTATTTCAGTTATCGAATGTTTTGTCTTCTTTGCTCAAAATGAATTCAAAAGTTGTTCGAAAGAGACATTCGATAATTGAAATAGGTTTTATAACTGACTATGAATATGGACGTTAGTGTATGTAGTAGGAAATAGCTATTTTATGGTAGGTTTGGCTTCTAGCCACATTGGAAAGAGGGTGCACAAATCTAGACATGCATTACATCATTTCGGTGACAAACTCCTATTGTTCTTGTTATCCTGACTCATCCATTTGTTTTTGACCAATCTTTTTTTTTATTTTTAAGTAATAGGGAATATGCATGCCATTTTTTTATATTTTTAACCGATTCTGTATGTTATTACATTACCAGAAAAAAATATAAGACATTATAAATATCAATCAAAAAAGTACAAAAAAATAATAAAAACTGCTATCAGTTTCGAAGCATTTAAACGCCATTATGGCGCGACCTCGCTGTGACGTCAGAGTCTACTATGTCAGCAACGTAGTATTTGGATTAAGCTTCTTTTATTAATTGCTACATAACTGTATTTCGTCACAAAATAATCCATGTTTTTTTTATAATACAACGAAAACACAAAATAACTCTTAAACAAAAGTAAAACAATACACCCAACAAGCTAAAACTTCATAAGATAGTGTACTCTGTCGTCACTTTCCTTTTCAAACGTTTCGAAAAAATTGCGCGGCAATTTTGAAATGTATTTTTTTAAGTATTTTTTTACCGATTTAGAGTTGATGAATTTAAAAAAATATCTTATTGATATATTTCTATATCAATAAAGATTGCAACAAAAAATTTTTGACTTATTTTGGAGTCTTGTGCATATTCCCTATTGACATTAGCTACATTTATACAGAGTGCGTGGTGGCCTGTTGGTAAATAGACGAGATGCGGCTGCCAACTTGCTCACGGTGGTCGCGGGTTCAAATCCAACGGCACACCTTTGACTTTTGTAGTCATATGTGTATTGATAAATAAACAATCACCACGGACTTTAATGGTGAAGAAAAAAATAATCAGGAAAACTGCATAAAATAGCGAATTTTTAAGAATTTCTATAGTATGTAAAGTCCGCCAACCCGCACTCGGCCAGCGAGGTGGACTATATGACCTAACCACTCTCAAATGTTCTCTCGATTGTAGAAGAGGCCCGTGCGGTACAGTGGGACATATATGAGCTAATACAAACGGCATACAAAGACAGAATACAGAATACTTTAATTTCTTGTTTATTCAACCCAAATATTTATTAGTTAATTAGCTAGAAACTTCTTATGACTGTCACAAGACGTTTTAAAGTAATCGGATTGTGAAGCGCACTCAGTTTATCTAACAATAAACATTTGCATTAACAACAAGACGGTTGTTATAACGCTGTAAAGTGTAAAGCTTCTTATAGGTATAATATTGTTTAGCGACTAGCGTGGAATAATGTTATTGTTCGCAGGCGCCTCGCGTCGGCGGCGTCAAAGTCTACGATAAGAATTTGTCGAGGAATGAAATCATTATGGACATTGATTTATTGTGAGTATATGTATCGAGTAAATCAGATGGCGGAGTTCGTTGCTCTATAACGCAAATAGTTTAATAACAATGTCAAGGTCGCGCTCGAATGAAGGTCACGAGTCGAGATATTTATACTTATAAGAAAAGGGTCATTGCATCTATCGTACATAACGTAACCATACGTCCCGATTTAGGCGGGACAGTCCCGCTTTCAGGAAGTCTGTCCCGGTGTCCCCAGCAAGGCCTACATAGTCCCGCTTTTGCAAACAGACCAAACGATGATCAAAAAGTATTTCCCGCTCGAAATGCTTTATCGAACTAATACTGAAAACGGTTGGGTCAAATTATTCCAGCACTGTTGTAAAAAACATTCTTGATTTTTAAAAAATCCATACTGGTGGTAGGTCTCTCATATGTGAGAGGCCATGTGGGTGGGTACCACCGCAGTGTCTATTTCTCCCGTCAAACAGCAGTGTAAATGCACTGTTGTGTTTCGGATTGAAGGGCATTGTAGCCAGAGTAACTACTGGACATATTGAGACTTAACATCTTATGTCTCAGGATTGTGAGCGCAGTGGAATGCCAAGCATTGCTTTGTAATTCAAGGTATTGTTCGGTTTTGCTTCTGTTTATGAGCGGTCGTATCGCTTACCATCAGGCGAACGGCATGGTCGTCTCGCTGTTCATCGCAATAAAAAAAAACTATTATTGAGCACGTGACTTCCAGGTAGACACGCCTGGAAGTCACGCCACTATTGGGGCTTATAAATCGTGCCTAACTATTTTATGTTTAGGGCTTATGTGCTATTATTTTTTGTAATTCAATCTTCTTTATTAAAAACTTGTAAAACACCAGAAACTTTTTATTATTATTTAATTCCACAGATGTCCCGCTCTGGCACAAAAAAATAAATGGTCACGTTAATCATACAAAGAAATTACAACAATCTTGATCTGACTTGTGCAGTTTTTTGATTAAATGTATGAATTGAGTAAATACTGTCGGTTTATTATGGCCTTGTACTGTTGATGCTAGCAATGATTTAAAAACTAAATATAGGTCCTTCTGTACATTTGGAGTTTCAAAAAGATGACCGTCAAAATCGCTATAAAATAAATATTAAATTAACTTAATTTAATACATTTCGTTTAAACGGTGATAAAAAAATATTATTCAACAAATACATTTTATATAATTACTAGCTGTTCCCGCGACTTCGTCCGCGTCGAATTTATTTTAATTATCATTTATTTTTAGTTTTTTGTATTAGCTTTATTGAAAAATTTCTTTATATACAATACTTTGGAATTGGGATATTGATTGGTTGGTGGGAGAAGTGATGGGAGGCGCCCGACGTGACGGCCCAGTGGTAGCATGCGCGTGAGTTGCGCGCGGTATTGGACAGTACTTGGGCATTGCAACATTACTTTATTTTTACTATTATACAGCTATATAGCTACAGTATACAGTGAAAGAGTAGAAAATATGTATATTTGGTTTCCTGACTCATCCCACGGGAACACTACATTTTTCGGGATAAAAAGTAGCCTATGTGTTAATCCAGGGTGTCAGCTATCACTATACCAAATTTCATCAAAATCTGATGAGCCGTTTTTTCATGAAAGAGTAACAAACATCCATACATCCATACTTACAAACTTTCACCTTTATAATATTAGTAAGGAAGTAAGGATTATATTATTATAAAATCTTTTTGTCGCATTTTCAAATTTCATTTAAAAAAATCAAAATCTTTGCCAGCGATGGTTAATTTCAGTAACGCTCCACTAGAGATGTACTGGAGCACGCGCACCACTTATGTCGGTACACTTTAGACGCTTTCTGCCCTGTCCATGTTATGTAAAGAAATGAGTAACGACTCGATTGAAGACTATTCCTCTTTTTCGGCACTTATCAATGGATAATCATTATAATTAAATTGCAGCTATGCCGGTGACTGCGATATATCGTTCGTTCTCCAACGCATCCGTGGAGGTATTAAGGATTTGCAGGTAAATATTAATTATATTACATATTTATTTATTTATTTATTTATTTAATCTTTATTGTACACAAACAAAAGGACATAACAATATAAAGAAATAACATATATAAAAGGTACAAAAGGCGGTCTTATCGCTAATAAGCGATCTCTACCAGACAACCTTTGGATGGATATAAAAGAAGGATAAAGAAAGGGCAGTGTAAAACAAAGATAAGGTACGCTCCAATAGATATAAATTACTTTGAAAAAGATTTATACTGGTCATAGGTCTCTCATAAGTTAGAGGCCGCCTGGGTAGGTACCATCGCCCCGCCAAACGCAAGTCCCGCCAAACAGTAGTAGTTTTTTCAAATTTGCAACGAACTGTGGGTCTTAACCTGCCTTTTGTCTTATGGTAAGCGTTACGACTGCTCATGAATAGTAGCAAAACCAAACAACACCTTGAATTACAAAGCAATTCTTGGCATTCCACTTCGCTCGCCATCCTGAGGCATAAGTTGTTTTGAACCAGCTTGGTTTTGCTACTGTCAATGAGCAGGCGTATCGCTTACCATCAGGCAAATGGCGTGCTCGTCTCATCATAAATCGAAATGCTTTGTTGTCAATTTCGTGGTGGCGCTTTGATGTCAAATATACGAATTGTTGAAATATATATTACCTAGAATTCGATGAAATGGAAAGAAATATATACCTATTCTTTATATTTACTATTGCATGGACTTGGAAAAATAATTATTAACTACTATTAACTGTTATATTGCAAAGGTGTGAAATAAAAGGTTTTTTATTTTATACGATTTGATGTAGATCCACGGCATGGTGCGCGTGGTGATGAAGCCGCTGATCAGCAAGATGCCGCTGGTGGGCGGGCTGCAGGTGTTCTTCCTCAACAACCCCTCCATCGACTTCAACCTGGTCGGCGCCGCTGACATCCTCGACATGCCCGGCTTCAGGTGAGTCTACTCTCTCTAGTCTAGTCTAGTATCTAGTCTAGTCAATAACGTGGCATGCGTAAAATAGCACATGGGTGAAAATCCGTACGAGACTAAAATTCACAAAAAGCACAAGAATAACAGTCCATACATACTATACGCGATAGGTCGACATGGAATTTTCTAGTGATGTAGTATCATGTTCCAAGTTGTTTATATCGATATTATTTTTTTGCAATGCATAAATGAGTAAAATTAATAAAGTCAAGTTTGGTATATGCAATATGACATAATACGTTACCAAAAATTTGTAACTGATCGATGTCTGCACATGGAAGATATATGAGAAAAAATATAATGGAGGAACTGTATGAACGTAAAAGAACCATAAGTATGAGAATGAATTATTGTTTTTTTCTTTAGCTTTAAAAACTCTCCTAGTGAATTCAATACACAAGGAGCAATGTGAGCGGGATCGAAATTGATAAACATGGTCGATGCGAGCTCGTGCAGCACTAAGACCACAGACTAACAATAAAATTAAAAAACACGTAAATTCTAGTATCTTCGGCAGTTTTTAACCGATTTTAGTGATTTCTTTTTCATTGGATAAAGCGTATTGACAGGTTGGTCTCAGGAACACAACATGAACATCTGATGATCATGTTCGGACCTGGAGAGTAGAACTCTCCAAATTTAATAGGATTCAGATGGTTCTTTTTGCATTGGGTTCAGTATAATTTGATTTGTTGGCTAGTCAAGTCATTAAACAAATTAATCAACATGCACAAGTTCCATAAAATAAAATATTATTTTTTTGCTTTGTAGTGGTACTTATTATTTTATTATTTTTTGGTTTTTAGTGGTTTTGTTTTGAAGTTGGTTTTTACTTTTTTAAACTTTTACATATATGTCTTAACGACGTCAACCTTATTTTTGGCACTTCAAACGTATTTACATTGTTAAACCATTAATTACAAAGCTATACTTGGCATTCCGCTTCGTTCGTCATCCTGAGACATAAGAAAAGTCTCAATATGCCCAGAAATTAGGGTAGCTATAATGTTCTTTAAACTAAAACATAACAGTACATTCATAACATAACATAACGCTATTTGGCAGGAGTAAAAGATGTTGCGGTGGTACCTGCCCAGGCGGTTGGGCCACATATGAGGGACCTGCCAACAATTGTATTGACATTGTAGCCAGAGTAACTAGGTACTGGACATCAATATGTCCAGAGCCATCCTGAGACATAAGATGTTAAATCTCAATAGACTTAACATCTTATGTTTCAGGATGGCGAGTGCAGTGGAATGTAATGCATTGCTTTGTAATTTTTCGTGTTGTTTGGTTTTGCCACTCTCCATGAGCGATCGTATCCCTTACCATCAGGCAAACGGCACGCTCGTCTTGCCATTCATAGCAATAAAAAAAACCTTTGTGAATATTTGTAGTGACATCCTGCGGCGCTGTATCGTGGAGCAGGTGGCCAACATGATGGTGTTGCCCAACAAGCTGCCCATCAAGCTCAGCGATGAGATACCCACCGTCGAACTGCGCATGCCCGAACCTGAGGTTACTCATTGTAATACTGTTCTATAGGCAACACGTTATATTAATGCGAATTCTTAGTGAAGAAAAAAAAGGAAAAAATTGTTGTCGAAGCAAAAAAAAGTTACGTAGATTTATAATTACTTTTTTTATGAGTGGAAGTTTCGGCGAACGAGCAAACAGGTTATCTGGTGGTATGGCGCCCATGAATATTCATAAAACATGAGTCAAGGATGTGTTACCAGACTTATCAAATCTGGAACGGTGTAGGAACGTTGGGCATCAGGCAATCTCACCCACCGAATGAAACGTGACAGCAAACTCTCGCTTCACGCCGATCTTCTGTCTCACAGTGGTACCACCCAAACCAAAATCAACTGGTTTGGTTGTTTGTTAATCCAGTAACAAAATGTAAATAAATGAAGAGTATTTCTGCACAACTATAAATAAAACATATTCAATAAACTAAAATTATTTAAAGGATGGCCTTAGGGTAATTCCGCGAACCACTGGGGATGCTTCCAGGGACCAACGTTCAAGAACAACTGCTCTAATATTACAAAGTATTTTTTATGATGTACAATTTTCACTGTATTCTTGTCCGCAGGGCGTCCTTCGTATTCATCTAGTTCAAGCTCAGAATCTCATGAAAAAAGACGTTTCTATGATAGGTAAGTGATGCTTAAAATATCTTACATATAACTACGTGAACACATTTTAAAAATTTGTTGTCCATACATAAAAATATGTATAAAGGATGCTTTGACAACTATTTTAAATAACGATGCCACCATTGTTTATCCGCATATATTCCTCAGTTTTGTGTAGATCAAATCGTTATAACTTTTCGACCGTCATATTAATAATTCGATTACATTACTTGTCAGGTAAGGGTAAGTCGGATCCGTACGCCATAATCACAGTGGGCGCGCAGCAATGGAAGACGAAGCACATCGACAACAACGTGAATCCTCGCTGGGACTACTGGTGCGAGGTGAGTCGTCGAGTTCTCACTTTTTATCTCTTTAATTTTCTACACTTTTCTCTTTTGCACTGGTTAAGGGCACTTAGATCTTTTTATCCTTACTGCTTACTTTACCTCGCAAAAGGATATATATTTACCACTGTCTAAATATGATTGTAAAAGCCAATGAATAGTAGTTCTTGTTGCTTTATATTTGGAATTTTAAAAAAGCAACGAGAGATTCCTGTTGTTTCTTCAGTCAATATTTGATGATGTATGAAATGGAAAATTGACGTAAAGCTTCGAAGGCCAGTGACGTGTTCGAAATAAGCAATAGCGAATGAAGTTCGAACGTACAGGACGCGCGTGGTGATTGGATGAAATACTGTAACTTCACTTAATGTAACTAAAATAAATATTGTCAAAAATATAAGAGGTAAACTAAGCATATCCTTTTAATTTTTATTAATATTTTATAACTTGTTTAGCGAGCACTTTAATTTCTATTTATATTTTCACTTGTGTAGACGTATCTCGTAATTGATTGATAACTCAGGATTGTGGTAAGTGTTTGAATCACTGGCTCATTTCTGATACTTCAAAACTGTGAAACAAGTTAGGATGGGTGGATGGATTACGCGAGGCATTGAATTTGCAAGGTTGCCATGCATATGACTAATTTTGGACATTTTCTAAATTTTCAAACGTTAATTTAATGTTGCTTGCCTTTCCAAGCAACATTTTTATAACTATTATGACTATAACTAAGGCCATTCTCTTTACAATGATTCTCTATCCTGACCTTACAATTAGGGGCAGTGTAGTCTCGACATCCTAGCGAAGTAAAAATGATGAACTCTTTCAAGATACCTGCTGATGCATCATGCATAGTAAAGTTGCAGCACTAGATGCATAGCTTAAATGTATTTAGAGAGCTTCGCGCATATTCAAACATCATGCGGTCTATTATCAGTATTATAACTATCATAAAACTAGCTAAACAATTGTATATAACCGATCGATGTTCGTACTAACTTATACTTTCAAACCAATTGCTTATAATTACGATTCAATTTGATTTGCATCATTCGATGAGTTAGTTTCAAAAGATGTATATACATGAGTCAATAACTGCTTTGGGTTATTCTATCAGCAATGAGCATGATCGTTCAAACAAGCTTTATTTATCAAACATGAATTATGTTTACAATTCTGCAGATTCATATTTTACTTTTTATGTACTTAGCTTTAAAAATATTTTAGAATGGTAAGCATATTTCGCGCTCAAATAAATTCTTATTTAAGTTTATATGATGGCAAAGTGAAGTAATTATGGAAGTTAAGTATATTTGTGCCGCTATATCCAAAGCTACATATCGAATACTGTCTAATCGATTATTGTCTATCTATCTGACGGGTACGTTTTCCAAAATTATCAATGTTTTCAATTAACAAACCTTTTGTGGGATTTTGTTTTTTTTTTTTCTATTAATTGGTGTGCGCTTTCTGGGCTCTTACTCGTACTCGAACACGAAGAACCGAATTGAATCTTTGTAAGTAAGTAGATGTGAATAAGATTTTGTTTTCCTCACTTATGTTTGCGTCGGACCGCGCCCGTTTGGTACAAAAGGCGCTTATAATGTTCTCCCTCGGTCAGACCTTGGATATAGAGCTGTTCGACAAGGACGAAGGCAACGACGATGACAAGCTTGGCAAGTAAGTGGGAACACCTCGGACGGTGGTAAGGGGTTCTGGGGCAGCTGCGGGTCGGCCATTAATCACCAACGCTTTGCAAGCATTACATTCAGCGGCATTAGATGTAGACACCATGCGAGCCCGACAGTCGAACAGAGACGCAATTTTGGCTAACAATAAACATACCATATTGTACTATGCTGTAGTCGTCGCTGTGGACTCGCAGGCTCTTAGCTTAGCTTATTAGTAGCATTTAACAAATAGAAAGAAATGAGAGGTTCTACCTGAATGTCAAGTCAATTTTTTGTACGTATTTTTGGAAATCTGCGATCTCACTTCTTTCTAGAAAGCTTTGATGCAAGTATTAATTTGCAAACGCTTTTATAATCGCAGTTAGTAATAAGCACAGACGAGGTGAAGGCGAAGGTAAGTTGTGTACTCTGCCAGTTGTCTAATATCTCCCCCAATATTATATCATTTCTTGTTATGATTCTATCTCTTTTCTTTATACTACTATCCTATCTATAAGCACAGTATCTTTTTTCTAAATTTTTTGCAGCAACAACTAATTGTCAATGAGAGTAATTGTGTTTTTAGTCGATATTTATATGTCCATTATGACCAAAAATGTATGATCAATAAATGAATAGAAGACATTTAGAAGACTAGGTGCGGGTGGTTGGTGTATAGTTAAGACTAATGTTTCCATGTTGCGATGTTTGTCCCAAGGCGATAATAAGTTCTCGGAAGAGCCAAGTGCTGCAGTGCGAGCTGTGGGACTGGGATCCCGGGATGGGCATACAGAACGATGATTATCTCGGCAGGTCCGTCTCAGACGCTACTAGCTTTGCCACCTACTCATCATAGCGTTTTTGTTCCTTTTTCACCTTGGTTCTTATTATCATGACGTTGTGACGTCATATAAATGGAATTATTAATTATTACATATATACTTTTTTACCTAGATCTAATGACTGTCTAAAGGTTCGTAAAATAAAATTCCAAAGATAATAAGAATCATCGGGGTGGCCTTTTAACTTTTTGTATTTTTGGGTGTTACATTTTTATAATTTGTGTTCTTTAATATTCGATAGGATACGTGTTGTTGCATTAAAGACAATGTGTGGGTACTGTGTATTTTCTTAAGATGTTTCGCAGTCCTTAATATGTGTTGCAATATAATATGTATTTGCCTATAATATACACGTTGAAGTGTGGATTTTGCTAACAAACCAAACACAGCTTACTCAACAAATTGTACAGCAAATACAAACAAAACAATGGTATGTACATAACACAAGACTAAACCGGGGCAGAGCTTAATATGTATATGTGTATAGTGTGTAATGTGGTGGGTTGTGACAGTCGATGCTACGAAGCAGCGCGACCACCGCTGTCATCAAGATATACGACTGGGACCGAGCCGGCAGGGACGAAAAACTCGGCAGGTCGGTCTCGGGCCAACCATGGACGATAATATATGCATATTACTGTATATGTACCGATCACTTATACTAACAAACGGTACCACGGACCAATCCACATACAACCAAATAGCCATCTTCGCACAAGTTCTTGCTAACCAAAACTAACATTAATGTAGATGCAATGTGTTATATTTTGTAGAAATGTCACGAGATCACAACCATTATGCACACAATTGAACTATTACACTTTTAAACCACAGATTTACAAAGTTATAACACAGCAGTTGTCGACAGCGATTGCTGTACGATTCACATATTTTAAACACGTTTAGCTTCCAAACTAACACTGGCGCGCTTCCATAAGGACTAATAATGTACATATTTGACACCATTTTGATACTAACACTGTGTGAGACGAGGGCTTCAGGAGTATCACAATAACAGCAACCAATCAGCGCATGTAGTAAAAGTGACTGTCAACTTTGTTGTTACAATGTTTTGTCTTGCAGGTGTTCGTTGGACATCGCGCAAGTTGTGCGCTTCGGACGTTTGGACACGGTAAGCTGTCACAAAACCTTTTTAATTAAAATGTTATAATTTTGTGGTAATAGATGATTTAAGGTGTATTTGTTATTTGCAGTGGCAAACGTTACAACAAGCGAAGCATGGAAAAGTACATCTTCGTTTGTCTTGGCATCGCTTGACTGCTGACGTGTCGGAACTTAGCCGCGTAAGTGTTACTTAAAACTGTATATTAATAGTTGACAACGATTTTTTGTGTTTGCGCGGGTAAACCCAATTACCGCTAACGCCCAACCTCGTAGGGAAAAGGAGCGATTACGTTGGGTTCACCTGCCTAAAGCATACCAACCAAAACTGAGCGTGAATTCACAGGGCGAGATAGTTGACATTAACCTTATGTTTGCATTTATACCCAAATGGTATGTTCTGCATTTAAATAATGTTTTTTTTATTTTCAGGCTTTGACGGAGACTATGCTCATTAAGACTGGCGATCTTAGCTCAGCTGTCTTATCGGTCTACATTGACTCGTGCAAAAAGCTACCGGTGAGTTGCTCATTCAAACCCCACATTTCTTTTCCATGCAGTTATAGAAAATTATAGTAACTTTTTTGCCACAGAATGCGCGATCCCAAGCCCGTCCGGATCCTTATCTTACAGTGACCGTGGGCAAGAAGACTGAAAACTCAGCAGTTCAGATGAGGACTGACGACCCAGTCTATGAGATTGGATACTCGTTCCTGGTGCAGAACCCCGAGATTGACAATTTGGAGATTAAGGTAACGACACACACATACACACAATTACCTGTAGTGCTAAGGGGTAAGCCAGTAATGTTATTATTACGACTCACATATGGATAATTACTGTAATTGATGACAGGCGAATTTAACGATAGGTGACAGGGCTTGTAGTCAACTACATATATTTTTCATGTTTATTTTATATTACTGGTGTTTTTAGGTGTTGGACCAGAAGACGGGCAGCCAACTTGGTCAACTGGTGTACAGCATATCGTCGCTGCTTAAACAAAAGGATATGATTATGCTGACTCAGCCGTTAATGCTGCAAAGGTCCGGCCCCGAATCAAAGATCATCATGTCTCTGCAATTAAAGGTTCGTATATTTATGAGAGTACTCCATTAATGTAAGACCAGCAGATTCTTTGACGTCATGCTTTTTTTTTCATAAATGTGTGAAATGTGATGAAGAATAATCAAAAGTATATTGCAGTAAGTAAATATCGAGGAAATATTAGCAGATGGACCAGAGAATTTCTGCGTTGGGAGGGTTCGATCCGCACGAATAAATATTTGAAAGATGTAAAAATCTGGGCGTTTGTATAAGAAAAATATTAATTCGTGAATACACCAACGATACAGAAGCAATCCCCGTAATATCTTACTAAGTACCCAGTTTTCAAAAAAATCCCAACTATAAAAACTATTACAGATATTGAAAGACGCAATAAGAGAAGAGGACATAGAGCCGGATGCGATGGAACAGCCCCCTGTGGAGCCTTCGCCCCCCTCCCCGGCCGCGAGCCCGACGCCCTCCGCGACCGACGCCACCGACGCCGCCAGCAAACTGGAGCCTGTCATGCCGGCCACTGACCCAGGTATTTACTTTAAAAATATGGAATTAAATAAATCAAATTCCAAATGATATAAGAATGTGTATGTCCCATAACTGCGATGTATGACCACTTTATAATATAGAGATACACCATATTGGATTTATGTTTTAGTTGGCCTCCAACAGGTTGATTTCAAACTCAGTATAACACTGTTACAATCGAATATATATTTTAGAAGTGAACATCTGGATGCGAATATATGTAACTCATTAGTTATAGCTTGGCAAAAAAGAGTCTGTTTATTATTAGGGCGCTAAGATCGAATTTGATATTACTATAGCAACCGGATACCCTACGATGGAAAATGTTTAGATACATGTTATTTTTCTTGATTGTTGTAAATAGTCTTTATGCTTATTTTAAATCACAAAACAAACAAAGACGTTCGAATATTTATAGAAATACCTATATATTAAATTATTCGACGAACACAATGACATTTAATAGTATTGCCATGATTGTTTTTCTTTACTGCCAATTGTCGCTGCATCGTACTCTTTTTTGCCAATTATATTTAATATTCTGAAAATGTAAATTAAAATTCCTGATTGTTGTTCAGTTACAGTCCTCCCTACTAAACAAGAAATTGAAACCAAGAGCGATGTGGAACCTACTCAAGATAGCGAGTCAGAGACATCAATCCCAGTAGAGGAGATCAAGAAAGAAATTGGTCAGCAAATCACCATTTCTCTATTACCACATTCAAGTCGTTCAATTACCACAATATTATTCAATTGCTCGTAAAATCTATTTACATAAGTTACTATAATAACAATAATTAGCCGCGCAATGGGGTATTCCACCCTTTTTTGAAAAGTATTTTAAGTTGTTTCTAAGGTAACAGAAAACTATTTAAAAAATTATCAATTTTTTTTTTCGATCGGCAAGACCCATAAAAATCCATTTGAAATTCATATTTTAAATTTATGCACGCAAATGTATGAAAACTCTAGTCGCCATGTGATACGTCACTCCGTGAGTAAAAAACCTTTCTTTATTTTCAATAGACATGAGTTAGTCTAATTAAACTCTCCTTTAACGAAACCGTTATAATATGTTATAAAATATATCGTACGGAAGAATACTGTTACAACTTCTCTGTTTATTTAATAGATTAATATGATTCTACCCGCGGAGTGACGTAGGCGGCTGCCGTTTCGCATCTTTATGGGACAGATAAAAAAATTGAAATTTTCAAAACGGATTATAAAATTTATTCTTTAAAGTTATAAACTGAAATTAACTGAAACTCATTGCTCTAACGTATAGATTTATTGTTTTTAGATTTTTTCTCACTTATAGTAAAATACCCCATTGAATGTTTGATACGTACAATAATTTCTAGTCGAAAAAATCTACTATTCCAGTAGATATTTAAAATCTAATCGTAAGCAATCATGTTTCTGTTAGTACAAAATTTCTAACGTATCTTATTCAAATATTACAACATTTTATATCTTGCTACTGATTTTTTTTCTAGACTCTCCTCAAGAATATCAACCGCCCGCCAGCCGTGAGTCTCCAAAACTTATTCACAGAACATCGTCTTTGACCACGTAAGACACAAAAATATACGATGTAAAACGTTGATTGCGGCGCACGTACGCATCCGTGACCGTCACTGTTTTATTTTCCACTGTGCGTGTGCGGCTGTCACACATAAGGCGTGTTATTTGCCTACACAAAACACAAGACAGGTGTGTAATTCATAGTATGTGCGCTGCAGTCGATGTATAGAAACTTCTATTTTCAATCCTTTACAATATTCAAACTTACGTGTGTGTTATGACTATTATATTGTTGTGTGACGTTCCCCTTTCTCTATTCGGTACAGGTCTGCGGGTGAAGCTGGCTTGGGTCGTATCTTACTTTCTCTTCGTTACAGTATGCAAAATCAAACTTTGTTCGTTGTTGTTCATAAGATAATGTGAGTATCGCTTCCTTAAACTATTTACATGATTATGACGTACATATATAAAGATAATGTCAATATATTTTTTGCTAATGCAGGAATATCCCACTAAAGGACCCGACTAACGTGCCTGATCCGTATGTCAAGTTGTACTTGTTGCCCGGACGCTCAAAAGACTCGAAACGGAAGACTGTGGTATGTTATTTTTTATTGTGTCTTCAAGTGACTGCACTGTACCTCAATAAGTGCCATATCGTTTACATAATATAGCGAAAATGTTCTTGGCCTATTGTTTCATACAATAAAAAATAAAAGATTTTTTTTTTCAATTAAATTTAAATGAACAGCTCTGATGAGTTATTTTTATTATATTTAATTTGATGTTTCTGCAGGTAGTGAAGGACAGTTGCATGCCGGAGTACGACGAGCAGTTCGAGTGGGTGATCCCGCTGGCCGAGCTGCACTCGCGCCAGGTGGAGGTCACCGTCGCCACGCACAAGGGCTTCCTGGCCGGCAGCCCCATTATCGGACAGGTATTATTATGATCTTTAAATAACATACATACCTTCATACAAACAGTTGTCACATAGGGTAAGGCAGATACTATGAAGCTACACTTGAAAATGAAAAAAAAATGAAAATCTTAAATAGTAATTTTACATATTATGAAGAATATTGCGGGGGTTTTCAAATTAGGCGTTGCCTTTTTTTTTTTTTTTTTTTTTTTTATTGTGGCCCGACATAGTGGCGGCATTGCACCTGCTGGTAAGCGCAAATGCCGCCCAGGCAGAGTATCCATTGGCATCGGATGGCAGTCCCATGCCAATGGAAACAATTATGCCGGCCTGCTAAGGTGCCTCTTCACACCACGGCGGAAGGACCCAGGATTGTAGGAAGGAGGGAACACGTGAGATGGCAAACAATTCCACAGCCTGACGGTGCGGCACAAAAAAGAATTAGAGAACCGTTTGGTTCGCGCCGGGATGGTTTGGACCGACAAGCTATGGCTTCGCAAGCCAGCCCGCGTGGTTCTGGTAAGGAATGGAGAGGAGGGGATCAAGTTGAACAATTCCTCAGAGCACTCCCCGTGATACAGGCGGTAGAACACGCTTAGAGAGGCGACATCCCTCCGGAGTTGTAGCGACTCTAAGTTGCTCGTAACGTCTGCATCATTCACAATGCGGATGGCCCGCCGCTGCAATCCATCCAAGGCATCGAGCAGGTACTGGGCGGATCCATCCCAGAGGTGCGAACAGTACTCCATACCCGGCCGGACCTGCGCTTTATACAAACGATAAAGCTGACCGGGCGTGAAGAACCGACGCACCCTGTTCAGAACACCAATCCTGCGTGACGTGGCAGATATTACGCCCTCGATGTGATTCCTTGGATTGAAATCACAGCGGATATCCACACCAAGGATACTCAGGTCATTCCGCATTGACAGGGGAGTACTCTGAAGAATGGGGAGGGGAGAGAACGGGGATTTTTTGCACGTGAACGCACACACCTGAGTTTTCTTGGCATTGAACTCAACCATATTCCTGGAACCCCATGTAGAAATGAGATCCAAGGTCCGGTAGCTCAATGACAAGATCTTCACGTCCCCTCACAGTTTCGACTCGGCAACCCGGAGGCCCGCAGTGGTATCGCCCATGAACCGTGCTGTCATCTGCATAGCAATGAATGTTGCCAAGCGACAACATGTCATTGATATGCAGAATAAACAAGGTGGGCGACAGCACCGAGCCCTGTGGAACTCCGGCATTTACCGACAAGAGCGCCGAAGCGTGTCCGTCAACGACTACACGTATTCTACGCCCATGCAGAAAGCCGGAAATCCACGAACACAGGTTGCCGGGCAGACCGTATGCCGGAAGCTTGGAAAGAAGACCACGGTGCCAGACCCTATCAAACGCCTTGGCTATGTCGAGGCTCACAGCAAGAGCCTCGCCACGCCGGTCAATCGCCTCACCCCAGCGATGCAGGACAAACGCTAGAAGATCACCCGTCGATCGATTTTGACG
This sequence comes from Hyles lineata, assembly GCA_030180105.1. Classification (NCBI taxonomy): domain Eukaryota; kingdom Metazoa; phylum Arthropoda; class Insecta; order Lepidoptera; family Sphingidae; genus Hyles; species Hyles lineata. The sequence continues at coordinate 7,682,925 of JARJEE010000017.1, read as the reverse complement.
GAAACCGTATTGGCTGTCACTGATCAACGAGTGATCCTCCAGGTAGCGGACCAATTGAGCGTTTATGATCCGCTCCATGACCTTACACATCACTGAGGTGATAGCGATAGGGCGATAATTGGTAGGGTCCGACCGATCACCCTTTTTGGGGATCGGTTGCACATTGGCCTCCCTCCAAGATTCCGGCACAACACCTGTGCGGTAGGACGCTCGGTAGAGGCGAGTCAGTACAGGAGACAACTCGGCTGCACAAGCTCTTAAAACCACCGCTGGTATCCCATCCGGACCACTGGCTTTCCGCACATCGAGAGACCGTAACTCACGCCGCACATCACACTGCCTGATGCGAATATCCGCCATTGAGAAACCGCAATCAGGCAGTGTGAGCAGCGTCTGAGAACCACGGTCTTCGAGGCGGGAATTAGCCGCAAAGAGGTTTGCCAATAAGGCAGCTTTCTCTTGCGGCTTGTGAGCCAGCGAACCTTCCGGGTACCTCAGCGGAGGCAATGCTGAACGGCAGAAGTTAGACTGAACGGCCCTGGCCAAACTCCAATAAGCACGACTGCTAGTCGGGTGATTGGCCAACGCACGCCCAATCCTGCCAACGCGCTGGGCATCCGCTCTAACATAAGCCTTCTTGCAGGCCTTGGTGGCCCGGTTGTAAGCTTCTTTGAGGGAACCGATATTGGGATCCTTCTTGGCGCGACCCCTGATCCAAGCGCGATACGCCGCTTGTTTGACACCGACAGCATCGGCGCAAGCACGATTAAACCAGGAGCGTCCACGGCCCTTACTGGCGATCTCAGAGGAAGGAATGTAGTAATCCATTCCTAGCCTAATCTCGCCAGCAATAGCGTTGGCACTCGCTGAAGGATCTTTGCCCTCAAAGCAGCGTTGCCTCCAAGGGACGGATGCGAAGTATTCCCGCATACCATCCCAATCTGCCGACGAGTAATGCCAGACCCTCCGCCTAACCTGCACGGGACGTGGAGGTGGAGCGAAAGGTACTGACGACCCAACCAGGCAGTGATCGGAAGTGCCCAGAGGCGCACTAACGGTCACACGATACCCAGCCGGGTGACTCGCCAGCAGAAGGTCCAGCAGAGAAGGCTCATGACCCGCCACATCCGGGATCCTGGTGGGCTGGTTCACCAGCTGTGTCAAGTCATGAGTCAGAGCGAATGCATGGGCAGTCCTTCCAGCATGATCAGTCCTGGAGGATCCCAGCCACAATTCGTGATGTGCATTGAAATCCCCCAAGACCACCATTTCGGCCGACGGGAACTGCGCCTGCGCGTCATCAGCCGCCTGGCTAAGATACCTGAACAGCCGAGTCGTCTCCTCATCCCCGTTGTGTGACCTGTAAAGGCACACGTAGATGCGGCTCAGGGAACCAAAATCCACGTGCACCCACAGAGCGGAGAAGGAGGGGTCCTCCATGCAGCACAGACGGCGACAGCAGACGTCCGAACGAACAAACAAGCATACCCCGGCTTTAGGCTTGAAGTTTTCTTCAAGCGAATAACCGGGGTACAGCAAGTAAGAATTGTCGGTCGGACAACGAATCTGCGTCTCCGTCAGGAAGAGCAAAGCAGGCCGGGCCGTCTCGAGGTGGTGGTGGACGGCATTGAGGTTCGTATGGAGACCGCGGATGTTGGCGAACTCCATAGTGAACGCGGTGGTGGGGTTATGCACCGCTGAAGGACCTGCTCTGTTTATATGCACTGTCATGAAGTTTAAAGAAGGGATGGGTTTGGTGAAGAGGCACGAGGAGCTTCAGGCCGGGCACTAAGAAGACCGAGTGAGCACCGGCACGAAATAGTCAACAGGAGCGGAATTGACCCGCCGGACGGAAGGGCCCCCGTACCCTCCCGGGATGGGCCGCCGGGACCCCACATCCGGTCACCAACCGGCACGACGGACCCACCCAAGATTATGCGCGGCATGGTGAGGCAGCCTCTCGTGGTGGTTAACCACGATTGGGCCCCTGTACTGTACCGCGGGCGGCCAGCGGACAACCGTTTCTACGGGTCTCCCTGGCCGGCGGGTCAAATCCCTCCCATCGACCGCGAACCAAAAATACTCACACGGTACAACGTCATGCCCGAACTCAAGCCCCTCGAAAAACCGGAAAATCACGGGCTGATCCCGGAACGCGTTCCCCTAGCAGGGAACACTATGGCGGTCTTTACGCCCTATGAATGGTGGTCGCTACCCGGGCGGAAAATCCTACCACCACGAACTGTGTCACTCATTTGGCACTACCCAGGGGTCACGTGTAGGGAAACTAGAGTCAAAGCCTACGGACGCGAGTGACGTTAACCCCCTGTTCTTAATTTTTATTACAATAGTTGTGTGTGAGTACTGAGTGTGGGAAAGTGCTATGTGTGTTGTGTGGGTGTGTTCGAGTGAGCATTGATACCTTTACGTGAGTACTAGTATTATATACTTTCGCTTCAGAGTTGTTTATGCTCTACACCATAGTTTCCCAAAGTGGGCGATATCGCCCCCTTGTGGGCATTGGAGACTTAGAGGGGGGCGTTAAGGATTCCAGAAAAAAAGGGGGGCGATGGTTGATTTGTAATTTTAATTACTTTATATTTTAAAATTCACTAAAATTATAACCTACCCACTACTCAATATCGAATAATTAGTTTATGTTTCTGTCCTATAAGATGGTTTAATCACTAAAAATACTCAAGTACAATCAAGTTGTAAATATATTTTTTGGGTAAGAATCGGCTCATTGTAAGTTTAAACACCAGAGCCGATTAATATATCACATTATAACTGAATAAATTAAAGACATGATTTTTTTGTTAGGAGTGTATCAATTGGGGGCGCTGAAAAATAATAGACTTTCAAAGGGGGCGGTAAAAGAAATAAGTTTGATTATCTCTGCTCTACACGCATTCTTGTCAGTTCAGAGTACTTCTGTCTTCTCGTTTAGGATGGTAGAGGGTTCGGTGCTGTGATTACTATCCCTTTCAGGCCAGAAATTCAATCACATAAAAACTTAGAAATTAAATTACTAGCCTTTATTTACCGTATTTATTATCTGTAATATGTGACTTTCAGGTAATCATTCATTTGAACCAGTACGACTTCCGCGAAGCGAAGACTTTGTGGTTCGATCTCCTGCCCGAATCATCGCCAAGAGATTAATATTGTTACATATAAATTATTTTGTAAGCGTTCAAGTACTTACGAGTCTATAAAAGCATTTCTTTTTAGCATTATTTTACAGTCAATGATATGATCTGATATATTTATATGAGCACATGATCTGAATCTATTCGTATTGAACCTGCCTAGTGAACGCAGATTTTCTTCTCTAATCTAATATTGCCGATTACGCAAACATTTTCTTTATCATCGTACTATGGATCGTTTTGATACTAAAATTGCGTGTCTGAAATAAAAACTAATCTGTCTTTAGAGTAGTCCATCATGCACAAAACGTATGTAAGCAAGTTGCGTAAATCTTATGTTTTATACTAATAATAACAACTTTTGCTGAAAATCGTTGAACATTATAGTAAATTATATTTACATATATTCATATTTATTTTTACACTCGTTTATGTTATAAAATATACCTTTATTCTACATAATATGAATGTCAGTAATTTGCTTGTGTTGTTGAGTCGCTGTTGAAGTGTCTGGCTTATGAATAAGCTTATTTTTTTGGAAATATATTGTTATATTTTTTCTATGCTTTCAGTGTCTGATTTTGTAATAAATAAATGTTTAAATGCATTTGTATTGTCTTTTGTCAACCTTCCTCTCTACAAATACTCAATGGATTTAGGTAGTCTATAAATCCATAAATATTCCTGTAAATAAATTTAAAGTAGTCTTTAAGTCTTTGATTTTGCGTCATCAGCTCAGCGTTAAACTTTAGGAGATACTATCTAATGCACCGCCCGTACACGCTGTTACTAAATTATATACATACACTAGCTGTTCCCGCGACTTCGTCCGCGTCGAATTTATCAAAAAAGTTAATTAGTTTACCTATTTTGTTATTTTTTTTTTCGGTTTTTGCATTTTTATTTTAATTATCATTTATTTTTAGTTTTTTGTATTAGCTTTATTGAAAAATTTCTTTATATACAATATTTTGGAATTGGGATATTGATTGGTTGGTGGGAGAAGTGATGGGAGGCGCCCGACGTGACGGCCCAGTGGTAGCATGCGCGTGAGTTGCGCGCGGTATTGGACAGTACTTGGGCATTGCAACATTACTTTATTTTTACTATTATACAGCTATATAGCTACAGTATACAGCTACCTGACATTTTTAGAATATTTTTAGATCAAAGAAACATTATGAGCTCATCCACCCGCGTGTCATAATACCATATTTAAAAAAACCACCTCAAAATTAAAGGGTTAATTTTTTTTCTGCGGAACCCTAATTTGTTTTTCAAAATTAAAGTAGCCTATGTTACTCCTGCAAAAAATAGCTATCTTTCAGTGAAAGTCCCGTCAAAATCGGTCCAGCCATTTCAGAGATTAGCCGGAACAAACAGACAGACAAAAAAAATTCTAAGGCCATTTTCGTTATAGGTATCGTGTATATAACGATATGTAGTTGGACAATTTTTTTATTTTCACTTTACAAACAGACACTTCAATTTTATTTATATGTATAGATAAAATGACGCCTTTTCCCCAAAAGGGGCAGGGACAGTTTCATCTGGTAACAATCAGGACCCCCACGTTTCGTCTTGTATGTGCCGTCTTACGAAGCGGCAAGGGGCGATACCATCGTCATACCGGACATTCATTAATCCTTGGAGTGGTAATGAATAGAGAAATCCCTATCAGTTTACCCTACCCGGGATTTCGACCCCTGACCGCAATTTTGCAATTATACTTTAGTAGAGGAAGGTTAATAAGGTGTTCTAGAATGTAAATGATTACGCATTGTATATGGAGTAAAAATCTTTAATGCTTCATTCTGCTGGTACTGAATGTATCCTGTCATTACAATCTTACAGTCTTTCTTATAATGTATAGATCCACACTTATAAATACTATATCCTTATTATAACTATATTAACGTTCCAGGGTGCTAGGGGTTATTTTCTGAGCTATAATCTTTCCATAGCCGCCGCGACCACCGTCATAGTCAGTTCTGTATTCGTCACGAACCTGAAATATAAGAATGTTGTAAGCATAACCAAGTTGTGAAACGCGGTAACGAGTTTTCAACCGCTGTCCAACGCTAATATTTAATTTCCGCAGTTTCTGAGTCCCCAATTAATAAATATGTTTTATTTTATAGGGTTAGAATTATCGTCTTTATTTAATGTATTTCTTTGTAATGGTAATTTAATTATAAAACAATTCAAAATACTAAAAATTACAAACTAGAACATATGACAGTAATTTTAATATATTTATATATGATATTTAATAATATGATAATTTGTTTAAATCATCAATGTCTTTGGTTCATAGTGAATACACAACACTTAATTAAATTGACATCATAAAATTTGAACTGAATACTGGTAGCTTGTGTTTCTGATTGGATCTTGTTATGTTTTCTTTTGTTTTAATAGAATAATTGTGAGCATATGCATGCAGTAGGCTAAACAACTGCACAATACTGTGCTGTTCTGTATCAGCCTATATATATAATATGTCCCACAGCAATGCACAAACCTACTATACAATCCAGAGAATAATTGAGAGGGTTAAAGCCATAATTTAGTCCACCACTCTGGCCTAGTGTGGGTTGTCGGACTTTACATACCATAGAAATTGTTACAAATTGCTATGGTATGCAGGTTTTATCACAATATTTCCTTCACCATTATAGTTGGTAGTAATTGCCTTTTCATACTCCAAAATGTTAGAGGTTTGCTCTGGGCTTTGAAGTCAAGGCCACCATATAAAAGTTGTTACCCATGTTTAATCTGTTTATCAATGGGAAAATGCACTTTATAATACTAAAAAAGGTTAAACATCTTAAATTAATTTAAATAAGTACCTGTCCTCCTGTTTTTCCTCGTCCATATTGTCGTCCCTCTATGAAGCCTGCATCCCAGTCACAACGGATAATTCTGTCATCAAGTCTAGTTCCATTTATATATCTGAAAAGTTAAATATTTATTATATGTATATAAATCTTATAATAAGTATATTGAAGCAATATTTGCATAAAAAGATGAATGCCAAAAACCATGTTTAATTAATTAAACTATTAATAGTTTCATAAACAAATTAAGCCTAACATATCCCCTGTACTGAATCAGAGTGCTGTGTACTGTTACCAATCATGCTATAGCAGTGCATTGCATTCTACTGTATAGTAATACTTTCAAACAGCTAGCACACACTAGCTTTATGCAATGCACGGTTTCCTTTAGAATAGCATAATATATTATTTACTTTTAAACAGTGTAAATATCAAACTATCAAGAATAGATTGATTCAAAATTTAAGCATCTGTTTGTGCCCACATAAACTTTATATATAGGCTTATGTCTAAAAGTCAAGACTGTTGTATTTGCTTGGTACATATTAACTCACACTTTTTAAATTTTAAACATAATTATAGTATAAAGAGATAAAATTCTTATTATATGGGCAGTTTTTAACCATTAGCTTTTATTATTCCTTATTAAGGTCATACAATGGGGTAAATTAACTATTAGTACTTATTTCAACAGGAATCATAGGGGAAACAAAGAAATCCTAGTAAAACAATACCAAATTAAGTACAACAAACAAAACCCGTAAACCTGGTTAGTATAGTTAAAAATTTAATTACATAGAATGATTGATATTCGTTAAAAATAGTTGCGAACCAGTTTAGATTAGTTCCACAAAGATTCCCCAAAAGCTAGGACTAACCTCATACAGTTTTCAGCATCAGGTCGGGCATAATATTCAACAAAGCAAAACCCACAGGGAGTCTTTTTGTACTTGTCTAAACCCATCACAACTCTTCTTATGTCGCCGCAGCGTGAAAACAGCTCGTATATTTGTTCCTCTGTTGTGTAAAATGAAAGGTTTCCAATATACAGGGTGGAGGATGCTTTCAACAATTTCTCCTGTTCACTGCGAGAGCCCTGAAAGTTATATAAAGTTTTTTATTTTATTTTAACAAATGCATAGATAGGTGTGAATGTAGTAATACATATAATATTTCAAACCATCAAACCTTAAAATGTTGATCACGATAGGAACTTATTTCAATGGACGAATTCATAGAATCATAGCTCCGCTTCATTTTTTCTAATTAATTATGTTTGTAGTTCAATGCCAATTATTTATTGTGTTTGTTACGAATAAAATTAGAATACTGGGGCTTATTCCACACAAACTAAAACGAATCAACATAACAAAATTACAAGCGACAGCCAGCGTTTTACTTCGTGACAGCAGATGACACAATTAATCTGTCAAATCTACCACAGATAACTAAATATTAGTCCATAGACTAACAAGTAATACTCAAGAAGCTTATACCCAAATGGAGATTGCATTCCGTATATAAAAGTGAGCACAAAAATTTGACCTTGAATGACGTTGCTGTTGCCTGCTATCCTTTTCTTTCGAGTGTCAATGAATGAAAATGACTTTTAGTTCATTCATTGTCACTCGAAAGAAAAGGATAGCAGGCAACAGCGCCTGCATTCAAGGTCAAATTTTTGTGCTTCAGTGTTTTATACGGAATGCAATCTCCATTTGGGTATAAGCTTCTTGGTAATACTATTACGTCCATGGGTAATACTAGTCAGGAGTTGCCATGGGAGTTGCATGTTGCGTCGTGTGCACCGGGCTCTTTTTATGATCCGAAATGAAGTTCGAATGTTCGGAAATCGGATGTTCGACGTAAATAAAGCCTAAGTTTTCACTTCTTAAAATCAATAGTATTCGCTATAATATTTATCATTTTCTGTTACGTTACGGTACGGTTACGACGTACGATAGAGGTTTCCAACATTTTGTGGAGTATAAATACATATTGATGAAGTTTTACATAGGTACGACGTCCGAACATTCGAACTTCGTATTGGAGCGTAGAGTAACCCCTGCGATTCTACATTCATGTACTAGTACAATAACTTTAGTGATTAGTCATTGACAAATAATTCTAGATGACATGTAAATTTTGTCACTAGTGTTGAGTAGGACATACAAGAAGCAGTACATTTGTCCCGTACATGACGTCAAAATGTAAGAGCGGCTCAACTTTTTAAAGTGTACTACTTCATATTTGGCGTCCGGGTACTCGTTATTCTACATAATTAACTATAGGTGGAGAGCGAGAGGGAGTGACGCACTGGCTAATAATACTATCTTACGTATGGCCATGCGTCAGTACGCCTCATCTCAATTGAAGTGGGACATTGTACTGGCTTAGTACAAAAATGAGGCTACTCTTACAAACTCTTTTTCAAGTCATGTCCTACTCAACACTATATATTGCCATTTCCGAACGTCCATTGCCCATAGACAATTTGGTTTTCAAATTCAGTTTCCCGCCACACAGGTGAGAAATTTGCATTTTGTGCTCAAGTAAAAGTTTGATGCGGGTTGATTTTTGTGAAAAACTTTAATTCAGTGTTTCTTAGTTCGTTTTATTTTTAAATAAAATGATTTCTGATGATACATTCGATACTTTAGATGAAGAAGTTAAAGAGCTTTTAAAGAATTATAAACACAAAAAAGCTACTGCTTACGAACCGTGTACATTAAACAACTTTAAACAATGCCTTATAGGGCTTAGTGAGGTTTGTATTATTTTACTGTATCTACAAAATAATTAAAATCATGATATAGAATAAACCACACATACAACTTTGTTTCAAACTTCACAACTTTGTTTTGCTAATCAGCTGATAATCTACCCACCAATGTTTCGCCAGCATGATAGAATATTATATTAATATGAAAATAGTCATAAAAGCTTGAATAATAACGCGGATTGCTTACTACTCAAATTTCATGCTAAATAATAACTTTTCAGGAATTTGGTTTATTCAACATAAATTATATTTTTAATCCATACATTGATATCGACGGTGAGACACTACGGCCAGTCGCACTAGTAAATCTAATAAATTCAGCATGGACATTGTTGCATTTCCACAAGAATGTGACTGAAAAGGTAGACAGATTAGTAGAGCAGAACCACATCCTTGAGCAGAACAATAAGCAATTAAATGTGAGTACATTGTTATGGTGTCATACATTTTGTATCAACTCATCCAAAATATATTTATACTGTTTTACATAATCCATTGTAATCCGTAAATAAAATTTTAAAGAAAACAATTCCTTATTTTGCTACTCTTAACTTATATCTCAGTCAGCTGGATCTAAAAAATATCTACTTAAATATTGTATTAGGTACATGTTTTAACAGTTTTCAAGATCAATACTCAATAGTGGACTACAACTAAAATCACTTTTACATTAAATCTATGGCAAATTCTAAACTATTCTAACCATTTGAAAAATATTATTTTATTTGTATACCTTTACTCAACAAAATATAACACTTTTAGGCACAAGTAGCAAGGCTGAAAGAAAAAATAAGTTCAGAAAAAAATGAAGCTAAGGCATGCGTGGCTTCGGCACAGAAGATTGCTGATCGTTCTGATGTACTGCTGCAAACACTGACAGAAGCTCGAGCAAAGGTATTGCTTTTGACCAAACAAAAAGCAGCCAGTGAGAAGGCCCTGCAAAATGAAATAGCAAGGCTCAAGTTGCAAGTAGATAAATTAGGAGACAGACTAAGAAATAAAGGTATGTTATTTTATTTTTTATTTTAATCATTTAAAGCAAATTCTTTTCACCATATTTTGTAGTTTTTATTTTTAGAATGGTGACTAATGGTGGATGCAATTTTAACATTGCCGCTATGCTAATTAATAACTATAGTTGTAGCTAGTTTTTAGAAAGAGTGAATAGATTTATTGATAAAACTAGCAGTCTGGTCCGGCTTTGCCCGGGTGCAAATACTTGTTGAGTCTAGCCCACTTTAGAAACGTAGGAACTATTTCGGGTGATAACTGTTTAAAAATACTGCTAATATACTAATTATTAATAATATATTCAACATAACTCTAAACTTCGCACCCAATTCCTTCGTGTTTGTGGTTGTGAGTATTGAGTATATTTCAATTTCGTGCACATCCAACAGGAACACTATATTTTATCTGGATAAAAAGTAGCCTATGTGTTCACCTAGGGTATCCGCTACCTCCATACCAAATTTCATCAAAATTAGTCCAGTGGTTTGAGTGTGAAGAGGTAACAAACACAAAAACTTTCCCATTTATAATATTAGTAGGATAGCTGTATAAAAACCCATGAAACTGGGTCTTTTCCTATGTTGACCAGATTAAACTGAGACTGTTCAAATATCTTCTTAAAGAGTTCTATAAGTAATGGCCATTCATTCCTATATACTTTTTGAAACGTAAGCAGTGAATAGACTTATGAGTTATGAAAATAACTACTAGTGGAAGGTCTCATATGCGGTGGTACCTGGGTAGGTACTACCGCAATGTATGTTTCTTCTTCTAAACAGCAGTGTAAATGCACTGTTAAATTCCGGTTTGATGGACATTGTAGATAGAGTAACTACTGAACATAATGAGACTTCTTATGTCTCAGGATACCGAGTGCAATAGTCAAGTCAAGTAGTCAATCTCAAGCATTGATTTTTAATATAGCTACTGTGCACGAACCGTCTTATCGCTTACCGTCAGGCGATAGCATGCTCGTCTCGCCGTTCCTTGCAATATTAAAAAAAAAAACTAAATCGTCAAGGTCCTAGTCCATGAGTTGCGTGTAAGAAACCCGGTAAAGAACGGCGTCGGCAGAGACGGTCCACCAATCGCTGTGCCACCTCCAAGCCTGGCTGGAGAGAACGGTTTTATCTGTTCAGAGGAGAGCAGTCTCTTACACTTCCACAAAAATTACAGTAGGATGATCTCAGCATTCAGTCATGGCTTTTCCTCCGACTGGTCCGTTATGGCGAACAATTGATACTAGATGTCCGTAGGGTAATAGAGGAACACCACTTAAGATTATCGGGTTTATTGGCTACCGTTCGACCATTTTACTACGTAGAGCGTCTGCTCATGCCATCCCATGATAGAAGCTTTGCCGGTGTCTGGCTCTCATGTGCGTCCAACACCTTGTTTCGCCATATGGTTCATCATCGTGTTCCCTCGACTGATGATGAATGATAACCTAACGAAATAGATACCGGCCGTGTGAAGGAGTTCACGTTTTCGCATAAAAGGTCTCACTCAGACCCAGAAACGAATTCCAAAACAGGCCACCCGCTTCTGAGTCAGTAATGTTGTGGGCGTTGCCCCCTCTCTACACTCCCTCGACCGAGCCCGAACTTTCCGATCTCAGTCTGCGAATCAAGCAGCCTAGTATAAGGTTTATTTTTTTTCGATCAATTTTGACCTCCTGTATATGGCAGAAAGATTGGTAAATTCAGAGTCGTCTGACCTTTGTCTGTGTGAGTCTAGCGCTAAAAGTCAAGAGGGTCGACGTTTTCTCCAATGGGAGTCATAATAGATGCTGAACTTGCCATACGTGAGCCATGCAGCCAATTCTGGTCGATTTCCAAAAAGTTTTTCTCTCGCAAACGGGTGGCGGAGGCCCGGAGCTCGGTATGATCACAGTGCGAGTCAAGGCCGTAAATCTCCGTTCAGACTTCATTGACAGCAGCAAGTTGTAAATGGAACAAAAATAAAGAGTTTGCAAAAAAACATTTTCATCATATTATTGCGTATTAAATAACAACTCTGGATTGAGAAAAATACACCACAAAGTGAAAAAGGGTAATGTATTCATTTTGAAGTTAGTTCCCAATTGTTAATTATTGTAGATGGAGGAAAACCATGCAGCGACACCTGTGATACAACTCTATTGAGGCTAAAAGAGAGAGAGAAGCAGCAGCGGGCGACGATAGCGCAGCTACAGAAAGTGAACCATGACCTGCTCCACCAAATACTGGAGTTGAAAGAAGACCTCCTTTTAAGCGGACTCTCTAATGTTAACGTTAACAAATAATTATTTTATTATTTCATTAATCAATTAACAAGGCTATTTAATGTGATGTACGTAGGTTTTATGAGTAAGTTTCAATTGTTTTTTTATATTGTTTATATCACATGCATGTTATTTGTTAATGCACAAAGCAAATAAATTGCGATATTTCAAACTAGCCCGCGGAGAAAATACTTAATTTATTTTTCTTTTGATTCTGTATGAAAAAATCCCGTAAACTTATTACTACATTTCCCGTTTCATTCATAGAATTAATTAATAGTCAAAAATACTTTAGCGCCTTTTGGTTAAAACTAAGTAGTTTTAAGTTACAAAATGCTGTAATATAATACGGTAGAGTAGACGTAGCTATAGATCTCCGATGCCAAGATTGTAGCTGTCTGGTTCCGTAGTCGGAAACAACTTGTCCATTTTGGACTTTGTTCTCACAAGTCCCTCCAAAAATCTCAAATCAACTGTCTGCTCCTGTTTTGAAAATGATATTCTTTCTAGGAACACTACGTTAGTATAGTTATGACTTGAGTTTAGTCACTATATCCGATTGTAATTTGTATTAAACTGTTCATGTGTTCTTCCTACACAAATATTTCGTTGGGTTATCCTTTGTTCCTACTCACCCTATTACCTGGGCAATTCCCGGGCATCTCGATCATTTATTTCAATTGAAGCCATTAACAAAGTGTGGGATATGCCCGATATTATAGCGTAGTTTTCTTGAGGGTAGTTGGCAGCAAAACATTAGCTATGACATATAATAATATTATTGAAGTAAGCGTTTAATAAACCAAAGCTGGAATAAGAAGGAAATTATAATTTTATTTGTAAGAAGTTCCTGTTTTGTCCTTTAGTTTTGATGCGTCATGCCCTGATAATTAAATGATCGTATTTGGTTACATTATGTCATTAAATCAGTAAATATGGAACTGACGTAATATAATAAGCAAATAACGGTTTCCCCCGTGGTAGAATTTATACGGTATTATATAGTTCATGTCTTCATAAAACTTTATAGTAAACACATAATTTAACCACCAAACTAATGTGATTTTTATTTATGCTGTTGATAATAATCGTAGAGACGGGACATTTTACCAGTTCGGTTAAATTTTCTTTAATCTTTTTGACGTTAATCGTGCGTTTGTCTACCTTATATAAAAAGGCTCATTTGTAAATGTATTTGAATAAAGCGTATAAATTATGCTATGACGTTGGTGTGCACCCCTAGCGCTGGTGTGACGCGAAAGGATTAGGTCTGACAATCGGCATTGTTTGCAAACATATCCTCCATATATGACGCCACTGGAGGCATTATGCTACTATCTGATGTTCCGATATTGACAAGTGCCTGCTTTAGGGCTGCTTGACTGTTCTTTGTTCGTTTTTAGTTAGTTTTAATATCAATATACCGTATTACATCGCTCTGTTATAGTTTATATATTTTAGATCAGTTTAAAAGGTATATTTGCTTTTTAACCAACTTCTTTAAAACAATATTTATAAATTCGAAATTCGAGAGTGTGCTAAAATGAAAGAAGTCCATAGGTGTTTAAAATTATAGAGCCCGGACTGAGTATACTTCTTCATATTTAAATAAGGTAACATTTTCAATATATTTGCAAAGTGGGAATTATTTGTATTATAGGTGAAAATCTGCTTATATTTTTACTGTACCTACAAGATCACTTACCTATACATATTTGAAACGAAATTAACACAAAATATATTATTTTATCTTGCGTAGTATAAAAATCAAACCAGGTCGCGCGAATGGTTTAGTAAAATGTTCAAAACTGAATTCAGATTTCCTTATCTGTCGGCCCCCTATTGTTTTCAAAATATTCCTACGTAAAATTATTTATATTTGAATGTTCTTTTGTAAAGTTTACCGCAAGTTTAGCGCTTAGCTATTATATTTTGCGTCTTGGTATAAATTAATGTGACATGAAGTAAAATATGACGTCTGAGTAATTAAAACTCGCTTATATCGTTGTTAACTGTTAGCTCGTGTCGGAAATAGATTTATTCACGATCGGTCACGAACTCGTATGATTAGACTGCTATCAACTTGATCGGCCCTGAAGTACTGAAGCAACAATGCTACATTTTCCCTTAACCTACAGCAAAACAAGGAAAGAATTTAGAAATTCCAGGCTTATTGTAAGTATTATTAATACCCCTCTTAATAAAAAGGGATAAACCCGTTAACCACAAACACTAACTCGAGTGACTAGTTTCATTCATGCTCCTATTAGATAGTACTCAATATAGTAAAATGGGATGCTAAATCATATTATAACAAGTTCCATTAGCACGCTGACCTGCCAATTAGACGACTACTGGCCATACATATCCAAGGACTGATAAATCGGTTAACACACTACCGGCACATGAGACGTCTGCACTAGACGATATCTAATAAATAGCCAACTGGGCTTGTTTTTTATAAAGCACAGTTTAAGACTTGTCAAGTCCAGGAGTGGATTTCATTGTGCTAATTGTAATTAATTTGGAAAATAAAGTCCATAAAAACAAAAATAATTTTCAGTGCAAAATTAAATTTCCCCAAGAGTCGCAAAGTTTCTGCCATAACTATAAACTGAATGTTAAACCTAGATAAAAACATACAATTACTGTTTTTTAATGTACCTGTGCATGTAATAACTAACTAATAAGTGTACTTAATTAGCAATTAAACGTTTTAATTAATAATATATCCATAAGAAATAAGTATTGTGTTGGAATTAATGCGTTAGTTAATACACAAAATGTAACAAGGCTGTTTTCCTGTGGAAATTGTAATTTGAAGACTGTTAATCGATTATTAATTAATAAACTACTCAATCTACGTTTTGTATTTTTTAACTCCTACGTAAATCAAAGTTGTAAAGTTGTTCACCTTGTTCGCTCATTAATGTGTTTGGTCTCTGATTTTTCCGGAAAACTCTTCATACTTGACACTGGTGGATAATAACAAAGTTATTAAAAATATGTATGAACATACTTATTGTACATACAAACATATTATATAGTACAAATACCATTGAATTTTAATGGCTTGTTTTTGACACATCTTTGTCTGGCTGTGGTATGTGACGCTCATTGACTGGAATAGTAAACGATACGATCGTGCGTGTGACGTTACCTCATTTAGCGGCAGCGGAGGTTTGGATGGAATACGTTCACAGAATTAATTAAAATATTCGGAGAGCTGGAGGCTCTGAGTCCGCGCTGCGCACTGGGCGCGCACTCGCGTGACGTCGCTGTCGCGCACCGCACGACGCCGGCGACTGAATCACTCTGTTAATCATTTCGCATTCGACCGCGAAACTGCGCACGCGCATTGTTTCAATTAAATTCAACACGCTATCTGTAACATTTCTACGGCACTGATAAGATCGTTATATCATCGGGTGATAAGATTTGTCAAGGACCGAGTTATAACCGGAGGATTTATTACCAAGAAGTTGCATCGATGTGGACCTGTTGAGTGTATAACAATAGACTTCTAGTGGATTGTTGTGGTTTTGTGAGTGATATTAGTTGTCGGATGTCCCGTCACGAACCATGGGGACGACCAAGGGACTAAAGATTACAGTGGTCGGAGATGGTATGGTCGGGAAGACCTGTTTGCTCTACGTGTACACGAAGAAAGAATTTCCAGAAGAATATGTTCCCACAGTGTAAGTACTAAGTTGTTTACTAAAATCACGGCTTCGGCAGATACAATCCGTAGGTCAGCAGAGCACCGCTGTGACGAAATGGGCGACATGACTTCGGAGGCGCT
This sequence comes from Hyles lineata, assembly GCA_030180105.1. Classification (NCBI taxonomy): domain Eukaryota; kingdom Metazoa; phylum Arthropoda; class Insecta; order Lepidoptera; family Sphingidae; genus Hyles; species Hyles lineata. The sequence goes on along the minus strand of JARJEE010000017.1, from coordinate 7,667,078 downwards.
TCATTACAGATTTGATGTGGTAGTTTTGTTATTAAAGGCTCATTTGTAAACGGTAAAACTCATGAATTTCCTATGCCGTCAGCGGTTGCTCGACTATTGTGGATTTTACATTAATTTTCCTTTTATGAATTTACAAGTTGTGTTTGGTCGGTTATCGCATTAACTGACTCACTTGTAAAACTATTTGTATTAAATGTAGAGTAGTAGTCACAGTAGTATGAAATTCACAATATATCCAATATGTTATCAAACAGGAAATAAAGGCTTTATATCCATAATAATTTATGTGTTTTTGGGTGTTATTAAGAACGGAAACGATGATGAATCGATTATGTCTTACGTCATTTATGATTTAAAATTTACACTAGGTACTTGATGAGTAACACGAACTGGTATAATCATCTACCATTTAAAATACTGTATACATATTACATACACATGAACCCGGAAACATTTCGTCACATTTAATAAATCAATAGTTAAAAAAACTCTTCGAATCAGTTCATTATATTTATAAAACAAGAGTTTCTAATCTGATAGTTCACTTTCGATTAGTTTCTTTAGCCTTAGAATTGGATAAAGACTGTTTGGCGCCTCCCGCCTTCGTTAAAAGAAGTTATGTCTGATGATTAACAACGTAACAGGTGCAAGGTATGGTGCTGGTTATCAGCCTTGGTTAATATAAGACGGTTTTTTCAAACCGGTATGATAAGAAGTTGTATTTATGTTCCTTGCATTTAATTCCTTTTATTTATTATCGTCTGATAACATATTATCAATAAGCACAAATTAACTAGAAATTAGCTTTTTAATCTTATGGATTTCATTTTTTATATGATGCTCATGCTCAATATTATCTTCATTGAGAATAACATTTCAAGTCTAGAAATTAATAAGAGGATTACATGAAAATAGGTAGTTAAAATTCTACTTTAGAACTGGTCAACTAAAATTGATTGTCGTAGCAAATTAAATTCAGTTAGTTTAGAAACTTTAAAACTATAGTAATTACTATTTTTATCAAAGAAAATTCTGCCACAAGTTAATCTGATAATAAAAATAATAGAATTAAATTTATATAGATTACATATTACATAAAATCTAATAACAATTAAACGAGTTAAATTGTACAACGGTCAGTCCCGTTGGCAACCAGAGGCTCATATTGTCCAGTTGGCTACTTAACATTACGAGCTGCACTATTTATAAAGTCAAATACGTCGCGGCATTGTTGTATTGTATGTACACAGCCGTCGCTTCCTCCTTATGAAACGTACGCCTACGGCAAGTTTGATTTCCTTGCGAAACATCCCTATAACAACTAGTGGACAGTGGGCATTCGCGCTCAGTCGCAACGCGCTGTCAACGACCGTTTACCTACTTTACTCAATGTTGTGATGCTACTGATAACTTTTACACATTTTATGTAATAATATACTCTTCTCTAGGAGTGCTTTTTGCCCAAATCAATTGGAAATATTACTTTCTCAAGTAGGTAGCCTTTAACAAGGTTTTGGAATCGTCAATTGATATTACCTGCCCTCTTAGGGAATTTTGTTAGTCGGTCAATTCAGAAGCTAGCTTCAATTTCAAGTTATGGAAACTAATAACAGATTTATTTTTTAATACATTGCTATTGACTATTCTAATTTTATATGAGCAAATCTAATTGTAGTAATTGTGTAGGTTTGATAATTATGTCGGCTACACGACGGTGGATGGCGAAGAAGTAGAGATGTCACTATGGGACACAGCGGGTCAGGAAGACTACGAGCGGCTGAGGCCACTCTCATACACACAAGTAAGTGTAACTATACCCATAGAATGTGATACACCCATGCTTTAATATTTTTTTCTTGAAATAGTTTAACCCTGCCTGAAATTCACCAACATGTATAAAGTAGGATAGGTAGAGTAAGGACTAACTCTAACTTAATTGCAAAGGCTTATGCTCAGAATTTACGTTAATGAGCGCTCTATTGTATATTATTAATATAAATAAATACTTACCTACACAAAACCTTCATACACATAGTCATAGTCCAGATCCCTTACTGAAAAATAAGACCTGTATCAGAAACTACGAGAAGCTTTTTAATTCCATGACACTCACACGCAGAATAAAATACTTGCGGATCACATACGAGTATTATGTGTATTGGTCTCCGTGTCGAGATCGAACCCGTGTCCTCTTATTGCATAGCCGGCGTCGAAACCATCTGCACTACTGAGGCACTTAATATGTATAAAACACAGTATCAAACTTAGTATTTAAATTGTAGTTTACATTTTATATACAATCCTAATTTTAAAAATCCAAGCAGTTTAGCGTCATGCAGCGCGACAACACACAAAATTTATACCAACAAACATGGCTGCAGTTCCTGGTGAATTTAAAATCCCGATATTCGCAACGAAAAGATATCACGGAAATACTGAGTTGCGAGTCCGGTCAATAACCTCTATTGTAGTACAATTTATGTTATCTATTGTTAAAATGTACTATTTATAATGTTTGTATATCTCGTAACTGTAGGCAGAAACCAGGGTTCCCCACGTCACTCTAATCAAAGATACAACGTTTGCTTTATCTATTTTCATCAATGATAGAGTCGCCCCCTGTTACATCTTGAGATGAAAATAAGCTATGTGGATGGCATTAATTGTACTTGTATCGATCCCCTCAGGAACACTTGCGTGAGCTTATGCTTATCTGTATTTCCATTCTTGGTGCATTTTTATCGGTATTCCTGACCTTCCGGCCGATGCGGTTATCGCTTTCCGATTCAAGCTTTCTCTCTCATTCATAAACTCGCACATGACATTCCCTTTGACGCTATACTATGCACATATCAGTTTCTTGTTTAATTAAACAGTTTAACTGTGTATTCCTATCAGGCGGTGCTGATTATGAGATATAAAAAAGGGAAAATTGACAGCTTCATGTTGGATTAATATACATGAACATGTCCTCCTAATAATTTTTACTTTCACTCCTTAACTTTTCAGCCACAAAAAGTCCACTATTGGACATAGGCCTCATACCTTATATCAATTGTAATTTATATGTAAACTATCATGTACGAAAAAAAAGCAACTTTCCAAGAAGTGTTTTTTTTTTTGTTTCAGACGAAATGTTTCCTTGTATGTTACTCGGTGAGCAGTCGGTCGTCCTACGAAAATGTGATACACAAATGGTACCCCGAATTAAAGCATTTCAGCTCATCCGTACCCATCGTATTAGTAGGTAAGCATTACTTAATCACAATATTACTAATTATTATAATGTGGTAAAAATAAGTACATTATCAATTGAATTACTCATTTTAAGTGATCCTTGGAAAGTGCCTAATTGTTCTAAATTACTACAAACGGATCGCTACTTACATTATTAGCTAAATTATTTTTATATTTGCTGTTTCAATTTGCGGCTATTAGTCGAATGAGAGTTAATGAGGAAGAGCTTAATTATTTTAAAATTGTAGTAGTGTTAACATTGTGCTTAACAAGCTTTACTTTACGTGCAACATGATATTTATAGCCTGTGTTTAACTGTTTGGATAAAACCACGCACTACTTAGCCTGAAGCTAACTTAGACTGCTCTATAGTTATTCATATTGATTTGTTATATTTTTATGTTGCATATTTATTGCAGCTACAAAAACGGATTTAAGAGGGACAGACAAAGCTGTAGTTACAACACAAGAAGGAAAGAAATTAAAAAAGAAAATTCGGTGAGTAGATTATTTTGAACTCACCAAATTATTATTTTGTTTTTGTTCATCATAAGTAAATAGGTATTATAGCATACCTAAATAAAATACATTATGTGCTAGATTCGTTATCCCGAGTGCGCTAAGCATGGTGCAATATTTATGAGAGCTGAGTGCACTTGCCGGCACAGTTTCCGTCGCATGTTGCAATAAATACTTAACTAAGTATCGCTACATGATAGAGATCCAATCCGAGGTGAAATTCGCTCTTAATGAGAATACCATGTTACAAAACATGCTGAAAATCATAATTATTTACACACTTTTGTAAATATTACAGGAAAATCCCTTTAGCATTTACAACACTTTTCTTGACTTGAGTTTCAGATGACTAACATTCTTTAAAATATTAAATGCGGGTACCTCTATTCAGAATATAATTTTGGACTAACGCATAAGTTATTGTATTTTATCTCTTGTAATTACAGAAAGTACTCTCACTGATGTTTCTTTGTTCAGGTACATTCTGTAAATCTAAAGTTCCAAGAATGAAGGGATCTTTTTTATGACATATAAATATAGGATCTGCTGGTTCAGATATCGAGATCAGGTTTAAACATAATGAAATATTTTAAAACAACAAAAAAGTGGAAAGTGACGAGGGTTATCAGCGCAAACGCCGGCAGCTGCCTATCGCCGCGTTATCGGCCGCTGATAGTAGCGCTAACTTGTGATATGACGACACTCACAATTTGTTGAATAAATCGCCCATAATCACCATTGTATATGTTCCACATTTTGTTTGTACTAACAACGACGGACAACAATTGTGTTGATATGGTGATTGTTTAACATTTAAACCGTCCATTGGCAAATGTTTTATATTGCGAAAAACTGATTACAGAAACGACATCTTGTATTATGAAAATATAAACTGAGACATGAAAATAAAAAATACAAAATTATTTTTCAATGCTCAGCATCCCAACTGTTTTTATTGATAGTTATCTCAGCCACAGGAACTGAACTGCTAAACGAATGGCTCCTCAAATAATTTCCACATTGACCCATTGGGAGCAGCGAGTTTCTTAGTAACAATTATAATTAAATCTATCATCGACAATAGTGATTATTGCTTTGAGTTCGGTCATTTTTCAGCCTCCGTGGCGCAGTTGGTTAGACGCCGCCTGTGAAACGAGAGGCCGCGGGTTCGATCCCCGCACCGAGAGAAATGTTTGTGCGGCCCACAAATATTTCTTCCGTGTCTGGGTGTTTGTGAGACCGAAAAGTCTCTCGTAGTTCCTGATACCCGCGATACAAGACTCGATCTTAGTGTGGGGTCAGGACTATGTATGTGACTGTTGGGTGTTATTTATTTATTTTTCAACACAACGAATAACTCCGAGCCATACTCTGTGAATTATTTACTTATTTGATACATTATTTCCAGAGCGGCTCAGTTCATCGAATGTTCTGCGCTGGAGCGAGTGAACGTGAATGAAGTGTTCGAAGAAGCGGTGCGCGCCGCGTTACGCAAGAAGGACGTCTACAAACGCACTTGTCAGTATCTCTGATAAGCCACTACACCTCATTATTGTAACTCAAATAAGAGTATTACTACAGCTAAATTAATGACATCACATCATTTAGTTAGCGATATCCATGGTGCTATGTGTCGATATCGATATAAAACTATATGCTCAGTTTAATACTGCCAACTAAGTCGAATTGTTGCATAAGTATTTTTTTATTATTTTCAAAAAGCGCCTCGTAAGCTTACGATAAATAATGATATCGACTGTATTTGTCGGCCCAGCGATCGTCCGGAATGATAATAAAAACTCTTTTGACGGGAAATGTTCCACAGCTAAAAGTTTTTAAGCTCAATATAAAGTGAATAAATAGTAAATAACGATCATTAATGAGACAAAATACTATGCAATGAGTTTTGGACGAAATACATTCAAAGGTAAAACGATGAGGCCATAATTCAGTATTTAGAATTAAACGAGAGATGTATATTTGTTTAAAAAGTAATTTATATTTAAAGCTTAGTATCTGTACATATACAAAAGTGGAATTATTGAAATTCCTATTTTAAGTGACATAGGCAATATGTGACAACTGGGAGTTTGCCCGTTGTCTACGCTATGTCTGTATTATTTTTATAATAGTTATACAATATTTTTAAATAAGGAAAGCTGCAATAAGTGCTGCAATACATATAAGTTATTGTGTACCTAATGCTAATTTACATAAAATTTGAATAACTATAGACAGTATCATCTATTTAATAATTACAAAAAGGTACCAACTATTTCACCAAAAATCTATTAATTGTAGGCAATAATAAATGCAAATGTTATTTTCTGAATTAACTAGTTTCATTTTTTGATCATTTATGTCCCGAAAAAATAAACACCCTTTTGCGATATGGATTTATCGCATTATTTCTTAATTCCCACGAAACCTACATGTTTTTAGCCATATTACGACAATAAGCTCCGAACTTTTGTTTCTAGTGCCTACTTGTATGTATTTAGGATGTTGAATGTTAAAAAAAATAAAATAAAACAATATTGTTAAAAAATCTTTATTCGTGTAAAAATCGTGGGGTTCATGGCACTAATAGAGAGCTTTATACAGTTAATACCATTCTGGAATGCTAAATGTCTTGAAATAAAACAATTGTCGAACGTAAATAATATTCGAGAAAAATCAAGTGCAATAAATAAATGATGCGAATCAAATGATGACGTACAAGTTGGCGCCGCTTCCTCCGTGCTGCACCTTGTGTACTTTCTAATAATACTTCAATTATATCGAGAGCATAGTGATAAAAACCGACCACTATAAATATATTAGATTCACATTATGTCGCTTTAATGTTTTTTTAATGTACTTTAATTCCTCTTTAAATAAAATTATTGAGTTATTTGGTAAATATTTGTATCTTAGTATTCCAATTATTATATCGCGAACTATTTCGTTATTTTAATGACGACCAAAATTAACAAACAACCTTAATCACTGTCGAAGGATCAATTTCTATAATAGACCAATCAGGTCAATGAATTTCACCCCGCCCACATTTCGCTATTTTGATTGGTTTATTTTCGGGATCGATCCATGGACAGGGATTACAATGGTTTATTTATTGCCGTGAATGGAGCAATAAAAATCCTTTTTTGTGTGAAGGGGAAGCTGGCAAGCTCCTCTTTTAGTTTTGGAGGAGGCTGAAAATGCCAGACGTATGTCACTAGCCATCAAGCTCAGTTGTGATGATGCGATTTTAAAAAAATATCTAAATGAATTTATAGCATTTATCGAAGTGATAGGGTTCTATGACTATACTCTCGATAATTGGTGTGTTGAAGAGTAGTGTGTCAAGCAGCACGGACGCAGAGCGCGAGGCGCGCACGGACGAGTGCTCCGCTCCGTCCTCGCCGGTCGTCACTTCTTCTTCGACCGCTCTATCAGCTTGTTCTATAAACAAACATCAAATTATTCAACTGCGAATACTGAGTGAAATCCTGAATGTTCTATTGTTGGGCACGGGCCTTTTCTATAATGGTGTGTTCTAAAATGAGTTTATGAATGAGAGTGCGATTGAGAGGAGTTAGGCACTAGTCCATCATTCAGATCGGATTCGATTTAGTGGAACAAATTCTGAAATTAATGCCGAGTATTGTTTTCTTAAAGGGACTGCTCTGCACTCAGTTGTAAGTATAGGACCGTCCAGATAAGGAATGGCTATAAACTAGACTCTGGCTATTCGAAACAACGATGGTCCATTTAGATATTAGCTCTGAAACTGATGAGATTTTTTTGATAAGTAGGTAGCAGTGTACAAATAAGAAATTAAAGACTACACTAAGAATAAATAGTAGTCTAGTTACAGTATGATTAATAGTGCTCACTACTTAGCATTTAGCGCTCTTTAATGTCTGCTTTTCATAACTCGATGTGACATAAATATGAACAGATGTATGTATGTACATATCTTTATTTATTGTTCGGACATGATACATTAAATTATTCAATGGCAATAAAATAAATACCAATAAGTAGTTAACGAAATATTACTTCTAGTCCAAGTAATTAGTTTATTATAAACCAACAATAAAAAGTATCTAATTACCTTATATTGTCTAGAAGCCTAAACTGATTAGTGTTCGTTAGTAACGATATTGACCTACATCATACTTCATTAGTTAATTACAAAAGCAATATTCACAGTTGGTCAAATCGGCCATGGAAAAAATGCAACACAGAATTTACGATCGATTATCACGCATGTAATTAAATGTAAAGGAAAATTAAAATCATATTATAATAATAATTAATAGTAAAATTTGTGGCAGCGCCTATGTCGTACACCTATCGTCAGCTGATATTAATATCGGCATTCAGCTGTGTTAAGTGTAAACTGTAAAGTTTTCATATAACTTGCTCTGCATGACGATAGGGTCGCTTCACATTTCATTATTGCAGCCGCGAATTTTAAAATCATACCTATTAACAACTTATTCGTATAACTAACGGTTCACATTAATACCTTTGTCATAGTTTTAGCATTCATGTTTTTAAATATAACCCAATGCAGGGTAGTTTGTCGCAGCTTGCCTCTCGTTACGTACTTCATTTTTGTATGGAGTCTCGCGCGGTGCGTGCTCCGCTGACGAGCTGGGTATTCGCGTAAATATTAATTCGTTCGTGTATGATGGACTATGGTACGAAGCTGTGTTGGTGTATAACTACCACGGTCGTCGGCGCCGACCATCGGTTTCGGGAATGGGACCTCCGTGAGTTGGCTTGACGTATTTTACCTTTCAGCTGGATTATTGTTTTGTTCGATTTCGTATCGCCCCTCTATGTGTATTTCGATTGTGTATAGTGAGCATTACATCACGCCCCGATTTTCCTTAAAATGCATGAACGAACTTTCTCAATAGCTTGTATAAAGTAGGTCCATGTATTTACGGATGCTTTTCGTAGTACTTTTATGACTATCGACAAAAACTTTAAATTAAAAAGCGTGTACTTTTCTTGCCTAATGCTGTATATTAGTTTAAATAAAAATATGATTCAAAGTTACATTTAAACCAGGCGATTGCTCTGATGGTTATTATTTTGATAACTGTCTATGCTGTATGTTATTCCTTATAGTAATGACTAATATCTATCGTCATTTTCAAAATGGGCAAATGAGGAAGTTTAAAGTTCAAGGTAAATTGACACTACTAATAAGTTCACTGATACTGACAGAGAATCGATTTGTTAAAACGGCAGTTCCGTAGACGTATGTGGATATTTCACCATCACCAGTACCAATGAGGTCATAGTGCCAATAAACATAATATTATGTTCCAATGAGGTCGTGGGCATTCTATAAATCTCCCCCAATGGCATAATACTTAGGGTTATCACAAGGCTCCTCTAAGGTGCTTTAGAGGTCTTACTCTACTGGGGTGAAGGGGTTTTCAGAAACTTAGCCCATTGCCAAATGAAACACCATAACCGAATGGGGTTTCATAAGTCACCACGGACTATTAACGCATAATTGTTGTTATTAGGCCTAGTTGCATAAACTAACTTTGACATACTTTGAGATTGCAAATGGGAATGACATTATTAAAGTCAAAGCTAGCTGGTTAAACCTGTCTAACGCCCGAATACTGAAACACCTTTCAAATAATAAGTTGCTCTTAACAGCGCAAGGTCCACTTAGCCAGTACATTTAAGCGGGATTAACGTAGTTAAGCGCAATTTATATTTAAGTTGCGTTCCTGTATTCGGGCGTAAGGCTATTATAAAGCAGTGCAAAGATAGTTGTTGCAATCGATGCTCGGTATATACTGCGTGTGACGTCACCTTGGCGAGGTTGAGTCCGATCTCGCTGAGCCTCTTGTGCTGGTAGGTGAGCGGCTCGTGCAGCTTGGCGTCGCCGCGCTTGTAGAAGTCGCTGTAGTCGAGGCGGAACGCCAGCGTCTGCAGCGACACCTCCGCGTGGAGCGCCAGCTTCAGGATCAATGCAGTCACGTGACCCCTATACACAAAAAAAATACAACCAACAGTCACACACAGTCGCGTGTGTATCAAAAGCTACCCATGATACTAAAATCGAAGCCACACAATGCGGTGACGGTGCCGCTGCGACATCCTACATACAAATTACTATACCATGTCACACGACGTGTTTGTTCGCCGCGCGCCGCACTCGCGCCGCAGTTAAGAGCTGATTAACGAGGCGGGGAGGGGTGATATGATGTGCGGATTATGAGAGTTCGCACCGTTCGTGTGGCATTCTATACTCCGGATGCGTTACGGTTCGGCGCCGCACCGCACCCTCGCCTCATGATGTGGCTTCGTCCTTACGCCTCCTACATACTACGCCGGCAGGTTTGTGCCGCCCGGGTATGCAAGCGACAACACCAAGCCGGCAGCATTTGCAGCAGAACATTATTTCAGATATGACAGCCGTGTAAAATGCTAGTAATTATTGTAATTAACAAGTCGCCAATTTCCCGTGCAACCTGGCGGCACATGTCGGTGGTTCTTTTATATGGCTTTACAGGCCGCTTAAACACCCACCGGTTTACCTGCCAGCCGAACCGCCGCGCCGGCATAGTGTGTAGGAAGCATCACAAATGAGATATAATATAATTAATCAAGTTATTTAGCGCTTTCACAAAGGTGGCACCACTGAAAAAAAAACGGATGCAAAGGAACAACTTCACTTTCGTGATTCTTTTGTAGAGTAAGATTGCCGGAGTTCTGGTAAAATTTTCCTTCTCCTCTATAGTAGTTCCTCCTTTTTCCCTTTTTATTCTAAAACACTAGCTATTTATTTGTGATTGAATAGTTACTTATTTTCACTTTATAAAAATATGTACTCCAATACTGCTTTTCTCATCGTTTTACCTTCCAAATAGCCTCCCGATCTGATGAGTCAGCAACACATCCTTGAACCAAACGTTGTGAATGTTCATGGGCGGCAGTGATCACTTACCATCAGGTGACCTGTTTGCTCATTTGCCGGCAGTACGCTATAAAAAATGGTCAAATGAGTCAAAATGGTTCAATTTTTTTTTTCTAATAAGAATTTACCTATACGTCCTCGCCCAGACGTTTAGATCTGCTTTCCGATTAGCTAAGAACTGATGGAAATTCTTTCGTTTCTCTTTGTCTTGAGCCTCTTCTGATGCTGTGAAAGCGTATTCGTCTGAAACATAATAGATAATTCCACTATGTAGTGATACCTATTTATACATTCAAAAGTACGTGCTCGATTGTAACCAACAATTATTTCGCTAAACTTAATTAAACTTTAGATAAAACTGTACAAATATTTTGGACAGCCGTAGCTGACAATTTTTTAAACATTCTAATTTTACGTTATTGAACTTGTCAACCTAAAGGCATTGACGTAAAATATATGGACGGGGCGGAGAGTACAAAAAGTGTTGTCACGAAAGTGGTCCGCGGACCAATGCAGCGGTTGTGACGTCACAGCGCACCGGTCTGTAAGTCGTCGACAAATGCCTAATTGTATCGTGCGTGGGTGCAATAAAGTTGACCGAAAGTTCACATAAAAAAAGATAACATTTCTTATTACCACTAAGTAAAAATTATATAACTTTAAGTCAATAAACATTTATTTTAGCATTATTGAAAAACGATTTCATGGCCGCCATTGACGTAAAAATCCAACAGATGGCGCGATTTTCACAGGCATCTTTTTGACGTACCCAATGTACTGAAGGGCCTATCCTTAGTTTTTAAATCAATGCCTAAAGGTCAAATATTTTAATATTGTTGATTGTCCAGAAACTTTTTTCGCCCGCTTTGTGGATATAGCCCCAGCAATAAAGTGATATGATACAGATAAATAAACATATATTACCGCGCGCATATCTGTCGGCCTTTAGTTGTTCGATGGCGTCTCGGCGGTCGAGCTCTGCGTTGATGCCGGCGTGCAGCGCGGCCTCGAAGCTGCGCAGCGCCAGCGTCTCGTTCAGCACGTTGCCCAGGTACGACTGCAACTCCTGTACACACGTTTCTCTATTTTAATTTTTATTGTTGTGATGTATTGGTATACAGAGTTGATACGAACGAGGGGCTATTCTTTAAACTGCATATACTAGGTACCGTTTTCAAGCTCTAGGAGCAATCTCAATAGGAGCAGTAGTTTAGTCATAAATGATTTTTTTAAGTTTTTGCCCCATTTGAACACAATGTAGCTTTTCTAACAGCTGATTACGTCTAATGCATAGGCCATTCATCTTAAAACGATAGATCCGACTAAAATCTACGCTGTTAACAAATTAATTCTGTACATCAGTAATACAGTGACCATACAATCTCATTCCTGTCGGCTCTCCTTTTGGAATTATTATTGTATCTCAAAAGTAAAATTAATAGCATGTAAATCAAATATTATATTATTTCAGACCAGCCTTTTCTTTTTTTAAAACACATTTTGTTACTTGGAGGTCCACTAATGTCCATAGTAATTGGAAATCATCAGCGTTAGGCGCATTGATATAAAAAGTAAGCTAGAAGGAAAATAACCTTCCCCTTCTTACTGATTCCTTGATATCTTTTAGGAATACTGGTATATATGAGTGATATATGTTGTAGTGTAAGTGTAGTGACAGGGTGTACCTGCGTGGAGTGGTGTATCATGGCGTGTATGGAGTGGCGGTCGAGCGCGGCGTGGTGCAGGCGCAGCAGGCTGTCGAGCGTGTGGTGGTCGGCGGCGGCGGCCAGCAGGTGGCGCCACGCGGGCTCGGCGCCCACGCCGCCCGCCTCCTGCAGCGCGCCGCACAGCCGCAGCGCCTCCGCGCGCAGGCACGACACGCGCCGCAGCAGGCCCCACACCTCTGGTACACGTACAATACAGTATGCACGCATTATTAAATATTGCTCGTCATAGGAATACGTACAATGCATGTTAACGTTGACGTATACTGCGACATGTTGGAATAAAGAAAACATTCTTGCTATTTTCATGTAACATGCCGCATAGTTGTGTATTTAGATAAAGATATAAAAGCTTAACATTACAACGCGACTCACAACTTGTATTTCCTTTGTGAAGATTTAACTCCCAAAACTATAAAATAGGTTTTCAAAAGCTATCAGATGAAAATTGATGCAAATTTATCACATTAACATATGATTGAGATATGGTTCATTTGACGAGTAATATAAATGCTAGTAAACATCAGTATGAGTGCACGTGCTCACCGGGCATGTGCTTGAGTCGCTTGTGCAGGATAGTGTGCTCGCGCCAAGCGTCGTGCAGGCTGTACTCGATGCGCTTGATGCGCCACAGCTGCGCGAACAGTGCGCGGTAGCGCGCGGCGCACGTGGCCGGGAACAGCGTGCCCAGCGGCCCGTCCACGCGGTACTGCAGCGCGAACACGTCCCACCCGCTGTCGTCGCGACCGTCGCCTGCGTACGCACACGCAGACACACACGCTCATTAACTATTACATAAATTGCATATTTATTTCCGTTCTTTAAATTCGGTGTAGAGTATTCATAATAAATACATGAATGTGAGCATGACAAAAGTGTGACGTGAAGAAAATGTCTACCACTTTTGAAAACTTACCAACTAAAAGACTTTTAAATGCAAGTACAACGTGTTTACCAATTATTGTGTAACTCACAACGATTCCCTCAGAAATACAGAGAATCCAAGTATAGTTCGTAATCTGAAGTCTGAACCCAGATTTACTATTGTGAATGGTAAAACGATAATGAACGTGTGCTCTTATTGTGATATGAACTAGAAAGCATATCATTTAGCAGGCGTACGTACAGTTGGGGTAGAGGTTGACGTGCAGGCGCGCGAGCACGTGCGGCGGCTCGTACTGCGCGTTGGTGGCGCGCACGGCCGCCTCCAGCGTGCACGACAGGTTGTGCACGTACAGCGACGTCGCCGGCTTGCTCAGCTCGTCCCTGCGCACCACGCGACATACTTATCACTTGTAACACTTGTTTACTATTTTGTCTCAGTGCACTAACCTATCTAGCTGGTCGAAATAGATAGGTATTAGACAGGTAGATAGGCACAAAAAATTGAGAGTGATATATGTGTATTTATTTTAAGGGAGATCATTGTTTCACGGCACTTCCCTTCACTTTTTATGGCGCACGAGAGCACCGCGACGCGTTCTCGGCGAACTCCTGATGTAATAAATACTCACAACATTACATCTTAACACTTATCAATTGACATTGTAATCGAAAATTTGTATATCTCACAGGTTTTGTTTTCATTGTAAATTATGTAGGGGCAATATTTTACTAATATTTTTAATGTATCCACTTAGTATGCACTAAAATATTGCGCCCAATTCATGTTTGCAATCTTGTAGTTAAGGATCACTGTAGAACTGAAATTACTGTATGTGATTTTATAATAAATATAAATAAACTATTTATTACAAAAACATCCGTTTGCGTTTCAAAACGACATTTTTTTTTTTGTGTGAATGTTGTTTTCATAAAAAATATTATTTAATAGAGGGTAGTGATTATTAACTTGTTTTATCTTGCTGAACTAGTAGTTCAGTTTCTCGTGAGCGCTCGCAAGAGCATGTTGTGTGCTCCGTAGCCGGTCAGTTTTTTTATTAATTGAAATTATTTTGTGTAGACATTGAAGTGCAAGTGATGGTGAGTTATTTGTCGTCCAGCCAGCTCCAAGAACGAGATTCCGGTAAGTGATAAAGATATACTAAATTACTATGATCTATCGTTTGTTACTATATCGCTGTTCTGTGCGCCATTTTAAATAGCAAGTTGTATCCTAAACGACATTTTAACAATATTTTATCTTAATTTATTAATCATGAACTTTGATTGAATTAATCAAATAAACATCACGACGATAACTATACCTACACGAAATTGTGCGAAAGGTAAGAGCTCAAAATTTGTATTCTTCTTGGTGCAGTTAGTCTTCACTCCACTCCATACCAGTAATGTATTATTCCGGTTCATATTTGTGTATTCGTATACTCAACCATAGAAATCTACGATCCGCTTTCCTTCCCTTCTCGTCCAGTGCCTTCGCATCCCATCCCATCTTACCCTATTCCGTGCAGTCTACTCCGTAATAACACCCCATCCATTGCAGAATAGAAAATCTATTTTCCGATAGGGCTCTACCTATACCCGTTCTTAATGTATGTCTTTGCAGCAAAATAAACATCTATTCTAAATATCATACTAATCGGACTTGTGCAATGATTACTAGTGATGAATCGATTTAACTATGTACTATAATAGTGCTATGAAGTTACACATTAAAATATCAATGTCAATTTATTTTGGATTTTGTAGTTATGTACCACATCCGAAATGGCGAACTGAGTATCATGCCGTGTTATTATGAATATTTCCATACAATAGCTTTATATATTGTAGCAACTCTGCCAACCTGCATTAGGCCAGCGTGGAGGACTATACGCTGACGTCTTTTAATCGTACTATCGACTGTAGGAGAAGGTCCCTGCCCTGTTGATACAGTACAGTATTGTAGTAAATAGTTTTGAGATTTTCAATTGTCATTTCCTCTACCCATCCTTTTTTCTTCTCAATTTGATGGGTCGGCAACATATCTATGATCCAACCTTTATGGTTGTTCATGGGCGGCAGTTATCACTTACCATCAGGTGAGCTGTGTGATCGTTTGCCAGACCTATTGAATAAAAACGGAAGCATACTACCCGCCACGCCACACGACCCGACGCGACACGTGTTGAATCAAATCAAATTTTAGTATTTTCTATGACCAGAACCACACTACAAACACGCCACGCACGTAGCATCGCGTGTCAGCGTGGCGTTTCAGTAGTATGTTTCCGCCTCAACCCATTTACGCCCGAATGATAACTGGCGATTTATTTTTTATATTGTTTTTATATTTTTTTATAAAATACACAGGAGAACTATTGTATTTCGCAGTTGCACTTTACTTGCAAACTTAACTTTCAAGATTTAAAAATTTTACCTACTTCAGTAGCCGTCCTCGTATGGGCACGGTGGGCGTAAATGGGTTAAAAAAGAAGGTGAACTCAGTGTGAGAGGGTTATAGAGGTGAGTGGTGTGCGGTACAGACTGCAGCAGCGTCATGAGGTGGTGCACGAAGTCCCCCTGCGCGAGCAGCAGGTAGCGGCGGTGCGCGGCCAGGTGGTCGAGCAGGTGGTGGTGCGTGGTGAGCGCGGCCAGCAGGCGCGCCGACGCCGCCGCGTGCGCCGCCGCCACGCCCGCGCGCAGCCCCGACGCCTCCCACCACGCTGCGCCCGCCGACTCGCTCTCGCTGCCTGCGTGCACATTGCATACAACTCATTTTGCATTGTATCACCCCATATTGATCCTACTGCAGAGCACGGGCCTACTCTACAATCGAAGATACGATTGAGAGTGGTTAACTCGCACAGTTGACGAACTTTTACATACCATAAAAATTCATACGAATCGCTATGGTATGCAGGTTTCCTCGCGATGTTTTCCTTCGCCGTTTTAGTGCGTGGTGATTGACTATCAATATACACATGACTCCGAAAAGTCAGTCTAAACGCTCTAGTGGGAGAGGGTAGTAAGAGAGTTACCGGTGTGCGGTTTGAGCAGCGCGTGCAGGTGGTGCGCGTGGTCGGTGGTGTCGGGCTCGTCGGCGCACGCCTCGCGCATGAACACCACGCTCTAGTGGGAGAGGGTAGTAAGAGAGTTACCGGTGTGCGGTTTGAGCAGCGCGTGCAGGTGGTGCGCGTGGTCGGTGGTGTCGGGCTCGTCGGCGCACGCCTCGCGCATGAACACCACGCTCTAGTGGGAGAGGGTAGTAAGAGAGTTACCGGTGTGCGGTTTGAGCAGCGCGTGCAGGTGGTGCGCGTGGTCGGTGGTGTCGGGCTCGTCGGCGCACGCCTCGCGCATGAACACCACGCTCTAGTGGGAGAGGGTAGTAAGAGAGTTACCGGTGTGCGGTTTGAGCAGCGCGTGCAGGTGGTGCGCGTGGTCGGTGGTGTCGGGCTCGTCGGCGCACGCCTCGCGCATGAACACCACGCTCTAGTGGGAGAGGGTAGTAAGAGAGTTACCGGTGTGCGGTTTGAGCAGCGCGTGCAGGTGGTGCGCGTGGTCGGTGGTGTCGGGCTCGTCGGCGCACGCCTCGCGCATGAACACCACGCTCTAGTGGGAGAGGGTAGTAAGAGAGTTACCGGTGTGCGGTTTGAGCAGCGCGTGCAGGTGGTGCGCGTGGTCGGTGGTGTCGGGCTCGTCGGCGCACGCCTCGCGCATGAACACCACGCTCTAGTGGGAGAGGGTAGTAAGAGAGTTACCGGTGTGCGGTTTGAGCAGCGCGTGCAGGTGGTGCGCGTGGTCGGTGGTGTCGGGCTCGTCGGCGCACGCCTCGCGCATGAACACCACGCTCTAGTGGGAGAGGGTAGTAAGAGAGTTACCGGTGTGCGGTTTGAGCAGCGCGTGCAGGTGGTGCGCGTGGTCGGTGGTGTCGGGCTCGTCGGCGCACGCCTCGCGCATGAACACCACGCTCTAGTGGGAGAGGGTAGTAAGAGAGTTACCGGTGTGCGGTTTGAGCAGCGCGTGCAGGTGGTGCGCGTGGTCGGTGGTGTCGGGCTCGTCGGCGCACGCCTCGCGCATGAACACCACGCTCTAGTGGGAGAGGGTATTAAGAGAGTTACCGGTGTGCGGTTTGAGCAGCGCGTGCAGGTGGTGCGCGTGGTCGGTGGTGTCGGGCTCGTCGGCGCACGCCTCGCGCATGAACACCACGCTCTAGTGGGAGAGGGTAGTAAGAGAGTTACCGGTGTGCGGTTTGAGCAGCGCGTGCAGGTGGTGCGCGTGGTCGGTGGTGTCGGGCTCGTCGGCGCACGCCTCGCGCATGAACACCACGCTCTAGTGGGAGAGGGTAGTAAGAGAGTTACCGGTGTGCGGTTTGAGCAGCGCGTGCAGGTGGTGCGCGTGGTCGGTGGTGTCGGGCTCGTCGGCGCACGCCTCGCGCATGAACACCACGCTCTAGTGGGAGAGGGTAGTAAGAGAGTTACCGGTGTGCGGTTTGAGCAGCGCGTGCAGGTGGTGCGCGTGGTCGGTGGTGTCGGGCTCGTCGGCGCACGCCTCGCGCATGAACACCACGCTCTAGTGGGAGAGGGTAGTAAGAGAGTTACCGGTGTGCGGTTTGAGCAGCGCGTGCAGGTGGTGCGCGTGGTCGGTGGTGTCGGGCTCGTCGGCGCACGCCTCGCGCATGAACACCACACTCTTGCCCGTCGCCAGGATCTGCGCCGCTTGCTCGCGAGACATGAACGATGGCACCATCCACTCCCTACACACACAAACATACTCTAAGTACATTAAATAAATATACTGAATAATCGTACATATAGGTCTGACTCCACCCTGGTACCAAAAACTATGTGAAATTCTAATCTCAAAAAAAAAAACAGTTTCAAATAATGTATGTGCTAATTGCATGTATTATAAGGTATTACGTAGCATGCAAAAAATATTAATTATCTAATCCTAAATCTAGATTAACTATGTTTTTTTACCTGACTCTGTATTTGTCGTGCCACATTCTGTCTATGGGCACTCCACTTCTGCTCTCTATAAAGAACTCGTTGAACGGGTCGTCGATCTCGCCTGTGTAGTCAAAAGTTGTTGTTGAAGCAATTTTATTTTATGTTGAATGAAATAGTTAATATTCAACAATAAAAATAAAAATACTTCATTACATGTAAACAGAGGCGGCTCGTGAAATTTTTTGATGGGGGTTCACAAAAACATAATTGAAAATTAGAGCTTACTATTTATTTTATTTGTATACAAAATCCATTCGCCGGTTTTTTTGGCGTGCGAAGATATCTATTACTTTTTTGTGAAAATCAGAAATGGAATTAATTAAGCGTTTTTCTATGCTTATTATACACTAGCGGCCCGGGTACAAATAGATTTATGTATAATGATATGAACGTATTATTATTATTTCCTTCGAACGAAATCGGATTCATTTCACCGACAAGTTTTGACGAATACTTATGATATAATTATGTTAACTGAGACGTGGTTAACGGATGGTATTTTAAGCTCGGAGTTCTTCGATAATCGGTATATCGTATGGCGCCGTGATAGAGACTACAGAGCTACTGGACAGTCGCGAGGGGGTGGCGTACTCATCGCAACGCGTAGGGAGCTACCAATTATTTCTCACCCAGTTCTTAATTCTACAGCTGAAGACCTATGGCTAAAATTGCGTCTTAAGAAAAAGAATTCTAGAGACCATGTCAATATTTACATCTGTGTTGTTTATTTATGTAAGCAAAATCAAGGGCTTTCTTTTTCCGCTCAACTGAATAATTTTTTGTCAAAATTAAGCGACACGGTGATGCATAATCCTTCTGATAGATATATGATTGTTGGTGATTTTAACATGAGTAGTATTAAATGGGTCCTTACCGATGATACATCACTTGTCCCAAAAAACCCTATCACTAGTGATGAACAACTACTAGTTGACGAGCTGTGTTCTTCAGGACTAATGCAATATAATAATGTTAGCAACAAATATGGTAAAATATTGGATTTAGTTCTCTCCAACTTTAAAACTAGTGTTTCAGAATGTTCAGAGCCTCTGGTCACTATTGATCCATACCATCCAGCTTTGTTAATTACCACTGATATTTTTGAGTTACCTGGCCTGGACATGTCTCCACGGTTGGATTTTATTTTTAATAGAGGTGATTTTGAATCTATAAATAGAGAAATCCTTGCATTTGACTGGGAGCTTGAATTTTCTAATCGTTCAATGGATGATGCAGTTGATTTTTTTGTTAAATTTATTATGGACTTGATGAATAAATTTATACCTAAAAAATCTATCAAGCCTAAAACTTATCCTGTATGGTATAGTTTTGCACTTATCAAATCTATCAAGGAAAAATATAAATATTTTAAGAAATTTAAAATTTATGGCAACAAATCTGATGAACTTTCATTTAAGCTGCTGCGTGATAGAGTTAAGACACTTGAATCTAAATGCTACGTTGATTACCTTGCAGCTACAGAAAAATCAATTAAAAAAAATGCCAAATATTTTTGGACTTTTGTTAAGCATCGGTACAATTCGAATGCTATTCCTAGTGTACTTAATTATAACAATGAATCTTTACTTTCTGGGGTCTCGATTTGTAACGCATTCTCATCTTATTTCCATTCAAATTTTCTTAATTCTAATTTTTCCAGTGGTGATACATGTTCGACCCAGCTGTCCTTTGACTTGTCGTCTAATACAATAAGTCGCATTTATATTAAAGTTGATAATGTCACTAATTTACTACGCAAGCTTGATACATCAAAGGGTGCTGGTCCGGACAAAATTCCTGCCAAATTTCTTGTCAATTGTGCAACATCGATCTGCTTACCAATCACTATTTTATTTAATAAATCTTTGTCTACGTGTGTCGTACCCAGGATTTGGAAGTCTGCATTCATTACACCTGTGCACAAAAAAGGTTCGAAAACTGAGATCACTAACTATAGACCAATATCGAAACTTTGTATTATAGCCAAGGTTTTTGAAAGAATAATATACAATCAGATATACACAACTCTTTCTCAATCATTTAGTTCATTCCAACATGGGTTTTTAAAGGGTCGGTCCACTACCTCGAATTTAATTCTCCTTAATGATTTTATTACCAAAGCCATGGATGATGGTGAGCAGGTCGATGTCGTTTACACGGATTATAGCAAGGCCTTTGACCGTATTGACCATGGGATCCTGTTGAAGAAGTTGAACTCCATGGGAATTTGTGGTGATCTTTTTAGGTGGTTTTCTTCCTATATAGAGAATAGGTCACAAGCTGTAGTGCTTAATAATTATATGTCGAAATGGGTACCCGTGCCTAGTGGAGTACCACAAGGATCATTGCTTGGGCCGCTACTATTTATAATTTATGTAAACGACATAGGCCTGTGCCTTAAATCCTCTAAATTATTATGCTTTGCAGATGATATGAAGATCTTTAGGACTATTTCTAATTTCAATGATATTGAAGCACTTCAGAGTGATCTTTTTCGACTACAAGAGTACTGTAAATTGAACAAACTCGATTTGAACCCTTCGAAATGTTCCGTCATTACTTATACAAGGAAACATAATGCCTTAATTACTGACTATACTTTGGGAGGCCTACCATTACCCAGGTGCCATACCACTCGTGATCTAGGGGTATATCATGACTGCAAATTAATTTTTGACAGACATGTTGAAGCTGTTGTGACGAAGGCTTCAAAATCCCTTGGATTCATAATGCGGATCTCTAAATCTTTTACTGAGGCCAAAACTCTCAAAATACTGTATTGCACATTTGTCAGGAGCCATCTTGAGTATGCGTCGCAGGTCTGGAACCCACTTTATCATAAATATATTGAACGTATTGAGAATATACAAAAACGTTTTGTAAAATACCTTTGTTTCCACCAAAAAATTCCATACCGCACCGATGATTATTTCCAACTCTGCAAAAAATTCCATCTACTGCCTCTTAGTAATCGTAGAGAAATAAGTGACTGCATTTTCCTTTTAAAAATATTGCAAAATGATATTGACAGCCCCGAACTTTTGGCGAAAATATTTCTCAATATTCCTACTCGA
This sequence comes from Hyles lineata, assembly GCA_030180105.1. Taxonomy (NCBI): domain Eukaryota; kingdom Metazoa; phylum Arthropoda; class Insecta; order Lepidoptera; family Sphingidae; genus Hyles; species Hyles lineata. The sequence continues at coordinate 7,645,690 of JARJEE010000017.1, read as the reverse complement.
TCAATTCGTTTTAATCCACCAATACATGTATCCAAGGCATCTTCGAATTATAGACAGAATAGTTATTTGGTGCGTGCTACCAGGACCTTTAACAAATTGTGTAAACAACATGATCTTGATGCTTTTACAACCAGTGTGTCTATGGCGAGAAGGCGCCTGAGCCAAAGTTTCTTTAGCCAATAAGTTATATATTTTCTTACACATATTAGAATATTTATTTTTTTATATCAATGTATCTATAAGTGAAAACTTGTTATTAGCTCTATGTTATTTATACTGTGTCTAATCATTCTGTTATTAGCCGTAAGTTTTCCATGTTTTAAAATAAAATAAAAAAATAAAAAAATAAAAATTATACATATAAACCTTCCTATATAGGCTCGTTGCCACCGCGCCGCCGACCCGGCCGGCCAGTACCGCCGCAAGCGCTACGTCTCGCAATTTTAAATCTGTAATATCTTCGAAAATATTCATTTAAATCTTGTTCTGTTAAGGACCATATAGATCTATATTAAATCAACAATGTATTTAAGCTATTTAATTTGATAAGGATTAATGCTGTATTGGTTAAAATCGCTTCGAAAATTAGCCATTATTTGTCGTAAAAAGTAAATGACAAAAAAATGTTATTGTGGTATATTCATAAGAGACAGACATATACAATCGCGGAGTTTTCTGTAGACCTTTTCAATGTGTACAAATAATTAGTACATTATTTTGATAAATCTCGTAGGGTTCAGCCTGCGTTTGCAATGTAAGCGGAAAAAAAATGATAATTAACGACATCACATTAGAAACCTCAAAAATAACAATATTTCTCCACTATTTAATGGATGTTATTATACATGTAAACCTTTAACCTTCCTATTAAATCACTCTATGTATTTAAAAAAATGTAGTGATAATGCATTGAGACGGTCTTGCGCCATACGAGTAGTATTTCGCGTACCTGAGTGACGCGTGAGCGGCGCTCCGGATTACGCTTATTTCTCATACGACATCTTTTGTTTCACGCGTCAGCCCGAATCGATGCTCTCTTTCGCACGCATTGAATACAGTACTAAGAGTCGTACTAAACTTTGTTTCATAGGAGCGCAATCGCTGGCGCTCCACTCGTTACAAATTGACGCTACATGTACCTATATAGGCATTTTATTTTTATAGGCATAGTAAAATATAAAGAATGTAATGTAAGGATCTTATGTATTATAAATATATATTAATTATTATTTTAGCTAAGTATTTAATTTTCGTGGGAGTGCACTGCACCAGCGCTCTTTCGGATGAGCCGCCTCTGCATGTAAATGATCACAATAGCTGGGTGTCGTCACCTATGAAAAACTAAGGAGGTAACCTCATTGATTAAGTAATAAATATTTTGTACCACTCCATATGTGGGGACACATTGATCGGTATAGAAGCGATGTAAACACCAAATCGTATTTATATTGATCAGTACAATGTAAATGGTAATAAAGTGTGTCGTTGACCGTGCAGCAGCCAGCGCGTGAGCATGAGCAGCAGCGGGTAGGTGAGCGCCGTGAGCAGGCGCCGCGCCAGCGCCGCCACGCGCTCGTCGCCGTGCCGCACGAACCGGTGCACGCACGACGCCAGCTCGCCGCCTGCAACAACACACGCACGTAGGGATGTGTCATTTAAAAATTGTTTTTTTTTTTTGGAACAAAAATCGGAAGTTTCAATATGAAAAAAATAATGGAAAAATTCAATTTCTGAGTTTTATTGGAGGTTGTAAATTGTAAAATTTATTTATTCCTTTTATATCGTTGTTTAAGTTGTGAATAAAGTAAACATATGTACTGTAAAGTCCAAATTCACGATGGGCTTCCAAATGTCATGGCTGATTTTTGAACAAAAAGAGTCTGTCTTAAATCATACTGATTAGTGATTGAATTGATTTGTAATTGAATTGTGGCTTAATTCTATAATATTAAAAGTTAATCAAATTGATTTATAAACAAGAAGTTCAGTTTATTTGTATTTATTCCTGAGTTACGGTAAAACTTAAGATTTTAAATTTCAAATAGTAAAATACCGGAAAAATATTCCCATCAGTACTCGTTCTTCAAATAAGACAATGATTTGATTTTGCAAAAATGATAGCATGGCACTACCTTTCTTATGGTGCGCAGTGTGTGCTATGTTGGCGAGCCACGTGAGGCGGTGCAGCGGCTCCTGTGCCCACACGCACACCCGGCGCAGAGTCGCGCCGCCGCCGTCGCCCTCGCACGCCTGTTACACACAATACACATGTCTTAAGAAAAATCACATCAAATACGATAGTTTATCAACACATTAATTAATATACCTGAGATTGCAATAAGGCAACGCTTCGATAGTATTCGGTGAGCTCTTCTCTAATAGCCGCTACCAGTCCTTCTCCCATTAAACCTAAAAAAGAACACTCAAGTTATTAATTTTTTATCAATATGCTTCCAATACTAAATGAAGACACATTTACCGTGGGGCATAAGTCCGGAAGCAGGGTCGATAAATTCTTTCAGCCTGTCGTGTAGGAAGCCAAGGTGCGCGATGCGCGAGTAGAGCGTCTGTATGGGGCGCGGCACGCCGCTCGCGCCGCGCGCACGCACGCCCGTCGCCGCCAGCACAGCATCGCGCACGCAGTTGCGCTCGTGAGAACGGTCTTTAACAAATACTTTAATGATAAACTTCAACATACTAACAACAACATTAATTAATGTTCATTTAAATAAATATTATTTGGCATGAAGTTTGGCAGTCTAGTTGTGCTCCTTAAGGCACTATCATTTTTTTAATGTCTAAAATCATTGCTTTATTTAAAACTGAACAAAAATTATTTATTTTAGTATTCCCCATAAGAACTTCAATAATATGTGAAATCTATCAACATTTGCCATGCAAGTATGGTTATCACCTTATCACTTACCAGTGGATTGCAAAACCATTGCCATGTTATTTGATGGCAGGCTTTGATTGGAGCCATGCTGCTTATTACTGTTCCAGCTGACAGAACCCAGTGTGCTCTTACTTGTAGCTGATGTAGCAGCAGACAAACCAGTGCCTGATTTCTACAAAAAATGCCAATAAATGCTATAGGATGTCTTGATAAATATATGTTTAGACAGTAGATCACTTTATTTATATATCTGTTTATTTATGTATCTCAATAATAATGTTCTAATTACTTGACCATACTGTTAATTTCTACTATAAGATAGATTTATCACAGAGTGGAATTAAATATTTATCAAACATGTTTTTATAAACAATGTACTTTTTTATTGCATACTCACAACAGTGGCAAGATGAGGAATAGGAAACAACTGTTGTGTGGGCTCTGATGATTGTGGAATATCAGACAAGGCCAACAATAAAGTTAGCACGGACACCCGCTGTTTTAGTATAAACTGAAAAAAACATTGCATATAAATTTAAGACAAGTTAAACTTAGTTCCCTGTTTATTACATAATTAACATGAAATTAAAATTATAGATAGCTTTGTTGATAGACAAGACATATGACTTTGATATCTTAAAGATGATGCATAATATATGTAGTAATTTTTGTCTCAGAGACCAACGGTGAGAAAATACTGATGCGACAAATCTCTGAAAAAATTGGTCCAGCATGCAAAGCCCACTAAACCACTATGAGTGTAATGTGCTAGATTAAGGTCTAAACTATCAGTAGATAACAGATATATTATAGCTATAGTTTCCAGGCATGCAATAAATATGTTACTAATTTTACAACATAATTATCTACATATCACATGTACCATATTCTTTACATATCAAATCACTTGTATTTAATATATGAAATTGTATGCAGTTACACTCACAGAATTTTTCAATTTAGAGTAACATTCATTGAATTTCTCAGCATCCCTACTTGAGACACTTGCCAGCCGAGAGTGAATCTTTTGACACAGCATTCTTTCATCTTGCACAGTCCGATTCTTCTCTCCAGTGGAAGAAAGATAAGATACTGCCAATTCATAAGCACTATCTGCAAATTAAATAATTGTATTAACTGTCAAATTTTATACCAATATAGCATTAAATATACATTACTGTATAAAAACAAGTATTCCTAAAGACCTTAACTATGGAATAAAATACCTTTTGAAAAATTTGATAGTAAGGATTTCATATTCTTTGGTAAACATACACACGCTTCAAAATGCCGATGTAAACATAAATATTACAATAATTAGGTTGACAGAATTGTTTTGAAATTAGAACCTTACCTGGATCAGCTGACAACAATGTGCAAAGTTTGTGGAGCTGTGCTGCAAGGTTGTTTGTTGGTATATCCATCATGTATCAATGATGAGAAAATCAAACATCAACCGAATAATATTCAAAATTACGGACCAAAATGTTGAAAAAAATGGAATAATGCGAGATTCGGCAACATAGACGATGGCGTTTAGTTCCTCATGTCTCACAACTTATTTATTTGAACTGAGCACAACTAAGAATTAACAAGAAACAGAAAAACATGAATTGAAAACGAATTTACCATTTTAATTTTTGACGTTTACGTTCCATTTACAAAACAAATCAGTTGTGGTTTTGAGCATCGTTTCATTTTTTTATTTATTTTTTTAAACGCACGATATTTAATCTGTTGGCTTCTTCATTCGTTCTTCGCCGCACAATGCATAGATAATACACTATATAGGACATAGATGAGCAACTCTTCAATATATTTGAGGAACAAAAATTTACTCAGCTGTGTACGAGATGTCGCTGGAAATATTTTATTTTAAATAAAACCCGCCAGATGGTGCAATTGTGCCTTTATAATTTCCAATAATTTCTAAAGAATGAAGGGGTCATGGCAATTTGGCGCCACCACGCCGCGACGTCAGTTCATCGTATTCTGTCCCAATCCCACAATTGGAAAAAAAATAAATAATGCATCCAAAGTAGCATTTCCAGACACCTCCTAGGTGACATTGTTATTGTAAAAATATCCAAGTCAAATAAAACTAAATCGAGAAAAAAGTATCAAAATCCAGCAAGAGGAAGCCGAGATTAAACGCAGAAGATATGAAATAAGTCCAGTTAAAAGCCAAAATCGTAAAATTATAATAATTGAATCGGAGTAACACGCACACGAAAGTTTTCGAAAAAATTGTGTAACTGTCAATTTATGACACAAATTGTAAAGAGGCGGTATGAATTTAAAAATGTAAAGTAACTAATACTATTTTTATATCAATAAATTAAAAATGATAATATTGTTATATTAATAATAAGTCAATTAATTATTTTAAATAACAGTAGTTATTATTATTTTTAGTTTTATTATTTTTTTGGCACTCAAAGCGCCATCTATTAATACTTTAAAAAAATAAGTCATCTTGTTTTTTAAGCCTAACGTAAGATGGCTCTTACTAGTACCATAGGAATAAATTATAAGGGAGTTTCACCCCCATGGCACAATGGGTCGGAATGGCAATTTTTGTGGCGTAGGCTTTTTTTCGGATTTTCCATTTTTTTGAGGCCAAAGCGCCTCGTCTTTCCACACAGTCAGCAGGAGGGAACAAAAGTTTTTATATACTATAAGCACCTTTAATTTCTTGCTTTTAAAATTCGATAATAATCAAAATCGTAATCAGAGTAGATTTTATTCTTATTCCCTCTACCGCTCTTACGCCCAAAACTTGTGTTCTTTGTAATAATTCCGAGTGTTAAGCTGTCAAACATTTTTCTTCATGGAGAATGTATGGGTTTGTGTATGATGAACATTGAGGTGTTACATTTTTATACAACATTGATACAACCGAGCGACTTTTCTTTAAACTGCATATACTAGGCACCATTTTCAAGCTCTGTACTAAAAATCAATTAAATAGGAACAATAGTTTAGTCATAAATGATTTTTTAAGTTTTTGCTCTCTTTGAACACGCTGTTGCTTTTCGAACAGCTGATTACGTCCAACGCATAGGTCATTCACCTTAAAGCGACAAATTTTACTAAAATCTATGCGCTGTTGCCGCTCTGACACAAGTCACATAAATAAGTACAACTAAATTACTTTAAAAGTTGGCGATGCAAATAAGAAAGCAATAAATACACACACACACACTTACACTTTCATTACGAGAGCGACATAGCAAAACATCCTGTGCGTAAAAGAAATAGAAATAGGTCAGTATGTGTGTGTGTGTGACACGTACGCAATTGACCTCTAAAAAATAGATTTTAGTCTGCCGCCGGTATCCTTTCAGAACGCATGTAACACGGAAGCTCCTGCGCCGCCGCGCTGCGCCGCTTTGATCTTGCCGATCTCGCGCCGATAATTTTAATTTTGTCTTGTTATTGACACTACTCGTAAATAAGTTTAAGACATTTTTTTTTATTGTGACAGGACATGTAACTTTGGATAATTATTATTTAGTGTTAGTGTTTCTGTGTTATTGACTGTTATCCAACAATGAATTGGTCGATTAGAACCTGTACGGTGGCCACCGCGATCTCCGGACCTAATCCCTTGGATTTCTTTTTGCGAGGCTTATTAAAGAACTAGAAGTAGGGTTATTAAGCATTTGAAAAACACAATAACAATTTAAACAATAATAATATTGTCCGTCGCTATAACTTTTACTTCATGTAAATGGAGGACATATCGAAAATTTAAAAATCTAGTGTACCTAAATAAAGTATGTTGTGCGCGTACTTCAAAAGTACCTAACTACGCACGGTGCATACAGCCACGCGGCGCCGCGCGGCGGCGTGGCCTTGGCGGCGCGGCGCGGCGCGACAATAACACATGCCGCGCGCGACGTTGCCAATTTGTTATCTATTCGTATCTACAGGTCAGTGAAATGTACTTACACAGGGTGGTTACGTTTTACTCTTATTTGTAAGCTATTTAGTTTGTTTGAAACAAACAAAATCTAATTTTTGGTATTATAAAGTTTTTTGCCGTGTCGAATAAATACTAAGAACGTATAGTATACGTAGTGTAATTTTAAGCCCATAGGTCACATCAACTTTGTATAACAATCACATAAAATGTACTCTGTGATATTACAACTGGAGCGGACGCGTCTAACTTTATCAAAATTCGATTTTGATTTAATTATTAACAAATTGAAATATCGATACTTTGCACAAATATTGACACTTTCCTCATCACTGTTTTCATTCAATCATTTCATTCATTTGTGTTATCACTTGTCAGATGGAAATTGCCTTTTTTTTTATTGGTCTCTGTTTACTAATTAATGTGCTGGTGCCAATAACTTTATACCTGCAATAATTAAAAGGAATCAGCAATTGAACATAGCTAAACCACAGAATTTATATTTTCGTAAACCCGTAAACCGTAATTTCATTCCTAACCCTTAAAAATGAATCCCAAAAGTCCGGAAGCAAGAAATCGAGATGATAATCCATTTGAGGGTATGCTCATAGCAAATGCCGAGCCTTTGGAGAACTTGTCTACCCGTACTCCTTGTAAACGTTGCGGCAAGTCACGCATGTATTTTTGCTACACTTGTTTTATACCAGTTTCACAACTCGAGGGTCGGATACCTACAGTTCATGTAAGATCTATTTGATTAATTGTTACATCGGAAAACTTATTAAACTTGTTTCTTATTCATTATTTTTTATTTCCAGCTACCAATAAAAGTTGATATAATCAAACATAAAAGAGAAATAGATGGCAAAAGTACGGCTGCACACGCTGCCGTGATCGCTCCACGGGATGTCAGCGTATATACCTACCCAGATATACCAGACTATGTATTAGATGGGAAGGTTGTTCTAATGTATCCTGGTGCTGAAGCCAGGTCTGTAAGTGAGCTGTTCACAGGCAAACTGGAAGCACCAACATATACTGAAATGATGTTGAATAACTTGCCATATGGTTACAATGTAGGCAAATTAAGGACTCATATTTTTAATAACAGTGATAGTCATGACATACATCATGTCAAAGAACTTCCTATAGAGCGTGTGGTTTTGATAGACAGTACATGGAACCAGAGCCGAGGAATCTATGCTGATGAAAGACTGCAACAAATCCCCAAGGTAGTAGTACTAAACAGACCTTCACAGTTCTGGAGACATCAGAAAGGCAGCCCAAGATGGTACCTCTCTACAATAGAAGCCTTACATCAACTTATGTTGGAGCTACATGTATGTGCTTGGGGCAGAAGTGAACACTACCAAACATCCCTTGTTAAGGACTATCCAGTACATGGGAGAGATACATGCACATCTGAGTGTGTACCATATGAAGGACAATATGACAATTTACTTTATTTCTTTAAGTTTATGTATGAGAAATTACATTCACTTTACAAACATGAAGATTTATTGGCATATAAAAGGCCAATGTTATAAAACATACCCCTTACTTGTAACTTAAATAAATTTGCCTATATTTGTACAAATATTTTAATAATATAATTGTATGGATGTTTGTTACTCTTTCACACAACAATGGCTTGACCAATTTTGATGGAATCTGGTATAGGGATCAAAAGATTTTTACAACTTGCATCTCCAAATTCAATACCTTTTAGCACTACTCTACCTCTTTCGACTTTTGGTATCAAAGCAGTGTATTATTTTATTGTTGACAAAATAAATAATTTTAGTAAATATATTTATGTTTAAATATTTTATTTCTGTAAAATATTACTATACTTTACTACATAAATATGATTTAAATGTTACTTATGTACTTCACTCATTTTATACATGATACAAATAAATTGTTTTACTACATTTTATACAATAATTCATGTAAGCTAACAGCATGAAGTCAATAAAATTATTGAATCAGTGTTAAGGCTCACATTTTATTCATTGCTACTTTAAGCAGTATCTATCGATGTTCCATTATGCAAGGTGACATTGCTACAAGGGAAATATTCTTTTAATGTATTAATTTATAATATAGTCACAAGTAAGATTGTATTTTTGTTATAACATTTTAGATGTATCACACCATACAAATATGTAAATTAAAACAGTAACTTAGCGTAAAAAAAATACTTCACTTAAGAGTCATTTTCACGTCAACACAGTATGTTGACCCAATATTCAATTTATTGGCAATTGTATATGATACAAATACCAGATAATATTCACTGACACAGTGAATAAAGCGGATGTTATAGTTTACGTAAATCCAAAACAAACACACTGCCGTCACTAGCACTCGCTCCGACCTTGGTGCCGCGGGAGTTCCAGCACACTTCGAATATGCCGCCTGTGCCCTTGTATGAGTGTACCAGGGAACCAGTTTGCGTTGACCAAATGTGCACGCACTTGTCAAACGATCCGCTTGCGAGAAACTTGCCATCGGGAGAAAACGCCACACTGTATACAGGCTCTGTGTGTTTCGTCAACGTGTGTATACAAACCCCTCTTTCGACGTCCCACAGACGCACGGTTGAATCAAAAGATGCACTGGCCAAAATTAGATTCATATTGGGATTCTGTGTTCCTGGACCAGTGGGGGACCACTTGATAGTGTAAATCTCCTTTGAATGTGCTTGCAAGTCATGAACGCATGTGTCTTGTTTCATGGACCATATCTTCAGTGTCATGTCGTCTGAACAAGATGCAAGTAACTGTCCTTGGGGATCCCATTTAATTGCATTAACTTCGTTCTGCAATTATAAAAAAGTACGTGTATTTTGTAATGAAAATGTCGAATAAGTCATTTATTAATATTTGGTAATCACATACCGTGTGTCCCTGAAAACTTTTGATTGGTTTATCTGCATTCAATTTACACACATGAATACATTGATCAGTAGAGCATGATGCAAAAGATGTGTTCGTTTGCCAGTCGACATCGAGAGCTGGCGCCAAGTGGAATGAAAATTGTTGCGTGCACTGCCCTGTAGATGCATCCCAAATGATGGTTGTCTTGTCAACCTAAATAAAACATAATTCAGTTAACCAAAGCGCCAAATTTTTAAAAATTTTGGCTCCTGTTTTACACTTACCCCTGCACTTAAAATGTAATTTCCACGTTTATTCCATTTCAATGCAAATATTGGACCTTTGTGCTGCCCTAATGTAGAAGCTAGGGTGCCGTCAGTGGTCCAAATACGGGCATAACCATCGTATGATCCTGTCGCTAGAAGATTACCATCACACTGCAAAATACATTATTTAATGAATATCTATTTAGTTTTATGTAAAAAATCACCAATTATTGTAAATAAGCCATACATTCCAGTCCAAAGATGTGACATCCTTGTTGCTGGGTACTTCAGCTCCACCTTTTTGGATGCAGTGTCTAAGGATTAGTTGATTGGGGGTAGTCGCTGGATTATCTGACATATCCCATATTCTGAAAAAAAATTATTTGTGTGAAAATTGAAAAGTGTAAACACCTTTAACTTTTCAGTTACCACTACCAGAATGCTCATAGTTAGTTACTGCTCAAATTATTGGTATATGTAAATCAAGAGGAAAATCGCATGAGAATGATTGAGGTTTGTATACCTGGCTGTACTGTCCCCTGATCCACTAGCCAACAGATCTGTGCTTGGATTCCATGCACAAATAAATACTTCAGACTCATGGCCCCTAAGCACTGTAGCTTTGCTGGCTGGGATCTCAATGGACTGGTCCACATCCATTGTTTCCGGTGCACTTGGCGTTGTGGCTTCTCCTGTTGTAGCTGCAGCCGTTGTGCAGGGAGTGCCCTTGAAATAAATGGACTCCTGAACATATACACTCCCACAGCTAGTAGTTAAAAATGATATGATATAATTCATAATGCCATGCAGTTACACTAACAGTGAATCTATTCAGCCTTTTATATTTTTTAATGGTTTAACAGTTAACACAAAACAATTTGTTCAATATGAACTTGAGGCATATTGCTGCAATTTGAATACATTTGGATGTCAGAGGATCATGCATATCTCAACTTCAGAGCAGACTATTTGTTCACAATTACTAAACAACACAACATATAATAAAAAGTAGTAATAAATATAAATAATTGTACTTCACACACATCAACCCCATTCTGTTCACTTCCCGAACCCGCTTCTGTCTTGGTAGCCTGTTTCTGAGCATTGTGGGCATTCTGCCGTGCTGCTACAATGTCAGGGGTGACGGCATCTATCAGGCTCAAACTTTCAGTGAGACGTGTCTCTGTGCCTGTGAATATCACATATTATTGTAATTGTGTTATGAGATCTAAATAATTTATTAAGAAATATTTTTATTTATGTATAATAACATGAATTTATACATATTTATATATTACACATTTATCCATATATTTCTACACAGAATTTTTTTTTTAAATATATGTATTAAAGGTGTTATTAAATTCTTCTATACAATTATATTGTATGAAGTTTAAATACAAAAATTAATTAAAATTCCATAGAAGTTGTTAAGAAATATTACATACATTTTGCAGTAATTTCTTAAATTATCATATTTTAGATAATATGGTTTTTAAGAGCGATTATATAAAATTCAAAATCTTTTCCTCTAGTGAGAATATGTATAAAAATCGCAAATAACAATCACCTGGATATTAAGATTAAAATTGTATTTAGTGATTACAATATGAACTGGAGCAGACCAAAGAATGCATTGAATTTATTTCAATCAGAGAATACTCTAGGCATAGGAATTAAAGAAGAATTATAATTCGCTTTGCAATGTACTCCAAAATAGGTAACTAGAAGAAAATACTTCAATGTCTTTCATATGTTGACCATAACAGTTCATACATTTTTAAGGAAATATTTATATAGCTATATAATGCTAAATGTTATTAACCTATAAAAAAGGCCTAAACCAGGCTGATGAAAGTTAAATTTGTTTGTGCCGCAGTCAACACCTAGGGACATATATTTTCAGGTTATAGTATTGTGACATTTCCTGTTTCCACACAATCATCTTCAGTTACAAGAAGTCCACAACAGTACTTAAAGCGTGACACTATTGGAAAAAGCCTACAACCAGTTTCTTCTCGCAACCTATATTACATTGTCAGTCCACATTGTAAGTGGACTTTTGGCGCTTGCTAATGCATTTTTATATGGGTGTTTTAAAGACACAAAAGTACCATACCATTGTCTCCAAAGGTTATTTCTGCTTCTGTATACTGTAGGCCCTTTTGTATAATATTGAGTAAAGCTGCTGGTGGCACTAATGCACCATTGATGTTGCTTTGTGATATATGGGATTCAATACCAAATGAGTAAGCAGAATGATGAAATCCTGAAAATGCCAAAAGTTGCTTAAACTGATATATTAGCAATAACATACTGCTTTTATAATATTAAACAAGCCGTACAATCTTTCCACCCCCTTTTACCTCCAAAACAGTTAAGTTCTGATAAAATTAAAGACCACAGTACCAGACCTTAACTAATATTAATGTTCAACTACCATACTCTAATTACACAAACCATAAAAGAGAAACTGTATTTACAAATGAGAGGATAAATAATGAGACAGTAACTTAGGACTTTGACTTCTTTATAGATAACCACAGAAGTAAGAAGTTTAGACAATGTATAATGATGAGTCCATGGTGCAATAGTTTTTCTTTCAGACCATATCAGTGTCAGATTTAAAAACAAGAATAGTATGTAGTGTGTAGATAGGGTCATAGCACAGAGAGTAGCAACAAAACGCTGACAGTGTTTGTAAATTTTATTGAAATTTTGTATGGCAGTAAATGCATGATTCCTAGAAAATTATTAAGAAAAATGAAAGTTATGGACAATATTACACAAAAGAAAACTACTAGAATTAGGTATTACTTAACATAACTCGTAAAACTCATGAAGTGGAAGTAAAGCGTCCCACGTTCAGGCGCAAGTGAGCTTACCGGATTCCTGCAAGTAGCGGTAAACCAGAAAATTGACTTCATCACTTGTGAAACTCATTTTTGTGCACTATGTTTTCAGCATCAGAAGAAATGGTTTCAAATACATTCAATAGCTTGTAAATCCAAATAGAACGTGATTTATATTTCTAATTTCCATGTATTTTTATATCCTGTTGTATCATTTATGTTTGATGTTCAAGTAGTCATGTCCATAATCTTAATCGATATTGCATTTGTATTTTTTTATCGATAATTTGTAATTATTTTACCTGAATGTTAAAATGTACCAATTATTGATTTGTTGTGTTATTTTCAATTAGTTCATACTATATGCATCTTGATTTTTAATTAATTATAAATTACCTATCACCGTACTCATTACCAATTTCTAGATCTAGATATTGGACTTGTGAGTTGTGACTAGTGGCGTCGTCACACGGCGCGGCGCGGCGCGGCGTTTAAGTTTAGCCAATGTGATTGCGGTTAGGTACAAACAGTGTGCAAACAAGTACAAATCAGGCTTCAAATTATCAATGTAAGAACATATACAACTCTTAATACATATCTTGTTTTTGTCATTAATATTGTGAAATTGGTAATGGCTTCATGAATGATGGCAGTGCGACGGGTTGTATCATTTTGATCAAAGGAAACTAAACTGCGTCATTTTTCGCGATTTATTCACTCGTTAACTGCCCATACCGCCCAATGTTCTCGTCCACGTAACGACATATTGAGAGAAAAGTCCGTCCAACAAAGGTGATAAAGATTTCTGTTGAGAGAAATGTACTCTGTTATATAAAAAAAAAATAACACCTAAATTATATGTTGCAATAAGACTGAAAATACAGCGAACATGTGGACAAACAGTGAACATTAATAGATATATTGTTAAAATTATCATACTGGCTACCTCCAGAAGTCCCTCCAACATTGGTACCAAAACCGATTTCTAGATCCATGCGTTGGGCAAAGTGGCAATGGGCTAACGTTAGGCGGCGATTTTTTACATATACATTGTAAACGAGTATTATCAGTGCTAAGATATACTAGCTCATTTAATATATGAAAATAAATAAAATTGATCTTTAGTAGAACACGTATTCGGAACGAAAAATAAACGTTAAACAAAAATTCTGAAAAATGTGAGTTAATAGGTGAAATAGCGTAACTTGCTATGAATAATTATATTAAGTGCTTGTTACTACTCTCCATAGAAGACAAGTTTAATGTCAATTTAAATAAATTGCCAACCATATTGTTCTGTGTAGAAATTGTTTTATTGTGATATTTCTTTTTGTACTCTAATTTTTCATAGACGTATATAATAAATAAATAAAAAATACATACAATTAAAGTCAACAAATAAAACAAGTAAGGATATATAATATGTGAAAGATAGAATAAAAAGCAATGGCTTTTTTAAAAATTATCTTTCACAGTTTGAATTAAAGTTATTTTTTCAAATAATTTAAACATAAAATGGTTATTCAAGAAACCTTATATACATAAAAGTCTTGTAACCATATTATATTGTTATAAACCTAGGAAAATTAATTAATTGAAGCATGAAGTAAATTATTCCTGATTAAATGACGTTTCTTTGTAGACTGTTTCCAAACAAAGCCGCACAGGGACTACCTTTGCCTTTCTAGGGTCAAACAAATAAAAAACCTATTTTCGTTCTTACGTTACGTCAAAAAGTGTTAGTGAATAAAATTTTGTGATTTATTTAGAGGAGTTTTCTGTGCTTTTATTACATGTTGAAAGTAAAGGTAAAAAACTGATATTTTAATCTTAAGTATAGAAACTAAAAGTCTCACGTATTATTAATATTAGTCTTTTTACTTTGTCTTGTTTAGGATAATGACGCCATTTTGTCGCGCCGGCTGATCATATGAATAATTATTTTTTAGATCTCCTGTGGGTAGGACTGCTGCTTTATTTATTAACTACGAATATATTCATTCTCCGTCATATTTATATTTAGCAACAACAAGGTCGGTAACTAAAACTATGATGTTCCGTAATCTTAAGAAAAATGGATCGATTTTTGCCGATAAGATACATTTTTTGAATAATTTATTTAAAAAAATCTCGTGAAATATCTTACAAACTAAACTGAATGAAACATAATCCAATTTCGATATAGACTTCCTGCACTATGACGAAATTAAAACCTTTATGGGTGAGGTTTAGCGAGTAAAATGTGACTCGGTATTCATAAATTCATTCAAATCATTGTCGCGTCGTAATTTTGTTTGTACTTTAATAATATTATTATTTAATGTCCTTATCGTAATATAGATATTATTTGTAGTCGACAATAATCTAAGACATTTAATATAACTTATGTTTATGTACTACATGTAGGTATTTATTTATTTGTTTACTGTTATAAAATTTTGTTTAGCTTTTGTGATTAAGCCGCGAAGCAGTAATCTTATATCATTAATTTGTTCATTCCTATTATTTTTACAATAAAAAATATGTAATTAAATTTGCTTATTTTATACAATGCAGTAGTAGAGAATAAAATATCTCATTTGTCAGATTTAAGTAATATTTTTCAGAATTAATTTTATAAATTTTGCAGCTTGTATTTCTTAGTTACCCCAAATTCAGTAAGAAAGCTTAGAACTAATACACAAAATATGTTAATATCAATTCATATTACCTTGATCTAGGAGGTGTATCCTTATGATAAAATATTTGAGAATGATGTTTTTTTTTTGCTATTGTATATGTATAGTGTTGTAATTTGTAAAATAATATTTCACACATTTATAGTTCAAATTCAAAGTTCTTATTTGCTAGATGATTTTTATTTAACAAATTTTAACATTGGACCCTAGTTTCAGATAAAAATATTTATACAGAGATATTCATAGACAATTTATAAACCTTTATGTTTTGTCCCTTTCAAACTACTTTTGAATTCAGTTTGAACAAAGACGACTAATTATTCAATAACTAAAATATACTAATAGGGAATAGTAAGCACAATCTATTTATAAACAGAAGATATTATTTTTTGTATTTTGAACCCTTTTTTATCAATTAAATAATTAAATGTATTTCTTTGTCATGGGATCGATTATATTAATTCTATTCTTACTAATTATGTGGTGGAATAGTGGATTCTCACTAATTTGAAGGAATTTCTATTGGAAGGTTCTTTTGATACATATTCTAATATTAACACGTGATGAGTACCTCTAGTCAATATAATAAATACAATTAGCAGATAGCATTACCATAAATAAAATTTACCATAAATTAATTTTCCTTGACTGTTTTGAATTATTCAAATATCTCAGCTTAAATTCTTGCCCTGACTAATAAAAAACCATTAAGTTAGATAGATAGTATATAGTTTGTTATAGAAAACACATTTACAAAGCATAATTTTGTTCATTTACCCATACATGTATTAAAATTGCCTTTTGCCACTTTTTTGTCAATTTTATTTCCTTATTTCTCATACTCAAATTATAGACTATTATAGGAATTCACACTGCCCGGCTACTACAACTTTGTTCTTTGGCACATAAGACACATAACAAATATTTTCAATGTTGTTTTTTTTTTTTTATCAACACTAAACTTGTGGTTGATGTCAACAATTTTCTCAACCATTTTAAACCTGTGGCTGAAACAAACAAATGAACGGAATAAGATAGAGGGTTTATCAAATTCATCAAAATTATAAAATCCATAAACGCCATATTAACTACAAAGGAAATTTTTAAGAAATTGATGTGAATGAAATTTATTTGAAAAGTAAAATTTAATTAAATATCATGTTTGAAATATAATGAGTATACATTTTTAATATATTTTACATGCAATCATTAAATGAGTTAACATTTACACTACATTATCATTTTATGATGAAATTTGAGGTAAAATGGATATCCTACACAATTTATTTTATCCCATCTCATAATACATTATATTTTTATGTTCCAAATGAAAACTGGGGTTTCCCCAGATATCGAGTTATGCACATGTGAAACAATATTGTGCAACCATGCAAACATTTTGAGAGGGGATTTCCCTTTTCTAACTGTGTCAAAAAGCTAAAACAAAATATAAAATCATATTTTTAATTATACCATAGTCATTTTAGGTATATTTTAAGATTGTTCTTCTATGCATTCAATATTGTCTATGATAATAGTAAAATGTACACTGTTTCCAACAGATGATTGATTGTGAATAATGTAAAAGTGACTTTATATCTAAAAACTAAAGTATATAATAAACTCATGGAACTAAATAACAAACTTATATTTTATAAAATAGTAAACTAAGTATTGTCTTTGAATGTTCACATTATTACTGCATTGTCATGTTTTGACAAGATTTTTATGAACACATAAACCAATAGATTGTAGCCCGTTAATGGCTTGAGTAGCTATAATGATATCATAGAGTATTTTTTGTAATACCGTTGAGTTTCTATAGGTAAACAAAAGACAAGCTTGTTTCCTTTGAAGTGACTCATGAATCCCAAGCAAGTTTAATCCAATTATTTTTGTTGTTGATTTGTGTGTTCAAGGACTATGGCTAACCATGTGATATAACATCAATATGTCTACTGTATGAAACAATTACTGTGTAAATTATATAAAGAGCTTATTTATTTGTCTAATCATCTTTAAGCAGCAGTACAGTAGAGACTAGATTGTTTGGACTTTGGATATACAGATGTATGATTATCCAGAACAGCAATGTAACTAATTTAAATATTTCTTAACTTGTCATAGTATTGATATTTATTTGAAAACTTAAAAAATATTTATTATTTTAAATATAAGCTGAAAATTACATAACAATTTCTAGAAGGATAATCACATACATGTGTAGTTAAAATAAAATTATGTACAGTAGTAACAAGTTCTCAAATCAATCCAAAGCTGCTTTTCTTTTAATTATCTATGTGCTAACAACAATCATCCTGTTTACTGATCTTTAGAAAGAAATCTGCCCTATTTATTACTCCAACATTTCCTGTTCATCCAAAGGTTGCCAGGAAGAAATCGCTCAATGTGATATGGTCACCTATTGTACTATTAATTTTTTACCTTACATATTTATTTATTATGTAATTTAAAATGTACAATAAAGAGTATAAATAAATAAAATATAAAATAAATCTGTATATTTTATTAAATATTTAATTTGTTAACAGTTGATGTGGATAGTTACAAAGTCCTGTGAATGGTGGTGCCAGATACAATTATTACATTAATGGTTTTGTTTCAGAGGGTGCAATGATTAAGCTTATGTTTAAATAATGACTATATCAATGAAAGAACAAGGTCAGATGCCTGGGGAGGTTGGTATATTAATCATTAACTTTTACATAATTTTATTTTTAATCAACTTCTTAAGTCAAGTTCATCAACTTGAATTCAAATTACATTGATTTCATTATTTAAATTTGCCACATTAATGATATAAAAAAAAATGTGCAAACATAACGAAATAATAGGATTATTAGTATAATAAGTCAAATAATAATGTTATAACGTATATTAGTATCTGTATGTTAAATAGGCAGTTTTCACCCTTAAGGGCACCTTCAAATTAGCTGCTTAGTACTGCGCGAACGTAGCGCGGCTGCGGCCACGTAGTAGTTCATCTATCGACTAGTGGGGGGGATGACGTACGTTGTGTTCGAGTGTAAATATGAATGCAACTCAGAAATGAGGATAAAATGTAATCATGAAATTGAACAAAAATAAGATTCGTCTAATCTAGCGATAGTTATGCGACAGCGTGCCACGTGGTAGAAGCTCGGCATAAAGTGGCTATTTGAAGGCGCCCTTACATTTTCCATTTTATCTATTTACAGTATCTGCATTCAAGATGACATACTGCATTACTCTTTTTTTTCTAATAGTCTCATGTACATGTGCTAATGTATTATTCTATTAAATCAGGTATACGAGTATTTAAGTTGTTATTTCAACAAACAGTGTAACAGTTAGAGTATGATGTTATTTTTGGGGTAATGCTAGTTGTTATGTGTTTGACAGTGTTGATGTTATTTTTGCATTGTTAGATGGCATTCCCCGAGGCGAAGTTAAAAGCGTTAGAGGAGAAGATATCGCATCCGCGATGGGTGGTGCCGGTGTTGCCCGAGCAAGAGTTGGAGGCTCTGCTCACTGCTGCTACAGAACTAGCTGCCAAAGGTTCTACTTTAATTATATTGTGCTAATTACATGTTGATTTTTTACAAAGTTCTTTAGCCATACTGATGAACATCGTATTATTATTTTTTAGTTTCATTATGTTGAAGAATAAAAAGGATCATTAAATTCTATTAAAACTACTTAATACTTACATATTTAGAGAAGTTTACGACTTATGCTCTCTGGCGAAAATGTAATTACTTCAAAAATGAGTTAATTAAAAAAAAATATTAAAAGACAGGTTTTTAGTAACCTGACACCTGTATAGTAACCTGTCTTTTATTTATTGAAAACTTTAGAGAATCATGATTTATACGTAAAACATTGCCCTGCTCATACTCTCTGTTCACTCTTTAAATTAAATAACGCAATGATTTTAAACATTTTTATTTCTTTTTAAATTAATAATTAACGTTTCTAAAGTTCTAAATAGAGCGTTATTTCAACAGGTGAAGATGTGAACCACGCGGCATGTCAGAGATTCTACAACGACGCGCTCACAGTGTCGTTCACTAAGATACTGACGGACGACGCGGTGTCGTCATGGAAGAACAACATACAGCAGTGCGTGCGCTCCAACTGCGAGAAACTTGTCAAGCTCAGCGCCATGAAACTGGATGATCCCAGATTCTTACACTTGTTGTCTATGGTGTTCAACCCGAACAACAAGTGAGTGCATTTACGTGACATTATGTTAGGGCTTTTGGCAAGCTAGTGTTTACATCGAAGTAATATTATGTAGCAAAGACCTATTGCTCCATTATTTTTTTTTGTGTGGTGCTTCTTCTTTTCTATAGCTTGCGACTTGACTCCGCCCCAAAGCGCACGTATAAGGCTGTAAGCTCTGTAATGTGTCTATTTGAGGAAATTACATTTACGTAGGGTCAGCGCAACTTCTTTACTTTAAAAGACGTAAAATGAACGTGACATCATCATAGTTTGGTTAAAATGTCCTCTGCTGAACGAAAACTTCCATGGGGTCATTTACTGTCATCTGTTGTAATTTATTTTATCCTGGTAGTGATTAATTAGAATAACTACAGAGCCTTTGAAATGAAATATAACTACATACATACATACATACATAAACTCACGCCTTTTTCCCAGATGGGGTAGGCAGAGGTGCCAGGGCACCCACATTTCGCCTTGTATGTTCCGTCCCACAATGTGATAGGTGGCGAGCCTATCGCCATATCGGGCACAAATTCCTGACTCTGGGCTGTTAATGAATAGAAAAATCCAATATCACTTTGCCCAACTCGGGATTCGAATCCGAGACCTCAGCTATGTAAGCGTACCGTAGTACAACTACGCCACCGAGGTGAAATATAACTAGTAACTTGATAATCTAATTATACACGTTATTTGTAGATTTCACACATTCAACGTGACACGCACGTCGGAGGGTTTGTCGGTGACGTCCAACTCTGCAGGCCAGGGCAGCACGCAGGAGGTAGAAGTATTCGCCAAGTCCCAGGACCACAGGACTCCCAGGGGATGGCTGGTCCATCTCATTAATTTGTAAGTTATTTAAACGATTGGACATGTCGCTTTTTTATTTATATGTACATATTTCATAATAGACTTGGGATGATTTATCTTCAATTCAATATAATAATTAGGAAATCCGAATTAAACCAAAAATTTACGTTTAAAAAAATGCGTTATACCTATTGTAAAACTTGATATTGAATATACACTTAAACTTTTGATGTTCATTACAATACAATATACAGTTTAAGGAATTCCTGTTCTGTTTTAGATTCGGTCAAGCAGGTGGTTTTGTGAAGCTGAGGGAACGGTTTGAGGCGATCATGGGTTTCCAAAAGCCCGACCTGACGGCGTCCATCAACTCTGAGGAGAAGCTGTCCATCGAGCTCACGGAGAAGGAGAGCGAGGAGAACACGTGCGACAAGATGGACAGCACTGAGATCACACCGGTGATAGCCGACAGTAACGAAGTGAGTCAACATTTTTTAGGTTTTAAAGGTCATTTTATACATACATGAACTCACGCCTTTTTCCCAGAAGGGGTAGGCAGAGGTGCCAGAACACCCAAATTTCGCCTTGTATTTTCCGTCCCACTATGCGATAGGTGGCGAGCCTATCGCCATATCGAGCACAAATTCCTGACTCTGGGCTGATAATGAATAAAATCCAATATCACTTCGCCCATCCCGGGATTCGAACCCGAGACCTCAGCTTTGTAACCGTACCCTAGTACAACTACGCCACCGAGGCAGGCAAAGGTCATTTTATTGCAGAAGAAAATGGCGAAGATGTGAACGTCGTTTAATTATGTAGAATAAAATTAAAAATGTAGATAATATAGTGTTAGGTTTATAAATAATCGGTAATTTAATATTAATGATTATTCAACTACCTTTGTGTGACACAACATTTGTTTTCAATAAGTAGATATCGTTTTGTGCTAAAAACAATAAACAACTATCTCTGTTATTAGCGTTTTCTGCTACTGGTTTTTTTATAACAATGAATGGAGAGACGAGCATGCCATTTGTCTGATAGTAAGGGAATACGACCGCTTATAGACAGAAGCAAAGCCATGAATCATAAAGCAATACTTGGCTTTCCACTGCTCTAGCCGATTAATATGTGCAATAGTTACTCTGGCTACAATGTTCCTCAAACTGGAACACAACAGTGCATTTACATTGCTGTTAGGCTAGAGAAATAGACATTTGCGGTGGCACCTACCCAGGCAGCCTCTCATATGAGAGAATTACCACCAGTAAAAATAAATAATTTCAGTCTGATATGAAAGACGCACCTTGGAACGTTGATATTCGCCGAGTTTGATAGCTGGGCAATAAGATTTGAATTGAGAATTCTACGCTATGAATAGGCTTGTGTTCAATCTTATACAAGAGGTTCATTATTATGAATATAGTCCATTAGGAAAATAAAATTCCATATTTTAAATCCTCACCAAATAAAATACGACAATACACACGACCATAATAAGCCCATTCATAAACTACACACGCGTACACGCACGCATACGCACACTTACGAGTACACGCACACACATGCGCGCTCACTTCTGTGTATAAAAATGACCGGCAACCGTGCTGTGAGCAGATGTTGAGTATAATTTGAACGTTGATAATATAAAGTTCTAAATTATAATCAACTTCATGTAACAATAAACCTTACTCCTTTAAATTAAGATTTATTATGTTTTTGGACCATACTAAAATCAAATAAGAGCACACGCTTATTTGTGCTCTTATTTCTCTTGCCGGTTTTGAGGCCGTTACTCATAATTTAGTGTATATTTAATCGAAGCTTGAGTTCAATAAACATTTTAGAAGACTGAAAGATAATCCTGTATAGTGATGAGGTGGACTTAGACTAAGTATGTATATGTTGGTGTGTGCAGCTGAGCTCGTCGCTGCAGCCGGCGTCGCTGGAGCAGTCCCCGCGCGGCGAGTCGCGCGTGGCGGCCGTGTGGCAGCTGCTGCGCCCGCTCAGCCTGTGCCACGACCTGCTCACCGCGCACACCGTCACCACCTACCTGCTGCCCGTGCTGGTAACTACACACTCATATGCTCACATTAAGCGCTCCACACCACAAAAGCGCCGGCCCGACGATACAATCCGCCGGCCTTTATGAAAGGAACCATGTCGACATCGAGCACGTGTTACCTGCGGCAGGTTAGAATTCTAATCCGGCACCCCCTATAATCCGACATGATCTATTATTTATTATTGAATATTAATTTTTGATAATATTCGCTAATACATGACTGAATAAGTTACAACTTGTACGCATCATCATTATTGTGCTCGACGCGTTTTGATTCTGATTGCTTAGGTTGGAATTGACTACATGCGAGAGGATGGCGGTGCTACATTTACTAAATTTGATATACATAACGAAGCATGATTTGTACTTCAGAGTACATATATATATTACATATAAAGAATCTTATCAGTGAGTCTGTAATTAGTCGGATTACAAGGTACACTTTTGTAAAAAAAATCGGACTATAGGGGGTCTTAGGCAGTACTCTATAATCCGACAAATTCGATAGTCCGACACTGCCCTGCAAAATTGTTGTCGGACTACCGGAGGTCCACTGTACGACGACGCAAACGCTCTGCTATTCATAATGTCAACGACGTCATAAAAATGGCCCCCATACTCAAGTTACTGAATGTCACCAACATAGTTTTCCGACTTGCAATAAGTGAAGCCGCGACATACGCCAGCGGGTCGGCGGCTTTGATATGTAATGCACTTCCCTTCTTCCTACTGCCTCTTCCTGAGCATCAATTATATTGGGTCGGCGCAACGACCCTCTATTTTTCTGTTGCCGAATTAATGGCCTAATAATTTTACGAACATCGAAGCCGGAAATTTTAAAATAAGGTTGAAGACAGAATACAGACTATCTCAAGTTGTTAAAATCCTTTAGTATTTACCAATGCCTTATCCATCAATATATTTTGTTTTAACTGGAAGTACTCTTTTTATGCTATAAGACCATGTAGCAAGCAATTAGCTTAATTGAAGGTGGATGATCAGTGATCACCATTGCTCATAAGTATCAATGGATATAAGAAATGACAAGAGCAGTAATATGATAGTTTGGTCTCTGAGTCTAATTCATTTTAATTGTTATGTAAAACATATTATGTTGTGAATATATACAATGATTCATTTCTAGGAGTGTATACCGACTTTACTGGAGAGCCTCACAGACGAAGAGCTTAAGAGGGAAGCGCGCGGCAGTGAAAATAAGACTGACACAGTATCTTGCTTAATTAGAGCGTGTAAATATGTCTCCATAAAGACACCTCATCACCACAACCTACTCAAATGTAAGTCTTTTATAATATATCCACTTTAAACATATTTTGTAAGAATTATTAATGTATTGAGCGAATTCGAAATTCTTTTGGAAATTGTGTAGTAATGTTTAGTTTTAGTTTCATGGTAAACAATTTGTGCCCATTGGCTATTAGCTTGCGACAGTAATAATTTTGTTAATAAGTGACGCTTGTCTACATAAGCTTTCCTCCACGCTTGCTGGTGCTTGTCTATGCAAGTCACTAATGCTTAGTATGACCACAAACAAATCATTGTAACAATCAAGAAACTAACGCACTTGAAAATTATTGAATTTATGCGACAGTGAAGGAGTGCAAATTCAAAATAAAATTAACAACGATCTTATGAAAACAAATTGTTGTGGATTTGGTTCATACACGTAAAAATAGGTATGGGTCATTACCGATTTAAAAAATCAATAAAATAAACCATCCCTTTAATTTTAACGTATTAACGTATAGTAAATAATTTTGTGTGAAATGTTACAATTGTCAAAATTCACATTATTGCTGTCATCGTCACGTGTTGTTTTGTTGCTAAATTATATTGTTGCTATTGCTATAAAAAAAACATCAAATTAAAGTGTGAGTGAACGCCAGTGCTTTCGACTTCTAATGTATAATCTTTGTCGACTTATTATGTATAATCTTCTGATACAATATGTGTGCGTGTTGGCCTGTTGGTAAAACGGATCGGACGTGGCTGCCAACATGTTCACGGTGGTTGTGGCTTCAAATCCCATGGCACACCTCTGATTTTTCGGAGTCATGTGTGTATTGATATTCAATCTACACGCACTATAACGGCGAAGGAAAACATTGTGGAGAAACCTGCATACCATAGCGACTTCTAAGAATTTCTATGGTATGTTAGGTCCGCCAACCCGCAATAGGCCAGCGGGGTGGACTATATGGCCTAATCACTCTCCATCATACTCTCGATTGAAGAGGAGGCCCGTGCCCTGCACTGGGACGTATAAGGGCTGATTCAATATGTGATCAGCAGTATAGAGCCTCCCGGTTTGTATCGGCATCTACGCACCCGAAACCATTCTATGTATAATTTGACTACACTGTTTTGCTAATTTTGCTAGGCACAATATTCTGAAAATGTATGTGTAATGTAAGTTGGTAAGTCTAGTATTGTTTCCCGCCACTCCGCACACCGTTATTTTCTGTTGATGTCGAAGCAGTTGTTCCAGAAGAATCCGTCGTATGAGTGAGTCGGTTGCACTCCCTGTAGCTGCTAAGGGGCGTAGTTTGATTCCTCCCCTGTGCTGCTACATTGTATGTAGCCGATTTACACCCGTCTGTACGAGCACCGAGTCAAGCGGTATTTGAATGTGCTTTGCTGCATGACACGGCAACACACAAAAAGTAGTTTCAAAGACTAGACTTGTAGTTTTTACGCATTTTGACGTATTGAATCCAAATCTGAGGTCATTTAAATAACGCAATGGAATGCACTTTTGGTTAAATTTTGAATTCAGCACGTCAGAATACACAAGAAATGATATGTCCAGTCTATGGATCAAACCACTTTTATTGTGTAGCTGTGTAGTTATTTACCTTGAATTTCCTTTATGTGTATGTCGACATGTTCTGTGTATGGCACATGTATAGATTGATTTGGAAAACGAGTCAAACTTTTAAGATTTTATATCAACGATTTTTTGTAACTAGCCTAAGTATTTGTGGTGTAATAATCGCCACATAAATTTGATTGTTTATGAGCGTGTGTGTTTCAGCACTGGAAATGTTTCGGTTGAAGATGATATTGCGGTTGTTGCAAATGTCGTCGTTTAACGGCAAGATGTCTGCGCTGAACGAGATCAACCAGCTCATCAGCACGTTCTCGCAGCAGCCCAAGCCGGAGTGGCTCACACCCGCCGTCATCACGGTAAATACTCTTTTACGAATCTTTCTGGGCAATTATATTAAGTACTAATAAATTAGACAGTGGCTAATTTACGCTATACCTTACAAATTATCAAACAAGGACCAGTGTTTAAAATGTGTGTCTTTTAGTGAAATAAATAAAATATAAGAGAGAAATCATAAAGAAAAACGTCGCAAATGTCTATCTTACTTACTTGACCTATCTTATTTGTTGCTGTTACACAGGGCAATGACCTTTAAACTCATCTAGTAGTCGGCCTCCATCGTAGCACATCCATAGAATACGCAGCACCTTATATTAATACATGTATTTGTTGTTTCAGAACTGGATTCGAGAAAACAAAGTAGTGGACATAGTGTTGCGCGACTCCCTTCATCAGCCGCAGTACGTGGACAGACTCGAGAAGATGCTTAGGTTTATGATCAAAGAGAACTCTCTGACGCGAGACGACCTGGACGCCATCTGGAAGGCGCAGCACGGCAAGCACGAGGCCATCGTCAAGAACCTGCACGACTTACTCGCCAAGCTGGCCTGGGACTTCACGCCTGATCAACTGGACCATCTGTTTGACTGTTTTAAGGTAATTCTATGAAATTAAAACTTGTACGCCATAGCATGCTAGTCTGGCATTGATAAGGCGATTTTAGTTGGTCGATCGGAACTCGTGTTTACTTATTTTGGTTCTGATGTATTGAAACTTTATTCACTTTACTATTGTTATTTTATTATAAATCCATGTAGACTAAAATTATAACTTTTATTGTTAATAATAGAAATATTTCTTTGTAGGCGAGTTGGGCCACGTCTAGCAAAAAACAAAGTGATAAACTTCTAGAAGTTATAAGAAGACTGGCGGAAGATGACAAAGATGGAGTAATGGCTAATAAAGTAAGTCTGACTGTCTGTCTGTCTGTATCAGCCCATATACGCCCCACTGGGCACGGGCCTACTCTACAATCGCGAATATTATTGAGAGTGCTTAAATAAAAATTTAATAAAGTAAGTGCTTGTATAAAATATTTTATTCTTAAATTCCTTTTGCCCAGCAAAATTTTCAAAAGGAAATGTGGCTATCAAGTAATGTTGATAAACAAATGGTGAAACTTAACTTTGGTACATATAATAAGAATAACATGATTTGTATTGTGAAGTATTGTTACTAAAGGAGGTAGCAATTTATATGTTTTTGTTTTGCAGGTATTAGTACTTTTTTGGAACTTAGCGCATTCAGACGAAGTGTGCACAGAGATAATGGACGTGGCTCTCGTCAATCTCATCAAAATACTAGACTATAGTTGTAGTCAGGATCGGGACGCGCAAAAGACCTACTGGCTGGACAAGTAAGTGCGTTGTTTAAATATTGTATAGCATAATTGTATTGAAATGCATTAATTTACAAGTTGATTGTTTTTCTAGATGCGTAGAAGAATTAAAAACAAATGAGAAGTGGGTGTTGCCGGCGTTGAAAGTGATGAAAGACATTTGTTGCCTGTACGAGGCGGGCGGCGGTACGGGCGTGCGGCCGCACGTGACGCGCCAGGAGCTCATCGACCGCCTGCAGACGCAGCACTCGCTCGTCATACTAGTCACCGACTCACTCACGCACTACATGGACAGCGTGCGGAATAAACTCGCCGGTGAGACATGCACACGCACACATGTACGCACGCGAACGTACATACATGCACACATACGTACGAATACCACTTCAAAAAACATGTATAAAGAAAGAAGTATTAGACAGAAGAGCCTTTAGTGACATTTATATTTCTGAAAAATTATTGTAGTTACTATAATTTGATATTTTCAGAGGAAGGCGATATCGCCTGGGACACGTGGTTGCCGGACGGGCGGTACACGCACGCGGCGCAAGTGCACGAACGACTCGGTTTCCTTAGGTTTCTATTGAAGGACGGCCAGCTCTGGCTCTGTGCGGAACAAGTAATATACACGTACATAGAGAAAAGTAAAATTTACGTATGGACATATTGATAAAACTATCGCCATGTATTTTTACAGGCGAAACAAATTTGGGTGTGTCTGGCGGAGAAGCCGGCTCAGGTGGCAGACCGGGAGGCGTGCTTTCGGTGGTTCAGTAAACTTATGGGGGAGGAGCCGGATCTCGATCCAAACATTAACTTGCATTTTTTTCGTCGGAACATCATGACATTGGCACCAAATCTATTAACACATGCAGGAATTAAGTGTTTTGAGAGGTAACTATCCAATTATTTGAAAGTAATGAAGTGTACTTCTCCATTAGCCCCGCGGGTGATTGTTTCTTTTTTAATTTGCAGATTTTTTAAGGCTGTTAATTCTAAAGAAGGAAAACTTAAAATGAAGCGGCGGAGCTTTCTACTTAACGACGCTGATCTCATAGGATTAGATTATTTATGGCGGGTGAGTACTGAGTATTGCTTCGCGGTGCGTGTTGCGTGGTGTTGTTGCACGTTGGTGATACACGTCGTTGAAAGAAACTCAATGGAAAAAAACCAAGTATTACTTTCAGACGATAAAGAGACGAGCACCACAAGATCTAATGTAAACGTAGATGTTGCAATATATTTGGGCAAATCTGGATTTTGCACCAAACATGCCCTAAGACAAATATTTGATCCCCAGTTATGTCGTAAAAGGCAGATTGCAGGGAAAAGAGAGATATAAAAATAAACCGCGTGGTTGTTGCAGGTGATAACGGAGTGCTCTGACGAGATCTCGGCGCGCGGCATCGAGCTGCTGCGCGAGGTGTGCACGTGCGTGGGCCCCGCGCTGTCGGCCGCGCACCACCACGAGGCCTTCCTCACGCACTGCTGCGCGCGCACGCAGCGCCTGCAGCGCGACCTCGAACACCTGCAAGGTACACATTCCTACAACACATTATTATGTCACATACGAACATCGTCTCTCAGTAATGTTTTTTTATTCTGCCAAACACATGGGTAGGTGTGTTTCTAGTATTTCGAAAAAGTAGGAGAAAGGCATTGAAAAAGGACGAAAAGAACATGGGGTATCGGGCCTCCGTCAATCTATCTCATTCACTGAATTTCACACAAAAATAATGTTATACCTTTACAGAAGTTTTCAATGAAGCAATGGTATCACCCTGGTCTGGTTATTGGTTTAATCCTAGAATAGTCCAAGATAAGTATTTTTTTCTTTTTTTTACAGACACTACAGAAATTTGCACGCGGATGTGCAGGGTTATCCGTGCCATACAGGAATATATTAATGAATGTGATAGAAGATTCTCAGCAGAGCGGCAGATACTACCGATCTACAGGTCGGGCCGGGGCAGGCAGTGTACAATTATTGTAAGATTTAGTTTTCAGACTGGCCAAAGACAAGTCGAAGACATTGAAATGTTTTCACATTCAAACGAAACTTTACACTCTTTGCGTACTACGATACAAAGAAGGTACGTTCAGCAAAATCAATAAATAAGCTTATGGTAACTTTACAGATATTAAGAAATAATTTTGTTACAGGTTAAAAGGCGCGTCAGAGAGTAATATTAAATTAGAACTTTATGTAAACAAATTAGAGCTATATATAAATGGAGAACTGTTAGATTCTAGTCATGATAGAAAAATTCTATCTCAGATACCTCTCCGTGATAAGACTATTATTGTTGCTAAGGTAAGTGGGCGTCTCATTACTCCCATACATTTAACAGTAATATAACGAGATGTGATACATTGTTTATGTTCGTAGGTGTACGACGGCCAAGTGTGCGGGAGTGGCGGATGTGGTTCGTCGAACGAGTCCAGCAGCGACTCCAGTACGTCGTCGCCTCCATTCACGCCTACTCCGGAACATGCTCTGCCTGGTGTGGTGAGTATTTACATTCTGAACACATATATGTTGTCTTAAATTATTCTAGTTAAAGCCTTTTATATCATCCATTCACATGACAAGTTTTTAGGTGTGGGAATATTATTAACTAATTTTCCGCGCGTTACTTAATGCTGGCAAAACACATCTTTGATTGTTGTGTTTTTAACTTCAATATGGATAAGGTCTATACTGGATTGCCATTTACAATCTTTGTAAGCTCATCGGTTTGAAACTTATTACTATAAGTTACCAGTAAGTTAATATGTATAATTATGTATTTTTAATATTCTGAACTGCCTTGCAGCTGTTTGCACAAGGGTCGTGGTACCTGCCGTTCATATTGGACCTGGAACACCTGGGTATTACGAAAGGACACGGGCCGCTCACAGAAGCCGCCCATCTACTCGCGCAGATCTGTCCGGCTCATAAACATACTGTATGTACCATTTATTATTGTTGTTGCTTGTTGGAATATACTATTATACTAGTAAAGTCCAATGTCATAATAAAGAATTAATTATTATGAGTCCCTTTAAAGGAAATCAAGGTATCAGTTTGCATATTTAAAACCTTAAATTCATTATAAAGTAATTAATGTATGAGTTGAAAGTAATATTGTTTGTTAGGTGGAGAAACTGACTGAAGCGTTACTTAGTAGAGACGACACGAAACTAAGAGACATGCTGTACGGGCCCGCCCCGCCCACCGTAGCGTACAATGTAGAGGTGAGTACAGTAAATTTCGGTAAATATCTGCATAATAGTATGTCAGTTGGCGTATTGCAATGTGCGTTTAATGTTCAGGTCTTATACAGCATGGTGATGCCGTCGTCGGACACGCGGCTGGACCGCTGCCGCAGCTTCCAGCTGGCTTGCGCGAAGAAGGCGCCGCTATTGGTCCAGTGCTTGTCTAATAAAGATTTTCTACAAGGTGCTGCACCGCATACGCGCAGGTAATCATCGATAGATTTCTAATAAACAATATTATGTAATAATAACTGTATTGAATACTTATTATGTTTTCAGAGTCGGATTTCTTGCGTTAGTGAGATTGTCCAAGTTAGTGCTGTACACACTCGGATATTTGTTTGAAATATTAGCACCAGATGGGTCAGACATCGCCGTGGATAAAGATTTTAGGTAAGTGTTGCAGTGGTTTTATATATTTGTATTCAACTTTTTATAAAATGTCCTTGTGACACATGATGTGTATACTTTTGCAGGACGGATATCACTATATTGAGAGAAGCGTTGCAGACCGTGCCTAGTCAGAGTGGTGAATTAATTGTAAAAGCTATATCTGAGAAATTGGCGAATTCCTTAGGTGAACAGGTAAATGTAATTACTTTCCTTACATTTTATAGAAACACACTGGTAGTTGATACTTAACCTGTTTGTTCTTTATAGGTAGTAATTAGTGGCGAAGAAAGTGATTCGATATCATCTCTGGTGTGGTGGAGAGTGCCCACGATGGCAACGGTGCGTGCGTTGTACGCGCTCGCATATTCCGTCGCGCAGCCGTCGGATATTAGCGGGATCGTGCATCCAGATGACGTCACATGTACGTAGATATTCTGGAATAGTATTCCGTTATATGAAATGTCGAGTATAAAAAATGGTTATTCACATTGCAGTGGTCAGAGAATCGATGGAAGTAGTGACAATTTGCATGGCGCTCGGTGGTGGTCGACTCGAAATGCTGCTGCAGGAGCCCTGGTGGCAGGACACGGCGCTGTACTTAATGATCGACTGCCCCAACCCACAAGTGAGTGGTGACATTCCTGGGTATTAATATATTTAGTGTACATTGTTGAGAATGTTGATGATGTTGTTTGTTTGTGTTCGTGCAGGTGCGCGTGTCGTGCGCGGAGCAGCTGCTGGCGATGTGCGCGTGGGGCGGCGGCGGCGGGGCGCGCGGCGCGCTGGCGGCGCTGGGGGGCGCGGGCGGCGCGGGGGGCGCGGCGGGGGCGGCGGGCCCGCGCCTGCAGCGCCACGCGCGCCACGCGCAGCAGTTCCTGCAGCTGCTGTGCCGCCTCGTGTCGCTGGCCGGACCCACGGAACGCACGCTGGACGATCTCGCGCTCGAAGTATGCCTCCTGTCCGCACGCGCCGCCGTTGACTCCTCTTGTGTTTATTATTACCGAAAGGGGTGACTGGTGCGCAGGTGGCGTGGCTGCGGGCGGCGCGCGCGCATCCCGACGCGCTCGACGACACACTGCTCGAGGGACACCTCAACCTCACCAAGGAACTCTTCACGCACGTGCCGGCGCAGATTAAATACCAATACGGCGCGCATCCCGATCATAAAGATTCGGGTCTGATAAAGGTACATTTACAATTTCCATGATTATGTTTCAATACAATTTCATTCAATAATGGAAGTATTCAAAAGCTATAGGTAATAGGACTGGTTTCTTAAGTTAATTTGATGCTGTAATATAACCATTATGCTTATGTATTTGCAGGAGATAACAACGGAGTTCCTATGGCCGTACTCGTGGGCGTGGTACTGCGCGTCTGTAGCGGGCGCGCGTGGCGGGGGCGGGGCGGGCGGCGCGGGCGCGGCGGAGGGCGCGGGCGAGCCGGCGCCGCCGCTGTGTCGCTCGCCGGGCGCCGCGGCCGCCGCCACCGACCTGCTGCTGGCACTCGTGCACGGCTGCGTGCCCAACATGGCCGCGCTCGCAGACCTGCTCGAGAACATGTTCTACAGCGGTAATCATCATTTAATTCTTCAAGTAGTATTTATTTGGATTTATTAAAGTAGTGTTATTGAGCAGTTAGAAAATAGCGATATTTATTTCGATAAAGTAACATCTGAATCGATGTGTTGTGTTAAAATAGTACAGAAAAACTTAAATATTTATGAAATACAATGTAATGTGCAGAGAAGTGCATGCCGCTGTCGGAGTGGGAGTACATGCCGTGCGTGGGCCCGCGGCCACCGGCGGGGCTGGTGGGGCTGAAGAACGCGGGCGCCACGTGCTACATGAACTCCGTGCTGCAGCAGCTGTACTGCGTGCGCGCCGTGCGGGACGCGCTGCTCACCGTGCAAGGTACACGCACCGGCTTTAACACGTTCATTCCACTGTTCAAACCGAATATCTTTTTTTTATTTCAATCAATAGCGA
This sequence comes from Hyles lineata, assembly GCA_030180105.1. Classification (NCBI taxonomy): domain Eukaryota; kingdom Metazoa; phylum Arthropoda; class Insecta; order Lepidoptera; family Sphingidae; genus Hyles; species Hyles lineata. The sequence goes on along the minus strand of JARJEE010000017.1, from coordinate 7,612,915 downwards.
GACGAGCATGCCGTTCGCCTGATGGCTGATGGATGGATTAAATTTGGAGGGGAGCGGAAATGGGCATTGGGCATTCGGCAATCCTACTCACTAAACGAACGTCTCTCTTCACGTCGATTTTCTGTGAGACAGTGGCACCACCCCGGTCAAGCCTGCCCATTCTTGCCGGGTAACCACAGGATGGCTCTACCACATTAAAAATAATACGCTTTATTTACTACCAGCAATATCCTGATTTCCTTATTGCGATAAGAATGACTCCCGAAATAACGACGGTACTCTTTTTAGGAATATTACTTAGCGGAGATGAAAAACAATATTTTACTGTTACAGGAGCTGTAACAGATCCCAACGAAGATTTCTCTGGGGAAAGTCATCACCATTCAATTGTGGAAAATAATATTGAAGTAAGTAACATTTTGCTTTTTCTTAACTTAAATCTTTGATAACTTATCTTCTATTTAACACCTGGTGTTGTATTTTACAGAACAATGCAGACTACAACATAATAATTCTGAAACAAGTTCAGGCGATTTTCGCGCATCTACACTACAGCAAACTTCAATATTACATTCCGAGAGGACTGTGGGCGCATTTTAGGTAAGTCTTCAAACAATAGTTACTGTTCCATTCATCCATTTTTAATTTTCAAACTATTGTAATATACTTTCCAGACTTCAAGGTGAACCTGTAAACTTGCGTGAACAACAAGACGCCGTGGAATTCTTCATGTCTCTAGTGGAGTCGCTTGACGAAGCTCTCAAGTCACTGGGCCAGGAACAACTCATGTCCAAAACTATGGGAGGAACATACTCTGACCAAAAAATATGCAAAGGCTGTCCTCATAGGTATGTATTTACTATTCTCATACATGTTAAATAATAGTCTAAACTTATATTATAAAGAGGAAAGAAACTCTGCTCTGAAACTACTGGATCGATTTGAAAAAATATCTGAAGAACAAGCGATAGATTAAAAAAAATGCAAATAAACATGCACCTAGGCCGTGCTGAGCTGCTAGATATTTATACATACAAAATGATAATAATAGTAAATAAGCTGGGCGGCTAGTCGTAATTAAACTTAGTGATATTAAATCAGCCACTCACTGATGAATGAGTTCAGATAGTCTTCAACTTCAACTCCTATAGATTTTTTTATTATAATATAATTTGTATCATATTATGATACAAATAAAGTACATAAAAAGCAAGAATTTGTTTTGCATATATTCATTTAATTGTTGCCTTCTATAGATTGCATTTTGTTTCATTGTCCATTGTTTATTCTACAAATTGATTCCCTTTTATCCAGGTACTGTAAAGAAGAGCCATTCAGCGTGGTGTCGTTAGATATACGGAATATGTCGCGCCTGCAAGAATCTTTAGAAGCTTATGTACGTGGCGAACTCCTTGAGGGAGCTGATGCTTATCATTGTGATAAATGCAACAAAAAAGTAAGCTATACATTAACTTATTCTACTGCAATGATTTTAATTTAATTTACGGCAGAAATTAAAAATCGATGTTAATGTCTATCTAACATTCGATCTCGAAATAAAGCCAATATATTATGTGCACCTAACCTAACCTTGTTTAATAAAGTTATGTGGATTTTTTAATGATTTCAATTTATTTTTGTTTTGTTTTCAGGTAGTAACAGTGAAGCGGTTATGTCTGAACAAACTACCTCCTGTACTAGTTATACAGTTAAAAAGATTTGAATATGATTTTGAAAAAGTGTGTGCAATAAAATTCAATGACTACTTCGAGTTTCCGAGAGATTTGGACGTCGAACCCTATACAGGTGATTATTTAAGCTTATGCGTTTAAAATTAACATATGAATTAACTGGCAATTAATGTTGATTTGAATTAAGTGAGATTATTACTGTGTTGCAATTTGCAAAAAATTATTAGTAACCCAAACAAGCCCTGGTGTTGAAACGGAAGATCCCTATACACTGAAACCTATAATATTTTTTTCATAATGCACTATACAAGTGATTTTTTTATTGATTTTACCTAAGACATATTTAATTGATTAGTGTAATGTGTTAGTGTGAGATGTAGTATGTTAGAGCGCATTGTGTTGCAGCGTGGGGGCTGGCGCGCGCGGAGGGCGACTCCACGCTGTGGGAGGGCGGCGAGGACGCGGCGCCCGAGACGCACTACCAGCTCAGCGGCATCGTCGTGCACTCCGGACAAGCCTCGGGCGGACATTACTACTCTTACGTACTACTTAGGTATGTCTCTTTACGTATACCTTTAATACTGTATATCTTTCAATCTATACACTCATTACACTACCTCTAATTCTACCATCCCTAAGTGACTTGCTGTAGCTTAAGTACTACTATTTACTGTATCAGTCCATATACGTCCCACTGCAGGGCACGGGCCTCCTCTACAACCGAAAGTATGATTGGGAGTGGTTAAGCCATATAGTCTACCATCCTGACCTAGTGCGGGTTGGCGGTTTACACACCATAGATATTTAGAAATCGCTATGATATGCAGGTTTCCTCACGATGTTTTCCTTGATCGTTGTAGTGCGTGGTGATTGACTATCAATACACACATGACTCCGGAAAGTGAGAGGTGTAGTCGTAAAAGTCTAAAACAAAAAATATTGTGTTTTCAGGGACAATGGTAGTGAGACTGGCAGGTGGGTGAAGCTGGACGACGGCGACGTGTCGGAGTGCGGCATGCACGACGACGAGGAGATGAAGGTGCAGTGCTTCGGCGGCGAGTACATGGGCGAGGTACATCACCCTCCTCTCACTCCTCACCCACTGCTGCATGCACGCTACCACTTTATTTGTAGTCATTTCAAAACTCTTCCATTCTTATTATTTGTTCTCTAATATTTATTTGTTAACGGAATGGCACACCCACTAGCGAGTTTTATTTTATGTTGCGACCTCATATTATTTCATGCGCTTTTTTAGTAATGTAACTTATGTGTTTTAGGTGTTTGATCCCATGTTAAAAAGGGTCTCTTACAAACGACAGAAACGGTGGTGGAACGCGTACATGCTGTTTTATACAAGAAAAGATACAATAGAAACATCGGGACTTGAAATTCTACTTAAAAACATGACCCTGAAGTGAGTAGCAGAGCATGGCTACTTGTTTTTGTATTATATTAGTTTATTTTTCTAGTAGCATAATATTAAATATATTTTTTTAGAGAGAGTGCCATACCCAGGCCTATTTGGCTGTCAGTGCGACGGAGTAATATCGCTTTCTCTCATAATCAGGACCAATTCAGTCTGGAACATTTTAATTTTATGAAGAAGTTATGTTGTATGCGGCTACAGTTGGTTCACGGCTCACAGAGCGCTGTCTGGGTATGAATATGAAACCATTGACTTTAACCTTAGGTAACATGGTTATTTTATTTTGATATATTTAACTTTTAGGGACCTGATCATGATGAAATGTCAATGTTGGCAGTGCAATTAGCAACAAAGTTTTTGTTCCAAGTCGGATTCAGGACGAAGAAAACTCTTCGCGGCCCTGCCGCCGACTGGTAAATATAAATAAATATTAAAAAAGATATTTCTACCCATAAAATATATAACATTCATCAATAATTTCAGGCACGACATTTTGTGTCAACATCTACGGTGTTCACAGGCCGTCAGAGCGTGGTTCGCTACAGATCTATTCAAACATCCACACAGGTATTGAACTTCGCCCAGTATACATTAATCTACTCAGAAGAAATGTACGTGATTAACACGATGTTTCGTTTCAGATTTTGCGACTACTTTTTATCGTGTCCCACTGGCGAAGTGCGTGTGGTGTTTATGAAGATCATCGTGTTTCTCGCTCATTTCTCGAGTCAAGACCCACCAGGTGAGCAGTGATACGCAACGTGTGCTTGTACGTGTGCATGTGCGTGCGTGCGTGCGTATATGTGTGCGTGTTTATGTTTGTTTGCGTATACAGTGAGCAGCGGGTACGGGTCGTGGTGCTCGCGCGAGGAGGCGGGCTCGCTGTCGGACCAGCTGCTGTGCAGCGCGCGCGCGCTGGCGCCGCCGCCGCACGCCGAGCCGCACGCGCTGCGACACCTGCCGCTGCTCTTCAACCTCTTCCACACCTACGCCATACTGGGACTCAACGAGAAACTGCAGCTCTTGCGAGTCAGTTCCCTTACTACTTACTGACTAATTACTTATTTATTAATATGTTTCATTATTGAGCCGAAATATTCCTATTTACTGGAAATTAGAATATATATATTTTTATTAATTACAGCTCAAAATCTTGGACATCGTTTTATCCGTCTGCATGGATGATGCGTCGTCGACGCTTGGAAAATATCAATATCCGGAGTCTGCCAAAATTCATCAGGTGGGTGTTTATATTAGTAATTACTCACGCACATTATGTAAAGAAAGCTTGTTAACATCGGAGGATATTTGCAAACAGGTGGTGTGCGTTTTGGTGCGTTGCTGTGATGTGAGCTCTCGCTGCCAGTCGGCGCTGGCTGCCGAGGGAGTGGCGCCGCTGCCTAACCCATTCGGCGACCCGCCGCCAACTTCCTCCACACCTTCGCTTACCGCTCGCCCACAACTCTCATCAGCCGCCGCAGATATACTCTACAATAGGACAGGGTGAGTGCAGCATTTGAGTATAATGCAACTAAACAGCTATTCGCTTATGACATCGTTTAATCATTACTGAAACTATTACAGAACATACATGAAGAAGTTAACGGAAGAATGTTGCGGATGTGAAGAGGGCATCAGACTGCTGCAGTTCTTGTGCTGGGAGCACGCGGGCTGGTCGCGCGTGGCGCTGGCCGAGTTGCTATGGCAGATGGCGTACGCGTACTGCCACGAGCTGCGGCGCCATGCCGACGCACTCACCGCGCTTCTACTCATGGAGGACAGCTGGCAGCAGCACCGCATACATAACGTTATCAAGGTCATTTTCATATCTAGCCGTTGATCGCTTTCGTCATTATAGTTTATTGGCTTAAATTAGATATATTTGTTTAACAAATGTACATGTGGGTTGCAGGGCGTGTCAGACGACCGGCCGGGGCTGCTGGAGACGGCGGCGCGCGCCCGCGGGCACTACCAGAAGCGCGCGTACGCGTGCGTGAAGCTGGTGGTGGGCGTGATGTGCCGCACGCCCGCCGCCGTGCGCGCCGTGCACGCGCAGCCCGACGCGCGCCGCCGCTGGAGGCAGCTGCTCGCCTGGCTGCAGGACGAACTCGACCGCGTGAGTTATCATACACACTATCTATATCGAAGTACAATTAACAATATTTTTCCAACGGATTTAGTGGTACTTATTCGACAACGCAATTTCTTAACACGTATTGCTTCCAGAAGTACGGACCGGGGAGCTACGGATCTTACGGAACTTGGTCTCCCCCTGGAACGTCGAACGAAACATCGAGCGGGTATTTCCTCGAACGCAGTAATTCGGCGAGGAAAACCCTCGAAAAGTGAGTGCGACGTATAAGTAATCGAAATTCGCGTCAATATTACATATATTGTATAGCGGATAGTTGCGATTTAAATGAGAGTATCTCTCTTCATATAATATACGACTCTATTTATTTGCAGAGCTTATCAGTTATGCCCAGAGGAAGAAGACGAGGAAGAAGAAGAAACGCGGGAGACCGCCGAGGGCTCCGGGTCGGGCGAGGCGGGCGACGACAGCGGCGACGACGACGACGCGCCCGATGAGGAGTCGCGGCGCGTGCACGTGGCGCCCGCGCCCCCCGCGCCCGCGCCGCCCGCCTCCCCCGCCGCGCACCCCGCGCACCCCGCGCCGCGCGACCCGCTGGCCGGCCTGTGAAGCGCGCCGGCCGCGCTTGGCCGTAGTTTTGTTCTGTGATGCTACCGATACTCGCGCCGCTCGCTGGCGCCGCGCCGCCCGGTGACGCGCCGCCACGTGACCGCCCGCCGTTTCATTGTTTATATAGCTTCATGTTCCGCTTTAAAAGTGAAATAGTATTTATTTTCGTCGTTGAGGTTTGTTCGCGTCCTTGTTTGTCGGCGGACCGTCTGTGTTCGCCGCGTCCGACGACGTGTCGTTTTGAGGACAAAGTTGTGTACAGAGTCTTTTGATTGGCTTGTAAACGATTATAGTTTATTTCTGTGTGGCGCTGGGCAAGATGAATGTAGATGTTTACGTGACGTTTTTAAACAGCTAATCGACTGAAAACTAAAGAAAATTATGAAATGAATTATGTAAGAATTCAACCCCGTAGATTTGAAATTTGAACCCGCTCGCGATCTATTTGCCTTTCCACTTGTGGGAAATTATTTTTACTTGCTACAGTAAGTTTTTTTTATTTTGAAAGAATTTAAAACTCATTAATTTTATGAGGACCGCTTGTTTGTCGCTCAGTACCGCCGGGATATTTGTTCTGTGGGTTCCAATCTATCGTGTGTTACTGTAAAATGTGTAAAATGATTATCGTGGTATGAAATACGAACATCCTTCGTTCGCCCCGTGACCCATGTTGAGTCGTCGGCTGCTTCATTGTAGTGCCGGTGAGCATACACATATTACAAGCAATTGACTAATTCAAAGTATTGTTACAATATGTTTAACATTTGTGACAAAATATATTTGAATAAAATATTGTTTTACCATGCTTGTATGATGCAAGAATAAAGAAACCAAGCGATTTACTGCAGCTCCTTCGGTTATAAAACGGGATCATTGTATTTAGATAATGTATAATTTAACGAACATGATCTACAAATGTATTTAAAAATAACTACATTATATAATTTTAATATAATTTCCGACAGTGCATTTGAAGTATTAAAGCATTTTACGATGGTAATTTCGACAATTGTATGTTCCATGACGGGCTTTAAAAATGGTAAAAGATGCGCAGCAATGTAATATACACGTGCTAGGTGCTAGCTTTTACAAGGTAGGCCACGAACTGTAGTAGCAATAACAGGTTATTCGATAATTTGCTAAAGAGTAACGCTTTTGTCGCGCGCCAATTGATGCGTTTTATAGTAATGTGTAGAAAAATAACGTGAGGCATAATATATCCGTAACAAGAAATTGTGTTAGGAAATACTTTTAAATTTTAACTAACTTAAAGAGCTTGATGGTGATATATTATAGCAAAGTTCGTGCTTATTGAATCGATGCACTCGTCCACGCGTGGCAGGCAGTTAATGTTATTATTAAATTCTTTTTATTTAAACAAGTAGTGTCGCTAAGTCACGTATCTCGTATGCTTATTTGATAGCTGCCAAGAAATTAGGAATATAATAAAATAACGGACGATATACAGTTAAACAAATGCAACGTTAACAATTCGTGAATAAGGAGAAACAAACATGTATATAGTATAAATTTTAAGGCCAAGAGTACACAGTTTTGGCCTAACTGACAAAGTAGTGTTTGTTTTTTTTTTGCTAGAAGTATTATTATATTAAAGTTAGTTAATAATTCGATGGAAATATGTAGATATAGGTATTAACGACTAGTCTAACAGGAAAATGTTGCCACTACGTCAATGTTCTGCTTTGTAATATAATGTGTTATTTATTTTTATACTTGGTCATTGTATAAATATGGTTCTTTCTTTAGTAGCGTTAAATTGTTGTATGTACCAGGCTATCAGGCAATGCACACGACATTATTGAAACATTGCTGAAGCGCTCGCCGCTCGTATGGTGAACATTAAACACTGTACGTGTTGTTAGAATAAACATAGTAACTTATTATTGTTTAACGTTTTCATTACTTAGTTGGCGTCGTAGTATTTAACCCTAAACCACCGTGATATTCTGTGAGTATTTAATTTTGTCTTAGCACTATTACTCGTCATGTATAAGATCGGTCTCACCATGTTGGTCTCGTCGACCATGTGCCTTACTTTAATTTTATTTGCTCAATGCTTGCACCTGATAGTCTGTAATGTTGGTCTAATAACAAGATTAATTTATTTTAAACAGTGGAGATGCGTGATGCGTGTTGCGCATTGACATTGGCATTGGCATTCACCCGTGGGCACGTTTGTTTCACTAACCGCTGACCACTGACCACTGACCACTGACTACTGAGTAATAATATATTTTAAATACATTGTTTTACAAGGGAACGGGTGAGTGCGTTTTTAACGTAATCTTATTCTTGCTTTAAACATTTTAACATTGCTTATCACACACGTTGTTTTTACAGAAATCACAAGTAACGTTTGATAGAATACCTAATAGGATTGTGAATAATTAGAGGACAGTCGATTAAATGCTGATTGTTGTTAATGTTATTACCAAAGATGGAATTATAGATAGGGTAAAGTTTGATGGTCCTTCTTAAATAGCTTAATAATCAAATGTTTTGTATCTTTTATAAAATGCAAAGTTAACGACGTTATGTTGAGTGGGAATAAAATGTGATTGATCTTAGGTTAGATAGGGGAGTATGGTGGAATTCAAAAGTACCATTTCAATATAAATAGAGAGCAGCCGGTTTCATACAGTTTCAAGATTCCTGTGAGTGCATGTCGACAGAACTAAGTTTTTAAGTCACCCGAAATCTTATGATTTTTGTATTGTATGAGATTCTTAATGCTTTTATTAAACTTATTAAATAATTATGAGAATGAAGAAGCCTTCAGATTTTTTTATGAAGTAAGGCGAATTACCATTAATAAACTGTTAACTTATATAGCAGTGAGTGAGGCATTATAAATCTCATTGAGAACTTGGTCGCATTATGTTATTCTCCATCGTACTGTGACGCGTGCAAATGTTGTTCCAAATAGTGGATTATGTGTAACTGGAATGGTTTATAATAAGATCAGTTGTGTTTTATATAACATTTCTATGACAAAAATATAACGAAATGGCATTTGACATTATACAAGAGTGCTGACAAAACAGCGTTCGTACAGATATTATAATATTAAAATCAGGAAATAAATTTGAAAAATTAAGCCTTGTTTTTTTATTTCTAAGTCTCTCTATACTCGTGTATCTTTTCTTTTCCTTATGTATATACATTTTTGCACATTTATTTTGTAATATCCATCCGTTACCTAATACAGTGTGTATTAGCATTTTGATCAAATATATACTAGACTAGCTTTTGCCCGCGACTTCGTTCGCGTGGACTTCAGGTTCGTCCCGTCTTCTATTTCCTGACTCATCCCACGGGAACACTACATTTTTCGGGATAAAAAGTAGCCTATGTGTTAATCCAGGGTGTCAGCTATCACTATACCAAATTTCATCAAAATCTGTTGAACCGTTTTTTCATGAAAGAGTAACAAACATACATACAAACTTTCACCTTTATAATATTAGTAAGATGAATATGTGATATCTACACTAATTAATGCGTGAAATATATACTAGTGCGTGGTGGCCTGTTGTTAAACGGACCAGACGCGGCTGTCGACATGTTCACGGTGGTCGGGGGTCGAATCCATACCAGGGCACACCTCTGACTTTTCGGAGTCGTGTGTATTGATAGTCAATCACCACGCACTAAAACGGTGAAGGAAAACATCGTCAGGAAACCTGCATATCATAACGATTTATAAGAATTTGTATGGTATGTAAGTCCGCCAACCCGCATTAGGCCAGCGTGGTAGACTATATGGGCTAACCACTTAGTCGTATTCTCGATTGTAGAGAAGGCCCGTGCCCTGCATCGGGACCTATATGAACTGATACAGATATACTAGAAACAGGGTCCGGAACAAAATGACACGCCAAAAGTGACCAGGGTTGCTTATTATACATTTGAATTTTGGACCATACTAAAATATTATTATATTATATTTATCTTGCCGTTTTTTAGGCCGTTACAATCTAGTGTATATTTGATCGAAGATTAGCAAAGTTAAATAATGGTATATTAAAAATGAACGTCGAGAATAAGAACTACTATAATATTATTCTGTTCTACTGAGTCGACGCTCAGCCATTAAAACATAATATTGGCTTAGCATATCCCTTAGAAATCTAAAATTATGCACAGACCATAGAAAATCTAACTGAGACGAAGCCTATTATCAAAGTGGAGATGCTTAGAAATCGAAATAAATTTACATCTTGTCTTTGCTTTAGTGGAAATAATGATATCGGAGAAGAGTAAGTATACACGAGGTTTGACGCGGAGCAAAGTCGCTGGATGCAGGCCGCTTCCAACAGGTCATTGTGGAGATCATTGGGGGAGGCCTATGTTCAGCAGTGGACTTCCTGTGGCTGATATGATGATGATGATGATGAAAGTTGCTTTGGGCGATAGTCGTCACACGCATCGTTTTGCTTAAGTTCAATCAATTTCAACTTCCAAGGTCAGCTCGTCTTAGCTTTGAATTTCAGTGGAAACGCCTACTACTTGAAGGTCACAACAACCACATTTCAGACCGCGATATTCACCATTCGAAATTCTTAGTCGTGAGCGCTACAATAACAAAACTAAGTGGAATAGGTTATGGGGCATTTCCGGCGTTGACGAATGGCGATTGGCGAGTTATAAAAACCACAAAAGCTTTTAAGAGATTGGTCCAGACTACCCGCCCCGGGATTCGAACCCGGGACCTTATGTATGTATGTTTATTCCCTACTTTAATTGAGACCTTATCTAGTTTGTTTTGCGATATATATTTTTCCAATGAAGCGGCATTTCCTAAGAACGCTTGAAATTTTGAAGTAGCTATTGTAATAATTATTGTTTAACCTATCGATAAGAATTACCCACATTTATTGCTAAATTTGCGGCTCGAGTACTATCACTTCAAATTACTCTACATTTATTAGCGCCTCGAAGAAGGGAGGAGGAAAAAGAGTACAAGTTCAAACCCATTTCCAGGCCTGTGTGTATTATTATCATACGAAGTATCTTGTTAGTTGTCTGTTGTATTATAAATTATATTTTACAGTACGTATCAACCATACTAGTCTTGAAAACTTAATAGAGCTACTTTTGTATTTTTATCTTTTTGTAAGTTTAAAATTGTGCCCAATTCTTGTGTAAAAACATACTTTCTGAAAAACTTTAGCTGGATATTATCCTACTAAAGTTTTCAGCTCCGATTAATTTCAAAACTGTATTTTAATGTTTTTTTTTATTATTCTTCTGGCACGGCACAGTGACTGCATTGCATCTAGTGGTAAGTGCAAATATGCCGTCCCTATAGAGTATCGAATGGCATCAGACGGCGGTCTCATGCCATTCGATACAATCAAGCCGGCCTGCTAAGATGTTCAGATTAGCTTCACACTACGGCGGAAGAGTGCGATATGTAACTAATTAATTAATCGAGGGCTTTTTGCGGAAGAATAAACTTACTATCTACGACTACTGTTACTATCTACTACCAATAAGTTCTTGTCATTATCATTACTCTATGAATAAGCGATATTTCGATTAGGTACCTATCTATACATATAAATAAAATTGAAGTGTCTGTTTGTAAAGTGAAAATAAAAAAAAATGTCCAATTACATATCGTTATATACACGATACCTATAACAAAAATTACCTTGGTTTTTTTTTGTCTGTCTGTTTGTTCCGGCTAATCTCTGAAACGGCTGGACCGATTTTGACGGGACTTTTATTGTCAGGTAGCTGATATAATAAGAAGTAACTTAGGCTACATTTATTTTAGAAAAATAAAGTAATGTTGCCATTCCCAAGTACTGTCCAGTACCGCGCGCAGCTCACGCGCATGCTACAACTGGGCCGTCACGTCGGGCGCCTCCCACCACTTCTCCCACCAACGAATCAATATCACAAAGGCTGCCTTCAGGTGTGGAATGGAGTGAAAGAATATCTCCACCCAGGCGAAGCTGGGCCGGACCGCTAGTATTTACATAAAAATATACATGTTTTATAATGCGTATTTGTTTTGAACAATGTGACCTGTGCCCTTATACTTAACGAGATATTGATAAATTAGCACTTATGTACGTCTTATCATAAGTGTATTTGTTCATATTATTTTATAGTTCACTAGTATGTAGCAGTGAGCTGATTCAGTTTGGTGTGTGACCTCTAATAATTAACGGTGCAATGGAGAAATATATTAGTTTGAAAGAATTAGAAGAGACTGCCCTAACTCTGTTACCGACAGGTGCTCGAGATTACTACAAAAGTGGTGCTACTGAAGAGCAAACTTTAGCAGACAACAAAAGGGCTTTTCAACGGTATACTTCACAGATGTATCATTACAATACCTATATTATAATATTTTATGCTTTATGTTAAAAAAAAATGTTGTCTTTAAAAATGCAGGTTGCGCATTCGCCCAAAATGTTTAGTTGGTGTACAAAATTGCAATCTTTCTACAAATGTGTTGGGAAATAAAATATCAATGCCGATCGGAATATCTCCTACAGCAATGCAGCGTATGGCGCACCCAGAAGGTGAAGTCGCTAATGCCAGAGGTATGTATTATTATTGTAGACCTAGGTAATAACATTTTAGATTACATTAAAACTGAACTTTGGGATAAAGCAATTTAAAACATTATAGCCGCTGAGGCAGAAAATACTATTTTCACTTTGAGCACTATCGCCACTAGCTCCATAGAAGAAATTGCCGAAGCTGCACCTAAAGCAATCAAATGGTTTCAACTGTATATTTACAACGACAGGTCGGTAACATGCTATTACTGGTAAATGTGATGTTGCTTGATTCACATTAATATCATTATACTTATGTATAAAAGTTTTGTTATTACTTTTTACAGAGAAGTGACGAAAAATTTAGTATTGAGAGCGGAAAAAGCCGGTTTTAAGGCGATAGCCCTCACGGTTGATACCCCTTTGTTTGGTTTGCGTCGGGCAGATGTTCGCAATAAATTCAGCTTACCATCACATTTAAGGTGCGTGAACTATTTTTCGTTGAACTATATATATATATTACAATAGCTGAATTTATATAATTAAATGTGTTTATTGTTTTAGGCTTGCCAACTTCGATGGATATCTTGCTACTAAAATTCAGGGTGCTAGCGATGGTAGCGGACTCAATGAGTACGTTCATAACTTATTTGACAAATCTCTGACTTGGGAAGAGATCAAATGGCTAAAAAGGTGATTAAATAAGAATTTTACATGAAAATATTAGGCTAATGCGAAGTTTACAAACATGGATTTTGTTTTTAGCTTGACAGATCTGCCCATTATTGCTAAAGGAATACTCCGTGGAGACGACGCTGTAAAAGCTATAGAGGCTGGCTGTTCTGCGATTCTGGTGTCCAATCACGGAGCAAGGCAATTGGATGGAGTTCCTGCTACCGTACGTATTCTTTTTTCAATTAATTAATATGTATATACAATATATATTTGCATCGCTAATCGATTGTATTTTGATTCAGATTGAAGCCTTGCCGGAGATAATTGAAGCTGTAAAAAAATACAACGTTGAAGTGTATTTGGATGGTGGAGTCTCTACGGGAACGGACGTGTATAAAGCATTAGCACTCGGAGCAAAAATGGTAGGTACCTGGCAGTCAAACTTTATGTTCATCAGCTACTTCTTGAGGCCTGTTCCTCTTTTTATCATCAAAATATTTTATCTTGATCACACAAGAGAAATATAGATGACAGCAATTTAAACAATTTCCAAGTCTTCCTATCTATTGAAAATAGTTTTACTATTTGATTAATGTCGTAGCGGGTCAAAGACAAATAATACATTCCCAGAGACTTGGTTTGCCACAGTCGATCCTGGTTAACAAGAGTAACAGTGGCGGGTGCGTTTATTTTATGTGGATAAGTAAGAGTTAAATTATTTGATCCTAAATCAATTTACGATTTTAAACATTTTTTCATAGGTTTTTGTAGGTCGACCTGCGCTGTGGGGATTGACAGTTGGCGGGCAGGCTGGAGTGCAGCGGATGCTAAATATTCTTCGAACGGAGTTAGAATATACTTTACAAATTGCAGGTTTGTTACATTAGAATTGAGAATTGAGAATGTTATTAGAATATAATATTCTGTAGAAAAGTATTGAGATAGATTCATGTTCAGCCTGTGAGATTTTACACAGCTCATATTAAAATATATTTTGCATGTATTTTCCATAATGAGATCTCTTACATTTTCATATGGAAATCATTGTATAGTTATTACGGTATTTTGTTTTACAGGAACACCATGTATAGCCGACATTACAAGAGATATGGTGAGGCATGAATCCGCTTACTGCAAGCTGTAACATTTTGGATCAGTCTCGAATGCAGTAATAAATATGTAGATAATCGTAAACTGTAATAATAAAATAATAATGTCAATTAGTACAGGATACTTTTATTTCATTATTACTTTCCGGTAAAGGTTGTACAGTATTGCAGGCGTCATGTAGTCTTCGTCTGGCCACATTATCTTAGAAATTTTCTGAAACAAATAACAAATCTCACAATATGGAATAGGTAATGTTTTGTTTGTTTATTTCAACTCTATCCGACTGTCTCGGTGGCGTAGTTGTTCTCAGGCGTGTACGCTTGCAAAGCTGAGGTCTCGTGTTTGAATCCCGAGTCGGGCAAAATGATATTGGATTTTTCTATTTATTATCAGCCCGGAGTCAGGAATTTGTGCCTGATATGGCGATAGGCTCGCCACCTATCACATCATGGGACGGAACATACAAGGCGAAATACGGGTGTCCAGGCACCTCTGCCTACCTCTTCTGGGAAAAAGGCGTGAGTTTATGTATGTATGTATATTTATTTTAAAGGATTCACATACATTTATTTCTTAAATGTATGTGAAATGAAATAAAGTTACGTAAGCGTTGCATAATACTGTGCGTATATAACGATACAAGCTGTTCCGAGAATTTTACAGTAGAGGCACTTCTGTCAATACGATTAAAGTTATACGTAGGTAACTACCTAAACAAATTATTGCTTACTAATTCTATGCAACTGGTTTCATAACTACCTTGAAGTCACACCCGTACAAATTGATGCCTACTTTAAGTTTCTTCACGGTTTCCTTTAAAAACACATTATTAAGCATTTTGTTCTTCATGACAGTGGTATTATTACATGTTTTGCATGAATCAGGCTCGGTGCTCAAGTTTTGCTCAACATTTTCAATGTTCATTTCATTTAACGCATCAGCGTCTCTTTTACGCATATATTCTGTAAAACTATAGGAACATGCTTTCTTATCATCGTTTGAATTAGCATTTAAATCTGAGGAATTTGTTGCTACATTTTTTGGTCTAAATATACTTGTAACTGAATTCACGAGAGCTGTGCATGAGTTGTTAATAGCGTCGAATATTCTAGCTTTAAACGATCTTTGCGTTAATGTCTTCTTGCCTGCTGACATTCTTGGTGTAATTTTAACTTTTTCTCTAGTTCCACTTTCTATAGTTATGTTTTTAATCCGTTTATTGACTTTGCCATTCAAACTCCGATTGCGCTGTTTCGGAGTAGATACGAAGTTAGGCTTAAATTCTTTTAAGTCCCATACAAAGTTTTCATTTCTTCGCTCGTTATAAAATTTATTGATATCCAAATGACTCTCAGTTAATGTAGTTATATTTTCATATTTTGTATGGGTTCGGGTATTATTTTCAATAGTTTCGTGGCCCTTTTTCAAGGTATTATTATTGTATTCGTACTTATTGGTGACATTAAAATGATTACTCAGAAATGAAAACGATAATTCGTTTACACGACTGGGTTTTTGAACAGAAATAGAAGCTTTAGCTTTTGTGGGAACTTTTTTATGAGTTGTCTCTCTTGTGAAATGTAACATTTCTCGATCAAATTGTTTTATATTCATGTAAAAATTATCCTCTTTAATCCGATTGGGTATTTTTTTATTAGTAACAAATAAGTTCTTGTACATATCTTGTTCTTTTGTGTGCCACTGAACGATTTCTTTTATAGCGTTTCTAAGCATTATAGTATCATCTCCGTCGTCAGCAAGTGGGATATTTAGATTTGTTGCTGTCGTTTGTGGTTTGTTGATTGTTTTTATACTTTCCTTTAACTCTTTCTCATATCCTACAAAACCGGTTATAATTCTGTTAAATGTTATATTCAATGGTTCGAATGTAATAAATTTTATAGTAGTCATTCAACAATATAGCTACATATTCAGTAATATAGCTGCCTTACCTTTCATTTGTAGATCTGCATAATATAAAATGACTGTGGCCCATTGTCCTGTCTGCAATCATATTGGACGATTATGGGGCTGGTTGAAAAATCAAATTAACATTCTCATGTATAATGTTACTCACCACGTTGTAAGGTCCACATAGACGCAACAATTCATGCACGTTTTTAGTTATACCTTGTTTCTGCGCAAATATGGCAGCCTGTGCAGACGTCTGGACTACCGTACTAAGTAATTGTAAGCTACATTCATATTGCAATAACTCCCTGGAAGTACGTAAGTGAAGGAAGTAGGAAAAATGAAACCCAATTTTATGAGAAAGTATACAAAGAATATCCTATTGGTTTCTAAATAATAATTAAATAATTGTATTAAACAAAACTCACCAACCTTTTAAACAAATACATTCCATCGCACTCCAGGAACAATTCTACATTGCGTTTGTTATTTTGAACTAGACTTTGCAGCACTGGAAATGTTTCCATATTTCTCTGAGCACATCTTTTAACACACTGAAATATACCGATGTGAAATATTACATTTATACACTAGACTAGAGGATCGGCCCGGCGCCGCCCGGGTGCAGAGACACTATTTTGAAAATGTCTATAGCCTTTGTGTATCGGGTGATAGTTTCGGAGCCTATTCAATGCCAGACAATCAAATCTTTCCTCTTCATAATATTAATATAGATCGTTGTGTAAAGATATGATAAATTACTGAATGATTCGATTAAGGAAAACAACGTGAAAAACTTGCGTATAAAAGAGATCTGTACAAGAATTCTTATGGTGTGAGTGCCGCCAATCCAGAATATAGAAATTGGTACTAATGATTTTTTAAAGTTTGGTACATCTGTTATTTGTGAACACACACACACACTTTTTTACTTTATTTATCAACATACAAAGATTTTATTGTGCTTATAAAATTTATCAACAAGATAATAATTGAATTCTGTCAATGTGGAGCCAGCCCAGGGGGGTCATGACCCCCATGACCTCCCCCCTGGATCCGCCCTTGCTTTTAATTTAAATCTTGTTTGCAAGAGGAATAATATTAGAAGTTCACGGCAAACTTACCTTGGGTATGAGATGGGTGCAATAGTTTTGATTTTGTTCCGAGTTATTGCATGTTTCAGCTAGACACCGACAAAGAGCCCTCCACGTGTCTTGGTACTAAAAAAGAATTATTAATAGAAGTAGCGTGTAATCTGGAAGCCCAGATTTTGGTACCTAGGTAACAACTGTTGTCTGTTCTGTAGAACATTAGAGGTCTATAAACGATATGAACTTTATATTACTGTCCGTTAGTCTAGTACCTACTTGAAGAAGCGATCGCGAAGCATCATAAGTTTGATTTAATATTATTTTTGGGAGTAAGTATTGGTTATAAATACCGATTTTGTTAGTTTTAATATTGTGTTTATTGTTTATTCATTAAATAATAATCATAATTTTCTTACCACCATACTACCAAGGAAAATATCAGTCATGGTCGCCAAACATCCGCTTGTTCTGATAAGATTTTGTACATGTGTGTACAGGCTACTCTTTTTGAAAGTATTTTCTATATAATTACTTTGAAGCAGTAACGTGAGGAAGTTTAATATCACTGTCGTTTTGTGAGGTAAATTTTTGGAAAGTATGCTATCTATAGTTTCATACATAGGATGGAACGATATGAAGATGTGTATATTGGTGTTCTGCAACAAAAAGACTAGGTATTATCTGAGGGTACTTTAAATTAAAACTACAAAAGGTGGTAAGATTACGCCTTTTATGGTGTATGCTTTTAAAATAATATTATGTACAAATTAATAATAACATTTTATAAATCAATAGTCAATACTGAGATCTTACCAATAATTAAATCTTTCAAAACTTACATTACTTATCAAATACATGGAAAGAATTGAAAATAATTTCACTTGTAGTTCCTTGTCATGTGTTGTATGCAAGAAATCTAACAAATCTTGTAAGTTTTCCTTTGTTGCATGATCAATGCAAGCTGCGATTTCCTTAAATTGAAAATAATACCTATGTAAAAGTAAAATACTAAAAGAGATAATTGTGTTTACTTTTATTTCAGACAAAGCAAACTTAGCATCTTATAATGTACTAAGGTAAAAGCACCAATAGTAGACAATTTAAGGATAAATCAAACTTAATTCTCAAAATTCAAAAATGTTTTTCAAAAAATTAAAGTTACATTTTCTTTTACTGTTAGAGCAACATTTCGAATTTAACTATTTCATAATAATGAAATTAAGATTGCTTTATTTTATATAAAAAAAAATATTTTCTTAGGATTGCCGTAGTCACTAATAGATGACATGTATAAAAAATCAGATACCCCAATAATAGACATTAATTGGCACTAATAATAGACATGTCTATAACATCATTTTAATATTATGTGTTACCAAAAAAATATAATTTAAAATCAAACTTAGCACAGATTGTGCTTTAGAATGAACTAAGTAACAAAAAATACATATATAATATCTTCTTCTTTCTTTCAAGGACTTTAAATTACATTATTATTAGGTGTGGTCTTATTTTCTTCGTGGTAATTTTCTTCACCTGTATAAAAATTTATTATTATTAGTCCTATATCAATTTCTAATTAATTATCTTTCTTATTGATTTTCTTTTTCCCATCTCATCATTTGTAATTGCTCAAACCGTAATCTGAAATTAATGTATACTAGTAGTGGACATCTAGTAGACTCTAATAGTTGACACTGTCTTCTTTTAATTAGCCTAGTGTACAACAAATGAAACTCAGATATGAAATAAAATAAATAAATAAAATTGAGCATCTCAAAATGTTTGCATAAGATTCGTATTTGATTTACGCAAATATAACAATTTTTCTGAGTTTCGTCTTAAGCTCAAGTGGTTACCCATACGGCTTTGTCGGAATGCTCACACTCTTTCACTTTTATATAAGTTGATATATTATTTAACCCTCTCGCCCCTTCTTATCTCAAAGACCGTTTTATATTTCTTCATGATTCCCATGAAAGATCCCTGAGGTCATCGGAGAACCTGAGAATACCCGTACACACTACGACATTTATGGACAAGTCATTCCCCGTACTCGCTGTTTGATTGTGGAACTCACTTCCAGATGTCGTATGACAGGCTCGCAAATTGCCATCATTTAAATCACTAGTCAAGGAACACTATCTTTTTCACTGAACTTACACATTGTTGTGCTTTTACTATTAGCATTTTTTATATTTATTTACTATGCATATATTTATTACATTTTATGTCTATTTTGTATATGTATATACATATATATGTATGTATGTTGTATGTATTTATATATATATAATAATGTAGGTGTACAATAAAGTTAAATAAATAAATAAAATAAACTACCAAGTTTACACATGTCATCTTTTAGATTTTGATCAATTTCTGGAACTAATAGTAGACACCACTAAAAATGTATACAAAAACAAGCCAAAATAACAAGGAAATGGTCCAAATAAATCAATAATGTAATATCCATATAATATCGAAACCCGATATAGCCAAAAGTCATATAATATAAGACAAAACCATAACGTTTGAAAATCAGTTCCTTAAGAAAAACGCTAAGAATTGCGCTCATATTGGCACGAAATCACACTGTTTGTGGTAAATTAACAAAAAAATTGAAATTTACTTCTGACAGTGCAAACAAGCTTTTGGGCATGTATCATAAATGGTACGAGGTGGCGTTAAAATTAGGAGCAATGACATTAAAATATTTAGTTTTCTTATTAGAAAATATTTTTTCGAAAGTGTCATCTATTGGTTCAGTGTCGGGCATTGGTGCTTTTACCTTACTCATTTCAGTCATCTAATGTACCTTCAACACAAAACGTCGTTTATTTACATCGGAATATTTAAGTTTTTGTAGCAAATCATTAAATTCTTGATAAAACATTATTAATCACCATGATATACATAAATAGTTGAAAACAAAACCGAAATATGGGTGGACAAAGAAGCTAAAAAATTGTCAAACTTTTTAGGTCTTGCCGCCAATTTTTTGTGTTGCCAGTAATGATTGAAGTTCATAATCCAATTTCCGGCACGTCATACGTTTAAAGAGAATACCATCCACTTTTTATGACATTGACAATTATTGTCAAAAAATCATAGACAATCAATCAAAAAATAACCTCTAAAATTTAATTGTCAAAACATTAGCGTCTTGAAATATTGAATTTGATTATTTTATATAAAAATCAAGATTTTACTATTATTTTAGTTAACTTAAAGTGACCAGCTGTTGTTACAATGGATGTCGGGGAGCTGCTTTCATTTAAGGTGATATTAATTACTATAGTATACACAAATTTAAGAAAACAAACGTAATTGGAATTAGCAAGAATGTTATTTGTTTATAGCCGACTCCCACTCCTAAGAGACCCAATGAAGAGGATAGCGATGAAGAAGAGGAACACGCTAGAAATGCAAAGATTCGTCGTAGTGTTAAATCGAAACCAGACCGCGCTATTCAACAGTATTCAAAGGTCCTACCAAAAGAACCCGCAATAAGTGACAAGGAAAGAGAAGACATTCTTAGATTTGTTGAGACTGAAGCAACAGAGGTAAGTAATACATTGTGCTTCTAATAGAATCATTGCTGATGATAAGATTCAAACTTTGCAATGAATATAATGATTTTTATCTGTGTATTCATCAAAATTTTGTTTTACCACATAAATTGTAACTTAAAACTTTAATTGAAACAAAATCACAGATTGAATTTTTGGTGTTGATCCATTTAGTTATCATAGTATGTATTTCTGTATTCTGTATCAGCCCATATATGTCCCACTGCAGGGCATGGGCCTCCTTTACAATCAAGGGACGATTGAGAGTGGTTAGGCCATACGCCACCACGCTGGTCTAAAACGGGTTGGCGGACTTACATACCATAGAAATTCTTATAAATCACTATGATATGCAGGTTTCCTCACAATGTTTTCCTTCACCGTTTTAGTGTTTTAGTCATAGTATGTATTGGAATAAAATACTACAAGAATACATAAAACCTACAAATTGTTGCAGGGTGAAATTCTAGATGATACTGCAATAAAGAAGCTAGTGTTAAATTTTGAAAAGAAAGCACTCAGAAACAGGGAAATGAGAATAAAGTTCCCCGACCAACCCGAGAAGTTTATGGACAGTGAGATTGATCTACACGATGCATTGCAGGTATTGTTTTGTATTTTGTACATTGTTTTGAATATTAGAAATTATAAAACCAAAAAGTTCATTACAATATAGGTATCAAAGTTCAAGAGTTTTTGGGGTTTTATCAATCTGAGTGACAGAACAAAATGTATTAACAGATGTGTTATTTCACAAGAATTGACTGTTTTTGACCTGTTGCCTGTGGGTTCATCTAGTTACTATATCTTATTGCTAAACTGGCACCCCACAATCCACTTCTGTGTTAAAAAATACCTTTAGCTTTAAGTGCTTAATATTTTACAGGACCTGAGTGCTGTGGCGACTGTACCAGATCAGTATCCTTTACTGGTGGAGTTGAAGTGTGTCAATTCATTACTGGAACTGCTCTCACATGACAACACAGATATATCAACAAAAGTAGTGCAACTGCTGCAGGTAAACCAGTTTTTTATTTTAGTTATCAACACTACAAAAATTTTGATTCTCATAATGTGTTGAGTAAGTTTTTGTACAATACATCAATAGTCTACCTATGTATTTAAAATCATTTACAATAATTTGTTTATATTATGATGTAAGATTAAACAACAGAGTAATTTATTTCTATGTATTTTTCAACTCTATGATACTAAATTTGTTAGGACAAATAAGTATGAATTGTATGTAATTTTGATTTTTTCTGTACTATTTTAGGAGCTCACAGATGTTGATATTCTGCATGAAAGTGAAGAAGGTGCTGAAGAGTTAATAAATGCTTTGGCAGAGGCAGAGGCACCTGCTCTGCTCTTACATAACTTATCTCGTTTAGATGAACAAGTTCCAGATGAGCGGGATGCTGTGCATAATACTCTAGGTGAGTTATAATTTGAAAGACATATTTCTATATTTTGTGTATACCTTTATTTACATAATAACTTTAAAACTATTGCTGTTATGTTAAGCAATAAATTCTGCTGAAAATATTAAATTACTAGTCATATTTTGACCAAAATAATTACAATCCTAAATTTTTTAGGCATAATTGAAAACATCACAGAATTTAGGCCTGAATTGTGTCCAGAAGTTGCTAAGCAAGGTTTTATGCAGTGGATCCTTAAAAGACTGAAAGTAAGTTGAAACATGCAAATGATTATATTTGAAACAACATTTCCAATGTTACATTTTTAAATAATTTTTTTAGATGAAAGTGCCTTTCGATGGTAATAAATTATATGCGACAGAGATTTTATCTATATTGCTGCAAAATACACCAGAGAATAGGAAGCTGTTGGGAGAATTGGATGGGATTGATGTGTTGCTCCAGCAGCTGGCCGTAAGTTTCGATTTATTTTTGTGTGTGTCAGTCTCAAAATTAAAAAAAAAACATGCTAAAAAATCATAAAACTAAACACTTAAAACAAATAACTATAATACTAATAAAATAAATTATAATAAATAGATAACTATAATACCTCAGTCTGCCCCGTGACCGTGAAAGCTATTAAGTTATGGAATTATTTTTATTGACAGCTATATTCAACTTTCCTAGTTTTGACAAAATATTTTGTTGTTGCAATCATCTAATAACTAATCTCTTTTGCTTTACCTGTTTCAAGTAATGACATCGCATGGTTCTAACCCATGTATTACGAAGCACGAAGCTACGTTTATAATCAGTTTCGGTTTTAATTTACAACGCTGACTTCAAGCGGATTGGCGCATTTGTATTACGAAAAGGCATTCCGTCATCTAATTAAGCTATTTATAAATAATGTTGTTTAGTTCTACAAACGGCACGACCCAAGTAGTGTTGAAGAGGAGGAAGCCATGGAGAATATGTTCGACTCGCTGTGTTGCGCTCTCATGGAGCCAACAAATCGAGATCGATTTCTGCGCGGTGAAGGACTGCAGCTCATGAACCTTATGCTCAGGTGAGAGTTGTATAGAAAAGAATCATTTTTTTCAGAAATCCATTTTTTCCTGAACCTGCACACCATAGCGATTAGTAAGGATTTATAGGGTTCATAGAGTCCGCTAACCCGTACTAGACCAGCGTTGTTGACTATATGGCCTGACCACGCTCAACCGTACTTTCGATATTATGCTTGTGATCTATGAATATGCTTAAAGGTACAGTGCAAAATGCCATTAAATTGAGGACAATGTATTAAGACTGCCTCGGTGGCGCAGTTGTACTACGGTACGATTACAGCGCTGAGGTCTCGAGTTCGAATCCCGGGTCGGGGAAAATGATAATATTTTTATATTCGCTATCAGCCCAGTTCAGGAATTTGGGTCCGATATGTCGATAACTTCCCGCTCTAATATATCGTGCGTGGGTCGGAACATATGTACAAGACGAAACGAGAGTTTTCCTGGTAGCACATTTGTCTACCTTTTGAGAAAAGGGATAATGTGTGTTTGTTTGTTTAGTGTTTTAACGATAAACTTCAATTATTAAGCATAATAGGGCAGCAGTGTAAATGCACTGTTATGTTTTGGCTTGAAGGACATTGTAGCCAAAGTAACTACTGGATATATTGAGACTTAACATCTTATGTCTCAGGATAGCGAGCGTAGTGGAATACCAAACATTGCTTTGTAATTCAAGGTGATTTGGTTTTCCTACTGTTCATGAGCCGTAGTCTTGCTTACCATCAGGTGAACGTCATGTTCGTCTCGCTATTCCATGGATTAAAAAAATAACTTTCTTAAAATGTTACTTATTATTGAACATACATAAATGATGACTTGTTGTAGAGAAAAGAAGATGTCCCGCAACGGTTCGCTGAAGGTGTTGGACCACGCGTTGGTGGGGCCGGACGGGCGCGACAACTGCAACAAGTTCGTCGACATCCTCGGTCTACGCACTGTCTTCCCGCTCTTCATGAAGACGCCCAAGCGGAAGAGATTGTTAACAGTAGACCAACACGAAGGTGACGCATATTTGTCTGGACTCGTTAGTATAGCTAGATTACGTTATTAAATATTCTATGCTATGAGGTTACTTAGTACTTTATTCTCCGGTACGAATTTCGATTTCGACAGTTTTCCACTTTTGAAAATCAATACTTTTTTCTATGAAACTTATAATTTACTCCGAACTTAGTCTAAGGTTACGACGAACGATAGAGGATTCGAACATATTGTAAAGTATTTAAGCATATTTGTACAGTTTTAGGCATATTTGAATATTCGTCGTCTTGTCGGAGTATAGAGTAACCCCCGCTAGGATAAACTGATTTTGCCGGTGGATACTATTTATGAACCTATATGCCACCGTGTCGACACAATATAAGGATACAAATTGTCTCTCTTCATGATGCGTCTAAAAAATCGTAATAATAATTCTTGTTGGGAAAACAATATCATTAACAATGTAAACATTGTAAACCCCATAACCTTTGCTGATAAAATTGAACTGTTTTGTATGTTTATAATGAGTTGCACGCTATCTCTTAGTAGTCACAATACTGTATGACGTATTTGTGATCCCGGTTGCAACATGTTGTGTAATGTGGCAGAGCACGTGGTGTCGATAATCGCGTCGATGTTGCGCAACTGCCAGGGCAGCCAGCGGCAGCGCCTGCTCGCCAAGTTCACGGAGAACGACCTGGAGAAGGTGGACCGACTCCTCGAGCTGCACTTCAAGTACATGGACAAAGTCGACCGCACTGAGAAAAGCATGGAGGTACATGTTTATTTATAGATGGAATGCACTAGCCAAAATTGAAAAACATTGCTGACTAATATGTGGTTAGTAATCGAATTCGTTGTAAGCCCGTTGTGACGTCAAAATAATGAACTGTCCCCTGTAGGATGTATGGCTCGCTACACGCTAGCCATATCGTTCTGGAGTAAAACCATGTAATATTCTGTCGGGAGTTTAGATATTGAATGTATTCAGCTTGTTTTTCATGTAAGAGGTGACTGTGTTCTAAATATGTACTATTTACTGCTTACAGCAAGACACAGAAGAATTGGATGACGATGCACAATACTTGAAACGGCTCTCAGGTGGCTTGTTCACGCTACAGCTTATTGATAGGATTATTTTAGAGGTACGTGTGCTCAACTACGACAGGTAGTATATCATATTAATAATGTACACCAATAATCTTTACATGCATTGAAACGAGTATTAATTAAAATAGTTGCAAATTTTAAAAATATTGGTGTATAGATTTTAGTCAATGGTCATACCATGACACTACGTCAAATAACCGCAATACCGCGCCACTGCTATGAAATAGCAGATAAAAATTCGCGCCTAAACTTAGCGTCTGGTGATGGCAATTAATATATTCCCGGGTATTAAATCTCAGCATATACCTAGTCGATCTACCTGTATAATAACTTATTTAAACTTAATGATATTGCGTGGAATGATGCGAGATGTGGGTGTGGTGTGTTGTGCAGGTGTGCACGGCGGGCCCGGCCGGTGTGAAGCAGCGCGTGCAGCGCGTGCTGTCGCTGCGCGGCGGCTCGCTCAAGATCATACGACATGTCATGAGAGGTACCGCACGTCACTTACTCATCTACCACACATCACTAATTGTCACATCACTCACTGTCCTGATTTCCGCTGGTGGAATGGATGAGCCATTTGGCTCATCCCACAAAATGGCTCATTCAATGAGAAATCATTCAAAAAGAAAGGAAGATATCTTTTTAACTTCACCATTTTAAAAGATATACGTGTCATGGTCCAATTAGTATTTTAAATTCTTTCCTATATTACATAAAATGTGACAGCCATTAATTAATAAATAACATCCAACAATCACATACATAGTCCTGACCCCACACTAAGATCGAGTCTTGTGTCGTGGGTGTCAGAAACTACGAGAGACTTCGGTCTCACAAACACCCAGACCCGAAAGAAATATTTGTGGGCCGCACAAACATTTCTCTCAATGCGGGGATCGAACCCGCGACCTCTCGTTTCACAGGCGGCGTCCAACCAACTGCGCCACGAAAGCTGTCATTGAGAGATTATACTACATATTGAGTGTTTATTTACAGAGTACGCAGGCAACCTGGGCGACGCGGGCAGCGAGGAGTGGCGTCAACAAGAACAACAGCACATACTACAACTTGTTGATAAGTTTTAAATATATAACTCATTGTTCCCAATAACATGTTTTATTCTCTTTAACACATTTGTACATATCAGTGCTGAACAAAACACAAAAATTCATAATATTGATGTTTTATTATAATAATAAAAATTACAAACAGTGAACAAAATAGATATAACATGTACAACAAATTATGTTGGCTCTAAATAAAAATTGCACTTCAATTATTTTTTTAATATATGTAAAAATAGAATTCGGAATTTTGTGCTTCAATATATTTGTTTGCTATTCAAGAACTTATTAATTGCAAAAATAATGAATGTGTATAATAAAATTGTAAGTGAATAAATGATAAATTAAGTCCCGTACACATTACCTACATTTAATAATATTTATAATTTCATAAGTAAACATTTGTTTAATGTGATTCGCGTAATTTTATATCGCAGCACCATCGGCACTAATGCATTTTGATAGTAAGTACACGTGTGTATAATTATCTAAGAATAACACAGGATTTTTGTAAACAGAATTATATAAAAGATACTGAACCGAGCGCCAACCAATCAATCAAACAACTTGCACTTAATGTTCACAACCACTCTAATTTCATGGACACGTCCATCGCTGGCGCTGCAGAGCAACAATATTCTCTCAGTTATCTTACGTAAGGTAGCTTTTCGACAAAATAGCTAAATTAAATTAAATTTGTTTTACGATCCAACCTTAAGAGCGTTTATACCTTCCGCGCGCTTTTTGGCTTAAAAACAGGACTTTTCAAACGAGTTAATATCCACCAATAAACAATTTAAAGGAAATATAACTAATACTAATTTTAGAAAATGTTGTCATCTAGGGATTTTGGTGGAGAACATTATATATTGATAGATAATTTGTGAATACTATAAGGATTACTGAACCCAGGTTTCGATATTTAGGCCTCGAATGGCAATTTAGAAGCTTAAGATATCCGAAATCACTAAATATAAGATGAAAATAAAAATATTGTTAGACTAATAGGACCCTTATGGAGGGATTTTGCGAAGAAAAAAAATCTTTTTGTGTTTAGTTCCTGAAAAATAAAAATTTAAACAATGCAAAATTATTCAGAAACTCCCGTCAAGAACATATTTTTTTTCACCAACTTATCGTACATATTTTTTTATAGCAATTGCATATTATAATAGAAGAACATCTTATCAATAAATTAACATTTTTATATTACAGCCAAATTAGTTTTCATGTTTTCTACAAATATTTTAAAAACCACTATAAAACACGCTGTCCGACTTGCAACAAATCAGACCGCCGCAAGGCCTTCTAGAGGGAGGACGTATCGCTCGTCGCTCCGGCCTGGCTGCAGTTGACCGTTGTCGTGCGTAGTAAAAATAGCCACGCGTGTACTGCGAATGCCACACCTTGGTACTTTGGTAGTAAAATATTTTATTTTATTTTTATTACCTACAATGATTTTGTTGTTAGTATAAATTATGTTTCAGATAATATAATGAGAAATAAAACTAAGTTATTTCTAAGCAATAAAAGGAAACAACATATTGGAAAGTTGACTGGAACAATACTAATGTTATAGCGTGAAACTATAATTAAGTTTGTTGTTTTTTAGGCTGTTTGGAAAATATATAATTGTTTTTTTAGGATGCGCTTATCTTCTATACATATAAATAAAATTGAAGTGTCTGTATGTAAATTGAAAATTTAAAAATTGTCCTACTACATATCGTTATATACACGATACATATGCCGAAAATTATATTAAAAAATTTTTGTCCGTCTGTTTGTTCGGGCTAATCTCTGAAATGGCTGGACCGATTTTGACGGGACTTTTATTGTCAGGTAGCTGATATAATAAGGAGTAACTTAGGCTACATTTATGTCAGAAAAATTATTTATTTTAGAAAAATAAAGTAAGCAATGTCCAGTACCGCGCGCAGCTCACGCGCATGCTACCACTGGGCCCTCACGTCGGGCGCCCCTCACCACTTCTCCCACCAACAAATCAATATCACAATTACAAAATATTGTATATAAAGAAATTTAACAATAAATGATAATTAAAATTTCATCTTGGGACTGAATGAGACGGGACATAAACCGGATATAACGGGACGGGAAATATAGACGACGGTGCGCGGGAAAAATATAGTTAGTACGCGAAATAATATGTTGTTGCTAATTCAATACTAGACTCAAAAGCTATCCGCACCCGGGCGAAGCCGGGTCTGACCGCTAGTACACCTATAAAACCGACACGTGGAACATAGCTATTATCCTAAAGAAAATTTAACAGAGACATGCATCAAATCGATATTAAAGCTATAGTTTCTCAATAATATGTCATGCATTTGTGCCCTATATATTTTAATTCACTAATGGACTATACTCATGATTCTGAACCTCCTCTTAAAATTTGAATACTCAGAACAAAATAACCTTGTTTAATAGCATCGTCATATCGATAATTATAAAAGTTGTTATATTTGTTCCTCTTCCCATTTAATAGAATAAAAAAAGCATACACAGTACTAGTGATTTGCGTTCCATTATCATGGCAACCATAGTTTCATAATGAGTTTAATAGTATTTTAGACTAACTTACTAAATTTTAGATTAGTATTAAATTTTAGTTTAGATTAGTATATTAATTTTAAAGAAATACAATTTATTATTGTTATTAGATATGCGTACTACGATATTTTAGATAGCAGCGCTGTATAGAAAAAAATGGTATTAGAATAATTATGACATCTTTTAACGTGGATTGAAAAGTATCGAAAACGACACAGCTCGTCACATAGCAACTGGGTTATACTTATGACATCGTTTCTTCTAGCATAGGTATTAGTAGATCATTGATTTAATACATTGCGGCAAATGTAATTGCGAGGCTAAATTATGTTACGTACTGTAATTTGAAATTCAATATGTTTGGTAGTAGTAAGGGGTTGTATGGTCCCTAACTCTATTCCTGTGTTCGAACGAGTGCGTGTCGGTTCGAACACGAAATCATTGATAAAACGTCCGCAGTGTCTACTGATTGAACACTGATTTGAATTCAACTTAACAATGTATTAATAACGATAATATGATTAGTACCTAAATTTGTATTGTTAATTACTCGTAAAGTAATATTTGTCTACTTATAATGTAAATAAAATATTTTTATTACATTATATTACCAATGTATAAATCATACGTTGCATTTCAATTAAATATTTGAAGCGCACGGATCAAAGTTGGTTGATCTGATTTTACAGCGAGCCGACGCGGCAGCTTTACGCACACAGCTTTGGTCGCCTATGTGTGCGTGAAATTAAACGAAGAAATGCCTATAGTTGACTTTGCGCGCAAGGTGTAAACGCTCTTAAGAAAAACCTGTTTATTCGACGGCATAGAGTTGAGTATCCGTCCACCAAGAAAAATATCAAAATTAATACTGTTTTAAATGCTAGATAAATCGTGCCTGTAGACATGGGTATAAATCTACAGTTTGAACTAAGTTATGCATATGGTAACTGAATCAAATGCATTGATTAAATTCTATTAAATCTGTTGTGATCTATATGAATGTGTGCGTCTACTCTTCCAATTGAATTCGGGCAACAGGCAAGAACCTTGGAGTTAGACAATTTATACCCATATATATATTGCTTAGTATTAAAATGATCGAAGTATGAAAATAGATTTGTTAGCATGGCGGCATTTAACAGTGATTGATTCGTCTGTATATTAGAAATGCCACAAGCTTATTTCAATGTTAAATTGTCTTTCAGATTAAATTAAAATTCCATAGGTTGCATAAAAATAAGAACGACAGTAAGTCTAACCCATTCATCTCTCATTCATTTCGATAATTTCAATACTAAGAGTACAATTATATGTTGTAAATCGGCTTTCACAGTTCACACTTACTTGCCAATATCGTGTCACAATAAATCTCAGACAGACCGTGGCTCACGGCATTGACATTGGCGGCGGGCAATTGGAAGAGTACACGCCGGCATGGATGTACGGTTACGTTACATAATTAGCTAAATATCTACTAACCAGTGTCCTAAACGATCACAATATACGGCAGCGAGCCGGCTAAGTAGTAACTTGCCACGTGACTATACTGACTTTGACGCTTGCATGAACCGATAGAATTCTCGTTAAATTCAAAAGTCTATTATTTATGTGACTTCATAAGATAGTAAGGTGAACCTATCATTTCATGCAAGGTTCAACATCAAAACACGTTAAAATATTACAATTTTCTAAACAACGTCACCTCCCCGCGCTTACAATTACCTAGTGTAATACGGTGCATGTAAACTCTAAAACGTGAAATACAACACGCACAAACCAACACGCCGTGATTTGATAATGTATGGCAGTAAGTTTAGGAATGTATCGGCAATTTGGATTCGAATGTGGAGTTGTGTTTAGTTTCCATGAGCATGTGGCGACGTCGCAGCCGCTATGAGTGAGGCGAGTATGGGTGTGTAGGCGAGTGAGCCGCGGCTAAGAAGGCACTACGCTGGCGCAGGTGGCGGAGGCTAGGGGCAGTCCTTGCCCATCATCTTGCTGAAGGCCTTGGGGATGTCTTCGTTGGTCTTGGACACGGTGCTGCCGCCCAGCAGCGTGGGCGCGGGGATGGAGCCCGACTGGATGCCGTACGCCGTCTTTAGTAGGTCGTAGTTTATTTTCTCACTAACTACTGAGTCTTTCCTGCAACACAGTAATACCAATAGTAAGTATTATTTATATTTTGAAATATAAATATAAATAATACATAACCGAATTTGTCGAAGAATCACTCTATGACTAAGTTTTAATCCCAAAGATAACAGAATATGTACTTTATTTACTTTTTACAAGTTCTCAAAAGTAATCATACCTATCATGATTATGGTGTCACAAAATATCAGAGTTACTCAATATCTTTATCGCACACCACATGTTATAAAGATGTTATAAATTTGAATGCATATACAATGATAATTCCCTTCATTATTTATAGTAAGTACATATTTGCTTTTAATATGCACTTATAGTATAATAGTATCATTCTTTAAGGACATTTGATATGGTTTTATAATGTCATGTTCTCCAGAACAAATACCCACATTAATAACACACACAAGTCTGTGGTCCTCACGAGGGTCCTCTTGCAATTACACTAGTATAGAATAAGATCTCACTTGTACTGTGGGTGGGTGGTGACGAACTTCCTCATCCAGGAGGCCATGGTGGAGATCTCTCCCGAGGCGCGGCGCTGGATGAGCTTGAGGTACTGCTGCACGGAGCAGTGCGTGTCCGCGTCCACGTCCATGCCCGACAGGTACGACTCGATCAGCGGGATCAGACCAGGGAATATGCCGTCCTGCACATACATCCAATATATAAATGATAAACGTTATGAATGTCGCATCCAATAATTTGATTGTATTAGCATCTTATTTTTCTTTCTTGTCTTCTAGCGATAACTAAAAAGACGGTTACGTCACGAAAGTTAAGACTGTTATTGCAAGTTAACATTGGTGTGACGAATCTATGTGATTGGCGATGTCTTAACATCTCCGCTATACCCTGCTCATTTTCGCTTTAATCTGTCTTAATAAATTTTAATGGAGTAAATACAGACCTAGACATTTTTCCATTATCAAAAGTACTATGAACGGTTTAAAAATGTGGGTATTCCGTGGGCAACAATTTTTTTACCCTGGCACGGCATAATAACTGGACTGCACCTGAGGGTAAGCGCAAATACCGTACAGGCAGAGTATCGATAACATCAGACGGCAGTCCCACGCCATTCGATACAATTACAAACCGTAAAATGCCAGCCTGTAGCATTAAACAGTTAGAAGAGTGAAACCTTTCCGTTGACGATCTCGTCGATGGTCATCTCTGCGTAGAGGTCAGCGGGGTCGGCGGTGTGCGCGGCGAGCCCCCGCGGCGCGCCCACGTCGCGGCGCCACCAGAACTTCTCGTGCAGCACGGCGCCCTTTTTCTGCGCGCGCTGCATGTTCTCGT
This sequence comes from Hyles lineata, assembly GCA_030180105.1. Lineage (NCBI taxonomy): Eukaryota > Metazoa > Arthropoda > Insecta > Lepidoptera > Sphingidae > Hyles > Hyles lineata. The sequence continues at coordinate 7,580,517 of JARJEE010000017.1, read as the reverse complement.
CCACCTGCAACAATGCAACGATGTCTACATTCCACTGTGCCATTGCACGGTAAAAATCGAAGAGATTTCAATTTGTGAGCTACGAATAAATCAATATATAATAATAATAAATACACCCAACAGTCACATACATAGTTCTGTCCCCACATTAAGTTCAATTAATCTTGAGTCGTGGATATCAGAAACTGCGAGAGACTTTGCAGTCTGACAAACACCCAGCTCCGACGACCGACCAGACGAGTGAATACATGAACGCATGCGCGAACGTATGCACCTGTTCAAGAACGCATGCGCACGTACCACTTACATATAGGCTCCACACACATTACACATAATAAGTTTTGTTCGAATGATTAAATATTTTGCATCTAAATGTCCATAAATAAAATTGCATCCGTATATGGCTTGTAACATACAGCAAAGGGTAATTAATATATTTCACATTCTGAAGTAAGTTAAGATATACACACGGGAGCAAAAAAATCGACTCAAACTTTAAACTGCCGTTGTAACATCTCTGACAAAAAAAATAAAACCTAAATACCATTGTTTATCCTAAATTCTTTAAATTCTAGGTCTTAGCTTTAAAATGAGCCTAGGTTTAATAAAATTAATGGTTTGGTTCACTACTAAACATCAGCTTTAGTGTTAAGTAGCGGAAAAATACTAAAATGACAAGCGAAAAATAAAAAAATTAAACAAGTTGATGTCAGTTTTTTTTAAATTAATTACAAATGAAACATTATCAATATTTAGTGTTACCCCCCCTTGCCCTAATTACAGCTTGCAATCGGCTTTTCATTGTTTTAATAAGCTTGACCACGTTATTCTGCGGTATAGCTTCCCACTCCTCCGAAAGTGCAGCTTTAAGCTCGTCTTTGGTTGCTGGGATAGGATTTCTTGCTCGAACTTTCCTTTTGAGTTGATCCCACAAATGTTCAATGGGATTTAAGTCCGGGCTACGCGCTGGCTAGTCCATAATTTTTATTTGCACTTCATTTAGGTATTGTCGTACGCAGGTTGCTGTGTGTGGACGCGCATTATCGTGCATCAGAACAAAGTTTTCGCCTATAAATCCTGCGTAAGGAATAACGTGTTCTCCCAAAATTTCTTCAATATATCGTTCTGCAGTCAGACCTCTTTGCCGTCCCCCAGTTTCTACAAAAACCAACTCGGTTTTCCCTTCGATTGAAATGCCACCCCACACCATACAAGACCCTCCTCCAAAAGCAACATTTTCAGCTATGCAGCATTGTGCAAATCTCTCTCCTGGCCTTCTATACACTCGTCCTCTCAGCACTCGAGCAACTTCGCGTTGTGTCTTTCCTTCTTCCAATAATGCAACCACTTGGGCCGCAATTTCACTTGTTGTGTCCATTTCCAGGTAATATTGTTTACTCGTAATTAAGCAGATGTGTACCGGGTGACGTTTAAAGGGCACCCGATAGAGATTAGGCTAACAGATGGGCTTTTATGGGACTCATAAACTCACAATGAATGCAGGGCTGACGAGTGTAATATCTTCTTTTGACCTATCACAGCGGCCTATTGAGTAGCAGAAAAGATGAGACTGCAAATTTTGGTATGACCTTATAGGTAAGACTCAGAACTGTAAGGTGTTGAACCCAAAAATTTATTTTATGTTAAAGTTTTCGTCCTAGAGACATTTTAGTGCAAAGATGCGCTCTGAGTCAATTTTTTTGCTCCCGTGTGTAATTCATACAATGATGTAAGCATTTTGTTATCATCATACAAAGTCCGGCACCTGAATTGAGACCAAGGGTAATCGAAGTATCTCATTACCAAATACGCTATCTACCAATCCGAATTCACCGTTTCAATGAACTAATTATCATTGACACGTGATTCGGCTGACATTTGGCCCGATATTATCTCCCACAGTAGGAAACGATCATTCGACATGACGTGTAATGGAATGCGTACTATTTCGTTGAGTGGGGGTAGGCAGAGCCGGTTTTAGCACTACCAGCGCCCTGGGCGAGATTTATATGGCGGCCCCTGTCTCCCATTGAAACCCATAAAAACGGATTTTTAAAAATATTATTTTTTCCTGTTTCTGGACAGTATGTGGTAATTATATTATAATACGGTACGGATGGCAGGCACGTTATCTAGCGTGCTGCCCAACCTAGAGGGTCACGGCATCTCATGCCGAAACTGATACGCGGGAGTCGTACGATCTGTGTATGTGTGTATCTGTTACTGTTGTCCCGTTTGGGCTGAATCCCTGGACAGATGCTGTGTTTCCTCCTGCGTCTACCGCAGCGATAGTCCCTGAGGATTATCGCACGATTTTCATGAGGCGGCCTGTGTATTGGCCGGTTTCCTTCCTTAAGACATTGATGCCAGAGCCCCCTCGTCATTCTAACATTGGCGGGAAGAAGCGACCATTGTGGGGAACTACAAGCCCTTAGAGAGGTCGAGGCCGTACGGGCCTCATTCCGCACGGCCGCTGTGGAGGAGTGGCGCACCAGGCTGGACAGTCCCAGTGCTAGTGCTTGGACAATCGCGGCAATGCGTGCTATCCTAAACTAGTGGCAGGCCAGGCGCCAGGATGTGATGAAGTTCCACCTGACGCAAGTACTATTGGGGCATTGCTGTTTCCGCAGATACCTGTGGCGGGTGGTTAAAAAGGAAGAATCCGCTATGGGACAACATAAACTGTGTCACATCGATTGTGACAATTATTCGGAGGTCACAGCCCAGCACTCTCTCTGAGCGTCTAGCCTGGGCGGAGGAGCACGCAGGTCTCCGCGCAGCCGTCAGAGTAGACATCATGCTCTCAGCCGTGTTTCCTTCCATGGTCGAGTCACGGCACGCCATGCTCGTCTTCTGCAAAAACTTTGTCTCGCAGTGAGCGGAACGATTCCGTCCGCCGCCACCAACCGAGACGGAGGCGCCGGGTGTTTGACAATGGCTGACCCTGCTCAGTGGGGCGTTAGAATTCTACCACGGTATCCCCTGCCTGTCGTATGTGGCGACTAATAGGGGCCATCGGAGTCGCTGGGCACATAGCGGGGGTGTGCACTGGCCTCGTATCTGTCAGAGATGCTCATCTCACCATGCGCGTCCGAAGTAGGGAAACTTGAGACATCTGCGCCCTCCCAAGTGAGCTTTAAACTCGTTAAAAAATGGCAGATTGCGCATAGTTGCATCAATAAGGGTCCAGAGGTTCCCTGCCTCCGGACACCTCATCTGCGTGGCGTAAGTTCTGATCAACTTGGTAACAACCCTCTTCATCATTACTGTTAAAGTAATGATCAAGGAGGTTGTAGGTTATCACAGAAGTCGGTCGCTCCGTCTGTCGACTTCAAGTATACTCTTCCGGACGCTCGAAGAAAACACTACGTCAACCCCATTCCAGCCAGTAGGAAATCCACTGTAAACAGCTTGTAATCCTGCCCGATATCCCGAAACTTGCCCCCATTCCATCGCGTTTCTTGGAGAAACGCGACATGCAAATGTTCCGACCTATGTAAGTGGTGCGGACAGCACTGCAGTGCATCTCCAGTAGAGCGTTACTGAATTTGGTCGTCGCTCACAACGAATTTGAAAATACTTGCTTGTATTATGACAAAAAAATTGCTAAATCAAAGATAACAATTCTTACCATCGTTAAGACAAAATCTATTATATTTATTTTAGCATTTTAATTCGACATACGTTTTATTACAGAATTTAATAGATGGCTCGATTTTCCTGGCCATCTAAATGATACTAAAAATATGTAATTTGTTTTGTGGTATAACAGCAGTGTTCCAACCGAAATGTTGACTTCATTCTAGCAGATTTTGTAAATAGATTCAGGGAATTTAAATAAGCAAGACTTCCCAACGAACAAGACAAAATAAAGGGGCGCCTGCAGCGCCCCTCTTGTCTGGCGCCCCTGGGCGGTCGCCCGTGCGCGCCCTACCCTAACGCCGGTACTGGGGGTAGGTAATGAGAATGAGAAGATCCCGCCCACTGCTGCTACTCAAGTAAGTCAAGATCGACATGGGACGCATTTTAATCACCCCAACCAGTGGATTACAGCTAATCTGTAGGAATGTCTAACATGTGTTTAGTCCCGAATTAAATTAATCATATACTAAAAATAAATAGCTATCTGCGGTGACGGCATTTGTGGGTATTTTTTAACTTCAGGTCACACGTCTCATTGTTTGAAGTCATATGTGTATTGACAGTAAACTATCACGATCTTAAACAACAAAGAAAATAAATAAATAGTCAATACACCCAACAGTCACATACATTAAGATCTTTAAGTCCTATGTCGTAGTTATCAGAACTTACGAGAGCCTTTTTGGTCTCATAAAGTGCAGTGAGTGATTACTGGTTGATGCAGACAGGCAAATAGAAGATGATGGAAATATGTGACGTAGGTATGTACCTTTTCGCGTATCTCACACTCCTTCTTCTAAAGGAGATAGCGGTATATCATGGGGTTTTATTTATTTATTTTATTTTATTTAACACTTTATTGTACACCATATACATAACAAAGACAAAACTAAATGAAATTAAATATATGCACAAGTGGCGGTCTTATTGCTTGAAGCAATCTCTGCCAGACAACCATGAGGGTTTTAGTCGGTAGGACGTTCTATTTACCTTATATTAAGACGGTGTGTCCGACATACCTATATGGATGCGTATTTTTTTTCTTTTTACTCGTGTAAAAAAAATGTACGTACCTTGCTGATGGGCATGACGAAGTTGAGGTGGTAGGAGAGTATGACGCGCGTGAGCAGCACCACGAAGCACACGTAGGCGGCGTTCTCGAAGTCCGTGAGCTGCGCCTCGCACGGCCGGAACTCCACGCGCCAGCCGATCGACGAGTTGGGCGGCGGCGGCTTGAACCGCATCGTCTGCCAGTTTGTCGACTGGATGTTCTGCACATACCGCGTAATATCATTTAAATCTCATAACGTACAGTCTACATTATTTATCACTTATAACATTTTGTTTTTGACAATATAGCGCCCGAATAGTCAAACGCAACATAAAAATTATGTTGCACTTAATTATGCAAATTCGGCTTAAATGTATTGGCTTAGTGGGCCGTGCACAGTTAAGAGCAAATTAATATTTGAATTGGTGTTTGAGTATTCCGCCGTGAGTGACATAAAAATGTATTTTATTTAGTTCGTAATTTCTAGTTCACGAATCTCACTGCTTAACAACAGTTCACGTGATTTTTGCCGTAAGACATTGAACTGTCCCCGCGCAAGGCCCGAACTTATTGTCTAGGCGTGATAAAAGACCGGCAGCGACTGGTTCCATAAAGCAGCAAACCGAGCTCTGTGACGTACCTTGGGGGATGCCCGTGTCCAGTGTGATGACGGTAATACACAACCTCATTGCGTATAAAACATACGACATGGGTCTGTGTTGCAGTAAACCTATTAAGCATTATCTAGCATAAGAATATCCACACGAATATCTAACTACCTAATACCTATATGTTGAATATTTTCTCTGTTATTGTCAGTGTTTTAATGCTTAGATTTTTATTCATCATATAAAATCATAAACTAGCGGGATTTTAAACAGGACCTTGGTTTAAGTCACCTTGTTAACACTACACCTTGTTTTTGCTAGGTAGTAAAAAATAAATAAATTAACTAAACGGAACGTTTTGACGACTTAATGCATTATGCATGACGGTACTTTAAGTTTGTTTATTCGACTGAAACAGTGATGAAGCATGAACAAAAATATGTTTAAATATACATTATGTAAATAAAAATTACGCTATTCATATTAACTGTATTATCTAAACAACTAGCTTCAGCTAATCCAAACATACGACACGTAGATATGGCGTAACTAAGGGGGCTTACGCTCAATTTATAGTACAATCAACTGTAAGGTCATTAACCCATCACATCACTCAGCTGTGTATCATTTTAGCGATTGATTATTACAAACGAAGGGAACAATCGCTTGAAAGGAGAATAGAGTAACTCCTAAGTAGCTTATATACTCCCTACGGCACGGCACGGGCCTCGTATAATTATAAGGAGGGTTAGGTCATATACAGCCGCTGCCAATAAACAATCCCAATCCAAAATTTGCCGTTTGAGACTGACAGCTCAATCTTTTTTCTGATGAAAAAACTATGGCAACATGGTAAATGACAAATCGAAAAGTAGAAATAAATCCAGATTGACTTCAATCAAATTTTTTCGATTGATTATTGGCATCGGCCGATAGTCCACCATGCTGGTTTCGAATCGCTATAGTATAAGTATAAGTAGTAAGTTTCCTTACGATGTTATTCTTCGCCTTTATAGTGCGTGGTGACTGAAAACTGACTAAACATACATGATTCCAAAAAGTCAGACATGTGCCCTGGGATTTGAACCCGTACCACCGTAATTATATAATACGCAGTCGCGTCTGGTCTGCTACCAGCAGGCCACCACGCTCTTCATTCTATACAATTATACACTATGAAATATAATATGCAGTAGTAAACCACCTTGTTATTTTAAAGCATAGCATGTTCTATATTTTTGCTATTGCTAATTGCGTCCACAGAATTTGTAACAAAAAATTGACTATATATTATAACCATTTTGCACATTTAAAATTACACACACAAAATTGACTGTTCAGTTTCTTTTTTAAATGGGTTCGTAAAAAGAACTCCAATCCTTCATAGATTACACGAGATCAGATAAACATATAAGCCGATCGGCTTTGTGAATCACAATAGCAAATCGCAAAATTAATCTTATTTATATAACTTGTGAGATGTTATTATCGACTTCACTTGCTATTTATTCCAACACAATCGTAAAAAATCGTCTATGAAGTATTTGAAATCAATAAGCATACCTCAAAGTGGTCAGTGTCGTTGTTGTCGTCCTGGTGCACCTTCTCGGAGAAGAGCGAGACGGTGTCGCGGATGAAGAGGTGCGCCACGTGCAGCGCCAGCGGGTGGTCGATGCCGCCCTCGCGCAGCCGCCGGTAGATACTCGCGTCGTGCACTATTGGAATGTCGTTGTATCTGCGCACAGTACAAATTATGTAACTATAGTACACCTTTACTTACATTATGTACGCGATTTATGTTTGTTTGTTACGCTTACGACCCTTTATTACTGACTGAATTATCACGAAACTTTACATACATATTGTCAGGCGTACAAAAAATATAAAGTACTTTTCAGTTTTCACCACCACCGACAGTACTGTTTCCAAGGGATAAGTAAAATCATTTTTAGGGTTTATATTAATGCTTTCTGTGTCAGCCAATGCTCGTATGATTGACAAAACCTACCGACTGAAGCCGCGAGCAAAATCCAGTTACAATTACAGAGGTTACGTGTCGTTCATATACACGTGTTTAATCATTAAAAGCTAAATCTTCTAGACAATCCCAAAATGGTATTTACACTTAAGTTAGAATTAAATAGTCCATATTTAAATTTTAACTATTACCAATGTAAATAATAATGTAAAGTAATGCTTATCACGCTTGTTGTTGCGTGTATTAACACGCAACAACAAGCGTAATTATTTTAATGTGCTTCAAAATTTATATTATCTATTGCAATAAGGATTTGCCGATTCATCATGTTTCATCATGAATATTTATAATACTTATCACAATATTATGTCAATCATTATATCAAATTGGAGATCCGAATATCGAATTGTATAATTACGAATTTAGATCGATGTGAAAGATTCCTGAGGGAGGTATATGCCCAGAAATGGACTTCCTGCAACTGAAAAGAGAGAACAAGAAGGAATACAATGGGAGAAGTAGATACTAACTCTTCATGTTGCGGCGATAGGTAGGAGTCGATGGAGTCGTATCGCGACTTGTGTATGCGGAACTTGTTGTTCTTGAGCGGCTCGAGGCCCCTCTCCTCGCGCGTGCGGCAGTCCACCGACGCCGAGATCACGTTCCAGCGACAGTCGACGTCCGTCAGGAACCCGCGGTATATCGGCGACGCCGCTGACAACGCCAGCTGATAAACAATCATCATATTATTATCAACTGATAATTATGTTTACAAATATATGTAAAGCTACTAAAGACTCCCAACAATCAAACACGCGATCTTACAAAGAGATTATTGATTTAGTGTATGAAGATTTCAGACTATTCGGTGTCACAACTCACGATGCTCAGTCCCGTAATGAATGCTTGTGAATGGCAAATATTTATTATATATCCTCTCGATTGAACCCGCGGTTTCACGTTTTACAAATTGAATCACGCAGGGTGATCGGAATGTTTAAAATGTGGAAAATAGTCTATAACAATATTGTATCTTAGTAAATCCAGCCCCTCATGGAGATCTTTCACTTGCAGATTTCCTTATAATATTTTCGTGCTCTGGTATGTAAGCGGTAATTAGATATGAATTCACACATAACAACGATATGTCAGAGGTGTGTGCCTTGTGTTGGAATTTCCAAACTTTGTTTCGTTATTCCTATCCGCTAACAGCTAGGCTAACAGTAATTCGCGTTATCTTAATACTAAATCAAATTTATGTGATTATATAGACTGTCTAATTGTCTAATAAAAAGTAAAAATGCTAACGGTTATGTTTTGAAATGCAAATGTAGTATCTTAACTTCGATGCTATTATCCATAAAGTAAAAGATATCATATAATAAATGATACAAATAACAAAGTGATTAACATACAGAGTATTTAACCGCTTTACAATAAAGTTTTATTGGGTAAAGTATTTCTTGAAAAGTATGAAAACAAATGGTTATAACGGTGACATTATGGATGATGAAGTATTGTTTTGCGCCAGGAATTAAAATACAAACAATATGGTAATTATGTAAACATACGCAAAGACAAGATTATTCGTGTGCAATTTCTACATTTACAATTTAATAGAATGTTTAAAAATAACGTAGGTCCACGATTACTGGATAATTAATAGCAATTTAAAATAATTTTTTTTATGAGTACCATAATAAAAAATCCCATCAAAAACATCTTGTAAAAAAATTCCAAGTCTCGCAGCTCAGGTTTTCTACCGCAAAAAGTTGTGAGATGCATGTAATACCAAGTTGATTCATTTATTTAATCCTTAAGGGACCTTCTATATAAAGTTATTACGTAAGTTATTGCCATATCAATATTAAAAATTCTTTACGTTTTAAATAAATGGATCGACTTGGCCATCGCATGAAAACATAATGTATCGTACAATTTATACATAATGCTGCTGGCCAAGTCGATCTAAATTTGAAGGTTCTATGTCTGCTAGAAGTGCCTTAGACTTTTGATGATCGGTCAGTCAGTGAGTGACAAAATTAAGAAAGTTTGACTAGTTACAATTCTTGAACTACTGGTTCAAATTGAATGAAATTTTAAATATACCGTGTTTACACAATGACTGCTTAGTAACTGAAAATTCAGGCTTAATGCTTTAGCCACAACGAAGTTATAGGGGGTTGAAAATGGTCTGAATTGCTTCGAGAAAAGGATGTTACGGCCTATAGCTCGACTTGGAGGGGGCTCGGCCGCGCCCCCAGATGTGCGAGAAATTTATTTCTGGCCAGTTTAACACTTTTATGTTCGGCTCTTCGAAACGCACACTTTTGATGGATGTTATGATAGATACAAATATAGGCCCCTAGGCCCTAGCATACTACCTACTTTATGACAAGTCTAGATTCTTTACTGGCTTACGAAGATAGAGGATAAAAGAAAATGAGAATCAATTTAACCACTGCTTCATTTTGGACGGCAGTATAACCAAACAACACCACGACTTACAAAGCAATGCTTGGTATTTCACTACGCTCTCTAAGATATAACATGTTAAGTATTAATATGCCCAGTCTGGCAACAATGTCCTTCAAACTGAAACAAAACAAATGTAAATGTAAATGCACACACTGCTGTTTAGCGGGAGAAATATACATTGCGGTAGTACCTCCCACATATGAGCGACCTGCCTTTTTCTATTTTAACTTCTAACTAAATATTTATACGCCCACTTCAGCTCATCTCTTCATCACCCAAAGGTAGACTAGTAGATAATAATAATAATAGCCTTAAAAAATAAACAACATAAATAATTTGAAGGATTAGAGTATTCACCATGATGGGGCAGAGCGGCGCGAGCTGGTCGTAGAGCGTGCGCGCCTCCATGATGCAGCAGGCCTGGAAGGTGAGCTGCAGGCAGCAGCAGCCCATGCCGAAGCCCATGGCGTCCATATACACGCAGTCCGGCTTGGCCGCGCCCGGCTCCAGCGACGACGCCTCGTCCACCGGGATCTTCGTGTTCACGTCGCGGAATACTTTGCAAACATATTAACATCCATTGTGAATACTATAATATTTTTATAACTTGATGATGAATTCATGGGAAAAATTGGACGTATGGCCACAGCAAATGTTTTTTTATTGTAGATATGTTATTTTTTGTTTATTTATGCCAGTTGTTGAAGTTTTGTAAATTCAAGTGCATAATTATTAATGGCGTTATCAGCTGCTCTTGAGATAAATAGTTTATCAGGCACTACTCAATATTCACTAGTCACTGCAAATTGTCTTGTATAAATACCTATATCATTATTTATGTCATACACGATGAGTTAAGATACCGTTGCGTACGGTAAAGATAAACGAACAGGAAATATGATAATGCATAACATCGTAAAAATAATGTACATTACCTGGTATATTTATGGCAACTTTTTCCCCTCGTCGTTGCCGTATGTTTGCGGATAACGTTTTGAATCGGGGGTGTCCAGGAAATATGCCTTCATCAGGAAAATAGAGCGATCTTGTCACGCCTTCTTTTGGTGTCGGCGAATACGGAGGACTTGTAAAATTTGGACATCCCAGTCTAAAATAAAGGATTTATGATCTTATTATATTACATAATTAGCGATAATAGCTAATTATGACCATTATAATAACTAAGCAAGTGACATAGCAATAAAATTATCTCACAATGCACAAGTCACATAAACGACTTTTCTTCAATTTACACGTTACGCCATTAAGGTTACCATTAATTGCTTCTGTTGATTACAACTGTATAGTTTTAAATACCTAGGGAAGTTTGTTATGCTCATGATGACTTCGCCGTCCTTGAGGAGAGCGCTCGCTTCTGTCCGTCGATACTGCATGTTTGCCTCTACTATATTGAAATGCGCAAGAAGTCCTCCATAAGGTTTGCCCGGTGTTCCCTCCACCATATATGCGCCATATTCGGGTCGCCATAGAGATTTCACGTCTGTGACAAAATTAGGTTTATTAAAAAAATGTGGTTTTATACCACAAAGCCTGGATGACTGTAATAAATAACAATAATGATACGGCAAAAACTTCTTATACATAAAAACAAGTTGTACTGATAGGTGGCCAACACACAACTTGTGTAGTATAAATATTTACATCTATAGTATGTTTACTTTCGTAAGTAAAAAAATCGCGCACTCTCATTGGGTCCAAAAACACAACATATGTGTTTGTTCCGCTTCATATATTGATATCTTAATTATCCTTTCTTATTTCCACAATAATGCATCAAAATATTAAGCACTCTACACTTGTTCATTTAACATTTAACTCATATAGGGTACCAAATAAATAAAAAAAATTAATTGGAACTAATAATGAATGTTGCTATTTTGGTACCTCACTACACAAAAATAGCTTGACTTCAATGCTTTTTATAAAATAATTCAAGGTTTTATACTTCCAACAACATTATGGAGAATGAATAGTTTATTTAAATAATATATTATTTCTTTAATAAATAAGTTAGAAATTAATGTTTTAAAAGTATATAAGTATTTATAAACAAGTATATATTAGTGTTCAATAGTAAAATAAAGATATAACATCATTACATAGAATATTCTTCCTGCTCTGTTTAAGTTACCAAATACAATATTTCAACTACAGAACTTCACAAAACATACAGGAAACATGACAATTAAGAATATCAGGTTATACATTCAATAACTCATGATTTGAAATAGATATCTCATCATGATTTACATTCGCTACATAGAATTTGTAGGTATGTTGTGTTAACTAATAGAGGAAAAAACTGCCAAGTCACTTACAGTCACAGAGCTAGCACAGTAAACTAATATAATCACAAGTTGCCAAGGTCATGTGATGTACACAAACTGATACAATCTATTGAAATAACTTATTGCCTTTATCTGTAGCCGTTTAGACTTACTGCACATTTATACACTGTACAATATTAACATTAATCATTCAATGATACCCAATTTGATTTGGCCTTGGTGACATTTATAACAAGGAAATTTTTACATGTTGTGAATTTTTAAAGATAAAATTTAAATTGAGTAACAATATGAAAATAACAAAAAAGGAATTAGAACTTCACAATAAATAAGTTTTATTATCAAAATATAACACTGAAGTTATCATTGTAATTACATCGAAACAATTTACAGTAAATAGATGTAAATACTTGTAACTTGTAACTATGTGTGTCTGTAGTGTTTTGAAAATCTATAATGAAAATAATAAGGTACTATGTATATTGATAACATTTAACAATATTATTATAATTATTATAAATAAGCAATTACAAATGAAAGCTATAAATAATAAATACCTAAGAAAAAAAAATTATTGTACTTACTTTGTGGATCAGCTTGCTCTTTTTCTTGTAATTTGGGCAATAGTTCATCAGCCCTAAGACTCACTGTGGCTTTCTGATTTACATCATCAAATTTAACTATTATGTATTCTACCTGAAATTATAAAAAATATTAATAATAATAATTAAAGTAGATTCAAAACTGATAAAAAAATAGTAAGCATGAATCTTATGGCGAAAAACTCTTACCTCTTAATGAATATAAAAATGTAAATAATGCTGACTAGATAAATACAGGGACCAGTATTTCATAATGTTTTTCAATATTGTACAATACAAGGGTATGAAGAATGTTGGTTAGAGCAAAAGCATATAATCAAGGATAACTAAAAAATACAGCAGGGACAAACCTCGTCACCCCATTTGAGCACGTCACCGGTCCTATCCTGCAGCTTGCTGTACAAGTTGATAAACTGCTCGACGCCGTGCTGACGGACATGCTCCGCCAACGCCTTAGTCTCCTCCCAAGAAAGTGGGCTTCCTTCTGACAATAAACCCATCCTAGCTACCGGTGTTCGTCGCAAATTAAAACGTGTTTTACACAGAGTTTTTATAACTCCAATGCCAAAATATACACTTTTCACTTTGAATAAAATCTTGATTTAACGCATTCAGACACAACCAACAGAAACAACACTTAGAGTTTTAAAAGCATAAACGTTTTATAATAAATATACTTCAATAATTTATAGACAAGATGAAAAACTCATCACGGAATCATTACAAGGTTTTGTTACCGCAACTTATTTCCTCAATGAAATTGTAAAAACTGAATGAGAATAAAAAATCTTCAATATGTATTCACGCTTCATATATGATTTAAATAAATACTAGCGCATTAAATAACTTGACAACAGGATAACAAATTATTTTACACAAATACGTAAAAGAAACAAAATACTTTGAAAGCTACAAAACACTGAAACACATTTCTCAGTATCTGCAATATTTATTCATTTTTGACAGCAACATTTCATTGGGCGTTCCACTTGAAAATCTCAACACCGACGCTCACGACCGCGATTTTTTCCGTTCCACTTGTTCGTGACCGTTACGATCGCAAATGCTTAAGGGGCATTTTGGGCGTTTATGAATGGAGATTTAGAAAAAAACAAGAGCTTTAAAGGTTAGGATATAGTTGACAAACTAAAAAAATACTATAACAATTATGGATCAAAATAATTTATATTGAAAAAGTATATAATTAAATTATTTATTATCCATTTTATTCCATAATCCATTAGAATATAGTCAAAATTTGATGATGCGTCGCACTAATGCTTAGTAGTAATTTATTCAGTTTGTATAAAAAAAGGATACACGATAAGCATCTACTCGAAAAACGTTGTGTTCTAGCAAAATATTTCTTCCTCAATAGCATATAATATATTTTTCACGGCGTGGTTGGCACTTTTCTTGCTTTGAAATGTGAAAATTCAGCGATTTTTTGAAGGCTCACCACGACCCACCTTTTAATATTGGTAATGACGTCATCAGTGACGCAGTTTTCGCTGTGATCGTAACGATCGGGAATGTTAAGTGGAACGGCTTAATGATTGTTTTGGGCGTCGTTTTAAAAGCTAGCTCGCGTTCTAGCTGGTGGAACGCGGACTGAGATTGCAAAGATTTATTATCTGTGACAACCACTGAAAACTGCTGAGTGCTGACAAGTGCTGAGTTTGTGTGTTTTACTTGGCTACTGTGCCGTGTTCTTCTACTTCGTTCTATCCTTCTTGCGCCCTTAATGCGCATTGTTATAAAATAAGTTTTTCATCTAAAGTGTACAGCGGTTAATTAGTTTCCACGAAGAAAATGTGATTTGAAGTCGAGACATCCAGTGCGGTCTTTGCCTTGAGTGGTTTCTGACTGACTTTCATCATGGTGCCAGTAGCAATAGAGGGATGCACTCAGGGTGCCGAGGGTGGTGGAGCCCGTGGCGGCTCTATTTCACTCGCCATGTTAATAGACTTTATAGTTCAAAGGACGTACGATGAACTCACAGTCTTGGCAGAATTGTAAGTTTATCAATACCATGTTAGTGGTGTGGTTGATCTGATTTTACACAGCCTGAAATGATAAATATAAATTTATTTGTAGATTGCCTCGGAAGACAGACATGGAGCGCAAAATTGAAATATATAAGTTTAGCGCCCGTACTCGCCAACTTTTCGTCCGGTTGCTGGCTCTGGTGAAATGGGCTAGCAGCGCAACCAAAGTGGATCGGTCTGCGCATATTATGGCATTCTTAGACAAACAAGCACTACTGTTTGTTGAAACTGCTGATGTCTTAGCCAGAGTTGCAAGGGAAACTCTTGTCCATGCTCGGTAAGAAAATGTATATAATATATATTGTTTTACTTTAACTAAACTATAACAAATCAGCAATATAAAAATTGTAATAAATTATTAACTCAAAATAAGAACCATAAAAAATACCAAAACCAATACAGTATATTTTTATGTAATATTGGTTGTTAAGAATTAATGTGCTTACAGATACTTGTCTTTGAATTTATCCAATACGGTGCATAACAATATTGGTTTACTTTGTTTCTAGGCCAATTAACCTAATAACTTATTTACATTTTGTTAGTGTGCTGATCTGGCTCCTTTATCTGCTTGTAAATAAATTGAGACGAAAAAGTAGGAATAATATAAAATTAGTTACATATTAATGACTAAACACCATAATCAACCATAATAATTATATAATCTTTTTGGCATATACATATTATGCTGTAATTTATTTGTCTAAAAATAGTGTATTACTATCTTTGATCAAATATACACTAGATTATAAGTAACAGCCTAAAAACAGCAATTGAAATAAGAGCACAAATAAGTGTGTCCTATTATTTGATTTTAGTATGTTCCAAAAACATAATAAATCTTAATTAAAAGGAATAAGGTTTATTGTTACCTAAAGTTGATTATAAATTAAGATTGTTTGCTTTAAATTAAATTGTTTCAGACCCTGTATCTAGTATATATATTTGATTGAAGATTACTGTGGTTAGGCCACTCGCAGTCTAATAAGGTCCTGTAACTGGTGGTAGGTTTCTTATATGTGAGAGGCCATCTGGGTGGGTACCACCGCAGTGTCTATTTCTCCCGTCAAACAGCAGTGTAAACGCACTGTTGTGTTTCGGGTTGAAGGGCATTGTAGCCAGAGTAACTACTGGACATATTGAGACTTAACATCTTATGTCTCAGGATGGCGAGCGCAGTGGAATGCCAAGCATTGCTTTGTAATTCAAGGTGTTGTTTGGTTTTGCTACTGTTCATGAGCGGTCGTATCGCTTACCATCAGGCGAACGGCATGCTCGTCTCGCCATTCACAGCAATAAAAAAAAAAAAAAAAACTTAATTCCAGTTCTAAAATAAATATTTTGAGATCAGATACAATTCTTGGTCAGAGTATTTTCATTATGTAAAGCGTATTATGTACATTCATGCACGTCGTGTTAATAATTTTCTTGAAACTGAATAAATACTAATGGAAATCATAACAACCCACACAGCAATGAGCATTCACATACATAGAACTGACCCCATGCTAAGAGCGAGTCTTGTGTTGAGAGTATAAGGATCTACATAAAAAAACACATTCTCACAAAATCCCAGGCCCATAACATATGCTTGTGATACATGTAAGCATGTGCGGGGATCGAACCCGGGGCCTCTCGTTTCACAGCTGGCTTATAACCAACTGCGCCACAGAGGCTGTCGAAAGTGTATAAAAAGTGATAAAATATCAATCAAATTGTGTTTGTTTTGTCAGCTTGCCAACATTCCACATGGCTGCTGCAGTGGAGGTGCTCACGCTGGGCACGTACAGCCGGTTGCCGGCGGTGATCAGAGAGCGCCTGGTACCGCCGCCGCCACTCACTGCCACAGAGCGCCGCTCCACCTTGCGTGCACTTGCTCATATTGTACGCCAAAGACTTACCACTGCTTCGTTGCCTAGTGACGTTAGAAATTTAAAGGTAGGTGTTTCAATTATTACTAAAAATTTAAGTCTAAATTTTGTATTTTTTTCACTACATCTGGTTGTTGCGTATTCTACTATGTACTAGCTACTGCACGAAGTTCTGCCTGACTAATGACGAAATAACCATGCTAAATATGATTGAGTCCAGTGGTTCCCACAGTTAACTGTGCTCTGACCCACCTAACAAAATGTGCCAAATTCAGGACTCATATTTTACCCTTGGAAAGGAACTAAAACTATTAGTAAAACAACATTTACTTACAATAAAACTATTTCATATATAAAAACCTACAAAAACTATAATTTTAATAAGAAGAGTGTATTTGTTTCCCATTTTTTGACTTCATAGCAAGTATAGATACATGAAATCCTAGATATATCCGATTGATTTTAGTATTTAAATATAATGCTAATCATAGCTGATATTTTGTGGAAGGAGGACTCCTCTATATCTATTCATGGCCCACTTAAAATTCGCTCGTGACCCAGCAGTGGATTGTGACCCATAGTTTGGGAAACGCTGGTGTAGACAATTGGTTGGTCAATTATACGTAGTATCGACGTTAGCACCAGAAAGTAAGTTCTGTGGTTGCTAAATGTAAAAACTCCACCATAGTGATTATTACGAGTATAAAAAAAAATATATTTCTTTATTTATCAATAAAGAATTTATAAATAAATAAATATTTACTTTTAGGTGGAAAATGGACGCGCTACATTTACAGTGGGCCAAGAGTTCAGTGTGTCGTTAACTGTGATGGGTGACGCGCCTAACCTGCCTTGGCGGTTGCTGGACATTGCTATCCTTATACAGGACAGTGAAACTGGAGGTATACTTCCATAATATTGATCTATGAAATGTGTGATGCTGAGCAGATTGCTTAAATTGGTGATCAATGTGAATATATTTATACAGTAGAAAAATTGTTTACAGAGGGCAAGCCACTAGTGTACAGTT
Source organism: Hyles lineata (assembly GCA_030180105.1). NCBI lineage: Eukaryota > Metazoa > Arthropoda > Insecta > Lepidoptera > Sphingidae > Hyles > Hyles lineata. The sequence continues at coordinate 7,562,900 of JARJEE010000017.1, read as the reverse complement.
CTCAGCTGGCGTGGTTGCGCGGTGTAGCGCAGGCGCGGCTGGCGGCGGCGGGTCTCAGCGGGGCGCTGGCCGCTCTGCGCTTCTTCTGTCGATCTCTGTCTCTAGAGCTGCTGTACACGCAGACATTAAGACTGTGCCGAGACAGACTGTCACGGCATCTGCAGGTCGACAAGTACATACCGGGCCAGAAGCTGCAGGTCTCATACTGGAGGTATGTGGGAATAAACAAAATATCAAATTGATTTAAAAGATAATGAAAAGTAATATTATGTCATAAGAGTTTATTCCAAACATAAATTAGAGAATTCTTTATTTTACGACACATAATAAATGAATAAATAAAGTGAGTAGATGATATAGAGCGTATGTGTGGCGGCAGGGAGCTAGGTTGCGAGCTGGGGTACCGGCTGATCGTGGGCGCGGAGGGCGAGTCGCTGTGCGTGTGGCACGTGCCGGCGCTGACGGGCGGCGAGCGCGTGGCGGCGGCGCTGACCCCGCACGCGCCCTCCATGGAGCGGCTGCTGGCGCACACGGTGCACGTGCGCTCGCGCCAGCGCCTGGCCGACCTGCGCGTGCTGCTGAGCGAGCTGGGCGTGGAGTGCAGCGTGGGCGGCTGGCCGTGCGTGCTGGCGTGCTCGGTGGTGTCGCCGTGCCTGCGCGCGGAGCAGCTGCTGGTGTCGGTGGGCGCGCACGGCGGCCGCCTGCGCGCGCGCGTGCCCGCCTACCCCAACACGCCGCGCATGCCCGAACTGGCCGCCGCGCTCGCCGCCACCGACGTGCCGCAAATACGCACGCTTCTCACCCACCTCAGGTACGTACCTCTAAATACTATTACAGTGTTTATAATACCTATTGTTATTGTTGTATTCATTTAGTTGCAATAATGTTATTTATACTCGCAGGTTCTGGCTGGTGGCTCGCAGATGCGAGAAGACGCTGCAGCACCTGCCGGCCAGCGTGTGCGAGCACCTGCCGTTCCTGCACGGCGCCGACCACCCGCTCAACAAACTCTCACCCGACAGACTCTACGTCACGCTGCACCGACACACTGACCACATATTGGTAACACTTTTTGTAACCACCAGTACATCCATCACATAATATGCAAAATTCAATAAAACTATTAACTTGATAATGAAGATAGCCTCAACATTGCTGAACAAATTGACGGCGCCAAAACGTATTGCGTTCAGAAAAGATGTATTACAATAAATGTGTTAATATTTAGTCACACTATCCAAATCCGAGAGTTGTATGTTATCGTATGCGCAGATAGTGGAGATGAAGGAGGTGGCGGCGGGCAGCACGGCCACGACCAGCAACAGCGCCAACAGCGGCAGCGCGTGCTCCGTGGCGCTCTCCTTCCACCTGGCCGGCGCGCGCCGCTGCACGCCCGACGAGTGCGAGGACGAGGTACTCAACTACCATTATCTTCATTCATCATCATTTAGGAGCATGTCGGTCATTATAACCAGACATATTTTTTTTAAATGGGTCGAAATAATCGACATGTCACTGTAAGGGAAGTCATTATATCCGACTTTTTTATAAAGAATTTTATATAAAAACCAAACTTCGTAGTGTTATTACGTCATAATAATCGGTTGGTCATTGTAGGCGTAGTCATAATAAACGGGTTCTACTGTATAGCCAAAACACACAAAACATACAGTAGAATACTAAAGTAGAATTCAAATGTTTGTCGTATCGCCGTAACCTATACCGTATTTTTTCCAAGATAAAATACAATACAAATGGAACCCAATTGTAAACGTCCGCCTTGTTATGTTGCACATTTATTGTGGGGTTTATGAACAATGGGTTTTCGCACCAGAAGTAACTCATTAGCAGAGTGGAAACAGTTAAGTGTTCAGTCGTGTTTTTGTGCATATTACGTACAGGAAAAAAACAGGTGTAGCGTTTGGGTGCACATGCAAAAAATCCTATATTCATTATGATGATATAATATAATATTTGAAATGCAGTATTAAAAGCAGTGACATGATGTTGTTTGCGTGGTACAGAGCGGGTCGAGTTCGGCGTCGACGCCGGCGGGCGTGGCGCGCGCCTTCCTCAAGCTGCACTCGCTCGTCGAGCTCGACACCTTCACGCTCACGCACGGACCCTTCACGCCGCTCGACACACCCGGTATTTATAATATCAACATTCTAAATAATACTAACACGCAAAAAAAAATTATATTGATAAACTTCGACACACATCATCATTATAAATAATACAAATACGCATTACACATTTTTATATTGAAAAACATGCAATTATAAACCATTATCATGATACAAATCCACTTTAAAATTGTTGAGTATGAAGCTATTGCAATAGTTATGTTAATTGCCAACTGACGTGTGAAGACACGTCTCTATTCTTATCTGCTCGTACTTCACAGTAGTATGGAGTGTTGCTACATCATTATTATTAATTTGATTATAGAAAAGTAGATGTTTAATCTAATTATATAATTTGTATAGATTAATATTTAATATATATTTAAATTATTCGTGTGTGCAGGCATGCAGGCGGGCAAGCGCAAGTTGTCAGCGGCGAACATGCGCGCGGTGCGCGTGCGCCAGCCCGCGTACTTCCTGCCCGAGCTGGCGCACGTGGTGGCCGCCGCCGACGAGCGCGTGCCCTTCGTCAACCTCGCGCAAGAGGTTACCTGTTGCTTCTTGTTTATAGCTAAAATACAGCGAATGAGCTTGTTTGATTTACAGAAGGTTTATGTATGCCAACTGGCACGAATAAATACCTCACCTAAATAATTCTAGAAGCATTGTTGTCTGTCAATCTTTAAAAGAAGTGGTGGAAAATTGAAATTGAGAGATCTAAAAATGCACTAAGGCGACATGTTGACTTAGTCAAACCCCCTTTTAGAATAAAAAAAGTGCACTCCACTTTAATAACTGGAATTCCAGCTACCTTGTGACTTATTAAACATTGTCGTGCAGAGATATATCTGATATAATTTTCTTTATATAAAAGTAAAAAGATGTGAATGAGTCATTTAAGGGTGCTTGGAGTGACATAATGAAATACTGATGGTACCCAGCTGGCGTCCCGCGGCGTGACGCACGGCGGCGTGCAGCCGGAGTGGAGCGGGTCGGCGCTGGCGATGCGCATCGTGTCGCTGCCCGTGCCCGAGGGCGCCAGCGCGCCCGCCGCCGCCGCGCTGCGCCACCGCCTGCTGGCCGCCACCATCCGCCTCACCACCAAGAACCAGGCGCGCGTCTGGACCGCAGAGATCGTCTTCCACGGCTCACCCGTGCGCACGCCCAACCCCAAGGAACAAGGTATCCCAACACATTTTAATATAATATTTTTAACTTGTCTTCAGAAACATATTTACTAGATTCTCTTATTTTCCTACCAACCTATATCATTAATCATCATATTTTTTAATACATTTGCGTGAAATAATAATCGTACCTTATTTTTTACAAATAGTAGAGGCCGTTAAACTTCATGAAGGCATTAAATTACCTATCTCAACATTGGACTATTTTAAACGTGCGTATATTGTTTTTGCGTAGGTGAGCGTCGTTGCGTGTACCTGCAGTACGAGCTGGGCACGGAGGCGGCGCGCACGGCCGAGGCGTTCCTCGCGGACTGGGCCGCCATAGTGCATCTGCACACGCTCATCTACGACTTCATGCAGCGTCCTGCGCAAGGTACTATTTTAGTTATCATTTATTTCCTTATCCAAATAGATGTAAGTTTCCTTAATTTCAAAATCAATAACTACTGTGCATGTACAAAATTTTAATATGAACGTATTTAGAACTAGTGGCCGTCCCGGCTTCGACCGGGTGTAAATACTTTTTGAAACCAGTCCACATCCGTAACATACTGTTTCCCGTCCTCTATACTATGAGAACGTTGTGCGTGTCGCAGAGCGCGAGAGCCTGTGGCAGGGCGTGTGCGTGCGCTCGTACTCGTACCGCGCGCTGGTGGTGGGCGCGGGCCCGGCGCAGCGCGCCACGTGCGTGGTGTCGTGGGCGGCGCCGGCGCAGCGCTACGTGGTGGCCACGCCCGCGCACCAGCCCGCCTCCAACGCGCACCACCTGCTGCACCACCACCTCGACCACTACCTCAACACGTAAATACCATTTCATACTTTCCTATCATACTGATGTTGCAGGTTACAACCAAACGAGATTTAACGCAATTGTTTGATGCGCATAATTATGTCTGGTTCACCTCGACTTAAAGAATCAAAATGTACGGATCGTAACCTGGAAAATAGATCACTAACATGACGTGCTTTATTATGAAACATTAAGATAACACCCTTCGTGGAACATACAAAATATTTAGTGTAATACAAATTAATGTAATTTGAGGTGATGTCTCTACTCGCTAAAGGCAATAGATTAGTTACAAGGTGGCACATAGTATCTGTCGTATCGTTGTTTAGGCACAAGGACCTGATGTCGCTGGGCGTGGTGGTGCGCGAGACGTACGCGCCGCTGCTGGCGCTGAGCCGGCTGCCCGCGCTGCCGCAGCTGGGCCTGCACCACGTGCGCACGCAGATGCCCACGCCCACCTTCACGCTCATCGCGCACTCCTGGAGAAAGGTATCCACCCGGTTACATAACTATTCAATACTTTGTAAAATATCTTAGTTTATTACTTTAAATGTTTTTTTTTTTATTTGAAGAAGATATAAAAGCCAATGAAATATAAATCTTACTGCTTTATATTTGGATTTAAAATACAGTAACACACTTATGTTATTATGATAGTGTGTAATAATTTCATAACAATGAATTCAACCGCAGAACCTTCAATTTGATGTTAAGGGAGTGGTCACTAGTGTTGCTTACGAAATAATCAATAACAACTGAGAAGTTCTAGCATAAATAAAGGGAGTTGTGATTGGCTAAAAGATATTCACACGTACATAAAAGTCGTCATCTGTATGCACGTATTTGTTACTTATTTAAATAGTACGACAATAATCTTCTATGTTATCTTTTCAACATTTGACAGGTGAAAATATTTTGTTGTAGATTCGTGTTATATACGCGGGCGCGTATTGTATAGAGGTGGGCATTCGCGGCGGTGGCGTGGTCACTATCCGAGACGGTTCATACTCCAAGTTCGACAGGAGCCCTGTAGTCGACGAGTTCGCGCCCGCTCAGGGACTAAAGGTAAACATTACAAAATGAATCCTATTTTTATTCCATTTTTTCTTATGTAGGTAGTCTTTTGTTGGAAATAAGCTTTCCCGAAATATTTCCACAACGGCCTGTAATTGCCGATTTTCTATTACTTTTATATGGCTACCTTGTGGGTAGATGGATTATGAATTATAACGCTTTGTTTATTTCCAGACATTTTTATCGCGCTATGTAGAAGACAATATGAGTGCTCGACTATTGGCTGAAGATGACAACCCCCCGTCTCCAATGTCACCGATGCCACCAGGTGATACACAATAAATATTGAATTAGAAATCTTCAAAATAAAAACTACTATACTATATGAACAGTGTATAGTATATTTTTGTTTATATGAATGTTTCGCGTCAGGAGGTCTCCGCTTCCCGGCGCCGCTGACGCCACCACAGCCGCATACACCGCACTCCGCGCCAGTCACTCCACATCCCGCGTCACCCGCACACCAGGTACCAAGACTATTCATAGCATATTAGCCGGTGGAGAAGTGACAACATTAATTGATACAACATGCCTAGCGTACAATAAATAACATTAAATGAAGTTCGACATTCTTTGTTTGTTCTCATTTCGTGTGACTAAAAGGATAGATTTTAAATATGATTCGTTGTGAACATAATAATATTTAACGTAGTCATAGACAAGTTTGACGTGGATGAATGATGTTCGACTGTTGTGTGCAACAGATGGGCGGCGGTTCGTTCAACCTGACGTCTCCGCCGAGCGGCGCGGGCGGCGGCGGCGGGTCGGCGGGCGGCGCGGGCGTGTCCGCGTCCCCCGCGTCGCCGCTCGCGCCCTCCCCGCACGCCGCGCCCGCCGCCTCGCCGCACCCGCCGCCCACCTCGCCCTTCACGGCGTGGCCCGCCTCGCCTTCACTGCCGAGGCCTTCGCCCGGACACCATCCCTCGCCGCGACATCATCTCGATCACAAAGGTACATTGGTAATTTTGTAAGATAAAGGTGTTTATTTTTTGGTATGAAAATACTTTAGTTGTGGAAGAACTATGAACTGTGTTGGTAGGTCTCATACGTGGTAGGCCGCCTAGGTAGGTATCACCGCAATGTCTATTTCTCGCACCAAACATCAGTTTAAATGCACTGTTGAATTTCGGATTGAAGGACATTGTAGCCAGAGTAACTACTGAACATATTGAGATTTAACATCATATGTCTCAGGAGACGAGCGCAGTGGAATGTCAAGCATTGATTTGTAATTCAAGGTGTTGTTTGGTTTTGCTACTATTCATGAGTGGTCGTATCTGTTACACTCAGTTGACCGGCATGCTCGTCTCGCCATTCGTTACAATAAAAAAACGAAACAAGTACGATGGTGTGTGTGCGTGCGTGTGCAGGTCCGCAGTCGAGCTCTGCGACGGCGAGCGCGCGCGGGTGCGGGCGCGCGTGGGCGGGCGCGTGCGCGGCGCCGCTGGGCGTGTGCAAGCTGGAGGCGCTGTGCACGCCGTGCGAGCCGCCGCCCGGCGCGCCGCCCGGCCCGCCGCTCGCGCCGCTGCAGCGCTTCCTCGCCTGCGTCTACATGAAGCGCACGCTGCAGCGGTTCGTGCACCAGGAGGAGTTCGTGAGTACACTAGTCTTGTATTCTCAGACGCTGGCCACGGTGGCGCGTCGTGACCAGGGATTCAGTCTTGTTTTCAGTTTATATATTGTATATATTTTAATTTCTATGTAGTATGTAGTTTTTGTTAAACGTAGCAACAGGTTATTCATAGTTTAACCTCATAATTATACGAAGTGTTTATTTGTTGCTTTATTTAGTTGACACTGGTGTCAGTGGACGCGACGAGTCTAACATTCCGGTGTGAAAGCGCGGGATTAGCGGCGCGTGTGGCGCTCAACCCTCAACACATGCAGTCGCTACACCTACAGCTCACGCCGCTGCCAGACCACAAAGACACGTGGACCACTGACGACCTGCAGGTATATTTCTTTAACGATATTGCCGAGTGTAGTACAATAAATAATTAGTTGAGGTTATGATTATATTACTTATTGTTGTTTGAGAAAAGTGAGTTTTGACTGTGCTTGTTGATGCGCAGGTGATGGAAAAGTTCTTCGAGCAGCGCGTGGCGATCGCCCCGTACCGCGCGACGGCGCTGCAGGGGTGGGGGCGGTGGTGGGGCGCGCCGGTGGCGGCGCTGCCGTCGCTGGTGGCGCTGATGCGCGCGGACCTGGGCCCCGCGGCGCCGGCGCTGTGGCAGGTGCAGTGGGCGCTGCGCATCCCGCCCGCCGCGCCGCCCATCGTGCCCGCCGGACAGCCCGCCGTGCTGCTCGCCAAACACAAAATACTCTTCTTTGTCAGTAAAACACTATTTACTTATATATTAACTACTTTCTCTACATATTTTACTCTTTGAACGACTTTTAGATACTATAAAAAATTACAAAGTAAATAAAAATAATAACATAATCGGAAGTCGCATTAAAGTCCACGGAAAAATATAATTATTTAATATATTTTACCTCTATTTTTATTTTTATCTCTTATACAGATTTGCCTTACCCGCGTGGACACGCAACTCGTGCTCCCGCTTGTATACGACATGCAGTTGAACGTGACGCAGTTAGCTGACAAACAGAACGCACAACCACATCTCATTGCTGTTAGCCTCCATCTCAAACGGTAAGTTGCCTCTTTATTGTTCAAAATATTCATCAAGGTCACTAGCACGTTAACTACGACGCACATATATGTTGTGTGTTTTGACGCCACTTTCAACGTGTTAACCGTAACAAAATAATAATAAGGATGGAAGTAAAAACCACGTTTCTCCATAGAGTCTTCCTTGAATATTGAACATTTATAAAATATTGCTGGCTATTTGAGAATTTATAAAGGTTTTAAATAAAGCAATAAATATATGGTGTACAGGTTCAACGAGTTCAACCAGTCCCACTCGGAGTGCACGCTGTGGCCGGCGGTGCGCGACCTGCTCACCAACTTCACGCTGCCGCAGGAGGCGCCGCAGCCCGCCGCGCCGCCGCCGCCATAGCCCGCCTACTGCGCCGCGATGCACGCGCGCCTCTAGCGCCACGCGCTCACACTCACACACCACTACGCTCTTAGGCCCATTGCCGGATAAGCCATAAAGCACACTTAACGGACTTCGCATGTGGTGCGCATTCGAGGGCCCCGCGCCATAAAACTAGGGGACTATAATCAAGTCCAATACTCAATATATCGTGCGATCCCTACATGACTAATAGGGCCAGGCGTGTCGTTTTGTTTGTCATTGAAATCTCCGCGATGGCTTAATCCGGTACTGTTTAAGCCTGTACTCAGTTGTGGGAGATTGTTTATTTTTTAATAGGACATCGGCTCATACATTCACACTATTCGGATGTCGGACCTGATAGAAGCAGGAGCAAATTTTTGAATCTCTCAACAAAACTTCTGCCCGATTTCCGATAAATGTGAATAGCCCAAGAAACTCGAGAATGGTGTGAATTGTTTCATATAAAATGCATAATCATTACAGCATCCGACATTGTACTATGCCAGTTAGTTGACAAAGACCAGGGCCTTACTTACGAACTTAAATATTTATTATTCTGCTGGTGCAACATCTCTCATACTTGTTAACGTAGCGTGCAGGTCTGGTACACGAGCAAACAGGTCACCTGATGGTAAGTGATCACTGCCGCCCATGAACATCTATAACTTGCACTTTTGTGTCTATAACACTAATCTCACTCAGCGATCGAAACGCGACATTAAAGTTGTCGCTTCACGTCGACCTCCTGTGATACAGTGATACCGACCCGGACGAGCCAGCCCATTCATGCTGATTCATGACTGACAACAGCGTGGCTTTAAAACTTTACCCACAACTTTAAACACATTTCCCAGACTTGTTAATTTGTACTTATTTAAGTCAATTACACGAGTATTCTTACGCAATCGAATAGTGTAAATAATATACATATATAAATTGTGACATCATACAGTCCAATCACGTTTCATCGATACTAAACCTTTATAGAAAGGTGGCGCATGAGGCATTTAATACTAAATTCAGCTAGATAGTACAGGATTTATTTTTGTGTGTGTTGAATATGTGTCATGAAAGAACCCATAATGTGCTTATCATCAGAAGAAAAGTATTGTGAGATACATCTGAGAGTAGTACCCGTATTGTGCCAGCGTCGTTTACATAAATGTTTGTACCAGGAAAAGCAGTCGTATCGTGGACATAAATGCTTATATCAGAATGTTAGTCGTAAAACTCTGTCTTTCATTCTGCGTTATGAAAATATTGAACTATAGCTTGACAAAAAAGAGAACAATGCGATAGCAATTGGCAATAAAGAAAAACAATAATGGCAACACTATTAAACATGTCATTGTGTTCGTTGAATAATTTTAAACGTAAGTACTTTTATTCATTTTCGTACGTTTTTTATTTCTTTTGTGATTTAAAATAAACAAAGATGAAAGACTATTAAAAACAATAAATAATAAGTATCTAAACATTTTCTGTCGTAGCATATCGTGTTGCCATATTAAATTAAAATTCATTAAGAACACACTCCTTTTTTGTCAGGCTGTATGTTGCGCAAGGGCAGGCAAAAGAAGTGCGCGTAATAAATAAGTCGAAGTCTCATAGTCTATTACTCTTTTGTATGGAACTGAGTCAGATCGTTGGGTCCAACAATAATACAGTGGTTATTGTTTTATACTTCGACTGATTGTAAATAATCGAATTTTTCAATATCGATTAAGAGTTATTTTATAAATTATGTATTTATCGTTATTTTTGTACCATATGCTGTTGTATAATTATGGAATCTTAATGGCGATATTCTTGGAGCATTTTGTTTTCTCCTACTGATTGCTTTAGTTTGTATGATAGCGATTAGCGTGTCTGTGTATGGATAAGATTAAATTGTATTTAAGGAAATAGGTTATTTACTAGGAGCCTTGTACTGTTCATACAATGTAAAAAATTAGATAAATTATAATAAATATTATTTTATAAAAAAAGAGTTTCCTTCTTTGTCGTAGAGTAAAATCACCCTGGTTTCCTATAATTTGAAAGATGCTTAAAAAGGATCTTTAGAAATGTTACTTCAATTTCATGTGACATTTTCAGATATTTGATAACAAAATAAAGAGTAGGAAAATTATAGTGAACATGTTACCAAGCCCTAACAGAAATAGAAACGAAGAGTCTCTAGAAACAATATTAACATTCGAGAATAGAGATGGGGTAAGTAAGAAAAGATCACATAAATTGTGGACTGTTGATACAACACTGAGAAGCTCTTACACTGTGTCTCCATCAGAGTTTGCAAGGAAGCTGACTGGTGCAAACAGGTTTAGCTCATATCGTCTGCTGAGTGGCACCAGCTCTCTATACCGTTTCGCATACATGACATACTCGCCCGGATCGTTACAAGCAGTACTGAGTACATAAGTACATTACTTACCCATGTCCCGTTTTGTATCTAATGTTTTCTATTTATAGTTATCTACTTCTATTACAATAGCTAGAAGACCCTCCTACCCAGAAGGCCTGTCACAAGTTGAGCTGATTCCAAAAAATGTATAAAAATCATATTGTGCCAAAGCAAATGTGGGATAAAGAAATGGACAAGTAGAAATAAATGGAATAAATTAGAACAGTTTATTGTGATCTAATGAAGGACGTGTCAACATATTTGTCAGTGATTGTCTTGCTCATGATTTGTGTTTCAAAAATGCGCATTGTTGAAGTAACATTATAATCCGCTCAGCAAAGCCAGTGGTCGGTGGTGTGGTCGACGACGCAGATCCCGGGCATGGACAACGCGACGGGCGGGCGGCCGCGGCGGCGCGCGGCGGGGCGGCGGCGCCTGCGCGTGGGCTCGCTCGCCCTCGCCGCGCTGCTCGCCATGCACTGCCGCGTCACCGCCTCCGCGCTCACCGGCGGATTCTGTTAGCATGCCTGCTCCATTACCGAGTTGCATAATCATAAAACAAATCTGGATTAACAGTGGCACGGAACGAATTTGTTCTGCTTAAGGACACTAAATTTCCTTTAGCTCGCGTCGAAAATAAACAGAAGAGTACCTATATCATAATATAATCATAGCGTATAAACCTATAATCTCTTATTGCGGAACACAGGTCTTATTGCGGGTTGTCGGACTTCACTGACCATTGCAACTTAACTATCCTAAGGACCTTCTTATTATATACCTAAATATTATCATGTATATTTCAGTTGTATTCATGATGTTCCTGATAATGGCAGTGGTTGTACTCGCAAATCCACTGCGGCACTTCGAAGTATATCTAGGACAGTGGAGTATCAGCGGGCCCGGTCGTGCTTTTCGTATCATTCCTATGCTGGACGGTAAACTTATGATATTCACCCAAGTCAAAATAACTTGGTACATAAATATTTACAACAGTTAGGCAAAAATGTATTTCTTTTAGGTGTTGGATTAGCAATATGTATTAATGCCATTGTCCGAGCTATCACTTGTTGCACAATAGCCGCCATAGCCGCTATGTATGTAATCCATTCCGTTGCTGATGCCAGGCTGCCGTTTACATATTGTAGGTAAGAACAGCGCATATTTTCTTATATTAAAAAATTCCTTCGGGATGTCAGAAATAAATTTGTATTGTATCAAATAAGCTTTTAAAATATTCCATTATTTTTAGAGATTTTGATCTGAAAGCATATGAACCGCTGTGGAAGGACCTTTCAACTACGATGTTACAAAAGGCAGGTATTTTTTTTATTTCACTTCTTAAAATTATAGCAGTCACCGAAAACATCAGGGCTTCCTTGTATTTCATTAATTACTATTATTAGATAAAATCATCAGAAAAAAACGCCATATTTAACGTTGCATAATTTTTAGACAAGATTTTCATTGGAAACTGGCGACGTAGAAGACAGTGAAGAAGTCGCGGAAGATGAACAATTATCAGATTATGAAGAACAGCCATTTTCTACAATGAGTCCAACTGTAGAATTTCTTGATTTTTCATGGCGTAATATTTCTCAAAGGTATGGTAGTTTTCAGAAACGAACGTTGCATTGCATGGGTATTTTGTAATGCGTTTATTTTGATTGAATTAAATAACTATAGTTGTCTTTAGCTATGATTTCAGAAACATAAAAAGTCGCCGTGATCACACATATAAAATAGCTTTGTGCGAGGAGTCGTACTCAGGAGATTACCCTCCCTTATTTAGCACTCCAGCGTATAATTTTTTCTAGTAAGTTTCTTAGCTTAATTATAAAGACAATAAGCCAATGCCGTTTAGTTTAATACAAAACAAGTGCAGACTACGCAATGTTCCTCAAAAGAAGCCTTTAGCCTTTGTTGGTTGTCTGGAAGAGATCGCCTCGAGCGATAAGACCGCCATTGTACTCTTTTCTTGTTAAATTATTGTTGTTAATGTTATTTCCTTGTATTTACTGGTGTACAATAAAGTTTTAAATAAATTAACTTATTCATACATCATTCTTTAATCGTTTCGGATAATATTTTATAAAACAAAATTATTTGTTGATAGACAAATTAAACGAAATATTTAATTTGTTAATAGAATATGGAATGTAAGGTCACTACTACGTCACGTCACAATTTGATATAATTGGTCACATTTTTGTAGTGTGGAGGTGGTCCATTTGCGATCCGACCTGAGTTTATCACAGTTCAACATAACGCTGGTAGTATGTCTCATCCTCACCTGGCTGATGCTGTGGGGCTTCTTGATTACAGAGCGAGTGCTACATGGAAGGGTTTGTGTTCTCTCTCTTCATATTTATTCTATTCTCTATGGAAATATATAAACGATACTCAGCATTTTGTTTACATTTCAGTTGATATGGAACAATATAAAGTCGTGGTTCATCTTGATACCTTGGATATGGGTTTTACTGTTAGTGGTGGTGGCGATTTCCAACTTCACATCTTTACATAAAGTATTGCGTAAAGCATTCAGAGTCGGTGCCAAAGAAATCGTTGCAGTGGGTATATTGCTCCTTGGCTAATAATGTGGTTTGATAACATGCGGGTATTTGTTTTTTTATCTTTCAGGGCTTAGCTGACGCTTTGGAAGTAGCGCTCTACATACATTCGGCAAGTGTGGGTACAGAAATATTACATGGAAAAGGATTGAACCATTTTGGTAACTTCGGGAGTTGTTGTTTCTATAATTGATAAATTATCTATCTATCATTCTCATTATTGGTTAGATGAACACAAACTGAATTTGATACAAAAAGGAAAAGTAGACCTTCTATTGGGATCTAGAAGTAGACATCCAGTCTTTGAATTAAATTAATCCGCACTTGATTACAGCATCGGGGCACATAGATCCTCACCTGCACGGCGAAAATGTGTGGCATTCTGGCTTGGTGCTGCTACTGACAGCTTTACACACGGGCGGCGCCGCCATGTGCGCGCTCGTCGACTACATACAACCCAACTCGCAGGGACTACTCAACATGCGGGAAAGTAAACAGCTTACTTGATTCTCCCCCCTGATTAGTGATTACTTACCCGAAATTGCATAATTGTTACATTATATTCTTACAATTTGAAACTTGTGTAATTGTAGTTGAATGCTTCGATTTAATACTGAATGTTGTATATTAGTGCTTTCGTGAATTTATCAGTATCTATACCAGGAATTTGTCTTCAAGAACAAAGCCTAGGTTTTCTACAGCATATATCACGGGCACCAACATGTATACCTACTTCTTCCTCGGCTTGAGACTGTTGGGTTTATATCTTCTATTGAAACAAAAGGACCTTTTCTATCTTAAGAGTATGTAAAGGGGTGTCAATTGGAATTTGAGAACTGCTAATTAGCAGTTCAGCAGCAGGTACAATTGTACCTACATGCATATTCACTTTTGTTTATAGATTGTTTTTATTAGGTACGTGTGGTTTCTTTTAAGGTAATTTGTGGATTATACCAATGTATTCAAAGTGCACATCAAACGGAAACTATTCTCACCTCGTGTAAGTAAATTAATACCCATAATATACATATACCTTCATATTGCTTGGCATTCATCCAAATAAAATAAATATTTAATTTCCTGTTGCCTGTACTCACATGAGAAAGGTTTCAAATTTTAGTATATCGTTAATAACTCACCATGTTATAGAAGCCCTAAGCACCTAAACAGACCACATTTCTATTTTAATGTTGATCTTTAAGTAGAGTTGACGTAATTTTTGTATTTTTCTGTCTAGGTCCACAATAATTTTCGGAGGGTTGATGTTTTCATACATGACCGTTGCTTATGTGTTGCTCAAGACAGCTTTACACACTATATTTGAGTATAGAGTAAAACTTGTGTAAGATGTTTTTCAACTTATGATTATTTGTAAATAGAGGTCTGAAACAAAACCGAGGTCTCATAATTCATTTTATTTTCAGTTTCGTTGAACAAATAGTAGTCGGCGGTTTAATTTTAACCTGTATGATGCTGAGCTTCCTTTTTGCCACTAATGTACGTAACCACTTTGTAAAGTTGTTTAGTTGAAACTTTCATTAGGTAGCTACAGTCCGCGAGTGCGCATGCGCGCGTGCACATGTGACGCTAAATGAGAGGACCAAAAATACAGCACCGCCTTATTCAAATGTAAATAAATAAAAACAAATCCAAATCGGATTAAAGATTATAATTTTGTGATGGACAGACTTCAACTTTTCTCGAATCATGTCAATCTCAGGCTCACCTAATCATCAAAATTATTTCTATCCTTTCCGACATAAAAGACAAACAAACTCAGTATTGCAACTAAGCACTAACAGTTGTTATTTATTTTCAGGGAGGCGTGGCGTTATTAGAGAGCGTGGATGCCATAATGAGTGGAGCAGCGATGCCTTTCGTTTGTCTGATGGAGTTAATCGGAATATTGTATGTGTACCGCAGTCATGACTTTGTATCCGATTTGAACTTGGCTACAGAGGAGAATGCGTGCTCCACGCGCGTCAACACCCAGCTGCAAATCATACCCTTCATTACTTTGGTGAGTATGATTATTGTGATACAGACACGTTTTTAGACTTAATCCCTCTCCGATTTCAGTCTAACTGTCCATTGTACAGTAGGACGTATGTATATTAGGGTGTCCCTTAAATTTCGAGTTCAATATATTTCAACGCATACCTTTTTAAAACTTTCGTATTAACCCAATATAGCATAGAAAAAAAAATAAGCCCATTTTACAAACAATAACCCGTGCCGACTTGCAATTTAAAGGTATCCATACAAGTTACGCGAGTACCGGCGCAGCGACCTGTAACTACACGTTTCTTTTGTCATTTTAAGCGAGATTTTTAAGATTGTGAATGCGCGTGTTATTATTTATTACATTAATAATGAAGTCAGTGGATTTACGCAGTGATAAAACAAATATTTTTCTAATCGGAACGCCTAGCCATCAAATGAGTGATGCAAAATTGAGAAGTTTACGTTTGAAAGTGCAAATCTTGTGATTCGGGAATGCATTATATTTTGGGAAAAAGCTAGAATACCCACAAAGGCATTACCTAACTGTGTAGAGAAACTTACTGATTTGTATCACGTTTGGAGAAATGCAAAAAAATATATGATTAAGAAGACTCAAGACTCAAGAAATATTCAACCACCGTGACAATAACTTAAATAACTTAAACCTAGAAAAAACTATTCAATATTGCGAATTTGAGAGAATGAAAATAGATCAAGACAAAGTATTTTGAAGAAACAGAGAGAGCCAGGTCGACTGGGATGCTTATGCGGTGTGGACAAAAAAGGGCATAAAAGAAAAAAAATATAGACAAAGACGATTGGAAAAAGAGGAGAGAAAATAAGACACGATTACAGCAAACTGATTGAACTAGGTGTAATGTTTTTGGGAAGTAATCCAACAAATAAACTAAAGCTCAGGCAGGCTTCCTGAAGTTATGCATCAGGTACGATAGATAACGAAAGCCTTTTTAAAAATATGTTTGCATTAGTCACAATTCCAAATGATTGCAAAGGACAAAAATGTTCTAACATCTTGATGTTTGTTTATTCATCGTCACATAGTATGTTAAAACCTTGGCTCGAATGCACAGTGGCGATTACGAGTAAAACACCTAACTTGGTGCTCCTTGAAAGTTTTCAAAGATTACGAAAAACTAAACAATAAGTAAGTTTAGCAATCACTTGTGGCGTTTATGCGTGATACAGTCTTTGTATATATTTTTGATAAAGAAGTTGACAATCACACTAAAAGAAAAATGATCGCCAACTTAAAAAGAGATAAAATCTCAGATTCAAGCAAATGCTATGTCTCACCAAAGAAGACCTATCCCAAAAGTTATTTGATAAGTTTTTTTGGTTTGTATTTCATTTTGGTGTGTTTTTAGGTGTTATTTCTTGTTGTTATTTAATCAGTAGTTTTTTTTTGCATTTAGATAAAACTTATATACGGTAACCGATTTAATACCGGTAACCTAAAAAAGACCTTGACGGTAAAAGAGAGCGCATTGGAGAATAGTTACTCATTTCCATATTGCATACCAAATAAAATATATTATACTTGGCGTGTTGTTTACGCAATATCACTGGAATCGTTTCATTTTACTTGCGATGTAATTGTGTTGAAAAGAAAAGGAAATGAGTGAAGGCAAGAATTTGGTGTAAAGGGATACTATATAGTAAAGACATTTTTATATCTCAGTATATTTAATTTAATAAATAAATAGATAGGTACCTAAATTCACATAAATAATATTATTTAGTACAAAAACCTTATATTTTTAAATTATAAAACATTAAAATAAGATAAACCAGGTCCCGAGCAAATGACCTTGAGCATTTACGTCTTTCTAATGCCTTCTATACACGACGTCGTATTCGGTTACGTCCGCCGACGTATATCCTTTATACGTGATGAGTGAGTGATTTGTGCGTCTGTTGTACGTATTTAACGTCCACAGATGCGTCCGCCTCGAATCCGATTGTTGTCGGTTTTTGTGGGACGGATCAAAGGGTTTTGGTGCGAACGTCCGACTTCTGACCACAAGTCTTCGCTTTTTTTACCATCACACCTCACTTTACCGCAGTAGAGTTCATTCGAGGGGGTTAACGTCACCCGCGTCCGTAGGCTTAGACTCTAGATTCCCTACACTTGACCCCTGGGTAGTGCCAAATGAGTGACGCAGTTCGTGGTGGTAGGACTTAAGTGTCCGCCCGTGTAGCGACGACCGTCCACGAGGACGATGACGTAAAGGCCGCCATAGTGATCTCCATAAGGGGATCGCGTTCCGGGATCAGCCCATGGTATTCCGGTTTTTTCGAGGGGCTTGAGTCCAGGCATGAGGTTGTACCGTGTGGGTATTTTCGGTCGTTTGTCGAAGGGAGGAATGTTGATCCGCCGGCCAGGGAGACCCGTAGAAACGGTTGTCCGCTGGCCGCCCGCGGTATAGTACAGGGGCTAACCACCTCGAGAGGCTGCCTAACCGTGCCGCGCATAATCTTGGGTGGGTCCGTCGTGCCGGTTGGTGACCGGAAGTGGGGTCCCGGCGGCCCATCCCGGGAGTGTACGGGGGCCCTTCCGTCCGGCGGATCAATTCGGTTCTTGCAGATCCTTTCGTACCGGTGCCCATTCGGCCTTCTTAGTTCTCGAACTTAAGCCATTCGTTGCCTCTTCACCAATCCCATCCTTTCAACCATGACAGTGCAATTAAACAGAGCAGGTCCTTCAGCGGTGCATAACCCCACCACCGCGTTCACTATGGAATTCACTAATATCCGCGGACCCCATACGAACCTCAATGCCGTCCATCTCGAGACGGCCCGGCCTGCTTTGCTCTTCCTAACGGAGATGCAGATTCGTTGTCGGGCCGATGATTATTACTTGTTGTATCCCGGTTATTCGCTTGAAGTAAACTTGAAACCTAAAGCCGGGGTATGTTTGTGTGTTCGGTCGGACATCTGCAGCCGCCGTTTGCACTGCATGGAGGACCCCTCCTTCTCCGCTCTGTGGGTGCAAGTCGATCTAGATTCCCTGAGCCTTATCTACGTGTGCCTTTACAGCTCTCACCACGGGGACGATGAGGCGACTCGGCTGTTCAGGTATCTTAGCCAGGCGGCTGATGACGCGCATGCGCAGTTCCCGTCGCCCGAAATGGTGGTCTTGGGGGATTTCAATGCTCATCACGAACTGTGGCTAGGACTGATCATGCTGGCAGAGCTGCCCATGCATTCGCTCTGACTCATGACTTGACACAACTGGTGAACTAGCCCACCAGGATCCCGGATGTGGCGAGTCATGCGCCTTCTCTGATGGACCTTCTGCTGGCGAGTCACCCAGCCGGGTATCGTGTGACCGTTAGTGCGCCTCTAGGCACTTCCGATAACTGCCTGGTTGGGTCGTCATTACCGCTCGCATCACCACCACAATCCGTGCAGATTAAGCGGAGGGTCTGGCATTACTCGTGGCAGATTGGGATGGTATGCCGGAATATTTCGCATTCATCTCTTGGAGGCGGCGCTGCTTTGAGGGTAAAGATCCGTCAGCGAGTGTCAACGCTATTGCTGACGAGATTTGAGATCGCCAGTAAGGGCCGTGGACGCTCCTGGTTCAATCGTGCATGCGCCGATGCTGTCAGTGACAAACAGGCGGCGTACCGCGCTTGGATCAGGAGTCGTGCCATGAAGGATACCAATATCAGTTCCCTCAAATAAGCCTACAACCAAGGCTTGCAAGAAGGCCTACGTTAGGGTGGATGCCCAGCGCGTCAGCAGGATTGGGCGTGCGTTGGCCAATTACCCAACTAGCAGTCGTGCTTATTGGAGTTTGGCCGGGGCCGTTCAATCTAACTTCTGCCGTCCAGCGTTGCCACCGCTGAGGTACCCAGAAGGGTCGCTGGCCCACAAGCCGCAAGAGAAGGCTGCCTTGCTGGCAAATCTCTTTGCAGCTAATTCCCGCGTTGAAGACCGTGGTTCCCAGACGCTGCCCACACTGCCTGATTGCGGTTTCTCAATGGCGGATATTCGCATCAGGCAGTGTGATGTGCAGCGTGAGTTACGGTCTCTCGATGTGCGGAAAGCCAGTGGTCTGGATGGGATGGGATACCAGCCGTGGTTTTAAGAGCTTGTGCAGCCAAGTCGTCTCCTGCACTGACTTGCCTCTACCGAGCGTCCTACCGCACAGGTGTTGTGCCGGAATCTTGGAGGGAGGCCAATGTGCAGCCGATCCCAAAAAAGGGTGATCGGTCGGACCCTACCAATTACCGCCCTATCGCTATCACCTCAGTGATGTGTAAGGTCATGGAGCGGATCATAAACGCTCAATTGGTCCGCTACCTGGAGGATCACTCGTTGATCCGTGACCGACAATACGGATTCCGTCATAATCGATCGACGGGTGATCTTCTAGCGTTTGTCCTGCATTGCTGGAGTGAGGCGATTGACCGGCGTGGCGAGGCTCTTGCTGTGAGCCTCGACATAGCCAAGTCGATTGATAGAATCTGGCACCGTGGTCTTCTTTCTAAACTTCCGGCATACGGTCTGCCCGGCAACCTGTGTTCGTTGATTTCCGGCTTTCTGCATGGGCGTAGAATACGTGTACGCTTCGGCGCTCATGTCGGTAAATGCCGGAATTCCTCAGGGCACACAATAATAAATATTAACAATGTGATTACCACAAGGCACAGACATCGTATTTTAAAATAGATATGGATTTGTGGTGATTACTATTACTTTTTCGTTATTAGTGTCAACTTTATTACACCCTTTTACATTACATTTAGATGAATTTGTTTCTTTTTGGTAGGTAAAATATGCATAAACATGATTTTTTAGCTTTCGTCCCATTTTCAAAGTATATAGGTAATCCGATTCCAAACCAAACAAATAATTCAACACTCCCGTGCGACGTGCGTACTGAATGAAATATCAATTAAGAGTCTCAAAATTCAAAAATCGCAAAGAACGCGTCTGCGTATGGTCTGCGTCGAATCGGTGCAAGTTACAACATGCACCAACCGGGGCGACGGCCTTGAGGTCGTGTTTGGTCGACGCACGGCGCAGCGACGCTTTGACTTTTGCCGACAACGCTTGAAACATAGAGGTAATCCTTATTTCGGTTACCGGTATGATACCGGTTAAATTCTAGGAATCTAATAAAATTGGCGTATAGGGGTTACCTTTAAAAATACCGGTATTTTTTTTTTCGGTTGATACCAAAAAATACCGGTATTTTCGTTACCGTTTTCGGTCCCTGGAGCAAATAATTCCAATCTCGCACAGATCGACGACAGTTTTCTCTGGAAGGATGTATGTTCTTGGGACGATAAAGCAGATTTTTTGGGATCTAAATAGAAAATAAGTTGTTTGAAAGTTGTAAATGACACTGCCGAGAGAAAATAAGACAACTAATGCAAGATTTAAAATGACTTATTACTACTGAAGAAGAGCAAAAACAATTATTGTTGCGCTGTGTCCAAGAACATAGAACTTTGTATCCAGATTGTAAAAAATCTACGCTAAAAAGAATTTGAATTACACTGGCTGATTGTTATTATTTTGTGTATTTACATAAAGCTTTATGATTATATTGTTTTATTATTCTCAAAGTCATTATATATTGCATTTATATAATTTTTACACTGGGCGAAAATATCACGAAAAAGTACAATTTTTTATAAACTTTGAAGCTCGGTCGGCACGGGTTACAATCAAGCTAGAATTAAAATAAAAACATATTTAAGTATGCTTTAGCATTTATAAAAAATATAGAGGGTATGCATTTCAAATATTAAAAAAAAATTTTTTTTGGTCCTATAAGGGACACCCTAATGTATATGAGCTGATACAGAATACATACAATTTCATGCTCTGTAGTTTAGCTGAACCCACTCGTGTCCCAGTGATTTATTTGCCTAGCGTAAGCCGACGTTATCCATAATCAAAAATTTTATGTAAAAGGAAGGCAAGGAAAATTACATCGACATACTATGGAGACATACTCTGTACATTTCTAGCAATCATCCACGAAGTTTCGTGACATAAACACAAGTATCACACCAGCATGATTTCCATGCCACTGTGTTATATTGCTTGAAAGCATGAATAAAATCAGTCAATAAGATAACTGTAGGGATGTTGAGAAAATGTTGTTTTTCAGGTAACGCTCATCATCAAGGGTACAATGCTGATAGAGGCGGAGATGCCGGCGTTCTTCATGTACCTGGCGGTGGCGCCGCTGGCGGGCGTGGCGGCGGCGGTGCCGCTGCGAGCGTGCCACAACGCCTACGTGTTTTTACGACCAACACCACGCCGCGGAACGTGATGTTTTATTGTTCTGGTCCAATTTAGACGCCAGTTCCACCGAAAATAAAAAGTGTAAAAGTTGTGGTGATATTTGTGAAAAAACATGTGCTTGTATAAATATGTTTTGTGCTGAAAAGTGTGTAACCAAGACAAAATTGAGATATAAATGTCACACGAGTCAGGTGGAAATAATAAAAAAGTCTTCTGATTGAGAATAAAATTTATTTTATCAATCACTTAAAATATTTATAAATATAGATCTTTGTACAATGCATTAATATGCGCACATATAATAACTGATACGTAGCCTTATGCCTCTTGTCCGCGGCGCCGCGTTCACAACCGGCGCGCACACGAGTCCAGTCGCACCCGCCTAACACTACGACATGTATAGTATGGCAACACCACACCCCGCAATATCCGAAAATACACAGAGACAACATCGCCATTTACATCTACAGCACATTTAATGGCATTGTTTAACAATCACCTTCTAACCGTTACTACATTACAAGGAAGAATTTCATTCTTGATACTTGATTGATTGCTCAAAATCCGACAATGACAATTTCGTTTTTGTCATTTTAATGAAAGAAAAAGCTGAGTTTGGTGTTTCTTTACTTTTCAAATACAATTTTATTGATATTTTTAATTAGTTATTTAACAAATACTAATTATGTTAGTCGTAGAAGTACAACGAAAAGGTCAACTGGTACACAGCTTGTCCAAACACGGCGATAGAGCCGACCAACCAAAACGTTTGTGTTGCACAAGAGGTCATCAAGACTGGTATAGAAATAACAGACGCAGTTTCAACTTAATCAAGTAATTCCATATACATAAGCGCGTCGTTATGAATGTCTCGCTGAACTAGTGTTTGATGCACGCTATTTACAAGTCGGCGATTCCCACTGCTCCCAAACAATGACTATAAGTGATAATGTACAACGCGCAGCACCGCTCGGCGCGCACAACGTAGCACACGGGAATATGGTTAATGACTACTTTAACCTATGCTGCCTAACTGTTGATTAAATTAAAATATCACAATATGTACACAATATCCTCCGCTAAAGCTCAATAATATCAATAAGAATCTGTGACATGTTACCCAACACGCGAAATATCCATTTTATAATTACAATGACATTTTACTGACCCCGTATGATGGCGTCGCAGTCGCCTTCAAAATAGCTAAATATTGGAAACTAAGTGACGGGCTCACAAAACCGAAAGACTCCGCAATTACACACCACACGTTAGCTTCCGACAACAACGACATTAGTCACCCGGTCTCGCAGCTGCATGAACGACTTTAAATCACAACATCTAATAACACTCTTTTAATAACGATTCAAATAACAATTAATATTCGATTTGAATAGGCCGTCGATCGTAACACATAATAATACTATCGAATAAGTTAACCTGCACGAGTAAATTCATCCGTAATCCGACTCAATTCCAAAGCACACACGTAGCACTGTGCGGTGCGGGTGGTGAGGGCGAGCGCGGTCAGGCGCGGCGCGGCGTCCGGCGTCAGAACCGACGCAGCGCCGCCGCCGCGCCCGCCGTCGCCTTGCGCGTGGGCTGCACCGACAGCGGCGCCACCAGCACCTCGCCGCCGCCCTCCGCGCCGCCGCCGCCCGCGCCCATCTCCTGCGCACGCGCCACGCGTTACACACACATATACACAACAACAACAACAACAACAACAACACATCACTCGTACTCGGCAGCCTCACTCACGTTAATGTTGTTGCAGCTGGCGAGCCTCATCTGCGCCAGCTGCGAGGCGGGCGTGAGGTTCGACGTGGAGCCGAACGGCGATATCATCGATGACATCGCGCGCTTCAGCTTCGAAGGGGTTTTGTTAAAGGACAACGCTCGTCCCACCTGCAACACCGTACCGCTCTTAAATCATTGTCGACGAATATAGGAAAATATTGGTTTTCAAATTTTATTATGAACCACACTCGTTAAAAATTCAAATTATACGCATGCTAATAGTATACGGGTTCATATTTGTATATCAAACAGAATTATAAATCTATAGTTATATTCAAGTCAGTTAGTTGTTAGCATTATGACCCACTACGAAAAATTAGTTTATGTGTAACTAATACCAGATTCCCAACATCAATTAATTACTAAAGAAATAGGAAGTAGAGTATGTGAAATGAAATGAACACCACTACGACAGTCAGGTATGGCACGCTCACAAATGACGGTTAATCACAAATGTGTCCAAAGCGAAGCGTTAACTGAGAGATTCACTCCTCTGTTCCTCGCTCCCGATGAATGAGTTCTATCTCGTCAGTCGTCACTTCTAGTCGACAAGGCCATGACGCTGGCACATCGATTTGAATTAGAAAGCAGATTATATGGTACGGTAATGAGCGACGGTCGATCAGTCAGATGAAGACACACCGAGGCAGCGGATGAAGCGAATGTGTGGTGAGGTGGTGGGTGGTGGGTGGTGGGGGCGGTGCGGAGGTGGTTGGAGTGTGGCAGAGCCGCGTCAGACCTGTGCGAGTAAGTGAGCGCGCAATACCCATGTGTCTAGCAGCGCGGCGCCGGGCTCCGCGCGCAGCCACCCGCCCAGCCCCGCCAGCGCCTCCAGCTACAACACACCAGCGCTGCACTGCCTCCGCTCTTACACAACACGCGACACTACGCGACACTACTCCACACTACTCGCTACTGCTCGCTCCGCGCTAACGTTACCACCGTATCGAATGCTCGCATGCCTTAGTTACATAGATATGTCCGTGTATGTGGCATACAAGGTCCGGAAACATTTCATTCTCATTATACAATTTTGATAGTGTATTGTTATACATGATTATTCGTATATAATTAGACTAAGCGCGTTTACTATGGTTATTGTGTCTAGATCATGCTCTAATTTTAAATAATTTTTCATCCATACTATAGATTTTACGGCGTGTAAGGGGAACGCTGCTGAAGCCAGATAGTAAAAAATATGTATAGTATTATATCTTAAACAGTTTTGTACAGCCGCAATGTTAAACTCACAATACAGCAGACCACACGCATATCATCGATCCCTCATAACAGCTAGTGCTTTTATGAGTATCACGTAATGTTATTTAAATACACATATCATAATATTAAGTGTTTTTTAAATATCTAATGTTGTTTACATAGATACCAATTGCTTACATGAAAAATATATATATTGGTTGTATGGGCCTTCGGCTTCAGGGGCGGTTCCTTTACATCCGGATTATACAAACAAGGACATCCAAAGCACATATCTTTAAGTACTTCTATAACAATGAATAGTCAAAGATTGCAATAACCGCCCATGTCCTTATTTATATTTGAAAATTTAAATAATAAAGTTATTTACAAATTATTTTTGAAAAAAGAAAACATAAAAAAATTGTAGTGGCTTTGCAATAGAGTGCCGAAAATGTACATCGAATACTAAGCGTGTCTTCTATGTTAGTAAAAAAGTGTTT
This sequence comes from Hyles lineata, assembly GCA_030180105.1. Classification (NCBI taxonomy): domain Eukaryota; kingdom Metazoa; phylum Arthropoda; class Insecta; order Lepidoptera; family Sphingidae; genus Hyles; species Hyles lineata. Next base: position 7,537,928 of record JARJEE010000017.1, on the reverse strand, counting down.
TAAAATACCTTTATTCTGGTTCTAGCTGCGAATTTTGATACTTTAGAAAACGTGCTTAGCGCGAGGTCGCTCGTGTCGATGTCGAGTTGATGCGAGTCCAAGCACGCGAGGAACTTGTCCTAAAACAGATGGGCAACATGGAAATTAGAAAGAAGAACGATGTATATATCAGCAACATTTAACAAATATTTGTTAAGGGTCAAGTGTTTGTAGAGCCGAGAAGTCTATCCACGACACAAGACTCGGTCATAGTCAGGACTATGTAAGTGACTGTTGGGTATATTTATATTTAAATTAAAAGTGGTTGAGTATACACATAACTTTTAAACAAGATTTTTTATCGCCTACTATGTGTACTATTTAAATAAGTAGTACATCGGCACTCAGCAGTCTTGATACACGCAAATTCGAGGCTCATAAACGATACTCACAGCATCCGCTTTGCACACAGTATTGGCCATCTGTCGGCAGAGCTGTCGCAAGAAATGTGACTTGTCGACAGTCTCGTCGGTGATCATAAACGAGAACAGCTTCTCCTTCAGCTCCTGATTATTGCGGCACATCAGTGCGAACACGTTGTGGCAATCTGCAATGGAAAACATTTTGAATTAAGTAAGCTCTTTTTTACTGAAGTCAAACAAGGGTTTTTATTATGACGCAATTATATTCATATTATGCGTCAGTGGGATATACGTTTCAACTGCATTAAAGTTTATTGACACGGAATAGATATTTTAAACAACTAAGGCTTGCTACATACTATGCCGGCGGCAACACCAGGCCGGTGATATTTGCCACAGCATTATTTCTGTTGTGACAGCTGTATAGAAAGCTGGTAACAGTACACGTTGTATCTATTATTATTATTTATGATGGACAATGAAGGTGTCACCATCGTCTTTGCGACCGTGATATAAATTTTTATAGGGAAAATAATCAAGAGAATGAAATTTCGAGTGCATCCAAACTTCGTTTAACAAACAACTCCAAGGCTTCCCTTGCCACCCGCTGGGAAATCTCAGCGGCTCGTTTATAAAACTTCTCCGGCGGCTTTAACATCCACCGCCATAATTTGAAGGAGGCATAATATCCACTCACTATCAATACACTCAATTTGAAAAATCTAACAAACGATAATTAATCGCGCAAAGTAAAGAGTAAAGATAACATTTAATCTTTTAAATATGTACTATAACATACAAAATGAATAGTCAATAGTTTCTCACCTTCAGCCTCTCTGATATCGACTACTCGCTTGACCGTACTCAACGGCATGAGTGATATATGCCTGTAGGGCTTGCTGGAGCCTATCCGCATGGTCCCCGTGCCGTTCGTGGGGCTTTTACTGTTGAACGCCTGGAAAAAGAAAATATAAAATATGTTTATAACTTGGCAAAAAAGAGTACGATGCGGTGAGTATTAACGACAAATAATAATGGCAACAATAATAACAAATGTCATTGTGTTTGTTGAATAACTTTATACCTAGGTATTTCTATACATTTTCGTTAGGTTTTTGTTTGCTTTGTGAATTAAAATAAACAAAGAGCCTGTTAAAACAATATACAATAACAAATATCTAAACAATTTCCGTCGTAGTATATAGGGTTGCCATATTAATATTAAATTCGATCTCAGCGCCCCCATTATAAACAAATTCTTTTTCGCCAAGTTATACTATAGGCTCAATTATCGACACTGTTAGAGGTAGACTCTCTGGATACTCACTTTCGACCTCTTCTTGCAAACTTCCATAGTGTCGGTGAAGAGAAACAGAACTAGATGGTCTCCTCTGCCGGAGAGCTCTTTGGATAGTTCCACCACTTCGCAGCGCGATACGAACGACCGATGTGACGAGACAAGGTGAGCCTGCATAGAACGATTATAATACAGATTTTGTCTTTCAACATCAAACTCTTCTTACGGAATAAATAATCCAATAACCTAATGTTAGCGGTCTTGTACACACATGTTTTTCTGCGTGAAAATTTACGGTGTATTTGCCGCGTGTAGGCACGGTTGTCAATGTTGTATGAATCACTATCGCCCGAATACTCAAACGTCATTCAAATATCAAGTGGCTCTTAACTGCGTACGGCCCACTAAGCTAGTACATTTAAGCGGGATTAACACAATATTGAAGTCGCGTTTGAGTATTCGAGCGTAAGAGAACTTGTAGGTAACACAGCAAATACGGCGGCAGCGTCGTGACGTAGCTCGCACGTTTTGTTGATTATACGTCTGTGTACAAGAAAGCCTTAGGCCAGGGTATCAATATTAGTTTGGATAACCACCTCACAGATGGTGCTAAACTAACACAGAAGTACATAGCGACTTTCTTGATCCGTCTAGGATTAACATCTTAACATCAGGATACAGAGATTGGCATAAATATGTCCACCGAGTCCATAGTTTTGTTGAGTTTGATGAGTATGGTATAATACGTGTATATATAGTGTGTAGTGTGTTGCAGTATGTGCTGTACCGGACACTGGTCGATGTCGTTGTAGATGTCGAACATCTGCAGCTGTCCCTCGGTCTTGCGCTTGTCCTCGTTGATGTGCGACATGACCTCGCGCAGCCCCGCCAGCGCCTGCACCAGCGCCGCGTGGTCCGGGTTGTTCTTGTGCGTGTGCTTCAGTATATCTACATACATACAACATATTATATACATGTGGGAATATTTCCGTAAGGGATCAAATCAAACAACGATCGTTAGGATAATAATACATACATACATACATAAACTCACGCCTTTTTTCCCTGAAGGATAGGCAAGGTGATACCAGGATAACCACATTTCACCTTATATGTTCCGTCTCAAGATATTATAGGGGGCGAACCTATCGCCATATCGCGCACAAACTCCTGACTCCGGGCTGATTATGAATAGCAGAATCCAATATCAATTTGCCCGACCCGGGATTCGAACCCGAGACCTCAGCTTAGTACAACTACGCCACCGAGGCAGTATATCTACATCATATGATTATATATTCACATACACATACTAGACAATGATACATGTTATTGTACCAAGTTTCGACATTAATTTTCGGGTCTATTTTATAATGATATAATCTAAAGTTGAAAGAACAGGATTTATTATAAAATATAATGTATAGGAAAATAATAAAATGAGTCTCACCGTCAAGTAATAAACTTATGCTAGGTAATCGTTGCACTGGTCTTATTAAGAGTTCCTGTAAGCTCTGTCTACCACACTCCGGTTTAGTTTGGCAGATTTTCAGGAATGCATGAAATCTGAAATAAATTCATCATCATTATTATCATCGTCATCATGCTATACTGTTGTCCATTGCTGGGCAAGAAACTCCTTCAAATTGCTCCCTCCTCCATTTTAGTTGTTCTAATAAATAATAAATTATTGGTATTTAAATAAACCATTAAATTCGTAATATTAGTTAATTTGTAATTGTATATTTGTACCTTGGGTTCTCACGATCACATTGTTGCAACATCTCCTTGGTGTTCTCGAAAAAGTTGACAAAGGGCGGGTACGCCTTCACCATGTCGGGCGTGTAGCGCAGCACGAGGCGGCCGATGCTCATCTCCTCGCTCCAGTGCAGCTGCGTGTAGCGCAGCTCCTCCAGCATGCGCCTGCAACACGACACACTCACTGCTCCACCGGCATACACCATACTCACGACACTTATACAACTATCCGAATACTCACTGATGTAGTTCATAAATGGGCGGTAAATTGCCAAATATTATTTTAAGTTCTGTGTTATTGAGCAACGCTTGGTTTTTGCCGTAATTACTGTCCTCCTCGGCCATCTCCTCTAACGGTTGTTTGAACATCTAAAATACAAAAGTACACGTTATTATTACAACAATATAATGCTTAACAATGATAGTTTGAATACAACTAGAGTTCCACTCACCATCACTATAGTATGTAGAATTCCAACGTAATTTGATTCAGTCTGCAGCAATTCCATAAAAACCTGTTGACGCGGTGACATCAACTTCCGGACAACATTGTCGGGTACTTCAGATTCTATACAACGCAATCGAAATATTAATTAATATTTAAAATTATCGTCATACAATATTTAAAGGATAACTGTACGGGTGGGCGTCACCTTCGAGCAGCTGTTTGCCGTCGGGCGAGGGCGTGCAGTCGAGCAGGTTGCCGGACAGGCTGAGCAGCACGGCGTCGCCGACGGAGGAGCGGCGCTTGTGCAGCGCCGCGTCGCCGCCGCGCAGCTTGCGCTTGCGCAGGCGCTGCAGGTGCGCCGGCGTGCCGCCCGCCGCCACCGCGCCGCCGCACGCGCCCGCGCCCGCCTCCTCCGCGCTCGCCATGCCCGCGCCCGCCGCCGCGCCGCCCACCGACGAGCGCCGCGACACCTCGTCCAAGTACTGCACGTACACCACACAGCCTTGTACAAACTATACATTTTACTACCAAAATATCATACTCAAATTTACTTACGTCTTTAAATAAATAGTCCCTCTCATCCTGCGCCTCCTCGTTCTGGACGGACGCCCAGAACCATTCCGCCTTGACGACGTGCACGCGCGCCGAGCACTCGGGCGCCACCACCGTGTTGTGCTCGTCGACGACCTGCGCGCATTCAAAGCTAGTGTGAGTTCGAGGACGGAGCGTCACGTTCACGATGTCTATTCGTAGACCCATCACCTCAGAGAGCAGTCGGCCGACGGTCTTTCGCAGTTTCCGACATGTCTCTGTGTGTGCTCACCCTACGAGATGCCAAGCGCCCTACATATAATATTTGATAGAGTGTAGTTACAGTATCCGTACGAGACATGCAAGTCAGCCGGGAGCGATTCGAGATGAGGGAGACCTCGATTCGATCGAAACGGACGAAGGTCGCTGAATTGTAATGGCATGAGAAGCTAATCTAATTAGTATTGAATAAAATGGTGTTAGTACCGGCAGCGAGATTCCATGGCATTGCGATATGGCGCGGGCGTCGCGGGTGGGGGGCGTCGAGGCGGGCTGCGTCAGCTCGCGACCGGAGCGGGGAGCGGGGAGGACGCCGGGGCCGGGGACGGGGGCGGAGGGGGCGGGAGGAGCGGCCAGGAGGGCGGAGCCGCGGGCCGAGGGTGTCGGCGGGCCTGACGACGTACAGCTCTGAAGCTCAATACCACCGCAAATGGAATGGCGGTGACTTCTGGGCCATATCGGTTGCGGGGTCTTGAAAACCGTAGAATCATCCAGCTCGTCGGCATCGGTGTGTCGCACGGGAGTGATCAATTCGGTGCTATCTACTGTATCCACCTGCACTGGCGAAATATCTAACTTCATCTCGTCGAGATCCCTCTTTGGCGTCGATACGTTTTTGATATTAGGAGGTAAATGCCGCGCATCCACTTCAACTGTGTTTCGTTCTGCGCGCTGTTCATATTTCTTTTTCCTTTCACTTCGAAATGACGCCGTGAAAGACTTTACGCTTCTACGCAACTTGGACGCTGATTTTGCAGTTTTGGAACTCCGTAATGATGCGAAAGATATGTCAAAAAATCCTGATTGTTTACTAGTGTTCATTGAGCAAATGGAAGTGTTGTCATCGTCTCTGATCGGCGACGACGTGGAAGCTATGAACTCTCCCGCCGGGTCGGTCGGCTTCACGGTGTCGGGACTCACGGGCTCGACGACTATGTCTCCCGTGGGTTTGGACACAGATTCTTTTTTTGTTCTCTTAAATATTGTGGGTTTCGTTTTAAATTTAAAAGAATCTTTAATCTTTAACCTTTTGATAGACTTCCAATGGCTATCTTCACACTTATCGGGTGATAAGTTAACATCTATTGTGCTCACTTGAAAATTGGAATCGGTAGAATTCCGGCTCCTCTTTTTCCCTGACGATATTGTCGTAGTGGACTGTCGCAATTCTTTGTTAACCTTCGTATTAGGCAAAATAAATCCGCCGTCATCTTTAGGATCGAGATCACAAAGACTTTTCGTAAGGGACGAATGTAAAGATCCTGCCTCGGTGAGGCAATCGACTAAATTAAAAACATTCATAGATTTATTTCTAAACACTTCTCTTTTATCTTTCATGTTATTCCGCACCGAGGTGTGCAAATGCTGCTGCGCGTCCTTATTCTCTTTATCGCAGGTCTTATACTTGCGCAACTCGACATGGTCAACATGCGAGTTGCTTTTGTTTCCTTCGTAAGAGCACAAGTCATCCGTGAAGGACTTTCCTAAATAGTTAATACTGAATCCGTCCGTTTGGTCTCTGGACGCGTGCTCGTCTCGGATGTGTTCGAGCGCGTGTTGCAGGCGCGCGTCGCGGTCGTGGCAGTCGGGGCTGCGGCTGTGCTTGGGGGGGCTGGCGCGGCGGCCCGACAGGCGCGCCGACAGCCTGCGGTACAGAGACGTCTTGGGAGTGGACTGGGAGCGGTTGGGAGTGGGCCGGGAGGGCTTCACGGAGGAGCTGGACGAATTGAGGTGAGGCGATAGGATAAGCGAACGACCGAAAGTCTCCCCATTGGCCATTACCTGAAACATGTGTGAAACACACCACGCAATGATGTAATGAAGCCATTCCAATACAAACATGCACAACTATACATAAAGTATCGTGATAAAGGCAGTAAGTACAGATAAGCGTTGCCTACGTCTCTTGTTTAGTCTTTACGTTAAACTCTCAATAGTCAGCTTTATTAGACACGTATACGAACATTTATGACCAGAAAGAGAGAATGAAAATGAGTGAAATTTTTATTGGTAAAGTGCGTATGTACAATCGCGGAGTTTTATAATGGAACAGGTTGTCATTGCATATTTTGCCGTGTTTATATAAGTTACGACATATTTATAAAAGATACTACAAAAATAACCGAATAATTATGTTATAGTTTTGTAGTGAAATAATTTATAGTAAATTTGTGTCCAATGGTAATTGGCTCGCCCCCTATCACATCGTGGGACGGAACGTACAAGGCGGAATGTGGGTATCTTGGGACCTGTAAAACCCTGTAAGACCTTGAGAAATGTAAAAACATATTATAGACGTTCAGGCATTGATTTACTCATAATATTGTATAGTCACCCGGCGCGCCTGTTTGTCTGACCATCCGTGCTTATCACAACACTACTGAACTTATTAACATTAGATAAAACTGATTCACGAGGCCGGTTTGTGTAATTTATGAATGTTTAGATTCAATTGCTAGAGATAAATGATAATTAATTAGTAACACGATGAAAATTCAGCTGCTCAAAATCTTATGATATTTCGTGTTCCACGTGGTTCTTTAGTGTTACTACGTTGGAAATCACATCGTGAACGACACCTACAATTTCAACCTGTTTTATAAAAGATGTCATATAATTGTTTATTTAACATTATTTTTCGGAAGAACATCATTGAATATTAAATAACACAAATGCAAATTTAACCGTCGATACGCCCACGATGTCACCGACACCGGAGACAGCAATCACTTTTAAATATTAATAATGTTGTTCTTCTCAAATATCTACATGCTCTAGTATTAGCTCGCAAGATAAAAAGGTAATTTGAAAACGACTTTCATTAAAATGCGCCGTTTTGGTAGAGTATGTTTATTGAACCTTTTAACCATGGGGGTGAAACTCCCTTATAATTTATTCCTATGGTACTAGTAAGAGCCATCTTACGTTAGGCTTAAAAAAACAAGATGATTTATTTTTTTAAAGTATTAATAGATGGCGCTTTGAGTGCCAAAAAAATAATAAAACTAAAAATAATAATAACTACTGTTGTTTAAAATAATTAATTGACTTATTATTAATATAACAATATTATTATTTTTAATTTATTAATATAAAAATAGTATTAGTTACTTTACATTTTTAAATTCATACCGCCTCTTTACAATTTGTGTCATAAATTGACAGTTACACAATTTTTTCGAAAACTTTCGTGTGCGTGTTACTCCGATTCAATTATTATAATTTTACGATTTTGGCTTTTAACTGGACTTGTTTCATATCTTCTGCGTTTGACCTCGGCTTCCTATTGCTGGATTTTGATACTTGCTTCTCGATTTAGTTTTATTTGACTTGCATATTTCTACAATAACAATGTCACCTAGGAGGTGTCTGGAAATGCTACTTTGGATGCATTATTTAATTTTTTTCCAATTGTGAGATTGGGACAGAATACGATGAACTGACGTCGCGGCGTGGTGGCGCCAAATTGCCATGACCCCTTCATTCTTTATAAATTATTGGAAATTATAAAGGCACAATTGCACCATCTGGCGGATTTTGTTTAAAATAAAATATTTCCAGCGACATCTGTTATAATGTGTAACAAAATACTTGTAGCCAATAAATATATATGTTAAAAAAAAAAAAAGGATTATAGAATAAATTGTCTTTGGTTCCGAACCGTTGAAGTTTTAATAGGTTATGGGCCCAGTCCCAGTAAAAATACTCAGTTTTTAGTTGCAAAAACAGTAAATAAGTGCAGAAAATGGCAGGAAATTATTCAGTTAACGTTCCAAAGTTGAAGGGGCGAGAAAATTTCAATGATTGGGCGTTCGCAGTCGAGAACTTTCTTATATTGGAAGGAGTCGACTTGTCTAGTGACCAACAACTAGATGCATCAAGCGACAGAAAAGCCAAAGCAAAAATGATTTTAACCATCGATCCATCACTTTATGTCCATATCAAAGGTGAAACTACAGTAAAAGGTACGTGGAATAAGTTGAAGACCTTGTTCGATGACACTGGCTACACACGCAAAATCAACTTATTGCGGACTCTCATTTCAATCCGCCTAGAAACAAGCGAATCGATGACGGCGTATGTAACGCAGGTAGTGGATGTAGCACAGAAATTAAAAAGTACGGGTTTCGAAATAAGTGAAGAATGGGTGGGTTCTTTGCTGTTGGCGGGACTTCCAGATAAGTTTAGCCCTATGATCATGGCCATAGAGCACTCAGGAATGAGTATTAGTGCAGATGCTATAAAAACCAAATTATTAGATATGAGTACAGATTTTGAGACCAAATCAGAAAATGCATTTGTGGCAAAAAAATTTCAAAAACGAAATGTCGGTGACAATAAAACTTTTTCAAAGTATAGCAATACTGGTAGCAACAGGAATAACGAAACGCAGCCATCTGTCAGTTCAAACAAGACCGTGACTTTGCAAAAACATATTCGTTGTTATAAATGCAAACAACTTGGACATTATAAAAACCAGTGTCGGCAGGATGGTAAACCGACGCCGAATGCATTTAGTGCCGTATTCTTGACAAATGAGTTTAGCCAACACGATTGGTACATTGATTCAGGTGCAAGTACTCATTTGGTATCTAATGCGAACATGTTGTGTAATGTTTCGTACGCACCAAAAACGAAACAGCTTATTGTGGCAAACAAGTCAATCGTAGATGTGATCTGTTCGGGAGACTTAGAAATTACGACTTCAGTTGGAAATAGTCAATATGAAATAAATGTGAACAATGTTCTATGTGTACCTAACCTTACTACAAACTTATTATCAGTTAGCAGAATCATTTCGAGTGGTAATAGAGTGGTATTCAATAAGCAAGGATGTTTTATATATAATGCTAAAAACATATGTATTGGCGAGGCAAGGTTAGAAAATGAAGTCTACAGATTAAACATTGTAAAGTCTCAACAATTAATAGCGGCAACAATGACAACTACAAGCACAACATGGCACAGAAGATTAGGTCATATCAATGCCAATGACCTAAGTAAAATGAAGGATAGAACAGTTGAGGGTATTAATTTCCCAGACAACAAGAATGTACCTGGCAAATTCAATTGTACAATATGCTGCGAAGGAAAACAGGCAAGGCTCCCTTTCCCTCTGAGTGCGAGCAAAAGTCAGGAAGTGTTGGAGTTGATCCACACAGATTTGTGTGGACCCATGGAGAATAAGTCGATTGGAAATAATAGTTATTTCCTTATATTTGTAGATGACTATAGTAGAATGTGTTTTGTGTACTTTCTACAATCAAAACATCAGACTTTTAAGTACTTTAAAGAGTTCCAGAAACTTGTTGAAAACCAGCTATCAAAGAAAATAAAAGCTTTGAGGTCAGACAATGGTGGTGAATTCTGTTCAGCTGAAATGGAAAATTACTTAAAAAGGTGTGGTATAGTACATCAGAAATCAAATGCATATACACCGGAACAAAATGGTTTATCGGAAAGATATAATCGTTCAATAGTAGAGAAGGCACGTTGCCTATTATTTGATGCAAAGCTACCTAAAAAATTTTGGGCAGAAGCAGTTAATACTGCGGTCTATATGAAGAACAGGTCACCAACATCGGCACTCGGGCGTAGTACAACCCCCTACGAAAAATGGACAGGAAGAAAGCCAAATGTTGGCCATTTACGAATATTTGGTAGTCCTGCAATGGTTCACATCCCAAAACAAAAACGCCATAAGTGGGATAAGAAAGCAACTCAGATGATACTGGTTGGATATTCTGAAAATACTAAAGGTTTTCGTTTATATGATCCAGATCGTCAGGAAATAGTCATTGCTAGAGACGTGGTCATCATGGAAAATGTTGATGAAAATTCAACAATACTAAGACAGAACAGTCAGCAACTAGATGCAGAAATGAGTGTTGCATCAAAAGAGGAGCAGTCAGGCAATATGAATGCTGAGGATGACAGTTATATTCAGGATGATGATGTCAATGATAAGACATATGTTCCTAATGAGTCAGGCAGTGAGAGTGACAGCTTTTATGATCTTAATAATGGTGAAGATGTGACACAGGAAACTTTGCAGCTCCCAAAGCGTGTTAGAAATCCACCAGATTATTATGGTTTTGGTGGCATGTGTGTTGAAGATGTCACTAGTGAACAAATCTCATATGCTGAGGCCATGGCAGGTGTAGAAAAATTGCAGTGGCAAAGGGCTATGAATGAGGAGTTGAAATCATTCAGTGAAAATAATACATGGGATTTAGTCAATAGACCAAGTGACAGTACCGTGTGTAAAAACAGATGGGTATTCAAAAAGAAATACAGTGCTAATGGTGAAGTCCGATATAGAGCTAGGCTTGTGGCTAAAGGCTTTACCCAGAAGAAGGGTATAGACTATACAGAAACTTTTGCACCAGTGTTAAGGTACTCTACACTAAGATTGTTGTTAGCATTAAGTGTGCAATTAGATTTAGCAATTAATCATTTAGATGTACCAACTGCTTTTTTAAATGGTTTCCTAAAAGAAAATGTGTATATGGAAATACCAGAGTATTCTAACTTTGTCAACTGTAAAAATAAAGTACTGAAATTAAATAGGGCAATATATGGCCTTAAACAGTCTGCCAGGGCTTGGTATATTAGAGTCGAAGAAAGCTTGATAGATTTAGGTTATGTGAAATCTAAATATGAACCATGTCTTTTTATAAAATCAGAAAATAAAATGAAAGTTATTGTAGCTTTGTTCGTAGATGATTTCTTTGTATTTTATAATTGTAAAAATTCTTATGAACAGCTAAAGAAAGAACTTGTTGACAAATTTAAAATAAAGGACTTAGGACAAATTAGTCAATGTTTGGGAATGAGAGTAAAAGTAAAAAAAGATAGTATTTCTATTGACCAGGAAAATTTTGTTAACAATATTCTGAATAAATTCAATATGTCCGATTGTCATGGATCTGATACTCCAATGGAGACTAATTTAAAGCTTGAAAAAGATATTAATGATTGTCATGGTAAATATCCATACCAACAATTACTAGGTAGCCTTATGTATTTATCCTTTCTGACAAGGCCAGATATAGCTTTTAGTGTGAGCTATCTCAGTCAATATAATAATAACTACAGTGAAATTCATTGGAAACATTTGAAAAGATTGTTAAAATATTTGCAGAAAACAAAAAACTATGGTCTCACTTACAAAAAAAATTGTAGTTACCTACATGGATTTGTAGATTCTGATTGGGCAGCATGTCACTTAGACAGAAAATCCTATACTGGGTATTGTTTTATAATGTCAGGGTGTGTGGTTTCTTATGAATCAAGGAAGCAAAGGACAGTAGCTTTATCAAGTGCTGAAGCAGAATACATGGCTCTTAGTGAAGCTTGTAAAGAGGCCATTTACTTAAAGAATCTTTTATCTGAATTGTTAAAAGCATATGATGGTACACCAATATGTTTATGTAGTGACAGTCAAAGTGCAATAAAATTAGCCCAAAATCCACTATATCATAGACGCACAAAACATATTGATGTACGACATCATTTTGTTCGGCAGTGTGTGACTGACAATAAAGTAAAGTTAAAATATGTTCCTACTTCTGACATGCCAGCTGATTTACTGACGAAAAGTCTCAGTGCAAATAAGCACTATAAGTTTTTAAACTTAATGGGCATATCTGAAATATAAGTTAAGGTATTATTGTATCACTTGTGTGTAATTTTTTTTATTTTGTACTTGTGTATTGCTGGATTATTTTGTTAGGAGAGGGTGTTATAATGTGTAACAAAATACTTGTAGCCAATAAATATATATGTTAAAAAAAAAAAAAGGATTATAGAATAAATTGTCTTTGGTTCCGAACCGTTGAAGTTTTAATAACATCTCGTACACAGCTGAGTAAATTTTTGTTCCTCAAATATATTGAAGAGTTGCTCATCTATGTCCTATATAGTGTATTATCTATGCTTTTAACTCTAACATGGCTACCAGATTTGCCAATACGAGGCGATATAAATGGACATATCGCATTTATGTCAGTTGTTACATTTATTATAGCCCGTGTCATAACAAAATAAAATTATAAACTAGAAATCCCAATAACATCAACTAAAAAAAATATTTATATTAGAAAGCTGTGTATTTTCAACGTCACATTATAAGGCATATTTATGTAGAATGACAACCTGTTAAATTACATATTTTTGCGGTAGTACATAATCACTGTAAAGGTGACCCTAGCCCACAAGTTGTTAAAAAACACGTGGATTTACAAACAACACGATGACATGAATTACATGAGACCAGTGCGCACTGACAACAGGTGTCGTGTGGAAGCCACATCGGGTGAATACGGAAGTGAAGTGATAAGCAAGTGGGTGTGTCGCGATATATATTCATCGAGTAAATAAGCGAGCAATGGGTTGACTTTACGTCGTGCGGAGGGACTGGTGGGGTGCAAGTTTCGGCGAACAAACGCTCCGCTACTGTGTACTACTCTACACGCTATATCTACACAAATAGTGATTTACTCAACACGCGCGGACTCGAGTGTTTACATAATATTTGAATAAAACATTAACATATCTGTTTGTTTGGTTGTGAAATCAATGGTGACATTGAGCCGAGACTCGCCGGGGCACAGCTGATACTGATTGTTTGGACAAGTAGTGTGCCGCGCAAACCACACGCAACTTGTACGCATAAATTCAAATATAAGGAAAATAAGTGTAAAGATTGCAGGCCATCTTATTTTAACTTTAAGTGCCGATGTTTAAAGATTGTGTGAATTTATCACCACTGTTAGTGCTCATATATGGCTGACATTGAAAACTTCACTTAAATATAACAAAACGTTAACGTAACAAACCGAAATATATTTGCAATATCCGTCTAAAACCACTAATTTGCCATGTCTACAATGTAACAACTAAGTGAGCTCTGTGTTCCCAAGAGTACTAACTAGGTGCATGCTGACTTCATAATACTAAAATTAGTGACTAATATGCATAATGTAGCAAGAGGTATATAAATAAACTAGGTGAGTTATGCAGAGGTAAATGTTCTGTCGTAGAAAACTCATAGGGCATTCGTCTATCGTAGCTTTACATGAGCGATGTTTTGCCAAACATGTGAACGTCGCAGTACTAATGCGTTCGTATGCCGGCCGAGCGCTGTTAACTGTTAGACTCGAGTACGCGTCTAAATTAAAAATTATGTGCCTACGTTATACACATATAAATTTGGTTGAGCATTGCGAATGAGGCTCTGCCATAAGAGGTGTGGTAGTGATTAATCGCCACTTATAAAGCGCGAGGTGGCAGGATGTAGGAGAGTGTGGCGAGTGTGTGGAGTGTGGTGAGTGTGTGCGTGGGTGCAGAGCGAGTACTCACGACGTGCGTGCAGTCGGCGTCGTCGAGCGGGCAGGCGGCGCCGCCGTTGCTGGCGAGCACCTCGGCCATGTGCTGCGTCTCATCCTCGGGGAAGCCCACGAAGCACACGCGCGCGCCCGCGAACACCTTCAGCTTGTGCTCCTTCTGCAACGCACAGCCTTCACTTAACAACACTATGTACTCATCAATTATATCCAAAACATACACACTCAGACAAATTGTGCATTGTAATTTGTATCAGTCAATAAAAATAAATCTCAAATTCTAGTTCCCACATGACCGCTGAATAAACAATCGCATGATGTCACATCTGCACAAGGAAGCATCTTCACCGCTAACCTTGCGATCTCTGAACGTTAACGTTCGTGATTTTAATATACAAAATAAACTGTTCTTATAGAAAAACAAACATCAATTTGCAATTTAGGCCATAACAAATACTAGTCCAAAGCAATTAACTGGCTAGCGAGCAGCGCTGCACTTTGCATTCCAAATGCACACTTCCGCCAATTTGTGTGCTAGCGACGAAATGACGTAACGGTGAGGTGACCCAGGCGGCGAGCTGCGAGCGGCGAGTGGCGAGGCGGTGAGGCGGTGAGGAAGCGAGGTTTATGTTTACTAACAATGAGGGCGTCGTCGGTGGCGCAACAGGCGGGGTCGTCGCGGCGCTGCCAGCACGCGTCCACCCAGGAGCGCGCCAGCACGGGCAGCCCAAATCCCGACGCGTAGCGGTATTTGTCGCCCGTGGCCGCCGCCGCGATCAGGTGCGTTACCTTGCTCGACATGTCCTTGCGGATCGACCCACCCATGTAGTGGATCAACGTTATCAGGTACGTCTGCAAACATTTACATACACAATATTTGTACATTTGCACCCACCACACTGCTTCTTTACTATTTTATTGCTTTTATTGCTTTATACAGAACCGAGGTACTCTATTCATCAGGATATTGCGAAAGCAGTTGACATTAAAAAAGGCTGTGTGAATATTAAAGAATCGGCACCGGTAACCTCCAAATGCGCTAGATACCTTTATCAACTATTCATTTGAATAACAATGCTTGTATTACCACAATAGTAAACTTATCGTAGCAGTTGTTAAAAACTTTGCATTTACAAACTTACAAAGGTAAATAGATCACATGATTCTTAATGATATGAATAATTTCTATTATTAATTAATGCTTAGTGGATAATTTAGCAGTAACACGCTACCCTAACATAAAAAGCATGAATTACATGATGCAATGAACACGAGCGAATCACACCGCGTCATTTTCCCCATAATTATCCACTCGGTATATGGTTTCGATATTCTTTGTATGTTTGCTACTATATAAAATTCACGTTCATGGAGTGAATAGGAACGAAATCGGTAATGCTATATGAACTATAAATTATTTTTATCGGAAATCCAACATTAGCTTTTTTATTCACTTTATTGTTGACGCCGGGCGACCACACTCGTTTCTATTCACTCAGTAGCTAGTTATACTAACAAGTTCATCCTTCTTCCTGAAGCCGGAGAAGCATATGACGGCGCCGCGCATCGCGAGCGAGTAGAGCGGGCGCGCGTTGACGGGCGGCGGCTCCTCCCGCTCCGCCAGCTGCAGCACCGCGGTCGGACCCAGCACCCTGCACACACGTACATACACAATAAGCACACACACACACACACACAACACCAGAACCATACTGATTTACAATTATTATGTAGCCACCGAAAGTATGCCAGTGGGGCTAGCAGCGAGAACTCATAGCATGGGGCTGAAAGATACTTGGATGGAGAGCAGGTACAGGCAAGATACATTCGATGAAGGATCTAATAAAAGTTGCAGAAAGCCGCAGGGTCTGGCCGCATCTAACAGCCCGGTGTGGAAATCCATAGGAGGCTTATTTTAGCAAGCTAATTTACTGTAGCTAAGAATGGATAATACATCACACATGCAACTTGCATTTATCACGAATATATTCTCTAATTTGCCTGTGATCGGTTATTGTATCTGACGCGATAAGCCACAGTACATATAGCTGCAAACGCTTACTACGCAAAAACGTCGCTACAAGAAGGTAGCACAAGGGTACCCACACGTAAGGAGACTAGGAAAAAATCTGTATGAGTCCATATACGTACCACTGCAGGGCACGAGCCTCCTTTACAATCGAGAGTGCGATTGAGAATGGTTAGGCCATATTGTCAACCACGTGGCCTAGTGCGGGTTGGCGGACTTTACATACCATATAAACTCTTTCAAATTCGCTATATTATGCAAGGTTTCCTCACGACGTTTTCATTCACCGTTGTATGTGTGATTGTGATTGGTGATTGGTTATCAATACAAACATGACTCCGAAAAATCAGAGGCGTGCCCTGGGATTTGAACCCGCGACCACCGTGAGCATGTTGGCTGCCGCGTCTGGTCTTCTTTGCCAAGAGGCCACGAAGAGGAAAATATAATTGAGATTTACTTGGCATTTAACATTATTATTTTTTGCGCATATTTTTACTAATTACATACAAGCATGACCTGTCAAGTGTTTAAATAGGTAAGTCGACTAAAAATACACGCTGTATAAAGTTTGTTAAATTATACCTCGTAGAGTTAGGGCGTCTAGAGTGAGAAACTTGGCTCTGCATGAAATCTGATAACTTTTTGACGGTGCGATTCATATGGTCATCGTCATAGCAACATTTTATATTAAAATGTTTTTAACGTTAGTGTTACGTATACGTAGTAATAAAACAATGACGATGTGGAGTAGAGAACGAAGAATTCGATAAATAAATATAGAAAATATAGCAAGATTAGAAAAATATGTCTCAACATTTAACGTGGCTACATTTTTAAGCGATCCAGACAATGGGAACATTCCAAAACATGATACACGACGCGACGTGCGCGTACGCATGTTATACATAATGCCGGTAATAACAGTTGCTTTTGATTTAACCGCCAGTAAAGACGTTCAATAGATCACGGCGGGATGTATACGAGTAGGTTTCCAACTCGTACATGTTACATAAAAACGCCAGCCGAACACACTCCATCATGTGTAGCGATAACACTCACTTGAGATTTTATTATGCTCGTGAATTATGTTAAACATCCAGCGGGGCACCACCAAACATAATATACAAATTGCTAGATTCATACAATTTGACGACGTTAAAGTTACAATATGAGCGTTACGAGTCAATCAAAATACTTTAGAATAATTAGTTGTCACATCAAAACTATAAACCAAATATTTGCAAATAAAGTGATTGAGATAATATTATATCCCAAGTGTTCCCATATTTCTTAGTGCGAATCCCTGATGCATTATAGCATTATCTTGACCGAGGTGCGACTATTGATTTGAGAACAGGCACAATTCAACGGCAATTGACCCAATTAACTGATTAAGGTAATATTACTCAAATTATTTTAAGTTATTTGTTTCCTTATTGGTTTTATCTTGATGTAATGTTAATGTCGCACGCTTAATATTAAACTGACCGAATCCAAAAAAAATAGACAAGGTAGAATAGATCTTATGTTACAAATCTTTAAAGAACATTTCCCAAAAAATGTTTTTTTTTAGTTAGGTCTCTTTAATACTAAGGGTGCGATGTGTACTCGAGGCGCTGCTCGGTATTTTCTTATAGGAGCGCGTCGCAAGAACAATTTTTCTAATGAGCCATAGCAATAAGAGATGCTTTTTGATGTACGTTTGTCTGATACGACAGCATGTAGTTTTAATTAAAATGTAAGTTTTTAGTTTTTATTACTCTGTATACATAATGAAACTTATTACGCCGCCAGCTAATTCCAAACACACTATGCAATTTCAAGAAAGCATGCACAGTGACTAACCAATGAAGGTTGCCTATTATGCTCATTGGATCTCTCCGTTTTACATCTATACTTGACTAGTTTTAATTGAACAAAGTATTTATTACATTCAACCAATTAATATTGCGCTTGCGACTAAGCCTTAAATACCAGAGGGATATTATTAAGAACCCTTTCGTTCTGCTTTGCGGTAAGAAGAAACCCTTTTTATTTTTTTGTTTGCTTGGAACGAGATCGAGTAACCAAAGACCGCGAAAAACATAAAATCTTCTGCGTCAGATTTTTTTTACAAAAATAGTAATTATTTCCACGCGATACTGAAAAATTGTCGCTTCAACGAATGTTGATGTCATTGGTCATAATATCATAATAGTGGTATCGCAAAGTTCACAAGTGAGATGACATAATGGTGGATGGCCCGTACGTTTATCCGATGGGCAGCCGGCACGTAGCGTCAGTGCAGTAAGGCTGACAGATATAACTATGTACGTATAAATTAATCAGCGCGTTTAACGGCCGGTCACCATCTAAGGTCGGCCTCCAACACTAAAGATACGACGCTAGATATGAACGTTAATTTGTTCATGGTACATATTAATTGCATAAGCTAACAAGATTTATTAGTCTCTTTCGCGAATATGCCGTTGCACTGGGTGCGGGGAGCGGGGCCCATCAACTTTATTACTTTGTATTACGCGCGATACGTTCCGACACGGCGCGGCGCGGCGCTGCGTACTGTAATCACGAAAACCATTTAAAATGCTCCAATGTTAATAGTATATTGAAGTCTCTCCCATCTGTAAAAACATGAATGAATGGCAAAGGCATTTATTTAAAATATTGATTTGCGTTTATGCATACATGTCATGTGTGCGAAATGCGAATACTAATATGGGCGTGACGAATAACAACTAATGCCTATTCAATACTCTCAAACTATGCGTACAACCTTCATCTTAAATTGCATACCTAACACCTGAGCCATTAATAATATTGGTATTTGATGAAACACTACCTCGTTGAATGAATAGACATTTATCTAACATAAAACAACAACATTTGTTAACAAAGGGCCCTACATTTTTAGACTCATAGAATCCTTGCTGTCTTGTCATGTTTTTAATTTGATAATTTATTTTCGATAAAACTATTGATATGTGTTTTGGACTACAGGTATAATCCAACTTTTAACCAATTCAGTGGAGCGTAGGACCCCAATTATTTCACTGACACAGACCCCATAATACAGTTCGACACCCAGGTGTCAAAACTCAGGTGTCGAAAGGATCTACTTTCCTACTTAATATTCGCCATTTCTTCTTAATAGTCAATAGTAAAAATAAAAGCATTTATCACAAGGTGTGATATTTAGCAGAACAATTGTATTAATAGGACACGCGACTAGGCCCCGGAGACATGAATTAAAAGAGTTGGTGGAAACCGTAGGCGGCGAGTAGGTGACGCATGAACCATTACTACGATGGGTGCGCTCGGTGAAGTGCGAGGGCGACAGCAGACGCCTGCATCGACGACTCACGTCACCCTGCACGCAGACTCCTACTACAGAATTCAACATTAGCCGTAACTTTCCCTGCATACAATTAAGAACACGCATGTACCCCCAAGAGGTAGGCAATGTTATCACTAATACGTTATTCGACCCGCTGATCGTAGATATTATTTAAATTCCAAAGAGTGACTGCCCTCCAAGGCCGTCCCGGGAAACTTATATGAGTTTTTCAACATGAAAACTCCTACAAAAAGTCTGACTTGGGTCAAACAAGGATCACACGATATACGATTGCAGGGGCTAGACTAGGATAATGAGGTGTACCTCCTGTTCGCTTCAAAACAACATTCAAATTTGTAGTATCTCTACATATTTTGTTTGAATCTGGGCGACATTGGCGGTAATTATAGTGTCGGAAATATAAACTTTTTAACAATAGGCGACGCATAACGTTATCCATTAACTCTTAATGACGACCCCCTCCCTCATCCGTTCAGTGACGTCCCCGCCAGGGCACACACCTTACGACGCCGTCGACTCAACGTGGTGGCACAAATAGTTGATGACTTATACACGAATTCCGCGAGTTTATAAACAAACACAATTACTAATAATATTATTTTAACTTCTGTAGGGGACTTTCTTACACATGGAACGAATTGTTTTTTGAATGTTAACATTAGATAGATCATTAGAATAATCAAGGTGGTAATTACACTTACAAAGGTAATAAAAGTTTGTATTTATGTATATGTTTTATTGTTGTATAAGAAACATGAAGATATATTTAGTTACGCTAAAAAGCAAAAACTACCGTGGCAGCGTAAAAATAAACAGTTAATTTTTTTTTTATTCAACTTCTGGGCATCTGTCTGACGTCATATTTAGTGGCAAAAAATGCAATTGCTAGTAAATTATGTAGGCACTTCAAATAGAAAAACCCATACAAATTAGATTATCGATCTAGCAGACAACCTACAACTGGGTTAATGAAACGATGTTAATTATTATAGTTGATGAATGTGGCAGCAAACTAATACTGAAGTAAATGCTTGATAAAGGGGTAATTAAGAAACGGTAAAAGGAAAAAAACGCATTATTTTTTCACCATTTGTATTGAAAATAAAAAATAGGTACGTAATTTCAAAGAGCATACATAGTCCTTAAATGTTGGATAAGCAAGCAGACGATAGTAATATTACAACAAGTCAATTAATTTATCACATTGTGCCGACCCCACATAGTATAGTATAATAGTCAAGCAAAAGAAGATTGATATGATAAGGTATTATTACTATTGTGCTTTTTATATTGAAACGCACCTTTTAAAATATAAATTTCATTCAATCGGGTTTGAATTAATATTGCGAAAATGTTGAACAATCTCAGCGAGTTTTATTGGTAAACAGTTACCAACGATACAAGTACCTACTGCCCACGCCGCCATAGCAGTACAATTATATTTTTGACGTTATGACATTACAGGCATAATTTTGTACATTTTAAACTTATATTTACACCACACAAAGTAGTAGGGTATATCAAAATAGACCCGGCTTGGAATCATTTTGTTCGGACTAATCTGCAGGATATAACACACGGTTATTTACTGAGTGCTGGTTGAGTCAATAAATTCTGATAACTACTTTACACAAGAGTTTTTCTTGAATCAAATAATTTCAATTGATCAATCGCTTTCTCACTCAATGACCGTTACGGAACGTGGAGCTATGTAATTGACATTACATATTGTATTATTGCTATGAAAACAATTAAATGTCATGTCGTCATATTACGTAAATTCTTGTTTATGTTGATCATACAAAAAACTATAAAATAGCTTCTCGAATTTATTAAATAAACATATTCAAAATTTGAAAATAAAGATAAATAAAATAAATCCGCATTTGTAGAATAATTTTACACTTTTAATAAAAGATAACACCTATCAGTATTTATTACTTTCTGAAAGAACACCATTCCTTTTCTTAGAAAAGCTGACTCGCTTGCGTTAGTTCTAGATATTCGACGTGATTCAATTATATTAATGATAACATCCCAAATATTTAAACGTTTAAGAATAGTTTTTAAAATTATGTTTGTCTTACAAATCGCAATTGAATAGTATGGTATCCGGCGTTTTGAGGTCCGTTTGAGGCAGGAGCTCTTGCGTCGGTTCCTGTTCCTCCGGCGTAGGTGGCAACCGAGTGGGCCCCATCGTCATCACGATCACCGGCGGCCCGGCGCTCAGCCGCTAGTCCGACGCACGCTCCGCACACACACGTTACACAAAACCCATTCACTGACACTGTCAAACATGCTAACCGCACCGCACACCTATAACTGAACAAAACCTTATCATCCGGCTTTACTCGATTTTTGCATTATTGTCGTTGTTGAATCGTGAGTCGTATCAATTCGATATTACGATCAGTTTAATACTTTAACGCGGCGAACGCAACAACAAAGGCACAAACGGCATGCGCGTTATGCGTTTCACGTTAGATTGAAAAACAGTCGTGAGGAATGTGAGGCCGAAAATAGCGAGGAGCGTCGCGTGGCCACAAGGGCGACCCTCGCTGTACGGCGGGAGATGCGCGTACCGCGCTCGCGCCGCCGCCGCGCCGCGCCGTGTCGTACACCTTCACGTACACAGTACACACGCCTTTATTTACATCCTTACTTCCATGAAATACGCTCACCAAATATACGCTTGTCTTGCGAGTTACGAGTGGAAGCTTCCATGTGCGTAAACAACCCCGAATGTATGCTCAGGGTGAGGCGTCGGTGGCGGCGCGCCCGCATCTCGATGCCGCTAACCAACCTTTCAAATTACATGTGTAAAACTGCTTTCACACAAATGAATATTGCGCGGCATAATTTCATCATTCTAACGCGACCGGCCTTGCCGAACGGACCTTGTACGTATATAAAAATCACAAGTAACGAATCGAAACTAACCGTTTAAATAAGGACAGTTTCTGAAAGTTTTGAGCCAAAACTGATATATCAATCAATATTTCAATGATGTTGGATTTCATTTCACATTTAATTGGTTCATATGTTCTGCAATTTAAAAACTTAGAAATTGCATAAAAAATGTAATAGTTAAGCAGAAACCATATGCATGTGATTATTTATGTTTCCTTGGTCAATGATTATAATCTAAATTGAAGTCGTGAGTAATGAATGAATTTTCAGTGAACTGGGCAATTTCTTAGACCGTACGGTATATTTCTTATGCTACTGTGTTTTATTGATAACCATTAAATTATGAGTAAGAGTTCAGACGAAAGCGCCAGATCAACATAAATTTTCGCAAACAAATCCGGCGTCGAATGCGGTAGGTATAAAACAATAAACAATTAAAGCTCATCAGGCCTGTTCGATCAATGCAAGAAGAACTTCAAAGGGAATGGAACCGCATACAGTTGTATTAAAGCCAACTTGGAGAATAACATGAGCAGCCGCCGGCCGCGAGGTATTCTCGTCAACACGCCCGGTGCATCCCGGTGGCCAGTGCCACTGCCTCCGCCGACATGCTCTTGTGTTTAATGTACGCAAATGCACATTGCACACTGATCACGATAACGAACGATGGAGTTGCTACTGAAGTCTGAACGCGCATAAATCATGTTCACCCAACACTGCGGTTCATGTTACTAATAACGTAAACATGTCTTGTTGACGAGTTGATCGGTGGAAAAACTAATGTAAAATATTGTGAAAATATAGCAAGCCCCGGTGACAAAGTGAATTCATAATGTAAACAATGAACTGATATTGAATGAAGTAGCACGCTCTACCGTTTGCGCCGTGTTCGTCGCTGTTGCTGCACGATGAGATCCACATTAGACAATGAATCTATCGGACGAATGTGTAACTGCTCTTCTTTTCAATACTTATACTGAGATTTAAGGTAGTAAATTGTTATGCGTCCCTCACATTCGTTTCTTACAATATTTTAATAAAGTGTAAATTGTCCTGGAGTCATTTTTCCACAGTAGTAGGAACTCCATAACTAACACAGTATTTCCAAAAAGGAACGTAAATCTTAGTAATAAAAAAATATATGAAGAGGGGCTTGCAGTGTCACTCGTGAGTTTATCACAACAATTAATCTAAATGTAGTGCTATTTTAGATGGACGACGCCACAAGAAAGCGTGCGTACACGCGCAAACTGTGGCGTACCACGTATGTAAACCAACACAAAAAGACAACGCAAACGCGTGACAAAGCATCCATCGCTCGCGCGGTAAGCCTAGCGAGGCACCGCACTCGCGCCGCGCCGCGCCGCGCCCGCACCCGCACCCGCCAGTCCCGCGCACGCACCCGTTGCCAAAATTAATGTCAATAACGTCTCGTTAACAACTTTATACACGTCATCACATTTATACGGAAATATGATTTTTCTCAGCAGCGATGCAAATTGATTAGTTTTCTGAAATAAGTCAGTGACTACAATGCCATATTCATAATAATGACAACATGTCTGAATAAAAGCTCCCTAAAAGTAGAGTTTAGATGATGTAACTGACCTGTATTTAGCTCTGTGTGCGGTGTCAAAGAGTTCGCCATCGAATGGCGAGGTGATGAGGTAGGAGGGTGACGGTGGCGGCTGCTGCGGCTGCGGCAGCGCGTCGGGCGCCACCACCGGCACCACCACGCCCAGCCGCTCGCACGCCGCCCGCACCCGCTCGCACTCCAGGCACGTCTCATTTACGTACACCACGGGACTCGATGAGCCTACGGATCAAACTCAACCTTAACACATCCCGTTAATCACTTCAATGCGTACTGTTACAAAATAACCTCACAAGCTATCCATCAATTGGAACATGCGCTTCTTGCACCATTCATGGTATACTACCTCAACATTTTATTAGTTATATGTATATTAAGGGACAGTTGTAATTGGGTTATGTTTTAACTCTAATGCATCAATAAGCGTACAATTTGAATCAAATACAAATCAGAGATCTCTTAACCTTATTTCACGATCCAAAGCACGTGTACGGTAAGTATTTGTCAAACACTCTAGGGCTGTTAAGATAAACAACGAGTGTAACGCAACGTGATAAATGTTGTAAAAGATAAAACTGGTTACTCTATTCAGGTTTTTGCATAAATTAATTACATTGCGATTATTTGGTCATAAAAAGATTCAACCTAATCAGTCTCAAAACTATTAGCTACAAATAAAATACATATTCGACCAGTTATTCACCCATTAAATTTCCATGTCCTGTGTAAGTCAAGAATAATATATCTAACTACATGAGTCCAAATAAAACAAAGTATTCATGAATGTTACGCCATATAAGTCCTGTTGCAGGGCATCATATCCAGCGTTATGCTAAGGGTTTGAGCTTAGTCTACTAAACTGGCCGCTGCCTCGATATCAGTCTTACCAAGACTGAACAATTTATCAAATATAACAATGTCCACCTAACATGAGGGTTTTATGTATAAAGATTTATTCTGCGCCAAATTACAGCAATCGAGATGACCACTATCCTAACATGCTCTAAGAAACATTACTTTCCAAAGGATTTTTCTAACAAATGTGGCCGCTCCCTCAACTATTCTACTTCTATAGCGTTTCCATTTCACTCCAATACTATTTAAGAACAGTAGTATCAGGAATATGCTACCACCAATAAGGTTATTGCACAAAGTTCTAAATAATAAATGCTACATGCGGTCACAATACAAAACAACGACGCCTCATTCTGCAATCCTAACGAGGTTACGAGGAAACTTCACGTAAGGAAGTCGTGCGCCATAAATACGATTTATCTGATTACGAAAATCCTCTTGAAAAGAACCAGACACTGATGTGTAGCGCCTCCTTTGATCCTTCAAGAATTCTGAGCACCGGTATGCAGACCGAATTCAGACTCGTGTAAACATCGGTCATCGGCAATCATTATTATTTCAGTTTCGATTTAGCAGTCAACTCACTGTCAATGAATGATGTGAAACACTTCTAAATAAGGCTCTAGTTGGTCAAAAAATATACTAATAAGAGAATGTCAGTTGTGTCTATTCTGCATGTGGCACAATATGTTGAAGAGATGAAGCCAAATATAGTTTTGTAACTTGGTCCGTGTCAATAGCATCCAACGAAATACGCGTACTAACTACTTCGAATGACCAATACTGTAAGTATGGCACGTCGAGTGAGCATTACATATTTGAATGAACCAACGATCAATGTGACCTTTAGGGGACGAGTTTTTCTCATGCTAATGGTTCTCGTCGAGTGGTTTGCACTTGTAAACATCACCCTACATTTTAACATGCAACGTTATATTACGAAATGTGGTAAGCGATATCGGCAAATGTCATGTTTATGGCGACAAGTAGCCTATTGAGAAAACTGTGATTACAAACCTTAGATTTTAGTCAAATAACACAAATAAACCGAAAAACCATGCAATCACACAACTAAATATACTATATTACAATTGTTTTTTTTTATTATATGTTTATTTACTATCACCTATTCATCTAAGCAATAAATTATTATACACACTCATTGGAAATTATTATTCCAATGAGGTGGGAGTTTCCTCCCGCTGTCTTACTTCCTTGTTACATCGCGTCAAGTTAATATATTCATACAACACCTTAAGACACACTTATGCCTTACGTTTACGTCGTAAGTATGCATCAAGCATAGCCATTTCCTATGTAAATTTATAAACACAACTCTGTTTTATAATAAGCAGATATTTATATGATTACATTGGAGTCTAGGACAGTTTTACAACTATGCTCAACTAAGTTAAATGATTCTTCATACTGCCACGCGAGATATCATTCCTCTGGTATTATCATATTTTTATACAGGCAATTATGTCATCATATGCATAAGATAAAATGCTATCAATAAACAGGTTTACAATTATCAAGCTTCTGTTTGTTTTTAGCAACTTTTTGTATGTTGGATACAAGTATTAACAGTTTAAATAGTTACCAAAATAGCCAGATATATTTATATAATTTAAATTTAAATTTAACAGTATATGTACAGTTT
Source organism: Hyles lineata (assembly GCA_030180105.1). NCBI lineage: Eukaryota > Metazoa > Arthropoda > Insecta > Lepidoptera > Sphingidae > Hyles > Hyles lineata. The sequence continues at coordinate 7,511,461 of JARJEE010000017.1, read as the reverse complement.
ATTGATTGTTGGTGAGATATGAGCGATGAGCACAATGGTAATGAGACCACGCCATGCGACGCACTCACATCCTCCACTGAGGTACGACCGCAGTTGTTCTACCAACGCTAGCATGGCTGGCATGCGTGCCGCGAACCACGCTTTACGCCATCTGCAAAGGCAGCGCTCTTCAGCAAATCCCCTGTACACCAGCCTTCTCAAACTAACGCCGAAAAGTTTGCACTTGCAGCACACATAAATAGTATCACATCTCATTAATCTATCGAATTTCTGTTTTGCTGTAATAGAAACAGGCGAAATGATCCATTTCTAACATGAATACTACTTTTTCGGTGGTATGGTATATGACTTAGTGTTGGAATAGCAATAGCAATCACAAATAGCAAGTCAGTCGATAGTAAGATTTCATAAGTTATATTGTACTTTGCGATAATGATTCACAAAACACATCGGCTAATATTTTTATACGATCTCGTGTAATCTATGAAGGAGTGAGTTTTATTTACTAACCCATTTTAAGAAGAAACTGAACAGTCAATTATGTGTGTGTAATTTCAGATGTAAATCGCTATGGTATGCAGGTTTCCTCACGATGTTTTCCTTCACCGTTTTAGTGCGTGGTGATTGACTATCAATACACACATGACTCCGAAAAGTCAGAGGTGTGCCCTGGGATTTGAACCCGCGACCACCGTGAACGTGTCGGCAGCCGCGTCTGGTCCGTTTACCAACAGGCCACCACGCACTTTATAAGATAATTATAAGAATTTCTATGGTATGTAAGTCCGCCAACCCGCACTAGGCCAGCGTGGTGGACTATATGGCCTAACCACTCTCAATCGTACTGTCGATTGTAGAGTAGGCCCGTGCCCTGCAGTGGGACGTATATGGGCTGATACAGAATTTCAGATGTGAAAAATTGTTATAATATTTAACAATTCTGAGGTGGATATTAGCAATAGCAGAAATATAGAGCATACGAAATCTTCTAAAAAACAAGGTGGCGATGTTAATTTGAAATAGCAATCATTACTAGAATATGATGTGATATACTAGTGGTAGATCTCTCATATGTGAGAGGCCGCCAACGTGGATATGGGTAACCGCCATATCTATTTCTCCCGCCAAACAGCAGGGTTAATGCACTGTTATGTCCTGGGTTGAATGACATTGTAGCAAGAGTGACTACTGGACATATTGAGACTTAACATCTTATATCTCGCGATGGCGATCGCAGTGGAATGCCAAGCATTACTTTATTTTATGGTGTCGTTTGGTTTTGGTTTTGTCTATGACCAGTCGTATCGCTTAACATCAGGCGTACGGCAAGCTCGTCTCGCCATTCGTTGCAATAAAAAAATCGTGGATAAGATATCGCAAATTACTTTATTAGTCCCAAGAAGTGATGTAAAATCGACTATGTTGATGCACGAAATATAACATGAAGATACCATTTTAAGAAAAATCAAAGATCTGTAAAGAGATAGGACACAAGTGAAAAGTTCTTAATGACGAAATAGTCATTTATTATTTTGCTTTCAGCGATTACTACAGCTATCTCCAATGGCAGGCTGCGGTTGGGTTACCGCCCAGAGCGTTAGCGATGATGATGCGTCATGCGACACAGATCTAGGTTTCCAAGGTGTTTAAGTGACTGATAGAGAATGCTGCGAAATTCACGCCCAGGGGGCAAATGTTACTTATCCCCCATTTAGACTACAATATTATAATAACTTTAATGAAATGCTTTATTGCTGTATTTGGGGTTTTAGTTGCAAAATTTAAGCCTATGTTTATTAACCGAGTGAATGTAATCAACAGAATCATTGTCTAAATACGAAAGCATATTTCTCTATGATACTGCAATATAAAATGAACGAATTAATAAAATATAACGAATTGTTGAAATGGATACATGGTATTAACATGTTTAAATGGGTCAGTGAAGTCGGAAAAAAATAGCAAGCGTAATAGTGCCGCCAAAAGTGCCAAAAAATATTTTATTAGAGTCAATAGACTGCATAAAATTTTGAAAATGTGCAAATTAAACTTAAACTTAGAAATTCACAATTGTGATCAAGTCATCAAAACTATTTTTACATAAAGAATATTGAACGAAGCCCAAAAAAATACTTTACATTATAACATGCGCATACCTAAGTCGTGATACTAACTGTTAAAAACTTTATTTTTGCATAATTCTATTTTACACTTCAGGTAATTAGTTCCAAAGCGAAACAACAATTTCAAAGGTTTTAAAAACTTGTGATTTTATAAATCGTCCAATTCCACCATTGCTTTCGGCGACTTGCGAAACAGTGACTTTTTCCGTGGTGTTAGATTTTTTTTATCCAATCGATTAATTCATGAAATCCTTAAGTTGCTATAGATCTATGATCTCGCAGGAGAATGTGGATAAGCAACATTTGTTTCCTCTCTCGGTTTCAGAGGGTGGTAGCCGCCCAAAGTGTAAAATCCCCATTTCAGCCAGCTTCCACTCTCTTCACTCAGCTGACGTTATTTTCCACTCCTGTGTATAGTGATGAATCCAGGGTTCCATGGTTCATCCAGTTTTGATTTTGATTCGAAAAATCCTTTTTCTTACGCGTAAAAAACTCCAAACAGCACTCCTAATCATCAACTGTACTGGTGGTAGATCTCTCATATGTAAGAAGCCGCCAGGTAGGTACCACCAAAATCTCTATTTCTCCCGTCAAACAGCTGTGTAAATGCACAGTTGTGTTTCAGATTAAAAGACATTGTAGCCAGAGTAACGACTGGACATATTGAGACTTGACCTCTTATGTCTCAGGATGGCGAGCGCAGTGGAATGCCAAGCATTGTTTTGTTATTCAAGGTGTTGTTTGGTTTTGCTACTGTTTATAAGCGGTAGTACTCCCCATCAGGCGAACGACATTTTCGTCTCGCCAATCATTGCAATAAAAAAAAAACAAGTCGTTGTTTTTGTTACACTATGAGCCAACGCGGCACACAAAGAAAAAATATACGACCATTTTTTTCTGACCAGTTTAAAAGAATGTGATATGTAATATCTTTAGGATATCAGCTAATTGTTGCAGTCTTATTTTTTATCGGACATAACAAATACCTTTTTTGGATGTTTTCGAGCATGACCTTCTACCATAACTTGACGACTTGGGTGCACCTCCTCTTTGATGGTTAATTAACCCCATTGAAAATCTGTTTACCATAAGCAAACAGTAGTTTTGGTGAATATTGTAATATTTTTTCATAACATCTACTAATAATGGGAATTATTGCTATTTGAAATTAACGTCACCTTGTTTTTTTTAAGCTGTAACCATTTTCGACATCTAAAATTACACACACAATATTGTCTGTTAAGTTTCTTCTTTAAACGGGTTCATAAAAATCTCACTCCTTCATAGATCACACAAAGATCATATAAAAATATTAGCAGATAGGCGTTATGAATCACAATCGCAAATCACAAAATTTAGCTTGTTTTTATAACTTGTGTAATTTTACTATCGACTTCACTTGCTGTTTGTGATTGCTATTTATTCCAACACTAATATCTATAAAAACTGGCTGGCAGTAGCAGTTACATCTGGGATTTGTTTTTTTTTATTGCAATGAATGGCAAAGCGAGCATTCCGTTTGCCTGATGGCAAGCAATACAACTGCTCATAAACAGTAGCAAACCCAAACAATAACTTGAATTACAAAGCAATGCTTGGCATTCCACTGCGCCCGACATCCTGAGAGACAAGAGGTCAAGTCTCAATATGTTCAGTAGTTACTCTGGCTACAATATCCTTTTATCCAAAATACAACTGTGCATTTACATTGCTGTTTGACGGGAGAAATAGACATTGCGGTGGTACTTTCCTGGCGGCCTCTCACATATGAGAGACCTACTACCAGTATTTGTCTTGAAGTTAGTAACCTTGGACCTTGGAATTACAATGTAATAAATATATTGCATAATTTACAATACCCATATTCAGTATTAAGTCACTTTATTTGTTGTTTTTATAATCTATACTAATATTATAAAGGTGCAGAGTTTGTTTGTTTGTTAATCTCTGGAACTACTGGTCTGATTTGAATGATTCTTTCAGTGTTGGGTAGTCCATTTATCGAGGAAGGCTATAGGATATATATCATCACGCTATGACCTATAGGAGGAAAGCAGTAGTGATATTTTTAGCAAATTAATTTTTAGGAAATTTCGTTCGTTTTTCGTGATCCGCTTGGTCGATATTCTAAATTGATAGTCAGAATTAACCAATTTGACCGCCATTTTAAAACGTGTATGCACCTGGGCGGAGCTGGGCCCGACCGCTAGTACGCAATAAAGTCTAATAATAATATTTTTTTAATTTAAACTTTTTGAATTATTGTATTTAAATTCAAGGGAAAAATCAATATCATATATTATCTTCTTAATTGAATACTTTACTAGCTTGTGTTCTAATATGCGGTTATTTTGATTTTGAAGCAAGTTTGTTATTGAATAAAAGTTGCACTATAAACACACCTAAATATATATTACAAAATATGTTTTTTATTCAAATAATCATATTGTTTATTACCATAAACAATTAATACCAAATGAAGTACACCAGACTGGAACATAGAAAACAAAGAAATTCTTTAGAAGCTGTCATTAAATTGATAGCAATAATGCAACATTTTCCACACAAGTGGAGTATATTTATACGTATGGCAATGAGCTGGCATTATCATTTTAAGTGTCATTTCCAAGTGCAAATCGGCATTAAAGAAACCATTATAAAATATATTTTATTAATTGAAAAAGCTAACTTGACAGGCCCTACAATAGTGTATTTTTAAATATATGAACAAAACACAGACAACAACATTTACACACAGAAAGATATTTTCAATGCATTTCTATACAAATTTAACAAACATATATTTATTTACATAGACCATAAAAATAAGATTTACAACTAAGCCAAAAGATTCTTAATTGTTAATGGCTGATACATTACACAGATAAGATTTAATGACTTTCTTACAATTGTAACATACACAATTCTATAATAAACTGATCAATGTATGTATTTCCAAAATATTATTATAAAGGGGAAAGATTTGATTGTTTGTTTGCATTGAATAGGCTCTGTAACTATTGGACCGATTTGAAAAAATATTTCACCATTAGAATTCTACATTATCCCTGATGAAAATAGGCTACAGAATATTTTCAAAAAGTGTACTTGTACCTGGACAGAGCTAGGCTGGCCCTTTAGTATGATATACATATAATATTATCAATAATAACTGATAATATCCAATGTTAGCAATTACTGCACATTTTTACAGCTGTCATCTAAAGCCTTTAAAGTAAAAATGACAGCTTTATTTACATGAAGAAATTATGAAATAATAATGATATACTAATATATGATATACTAATATATAATATTAATGATATACTGAACAATCAGAGCTCATCACTTACTATCAAACTTATAATAAACTCAATAGTTTATTTGTAATTATCATTTTTATACTCTACACCGTGTAGAGTAAAAACTTATCTATTAAGTATATATTATATTTAATCGCTATATTTTTCTGTAATATAGCTGATAGAACTATTTTGTACAACACTTAATTTTTAGGGTGTTTATTTCTCTATTAAACTGAAGTTCTTCATAGGCATTTAAGATTGTATGAATGCCGTAGAAAAATAGCCAATCAATTACTTATGCAGTCAAAAGCCATGAAATTTATTATATCAAATCTACATTTATGGTATGGTTTCAAAAGCTATAAATCCTTAATTGATTCTTACCAGATATTCACTACATTATGTCAAGCTACGAAACATTTATTCCACCTGCATATCTTTCCATAAAACCACTGTGTATCTCTCCCATCTGTCATTGGATAGCAATTGTAAACAGATGCAAATAAATTGACTTTGAAGCAAGACTTTGAAGCTGTTTATCTGGTGATGTTAACAAGGTTCGGGCTATCTTGTGTCACCGTACAATCCGTTATAAGGTCATCATAGAAATTAATTACATTTTTATGTGCTTATAGATAAATTTTCAAGAACAAATTACTGCATAAATAATATTTTGCTGCGATATTATCTTATGGTAATTGTCTTTCATCAATAAGTATATTATGATAATGCATGACCCAAATTAAGTTATTGGACTTTTATTACCAATCCAACTGATTTATTTATTATAATATTAAAACTACTTTCCATGGTATTATTTAAGTTCAATTATATTCATGAAGAATTAAACTTAATTTTACATTTGAAATTCTTGCACCACTTCAAGTTAAAAAATGTTTAATTCCTCTGGAATGTATATGAAAGCTAACTGTTTTAGATATAACAACAAATATAGTCAATTCCTCAGAACTTTAAAACTTGAAATAAACCAACATGCCCCATACAACTTTTAATGTGTGACACACAATAAATAAAAAGCTGCTAAGAAATTGAAATACATAATAATATGTTTGTTCTAAAAACATTATCAGTGTGATAATAAATAAATTAACAAGCTACAGTTTCTTATTACATATAACAAATGAAAATATAGATTTTCCAGATACATAAGTTTAGGAATGTAATTTTGAAAACAACAACAGTAACCGCAACATGTTTAAAGTATGCCTGGAATAATAAATAAAGAAAAACAATTCAATTATTTTCATTCAAGTTTATATCTATAATTGATAGTTGTGGATCTCTACTTTTAGCAAAGTTGAATGATTATGCACAAATATTGTAAAAAATATTATCATTGATATTCCTTCTACCGTAACGTATTACATGAACATTTACTAATTTTTAAAATGTGTTTTGGGGAAATAAAATATTGTTTTACTACATAAAATAAAAAATAGCATGGTAATTATACAACATAAATGCTGTCTACGAATGCTTAAAATCTTTAAGTTTTCATAAATTACTATAATTTAACTAGCGTACACTACATACTAAAAGTCTATGCATAGCCGGAAAAATTTTTTATAAAGAAAATGTTTTGATTTATTTACCATCATTTTCTTGAATTTTGTCAGTTGTAGCGGTGCTTCCTGTTTGTGTCATGCCCTTAGACAATTCGTCCATCTTGCCGTACACTGGTTCGTTACATCAATCATTAAAATCACAACATTAATTATGTCAAACTATATGCACACATAATATATCACCATCCACTTTAAGTAAAACTCACTGTTTTTCGAAAATAACTCAGTTTATTCCGTATGAAACACATTTCAGAAAATCCAACGATAACTGCGAACAGACCAAATTGAAGTTAGTCAAACTCCGACCATAAACAAAGTAGGGATAGAAGCATAATGCAAATTTATTATCAGGGATGACATTAGCTTTACTCCGTTTAATGTTATCAATAAAACTGACAATCTGAAATGACATATTGATAGATTTTATCCATGTTGAATTTTGTACTTTTTTATATTACTGGCTTTTTTAGTTTTTCATTATTTTTCGAAGTGCAACCTGAAGGCACATAAATCGTGAAAACAAAATAAAAATATAATGCTGATATATTTTTTTTAATTATTAAATAACTAGCAGCCCGCCCGGCTTTGCCCGGATGCAAATACTTTTTGAATCATTTGAGGCATAGACCATAGTACATTATTTCGCTTTCTGATTTATATATAAATTCAACGTGACTACCGTCGTTTATATTTCTATTTTCTTTCTTGAGAATAAATAAGTAATAAACACACAAAGAGGCATGCACAAAATTGGTCATAAATGACGCAACATAAATAATACAAGACGTGACTATTTCATAAAAACCAAAGTTAAAAACATTCACAGTTCAAACGTCAAGAAAGTGTTGCTAATTTCTAAATTCCCTAGAGAATTGTGGATTTGGTTATTATTGGATGGATTTTGTTATTATTAATTAATACCCATACCCGCAGCATATTGTCGTCTGCACACTCTGTGGGTATGGAGAGATGGGATATAATAAAATGGGAGGGACGGGATAGAACTGAAATAGCTGACAGATTTCATTTCATGGGATAAAATGAAATGTAACTGTACAGGCTACACAACAGGCTATGACGGCATGGATATATGAAGAGATAGACTGGGTCGGATCGGGAAATGACGGGAAGGGACAAAGGAAGGGGCAATAGGATAGCTACGTCGAGTTTATGTATACAAGAGTTTGTATAAAACAAATAACATATATCTGGTGTAGAGTGGAATCGAAAACATCTGTACCCAGGCGAAGCTGGGACGGGCCGGTAGTATAATATATCTATACTAATATTATAAAGCTGCAGAGTTTGTTTGTTTGTTTGTTTGTTTGAACGCGCTAGTCTCTGGAACTACTGGTCCGATTTGAATGATTCTTTCAGTGTTGGGTAGTCCATTTATCGAGGAAGGCTATAGGCTATATATCATCACGCTATGACCTATAGGAGGAAAGCAGTAGTGATATTTCTAGCAAATACGAGGAAATTTTGTTCGTTTTTCGTGGTCCGATTGGTCGATATTCTAAACTGATAGAATTAAACATTTTCACTGCCATTTTAAAACGTGTATGCACCCGGGCGGAGCCGGGCCTGACCGCTAGTTTTATTTTTAATTCCAAAAGTAATAAGTGGATTTTAGAGGTTCTTTGGAATATTATTTTTGGAATTCGTCACACATAAACCTGGCAATACAGATTTTTGCAATATATAAATACATGTTTTGTCGGTATAGTGAACGTGTGCTAATAATGTGTTGTGATTTGAATTGAATTTTTTGTCCTGTTCTGCGTCTAGATTAATATTATTAATTTGATAAGATAATTGTTAGAAAACGGTATTTGAATAGTGATAAATATACAACATCACAATGGGCTAAGACAATAGCAAACGATATAAGTTATTGTTTATACGTGTCGTCGTTTAGTTTCGGAAGCAATATCAGAATGGAACACTTTGGTCTATCACACATATTATACGAGCCAGATAAATATAATCCAGACACCCTAGACTTGCTGGCTGACGAAGAAGCTAGAGAGTATTGGCTCAACACATGCGAGAAACTGGTCGAGAAATACGTTAATTTTGCATTAGCTAATAATAACGATCCCACTGTTGAAATACGAGCCCTTAAATTTAAGACTTGCTACGTAGAAGCGCTCAAGGAACTCAGGATAAATCCACTGTAAGTATTCAGATTTTTAATGTCAGGTGAATTGTGAGCAAACGTTTTGGCAAACATTCAGCATTCATGTTTCGTATTAACTTTGTTTTGAATCATTTTAAATCTTGCCAAGTTTCAGTGCATATAGCATTATAAATGCTTCATTGATTAGATTTACTAGAACTTTGCCGGTTTTATACAATGGCTAGCTTTAAACAAAATAATTTATATGTCCTATTTATAATTTTAGTGCTCATGGGCAGTTGACAATACGATTGCTTCTTGATGTCAACGAAACATGCCTTCGTTCTCAGGGATTTTTTGACTTATGGAAACAACAGAAGAAATTCGAAAACGATTCAGCACTGGCAAGTCTCAGTGCTAGGTTAGCAGAAATTGATGCTATGCCTAATGATCGCCAGCGATGGATTGAACTCTGTAGAGGAGTACTGGCTGGTAAAAAATATATAAAATATTAGAAATGTAGCAAATAGAAACTCTGAATATTTTATTCCATTTAATAACAAACACCTAAATATTTTTTAAAAAAGTACATTAAATCTTTGGGTTATGTTTTGTATTGATTTTAGGTATTATGTACACAGAGAATTTCCATAATTTACTTTTTTGTGATTATGATAAAATCTTCCTTATTATCTGTAGTCTCACTCAACATCACCTAAAATATTTAATTTGTAATCAGTTTCCTTTGTTCAATTATAACTCCTTACACTGCTTGCAACAGTTAAAATTGTACACAAAATCATAATAACATTATTATGAAATATATGTAGTTAATTCTCTTTCTATTTCTAGGAAACATGTTTGACTGGGGTGCACAAGCTGTGACTGCCATACTTGATTGTGGTCTTTATGAGGCATTAGAAAAAATACAAAAAAGGCCATGGCTTTTTGATGGCCTTGATAAATGGATTGATAAGTTAGAGGTAGTTAAAAAATGTTTTCAAAAAGACAAACTGTGCACCATCTGAAAACTTACACAATGTATTATGTTTGCAGAAAACAGTACATCACTGTGCAGCAATATTTGTTGACAACAGTGGTGTTGACATAGTTCTTGGTATCTTGCCATTTGTGCGAGCTTTATTGCTCAGAGGCACATCTGTTATACTTTGTGCCAATGAATGGCCAGCGCTCAATGATGTTACCAATGTTGAATTAGAAGAGGTTCTTCAGCGTGCTTCCCACATTTGTCCCGTCATAGCAGCAGCTCTGTCAACTGGTGACTTAGTAGTAAGGTCAAGTGGCCAAAGAGGTCCCTGTCTTGATCTCAGAACCATTAGTGTAGGTAAGTGACTTTGCATCATTATTAGGAAAGTGATTTTTACAGTTAATTCAAAGATATGTGTTCAACAGGTTTATGCACAGAGATGAAACGTCGTGGAGTAGACTTGATTGTATTGGAAGGAATGGGAAGAGCCTTACATACAAATTTGAATGCCCGTCTTGCCGTTGATTCTTTGAAGTTGGCAGTTGTGAAAAATGCATGGCTAGCACAGCGACTTGGTGGACCACTATTTTCTGTAATATTTATTTATGAAGACAAACCATAACAAATCTATAAGTGTTTTGATTTACAAACGGAATGTGACTGTCCTATTCTAGTATTCAATTTAGATTTTGTAAGTTATTGATCTTCTACACTGTGACTGTAAAGTTTCCCTACTAGAGTGCATTCATATTTTAGAATGCTTGAACAGTATGTTGACAGTCTTTTGATGATTTTCGGAATATATTGAGTGTTATCCTGAATTGTGTTTTTTTTTGTTTATTAGAGTACAGCGCAAATCTGATCTAGAAATAGGTTTAACAATCAGAACTGGAAAAAGTAAAATGTGAAGCGATGTGGCGTGACTAACTATTGTAATTAGGGACATATTTATTGAAATTTTAATATGTTTATATAATCTCTCTATGACGTTTATGTATAAATTAATAATAATTAATAAATAAACATATTGTATTGTATGTCACACAGAGCTGAGCAAAATACTTTTAAAATCAAGAGTTCAATCGAGAGTGCTTTGGTCATATTTCACAAAAAAACGTCTATTGCGGGTGGAGTTCTTCTACACTACCTTCGATCAAATATACACTAGATACAACATGAGCGCTTAGAAAATGGCACCAAAAAAGAGTGCTTTAAGCACTCTCGCCTTCAGTCACGCACCGACCGGTGCTTCCAAAACGTCGCATAACTTTAGACAATATTATGTGAAAAGCTACTTTAAGCTCCAGGAATAAGGTGGAATTTGTGTTAATATATTTGGA